>OZ030390.1:102222970-103608830 GCA_964023965.1 Melinopterus prodromus
GTATAATAAAAAATAATTTCTTGAATTGTACCTTGAAGTACAGGGTAAGCCTGCAAAATGTCAAACTCTTAGCTTAATGAGTAAGTGAGCTACAGAAGACGGGAGCTTAGTTGCAGGACCCTGTATATCAGATGTGCCAATTTTTCTCGTTTTTTTTTCAATCAGTTATTATTCTTTTCAAGAGTTACTTATTTACTTTTTAGTTTTTTAAAATGTTTGGATTATTACTATTTGAAAAAAAAAATAATAGCAAAACGTTCCCTTTACAATAATAAGAAGTAATTAAATTAATTTGTAAGTATATAATAAAAACAGCAAAAAAGAACACGTTGGATTTAATCACCTTCAACATTAAATTTAATAATAAATGTCAAATAATAATTGTTTTGATGATTTTTTTGCGTACACTCATATATAGTTACTTCTTTTTTCAATTCCTTAAAAACTTAGAGGCCTGTCAAATAAGCAAAGCCGTATTTTAAACGATTCTAACTTTAA
The DNA here is from genome assembly GCA_964023965.1 of Melinopterus prodromus. Taxonomy (NCBI): domain Eukaryota; kingdom Metazoa; phylum Arthropoda; class Insecta; order Coleoptera; family Scarabaeidae; genus Melinopterus; species Melinopterus prodromus. The sequence goes on from OZ030390.1 coordinate 102,223,469, forward strand.
AGGAAAATATTAAAAGGCGTGAATAGGAAAAGACTTACCCAAAGTAATATTACTAAATGTGTGTATAATTACGTATTACTTGTTCTTGGTGTATTTTTAATTAATTTATTTATTAACTTATTTATATTGACGTTTAAAACTTTGCCCTCTAAAAAGGAAGGCGGTTGGGCACCTTACTTAAAATAGAAAATCAGGCAATGGCGTCTCTAATAAAAGCATAAAATAAATTCAAGAGAATTTTTTTTTATTTGTGGTCATTGAAAACAAAAAAAACGGCATTTTACATCCACAATCAACCACAATTAAGGTTTATTTGGTTAAATGGCAAACCTAACGCTGAGGGCGCCGCTTGATCCAAGTGCATTGTGTTGGCGTTGCTTGGCAACGACTCCGGCAGTCTGTAACCAAGCTCCAGTTGAGTATCTGAAGGTTTTTTGATTATTACACCGTTATTTTAAAAAAGAATGGTAACCTGTTATACATTGCGGAAATGAGAAAAAACACGACTATCAGAATGCCAAAATTCGACATGGCGTCCATAAGAAAAACAAAAGTTGGCCATGGTTACGCCGCCATCTTTGATGTTATTTCAAATTAAAAAATTACACTGCATTCCTTGTTAAAAAGTAGCTGTAGAATGTTTTTGTTTCAAATGTCTAGCTACATTTGGTTTTGAATAAAAAAATAAAAACGATATCTTAACATTTCAGTTTTTTTTTTGGATATCTTAAAAATGAAAAATGATAGCTTAAATTTCTTTTCAGATAATTGATTAGCACAAAAATGCGAAACTTTGCAAATTTAAACATAGGTTCTATCTCCACTAATAAGCGAGATCCCCATGGTGAGGCTCGAAATTGAATCACCCGGTATTTATTTAGACAGACTTCCCTCTTTAGTCTGTACCATCTGTTTGTGTTTGGCACATACCGATATTTATAATGAACGCCGCGCTAAAAATAGAGATTGGTTTGCCCGTCGTAAAGAGTGGCTAAAATTAAGTAGCAATACAATTTTGTTTTTCATCGGGCGGGCTCGGTAACGGGCTGAAAAATTGATTTTTGCCGTTGCCGATGCCGGCAGCCAATCTCGAACGTTTACATATAGACATTAATACGCCGTCATGTTATCTTAAGTGTTTAATGTTTTGATCGCGCTGGTATTAATTTAGCCAATGTCATCTTTGCCGAAAACAGTTTTCCGAGGCCGAATATTTGACAAACACATCAAACGAATATATGGCTTGTTATTAAACTAATCTAAATGGGTATCTAAATGTGTAGTTGAATCAGATCTTTATTTTTGGAAGAGTGGAAAAGGCAAGGGCAATATGACTGTTTTAATAACTTAACTTGTAAAGAAGAAACTTGACACAAAATAAAATAATAATTGTTCATAGTGAAGATATATTGTTTATGTTGCAGTTTAAATTGTCTGCCTAATATAGTTTAGTTTTGGTAATGATATGATAAAAAATTACATTCATTTTGGGTATTGCGCACTTATTGTATTTCCACTTCAACCAAATACAGATTGCAATCAATTCCGTTGTTCCACAAATATGAAAATCGTGCATTCTATTATTCAAAATGTGTGTTCAAAAACAAAATAAGAATATTATGTTTTATTAATTACTATTTAGTTATAAAATAGATAATTAGGATTTAAAAAAAATTATAGTGATAATATAATCAGATGTTATTAAAGATAATGTTCTGGAAACGTAAATATATATTATGTATACAAATAGTACAATGCCTTATGACCAGGGTTGCCAGATTCCTGTCGACGAAAAACATAAAAAATAATTGTTAAAAAAACTATATATATATTTAAAGTAAAAATATTAAAATAATTGATGTAGGGTCAACTTGATTCGGTGATTAACCCTCCAGCCGCGGGCAACTTTTCAATTTTTCTGCAGAAAAGCACGGGAAATCGCGGGAACTCGTGAACGGGGAAATCGCGTTGCCCGCGGTTGGAGGGTTAAAAAAGTCAGGCCGTTTCGCCTCGCATGTGCCAAACCCAAACAGGTCTAAAACCTCAACTTTGCGATTTTGGCAAAGTATAGACCATAATCGTCTCTGCAGTTTCCATTTCCAAAAGCCACGTTCTACAGGATTGCCGATACTTTGCGCTTTTTAATTTTGTTTCTTTTCAATTTTCTTATACGGCTAAGAAAAAAACGTCTTCGAATGCGTCGATTTTTTACTATAAAAATACAAATTTTGATGTAGTGGAATACCATATTTCAAAGTTATTTTAATATAACATTTAATTGTCTTAATGGTAGCGGACGAAAATTTATGGCTTAAAGATCATAATTGAAATTGTAAATATTGATAACTTTGAGTAGCATGGAGTTGTAAATGGAATATAAAATGTACTCTGGAACTTTATTTCCCCTGAATACGAATGCGAAGTCAAAATTACGTAAGACATCCGGAAAAGTGAGGTCAAATGTCAAAACTGTAATTTTTGCAACATTAGTATGCCATATGCATTCAATCTCCCAGAAACCTCAACATCGGTATAAAATACACAATGTAACATGTCATGTTTCAATACTTTGTGTTCTCACTGTATAATAGCGGTTATACACTATTGTTAATGGCACTATACGCAACTTTGTATTGCTTAAAAAGTTGTACAACATTTTGCGTGATAAATTGCGTAGCGTAAAATAATTTGAATAACATTGAATATGTAAAATTCAACAAAGATATGTCTCTGTCTGCATATCGTCTGGTTAAAAGTAAAAGTAACTAACTTACATTTCAAATAATTACAAAAACCTGACTACAATAGAATACCAATAAATATAATGACATTTTCCAGAGAATTAATAGATTTTAAGAATTTATTGAACTTATTTTAATAACACTTATTGATCGTATTTTCGTTTAGATACGCATTTATCAGCATTTGGCCACAATTAATTCGTGCGTCAATAAAATATAACAAATTGTTAGTTAGTGCCTTTTACCATTTTACCATTAAGCCGACGATATATTATTTACAATAATGTAAAACTATTTCTTTCATGTTTGATTTTGCCGGAGATGCTTGAATGCCTGCCGGAGACCCGAGATGAGCCTCAAATGCTGCAGACTCCGGCGCAATGCCGGAGACCTGGCAACCCTGCTTATGACTAACACGTCCATAGTATGTAAATTAGACCAAATATTTTGAACGGAAAAAGTGTTTCTGTGAACCTGAATTGAGAAAATGAATTCTTGCACACAAGTTTATCTTCTTTAAGTATATCGTTTAATCTTATCAGTGTATAATAGGGTGGGTTCTTGTTTTCCAACTTTTATATTTTTCTCCAGAATGTTCTTTATTTGTTCCTTTACAGCCATACTTAATTCTTGTTAAATTAAATAAAAACAAATCAATTAACTTTTAAGATCATTTTAGAGCATTTCAGAGCATTTTACATATTTTCAAGGACTTAATTTTGTCAAAAATTCAATAATCTAAGCCTCGTGACTATCTTGAAGAAGAATGAAGAAAATCTAATAAGTGATAGTATCTTTCAGTAGAATCTGAATCTGAACGCGCAAAAATTTCGATTTCAGCCTAGTTTTTGAGAAAAGCAGTAATTTTTTTTGTTAGACACTGGGCACAAGTTGGAATTTCTGCTTTCAGATTCAGAGTGTTGTCCGAATTTGTTGTACACTTGTCCGATATTGTTCTAGGTTGGCCAGGATTGTCATTTAGGTTAGATTATTGTGGTTTTACCAAATTAAGTACTTAAAAAGTGTGAAATTTTCTAATGTAGAACAAAAAAATAATGGATTAACGTTTTTAGATTAATAACTGTCATATAATACATTTATTGTGTGAAAACATAAACATTATCCTTAGCCCTAATGTATGGTAAATAATACAAAGGTTTATTATTACCACTGGTAGCATCACTGACAAAAACATTAATATGATTTTAAAATATAAAGAAGAAACCTACTGCATGTATATAATAAACGATAGAAGCTTGTGGTTGTTGGGTCTGAAAATGAGCTTAAAATAATGTAGGTACTTCTGCGTTTATTGTTGAAAAAAGATTCAAGTCCTCCAGGTTACCAAACATTTTTATAGACCTATTAAGAATTTTGTGTTTCTCATCAATTTTTTCCTACAAACTTATTTTTACTTTATCTTACGTAGTATGACAACAATTCCGGAGAAACTACCAAAGGTAGGACCAGACTTAGAGCTGAAAAGCTTTTTGTTCCAATGAAACTGGATGTTTACTCTTAGCATTCTTCAATGTTTTGAAAAAGAGCCCACATTTCTCTAATTTCGTAATAATTTCTTGTGAATCCGAGAAACTTTAACATGTTTGTTGTATAAATTCAATATTAAAGGGTTCATAAATCCGCTCAAGTCATCTCAAAACAAGTATCCTACCTTCAAATCCAGACCAAGGAAATGAAACTGGTCCACTAAACAAGGAGATACGTCAGTATTATCCATGGCAATTGTTCTTGTTATGAATTAAACAATCTTCCAACAAATTTATTATCGATTTTTAGTAAACTAAACCATCCAAAACCGCAATCAAACCGTTCGTGACAAAACTCAAAAAACTACTATCGTACCAAATGCAACACTAATCTTAGCTCTCTCCATCTAGTACAACTTAAAGACGAAAATAAAGAATTGCGTGGTCCGATCTCGTTGATTGTACAAAGGCAATCCAAAAATAGACCGTAGTAGACGTGCAAATATTTTGCTCAGGTGGCTGTGTCTGAACTCTAGTTAACATTTGCCGCTACAAACGTACCATGACCAGATGTACATAGGAAAACAGTTGGCTTACTCATGATGCGTTGTTTGTCGCCAAGCAGTCGCACGAACTGCATTGCAACGCGCTGGCTGTGCTGAAACACCGCGTATTGTCGAGGGTTGCGTCAAATATTCGAGATAATTGGGCTGAAAATAACATTGTTGTGGCCTCGCAGAGTTTATAGCGTCTATGTTGACTGTCTTACCATGCTATATGTATCTACATTGCAAACATTTATGTTTCAGGTTTTTCAATTAATAAAGAAAATAAACTGCTGTTGCCGCTACAGGATCGACCGCAGTTGTTGTATATGCAATGCATACATTCAGTCCAATTCTGTATTTCAGTTGCTATTTCGTTTGCTACAAAAGTGAATTTTTGTTAAAGCTTAAGTTTTAACTTCTTTCGCAGCAACTGATTTCAATTTGTCGATTCTGTAAGAACGGATTTTTTAGCCGTTGCTAAATTTCTACATCTACGCGGGTTTCATAGTACAGCTATCTTCATACTAATTTTTTGCGGTACTGCGGTAGTTGCACGTCAGTTACCACGGTAGGTACTTTTAACGCACGGTAGGTGCGTTTTCCAAAATATGATTTGATCAATAACTTAAAATTGGGCACCTAAAAGCCACCTTAAACATTACATGTGCAATTTACTAGGCAGTATAAACGGATGCCGAGATATTTTCGACATTGAATATTCAGGGAAGTAAAATTTTAGGATATATTGTCTTATTTTACAAAGTAAACAAAATTCTCGTTTTAGGCTTGATGACAAGAAACTTGTAGAATCGTATCGGCTGGAATATTCAACGTCAGATTCGTAGTGGTTCCTTATCAACTCAGTTGTGTTGCTTCTCGCAAAGTTCTTATTTACGTACTGACCTTGGTATTTAGCAACGTTAACGGTTGCTAGCGTTAACAATTTTGTTACAGAATTGGGCTAATTGATTGTGTCCTCGTGTTTTTCTTGGAATTGCATAATTTGTATCAAAAATAAATATGAAGACAAAATTTAAAAAAATTATTGAAAGTATCGGCATAAGCACCATGTGCCATAAGCACATGTTACACATGTTACACAAGTATAAAAATGTTTGTTTAATTTTGAAAAATCCGGACTTTCCAGTGAAAGAAAAATTTAAAACCATGAAACTAAAAATCACTACTCACATTTTTTTTAAAACTTAATGATCTGAAAAACTCATTATTATTGCATTTTCTTTAACTTAAAACTTAAACTAATTTACAAAAAAATATGTGCTACAGTATATTATAGCTTGCAAAAGTATTGAGCCCTGTGTTTGAAGGCTAATAACTCTGAAAAAAAAAAAATAAAATAGAGTGCGCTCTATTCCTGAATCATTTCTACTATAATTCTTGGCTTTCCGATTTTTTCTCCGAAACCAATTACCCAAAAAAAGGTTTTGTTCAAGTTACACAAAGGGGATTACGCGCGGGAAGCGATGCGAAACCTTCGCGCGCCGTTTTCAAAAGATCAACACTCAGGACCGTATTCAATAGTTTTGTAATTACGATATTTTACGTTATTCTTTCATTATTTTGTGGAATTGTACACATATTCTGTTTTGTGATTTATTATTATTACACTGTTTTATTTCAGACGAAAATCAGTAGTTGACGATGATGACGTAGTTGTTCCTCTAGGTTCTGGGGCCAACCAAACGGCCCGGTATTTTTTGCAAATGTTTCAATAATTTTACGTCATTGCTTCTGATTTTTGTTTGCTATAAAATATAATAGAAGTATACCTTCTTTTGATAGAGATTTTTTGACAGATGCTTTAGTTAAATGAGAAAGAAATTTCTGACATTGATAATTAATAGTTTTACTTCCTTGGAATAATACTTCAGCTTGCTTGCTGAATACTTGCAAAACACGTACGCACGCAACGCAGTTCCTCAAAAAACTTCATTTAAGAAATTAGTAATCAATGGAATATTTATGTATTTATATTATATTGATTTTACCTAAAATCAAGTTATTCATATAATTGTGGGCTGACAAAACATATTTAGTTTACTTCTCTGCACACTTGCAACCTATTTTATCATTAAACAAAGAGTCTACCATTTCTAACCTCAACTTCAATGCTGCTTCCACCAATAAATACGTACGATGCTTGTTTTAATTCTAAGTACGGGCCTGTGGTTCAGGCTGTAAGCCGACCTCGAATCCCGAACCGCTGACTACACAGTTGGACGATGTGACGTATTTGCGCGGTTTCGATTGGTGCTCATGTTATGTAGAAATAATTTAGGAGTATAACACACTTTATTTAATTTTTGTTGTTGAGTCGTTGTAGAGTTGCAAACCTCCAAACACAGGGCTCAGTACTTTTGCAACCGATAGTTTTCGCTTTGTTGTCTCTATATTCCCTCACAGGCATTTTTTCCATGTGGTGATAAAAAAATTAATTCTGTATATAAATCATAATTATTGATTAAACTGATTAAAGTTAATAATGTTATACTAAAATGTAATTACTTTAAGTAACTATACTGTTCCAACTTCAGAAAGAAATTATCCTATTTGTTAGTAAGCGCTGTTTAATATTTTCCACCATGTTCAAGAGCCGGGGTTTTGTTTTAAATGACGAAGGCCTATCAAAATTCCCATGTAATCATTTTTCTCAAAAAAAAGCGTATATTGTCTAACAGTGATAAGTGGTTAACTTAGACCAGTAAAACCAGAAGATTAGTTAAACTCATGGTTTGGTATGGTATGGTAGATAGAAAGCTCTTTTGCATTTCCCTCATCCATTAGAGTCCTTCGATGTTGAGCCTTTTCACGAAGTCAATAATCGTTCGAGGAGTAAGTTGTGTCAGCTCTGCTGGTTCAATGATGGCGGCTCCCAAGTGGTTTTGTCTTGTGAGCATTAGAGCGTCCCATTCGCACAATAGGTCTACTGCTGTCTCGGTGGACCCCCCGCAGAATCTACAGTCTGCGTTGTTTGCCCGTCCAATCTTTGTGAGATAATATCTCAGTGGACAGTGTCCTGTAAGGAGACCTGTAATCAGTCGAAGGTCTGTTTTTTGTAACTGGAGATACTGTCTGGCCTTGGAGGCGGAGAAGGTTATGGTAGCCCTAGCTTGTCTCATGCCAGGTGATGTTTCCCAGTAAGCTCGTTTAGCTTTATCTTCCCAGTTTTGTACCATCTCCCTGATGTGGCTCTTTGTGAAACCGAAACAGGGTTCAGGTCCGTAGTAGGGAGTCTTAGAGCCTTCTCTGGCTAGGATGTCGGCGTGTTGGTTGCCTTCGATCCCTGAATGTCCTGGAACCCACGTCAGTGAAACCTTGTTCTCTTTTCCAGGGTTTTCCAGGGAAATTTTGCAGTCCTTGCCAGATTTGGATTTGTGGGGTTTTGATAGTCATATTCATAGATCTACCAGTACATCCAACACAACGAAGCATTTCTATGAGTATTGTTTACGTTTTGGAATATTCTTCGTTGTAATAATTTCCCGAAAACATCTCCCATTGGTTTCTAGAGACACCCATCTGCAATGTTCGTTACCAAAAAGCAGCAAGCAGTGTATATCAGAAGCACGAAGGTCAATAGGAAATAATCTGGCCGAACTCGTATTTCACGTGCTGGTTGAAATAGCTGGCCGGTTGCGGAGGCGCGAACAAAAATTACACCATTAAGCGGAAATATGTGCTGTGTTTAAGATGTCATAAAAACGGTCGAGTGGAACGACCTCGCGTAAATCAAACGGCTCTAATCAATTTGTAGCGAGCCGGTATAAATTCTGCCGACGGACAGATGGCGGCCCGATCGCGCTAATGGTTGCCACATAAATATCTTCGCTTCCACTTCTTCTTCTTGTTTTGTGAGTTATTACTTAATTTTGTAATGATGGGGTGGTTTGCCCTACGCTCTATCGACCATGGATATAGCCATAGATAGGTTAGCTCTTAACAAACTCTGTACTTGGGTACTTGGGTACTTGGTACCCAAGTACCATTTTGTGTAGTTATGATGTCATCGACATTTCTGTTTAAATAGCAACCAACCCCTTATTTTTCTCGCTTTTTTTTAAATGCATCCTTTAATTGACTAAATGGTAGCAAAGTTGAAAATTAAGAAAATATTGAGCACTGTGTGGAGTTTGGATTTTGTGCATAGAAAAGAAATAAGCATTGTCAATAGACTTCTAAGCGTATAATATTAGATTAATGAGAAAAAACGTGATTTTGTTATAACAGCTCAACCAAACGTTGTCAAAACTTCAAAACAGCCTCAGAGTAACCCTTAAAATTTGTATTCATCTGATATCTTGTAAGTTGATCCACCAACAAATCACTTTTCAAATTTGTAATTTTGTTTTTTTTAATTGAATTCCTGGGACAAGTTATATGCCTGGCATTTACAGGTATTTTATATGAAGTAAATGACATTCTGAGTAAAAAGTTTTTAGAATGAATTGTTTTTAGAATTAGTAATTGAAAATTTACAGAGTGAAAGATCCTGAATAAATGGAATAAATGATGAAAAAGCTAATAAATGAAGCTTTTAATGTTTTCTACTTCCATCAAAAAATATCTTGACGACGAGCAAAATTGAAGATGAAAAATTCATTTTGATATAAAAATGTGTAATTCTATAAACTAAAATAGACGAGTTTTTTAAATACATCAAACGGTTCCAATTTTAATCCATTTGTTACTAAAAAGCGTTAAATTTATGTATACTACACAAGACATGATAGAAACCCACGGGTTGATTTAGGATTATCAGTGGTCACAGACCATCAGAAGGAAAAACCAAAAAGTTGAAATTTCTTGCACAATGTTGCGCAATGACAAAACTGGATTTTCTCAAAGTTAGGATAAAAGATTGTTTGGTTTTGTTGACAAACACCACTAATTGAGAGATAGAGACTATTAATTAATAAACCGTTCACGATTGTTCCATTTTCGTAGAGTCAGCGCAAATAGAAAAAACCGAACGGACATTACACCCGACAATAATGTGCATAAAATTGAAGAAAATATTTAGAATTTAGAATGTGCGTGTCCCAGATTCCGGATCGCTCGTAAATAAGATTTAGACTAATGAAAATTCAATCAGAGAATTTATAACTGCGACCTATATTCGAAGGATTTACACAAATTAAATGGTTAAACTAAATTGTTTTGTTGGTTTGTGTAAATGCGAACCGCTTTCTTACCAACCGCAATACTTTAGAAAAATTGTTTGATTCTCGCAAATTGTTCCGACCAATACTTATTAACCAGTTCTCCAAGGGGGTGAAAAACGACAACAATAGAAACAAACAAAAAACATATTGTTTTACTACTATAAATTTACATACCTACTACAGTTATTAACTAAATTAAAAATACAATAGTCTCAACTAATTGACTATCATAGCCAACAATAGACAAATCAAACAATTGCAAACTACTTTTGGTACGATTTATTCAGTGAAATTTAGAGTGTTCGCAAAAATATATGAAACTGTATGGAATAATTTTGTTATAGGCAAAACTGGGAGAGCTGAAGATTACTCATAGATTTCAGCTGTTATTTTAGACATACGTTACAGAATATTTCTAAATATTGACGCGTGTTAAAACGAAATAGCATACTTTTCATACGTCTGCTGTATAATTTAAATGGGCAAGACAAAAAAGTACGTCTGTTCTTAGAACCATAAGAACGAATGACAGCGGTAGCAACCTAACCTCCAATTCGAGCGCGAACGTGTGATGTGAACAAGATGTTTTCGTTGGTATGCTTTCACTTTGCTTCTGTTAAACATGCTAATGATGGATATATAAATTAGATAGGACAATTATCACAATTAAATGACAGTATTTTTAATAATTAAATATTAATCTTGAACGAACTACCTAGTAGGCAACTTAATATACACAGCTAATAACCAATTCACGCGGTACGTTCATATCTTGGTTCATACGATTTTAAGCGATGAATCACCTTCAGCTCTCCCAGTTTTGCCTATAGTTGATAATACTACATTTGATAATACGATTAAAAAACTGTCCCTTGAAAGAAAGAATTTTCAGATAATTGAAAACCAATCTACACTGTATGCTACAAGAGTATGTTATAAACAAAATGTAATAACGTAATTCCATATTGATATAAATAAATTAAGAAACAAACACACTTTAATGGGGCCACGACAGTCACATCATAAATTATAACCCGAAGGAGTTGAACGAATAATAAGGCGACAGCATTCAAAAATCAAATAGGCGCCGCGATGCAAAACAAAGTAATATTTTTCTGTCATCATTTGTCAAAATGAGCCGACATCTACATATGTCGTCGTTTATCTCTCCAATGGATGCGACCCAAATACGTATTGTATAAGTTTTGGACTTATTTTTTTCGTTCAACTATATCGCTCGTAAATTGTTCGGTATCTTATCAGCACCCGAGTGCGAAACATTTTTGCCGCCAAATACGTAACAAGTTATTTGTTGCGAACTGTCCGTGATAAGCGATCGAGATATGCTCTGCAAAAAAATAACGGTACAAATAGATTTTTTGATTTTTAGACTTTTTTTTTGTTTTTATGAAAAAAATTATTTTGAATTTATTTAATAAACTAAATTAAATATTAAAACTGTTTATTATTTTGGAAAATACTCGGACAAGGAGATTTTTAATGATCAACATATGCATTTCTGTATTAAATTCGATTGCTGACCATCAAGAATTTTTTACTTATGACGTCATCGACATATTTTGTATAGCAATTCGTTATTTTTCTTGCTGTTTTAAATAGCTCCTTTAATTGACTCTGTGGAATCATATACATTTTATGACCTTACATAAGCAAATTTTCTAAAAAAAGTAAGAAGTTTATTGAGTATACAATTACGTAAATGAGAAAAACGTTATTTTGTTGTAACGGCAATTGATTTATCGGATATCCAGAAAATTTATCCACCAACGATTTCATTCTGAGTAAAAAGTTTCATTTAGAATTATTTGTTTTTACAATTCATTCAAATTTTAGAGAGTGAAATATCAGAACAAACCCAATAATAATAAATAAAATAATGCAAATAAATTGAATAAATAATGAAGAAACTCTTTTTTTCTTTTCTTTTTTTAATTAGGAGTAAGAAGCTTCATGTGGCCTTATTGCTTTTTCAATTCCTTAAGAAGTTAGAACCGTTTAAATTATGATTGTCTCAATTTCAAACGACTATAATTTTTAAAGGAATTGAAAGCAAAGTCCAAACTGAAACCGAAAGTTGTTGATAATGACTGACAGCCGCTTTATGAAAAAACAGAATCTGATGTGGCCATGCACATGACTTTATCATACTACACTTTTTCATACTGCACCGTTTCACTTCTCACTGACAAAATTGAAATCCACAGTTATCAATATTTCCCAAATTTTCAATTGCCTTTTGTGCAAAATTGTCTGATCTAAGGCCAAAATTATTTTATGTTACAATGATGAGAATTCCGGAATCTACCAAGATCAATAAGGAAAGTAGAGGCTGTCGTAAACAAAAAATGTTGATGACGTCATATAAAATACGATGAGAAAAATTGGAGATCTAGAATTCAATTTGATATAAAAATGAGTAATTCTATAAATTAAAATGGATATATCCGAGGTTTTTTTAATACATATATGGGGTTAGTGGCCACAGACCAATAGAAATATACCATCATAACTAAGGAAAAACAAAAGTTGATGTTTGATGTACAACGTTTGAGTCTAGATATCGTATTTGTTCAAAAATACAATAATTTTAGCAGTGACTATCTTGACCAACAATTGACAAAATATGTCCACAAATGAAACCTCTTTCTGGTAAGGTTTTTATTTTGATTTCTCGGGAAGAAAATCAAAAGATATCGATGGTAGTTCTGAGTCTAGAACACGTGGACAGTAATATACATTGTTAAACATTATTCACATAATATCAATTCTATTGTTTTAGTACGCGTTCGCACATATTTTACCGCATAATTCCAATTATAAAATACTATATTATCAATAATCTCTCTGTAATTTCAGTATGTGCGTCAGAAGGTCAAATGTCAGCAACATATTGGGTAACGTTTGGAGAATACAATAGAACAAAAAAATCTAGGGTATTTTTCGGGTACCGGTTGTAGTATTGTTATTACGCATTTGATATCAACGTGACCAATCTTAGAAAAAAAAATACTAAAAACGGTGTTACAATTTGTCAATTGTAACACCGAAAACAGTGTTACAATGTGTGCATTGTGAATGCAAAGTAGAAAAAGTTTATTATCGACGTTAAAGAAACCGAATGCATACAGTTTTTAGGTCAGGCTTCAAAACAGCGATTGTCTTTTGTTTGGCGTGACGTTCCTGCGGCGCGTCCGGCCGGTGGAAAAACAAACCGAAACGTTCGGAAAGTTTGGCGCTAAAAGATGTTTTCGAGCGTCTTTTCAACTTATAGAAGTGTCACCGTTCATCAGCGTCGTTTGTGTTCTCGCCCGGACACACAGTTAGCCAACTTCTCTGGCCGCCGACGAAGCTATAAGGCGACCTCGGTCGTTTTGCCCAGAAAGCCAACACAATTAACCTGTCAACAATATCAGCCGGCTTTGATAAATTCCGCGTACGTGTTTGTCCTGTTTCTCGTTTGATTCGGTGGAGAATTGGTCGATAGTAAATCAACTTTTCGTATTTAAACAATACACAGATAAACAGATAGTTTTGTTTTGTTTTTAAGAAACATATTTACTTGAATGTATTCTTTTTGATCAAAACATATTTATTTGACACAAAAAAATATTTACTGCATTGAATACCTACGTACTCTACCTCATTTGTTTCAAGAAAATACTTTTTTTGAACTATTTATTTCAGTTAATTTCCATCAAAGAAATTTGATTGAAATTGCATTTTTGATTCAAATGAATGTATAGTTATAGTGTGAAAACGTCAGCCAACTATATTGTTAGATGGCGCTGTAAGCTCTCTAATCACAGATCGGCTCGACATCAATATATATATATATATATATATATATCAGTCTATATTTCAGCACAACTTTGAATTCCTCGTAAAATTGTACGACAATGAAAAATAACATTACCTACCCGAAACTTTATAATTTTTGATTTAATCTTTTTTTAATAAATCAAAGCATTTGATTACATCTGCATTTTAAAATTATAATTTGAAATAAAATTTTACTTATACTCTTTAGGCTATGAAAAACTGTATGTATTAAACAAGTTTCTAAGGCATCTGTCAGTGGTGGTGATATTGGTAGGTTAGATTTGCATAATTTTTGGATATATGGTGAACTTTTATCAGGGGGAACTAATTGACATGGTGTGGGTTCTTGGCGAAAGCAACAAAAATGCGTTCTGCACAAAAAAGTACTAGCACGCACTAGTGCTAAAATAAACCGTTATATAAATAACTTGTCTTCTTCGTAAAAGTTTACAATTTCTAATTCTTGCAGAATAACATTAAGTATTTTTCTTTATGGAAAAGTAAATGAACAGTGCTTGATATTCAGATGATGAACTGCTTTTATTTTAAGATAAGTAAAACAACACGTGCTATTTAACAACAACTTTATATCAGCTTTATACCTTAATAACTTGCTTAGCACAGTTTTTCATAGCCTACAGGGTATAAGCAAAAGTTTATTTCAAATTATGATATTTAATTGAAGATGTGACAAAATGTGTTGATTTATAAAAAAAATAATGAAAACAGGAAAGAAAACAGTAACAGAAACAGCTGGTTTATTGGTTAATGAAGGTGTAGAAGCACTTATTGATAGAAAAATCGAAGACTAGTTATGGTGTGTGCTAGTACGGTTTGTGCAGAACGATGGGTATAATTTTAAAAAATAATTAGATACATGGTTTCCATTTAAAAATTAAGTTTCTCGCGAAAAACTATTTGCTATATTCTGTTGCAGATTATGACCACCCTGTACACATATTGGAAATGGTAGGTAATCACGCTAATAGAACGCTTCTTACTTAATCACAATCTAGGCGGGCGCCATAAACAGATGAGATATAAAAATTCTCTCTCTTAGACTCTCTTAGACTGCTGTTTTTTCCATAAAAATGACAATAAATCAAAAAGTATAAAGTTAGAGTAGGTAATGTTATTTCTCGTTATCGTAAAATTTTGCGAGGAATTCAACATTGTGTTGAAATGTAGGTTGATCCATTAAAAAAAACATAAGTTTGAGTTGGTACTATCTTATGGAACCACCTGAATATACGCTAATAATTTTAACATGTGAACGTCGGTGTTTAGTATATATGAGTCAAATCAGTTTTAAAATATCTTCATTATCCTTACCCTGTATAATAGACTTGCGAAAGCCCGCCGTTCAGTTGAGGTCGTGTGTTTCGCAAAGTTGCTAAAAAACAGCTGTTTTCGGCAGTATAGAGCACAGTGCACGACAGGCATTATTCTAAGGATTCTTTCCCGCTGCAGAAATATCAAACAATTTTGTAAATACTTAAATAACAACGTCGGTTATAAAGAAGAATACATTTTACACTAGCGTATTAACATTATTTTTAATTTACCACGTTCCGGCCTTCATATCAAAAGAAAAAATCTGATGTGGCCGGGCACATGTCTTTAGCATGCTATATATAAAAATAATAGTTTAGCTGACATTCTATTTGATCGAGATGGATCGTGTCTGCATTAAAATGAAAACATTAGCGTTTGACACTACATTTCATTAGAATGAATTACTTTGTCATACTCCGTAAGATTTGTTTCTTTTATTAATTAACAGCACCCTCACAGGTACTTGTGTATAACACCTAGTCTGATGACTATCTAGCTATATTAATCTAACCTAAATTGCTACGTATAAAAGGTGTTCTATATTAAGTGTTCCCCATTGGTGTAACTTCAATTTAATTTGGATGCTGACGCTTTAATTTCACACACTGCACGTTGCTCTGCTTTGTTCACCTATCGGCTTTCACTCACATAACACTGTGCTCTGCTTTTTTAACATCACTTCACCAACTCAAAAGGTTTGATTCCTTTGAGTCTTCGCACACTGCCACAATTGTCAAGAAGCTGAATTGCCTCGACATTCGTGTGCTGGAGAAGTCTGTTCTGATGATTCTCTGCAAACTTTCCAATTTCGTTCGTTACTAATTCCGTCTCAAGATCCCTGTGGAGATTTCTGTTTCGTATATACCACGGTGCATCAACGATGTTTCTTAGCACCTTATTTTGGAAACGTTGAATGATGGTGATATTGCTTGGCTTAGTGCAGCTCCGCAGTTGGATACCATAGGTCCACATATCCACAATAAGCCAGTACATTTTTTTGTATCTTATGCTCAATTCTTCTCGTTTCTTTTTAACATGTGCTTTTCAGCGGAGCTTGGTGTCTAGCGTCATACCGAGATATTTTGCCGTGTTCGAGTAGGGTACGGTGGTGAAATTTATTGTAACTGGAACGTATCGTATTCGCTTGTTGGTAAAGTTTATGTGAACTGATTTCGTTTCGTTCAATGTAATTAGCCACCGTTGCATCCAATCACTAACATCGTTGACAGCATTCTGCAGTTTTAGTGTTGCTCCTTCAACATTTGTATCTACTGCCATGATAGCAGTGTCATCAGCAAACGTGGCAACGGTAACACCATCTGGTTGCGGAAGATCATGTTTATATAGAAGGTAAAGAATTGGGCCAAGTACACTACCTTGTGGTACTCCAGCTTTAATACATTTGAGGGTTGAGTACTCATTATCTTGGTTTATGCGGAAGTATCTGTCAGAAAGATATGATCGTAATAGTTTGCTATACTCGAAGGGTAGTAGCCGATCCAGCTTATAGAGTAGACCTTCGTGCCAAACTTTGTCAAAGGCTTTTGCCACATCCAGGAATATGGAGGAGCATACTTTTTTTTCTTCTAAAGTTCTTTCTATGCTCAATGTTATTCTGTTTACCTGATCAATCCATAAGATAACGTAAAGATATTCTAAAAACTCTCCCAAATGATTCCCAAATGATCGTATATAAAAATTTACAAATTTTGTTCGCAGGGTGCGTAGCGTCCTCGTGATTCACCTAGTGCATAATAACCGCCATAATATCTGATATATCTAACAAGCGATTTGTCCATGATGCTGTCAGATGTTACCGGTCAATTTATATATTAATTGATCGTGTTACTGGGTAAGCCTACGCTCGTATATAGGCCGAGCGAAGCCAAGCCCCGTCCACAAAGCATATGGCAGCACAGCGGCGCGCTAAAGACGTAATAATAAACAACGTTACAATTGAATTGTCCCTGGCTTCGAATAATTGTTGATAAACGTTCAAAACTTATTTCCGCATGTTTACCAGTTTACCGCGACAGGGTTTATTAGCAGCCTTGTACGAGCCGAAGTTATTAGACATAATATTAATAAGTCTCCGCTCTTGGCTGAACTGCCAACGAAGACCAGTGTATTTATCAGCTGAAATCGTAAATTTTCAGTCGACAGACTTAGGAGCTGAGTTGCAAAACGAGGCAAACAATTTATCGCTATGGTTGTGTTGAAATTTGTCCGGTTTGTGCAGACAGAGACAAGTAACAAGCGTCTAGAGACACCAGAATTGCAGAATTGCGAATTGCAACCCACTACGTACACATCAGGGCACAAAAACAGGACACCTTATTACAAAAAACTTTATAATCTTTGATTACGATTCTGCAGGACAAGTTTGTCAATCCCTGTGGAGAAATTAAGCAACTTGGTTAGATCCCTAAAATGGTTAAATAGTAAATTAAAGTAGAGAAATTTTTTTATAATTTATATCTTTTTTGGTAAAATTATTACTTGAGCTGCATGAACAAATTTTAAACGCTGATGTTTTGACAATACTTACTGTCAATAGAATCAAAACATCTGTCAAATCCTGGTTAACTAGTTTTATGTTAATGCAGACACGACCGATCTCGATCAAACAAAATCTCAGGCAACCAAATTATTAATTTTTATATGGTATGATAAAGTCATGTGCCTGGCCACAACAGTTTTTTTTTTCGTTCTAGAGTACTGTAATATTTTTTGTAATAAAAATTTTTCATTTACCTTCTAGTTGACCCCCACAACTGTCACGTTTTGATATTCTTTGATTTGATTGGTTTGGAAATCGTTAGGGAGGATTAAGGAGTCCACATTCCACGTTTGGGATAAATTCGTTTGATAGCAAAATAATATAAAGGTTTAGAAAACTAAACTTTGCACGATAAAAATGTGTAAATCTTGATGCCAATCATTAGGGAATCGTTAGGGAGACTTTGGGAGTATATTTTCTTTCGTTTGGGAGTACTGTAGTATTTTTAAAAATATAAAAATTGTTTCTTTCTAGTACCATCTAGTTGCCCCCAAACTGCCACTTTTTCAATATTCTTTGATTGGTTAGGTTTGGAAATCGTTAAGAAGGATTGAGGAGTCCATATGCGACGTTTGGGATAAATTGGTTTGAACGTAAAATAATATGAAAGTTCAGAAAATTAAACTTTGCACGACAAAATTTTGTAATTTTTGAAGCCAATCGTTAGGGAATCGTTAGCGAGAGTTTGGGAGTATATTTTGTTTTCGTTTGGGAGTACTGTAATATTTTTTGAAAATATAAATTGTTTCTTTCTAGTACCTTCTAGTTGGCCACAAAACTGTCACATTTTCTATATTCTTTGATTGGTTAGGTTTGGAAATCGTTAAGAAGGATTAAGGGGTCCACATGCGACGTTTGGGATAAATTGGTTTGAACGTAAAATAATATGAAAGTTCAGAAAACTAAAGTTTGCACGACAAAAATTTGTAAATTTTGATGCCATTCGTTAGGGAGTCCTTAGCAAGAGTTTGGGAGTATATTTTCTTTTCGTTTGAGAGTACTGTAATATTTTTTGAAAATATAAATTGTTTCTTTCTGGTACCTTCTAGTTGCCCCCAAACTGCCACATTTTCTATATTCTTTGATTGGTTAGGTTTGGAAATCGTTAAGAAGGATTAAGGAGTCCATATGCGACGTTTGGGATAAATTGGTTTGAACGTAAAATAATATGAAAGTTCAGAAAACTAAACTTTGCACGACAAAAATTTGTAAATTTTGATTCCAATCGTTAGGGAATCGTTAGCGAGACTTTGGGAGTATATTTTCTTTTCGTTTGGGAGTACTGTAATATTTTTTGAAAATATAAATTGTTTCTTTCTAGTACCTTCTAGTTGGCCACAAAACTGCCACATTTTCTATATTCTTTGATTGGTTAGGTTTGGAAATCGTTAAGAAGGATTAAGGAGTCCATATGCGACGTTTGGGATAAATTGGTTTGAACGTAAAATAATATGAAAGATCAGAAAACTAAACTTTGCACGACAAAAATTTGTAAATTTTGATGCCAATCGTTAGGGAATCGTTAGCGAGACTTTGGGAGTATATTTTCTTTTCGTTTGGGAGTACTGTAATATTTTTTGAAAATATAAATTGTTTCTTTCTAGTACCTTCTAGTTGGCCTTCAAACTGTCACATTTTCTATATTCTTTGATTGGGTTGGTGTGGAAATCGTTGGGGCGGATCAAGGAGTCCACAATCAACGTTTGGGATAAATTAGTTTGACCGCCAAATAATATAAAAGTTCAGAAAACTAAACTTTGCACGACAATAATTTGTCAATTTTGATGCCAATCGTTAGGGAATCGTTAGCGAGAGTTTGGGAGTATATTTTCTTTTCGTTTGGGAGTACCGTAATATTTTTTGAAAATATAAATTGTTTCTTTCTAGTACCTTCTGGCCACCAAACTGTCACATTTTCTATATTCTTTGATTGGTTAGATTTGGAAATCGTTAAGAAGGATTAAGGAGTCCATATGCGACGTTTGGGATAAATTGGTTTGAACGTAAAATAATATGAAAGTTCAGAAAACTAAACTTTGCACGACAAAAATTTGTAAATTTTGATGCCAATCGTTAGGGAATCGTTAGCGAGACTTTGGGAGTATATTTTCTTTTCGTTTGGGAGTACTGTAATATTTTTTGAAAATATAAATTGTTTCTTTCTAGTACCTTCTAGTTGGCCACAAAACTGTCACATTTTCTATATTCTTTGATTGGTTTGGTTTGGAAATCGTTAAGGAGGATTAATCGTTAGGGAATCGTTAGCGAGAGTTTGGGAATATATTTTTTTCGTTTGGGAATCCTGTAATATTTCTTCAAAATATAAATTGTTTCTTTCTAGTACCTTCTAGCAAACATTGTCACCATAGAATTCATCACTTCAATCAAATATTTGTACTAGAAAGTGATTGTGGTAAATGTGACCAGTATTCTCGAAAATAATTTGAATATGTAGGAACAGCATATCATATTCATCAATTTGATTCATCAATTTTACCGCAAATTATGTGCAATTGTTCTATACGCTCTGACTGCATGTGATCTACTACTATGTATTTTGGTATTTATGGAGATATTGTACATGGTCTGCCAAAAAAGTAAGAGCATAAAATTAGTTGGCTGCGTCTACTATCTGTGAGTAGATAAATTGTAAAGATTTAGCCAACAATCCAAAACAAAAAAATGAGTTGTTCGTTCATCTGCGTCAGTAGATTTACGTTAATACTGCACAAAACTGGCGCAGTCGGAGTCAACAGAAAAATAATATATTTCGAATACTCAATAATTTAACTTAACTTATCTGTATTTGACATTGACCAGTACCAACACCAATAATAACAGACAACCTTATATAGGACGCTGTTTGTGGATCCTGGTGTCCGCTGCGCTTTGCCAAAATTCGCCAAACTTCGTGCGCAACAGAATTAGATGCGGGCCAACAGCCTGACAAAACGGCAGCGGTGCTACAGTGCGCTTTAAATAAATATGAATGCAGCGGCAAAGGTGTGTCCCATGTATTATTAGGGTGATACGCGATCACCGGTTTAGCATCGCGTGAAATACTTTCGAGAACTCGAATTATTCTATGCATTTGCGAGTCACTGGCATTTAATTAGGTGTCCAGCTGTTCGCGTTGATTTAGTTTTATTTATAGCATAAACATGTCACTCATATTGGTGCATGTGCACTAATCATACCTTTTAAGTTAGCTAGCTTATACAATACAGGTGTGTGACTTTAAGTGATGAAAAGTAAACGAGATAATGATGATGTTTTATAGAATGGTTGATAACAGATTGAATAATAAATTTTAGTTCAGAGTTCTAATCAATAATTAAGTTTCATATACAAATTCTATGAAAAAAAAGCAAACCTGAATCCAAAGAAGGCACCTGGATACGATCTTATCACAGGAGAAGTTCTTAATCAATTATTACCTAAGAAAGGTCTTGTTATGCTGAGGTATCAAACAAATGCTTCAGATTAAAATACGTCCCCCACGTCTGGAAAGTAGCAGAAGTTATCATGATACTAAAACTAGGCAAACCACCAGATCGATGAATACTCGGAACTAAAAGAAGTAAAAGCTGGGATACCCCAGGGTAGTGTGTTCGGACCAATTCTCTACCCACTATATACAAGTGACCTACCACAGCTGGAAAATGTATGTCGCCACATTCGCAGATGACACGGCTCTAATGGCAATGGGATCAACTATTGGAGAATCTATTAGGAATCTTCAACAAGCTAGTAATAAAATATATAAACGGACCAAAAAATGGAAGACCAAGCTAAACGAACTGAAATCTGTCCACATTAACTTCACAAACAAAAGAATCGAGGACATACCTCATGTCTCAAGATTAACGACGCCATAGTTCCATATGCGAACACTGCAAAGTATTTGGGTATGACTCTGGATACAAAACTAAGGTGGAAAGAACACGTTAAGAAGAAAAGAGTAGAGCTTGGCTTCAAATACAGAGAACTGTACTGGCTTCTGGGAAGAAACTCTCAGTTGTCAGTACAGAACAAACTACAAGTTTACAACCAAGTATTAAACCCGATTTGGTTATACGGCATCCAGCTTTGGGTTTGCGCGAAAAACTCTAATATACAAAAGCAAATATAAGACATCAGTGGATAGCCTCTTAGAGACAAGTACCTAGTTTTAAGAATTCATTACTATTTCTTCAGGATCTTGAAATATGCTATGAAATAATTTTTCCATTACGTTTGATTTTGCCGTGAGCATTTCTATGATACTAATAGCTTTTCAGCTATCATATTGCTGTTTTCGAATAATAGTGGTGTACCTTTAAAAACTTGGTAAGTTTTAGAGGAGTATTTTTATTTTCTGGCTTATTAATCTATGGAATTTTAAATATTCTGCTGTTCTATCTATATCTTTCAATTGCTTGAAAGGTATAGCCGTTGAAATATTAACAAAACTGTATTTTAAATGCCTCTAACCGGAATTGAAAAACCATAACTCGATTGAAGCTTTTGACTAAAAATTAGATTTTTTTTTATTTTTTCTTTAGTATTGTGTATTTGTTCTACAAAACTAGTAAATTAAATTTTCTTATACGACTATAACTTTATTTATTATTATTATTACATTATTTTATAATATTATTATTATATTTCAAAAAACTATACCGAAAGAAAGACCAAATTGAAATTTGTTTCCATACGATATTCATTTTACTTATTCAAAGACAAAATAATCAAATACCTCATTATCTTTACATATGTGTTACAAAAAGATGGATTAAAAACCCTTAAAAAACGATAAATTCTATTGGCCACGATCACTTAGCTTAGATTATTGTGTTTCTAACAAATTAGGTACTTGAGAAATTGTGAAATATTTTTTGCCCTACGTTTTGCTGTATTTTGAGCAGTTCATTTGTTTTAAATGGCCAATCTAAGTACAAACATGAATGAAAATCACATTTTACCATGAAAGCCAAGTACAGTAAAGTAAAAATCTGATGTAGCCAGGCACACGACGTTATCATACTATCTGTCAAAATCCTGGCTATCTAGTTTTAATGCAGTACGAGCGATCTCGATGGGTTGTTTTGTCTTTGCGCGAATATTTCTTGGCGCACACTGCACTTGTGACTTGACATTTTATCGTTTGTAAGCAACTCGTCGACTTTACTAACGGAATAACTCTCGTATTCTTACAGCGTAGAGATATACTATATATTTTATAAATAGTGTATCTATTAAACTATCCACAACGTTAACTTATGATAGATTTATATCTGAAGATATAATAAGCTTTAAAATTTGATTCTGGGAGATATGGCATAATATTTAGGCTAGAGGGCCGAATACCACAGTTTCACTACTTTACTGGTAGCATAGATACAGCAAAGGTTTACTTAAAAAAACCCTATTTCTTCTAAAAAAGAAAAATATCGTTATTGGGCTCAATCAAAAAGCAAAATGTTGTGAACATATGAATGTTTATAATCGAGTACGTCAGACGCTGACCAAGGTCCTTATTTACTTGTTCGGATGCCCCAAACTTACACAACAAAACATCATTTTGGTTGTACCAGTTAACGTGCTCAGAATTTTTTGTTCATATGTTCTCATTACTTATTAAATTTTATTGGCGTAAACTGGCGTAAAATAATTGGCCACCTTGTTTAAATGAACATTAATTATAAATAAACTGTTCTTAGTTAAGAAAATTCTTCTGGTTGAGGCGCTATAGACCTTAGCAACCCTGCGTTTGATTTTTCGTGACACCTAGCAACCGTATTCACCCTCCCGAAAGAAGTTTCACACCAAAAAATTGCGAACACAGTTACCGACAAAAAAGCACACAGCAATAAGCATAACACGTGGGGAAATTTATCGGTACTAAGATTAGAACAGGTCCGTGACACAAACACATTGGTCCTTGGTCCAACTTTACGGCCAGAAAAATAGGACTCTATGCTTTTGTTTACAGGAAGCGTGCTCCGGCTCTCCACGGTAATTTTCCTCGCGCTCGGAGACCTAATAAATTAATATAATCCCGGCAGCGGGCGTATCCAATTTTTCAATGCTAATTGGATAATATAGCGAAATATCGCAGAATATGACGCGAATTGGCACGAGCGAGGCGACGCTCCGACTGGCCGACGATTTGCGGGGATTAAAATTTTACTTCTATTTGACTATTAGGTGGAAAATCATCTTGTTGTGTGTTTATTCCTTTACTCTGCTTTGTAAATGCATTATTTTTCGTAATTATTTCCTCAATATTTCATAAAAATCAGCGTTAAAAATTGAATCACAAAAAGTCCCGCCAAAACGATTGTTTCTGTTGTACGTAGATCACGTGATTCTTGTGACATCACACAATAGCTTTTGCCTAGGCAAAAGCCTTTTGCCAGAAATAACCATTTGCCTACGACATATACATCCACAATGCATAAATACGTCAATAAAAACTCCGTATAAACTATCGTTAGCTGTTCCGCAAGATTTGAAACTGCGAAGAAAGTGGTTGAGACTTGGCTCGTAGAAATCCAAATGAAATAAATAGCGGCCGATACAAATGTTTTTTGTTGTGAAGATTACTTCGACATAAGTAAAACTGACTAGAATAAGTTATCTATCGTATTTTCGATCCAGGTATAATCTGACAGTTTAAGGTGAGGATTAACCTAACCTACAACGTTATGGTTACATTGCACTTTTTACACCTTGCTTAGTTCCGGAGCGTAAAAATAAGGATTATGTTTCAAGAAGAATCCTACTATCAAAGCGTTAACCTACGGTAGATTACCACTAACCGCTTTAACAAAGTTGTTTTCTATTTTTTTGTAAATTAACGTAGTAAATTCAAACCGGAGATTCATAAACGTACTAACGAATGACGTCACTGGAAACTGAGCCAATTACATTTAATCACGTGATAGAAAGTGAATAAAATTCAATTTTAATTTTGGCTTTTAATAGAAATAAAGCATATTTTTTGAAAAGTGTTAACGAATAACTTCCTTAAACTGTAATCTATTAGGATGACTATAATACAAGCCATATTTTGAATACAGTCAAATACCCTACAAATACCTTTTTTTCCCTTAGAGAAAATACTTTTTATTGGAAGCTGAACCTCAAAAACTGAAACTTTTAACTAATTTTATTATTTATAACTATGTGTAACCGAAAAAAAGCTGTAAAAAAACGATCTTAAAATTCAAACAGCAGCCATTTTGTCAATTTTCATAATGTACCACAAGTATAATAATGTACCACATAAATATAGATCCTACATATGCAAATGTAACAAAAATTACTTAACCTGTCTGAAATTAGGACGTTTACCTCAGAATGCTTTTCCTTTTTATGTTCTCATGAACGGTAAAAGACCTATTCGAATGTGTTGAATATGATGTGGTGAATATTGAATTAAATCATAGTTGAAGATAGTCTTTGGCCGAAATGTGTAAACATCATATGTACCAATGCAATGGTTGGCGTTCAAAAGTTACCTGTCATTGAGTGAAATTACTGTAGACAGAAACTAACTTATATAATTAGGTCTTGTATCAGTTGCCAACATGGATCCTGTACATACTGTTTACAAAGAGTAACATTTGCAATTCGTTTTTCATTATTCACATTATTAGCAAGAGATTAGTCAAAATGAGGAAATAGTATAGTGCTGGTTTACTAAAAAATTATTTATGGTTTTATGGTTTTATTTATGGTCCAATAAGGCGAAGAGTAAAGAAAATGATTTAGAATTAACTTTTCATAGAAATGGATAACTTTATAATTTGTCCATGCCCCATGAATGTTTAAAATATTTATTTACTGACACTCTTTTCAGATAAAACTGATATGGTACCAATTTTTTTGTGTGTAACTAACTGGTGTTTCTAAACCATTCATTTTACATGGGCAAAATCGAAACAATATATAGGAATTTTAATTTTCAGGTCCGTTGTGTTTTCATGTCTTACTAAAACACTCGTTGCTACTGGAATAGTGACATCGATCGGTGTGGATGTGATAAGAAAAACTATTACACTAAGTGCTGGTATTTTCATCTATCTATACCGTTCTCAATAATTATGTAACAGATGAACATAAGAAGCACAAGAAGAGACCCACTACCGCCTCCGTCACACCTTCTTGTTTAACGGGCTAAAATATCGTTGCAAATTTGACGGGTCTGTCCTAATTATTGAGGACTTTGTAGGTAGGTTAAAATACGGGGCCTTAGTCTATTTGACAAAATACGACAATTTCTACATTTTAACGACAATTGCACATTTTCCAGGAGATTCTAGTAATTATTACAGGTCACAAGGATGAGAAACTCATGAGTGTCGTTCTTTTGGCTGCCATCTTTTGGCAGCTCGACAAATATTCACGAAGAGTAAAAAATTGTATATACACACATAAAAATTTTACGGAGAGAATTCGCACGTAGTTAGTTGTACACAAAAAAGAGTGATTTTTTCTCCGAAAATCAGTTGATTGTGTGCTAAAAATTGTTGATATACGTAATATCGGAGTTAATTTAACTACACAGCACGGAGTTGAAAATAGTTTATATCCGAAATGGTGAAAATTTTCACTGGAGCTGTGAAATGAAAATTAACACCATGCAGGGTGTTGAAATAACTGACAAAATGAGAGAAAGTACACTTTTTGGAGTTGATATGACTGAACATTGTGACGGAGTAATAAAACTCCTAAAAGTAAACATTAATTACCTGTGTAATATTGATTTCTAACTCCGCTTTGGAGTGAATAATCTCCAAAAAGGTAAGATTTATACTGTAAAGGCAAAAATTTACGGTTTGACAACAACAGGCGTCAAAATGTCGCCACCAAGACGGTTTGCAGTTTGCTTCGCAGTGTGTTGTGGTCGTCACTTATACTCCTAAGTTTGCGGGGTGCAGTTGAGAGTGAGTTTCATTTCCATTACTTTTAATATTTTATATGTAAGTACATTATTATTTCAAATGGAGCAGTGTATTTTCATACGAGTTAAATACGGACAAATAAAAAAATGGGTCAGAATTATCAACGATGTACTAAATTTCGACACAATTAATACTACAGGTAAGTTACTTATATTACTACATATGTAGGTATGTATGTACGTAGACATATGTATGCGTGTACATTTGTGGTACCTTCATACCGAGTATGACACTGCATTGTACCTACAGAATGCATGTCGATTTTTGTGTTTTTTTTATGAAGTAGTGTGTATTCCTTTGTCCGGCAATGCGTTTTTTTTTATTTTTTCTATTTGCCTTACAACATACAAAAATACAACAATTCTGCACATATTTCTTTTTTTTATGTACAGTTGGCAAGCTATTTAAAATAGCAGAGACAAAATATCAAGATATCAAGTATTATGATGACGCGAGTTATGAAATCGACAAGGAGTTATTGGTAGACTTCATATGGCACAGTCAACGAGGAATTACTTTGGTAATAAAGACGGGCGAAGAGGATGACGATGTTTTGGATTATTTGTTTTGAAACTTATACCATATATGTATATCACCATCTTATACTTTGATTATACCATATAGTTCCATATGAGGTACACATTCCTTATAATAAAGCGAATGATATGTATATAGTTACCAATTATATTATATGTAGGTACTTAGTTATTAATGAAAGTACTCTAGACTTTATGTAGTCTGTTATACCGGGTGGTCGTTTTAACTTGAGACTACTAAATATCTCGTGAAATATGCATGGTACGACAAAAGTGTCTTTAATAAACTTGTAGGACTCAAAGGGGGAAATGAGATGACGATATCAGTTTCGTTCCAGATGGCGCTGCAATCGGTGAAAATGAGGCTAACTTCATTTTTTTAAATGGGAATACCCAAATTTTTTATCAAATTATGATTTTACGCTAAAAAATAACAATCTTTTGTCTAAAAATTTTTTTCGTACGATGCATCTCTTAAAAGTTATTGACGATGGAAGTTTGTGGCGGCTGCGGTAGTTACGACCGCTGCCACTGCATGGGAAGCGCTCGCCGTCTGGCAGTCAAAGCGTCGACTTAGTAGACACTCATGGTACAACGTAGGAAGGTATGTGCGTAACCGGGACACGTTTTGGTTTCTCGCGCGTTGCGCCGTCATGCGCATAGGGTTTGTTTACGCACGAAAAAAATGCATCGTACGAAAAAAAGTTTCAGACAAAAGATTCTTCTTATTTAGCGTAAAATCATAATTTGATAAAAAATTTGCGTATTCCCATTTAAAAAAATGAAGTTAGCCTCATTTTCACCGATTGCAGCGCCATCTGCAATGAAACTGATATCGTCATCTCATTTCCCCCTTTGAGTCCTACAAGTTTAGTTAAGACACTTTTGTCGTACCATGCATATTTCACGAGATATTTAGGAGTCTCAAGTTAAAACGACCACCCGGTATATGATATTAGTTATTAATGTATTATTATTAATATTAATACGGAGATTATTGTTATATTTAGGATAAACTGTATTTTATTTATTGAGTATTGTGCAAACATGTATATTCATTTACTAAGAAGCGCTCTAAAAAAAACAACTGTATTTGGTACATATTTAACTTCATTACGTACACAAACAACTCTTTTAGGGAAAGAATAATTTCGCCAATAAAAGAAAAGCACCCCGCAACAGGGTAATTTTAACACTAATAAAGGAGTTACGTAACATCTCAACGGATGTATTTCACTACTACAGAAGAACTTTTGCACTCCGGAACGCGGAAGTTTGACACACGGGGAGATTATTTTATGTCTATAAAGGAGTAAACCTGCATTTCCCTAAACATATATTTTCAACTCCGTTACAAATAATAATAACTATAAAAAGAGTGAATGAGCTCTGTAAAAATTCAACTCCGTCTGATTTAACTACATGCGCAGACGGTCGCGAGGGAGATCCATAGCGGTGTTGAATCGGTGTTAAATCCAACTCCGTATTTTTATGTGTGTACGTATATTTTATCATTTGCTGGATATGATAATATGACATTAGCAAACGCATGGCTATTATTACATTGATGAATTGCCACTTCGAATACCTCTCTTGTTCAGTGGCGTAGTTATATATTCAGCGCCCTGGAGCAAGAAAAATCAGTGCGCCCCTTGGTTTTCGGAAGAGGTCTGGCATTTTGTGAACATTTAATTTAATACATCCCACTTTGTTATCACAATTTTTCAGTTCCAGATTGAATCAATAAGGGGGTTTATAAATATATACAGAATCCTTGAGAAACTCCGTTTGGGGTTGTATTACAATAAACAACAATTAGTCAACAGCTGGCTGTTTCGATTTCTCTCAATTAAACTAACCCCAAAATTCTTCAAATGACAAAAGTTTTAAGTAAATACCGGCATCGTATTTTATGGAATTTTCTAAAAGTAGTATCCTTTACTACCGTCGATTTAAGAACATAGTAACACACTATTTTTGGTTTCCGTAAAACCCAAGGTGGGTTTTAGATACGCCATTACCCTTCTGAAGACTATCGCAAATGGTCAAGTTTTAATTGCACGCTATGCTCAATCATGGTTTCAAATACTTCGGACTCGGAATGCATCACCCAGCATATAAATACGCTATACGTGCTTTTGACGTATTTTCAGACGCATAACTTGAAATAACAATGTATACCTACCGATTCTATGTAGAGAATTAAAATATCTAGAAGTTTACTAAAGAAAGCAATCGATAGATGTCCGATCAATAAAAAAATTCAATTCGGTCATCTTTGACCGTGGATAACTCGCAACCTAAACACGATATCTATGGGACCTTTACACGTTATTTCTAATGCCCAATCAAAGGAATATCTAAAAATTCAGCTGGGTTTGCATTTTTCCGAAGTAAACACATAGCTTTATTTGTTTTATTTCACTATTTCAGTACATACTTATTCCCGTATTTTGAGTTTGCAAGCATGCATTTAGAGCTTGTGGCGATATTATGTGTGCTATAATATAAATAAACAAGTTTTATTGCCTATAATTGATTCTTTTTTTCGTTTTTTGTAATTATTAATGTGAACATTTTTTAATTCTAATATCTACAGCCTACAAAGTTACAACTGCAATATGCAAACGCACTTAAATAAAATTACCATTAAAGTAATAAAATAACTTACAACCTTGAAAACATTTTCTCAGTTCAGATGAAGGTTGGTTGAGATGCCACAGTATGCTTTTCTAACCCCATTCAAATGATGTTTAGTGAAATTTTTTCAAGTTTCTTAGGGAGATTTTCTTTTAATTTTCATCAAAGTTATTTGGAAGAAAGCGGTTCAGGCAATTGAAACTTTTACCTATCACTAAAATGTGGGAATGGCAATTTCTTAGTTTTTAAAATAAGTAAAATTAGGTATGTGTTTCATTTGACAAGAAAAGACTGAAAACCACTTACATAACTATAAGTTTATGAACAAAAAACACTAATTTAATAAAATAATAGCCATTTAAAAGTCATAGCAATCATTTAAACCTGTACAATATACTATAATAGTACACTCAATAAGTAAATAAATATGAAGTGCGCTTGCTTGAAAATACGAACATTTGCAGGAGGTAAATGTAGTACATGGAGTTATATACAGTATGTATAAATACAACGCACCAATCTATAAATCAAAATTATGATAATTACGACAATAGAATTTTTTACACAAAAGTCTTTTATTAACTTTCCAATTTTGTGCCCCCTCTACTCGTGCGCCTGGAACAGTTTGCTCCCACTGCTCCCCGTAGCTACGCCCCTGCTCTTGATACAAAATGACATGCATTGACATTCTCAGAGAAGTTGCAATATGCCTTTGTCGAGTTAGACAATCGAGCAGTGTAAAAAGAGGATATCCCTCTTTAATCTGCCTAGTAGAAGTAATGATTAAGAATAAAGAATAAAGGTGAACCATCATAACATGCAACTCTGAAAGATGTACAAATGTTAGCTAAACTTACTGTGACGTACTGTGAAAAAAAAATATTTTAAAATGTTTCATATAGAACAGCAGTATCCATAATTATTATGTTCATAACGCGCAATGTTGTATATCTGCAACATTTATTGATTTGTACAATAAATTCCTTGCGAACTATTAGCTACTAAAAATGCATTAAATACTTTTTATATTTATATTTAAAACATACCCAAAAACTATGCATTTAAGGGTTAAATTTGTCGAAGGTGTTTTCATTCCTTGTGATGTCCAGCAGAAAAATATTAAAAAAAAACCATAATATTTTTCTGCTGGACATCACAAGAAATGAAAACACCTTCGACAAATTCGCAGGCTAATTAAGCCTGCGAATATTGACTTCCTATAATAAAAATTCTTTCTTATCTCATGACCAGTTTAACATCAACGTCAACTCCTACTTTTCCGCGTTCACATTAATCCCTCGTCTGTCCAAATAACAAAGTCAGGTCCACGTAAAACGCCTCCACTCAATTTCGTTATAATGAAGAGCCATGTTCATTTTCCCTTATACATTATCTAAAAAAAGGTTTTACTAACGAACGCCGATTTATCGACCGTGCTGTTCAACGCGCTAGTACAAGTCGCGTGGGCAGCTTGTATATATATAGTGCGACAACAGATGTTCGCGGCTTACTTCCAACAACAATTTACACGGTTTAATTAATTAACACGGACGGGATTTTCCGATTCAACATTCCAGGTGCTCACAAAATGAACAAGGAGCAGTAGCAGGAACGTCGCGCTGCGTCGTCAACACGCGAAATAGACGGTCAAAATATTGTACGTAATGCGTTTGGCAGATTTGCAAAACAGTACAACAGGAACGTTATGAGTGAAGTATGGCAGATGAAAGGCGGTTTAATCTGTTTTACGGCATTGTTTAGAATCGAGAAAAACACTTTTTCCAGGTCGAGGTTGATTTTTATTCGAAAATTATCTCTATGTGTGCCTGAATGTGAAAAGGGACCAGATAATCGCAAATAAAGTTAAACTGGTTCAAAATTGGTACACATTTTTGTTCTATTCGCTAATTAGTCTCCTAATTGTGTTTTTTTTTATTAAATGCGTTCGTTTGAAACCCGTCTGCGGTTGGAAACGCATGAAAAGAAAAAGTTTTTATTGCGAACTAAAAAGGGATCAGTTGTCGATATCACGCTACGCGCTAGCGCATTACGACAATGCTTCAAGTCTTCTAAAGACTTGAGAGATAAAGATACCTTGTTTACACTATGTTGCCACATGCCAATGGCGCTATAGATTAAAACCCCATAAATAATATAATAATAAATTCTACTAAAAATCTTGAAATTAATATCGAAATTCTTCCAAAAACGTTGGAGTCAGCGTAACTTCCAAATATGCGCGAAGTTATTAACTTCAGGAACTTCGTTTTTTCTTCAATTTCTCCTTACGGTAATCGGCTTAAAATGTTGAAATACGTTTGCCATAACTTATTCAATCTAAAAACACTAACAACTCAATCTTGGTGAACTGGTGCCTGCCTATAAAAAAATAATATCTTTATTCGATAAATCATAAAGTATAGAACACCAAAAAAAGATTCCTTACAACTAATAGTTAATATGCAAAAATACATAGAAAAATTAGAGTAGAAGCAGTTCGTGAGCAAATGGTCACTTTAAAATTTAGTTTTCTATATCCTAAAGGAAGATGATTGAATATCCTTATAGCTTGAATAAGCACTCCCTTCTGAATACGTTGTTTGTGGTACTTTCAACATCACATCCTCACGACCCTTTGTATCATGAGCGTGGTTCGTCTCAAACATGCAGAAGAACTCATTGTAGTACCTCTTTACAAAACAAACACTTCATAATGTAGATACATGGGAAAGTAAGTATTTTATTGGTTTTTAAAAGACACAAAACAAGATTCTCTTCGGCCAGATTATCGACATGGTGGTTTCCAAGTTAATTGAGAGTCGAGGACAATACCCAGAAATTTTGCATGAGATGATGAGGCAAGCACGTTATTGCCCATTCGAACGCTCATACATTCCGCTCATACAATCCAAAAGGTAATATCTTTGTCTTTCCAATGTTTAGATGCAGATTGTTTGATTCAAACCAGTTGTATAATGTTTTCTTTGGTTTCCTGGCACTATATCTCTAGATTACTGTCCTTCAACACCGCAGCATCAGCAAACATAGGTATCTTGTGTGGTGTAGTATGCGGAAAGTCATTGGTATCAAGAATGTACAATATTGGTCCCAAAATGGAACCTTGTGGAAGACCCATTCTTGTTTCTACCCATTCTGACGCTATCGAATCACCACTTCGTCGGTGTAGACAACTCGTTGCCTTCTGCCGGATAATAATGATTTCAAAACATTCAAAATTGGACCTCTAAATCGCATACGCTCCAACTTGATTAGTAGAATACCATGGCCTACAGTATTAAAGGTTTTAGACTCTTTAGAGACATCAAAGAAAATTTCCACCACCTTGTTCTTTTCACTTAAGTCACATAGTATCTGACTTAGAAGTAGTTCAGTATTTCAATTTTGTTTATTGCTGTTGAATCCTTAATGTCCTTAATATACATGCACACATAGAATAAATCCAAACACGTACGCCAATATGGAACGTGTACGAGCGCACTAGTAACACAGTGACTATCTTTGCTCTTCTGAAACGGTGCTTCCTTATTGCTAGAATGCTTCCCCGTACAAATATAGAAACAAGCCGAGCCGAGCGGAGTAGATCTCAGCTCGTCGGCTACAAACGTATCGGAGAACAAAGAAAAAGTGGAACGAGAAGTCGTTTTGCAATATTGTAGCTAAATCTATGCGCGGCGTCGTACATAAAAGTACTATTTACTTCGACATAATAGGTATATCGGAGTCGCTGGATCCACTGCATCCAGCCACCTTCGCTCGTTTAAACATCTCCGAGATTGCCGTCTCGCTTTGGTCGGCATTGGTGGATTTGTGTCGGAGAAGGATGGGTTGGCAGCTCGTGACTTATCAAGGAGACCGAAGGCAACGGCTGTGTTCGAGTTGCACTTGCATGCTGGCGTCGAGCCAGCTCCCCTGTGCATTTGTCACGAGAGTCGTTGAACTCATCAGCGAGCGCTCTGAAAATATCCGCTCATGGACATTTTTGCAACCGTATACCAGATTTGTTTCCGATAATACAACGTCAATCGATCGAAAGGCTATTTGGATGATATTTACTCACACATGCTACAATATTTCTTCTAACTCGCCGGGGAAAATACTCCAAAAATACTCGGAACTAAAATAAGTAAAACCTGGTATACCCCAGGGTAGTGTATTTGGACCAATTCTCTATCTACTATATACAAGTGACCTACCGCAGCTGGGAAATGTAACGGTCGCCACATTCGCAGATGACACGGCTCTAATGGCAGTGGGATCAACTATCGGCGAATCTACTAGGAATCTTCAACAAGCGAGTAAGAAAATATATAAATGGACCAAAAAATGGAAGACCAAGCTCAACGAACTGAAATCTGTTCACATTAGCTTTACAAACGAAAGAATCGAGGACATACCTCATGTCAAGATTAACGACGCTATATTTGGGTAAGACTCTGGATACAAAACTAAGGTGGAAAGAACATGTTACGAAGAAGAGAGTAGAGCTTGGCCTCAAATACAGAGAACTGTACTGGCTTCTGGGAAGAAACTCTCAGTTGTCAGTACAGAATAAACTACAAGTTTGGGGTTGCGCGAAATACTCCAATATACAAGACTTTCCAAAATAAAGTACATACTAAGGAATATGGTTAACGCTCCTTGGTACATATGGAATAGTGACCTGCATCGCGATCTTGGTGTCCCACAAGTCATCCAAGAGATAAAAAGATTCGCCACTAAGCATGAATCTCGCCTAAGCCATCACGGCAACGTAGAGGCCATGCAGCTACTGGACAACCAGAATCTAGTGAGAAGACTAAAAAGAACTAAACCCTTCGAACTAGTGAACCAGTGAAATGTGTTAAAGGCAGAGCAGAGTGAGTGAAGTGTTGGTGCTTCTTGTTTAGGACAAAGAAAATATAGGACATGAGTGAATAGCCTATTAGAGACAAGTACCTAGTTTTAAGAATTCAGATTTAAATTGTTGTTTAACCTTTTTTAATAAATCGATTTAAATTGTTGGTTAATCAAAACCATTTTTACCGCATTCTGGTGTAACTACACCAAAAATAAGAAATGCCGAAATGTATATCGAAAATAAAATGAAAAAAAAATTCCAAATTTCTTTTCAAATTTCACCGTTTTATATTATGAAATACGTAAAAAATGCATGTTTTTTACATACTACACCACACCAGAAGGTAGTTTTTATAGAAGGGACATTGCCCAAAACATTTTAAATTGATTAAAAAACGACTGTAGTACAACATAACCCGAAATAATAAACAATAATCACATAAATTTCACAACATAACAAATAACGAATTCGTTCGCTGTTACAGATTTAATAAATGTATTCATTCGATTCAATGGAACAAAAAGTTGGGATTAGTGATGCGTATTCGGCGCACAGGCATCGGTTATTACTTTTTAATCAGATTTGAAGCGTACAAAAGGTATAAATTCCGTATTTTAATTACGTTATTATTATTAAACGGAAGGCGTGGTTCATATACGGGAAGTCGTATAACGTGAATATACTGAATATAGTGTAAAACAGTCGAGGGGCTTTGAAATTTGACAGATGAATTATTATTTTGTCGGTTGGGAACGCCGAACATTATTTTGGGGAACTGTAACCCTCCCATTTTGAAATATAATTTCCGTAAGCAGTAAAAACATTTGATATTGTACGTTTCCCCGGTTTGTTGACTCTGCGTGTGCTATATTACAGGACCGGGCTCCCGCGAGAGTGTTAATAGGAATAAAGTTAAGTAAATGTATGGGGTCCATTAGCAGAGGATTTAACAAACTTTGTTATTACATTTTTAGGCGGATTTAGGTGACGTAATTCACGTCTTGTTCACTCTACGGTACTTGAAATATGGTCGTGTCACTATTAGTGGAGCGCTGAAAACAGTACATCTTTGTCAGAAATTAGAAATTAAAAATCTATGCTATAAAATGTCTACTACATTTTCATGCACGTTTTCAATCTTCACATTACAAGAAATTTATTTTTCAAGAAATATATGAATTGACTAAATAATACTCGAAATCCGAATAATTTTGTACATTATCGTTTTGCCCACAGTGTAGTTTACTAGGTAAATTGAAATTATACGAATAATGGGCTGGAATCTAACGAGGAAAGTGTTGGATTTCAATATTCTATGGCGTCCGCAAGTTTGTTAGAGCCTGGAACCACCAAAATCTCCCCCGAAGGTGCACGTTTGCGGGTTTTTCATTTTACTGATTTTGCAATTTTAGCTCCTATACAAAATGAAATCTTATAAAATTCTGCAGAGAAAAAGTATATTTATAAAAGAAATATAAACTTCTTATACACTTATTTATAAATACAGTGGTTATTATGCAGGGTTAGTCAAAATTACCGGAACACCTAATAGTTCTCCAAACATAAATAAATTCACAAAAATTTTCGAACAATAGTTTTTTTTTTGTTTTTGACCAGCTATCGTCTAAATATGTTTTGAATATACAAGGTCTTCAATTTATTCTGGAAATTTGGTAACCTTTCCCTCTTCAAATAGAACACGCTGTATGTTCTTACATTTTTTATTCTAAAATGACAACATCTTTAAAAAAATCCAACAAAAGTTTTTTCCTATTATGTATCATACGCAGTATTATAAAGTATTATAATCATGCCGAAAAAAAAAATTAGATTTTAGCGGAAATAGGTCTTTTTGGGTCCCCTGAACATTTTTGACTAAGGTACAAAAAAATGTCCAAGGGTCCAAAGGAACTGGCTATTTACTCTTAGCATTTTTCAACGATTTTGCAATTGAGCCGCCATTCCTGCAATTTTGTCAAAATAGATAAATAATAAATTAAAGTAGAGGAAATTTTGTATAATTTATGTTTATAACATTTTTTGGTAAAATTAATAGTTTAGCTGCAGGAGCAAATTCTATTTGATCGAAATCGTGTCTGCATTAATAGCAGGTAGCCAGGATATTTTGAATTTTTTGACAGTATTCAGAACGTCAGCGGTTGCGAAACGTCATGTCAATTCAACACGCAAATGCATGGAGAATGCGGGAACGCGCGCACGTACAGTGCAACAATATTAAAACATCTTGGTGTCAATGTGTATTTCGATTGCGGATAGCCATGTTCTTATGTTTTCGCGAATAAATACAAGAAAGATTGTAAGACGGTATGGTAACATTAAAACTTATTTGGAATATTGAGCATAATTCTTTATGAACTTTTGTAGTTAGCACTGAAGACGGGGTAAAACCCGAAAATATAGTATGCTAGAAGCCAATATAATATATTAATTATCAGAACCAATAACCTTTTTACCTTATCATATGTAGTATGACAAGGAGGTTTAGTCTTAGCATTTTGGAAATATATTGCCAATAAGCCGCTATTTCTTGAATTTCGTCGAAATAGTTAAATAATAAATTAATGTAGAGGAAATTCTGAATAATTCATGACTATGAAATTTTTTGATAAAATAAATATTTTAGCCGCATGAGCAAATTCTATTTCATCGGGATCGGTCGTACTGCATTAAAACACTAGTATTAAACTTAAACTAGTTAGCCAGGATTTGTTAGATATTGTGATTCTAATGATAGTAGATAGTGTCAAATGCTGATGTTTTGACATTACATACTGTAAATATAATCAAAATATCTGTCTAGTTCTAATAGTTTTATTTTGATGCAGACGTGGCCGATCTCGATCAAATAGAATCTCCTGCAGCTAAACTATTAACATATGGTATGATAAAGTCATGTGCCTGGCCACATCAGATTTTTTTATTGTCGAAATATTTTTCTAAGATACTGTTGATTTTATTTTGGATACATGGTAACCTTGGCTTTTTCTAACAGAACAATCTTTGTTTTAGAAAATGCATAATTTTTAAAAGTTACAAGATAAAAAATCAAGAAAAAGTAACAATACAATTAAATAAAATGTGAATAAATGGTCAAACTGCCAGATTAATAATAATGTGTAAGTGAGAAAATATTCTTAATTTGAATTTCAATTTTTCTAACAAACAAATGTTAGAATCAACCTTAGAGTAAACAAATTAAATATAGTTCTAGTACATAGTAAAAAATGTCACAAAATTTCCATACTAAACTGTACAGCCTGTGAAAATATTTTTAAACGAGAGGATGCAACTTTTGTTAATTTTCTTATGGTTTATGGTGGGGGAATTATTTAGGTGTTTAGGTAATTTTGACTAATTTTGATTAATTGCTTATAACACAGAAATGACAGATTATATAAAAAAATGACACCCACAAAAAATTGTTAACATGAATCTTCTAAAGTTAATTTAAGAACTCAAAAATGCAAAATATACAGGGTGTTCTATTTGAAAAAGGAAAGGTTAATCAATTTCCATACTAAAGTCAGCACTCAGTATATTAAATATATTAAACGATAGCTTGTTTAAAATCAAAAAAACTGCAACCAGATCTTTTTTTACGGTTGGAGAATTATTTAGCTGTTCCTGTAAATTTGACTGACCCTGTATATTATGATATATTATAATACAATATTCTTATTATTTCAGGATTATTAAATTTATAATATGCCAACAGCCGCCAAATAAATATAGTTTTGTATTAAATATTCAACAAAACTTCCAGAGAACTCATAAACTTATTTCCGCGATAGTGGGCAAAAACTAGCAAAAAAAGGTACCCCTATGTTTGGGCGCTCGTAGTTTGAGAACCACTCTATTAGTCAAAATGAGGCAAATACCAAAAATTTTGTCCAGAATTATAGTAGGATTATTTTTGGATAGAAGCTACAATGCCGAAATTAAGGCGGTTTTGTGGTAAAATGCGAGAAATCGCGTTTTCGAGGTTACAGAAAAAAACAGGCCATAAAATAAAAACATAGAATCATAAGTCATAAAATTTAAAGTACCTATACAAAATCTGAAAGAAATTAAATAAAATTAATTAGTGTCAAAGACGTAAAATTAATGTAAAAAAATCATATCATATAAGTAAACCCGTTTTAAGGTCCCTGCCGCTTGAACAAAACAGATTAAAATAATTTTAAAAAAACATTGGGTATTTAAATACATATATGAAAGTTTATAGGACTTCCATGCTTTCTTTTAAAATCACCCCTTTTTCGTGGCCAGCAACATTTTTCAGTCTACCAATAACCAAAATATCAAAAAAATTATAATATTAATATTTAATTTTAATTAAACATTTCAAATTGTTTCTTTTCTAGCATACATAAAACTAAAGAATCAAAATGCAGATCTTCTAGCCTACTTTGCTCTTAGCTGCTTGCAAAATAATGATGCATCCACAAAGAATCTCCTTCACCATTTTTTTATGTAATTAAGCTAATTACTCTCTTTGTTCATAGATGCTCCGCCACGCGATCCAAAGGACTAAAAGGACCTCCTGGACGAAGAAATCCCCTCGTTTCTGCAGGAGAAAAATCGCTATCGCATTCAGATCATACACTTTAAAGAGAGAAGAGAGAGATTGAAGAGGCGCAAAGTCACGGCCTTTCGAGTACACATCGTCAGCCACCAACTGAAAATTATGAGCTTCTTTTGTCTACGAAAACGGACAATGGCGACACGATGAACCTTTCTCTATCCGTTCCCCTTTAGCATGGAGCCGAGCTTTTTGTCACCGTCCGTTGAATAACTGTTTATTATTTTCAAATGTCTCTAGGAGCATGCATATATTGTTATAAATGCAAAGCAAGGCGAAGGATTCAAAGAGTAGAATTTCAACAGATTTACTCTGAGATTCGATTTGAATTTCAAATTATCTTTAGGAGGCAGCTTTTAAATTGTTGGAGTCAACATAAATCAACAAATTTGTGCCAAAGTTCCAAAGGAACTGGAGGTTTACTCTAAGCATTTTTCAACAATTTTGCAAACGATCTGCCGTGCCATTTCTTTAATTTCGGCATAAAAGGTAAATAATAAATTAAACTAAATTTTGTATACTTTATGTCTATGACATTTTTTGGTTAAATTAATAGTTTAGCTGCATGAGCGAATTCTAAATGATCGAGATCGGTCGTGTCTGCATCAATAGTGTAAGAATAATCAAAACATTAAGAAATATCATTATATATCCACTTACACACCTTTTGAATGACTGCATTGAACAAGGTTGTTTGCCGAAATGTCTAAAAATTGCGACAGTGATGATACATAAGAAAAATGACACGGGCAACTGTAACAACTACAGACCCATATCATTAACACCAATCGTATCAAAAATATTCGAAAAAATGCTAAAAAACAAATATACATACATTTTGAAGGGAACAACTTGTTTAGTGAATCTCAGTTTGGATTTAGGCATGGCAAATCTACCAGTCTAGCTATCAATGCTCTTATAAATGAAGTCTTAAACAACGTTGAGCGCGGATACCATTCAGTTGCCACGTTTTGTGACCTCTCGAAAGCTTTCGATTGTGTCACACATCATATTCTATTAGAAAAACTTAAGAAATATCACTTTTCGAAATCGAGCATTGAGTGATCGTATCTGAGTAATCGTTACCAACACGTAAAAGTGAATAATTTAATTTCATCGAACAGACTTTGCAGTTACGGGGTACCCCAAGGATCAGTTTTGGGCCCCATTCTCTTTTTAATTTATATCAACGACATTAATTGTGCTACTGAAGCAACTGATCTTATTCTATTTGCGGATGACACAACGGTAATTGAGGGAGGTGATGATTATGAACAGCTTCTTAACACAGTTGGTCTATGTGACAGAGATATTAAAGAATTGTTTTCTTCAAATGCGCTGTGCATCAATCAGGATAAGTGCTTATCGGTATTGTTTACATTGCGATTCCAGTACGGACGACAATGAGAGTGTAAAATTCTTGGGTGTTATTCTTGACTCCAAATTAAAGTGGGAAAGTCATGTCGGACATGTTTCAGGAAAACTTTCGAGGGTGAGTTATTTGAGGATGTTGAGAGAATCAATCTCTATAAAATGTCTTAAGGTTGCATACTTTGCCTTTTTCCACTCCTTGATGACATATGCAATATTTAACTGGGGCCATTCAGGTCACAACAATAAATTGTTTTCTCTACAACGCCGATGCATAAGAGTAGTACTCGGAGTCGGTTGGAGGTAAGATTGCCGTGAACACTTCCGAAATCTCAATGTTCTGACACTTCCATCCGCCTAAATATTGGAATGTTTAATGTACGCTAAGGTCAATGCGAGTACGTTTATGACATCGAATGCAATTCACTCGTACAACACTCGTGAGAATCAGCAGTATCGCCGACCTTTTCTGAGATTGCAGAAGTCGCGTAACGCATCAAGTTACTGGGCTCTAAATTTTTTTAATGTTCTGCCGCCAGCAATTAAGTGTTACTCCAATAACAGATTTAAGACAGTAATGAAACACTTCTTGGTTGAAAAATGTATATTCAATTACGATGAATACTTTAACTGTAATTTCGTAGAAATATGTAGTGCATAGTGTTTTTCTTTTTTGTTCTGACTTGTGTAAACAATTTTCTTGTAATAACACCAATAAAGATGATTATGATTATGATTAATATAGAACTAGTTTGCCTGGATTTGACAGATATTTTCATTCTAATGACAGTAGGTAGTGTCAAACGTTGATGTTTTGACAATACCTACTGTTAATACAATCGATATATCTGTCAAATCCTGGCTAACCAATTTTATTTTAATGCAGACACGATCGATCTCGATCAAATAGAATCTCATGCAGCTAAACTACTAATTTCATATATAGTAAGATAAAGTCATGTGCCTGACCACATCAGATTTTTTATTGTCATGTTTATCTCAGTATGGTTTGAATTTGAACAGACTTTCTTTGTATTGCAATTTTTAGTCACGTATCTAGCACAAATAAAAGAATTATGTAAGAGATACTAATTGGCAAACCACAGACACATTACGGACTATATTTTGCCATTTAGCAGACAGACCAAAGTCCGATAGTTTAGTTTATATCAATAATTTTGACACCTCGGGTACCGCAAAACTTTAAGTAAATATGCTAACGTCACGGTCGTTATTTGTTTATGCCGATTTCGTCTTCAGTTTGCACAGGGTTGGCAATTCTCCATTAGCACAGGTCAGTTTCCGCGTGGTCCGCTGTTTCCATGCTAACAAGACTGAAATATGCTGTAAGCCAATCAAGTTATAGCCATCTGAACCTAATTTTGTAGTCTAAGGTCATCAGAGAAACCGTATAATTCATATATGCCTTTATTTGCCCATACAATATGGAGATTGGAGTCAAATCATTCTAAATTGTGCATATGATGATCAGATGCTGTCACATATATAAATGTTTAGAATCCTAGTTAATAGGAACATTTATAGTTAATGAAAAATCATCGAACAATATTGTGCCGGCTAGACTTTAATCCTTCATTCCACAAATCTCTCTCACTTTATCACAAAAAAATACCAAATTGTACCAGAATAGTTATTAGGTACCAAGGGCATTAAACGCATCTTTATGCCCCGAGGGTATGAACATCAAGTAATGCCCGTGGTAAATACAAAACTTTATGTTCTACAATTGTATTGTATTGTATTCCTTTGTTTGAATAATATTATAATAAATATTATTGTTAACGCCGTTATATGTCAAATATATCAAAAATTTGTCTTTCAAATTGTAAATTTTAAGTCATCAATGTCAATTATTGGCGATTAAGGTTATAAGTTTGACAATTAATTGTCTGGACTGTCACTCGGCAATGTCAATTATTGGCGATTAAGGTTATAAGTTTAACACTTAATTGTCTGTATTGTCACTCAAGTCCGAATTGTTTGTATTGTTATTCAACTCCGTAGATACGCATGTCATTTGATAACGTCAAAATATTTATTAATATTATTCAAACGGAGGAACAAAACCATTGTAGGACATAAAATTTTGTATGCACCTCGGGCATTACTTGATGTTTATACCATCGGGGCATAAACATACGTGTAATGCCCTTGGTACATAAATATTTTGGCGATTCGACAACCGATCGATTGACATTAGAATGGACATTTACACTTAGATCAAAAATCTAGAACGTCAATATTCCATACTGAGGTTCATTGAAATAA
The DNA here is from genome assembly GCA_964023965.1 of Melinopterus prodromus. Taxonomy (NCBI): domain Eukaryota; kingdom Metazoa; phylum Arthropoda; class Insecta; order Coleoptera; family Scarabaeidae; genus Melinopterus; species Melinopterus prodromus. The sequence continues at coordinate 102,266,411 of OZ030390.1, forward strand.
ACACCTACGAAAAGACGGTTCAGCTAATTTGTAGGTACCTAATTTGCTGAACCGAGACCGGACTAACAATTAGACGAAATTGTGGTAAATTGATGGAAATATACTGTGGCATTGTGGCGTCTACGTCTATTATTTAAAACAGCGTTTCTGTGCGTTTGTGCGTTATTATTCAATTCGTAGTGAAAATAAACCGAATTAACGCTAAATGAGCATTATGAGCTCAGCAATGTGTACTTCCGGTCGCCATGCACCATTACAGACGAGCCAACACTGGAATTAACATACTTCATCTATATTAGTTAAGTTTATGATATTTTATTTAAATACAAATTGCCATATCTGGGTTTAAAAAAACTTTGACCAACTGTGTGAATAAGTTAAATCAGTATTTTTTCTATATGAATAGTATGAGTTATTTTACTATTATGTACATTATTTTCTATAATAACAAGTTCGTTACCTGTAGTTACAAGTGCCGTATTTTAAGAGTGTTTCATAGATATGTAAGAACATAAAAATATACTTACTACATACGCTTTTCTACAAATCTTTGTATTTGTAATTTAAAGCAAATAAAAAGGCGTTTTTTACATTTTTGCCTCACTTTTTTCGATAACTTTCTCCGCAGTTACTATATATGTGCGCTACAGGTTGCAGAACTTAATGCACATTATATTTTTTGTAGGGCGCCTGATAATTTTCTCATGGTACAAATTGGATTACTGAATGCGCTTATAATATTTTTAAATGCTGAGTTATTTAAACCATTTGAAATATTTTTTTTTCAATGAACAAGTAATTTTTTATGCTGCTCATTGTATTTTTATAGAGGTAACGATGTATTGCATATTTAATTTTTTTTGTACACAAGTAATTTTTTGCATTGCGCAAATATTCTTTGTATTTGACAAATATTTTTGGTATTTGTCAAAAGATTTTATCAAATGCTTACAATAAATGCACGTTTTATACTATTTATTGCGCATATAATTTGTACTGATTAAAAATTTATACAGTATTGTTTTTCGACAAAATGTGTTCTCAAGTTAATAATAACATTTATAAATAAAGCTTAGGGTAGTACTCTAAGTGGTGTACTTTTCCAAACGTATTTGTTGATCACACAATAAATAAAGTATTTACCTTATCGAACAGTAAACATATCACATTCTGGTGTAGATATGTGATATGTCGATGATATTTTCTGTGTTTAGAATACAGATCCTAAATTAATTGACTTTTTTCTCGAACAAATTAATAATATCTCTAAATTAAAATTTGTATCCCAACTACTTTGCTCGTAATCGCACATGAAGCGAAATAATAACATTCAACCACCGACAAACAACGTCAAATCTAAGTTTCAAAAATCCTCCTGAACAAACTAAAATAGATAGAGGACTGTACTTTTTAGAATTAATTACCCAATGTATCTGACCCATAAACGTGTATAATAATAATTTGTATCCCAACTACTTTGCTCGTAATCGCACATGAAGCGAAATAATAACATTCAACCACCGATAAACAACGTAAAATATAAGTTTCACAAATCCTCCTGAACAAAACTAAAATAGATAGAGGGCTGTACTTTTTAGAATTAATTACCCAATGTATCTGACCCATAAACGTGTATAATAATAATTTGTATCCCAAGTACTTTGCTCGTAATCGCACATGAAGCGAAATAATAACATTCAACCACCGATAAACAACGTAAAATCTAAGTTTCAAAAATCCTCCTGAACAAACTAAAATAGATAAAGGGCTGTACTTTTTAGAATTAATTACCCAATGTATCTGACGCATAAACGTGTATAATAATAATTTGTATCCCAACTACTTTGCTCGTAATCGCACATGAAGCGAAATAATAACATTTAACCACCGATAAACAACGTAAAATCTAAGTTTCAAAAATCCTCCTGAACAAACTAAAATAGATAGAGGGCTGTACTTTTTAGAATTAATTACCCAATGTATCTGATCCATAAACGTGTATAATAATAATTTATATCCTAACTACTTTGCTCGTAATCGCACATGAAGCGAAATAATAACATTCAACCACCGATAAACAACGTAAAATCTAAGTTTCAAAAATCCTCCTGAACAAACTAAAATAGATAGAGGGCTGTACTTTTTAGAATTAATTACCCAATGTATCTGATCTATAAACGTGTATAATAATAATTTGTATCTCAACTACTTTGCTCGTAATCGCACATGAAGCGAAATAATAACATTCAACCACCGATAAACAACGTAAAATCTAAGTTTCAAAAATCCTCCTGAACAAATTAAAATAGATAGAGGGCTGTACTTTTTAGAATTAATTACCCAATGTATCTGACCCATAAACGTGTATAATAATAATTTGTATCCCAACTACTTTGCTCGTAATCGCACATGAAGCGAAATAATAACATTCAACCACCGATAAACAAACATGTGAAAACGAAGTTAATAATCGAATAATTTTTTTAGACTTATCAATTAGGAGAAATTCAGATCAATTCAATGTTTATAGAAAACCCACAAGTACAGATTAATTTCAAATTCCTCGGAACACTCACAACATTAAATATTCCGCTTTTCATTATTTATTTAACAGACTTATTTCCTTGCCGTTATCAAAAGAAAAAAAAACAATGGATACAATACTACTATATAAAAAAATAATTGCTACAAAAAGAAACTATTAATAAAATATGAAACATAAATAAAACATAAACAATTATAAAACAAATTTATCCCTATACTAGCATAATCAAAATATAGTTCAATTCCTTTTCACCCGAAAATACAAAAACAGAATACAAAAATTTTTCTACGATCATTTCTGTAATAACAAGTATTCGATCATATGTAAAAACATAGTAATATACTTACTACATAAGTTTTTCTACAAATCTTTGTATTAGTAACATACATAGTAAAAACTTCTTGGAGAAAAATGTAGAAAAATGTTTGTCACAATTCCATGATATAAAGTAAAACAATGGTTACACTAATTGTAGACAAGTGCCGTAACACAACGTTTACAGTTTTGGTTTTAGTTGCCATAGTGATTAGCACAATTGTATCATCTCTACATACTCATAAACGTATGTACAATGTACACACATGTGAATTATGTTGAAACAACATGTACACCATTCTACTGTGTCCACGGTTTCGGTAAAAATGAGCTTCCTCGCTGAAGATGATTTTGTCCACTAAATTGGCATTCACTCTTCGTTGTTGAATGGTCCATTTAGTCAACTCTTCTTGCTGTAAGTTTGATTTATTTGACGGAAGTAAACGTATTTTTAAGTCAAAACAAAAATTATACTTTCCAACCTCGAAACCAGTTATCACTACTTGAACCAATCTGTTAAATACGTCAGTTACGCAAAATTTTTTTGTTTGCCCGAATTTTAAAAATAATTAAGTTAATTGACTTTTATTATAAAATAAAATATACGCTGTAAATTTACAACAGAGTGTAAATTTACAAATTTACAACAGTGACATAAAGTAACATTTAGCCCCAATCATTGTCATAACTAAGTTACATCCCGTGTACTTTGACAAATTTAGTCTAAAATAACCATAAGTAACAAAGCAATCCCATTTACCACAAACTTCTATTGGCCCAAGAGCCATAAATTACGCAAACGACGGCAAGTCGCTCGGTCTACAAGAACACGGCCAATTAAAACTAAAAAACAAGCAAGCAAGCATCGCTGAACTTGTGAAGTGAGTGCGGAGGCAAACAAACACCTTAAAACAAAAGGAGATCGTCAAGTTCGCTCATCGCAAAACATTGTAAATTAACGGCCGTATAAATACCGTTGCACTGTTGGGCCGTAAACTTGTTTGTCAAATAATATTATGTACATGCGCGAATAAATCCATTATGACACAGATGACTACGTGTCAACATGCAAACATTAAAATTAAATAAATCCATTTGTTTTAGGATAATGAGATAGGTAAATAAGATAATAGTCGAAGCAGAGGTTAAAAATAAAACCTGTTTATTATATAAATTTCACACGGTTTTGTGTGCAGTGTTACTACGAGCGGGCGCAAAGGTTGATATTGTTTTTTATTTGCCGCAGATTGTAGATCTGATATAATCGCGCTTGCATGACTATATATCAGCCGTAAATCGTTCAAAATTCGCCAAAATTAGAATGATCAAGAATGAGTATCAACTATACAAAATTCTTATAAACTCACAGAAGAAAAAAATAAAGAAAAATAGTCTTAATGTTTAGTAATGAAGATAAAACAAAAATTTAATAGTATAAAACAAATATCAAATTAGTTTGACACTGACAGTAATCATGGTTTCACAAAAAATTCTCAATCTGCCAAACCTGCATTACAATAAAGCTAGTTAGCCAGGATTTAACAGATAAAAATAATAATAATAATAAAAATCTTTATTCACAGAAAGAAAAACACTATACAAAATGAAAAACACAATACAAAATGAGCAAATAAAGATCGGTAGACATGCCACTGCATCGAATGAACAATTGTGTGTAGCTTTAATTTATTGAGTACGCATACGCTCGAAGCCCAAGAAAAATAAAATTAACAAATCATATAATACAGATTGCGAAACCAGAACAAACAAAAAATATCGGAAAACCATCCCTCCTTAGCACAAACTGCACCAACCCATCAATACTCATCGAACAAATAAATTCCCTAGAATGGCTGCAAAACATTTCTCTGTCCAACGAAAGTACACCCAACACGTTAACCCCCGCTTTCCTCAGATAAACCACAAACATATTACATATCTTTGGTACAACACTCAGAAATGATCTCTGGACAATCGATTTGCTTGCTTCGTAAGGCAAACCCATATCTCCGCCCCTTGTAAAATAAGAATGTGAATATGTACTTATCAACTCAGAATCCGCATATGAGACCTTCAGTACAGAGTGCAGGTAGAGCTGTCTTAGACTCATAAGCTATTATTAACACAATATATTAAATAAATACAAAAGGACATATTTCCGCTAGAACCTCAAAATTTTTTTCGGCATGATTACAATACTTTATATACTACGTATGATAAAGTAAAAATAATACACAGTATATAATTTAAAATGACCAAACCTACCCCGGTGATAACACAAATAATTTGTTTATTTACGACTCATATAATTAATATTTTAATACACAAAGTAACAATTGTTAATACACATATCTATTTAAATAATGCACGCTTAAATCGCACACATTAGAAAACCTGCAATTGTATTTTGTGTGATTGTAGAAGAATGTTTTTATTGTTTGTGTATTTTCGGATAAAAAGAAATAGAAATAGATTTTGATTTAGCTAGTATATGATAAATTAGTTCTAATAATTGTTTATGTTTCATTGAAATGTATATTATATTAATAGTTAATTTTTTTGTATCGTTTTTGATATGATAGTATTGTATTCATTATAAATTTCTTTTGCTAATGGTAATGAAATAGGTCTGTTAAATGAATAATGAAAAACGGAATATTTAATATTGTGCGAGCATGGCGAGGAATTTGGAATTAATGTATCTGTACTTGTCGGTTTTCTCTAAATATTGTATTGAGAGTGATCTAATTTACTCCCAATAGTTAAAAAAAAAATTTCATTATTAATTTCCTTTACCCAAATAAACTTTAATTTAGATATATTATTAAATAGTCCAAGAAAAAAGTTAATTAATTCAGAATCTGTATTCTGAACACAGAAAATATCGTCATATTGACACCAGAATGTGATATGTTTACTGTTCGATAAGGTAAATTTTATTTGCTATGTGGTCAACAAATAAGTTTAGAAAAATAAACCACTTGTAGGAGTACTGATAGTAACGCAATTATTTTGTTTATAAATATTATTAATAAACTGAAAGAAATTTTGTTGTAAAACAATATTGAACATATCTATAATATCCTTAATGTTAGTGCTATCAAAATTATGTGATTTGATGTGTTTTGGATGTGATTAAAATCTTGTAAAAATAAGTACAAGTATGAAGCCAGTTTTTTGTTAATTGTAAACCCCTCCAAATTCTTTAACGTTACTTGCAAAGAAGGCAGAATAAAATGCATTTTTATTTTCATTAGTATAGAGAAAACTTGTTAATTTTTAAAACTGTTACAAATGTAATAATAAGTTCAACAAGAACCAATCTTTTTAAGTTTCTTCCTTAACAAACATTTGACACTAAATATCACAGAGTTATTTTCCGCTTTTGACGCAAATAGCTCGACTATGCACGCAATTCAGCAAACATTATCACCATCGCCGCTAATTGGCAAATATTTTTCCTAATACGAAAATTATCGCCGGGCCACCTAAACAGTTTTAGCACCGAAAATTGGAAATGTTCCCATTTAGCGTCTAAGTGAAATTCGATAATTTTCGACTTATTTAAACAAACATTAGAGGCGCTGACTTTTAAGAGGTTAAGCAAATGTCTGGAGATCGCGCAGCCGTCATCTGTTTGGGTCGGTTCCGTTTTTACTTCGCGCGCAGGTATCGCGAATTTCTATTAACACAGGTCAGTTTCTGCGTTTATTCTCGGCATGACGATAATTGTGCGTGTTAGCCGGTCAATTGCCATTAATCAGTCAGTCGATGTTATGCAATTGATTGCCCCATTCTCAGGGATCGTCTGCCAGACGCAAAGCTATATGTACTATGATATTGAATATATGTACAATAGAAGATTGACCGGTATGATGTAATGATTTATATAATATGCATGTTTCTAATTGTCCTTTTTTGCATTATAAAGGAAATTCAATGGGACATTTAATCGTACATGTCAACAGAGAGACTTTGCGTCATGAATTTTATATAAATTTAGCAATGGTGGTTACAATATTGATTTAAAGGAGAGTCTAGATCAGTGGTTCTCAAAGTGGGCGGTACCACATGTTATTTTATGCCTGATTCCTTTGAGCACAACAATACAGTACAACGAGAGTTTTCTCTTCAACTCGATGAGTCTACGATGCCAGACAATGAATCTTTTTTTAGCAGACGTTCGTTTTATAAAGGATGAGTAAATTTACTAATTATTATTATTTATAAAGGCCCTAACAAGACATAAAACTCCCTCTAAAGGAAATGCCGATTTTTAATTTATCGAAACTGCCATATTTTCAATATAAATCGTAAGCAAATCATAACTCTAAAAATAACCTAAGAATTTTTATGAAACTTGCTACGATTGTTTATGATGCATGAGAACAGTATAAAGGCCCTACCAAGACATAAAACTCCCTCTAAGGGAAACGCTGATTTTTTTAATTTATCGAAACAGCCATATTTTCAATATAAATCGTAAACAAATCATAACTCTAAAAATAACCTAAGAATTTTTATGAAACTTGCTGCGATTGTTTATGATGCATCAATAAACAGTATAAAGGCCCTAACAAGACATAAAACTCCCTCTAAAGGAAATCCTGATTTTTTTAATTTATTGAAGCAGCAATTTTTTCAATATAAATCGTAAACAAATCATAACTCTAAAAATAACCTAAGAATTTTTATGAAACTTGCTGCGATTGTTTATAGTGCATCAATAAACAGTATAAAGGCCCTAACAAGACATAAACCCCCTCTAAAGGAAATGCTGATTTTTGAATTTATCGAAACAGCCATATTTTCAATATAAATCGTAAACAAATCATAACTCTAAAAATAACCCAAGAATTTATATGAAACTTGTCACGATTGTTTATGATGCATCAATAAACAGTATAAATGCCCTAACAAGACATAAAACTCCCTCTACAGGAAATGCTGATTTTTTGAATTTATCGAAACAGCCATATTTTCAATATAAATCGTAAACAAATCATAACTCTAAAAATAACCTAAGAACTTTTATGAAACTTGCTACGATTGTTTATGATGCATTAGTAAACAGTATAAAGGCCCTAATAAGATATAAAACTCCCTCGAAAGGAAATGCTGATTCTTTGAATTTATCCCAACAGCCATATTTTCAATATAAATCGTAAACAAATCATAACTCTAAAAATAATCTAAGAATTTTTATGAAACTTTTGCGATTGTTTATGATGCACCAGTAAACAGTATAAAGGCCCTAACAAGACATAAAACTCCCTCTAAAGGAAATCCTGATTTTTTGAATTTATTGAAACAGCCATATTTTCAATATAAATCGCAAACAAATCATAACTTAAAAAATAAGCTAAGAATTTTTATTAAACGTGCTACGATTGTTTATGATGCATCAGTAAACAGTATAAAGGCCCTAACAAGACATAAAACTCCCTCTAAAGGAAATACTGATTTTTTGAATTTATCGAAACAGTCATATTTTCAATATAAATCGTAAACAAATCATAACTCTAAAAATAACCTACTAATTTTTATGAAATTTGCTATGATTGTTTATGATGCATCAATAAACAGTATAAAGGCCCTAACAAGACATAAAACTTCCTCAAAAGGAAATGCTGATTTTTTGAATTTATTGAAACAGCCATTTTTTAAATATAAATCGTAAACAAAACGTAACTCTAAAAATAACCTAAGAATTTTTATGGAACTTGCTACGATTGTTTATAATGCATCAGTAAACAGTATAAAGGCCATAACAAGACATCAAACTCCCTCTAAAGGAAATACTGGTTTTTGAATTTATCGAAACAGCCATATTTTCAATATAAATCGTAAACAAATCATAACTCTAAAAATAACCCAAGAATTTATATGAAACTTGTCACGATTGTTTATGATGCATCAATAAACAGTATAAATGCCCTAACAAGACATAAAACTCCCTCTACAGGAAATGCTGATTTTTTGAATTTATCGAAACAGCCATATTTTCAATATAAATCGTAAACAAATCATAACTCTAAAAATAACCTAAGAACTTTTATGAAACTTGCTACGATTGTTTATGATGCATTAGTAAACAGTATAAAGGCCCTAATAAGATATAAAACTCCCTCGAAAGGAAATGCTGATTCTTTGAATTTATCCCAACAGCCATATTTTCAATATAAATCGTAAACAAATCATAACTCTAAAAATAATCTAAGAATTTTTATGAAACTTTTGCGATTGTTTATGATGCACCAGTAAACAGTATAAAGGCCCTAACAAGACATAAAACTCCCTCTAAAGGAAATCCTGATTTTTTGAATTTATCGAAACAGCCATATTTTCAATATAAATCGCAAACAAATCATAACTTAAAAAATAAGCTAAGAATTTTTATTAAACGTGCTACGATTGTTTATGATGCATCAGTAAACAGTATAAAGGCCCTAACAAGACATAAAACTCCCTCTAAAGGAAATACTGATTTTTTGAATTTATCGAAACAGTCATATTTTCAATATAAATCGTAAACAAATCATAACTCTAAAAATAACCTACTAATTTTTATGAAATTTGCTATGATTGTTTATGATGCATCAATAAACAGTATAAAGGCCCTAACAAGACATAAAACTTCCTCAAAAGGAAATGCTGATTTTTTGAATTTATTGAAACAGCCATTTTTTAAATATAAATCGTAAACAAAACGTAACTCTAAAAATAACCTAAGAATTTTTATGGAACTTGCTACGATTGTTTATAATGCATCAGTAAACAGTATAAAGGCCATAACAAGACATCAAACTCCCTCTAAAGGAAATACTGGTTTTTGAATTTATCGAAACAGCCATATTTTCAATATAAACTGTAAACATATCATAACTCTAAAAATAACCTAATAATTTTTATGAACTGTTTATGATGCATCAGTTAACAGTATAAAGGCCCTATCAAGACATAAAACTCCCTCTAAAGGAAATGCTGATTTTTTGAATTTATCGAAACAGCCATATTTTCAATATAAATCGTAAACAAATCATAACTCTAAAAATAACCTAAGAATTTTTATGAAGCTTGTTAAGATTGTTTATGATGCACCAATAAACAGTATAAGGGCCCTAACAAGACATAGAACTCCCTCTAAAGGAAATGCTGATTTTTTGAATTTATCAAAACAGCCATATTTTCAATATAAACTGTAAACATATCATAACTCTAAAAATAACCTAATAATTTTTATGAAACTTGCTATGACTGTTTATGATGCATCAATAAACAGTATACAGGCCCTAACAAGACATAAAACTCCCTCTAAAGGAAATGCTGTGATTATTATTATAATCTTGCGTCTATATATCGATGAGAAATTATCTTACTTGTAAAATGCATCTGCTGAATACATACTATATTTTAAATAGTTGCAAAATAACTAAAGTTTATTAAATTATATTGTAACTAATTGTACCAAACCTTATATAAGAATCGGCCAAACGTACCTGAAACAAAACAGAAAATTCCATTAGTGAGAACATAATTTAATACATAAAAATTAGCAATTATAATTTCAAAAAGTACATGAGGTGGTTTGGGTCAAATCATTCCTATTCTATTCTAGACCACATGGACATATTGAAATATTAAGAATCTGCATCTCTTAGAGGTAGAGCATCAATGATGCATACGGTGATACATATTTATACTTTAATATTTTGAGTATCCCGCCAAATTTTGCTCCAACTCATTTCCCATTCAACATTAACCTCAATTTCTGGAGTCCGGTCGTCTTCTTACTCATTGCAAATTCTACAGCAACATAAATTTATAACCCACAGCGGACAATAAGAAGAAAACGTTTCGAAGAAAGAACGAAATGAGGCTGTCATAAGATTCTCAATTAAAAAAAAAGGTAACGTCTCTCGGTTATAATTTTTTAATGATTTTTCGGGAAATGTCCCGGGAATTGGACATGGGAGAGGGGAGTAAAGGAAATTTATTTCGTATCCACCGCAAGTAACCGCTTTTTAATGGCGACGATTAATTCGTGAGCGACTTGCGTGAAATTACCACGCGGCAGTGCGGGCACCAGAATCGGTATCCCCAAGTAATTTAATATTCTCTGCCCCTAATCAATTTCCATGATTAAAGGAATTAGCAGAATCTTCGGAGTGTAAAAGATGGGAGGTTCCTGCTTCAGTCAGACGCTATACTTCTTTTTTTTATTAAATTTGAAGTTTTGAATATATTTGATATCATGAAATTGCGATCTATATCAAAAGAATCACGTAAATTGCAAGTATCAATCATAATGAAGGCAGTAATGTAATTTAGGAGTAAATTTTTAAATTAAAAAAAGGTGCCTGGATCTGGATTCGAACCTGAAAGTCTATATTGCCGGTCCGGTGTCTCTACCCAATTAAAAATACGTTGAATTGTAAATACAAAACTTATTTAGTAGCCGCATGCAATTGGCTTGTTTTCGCTTATAAATGTCGACATTATTTGATTTATCAACGGTTGCATTAAGAGTCAAAGAACTAATTGCATTGCATTATGAAAATCCACAAATTCACTTGGAAATTCTTTACCTTTCTGTAACAAACGCCTTAAAAGTAGATCACATAAATACATATGTCACCACAAATAAACCATATTAATAAATAATAATGTTAATCGTCTTAAATTTGCTTAAATCTCCGCTGTTTTGTAATACTTTTAATTCATATTTTCAGGTAATATTCTACGTTAATTGTACATTCTTCAGTTGTAAAGTAAACGTCCCAAATTCAGACACTGCAACATTTCTATCAAGAATTTAAAATGACTAAAGTTCTGAATAAGATAAGAAAATCTACAAGAATGTGTTAAATTCACATGTGGTTCACAACTGTCCACAACTGTTCAGACATGTAAAATAACAAGTAAAATAACCAAAATAATGTCAAATAAATAACATTTAAATGGATTTTTAAGTGTGTTGGTTTCATCGTCTGCTTTTAATGCTTCAGTTTAAATCAATGTAGATTTAATGTAAGAAAAACTACTTTATACATACATAGTCATCTAGATAAACACACTTAAAAGTGATTTATTCATTGCCTATTACCTACAGGGTGCCATTTCAAAATTTGTTTTGCTAAAACGTGTTTTATATCTCACAAAAAAAACCTGTAGAAAAACCCGTAACAACAATAACAAATTAATAGTTTTGAAGTAGGAACGAAAAGAAAACAATATTATAAAGAGTTAAAATAATTACTCTGACTTAATTATATAACGTCCTACCATTATGAATAATAACCTATAAATCACTTGGTCCATAACATAATACATAACTCCCATGTATTAGTTTCACAACAACTAAAAGAAAAATATCAGTAATGCACAAACATGTTGATGAAAACGCACAATAACACGACTTACATAACCGGGTCATAATTCTAAAGTAATGTTTTAAATGTAATTTCATTGTTAAGTTCATTGTTAATAGAACCGAAAACGATTCACCTTCGTATTATTCGCATTATTACCAACCATTTCAAAACTGTTTGAGAAATTACTTATCAACAGAATATACCCAATTCTTGAGAAAAATCAAACTATTCAATCACATGAATTCGGCTTTCGAGATCGACATTCAACAATCGATCAGGTACACCGAATCACCGACGTTATAGAAAAGGCTCTTGAGGAAAAGAAAATTTGCTCAGCAATATTTTTAGACGTGGCTCAGGCTTTCGATAAGGTGTGGCATGATGGACTCTTTGAGGAACTGGAACAGCAGCTTCCTACTGAATATACAGAACTGTTAAAATCATATCTGAAAGATCGCCACTTCAGAGTGAAACAGGATGACGAATACTCCTCGCTACGCAATATCAATGCCGGAGTACCACAAGGAAGTGTATTGGGACCACTTTTGTACCTACTGTATACTTATGATATTCCTGTTCCGGGAGAAACCACAGTAGCAACATTTGCAGACGACACGTCTATTTTGGCGATTAGTGACTATGTCGAAGAACCAACTGAAAAATTACAGATAGCTGCAAACAAAATCAACCTTTGGACAAATAAATGGCGCATCAAACTAAACGAAGGAAAATCCACTACACCAATAAGAGAGTTAACTATATTCCAGTAACCATTAATGGGAACGATATTCCATACGCCAATACAGCGGAATACCTTGGCATGACACTGGATGCCAAGCTTAGATGGAAAGTACATGTCAAGAAAAAGCGGAACAAACTCGACCTAAAATTCCGCAAAATGTATTGGCTAATGGGACGGAGGTCAGCCCTGTCAGTGCAAAATAAGCTCCTACTGTACAAGCAATTATTAAAGCCAGTATGGGTGTATGGAATACAGTTATGGGGATGCACTAAGCAGTCCAATATCAACCTCATTCAGAGGTGCCAAAATGAAGTTCTAAGGGCCATTGTTGGGGCACCATGGTACATCAAAAACACCAATCTTCATCGGGACCTTCGCATGGTAACTAGCGAAATATCAAAATTTGCTAAGAAGCACGAGGATCGTCTACTACACCACGACAACTTTGAAGCCAACCAGCTGCTAGACAACAGTGCGCTAGTGCGTCGGCTGAAAAGAACTAAACCATTCGAACTAGTGCGGGAGTGATTAAAAGCAGAGCACCCGTAGTGTATTCACAGTGATAGTATAAGTGAAAACAACCGCCGTCTACTTGAGTGGAATAAAAACTGTTAGACTAAAACAACTTGTAACCAACTTCATAACCAAAATAAAACAACTTGGGCCAATGGGCAAAATTGTAGAAATACTCGTTATTTTATCAGTTTAAGTTAAGTGAAAATAACTTGTTAGTCATTGACTAAGTGTTATGCCACAAACACTCTGTGTTTGAACAAAATAAAACAAAAATAATAGGGAAGAAGAGACATTTATCTGATTTCCCTGTGATTTCCGCAATCCTACGCATGGACTTCTAAATTTGGATTGTGGTAAACAATGCCCAGTTGTAATGATGTCACCTTAAGAAATTTATGCATAAGTTCCAGTAATTTCTATTCTAGCTCAGCGCGTTCTTCTATTATTATTTCATCCAATAAATTACGCTAGGGAAAAAACAAGAGAACTTGTACTCGGTCCATTTGCAAGCATCTATTTCGGTGAAAAGTACAAATAATATGCGTGTCCATGGTACTACGGACGGGAGCGGCAAAGTTATAACAGGTGAGTGACATGAAAACTTAGCCACTTCCCAAAACAATGCAATTATGTGTATGAGAGGCTGCCAAAAGTTCTAGGAAAACGGTCGATGCCGTAACAGAGTTACTCACTCACGTCCGAAGGATTCAGAATAAGTCGGGAGATCAAAATTATATCGCAAGTTTTTGGCAAAATGTAGGTTAGTTTTATAGAAATTAAAATTGTAAACGTTTGTGCCGTTATTATCTTAAATATACCTTATTCATTTTTTGGATTCATAGTGTTTAAAATAACTATTTTAGCGAAAATGGAACAATGTATCAAAGCTTGTCAGAAAAAAAAATCTGATGTTGCCAGGCACACGACTTTATCATACTATATATAAAATTAATAGTTTAGCTGCATGATATTTGATCGAGATCGCTCGTGTTGCATTAAAATAAAACTAGTTAGCCAGCATTTGACAGATATTTGATTTTATTGACGGTAGGTATTGTCAAAACATCAGCATACTCTTAGCTATTTTCAAGCATTTTGCAAATGAGCCGCCATTTCTGAAATTTTGTCAAACTAGATAAATAATAAATTAAATTAGGAGGAATTCTGAATAATTTAGGTCCATTATAAAGTTCGATAGCCAAGCTCTCTAAAAATGCAAAATTTAGTGGGTCTATCATCAACAGATAAACACTTATTAAGTATCTAATTTAAAATTTATTACCTACGCCAGAATTCTTAAATTAATACAAAATATCGAGTTGATAAAATTCGTTACAAACGCACAGATGTCAAAATTTAGCGTTCTGTCTATTCGTCTATTCGTAGCTTGTTACAACTTTTACTCGCAATAATGAATTATAATAATGCAGAACTTGTAAACATGGCTTTCATATTAGGAGAATGTCAAAGGAATACTCTACTCGCTCAAAGAATATAATATGGCGAAAGGTACCCAAATGTCCGAATCCCGAGTAGGCGATTCCTCGAAAATGTATTGGTTAGCTTTCAAAATACTGGAAGTACTGCTACCTTAAAACGTAGATACCTATAACAGTTATGTAGTTGGAGATGAAAATACCCAGTTTAATGTTTTTTTGAGCGTACAGGAAAATCTGCATGTCAGTACACGAGAACTGAGTAGAGAACTCCAGATCAGCAAAAGCTCGGTCCATAGAATATTAAAACTTCATAAATTTCACCCATACCACTTAAGTTTACACCAAGAGCTACATGGGAATGATTTTGGAAACAGGATAGCTTTCTGTTAAAGCATGTTACAAAAAAAATATGAATAACCAAATTATGTTTCAAAGATCTTTTTAAAAGTAATGGATTGGTAAATCGGCATACTATGCATTATTATGCCACCGAAAACCCCCGATGGGGTAGAAAAATTAACAATCAAAATGCGTGGTCACTGAATGTCTGGGGAGGAATTATTAATCTTAACATAGTCGAACCATTTTTTTTCTTTTTGATGGAATTCTCAACGGACAAGATTTCAAAACATTTTTGTAACATAATTTGCCGATATTGTTGCAAGAAGTTGATTTAAGGACAAGACAAGAAATGATACTGCAGTTAGACGGAGCTCCACCACACTACGCTAGAGTAGTCCAAAACTATTTAAATAATATGTTTGAACGGCGTTGGATTGGTCGTGGTGGTCCAACACCTTGGCCAGCCAGATCACCCGATTTAACGCCGTGTGATTTCTTTCTTTGGGGGCATGTTAAAGAACAAGTTTATAGGGATATTCCTACTACTAAAGAAGACAAGAAGACCAGGATAAGGCGAAGTTTTGACAATATTTCAGTGGAAACACTAGAAAATGTTCAGAGGGACTTTGAAACAAGACTTCAAAAATGCATTCAACAAAGAGGCCAGATATTTGAACATTTGTAGTGGAATACTTAACTGCCT
Organism: Melinopterus prodromus; assembly: GCA_964023965.1. Taxonomy (NCBI): domain Eukaryota; kingdom Metazoa; phylum Arthropoda; class Insecta; order Coleoptera; family Scarabaeidae; genus Melinopterus; species Melinopterus prodromus. The sequence goes on from OZ030390.1 coordinate 102,282,387, forward strand.
CTTCATTTTCTTTATTGTTTTTGTTTATTTTTTTTAGTTTATAATTGTGTTGCATTTATTTGTTTTTAACTGTTTGATTAATTATTAGAATTTAATAAATTTCGAATTTCCCGACTTTTTGCTTTCTTCTTGTGTTTCGTTAAGCAATATGGCCGTTAAACTAATCTCTCAAAAAGAGTGATATTTTTACTGTCTAGAATGAGTTTTCTCGTCTTCATTTTAATTAGTTACCTCAGAATGATTTTTAGAAAAAATGCACGATTTTGACAATGATGTCACAATATCTCGGAAACAGTTGACAATAGCCTAATATAAGTTCAAAATGATAACACTCACATAGTCTTAATAAAATCGTTTCTTAGGTCCAAGTAGTTTGTATCATTTTATTACACAAGAATTTTCTTATATTCACAAAAAAAAAAAACGTCTCAAGAAGTTTAACCACGTTTTACTTAAATGTACAAAACTGAAGTTTGGCGTTCCTAAAAACTCACTGGACTGAGGTAGAAAGTTTCTCATTATTTCATAAGCAGAATAGTATTAGTTTCACATTTTATTTTGGTGTAAAAACCTACGCAAAAGTCGTGAAATTACATTTTTCTGTAAGATGACTCTTATCAGAAGAGCCTTTATGGTTTGCTGTAAAAGTTAAGTTCCTGTAAAGTTTTAGTTTAAATCTTATGTCTGAAATTTCCCTTGAAATTTCCAAACTTAACACATAACCGGAACTAGGTTAGCATAATACTTAGCCACGCGGGGTTTGTCGCGTTGTAGGTACACACAGAATAATGCAGAGATATGCATGTATTCTTGACCCAGATATTCAAACTGCTGGCTAAAGATCTAGTCATCCAGAAGGAGAGAGATATCTCGCACATCGGAAGATAAGCAAATATTTGTAGCGGCCGCCGTCGCATAAGCGGCAAACCGTGTTAGATCGTTCCGACATGCAAGCGAGGAGCTTTGAACTTTCAGCGCTCCTCGATTGATGTTTATGGCACTTCCATTAGCAGTTTTTCTGTAAACGTCTGCCGACGACTAAGGCAAGGCTTCCACCGACGGCAATGTTGATGTAGAGGTGCGACGAGTAACATAAAATTACCCACGTTGAGATGTTACGGAAATATTTTAGTCATTCCTTACGTATTTTTAGTTTATCATACGAATTATTATAAATTTAACATAAGCTTATAGTCATTTTTTAATTTTCAATATTTCGCCTAAATTATAGGCTTCTTCAAGAAAATCTACAAGAAACGTTTTTTTAAAACAAGAATATAACAAATTTATCAATACTTACTAAACTAACTATAAACTGTAATTACACATAAAACTTTTTTTAAAACTTTTCACAAATGTCAAACAAAATACTTCATAACGACGTAAAAATTTTATCTTTTGTTAAAGATAAAACACCTTTGGCTTTAAATTCTGGTATTATTTATTCTATTCCTTGTTTTTGTTGTAATCTATTTTATGTTGGTCAGACTGGCAACTATTTAAAAACTAGAATTTCTTTACATAAGTCGGACATCAAAACTAGTAAATTAAGATGTGCATTAGCGCAACATGTTTTTAAAAACAACCACAAATACGATTTTGAAAATATAAAAATTTTAGGTGTTTGAAAAATCAACGGAGCAGACATTGAAAATGTTAGCATAATTTATAAAAATTTATTAACATTATTGAAATCTTTTAAGGGTTAAAAAATTATTTGGTTGATTTATTATTTTTTCATGGATATGTGGATTTCATTTTTATTTTTATTTTTACGTCGTTATGAAGTATTTTTTTGACATTTGTCAAAACTTTTAAAAAAAGTTTTATGTGTAATTACAGTTTATAGTTAGTTTAGTAAGATTGATAAATTTGGTATATTCTTGTTTAAAAAAAACGTTTCTTGTAGATTTTCCTGAAGAAGCCTATAATTTAGGCGAAATATTGAAAATTAAAAAAAACTAAAAACTTTGCCGTTTTCCCAAATATTTAATTACATTATTAAATAAACACGGCCAATAAAAATTTAATAATTGAGTCATATATATATATATATATATATATATATATATATATATATATATATATATATATATATATATATATATATATAGTCATATTTTATAAACTGTTTTGGATACCCTAAAAAGTCTATTGCCATGCGAAGAATTTTGATTTAACATACATAATGGTTAAAAACAAGTATGATTATTTTTTGCATTCTGTGTGTGTATGTATGTGTGTACTCGATTTTTGTGGAGACGATTCCGGAGAAACTACTGAAGGTATCGGGACGAAACTTCATATTTAGAAGTGTCATGACTAAACTGAGAGCTGAAAAGCTTTTGGTTCGAAAGGGTCCAAAGAAACTGGACGTTTCCTCTAAGAATTTTTCAAGGATTTTGCAAATGAGCCGCCATTTCTGTAATTTCCTCAAAATAGTACAATAATAAATTAAAGTAGAGGAAATTCTGAATAATTTATGTCTGCGCCATTTTTTGGTAAAATTAATAGTTTAGCTGCAAGAGCAAATTCTATTTGATCGAGATCGGTCGCATCTGCATTGATAGATATAATACTATATAAAGAGCCAGGACTTTCCAAATATTTTCAGTCTAATGACAGTACCGGTAGTGTGAAATGCTGATGTTTTGACAATATCTCACTATATCTACTGTCAATAGTAAAAATATATCATATTGTGATACCGTGTACGGTCCTTGCCTGACGGCGTCCGATAGGCAGCGTGTTCAGCGTGTCCAAAATGCACGTGTTCTGTTTGTTTTTGGTTTGAGGAAGTATGATCATGTATCGAATGGGCTGGGCGACTTGGGGTGGTTGAACATGGATAACACTTGGGTGTTACATCCAGCAATATTATATCATAAGTTGCTATCCAAGAGGATCCCACAATACCTCATGCGGAAGATACGCTGTATAAATGGTCATTGTCTTACCAGGTCAGTCACATGTACAATGGTCTCAGGGAAGATATGAAAAAATATCGTTAAACAGTTTTGGCGGAAAGGTGAAGTGTTGTCTGTTTGCTCAACAGGGGACACTTTAAGCGTTGAGCGCACATCGGAGGCTGTTTTAATTTTTATTTTTTATGGGCATGTGCGATGTTTTGTTGAATTGCATTTGCTGCAATTACGTGTAAAAAATGCCACCCATATTTTTCTAATGTTAAATTTTCATTTTGCATGGAACCAGCAGACGTCATACGACAAAATCAATTGAATGCTGAAAATTTTATTAGATGAAATAAGTGAATTCATCAAGTAGTAAGTCTAATTTGACCAAATAAAACTGAAGTATCCAAAGAGTTTGTAAAATAACAGCCAGTTATAACCACAAAGAAATGCTAGCAATAAAGCTGTAGTAGATTTTTTTAACAAATTTGGCCATTATTTTGCTTAAAAAATCTCAAAGAGAAATTTTATTAAGTAACAATTATTTGCCCATCGAGTTTCGGAAGGCACGTAAAGCCTTAGTTCCGATAACCAATCGAACATTGTCATTATGACAGCATAACAGTATCCAACCGCATCGTTAGCATCACCGGAAAATATCAGCAAACGAGTTCTCAAACGTGGTCGTGCGATTCCTGTATCAATTAAATAAATTAACGAAAGCGCTGCGCCAGACAAAGCGCGCTAAATCACCCCTTGGTGAGCGCCTTTGAGGGTCGAAGTTAAAGTTTCCGAGATAAAGCCGTTCGCCCCGTTTCTTCGGCCGGAAAGTCGACGCTCGCCGCCCCCCCCCCCCGCCCCCGGCGCGCGAAAGGGGCGTTAGGGGAACCCCGATTTATCGCCTTCCGTAATATAAATCCTTCGTTAACTAGTGCGGTGTTAAAAGTGATGAAGGTCATGTGCACCCCCAAACATCAAGGACGTTTTCCACGTTCCACCCCTTCCCCGAGGCTTGGGGTGGACTAACTGCGTACGTGTGGTGATTTGTAGCCGCCCCTTACGTCCGCTTACTCATCGAATACAAGGGGAAAAAGTAGAGAAACGATGTACCTGCGGAAACCACTTTTAGGGGCTGAATACACCCTGTTAGAAATAGAGACCAATTTTTCAATTTCTAGTTTTCGATAGTACTATGGTTAAAGAACGTTTCCTAAAAATTTCAAATAATAATTCGTAAAACTGCCGGACATATGAGGCCGAGACGACAAGAAAAAAAAAACACCTTCGGTAGATTTTGCTTATATCTGTAAATTTTCAGGAAATATACGCCATTAGTTTGACACTAACATGCTTAATTCTCTACTTCTTCTTCAATAAACAATTTTATCTTCCCATTGATATATATTTTGTTAATCCTTAAGATTCCTGGTTGAGTGTCGTCGAGTCTTTCTTAATGGAAAATTGTGCTTAGTTATGGTGGTAGCGGTAGATGGCGGTAGTGGGCGAACGTGTGACTTAATCGTTCGCATTGAGGAATCCGGATTTTGTGCTCTTTTGTGGGAATTTATGTGCCGGCTATAAAAATAAAACGGGTCGGACGTTGGGTTATGATTTAGTGTTATTCGCGAAAGCTTTTTGCTAACATGGCTGGCGGATGGGGATGATGGTGAATGGAGGGTGGGTAGTATGGCTTGGACGTATTTATTTCGGAAATAGAAGGTGCTAAATATGAAAAAAATACCTCTAGCGATGCTTTTTTTGGTCAGCGGTATGCCGAAAATTCAGACTTATATTTTATTTTTGTTCAGGTTACATTCAGAAAGGAAACGAGCTACACGTAAATCGCTTTTGCTACTTAGACCATGTAGAAACATAAAAAATTAATTAACCTTTTTCAGAAATATATTCAAAAATACAAACTGTTGTATGCATTATTATTGACTGCATTATTTACTTTAGTAACCGGATGTTTGTTTGGTTTGTTCCGCTAGCAACTGCATTTACTCGTCCCGTAAAAAGTTTCACTTAAAATAAAATCTACGCGACGGATGTGAGCTGAAACTAAAGCTGATTTTTTATTAATTTAATAAATTGTATTAATTTAGCGATTCATTTAAATCAATCAATCGAAATGGAATGCCTAAATATGAATTAAATAGTGGCTAGAAACAGAATGTTCCTTTCTGGAAAATTTGATTTATTTTTGATAGATTTTGGTTTTATTTTCGTCTTTTGATCTCTCTTTTGATCTGAACTTTTTAACAGTAATCTAACCTATTTTATGACATAAATTATTGACATGCTTTCATGCTTTTCACTATACCGGAGTACATTCAAAGCTACCCCACTTTTTTAACTTTAAAAAGAAAGCCGTTTTTTAAACTTTCCAAAATTGTTGTAGAAAGCAGAAAGACAACACAATGTTTAAATTGTATGTAATTAAAAAATGTATGTATCAAATTGTTTAAATTGTATAGTCTCATAACAATTTTTTAAACTGTTGAACACGACACACATATTTCGAAGAAGAAGAAGATTGTTTAACTACATTAATTCTCATATACATTCATTGTTTCAGAGCATTCATGAGCAAAATCGCTACAAGTTGTTTATGTTTACTCAAAACGAATTGAGTACTGCGTATTCTGAGTACTGTGTTACGGCTTAATTCGTGAATGCATACTTTTGCGTGTGCTTACTCAGAAACCGTGATAACAAATAACCGATAATAAACATAATATGGCCATCAAATATCTATTATATAACACCATTATTTCACGAAGTTTAATTAAAATCGATGGAAATCTCGCATATCCCCATGATCTTTCTAAACAGCAATCTTCAAATTAACAATAATTTATTATACGAAATATGTTTTATTCGCCAATTTTTGAATATTTCGTCCTCCATTTTCAATTTTGAAGATTAAACGCCAAATTCAGGCTCTAGGCTCCTCAAATATCACAACAAACAAGTTCCAGTAGATTACAATTCAGTACCTACTTTGCAGCCACTAGAATTTTTCATTTAAACTTATTTCCGTATTGAATCATAACGTTCATAACCCATCCATTAGCATACATATAAACAAAAACATCCAAATAGCCTCACATAAATAAACGAGAAATCCTTCGACCAGTTATCCAGCTAAAAATAAACGATAGTTATTATTTTTTTCGCGAACAGTCAAAGTAACAGCACCGCGCTGACATGAACCCGATTTTACATTGGCGGAATGTAAATTCTGTACACGTGGCATCAAGGTTATTCTTTTTTCGCGGGTCGTTTATTTTTATCGTAATGGTCGGTCAAAATCGGACGCACTGTAAAACGTTCACTTGCCATTAGATTTTTCGGCGGCGATGAGCGATTGACGGACCATGTAGTACGGATAAGAGCATGCAGAGGGCGCAGACAGCCCGATAGGATTTTTCCGATTTTCGACAGTTGAACAGCGCTCCGGTTTACGGGGCGGTTTACTGACAATTTATGCGGTTCAACTGACTTTTTTAATTAATGGCCTATAGATAAATTGTCGGGATAGATTTTGAGCTGAAATGGAATAAAAGAAAAATTGGAAAAAAGTGGAAATAGTGGTAAACCTGTACTTTGACGTTATAATCACCTATTCATATATGATTGAAGAGTACAAGTTTCGATATTTCGCGTTTATTAAATAATACCTTCCAGAACTTTACGAAACGTTAATTTTTACTACTTTATACAACTATGAGATAGATCTATTGCTGATGTTGAGCAAAATTAATTACTTTGAGAATTCATATAAGATAATATTGTTTTTCAACAGTTTTCTCTTTCTTTCCATTATTAGAGATTTTTTTTTACACCGACACAGAATCGTGTATGGACAAAAAGCAATATCAGCCCCTATGCTTTTCTAGTGGTAATTAATAAAATTAATTAGTAATTAGTGATGATATTGTATACCACTCTCCCCTATGTGTGTGTGTACGCGATTTTTTTGTGGTGACGATTTCGGAGAAACTACAAAAGTATCGGGACGAAACTTTATATTTAGAAATTTCATGACCAAACTTAGAGATGAAAAGCTTTTTGAAAAGGGTCCAGAGGAACTGGCTGTTTCCTCTAAGCATTTTTTAAGGATTTTGCAAATGTGCCTGCTGTTACCAACATTGTTTATATCATTTTGTATTTATATGATATTTTCAAAATATCTGTCAAATCCTTTTTAGTAGTTGTTTATTCTGTACTTATATTAGTTTGTTATACTTAACTTATACTAATACTAATATAAGTACAGAAATCCTTACTCCTTAACAAATGTGGCCAGTATTGCTAAATCAGTAGATTTTTTATTTGATCTGGTGTATCGATCATAGATGTTTAGTGAAAATCTAGTGTCATAAGTCATAACTCATTAATGTTCTGTTCTGTACAATCTTTAATGATTCTATAACAAATATTTATTTTATAATACGTGTATTATTATACCGCATTGTAGGATATGCATAGGTGATTATAATGTTGGTAGATTTAGTAGAATTTCTGTAGAGCTAGTTGAGAAAACTAGACTTTAGTCGCTAGTAGAATTTTTAACAGAGAATTGTGTCGATTGTTGTTAAATTTATTGGATGAGATTATACAGGGTTAGTAAAAATTATCGGAACACCTAAATAATTCTCCAACCATAATAAAATTACTAAAGAAATCAAACGAAAGTTCTTTGGGTTTAAACAATCTCTCGTTTAAATATACTTTTGAATATACAGGATGTTCATTTTTATTTTAATATATTTATCTACGACTTGCATATAATAAGTTCATAGCATACGTATCTATGACTATATAATCCCCATCATTATACGCGCCAATGATTATAGTGACACTAGCGTTGTATAATAATGACAGTTCGTTCAAATAATGACCTCATTATTTGAACGAACTGTCATCATTAAACAATGCTAGTGTCAAAGTCTGTCAAAACCAACGTGGATGACAAATATGTGACAGTTCGCCTCGCCATCATTGACAAATACATTTCAAATACTTGATATAAAATGGAATTTATGAGTCGTAGATAAAACGTCGTATTTAACTCGCACATAACGGATATAAATCGCTCACAAGATTACACGCTCGCCTACGGCTCGCGTGTAAACTTCATGCTCGCGATTTATATCCTTAATTATGTGCTCGTCAAATAATATACTATTATTTATTTAAGATTAATTCTAAGGTTTTTTTGTAGGAAAATAATCCTAATTTGAAGTTCAGGAGTTTTGATTAATTGATTATAACTCACAAATGACGCATTTAAGAAAATTATAACGCCCTAAAAATTTTCTTTGAATTACTCTTAAAATATGAAAAAGAAAATATACCCGGTGTTCTATCAGAAAAACAAAAGGTTACCAAGTTTCTATAATAAAATGAACACCATATATGTTAAAACTTTCTTTGGACGACAACTAGTTTACCACACAAAAAAATTGTTTAAAGTTTATTTTTCCGTCTTCATCACATTAACTGTAGCTGCAGTCTGCAATAAATCTTCTTCGCTGTCCGACATCTTTACTACCCGCTGTCATGGCAGAAACTGCCGGGTTGGATCGTGTGTGGCCGCTCAACGTATACTGCGAAGTTGTACAATTTTGTCGTACTGCGGCGGGCTTTAGATATAAACTGTAGAGAAGTACGTTTTGTCAAATAAATACCTTTGATTTTTGAGTGATTGTTATTTTAATTTGAAATTATTAGAGTAAATAGTTTAATGGACCGTTTTAACATCAAATTCGACTAATTATTCAATATTTGTATTTTTATTCTGTATATGTTAATAATTTATTTTGTGCCTACACACTAAAAAGCAATTTTAGCGAAAAATAGATTTCACCATAAGGAACAAACCATAATGTCGCAGGGAAACTGTAGTATCTTTTTGTCTACACCGTCAAGAAATCTGTGGGAATAAATTGAAGGAATAGGTATATTCAATGTAGAGGTAAGAATCCGCTTTATTCAAATGAATCTAAAGAAAGTTTCACCCACCGTGACAGACCCATGTGACCCAGCGCTTATCTTGTAATGGTTGTTTGTGCAGTTTGTGGTCGTCTGTACAGTGTTTCGGTTGGATTGTGACAGCGTGGTATGGAAATTACATATAATATCATATATTATATGTATCAAATGATGTAAAAGAACTTCATATTTTAGAGTTTCTAGTTGGGATGCGCTACACAGATGTGAGTAAATCCATAAAAATAATAAATAACAAATATTATCGTTACCTACGATTATGTGTTTGTGTAAAAAGAGACTGTACTATTGTAAGATATATTTATGTAAGTAATTACCTCAATAAATTATTTCTTTTCGAACAATGTATTGTATAAATAACCTATTGTTGCATCTGGTAAGTATCAAACGGTACAAACGGTTACTTCTTAAAACAAAGAAATAATTTACTACAAGTAAGGTGGGAGTTAAGTTGTTGAGATAAAATCATAGTTTCATTTTGAATATATGGTCTGTTCATTTTAACAAATTCTTACAATCGTACTGATTAAACAGTTTCTTTAAAATGTAAAATGTAACATAATTAAATGGTATTCTTTACTTGATGTGCGATATAGTGAATGTGAATATCTATACATTTGTTCTAAACACATCATACCATCAACTTGGAATATCATTATATCTTGGATGAACACGATATTTAATTCCTTATATAGGATCTTACCATTTACTGAACTTGAAACATATATATTCATTCCAAGTACTTGCTTTTTACTTTATCATACGCAGTATGATGAAGTATTGTAATCGTGCCGAAAAAAAATTGAGATTTTAGCGGAAATAGGTCTTTATGGGTCCCCTGAACATTTTTGACCAAGGTACAAAAAAATGTCTGTGTGTGTGTATGTATGTATGTCTGTGTGTAAACGATTTTTGTGGAGACGATTCCGGAGAAACTACTAAAGGTATCGGAACGAAAGTTCATATTTAGAAGTTTTGTTACCAAACTTAGAGCTGAAAAGCTTTTTGTTCAAAATGGTCCAAAGGAGGTGGTAGTTTATTCTTAGCCTTTTTGAAGGATTTTGCAAATGAGCCGCCATTTCTGTAATTTCGACAAAATAGTTAATTAATAAATTAAAGTAGAAGAAATTTTGAATAATTTATGCCTATGACATTGTTTGGTAAAATTAATAGTTTAGCTTCAAGAGCAAATTCTATTTGATCGAGATCGGTCGCAGCTGCATTGATATGAAATTACATAGTAGCCAGGATTTTGACAAATATTTTTTTGTGTTGTCACATTCGAAAACAGCTGATCTCATCAGAGGTTGGAGAACCATGATGGAACGTTGCCGCTGTAGTGCGGCAAATTATAAAATACAAATTTCAAATAAAATAAGATCACCAATTTGATTGTTTGTTGATAAGAAATATCAACCCGTCTTTATATCTAATTCTAAAAACGATAAATGGAGAAAATTATAAATAAAGTATAGCGATGAGTGTAGTTTTATTTTAGTATGTTGCTAGGGATGTGTCATGAACAAATATAAATCTGTCAGAATTTGAATTACCTTTTTAAGGTGCGTTTTCATTAGTGATAATAGCAGTGGTAGCAGACGCCGTTATAGTATTTCCAATAGAAAAGTACTAGTGACTCATGTTTATGTACATGCAAACTAATATGTGTCATTATCACGAAATGTAAGAAATACTATAATTTCGTATTCTACCACCGCCATTAGCTACCATTACCTACCAATCGGAACGCACCTTTAAACTTGGCGTTTCGTCAATGTGGTACCAACCTAGCATTTACTATACAGAAATCATTTATTTATTTTTTTTATATACGTATTTCTGAAAAAGCAACACAACAAACGTTGATGTCGCTCCTGCCAAAAACTAGATAGCGCGACTCGCTCACATGAGACGGCGACACACCGCCTTCGGTGACGCTCCGCATGACCGCTCGTCGAGCTATTCCATACTTTCGGCATTTGTGACATAAATAACTATTATTCTAATGACGTAGTGTAGGTAGTGTCAAATGCTGATGATTTGACAATACCTACGATTTATCTCAATAGAATAGATTCTAATGCAGCTAAACTATTAATTTTATATATTGTATGATAAAGTGATGTGCCTGGCCACATCAGATTTTTAATGTGTAGTGTTCAATCAATTAAACCAGTTACATTTAGCTTGCTGTAAGGAAAGTCAATACCAATTCAAACGCAGACTCCTCATAATATAGCACGTGTAACTAGGACGTACCTACTCCGGCGAGTTTATAGATACCCCGGTTAATTATTTCCTTCGTGGTGCTAGCGCTAACAAGCACCCTATTATCCCAATCAGCGCTATATACATCCTTACGGCCCGGCGCACTTACACACTTACATATACCGACGTACACCTTTGCGATATTGATTGTAGACACAAGGAGAAAGTCAAACAAACGTCCCGTTCCATCGTCGACCGTTCTGCTAATTACGCTCGACGATGCCGATCTTGTTTATCGAGATAAACCCATGGATATACCTATTGGAAGCCGTTTGAAGACCGCTTCAATGCTCCGGAGTGGGCAAATTAACGACTTCAAGTTATAACATAACATCCTCCTCGTTATCGTTTCCATCTGTTCGCGGTATCGAGATAATGTTGAGGATAGCTGGGAATAGCGAAAAAAAAACTTGTACCAAGACAATGCATGCCAGTTAAACTGATATCAGAACATAGAACGAGAGAAATAAACGAGATTCTAGATATGTTTTATTACTACAACATTTCTAAACAATGACAATATTTTGGAGACTGTGGCGAACTTAATAATAAAATTATAAATCCCTAACCACAACAAATATTTTAGAACCTAAATACGTATTTCAGCAACTATGTTGCCATCTTCAGTAGAACCTAAAAAGAGGAAAAGAGAGATTAGCACTTCATAGTATCTTTACTGGATATTGTCCAAGCAAATCACTAGTGGAAGTGACGTCCATGTTAAAAATTACCCTATATATACCCATTTGTTGTTCACACCTCAGTGAATTTTGATCATTGAAGCGTAAAAAACAAGTTTTAATTAAAGCAGGCCAAACAATGGCGAACTAGGTATAGGACCCCTGTCTGAATTTATTAATTTATCTCTATTCACGTGAATAAAGATACTTTCCAAGCTGTTTAGTTCCCTATTATTTGACACAGCTTTTACAAGTTTTAAGTCATCTACAACTACTTTATGACCTGTGTCTAAAATATGTTGAGCCACACTAGATTTTTCAAAACGATTATATTTAAAATGAGCTACATGTTCTTTGAACCTAGTTAAAATTGTTCTTCTAGTCTGGCCATTTGATACAATATATACCAGATTTATCAAGTACATCTACCTTATCCTTTGGGTTTCCAAGAAGGTTTTTTTATGCTATTATGAGTCGAATATGCTATACAGAGATTTTGTGATGTAAAAATACTTCGTACAACGTATTTAAAGTAGATATTTGATTTACATACATTTTTTGATTCTGCTTCTTAATCATTCTATCAACTATTTTCTCAGGGTATCCATTATGTATGACAACATTCTTAATAAACAATAATTCTTGCTGATATCTATCTGCGGACAATGGAAATTTCAATAACATATTTACTAAACAACTAACAAAAGACAATTTTTGTTGAAAAGGATGCTGTGAATCATTAGGGATAAACCTGATTGTGTTAGTATCTTTCCGATACACGTCAATTTCTATTATATTTTTGCTATTCCTGACTACCAGAGTATCTAAAAATGGAAGTTGGCCGTTAACTTCTTGTTCTACAGTAAAGTTAATGGTGTTGAATTTAGAATTCAAAACGAGAAGAAAATCTTGAATACTGCACTTCTTGGTGTCAAAAATGGCAAAAATATCGTCGACATACCTAACCCAAGTCTTAGGGAAATATGGTGCTATAGACTTTACATTGGTTTCAAATCTCCTGATAAACAAGTTGGCAATAAAAGGTGAGAGATAGTTACCCATTGCAGTTCCCTCAAGTTGTTAAAAAAAATTTCCGTTTATTTGAAAACAATTTTGAGACATACAAAGGGCAGTCAATCTTACATATTCATCTATTTCTGACGAATATCCAGTAAAGATACTATGAAGTGCTAACCTCTCTTTTCCTCTTTTTAGGTTCTCCTAAAGATGGCAACATAGTTGCTGAAATACGTATTTAGGTTCTAAAATACTTGTTGTGGTTAGGGGTTTATAATTTTATTATTTCTAAACAAGTCCTAAAAAAACAGAAAAGAAGTAAAAACGTCAACAGTCTGTTTTGGATGGATTATTTGCCATGAATACGAATCCAAACTAAATAATTTCCCCTCCTGTAAGGTTTTTGCAAAAAACATGATTTTAAAATGTCAAAACGCGCTATTTTGATTTTTATTATTTATTACAAATTTATGCCACCTGAACCCAATGTCAATGTCCTGGAAACTTTCAAAGCAACTTAGTATTATTACCTGAAATCCTGAAAGTGTGTTCATAAATGTGTTTGAAGCATTTAAAACGATTTTGTAAGTGATGTGCGGCCAATTCATAAAAGAAACAATAATAAACGTTAACCTAACGTTTTTTGCGCTGAAAACGAAGTAGGCAATTAAAAATTGCATATCATTTTTAATTGCCTACTTCAGTTTTCAGCGCAAAAAAAATCTACCGAATCCATTCACAAAGAAAAGTTATCAGCATTCCATAATCTTCTTTGTCTTTCTCTCGAAAATTGATAATGTAGAATCTGACAAGAAAGTTCCAAGTTCTTTAAAACCAGAATTTCAAAAGCTTGAAAATACTAACATTGTTTCTAAATAACATCAATACACAATAATTTATCCCCAACAAAAAACCGTCCATGAAAAGTACATTGTAAATCGGTTGTAAGAAATCTGCACGTTAGTCTCAATACACGTAATAGTTCCAAGGTTTTTCTCCGGTAATGTATTCATAGAATCCATAGGCAATACATCAAATCAAAGGTAAATAATGTACAATTTGTCACCTTGTAGTAGCTTTTTACTTTATCATACGCAGCACGATAAAGTATTGTAATCATGCCGTTAAAAAATTGAGATTTTAGCGGAAATAGGTGTTTTTGGGGCCCCTGATCATTTTCGACCAAGGTACAAAAGAATGTCTGTGTGTTTGTGTATGTCTGTGTATATGTTTGTATGTGTGTACCCAATTTTTGTGGCGACGATTCCGGAATAACTACTAAAGGTGTCGGGACGAAAGTTCATATTTAGAAGTTTTATGACCAAACTTAGAGCTGAAAAGTTTCTGGTTTAAAACGGTCCAAAGGAACTGGATGTTTCCTCTAAACAATTTTCAAAGATTTTGCAAATGAGCTGCCATTTCTGTAACTTCGTCAAAATAAGTTGTTATATAATAAATTAAAGTAGAGCAAATTCTGTATAATTTATGTCTATGATATTTTTTGGTCAAATTAATAGTTTAGCTGTATGAGCAAATTCATTTTGATCGAGATCGTGTCTGCATTAGAACTTAGTTAGCCAGGATTTCGAAAATAATTTTCATTCTCACAGTAGGTAGTGTCAAACGCTATTTTTTTGACAATACCTACTGTCAATATTAGCCTGGCAATTGACAATCATACTATACAGCAGTGTCAAAAGCGGATGTGCCGACAATACTGTCAATAGAATCAAAATAACGGTCAAATCCTGGCTAACTAGTTTTAATGCAGTTCGAGCGATCTCGATGAAATAGAATTTGTCGTGTGGCTAAAGTATGAATTTTACCAAAAAATGTCATAGACATAAATTATTCCAAATTTCGTCTACTTTAATTTATTGTTTAATTATTTTGACGAAGGTGTGATGTATCATAAGATAGCGCTCTTAAAACCAAACTACATTTGTCTGAATTTTTTGATTATTCTACGTCATTGAAATGAGTTAATTAGAACCCAAGTTTTAGACTTAACTAAATAATGTTTCACATAAAAATTATTTAGTTTTTAAATATTATAATAATTATTTATTAAAATTATATAATTAAATTGTATTAATGCGCATTAACGCATTTTTACACCACCTTTGGAGATAAACAGTTAAACTCCTGAAACACCCAAATAAAGTAAAATGAAACTGTTCTTCTTTAACATTATTATCTAATGTTTGGAGAGAATATTTGTTAATAATAAGAAAGAAGCAAAGAAGAAAATATTTTTAGAGAAGTAAAAAAGGATGCGAAAAAGGATCAGAATAAAAAGCTGCGCCAAGAAAAACACTAAAAATTCCAGAAGCAAGAAACAATAAAATACAGATGAGGGAGAGAGAGCAGATTGAAGAAGATTAAGAACTTAATTTATACTATAGGTTAATAATATGGTGACTTTTAATTTATACTGTTTCATCAAATTTCTTAATAATAAGTCTTATTTGACAAACACTTTGTGATTTAGGAGTCGGTGTTTGGTTCAAAATGTACGTTTACTGTGGGAATTATGGGCAATTGTTAAGCTTAGAAAATATAATATAAATTACATAACTATTAACAATTTTCATTAAAAATTTATAGCCAGATATCTTTAAAAGGAAATATTTGTTTAAAAAAAGTTGACATAGTTATTATAAAACCACATAAATACAAATTTAACAGGTACAAATGTAATAAAAATTTCCTAACCTGTCTGAATTTGGGGCTTTTACCTTATATTTTCTGCTCTTATCAGATTTGTTCAAATATGTCCATTAAAGAGCATCAGTATTTATTGTAGTGGTGTGTAGTGGTGAGCACAGTCAATATTATTTATAGAATTACTTAGCCCAAGTAGGTATTTGTCGGTTTTGTTCAATATTTGAATAGACAGATGTATTTATTAGTTTGGTTTCCTGCCTTTCCCGCGGCCTTGCCTACTAATGAACTTTATGCGCACAGGATGCACCACACCTTGAATAAATACGAATTACTATTATTTGTTATATCGGCCAGAAAAACCAAAAGCAATATTATTTCAATTTGTTTCGTTTTACTGCAAGTTTACAGCTTTAAACGAACCAGGTGTAACCAATAAATTGGTAAAACATTGGAGAAGAGAGTATATCACAATATCGAGATAAAAACAAAATTGTTGAGACAAGATGTACACGTAAATGTTTCTCTATACATATAGGCAGTGGCGTGTTAACCCTTGGTTCAGAAATTCTATTCTGTAAAGATGAATGCTCCCAAAGAGTCGGTAAAATATAAATTCCGATCTGCAAAATGCTGTAAATCTTTCAAAGTCCTTATTGCTACACAGTGTGTATAAAAAGAAACGTAACCACTCAATATATTTCTTTCTAAAAAGTTGACCTGAAAAAAATTCCCAATAAAAGTTTTTGGAAATTTCCTAAGCTACAAATTTGAAATGCCTAAAAATGAAACACACTTTATATTATAAGTATTTCATATTTATAACTTAAGTCATTTTGAAAAAGTACAAGCTATTGACACGGTAGAAATCCTTTTAACATTGTTTGTTTTCTTTTAATATTTAAGCGTTTTGTTACATTTACACCACTAATCTCAGGGACATGCGATTTTTACTGTTCAATTTGTTAGTTAAAAGAGTATAAAACCACCAGATATTGACACGTTACTTTTCTTCTTGTTGAAACTGATATAGCAGAAGGTATTCGGAATAATTGTATTTTTTTGATGATATGGAAACGGCTCCTAGGTAATGTTCGAAAAAGAAATAGGAAATTACATTTTATTAAAAGTAAGATCTCAAAACAAACTATAATACTGCACCACAAATTTAGTAAGTTCATATTGAGAGGACATATGTCTATATTGATAATGGCGTAGTGAAGATTGAACTATCGCAGGTTTTGAAATATTTAAAATATTAAAAACATTTTTTTTTTGTTAAGAATACCCTTTATTTATTACGATAATATATTTTACTTGGTACGAATTTAGATTTATAAATTGTTACTATATTTATTAGTTATTTTGTAATTCTTCAGAATATTCTACCTATTATTTATAATTTTTGTTAATTGTCCAGAAATGTTATATCAGTATTTTAGTATATATTAATTTTGTATAAAAAAGTAATTTTACCTAATTCAACATTGTATATGGGAGCCCCCAAATTCAAAATAGCCCAGGGCTCCATAATGGCATAACGCGCCGCTGCATATAGGACAGTAATTTTGACATGTATAACATTTTCAATTAGGTCACTTTTAACTCAGTTAAAGATAAAGCTGTTACGTCAAACAAGTATAAAAATACTCCTTAAATTATACAAAGAGATTATCTAATTATATTTGTGCAACGGAGTGCTTGTGTGTGTCACTTTTTTTTGTAGATGTTTTGTCCTCGCTGATCGTCCAATATCCGCATGCACAAATCTTTCCACGATGGAAAAATTCGCATCGATCCGTTATTTTTTAGCAATGTGTTTGCGGACAAACAGCGATTACGTTTTTTACGATAGCAGCATTAACATACTCTATACTTATTTGGCAAATTTGTGTGCGATTAGCACCCGTATGTCCGTACATCATGGAATCTTTCCCTGTTATTGCGATCTAGATAAAAAATATTTATCTTGCCCTTACGTGTGTTTTTTGTTGTTGTAGCGCGGTTTGGAAAGTAACCATTAATTCCATTAAATACTCACTTATAAAATATTTGATTTATATTGAAACTCATCTATTGTTTACTATAGTCTTACCTTGTTTTTGTCCAAAAATATTTAAAAAATGGCTAACAAAACACTGATTAGGTACGCCTCAGTCATATATGGGGCAGTATGAACTTATTTGATCCATTTTACCAAAATTGACAGCACATAACAAATCGTTGCAAATATTCTATTGTAATTTCCAATCATATAATATAAAACCTGAATTGCACTATCAAAGTTTTGGCAAGTATCTTTGTCAAGTTTTTCATCAAACCTTTTTGACAAGTCCTTCATGAACTGTTCATACAAGTTTTATCCGATATGAAAAATGTGACGAAATTGTATTAATAGCAATGCACAAATTATCTTACCCAACGTTATTTTATTCATGAACTTGTCCTTACTTTTTAAGAGGCTGGTTCAATCTTCAAACTTCTGAAATTCAAACTTCAGGACTGTTCTGGTTGGTTCTGGTGATCTTCAATTGTTCCAATTATTCAAACTGTACAATGCTCCTGTTGGTTAATTATTGAATAATGATAGCATCTTATAAGATGACAATAATCTGAATTAACTATTCTATTGCGCCATTGCTCTATATTTATTATATCCATGCCCAATTTGAAACAATTGCTGCTCACGATAGACGTATCATTGGAGGACGGGTAATATCGTGATTTCAGGAATAAAGTTTCAATTATGTATTTTTGTCACATACTGCAGTACTTTCGCTTTACGTCAACGTAATAATTGAAAAAATACCAATAAATGAAAAAATAACTTTGAACAATCGGCGTCGTATTTTTCCCGATTTTTACAACCATGTTCGAGTCGAGACAGTGTGGCTATCTATGATATTCTCGAGAACTAGATGTGATTAGACGAAGATAGTAATGAGTCTATCTCTATTGGCCATATTACACACAAAAAGTCTGCAAATCGCTAAAATTCACATTTTTATTTACTGGACAGATTTCGAGAGGTCTAACCTACAAAGTATTCCAATTGAAATTAGAATAGAGATCAGAGAATACAAATTCTACTATTATATTAGACATCAATCATTGTGCCTAAAGAAGTATACTATTATTTTACTAAAAACTCAATGTCAATTGTTAGGTTAGGTAGCAGAATATACATACAAACAGTGCTGTTTTATCCATTCTACTACCAGAGAATTCAAGCTCCAACTATGGCATTATGCAGAAGATCAGTACGGGTTTTGTAATTGGATTCAAATTAGATTAAGGAAAATCAAATACCTTACGTTATACTATTTTGTTGATCGACGAAGACTGCTAGACATTTTCTTCGCGATGTGACAACTAATTTTCATAATTTCCAATAAAATGACCGAGGTATGCTGAAGATTACCGATTTTGGATCAAATTTCTTAATAATATTACTGGAAGACATCTCTATAATATTATATGGAGATGTTATATAATGGGACATACTCGACTTGTCAACCTGATATCAACCGGATCGACTGAGAATTTCAATAAAATATCAAGTATTTGGTATCATTGTAATCGGAAAGATGATTTCTATCGAATAATCAGGGTGTGGCCATTTAGTACCAGTGAAAAAAATGATTAATACACAAATTAATACACAGATTAATACACAAAAAAGTTATTTTTGTTTCGCGTTGGTGATGAAAATTGACGATCGATATGTTTTTGTGTTCAGAATGTCAATGTGTGTGAAAAATCACACAAAGAATATAGGGTGCCATTTAAAATTTCAATGATGCCGGAAAAACCGGAAGTCATATTAACGTCAAGAGTATCCCAAAAAATGGCATTTTTTGTCTATGAACAATTTCCAAATTTCATTCGTCCAGCTTTATAAACAAACAAAAAATAAACGGGAGTACCAATGCCATAGGTCATCCGGTATACCAAATTAAGATCAATTACTTCAAAATTACGGCAGTTATCGTGTACACAGACAGACAGACAGGCGGACATAGCTAAATCGATTCACTTTTCACTGCTGATAAAAAATATATATACAAGTCTATACCTGCCACGAATCTTAAGGGTGTTACAAATGTTGTGGCAAAGTCATACCCAACCACAGTAAATGCGGGGGGTATAAAAAACTAGCAATAAAAGGTTAAATAAAAAATCTGATGTGGCCAGGCACATGACTTTATCATACAATATATAAAATTAATAGTTTAGCTGCATGAGAATCTATTCTATAGAGATAAATCGTAGGTATTGTCAAAGCATCAGCATTTGACACTACCTACACTACAAGAATAATAGTTATTTATGTCACAAATGCCGAAAGTACGGAATAGCGCGACGAGCGGTGATACGGCGCGTCACCGAAGGCGGAGTGTCGCCGTCGCATATGAGCGAGTCGCGCTATCTAGTTTTTGGCAGGAGCGACATCAACGTTTATTGTGTTGCTTTTTAAGAAATACGTATTTAAAAAAAAATAAATGATTTCTGTATAGTAAATGCTAGGTTGGTACCACTTTGACGAAAGGTGCGTTCCGATTGGTAGGTAATGGTAGCTAATGGCGGTGGTAGAATACGAAATTATAGTATTTCTTACATATCGTGATAATGACACATATTAGTTTGCATGTACATAAACATGAGTCACTAGTAATTTTCTATTGGAAATACTATAACTGCGTCTGCTACCACTGCCATTATCACTAATGAAAACGCACCTTAAAAAGGTAATTCAAATTGTGACAGATTTATATTTGTTCATGACACATCCCTACCAACATACTAAAATAAAACTACACTCATCGCTATACTTTATTTATAATTTTCTCAATGTATCATTTTTAGAATTAGATATAAAGACGGGTTGATATTTCTTATCAACAAACAATCAAATTGGTGATCTTATTTTATTTGAAATTTGTATTTTATAATTTTGCGCACTACAGCGGCACGTTCCATAGTGGTTCTCCAACCTCTGATGAGATCAGCTGTTTTCGAATGTGACAACACAAAAAAATATTTGTCAAAATCCTGGCTACTATGTAATTTCATATCAATGCAGATGCGACCGATCTCGATCAAATAGAATTTGCTCTTGAAGGTAAACTATTAATTTTACCAAAAAATGTTATAGGCATAAATTATTCAAAATTTCTTCTACTTTAATTTATTAATTAACTATTTTGTCGAAATTACAGAAATGGCGGCTCATTTCCAAAATCCTTGAAAAAGGCTTAGAATAAACTAAAAAGCTAAACTATTAATTTTACCAAAAAATGTCATAGGCATAAATTATTCAAAATTTCCTCTGCTTTAATTTATTATTTAACTATTTTGACGAAATTACAGAAATCGCGGCTGATTTCTAAAATCCTTGAAAAAGGCTTGGAGTAAACACCCAGTTCCTTTGGACCCTTTTGAACCAAAAGCTTTTCAGCTCTAAATTTAATCATGAAACTTCTAAATATGAACTTTCGTCCCGATACCTTTAGTAGTTTCTCCGGAACCGTCGTCACAAAAATCGGGTACACACATACACACACACACACACACACACAGACATTTTTTTGGACCTTGGTCAAAAATGTTCAGGGGACCCAAAAAGACCTATTTCCGCTAAAATCCCAATTTTTTTTTTCGGCACGATTACAATACTTTACCATACTGCGTATGATAAAGTAAAAATAGATATTTCACCAATTTATGCAAACATTTAAAATTAAAATTAAATTGATAATTATGTGTTTACCCTTAAAGTTTAAGGGTAAACACATATTTGTATTTTACAAAACAAATACGCTATAAATAATAATAATAATTCTATTTACAATCAAAGTGCAATAAATTCAAATATAGAACGGAGATTTTGTTTAAGCCAATGTTATAAAATTATACAAGCAGTAGATCAAAAATCGTATATTTGTTATATTGTACATAAATATGTCTGTATACTGTCTCCTAATCAAAATAATACATTATATAGTCGCAGTGTTACTTAGTAAATTTCCCAATCATTTCTTTGTCCAATATTGTTTCTAAGGTGTTATTTGTATATTGTGATACCGTGTACGGTCCTTGCCTGACGGCGTCGGATAGGCAGCGTGTTCAGCGTGTCGAAAATGCATATGTTCTGTTTGTTTTTGGTTTGAGGAAGTATGATCATGTATCAAATGGGCTGGGCGACTTGGGGTGGTTGAACATGGATAACACTAGGGTGTTGCATGCACCAATATTATACCATAAGTTGCTATCCAAGAGGATCCCACAATACCTCATGCGGAAGATACGCTGTAGAACGGATGTCCATAACCTTAATTTAAGATTCAGGGGTTTGTTTGCACCACCTACCCATAGCGCTGAACTGTATAAACGGTCATTCTCTTACCAGGTCAGTCACATATACAATGGTCTCAGGGAAGATATGAAAAAATTATCGTTAAACAGTTTTGGGGGAAAGGTGAAGTGTTGTCTGTTTGCTCAACTGGGGGGACTTTAGGCATTGAGCGCACATCAGAGGCTGTTTTAATTTTTATTTTTGATGGGCATGTGCGATGTTTTGTTGAGTTGGATTTGCTGCAATTACGTGTAATTAGACTCTAGGGTAATTTTTTTGTTTGATTTTGTTTTGATAAGTTCTCGGAATTATTGTTATATTCTTGGTACAATTATGTCTTAGTTCTAGTTTGCGTAAGGGGTTGAGTGGAAGAGCAAGGCCATTTGGAAATAAGTGTGCTGATCTCCGCCCGGAATATATATATTATTTTGTTGCATTTAATATTGTTTTATGTTAAAAAAGGAATTATTAATTATTTTAATTATTTATTTATCTGTCAAATCCTGGCTAACTAGTTTTGTTTTAGTGCAGACACGACTGATCTCAATCAAATAGATTCTCATGCAGCTAAACTATTAAGTTTATATATTGTATTATAAAGCCATGTGCCTGACCACATCAGATTTTTTATATACAGTGTGTGTGCATCGGGTTCGAGTTACAAAGAGGGAATTTCATGAATTTTAGACAAATCAGTATAAAATCTTTGTAACTCGGTCCGGAGACATATTTAAAGCATCTGGGCTACTTATTTCCAATGTTTTCTTATTAAATATTAACCTAAAGCATTCAACCATAATCGCAGAATATATTTCTCAGCAAAAAAGACGGTATAGCATAAATATTAATGAACGGCAAGGGAAGAAAAAAGTGCCGAATTAACGACACGACCCAAAATGTATAATATATAGCGTCGGCCGGCAGTTCCGGTCTCCCTCTCGCGAAGAAAGCGAAAACTTTTCCGCAAACAGGAAAAGCGCCCAAACATGGCGAATTTATAATTACGGTTCCTTCATAATTTACAAACTTGTGAGACTCCGGCGACCTCCGGGCTACCAAAATTAAAATTCGCCGAATATTTGTTCGTACTCTGGCTTCGTCGAAAACTCTAAAGCAACGAAAAATGAGCAGGGAATAAACACATAAATAAATCAAAAGCTATTCACGCTGCTCTTGAAGAGTTGAACCACGATTATAAGTTATTTATTTAACATTAATGAAAAGTAAATTGAGAAATAGAAATAGAAATATGGCCATAAAAAAGTTGTCAGTGGTGTAATTTTCATGTAATTTTCAATTAAAAGAAGTAAAACTTCATTTCAAAACACACATTCATGCAAACTATTAGGATCATATCTTTCTGACAGATACGCATAAAGCAAGATAATGAGTACTCAACCCTCAAATGTATTAAAGCTGGAGTACCACAAGGTAGTGTACCTGGCCCAATTTCTTACCTTCTATATACACATGATCTTCCGCTACCAGATGGTGTTACCGTTGCCACGTTTGCTGATGACACTGCTATCATGGCAGTAGATACAAATGTTGAAGGAACAACACTAAAACTTCAAAATGCTGTCAACGATATTAGTGATTAGATGCAACGATGGTTAATTACATTGAACGAAACCAAATCCGTTCACATAAACTTTACCAACAAGCGAATACGATACGTTCCAGTTACAATAAATATCACCACCGTACCCTACTCGAACACGGCAAAATACCTCGGTATGACGCTAGACACCAAGCTCCGCTGGAAAGCACATGTCAAAAAGAAACGAGAAGAATTGGGCATAAGATACAAAAAAATGTGCTGGCTTATTGGTAGGAAGTCGTCTTTGTCGACATATAATAAACTCTTACTTTAGGAGCAGATACTTAAACCTGTGTGGACCTATGGTATCCAACTGTGGGGCTGCACTAAGGCAAGCAATATCACTATCATTCAACGCTTCCAAAATAAGGTGCTAAGAAACATCGTAGGTGCACCGTGGTATATAAGAAACAGAAGTCCACAGGGATCTTGAAATGGAAGTAGTAACGAACGAAATTGGAAAGTTTGCAGAGAATCATCAGAACAGACTTCTCCAGCACGCGAATGTCGAGGCAATCCAGCTTCTTCACAATTATGACAGTGTGTGAAGACTCAAAAGACCTTTTGAGTTGGTGAAGTGAAGTTAAAAAAAGCAGAGCACAGTGTTATGTGAGTGATAGCCGATAGGTGAACAAAGCAGAGCAACGTGCAGTGTGTGAAGTTTAAAGCGTCAGCATCAAAATTAAATTTAAGTTACACCAATGGGGAACACTTAATATCGAACACTTTTTATACGTAGCAATTTAGGTTAGATTAATATAGCTAGATAGTCATCAGACTAGGTGTTATACACAAGTACCTGTGATGTGCTGTTAATAAAAATAAATAATGTAGATTATAACAGAATATTTGTTCATTTTGCATTCAGTGTTTATAAACATTATTCTTATGGAATATCCTGAGGTTAGTTTGGTAGATTTTTCTTTCAAATGCTCATAACCATAAAAACCTAATAAAGTCACTTAGAGTGTATTAATAAGAAAAAAGAAAAAACACTTGATTGATAATAACATATTTATCTTTAAACTCTAAAAGTTATTAACTCAATTACATCACTACTTCTATTCAAGCATATAAGAGTTCACATCAAACAAGTGTAGATGGTGGAGAATGAGCATTTTAAAGAAATACTTATTTATTTATCCTCTTAGTTTTGTATACAGTGCTAAAAAAGAGAGAACACGTTTTTCGACACCTGTAACTTTTTAAATAAAAGTTCTAGGCAAATCAAGTTTGGTATGCTTTAAGGACATATCTTTAATAAAACAAAATTACAAAAATAATGTTACAACTCTTAGCTACTTCTAAGTAACACTTGAAAATATAATTTAATAACGCAAGTGCAAGTGAAGTACAAGTTGCTCCTGCTATCGCCCATATCCGGCATTAAGTAATCTTATTGAACACGTGTGGGATCAGCAGTTTGAGCAGTGTAGTATGTTGTCATTTAACAACAATTAGATGATGTCATTCAATTAAAAGACAATTAATTGATTAAGATATGAGCATTTTACGCGAATATATTCAAACCATACCGTAGAAGTAAGTTTATTTGTGAAACAATTTTACTTTACAGGTTTATTTCCTTATTTCTTAGTACTGGCCCAAGTACAAGCTGGTCTTGTAAATTTACGAGCATATCATAGAATTAGAAATAATACGAATGCCATTGTTTGCGATAAAAACTACCCATTAACTTTTTATTACCTGTTTTCTATCTGGAAGATTGCGTCTGCCACCAATAAACGTTGTTATTTCTACGGTACGCTTCTCTTCTTATTTCTTTTACGAGTGCTATGAATTTGTATTCATGGCCATATAATAGCCGTAATAAGTGAAATGTCTCGGAGTATACTACATGCATAGATTCCGGTCGATTTCGTAAACAGATAGATTACGATCGCCCCAATCAAAATAGTGTTTTGTTTCTCTCCTTTTTTTTCTTATTACTTCGAGTGTATTATCTCGCCGGACTGTATCGATATATAATTTTATCTGTTTTTTAACCTTCGTATTGTTGGGAGTGTTTGGTGTATGTTTTCTTCCATTGTCTTTATGTGTTTTAATCTTTGCTCAAGGTTTGTCGAATGGACAAATTTGGTAAAGGTACAACGTTCTATTACTTAATCAAACGCCTTTTCTACAATTATGAATGAATTATTTTCCAAATAACTAATTTAAGACTTTATCTAGAAAATATCAGATTATATTATGGGTCAATCCATCTGAAGTGGTCCAGAGGTGGTCGCTTGACTATTTCAGAAAAAATCTGATGTGGCCAGGCACATGACTTTATCATACTATTTATAAAATGAATAGTACATGAGATTCTATTTGATCGAGATCGGTTGTATCTGCATTAAAATAAAAGCTAGTTAGCCAGGATTTGACCGATAATAATAACAATAATAAATCTTTATTCACAAAAAGAAAAACACTATACAAAGTGAAAAACACAATACAAAATGAGCGAATAACGATCGGTTAGACATGCCACAGCATTGAATTAACACATGTGTGTGGCTTTAATTTAATGAGTACACATACGCTCGAAGCCCAAGAAATATAAAATTAACAAATACTATAATACAGATTGCGAAACCAGAGCACAAACTACACCAACCCAGTATTGACGACTATTGATGAGTATTGACTCATCGAACAAATAAATTCCCTAGAATGGCTGCAAAACATATCTCTGTCCAACAAAAGTACAACCAACACGTTAACCCCCGCTTTCCTCAGATAAACCAGAAATACATTACATATCTTTGGTGCAATACTCAGAAATGATCTATGGACAATCGACCATAAGGCAATCCCATCTCTCCGCCCCTTGTAAAATAAGAATGTGAATTCATACTAAAATAAAACTACACTCATCGCTATACTTTATTTACAATTTTCTCAATTTATCGTTTATAGAATTAGATATAAAGACGGGTTGATATTTCTTATCAACAAACAATCAAATTGGTGATCTTATTGTATTTGAAATTTATATTTTGTACTTTGCCGGAGTTTGCCCCACTAGAGCGGCAACGTTCCATAGCGGTTCTTCAACCTCTGATGCATACTCTAATGAAATCAGCTGTTTTCGAGTGTGACAGCACAAAAAAGTGACAACCATAGACATTTCTGTAGTGACAGTACAAAAAAATATTTGTCAAATCCAGGCTACTATGTACTTTCTTATCAATGCAGATGCGACCCATCTCGATCATATGGAATTTGCTCTTGCAGCTAAACTATTAATTTTACAAAAAAATGACATAGGCATAAATTATTCAAAATTTCCTCTACTTTAATTTATTATTTAACTATTTTGACGAACTTACAGAAATGGCGGCTCATTTGCAAAATCTTTGAAAAAGGCTTAGAATAAACTATCAGTTCCTTTGGGCCTTTTTGAACCAAAAGCTTTTCAGCTCTAAGTTTAGTCATGCAACTTCTAAATATGAACTTTCGTCCCGATACCTTTAGTAGTTTCTCCGGAATCGTCTCAACAAAAATCGGGTACACACACACATACACACACACATACACACACACATACACACACACACACAGACATTTTTTTGTACCTTGGTCAAAAATGTTCAGGGGACCCAAAAAGACCTATTTCCGCTAAAATCTCAATTTTTTTTTTCGGCACGATTACAATACTTTATAATACTGCGTATGATAAAGTAAAAAATGACATGATTTTGCTCTCATTTTAAAGGGCTGTTATTCCAAACACAAGAATGTTTTTATTTATTATTAAAACTTATGAAAAGATGAATGAATTTTGAAAGTTTAAGATTTTTTGTCCTTGCCCCCCGCAAGGAAGTGAACTTGGCCCAATACTATACCATCGAAATACTAAAGATCTTTCGTAAGCAGATTGTTATCATGGCAGTAGATAAAGATGTTAAAGAATAAATCATAACTACAAAGAATTACATTAAAATGTAAATTCATTATTATTAGTAGACTCTAGACTAGTTTGAAACGAGAACTTTTGCAGAAGAAGTCCGAAATGCGAACGTGCCGATTAAACGGGGTCGAACTCTTCCATCGGAGCGAGAATACAATGCAATCTCAAGGTGATAAACATGTTTATGCAAAGAGGGACGCGCGCGAACGAACCGAGAAAATAGCTAGTTTTTACGGTACACCATTTGAATAATGGACACGGTTTGGCGATCGGTAAACACGTCGATCACGCCATAGTTGTTCTCCTTTCTCGGCAAACTAATCGTGCAGATAAACAGGAATACCGGATACCCTGCCAGAATATAAAACGTAGTCTTCCTCCTCCAAGTTTTAAAAATACAAGCCAAATTACATACATCGCACATTAGTGAGTATATCAAATACTCAATCTAGACGCTCAAAACTATCCATCTTGATATCACATAATTATTTATTGTTCTCACTGGAATAAATGCCTTAATACCTTTCAAACCACAATCCGAATAATGAAGGGTATGAAAGAACTATTACGATCTGTATAAAGGTCGTTCATTTACACGGATTTTGCCAAAAAAAAAACCAAATTTCACTTTTTTAAATTACACCATACTTTTTTACGCCGCTTTCTCAGAAATTTAGTCGAATTCACTTTAAAAAAAATATTTTCAGCGATATAAAGGCTTAAAGTTTGGATGATTTACGATTATTTGACAAACCTTGCCATATTCAAAATTCAATATCTTTGGTTCTAGTAATCGTTTAGAACTAATTTTTGTTTTGTTTTTAAGGTGAAATAGTTGCTAGATAACTGCGTACAATTATTATTTTAATTTATTTATGTAAAAAATTAAAAACGACTGAATTCTTTAAAAAATTATTACATAATCGCCCCCACAATGGACATAATCGAAAAAATATATGTAACGCTGCCACACTGTTCCACAGTGAGGAAGTGGAAGTGCTTATTTATTACGTGCTTAAAATATTTATTTATTAAACGCCTTTAAAAAATATCGAAGCCTTCCAACCGTATGAAACGTACTAAATTTCGAACCGATAGATGTTTCAATCTATTCATTTTGCCTCCGCATCCATATATAAAGAATAAAGCATAGTGCTCAGAAAAATCACAGATAACACTGCATCTTCTTGCAAGGATTGTTTTTTGCTGTTTATAAAATCATTTGGCTTTTCACTAAGTATAAATGCGAACAGTAGTTTTTCTAAATCGGTCATCAATGTTTGTAAATATTCATCAACTGGGGGGATATCGTTAGTTGCAAAGTGGTTCTGTCGACGTTCATCCACTGTTCTATAAGTGATTTGTCGATCAAACGTGTTCCACCAAGACATTCAGAACATTTTTCAAAATCAAATCAAATCAAATCAAATATATATTTATTGCAAAAAATAGACATTTTACATGGGATGGGCCCCCAAACAAAACAAAATCAATTCCAAACTCAACTTAGATCCTAAAACACTTACATAAAAAAATTACATAAATAAATCTAACCCTTGACCTACTGGGTGGTCAAAAACATCGTTTTAAACTTAGATTTTATTGTTAAATAACAATTTACTCATGTTGAATGAAAATCATACGTTTTAAGCAGTCGTGATATCTTTTACCTAGATGTTATAGGTATATTTAATGCCAATAATTGGTATTTTATATATTATTTTAATTATATATTATTTTATTACTTTACTGAGAGCTTATTATTCTTTATATTTGGGTGCAGAGGCAAATTGAATGACTGAAATATCTATCGGTTCGAAATTTAGGACGTTTGATACGGTTAGAAAATTTTGCCATGTTTTAAAGGCGTTCAATAAATAACTATTTTCAGCCAAATAAATAAGCAGCTTCAACTCACTCAGATCTTAAAAACCAAACTGCACTAGCATGCTGAACCAGCCTGCTGCCTGCGAGATGTTCAGGAACGTCGCGCACACGCCTGAAGTAGTCGCTTGTGCGTTTTTCATTAAGTTTCAACACGCGTGACTCACGTCAGATAAAATTTAATTTCTTTTGAACTATAAGAGACTCCATCGTAGAGAAAATGGGTTTTGTACGTAAACATGTACCGGATATTAGATATATTTTTTCGATTATATCCATTGTGGGGGCGACTAAGCAATAATAATTTAAAAAATTCAATTGTTTTTATTTTTTTACATATATAAATTAAAATAATGATTGTATGCAGTTATCTAGCAAATATTTGAACCTTTAAAATGAAACAAAAATGGGGTCGATACGATTACTAGAACCAAAGATATTGAATTTTGAATATGGCAAGGTTTAGCAAATAATCGTAAATAATCCAAACTTAAAACTTTCAAATGACTGAAAATATTTTTTTTCGGCTAAATCCTGATACAAGTATAACCTTATTTAGTGCATACAATTTATAAAAGAATTTTAAGCCAAATCTATAATGTGACGTCATAAAAGGCGTACGATTTGTAAAACGACCCATACCATGAAGAAAACTACCTTGTCAATGTTTTCTCAAAGCAAGGCAAAACATGCAATTATTTGTCTTTGTTAATGTCTATTTTATTACGTTCTGTCAGAAGTGGCTGAGGTTATGTGAAATGGATAAAATTCAGCAAGGTAGGTACGTACTTTATTGAGAATGGTTAAAATTCTCTATAACTAATCGCGTTTATGAATTATGAATATTTATTATATTAGCCTCGTCTCATAAATAATACATTGTAGTGCCTTCTATTCTTGTACTGAATCACACGTTTAGAGTAAAAAACTGAAAAAACTACCTGCTCCGCCGGCTGCGGGCAATGCCTGATTCACTATTTCATTCTTCGTTCGTGTGCTGAATCGTACGTATCGTCTCGCTCAGTGCGTAGTTAATATAATTATATTTAATATAATTTAATACAATCTAGTGTATTTAAAAATGCCTAAACAATCTCAAAACGGCATAGGAAGATAGTGACAGTGACTATTCGATGGACCGAAAAATTTAAAGTTAAAGAAGAAGCTGTCAAAATTAAATGGAAAGAAAGGAAACGGCATTTTCCAACTCAGAGGGCGAAGAGGTCAGTGCAAGAATGGACTTGGTTGTGAACACAAGACCGTCAATAGAATACAAATTATCAGTAGATAATTTTAAAACCTGCTTGTTACAGCAGTATTTGCAATAGTTTGCAATTAGCTTGCTTATGTTAGCAATGCCCGTATTATAGGTATATAATACAATATCTTATCATTAGATAAGAAAAACTTGCTTGTGACAGCAGTATTTGCAATAGTTTGCAATTAGCTTGCTTATTTTAGCAATGCTCGTATTATAGGTATATAATACATTATCTTATCTTTAGATAAGAAAACCTTGCTTGTCACAGCAGTATTTGCAATGGTTTGCAATTAGCTTGCTTATGTTAGCAATGCCCGTATTATAGGTATATAATACAATATCTTATCATTAGATAAGAAAAACTTGCTTGTGACAGCAGTATTTGCAATAGTTTGCAATTAGCTTGCTTATGTTAGCAATGCTCGTATTATAGGTATATAATACAATAGCTTATCTTTAGATAAGAAAAACTTGCTTGTGACAGCAGTATTTGCAATGGTTTGCAATTAGCTTGCTTATGTTAGCAATGCCCGTATTATAGGTATATAATACAAAATCTTATCCTTAGATAAGAAGAACCTGCTTGTGACAGCATAGTTGGCAATTACTTTGCTTGTGATAGCAATATTGTGATATATTGCTTTAAGAGTTTCTCAATGTCGTTTCTGTCCGGCTGTCTTGTCTCGTGTACATGTTTACAAGAATTTTAAATGTTTATAGTTTGCAGTTTGGATGATTGTAAGCGCTTACTCCGATAACTTGACCATTCAGGCTGATGATGGGTCAACCTTGAGTCGACACCGGTACCTATTGAGATAAATAAACCCATCAAAGGATTAAGAGGTGTTTTTTCAATATCCCAATATAGCAATATTATAAGGTATGTATATAATATAATAAATTATCATTAGATAATAAAAACTTGCTGGTGACAGCATAGTTGGTAATTAGGTTGCTTGGGAGAGCAATATTATATATGTATATAATACAACATATTATCGTAGATAATATAAACCTGCTTGTGACAGCATGGTGTGCACTTAGCTTGCATGTGATAGCAATGCTCATAAAATATAGGTATTTACATATATATTGTATAACATATTATCGTAGACAATAATATAAACTTGCTTGTGACAGCATAGTTGACAAATAGCTTACTTGTGATATCAATGCTCATAATTAATATTCATATATATATATTGAATAATAGATTATCATTAGATATTATAAACCTGCTTGTGACAGCATGGACTGCTTTTGCATATATCATAATATGTATAGGGCTGTGTTTGTGTACACAGACCTCCAATAAAGTAACCGTAATTGCTTATGACAGCATAGTTTGCAAATAGCTTGCTTGTGATAGTAATGCTCTTCATATATTTACGTAAATATATAACCGAATAGAAAAAGGGACAACAATATATAACATATCTTTGATGAAAGTTAAGAATAAAATATAATACGTTATCATTATAATAGAAGCTTGCTTGTGACAGCATACTTGGGAATCAGCTTGTTTGCTCATATTATACGAGTATATGTTATGATATTATTTACATATAACAAAAAGACTCACGTTTTTTTAGAACGCATTTATTTGCATGAATAATACAATCCGCTATTATAATTGTTTTCCAAACAAAGGAGGAGGTATATATGGAAGAAGAAATACTGTCGCAGGTACTAATGGCGCCTACTAGTAGGTGTCAGTTACCGCGGGCTCAAAGCCAAATCCAGTAGCTACTGCTGGAATCTCGCGAGTTCATATCAAATGAGACAATAGATGACAATCTAATTTGACTCAAAGTGGAGACAGCTCTGTTCAGCTATATGTAGGGTGTTAACAGCAAGGTTGCAAAAGGAGAGGGTGTAGAATCCACTCAACGTTTTATAAAGGGTTTGAGCGATTCAAAAACAAAATCAGACGTGAGCTTGCGGCTTACAATTTAAGCAAGGGTTTTAATGTGGCCATAATGAAAGCCCCCACAAATTAATGGTAATTTGACGTGATTTTTTCACCTAAGAATACCAAAAATTAGTATGAAAGGAATGGTCAAAGAAGTTAAATATCAGGGGTCCGTCTCAGACAAAGTCTAAAGGACCAGATCAGAGCGAACAGCGTGAGCAATCAAAGACTCTCTAGCTCTACACAAGAACCAGTACCTACGCAGGGTACAGGTCGCACCCAACGCAATGAACGGATAGGGGCGAAGAACATTAAGTAAATGTACAGGTTTGAAAAACTGCTAGACTTTGAGCCTTTCTTACAGTAGTTGATCTAACGTTACTAAAATTACGATGGAAAATTAGCGGATGTTGGGTAAATTTGGTCTTTGTAACATGTCCCGTCCAAAATATTGTGCCTACAAGGGTAGAATTGGTTAATATTAACTATTCTCAAATGTATAAAAGATGCTGATATTCCGGAGGGATGAAGATTTTAAATAAATTACAGCGATAACCTGGAAATTACTCAGGGACTATTGCGTAGCTGCGCAATGCTCTAACAAACTGAGCTGTCATTCTCAGTTTTTTATTAAATTAGCAAAAATTACTAAATGGCAACTTTAGACACCAGTCGCTGTAAGAGAATCGGATAAAAAATATCTAGATTTAGATTTAACAATGTACCTTATCAATGTCATTGTATGCCGCTTATATTATCCTTTGGTTACCTATTATTTTATCAAAATAATGAAACGGTGGTGAAAGATTAGATTTTTTTTGTCGGTTAGTTACCTGAATGATTCTTTGCTATAAAATAAAATAGCAAAGAATTGTCAGAAAAGGTTAACGATACAATTAATCTGCTAGAATATTTGAGAAATGGAATTAACTATCATAAACGTAAACTACATAGTGTATATTATGCACTAAGGAAGAAATACTTTTAGGTTGCATTCGTTATTCCGTTACAATAACAATTTCGTTGCAAAACTGTCTTACCGTAACACACTCAAGAAATAAATATGTTCAAAATACGTGAATTTACAAGATTCTTAGGTGTAAAGACTTCAGCCGGTGCCGCTGGACGCTATGATGACTCTTTATGAAACATTTTGATTGAATTTTGTTAAATTGAGGCTTTAATGCTGTAATAAACATCTCTAATAATCTTTCGAAGGGCGTCACTGGTGGGTACAGAATATCCCCAAAACAATTCGAAAAAATCCACAAAACTTTATATTATTCAGATGCGTTATAAAATCGGTTGGGGTATTAGGAGACAGAAAAATTAGAACAGAGCTTTCTAGAAATTTATTTGAATTACTGGCTCTATTTTTTAAGTAGAGATTTTTAAGTAGGTTTTTCCAATAACACATCAAACTGTAATATTATATGTAGTGTTGATAATACGACACCCTTATCTTTGATCATCTGTAGGGACAGTAATTTACCATCTAGTTAGGTTGGCCAGGGAGACTTGGATATGGTGCAAAGCAAAAATATTTACTTACAGGCATCAGTACTACAGGCATCTTTAGACAAACATGAGACAGAGTTCAGTCGAGGATGGGATATAACGGTACAAAAGGGGAGTTAAGCTGCTACTTTTGGGATATGTTAGTTAAGTTTGAAAAGCCAAAAATTGATATTTCGCATTTCGGACGAACACAAATTGTAGAATTATTTTGTGCTTGAAATATCCGGAAAGTTTTGTTGGTTTGATGATCTTGTCAATTGGAATAGTGGTCCTTCTTTTGGCCCTCACAGCTATCGTACAAGTCATTGTAGAAAGCTGGACACCTGGAGTGTCTTAGATTTCGATGTTTCAATGTTAGAATCGAACGGTATTTGTTTTGGAATTTTCAATAATTAATGTTTGACTAGCAGCCATATTGCAAATTTTGGTGATTAGCAGAAGGTTTTAGATTTATTTATTTTTATTAAAGGCGCGTTTGGGTTACGACCGAGTTTGTCAAAATATAACGTTACCTGGGAATCGGAGATAGTCCCAGGGTAGACGCGGGCCATAATAATGATAATTCGGGCCTGCCGATGCCCCCGTAGTGGCGAAAGCTGTTGGGGGATGTTAAATAAAAGCAATGAACTTGCATTGTCTTAAAAAATGGCAAGCGGATAATAACATCCGGGCCAATCAGACGGCCGACTCTGAAACTGCCATATTTCCATCAAAATGCAATATATGTGCAGCAACTGCTGGTGGACAGTATTGTAATAAAACTAAATATTACAAAAATTCCTAGAGGATAATAATAAAAGTGGATTGAGATGGAAACATTTCCGTCTCACATTACAAACCAGGCGCCTCCACATTACCCGCTGCTGAACTTACTGCTTAATTACAGTAAGATTAACAAGGAGACGGATAGATAACTCTAATACTTTTGTAAATTTTAGATAAGTCACCAAAAGTTATAGTCGGCAGTTTTTGTTTTTTTTTTTTCGGAAACAAATAAAAATAAATTAGTTAATAATGTTAACATACGTAGAAGATAGTTTAATATTAGCTTTATTAGGATCATAAGAAGCTAATTTGGAGTTAATAATTTGGATTATCGTTTGTTGAAACAAACCTTCTTATGTGGGAGAAATACAATTTTGCTGTTTATATCTCTAAACATCTACAATGTATTATTTATGAGACGAGGCTAATATAATTACAAGATCAAACGAACTTACCTAAGTGAAGTTCGATCTTGATTATATGAAGCCTCGTCGAAATAAATAATCACCCACCACTCCCTAATAGGCCCTTAAGTAACAGCAAACATTTTTTTTCCCCAGACTCTGAAGAAATGAAATAGTGAATCAGGCATTGCCCGCAGCCGGCGGAGCAGGTAGTTTTTTCAGTTTTTTACTCTAAACGTGTGATTCAGTACAAGAATAGAAGGCACTACAATGTATTATTTATTTCGACGAGGCTTCATATAATCAAGATCGAACTTCACTTAGGTAAGTTCGTTTGATCTTGTAATTTTATTGGCAATCAATCTCTTAGATTTTTACAGCATTTTTTACAGCATTACCTAATGTTTTGGAACCAATCTCAAAAGTTTATAACTGTTTACTATAATTCTGTAGCCAATAGTATATTTTATTAAGCACAGAATGAATTAGGTGCCCGAATGTGCCCCATCTTTTTAATTTATCATACGCAGTATTATCATACGCAGTATGATCAAATTTAGAATGGCACGCTCGTGTTGTAGTAGCAACACATCAAATTTTATAATAAAATTACAAAGACAAATAAACTGATTACATAATTAATTTTTCGCTAATAAAAACATAATGAATGTATTCTTTAATTCATTTTATCAAATTATTTAAGTTGTATACCACAACTTGGTTGCTCAAAAGTTCAATTAGCCAATAAGTTGCACATTATGGTAAATACTAATGCTATAAATTAACTTATCTGTGGCATTACTAGAGAATGTTTATACAATAAAGACAAACAACTCTGCGAGTATAACGTGAATAATAATATAAGGAAATGCTACGGAGTAGATGTTTACTACTTGATGCATCATTCGATTTTGTGTATCGCATTCCAGAGTGGCGCAGGATGTTCTTGTATTGTGCCACGTGTTTTTTATCAAGTGATAAACACGGTGATGTAAACAGTTCAACTGTTATATAACAACTGCCACGCTACAGTAGCTACGTTGACAAATTGTGGACTGAAAACATATATTTGTATACATTAACATTTTCCTTTGATGGTATAATGTTGTTTAACACGATATTCTTGCGTATTTACATCAATGTAACAATCTTTTTGATGTAATAGTGCTGTTTGGCACGCTACTAGTCCGTTATTATGCATTAAGGATAAGCAACAATACTGTTTTTAGTAATTATGTACTGTGCTCAAGTAATTATGCTGTGATTCATTACGAGGTTATTTGTAGATTAACATTTAACAGAATTAAAGAAAAAGATTTTAAAATATAAATTAACAGTTCCAAAAGAGTCACCATTTGGTGTGCTGGATTTAGTTTTGAAATACTAAACGAAAAACGAAAAAATTAAAAACGATATCTTAACTGTTTCAGTTTTTTTTGCGGATAATAACCGGTGACCCAGCTATCAAAACTAAATTAAATTGGTGAACTCAGGAATTACGTAGAACGATTCAAGAGATTAAGCAGCAGTCAATAAACAAAAGCCTACGAGAAATGACAAGTGACGTAAGCACAGATTATTCTCTCTGGAAGGCGACTAAAGGACTTAAGAAACCAATCACCTAAATTCCACCTATAAAAAAACCGGAACGAACCTGGGCTAAAAATGACAAAGACAAAGCCATAGTCTTTGCCGAATACTTGGAATAATCCTTTACTCCAAATGAAGACAGAACTTTAGAAGGAGTTACTAATTCTACAATAATCCAAGGAAATCGAATATCTCCCGTTACTCCTACAGAGGTAATAAATGAAATAAAAAAATAAAAACAAAAAAGGCACCTGGTTTTGGTCTGATTACAGGTGAGATTTTAAAAGAATTGCCTAAAAAAGCCATAGTTAAAATAACTAACCTCTGCAACGCAGCATTTAGGCTTAAATATGTGGCATCTGTTGGGAAAACTGCGGAGGTAGTGATGATTCCCAAGCCAGGAAAACCACCAAATGAAGCATCCTCCTACAGGCCAATTTTTTTACTGCCCACATTGTCAAAACTGTTTGGAAAGCTACTTGCAAAAAGACTGAAGCCAATCTTAGATGAAAGAAACATCATACCAACTCATCAGTTTGGATTCAGAAACAAACATTCCACAATTGATCAGGTGCACAGAATGATCATAGAAAGAACTTTAGAAGGAAAAAAAAGTATGCTCGTCCATATTCCTGCATATGGTAAAAGCCTTCGACAAAGTTTGGCACGAAGGTCTACACTATAAGCTGGATCGGCTACTACCCCTGACAGATACTTCTGCATAAAGCAAGGTAATGCGTACTCAACCCTCAAATATATTAAAGCTGGAGTACCACAAGGTAGTATACTTGGCCCAATGCTTTACTTTCTATATACACATGATCTTCCGCAACTAGATGGTGTTACCGTTGCCACGTTTGCTGATAACACTGCTATCATGGCAGCAGACACAAATGTTGAAGGAGCAACACTGAAACTCCAGAATACTGTCAACGATATTAGTGATTGGATGCAACGATGGCTAATTACATTGAACGAAACCAAATCCGTCCACATAAACTTTACCAACAAGCGAATATGATACGTTCCAGTTACAATAATTGTCACCACCGTACCCTACTCGAACACGGCAAAATACCTCGGTATGACGCTAGACACCAAGCTCCGCTGGAAAGCACATGTTAAAAAGAAACGAGAAGAATGGGGCATAAGATACAAAAAAATGTACTGGCTTATTGGTAGGAAGTCGTCTTTGTCGACATATAATAAATCCCTACTTTACAAGCAGATACTTAAACCTGTGTGGACCTATGGTATCCAACTGTGGCGCTGCATTAAGCCAAGCAATATCACCATCATTCAACGCGGCACCGTGGTATATAGGAAGCAGAAACTTCCATAGGGATCTTGAGATGGAATTAGTAACGAACGAAATTGGAAAGTTTGCAGAGAATCATCAGAACTGACTTCTCCAGCACGCGAATGTCGAGGCAATCCAGCTTCTTGACAATTGTGACAGTGTGCGAAGACTCAAAAGAACCAAACCTTTTGAGTTGGTGAAGTGATGTTAAACATGCAGAGCCCAGTGGTATGTGAGTGATAGCTGAAATTTCTTTTCAGGTAATTGATCAGCATAAAATTACGAAACTTTGCCAAATTTAAACATACATGTCATAAATGTGGTTAGGAATAAGACTATGTTGATTTAACATGGAATTACCGTCATACATAATTTTAAAAAAATACCTACTCGCGTGATAATAAAAGTACAATAACTGTAAATCATTACAATACAGGGAAAAAACAAGTGTCAGCAATAGGCGTATTTTTCTCACTTCGCCTGCTACGATTAATATAGCTGGCACACATTCTATTGACCTTCGCTTGGATTGGCATTTGTTTTCCCCGCGAAGCGCTTGTTTCGCTGTGCGAAAAACGTTTGATTATACGACTAGCGCCATTTAATTGTTCGCATAATTAACGTTATTATTAACGTGTTGTCCGTAGATGGCACTATTATTTTCTAATGAGGATATTTCACAATTTCTGTTCACGGTTCAAACGACCGGATAATTAATTTACGATGCAGCTCGCACGCGAAATCAAAGTTTGATAATAATATGTACGTATTTTGTACATATTAACGCTAATTAAATAATATTCGTTAAATTTAACATCAATTATCAATTATCTTATTAAAATAGTTCATTATAAGTATTATTTACACTTATATATGGTCGCGCTTGTATTCAAGGCAATTGTATAACATTTTGGCAGATATAAACAAATTTTGAAAAGTGAGTTTGGAAAACCAACAAAATTCAGACGATTGTATTTCTCTAGATATTTTCTAATGCTGAAAATATGGAGGATTAAAATAAGTAATGTTGTTTTTCAGTGTGGTACGTCAAACTAGCATGAAAATAGCTTACGATGAATAAAAACTAAATAATAAGTCACTTAAACGGGAAACATAAATTATAGGTAAATGCAGATAGTTGTTTGTTTCAGCGGATGAAAGTGCATTTCGTGAAAGAAAAATATAACGTGAAAGGAGGCAAACACTTACTAGCAAACACAATTAAACTTAAATAAACAAGCAATAAATCATGTTTTTTTCATACTTTGATGGAAGTCCATAATCTGATAATTGTTTTTATATTTGCATTTGTATGACTTTAATTACTGATGAAAACTAACATCAACAGGATGCAATCCAAATTAATTTCGATATAATAAATGGTGTCAGAAAAAAAATAATTAAGAGATTTAGAGAATCAATCAAATTTATAACATTTTTGTGTTAAACCAGTTTGTGCCAAGTCACCAGGCAACCAATTTGAATTGATTTTATTTGACTGACTCTAACAACTCATTAATGTAATTGGATTTAATTGGATTTAACACCTAATAATGGGAAAAAAACTCAACTTCTGACGTGTTGTATGTATGTTTGGTTGTAGTTCTTGCCTTTTTTAAAAAAAAAACTAGTTTTTTTCATTTTTGAGACTGTTTCTAAAAAACTAGAGACAATTCAAAATTTCTACCTTTACATTCAGATAATATGTCAGTTATTATTCATTTAGTTTCACATCAATATTCAACAAGTTTTTGATGAGCTTTTTAAAGCTATGGTTTGCAAACTTCAAGTAAAAGTGTGCTTTAACTATTGTTACATACGCTTTATTATTAAGAAATGATAATCATTTATCTTGTACCATGTTTAATGAAACACTGTATAAAATAAGCCTTAGTCTTCTTTAATCCTTCAGCCCTCTCTCCCTCATCTGTATTTTCGTTTCTTGCATCTGGAATTTTTAGTGTTTGTCTTAGCGCAGTTTTCTATTCTATTTAATTTTCGCTTCTTTTCAAATTTCTCTGGAATGATTTTTTTATGCTTTCTTCTTTCTTATTAAGAAATAATCTCTCCAAGCATTAGATAATAATGTTACAGAAGAACATTTTCGTTTTACTTTATTTGGGTTTCAGGCCAGAATAAGGATTTCCTTAATGGAGATGGTATGAGTTGATCTCCAAAGGTGGTGTATTAACGCCAACATCGCTACTCTCTGCTGCTAATGTAATAATTAAGGATTATTGGTTTCCGTAATTCCGACACTTGTGTCTGAATTTGGACAAAATGCGTACAATTAATTGTAATATAGCAAACGATGTAAAATAGGTTATTTTTGTGTGTAAAGACAGCAATAGAGCCATACGTATTACTTCTAACCATGTACACATTTCCGACACACATGTCTGATTTAAGGACAAGCTGTAATTACATGTACCTAATTGCGACACCCCTAAATGTGTAAATAATAGTGGTTAAAAGAGTAGTGCACCGTATTATTATGAGCGTATTATTAGTCAGCCTAAATAGATATTATTGGAATTTTCTTAATTACTGTTATCCTGTAGCGATGTAAAAAGAAGTCGAATTACAGTTACCTTATAATGTGAAAAAGAACTTTTAGCATAACACTCAATTATCAAGATCAGTCGACTTTTAGGTTATATTCTGACCGTTAGAAGATTGGTAGAATAAGAAACGATTGTCGGTTGATAAGTGTAATGTCAAATCAATAAACCGGATGTTCTAAAATAAAGTTCAACGTTGTAGATTTCTCATTTTATCCAACTAAACAGAAATATGTCAGAATTTAGGACAGTGTCTGAATTTGCAACGTTTACTTTATAAAGTTTATTTTTACTTTTTTAAGTAACTTTTAAGTAAGTTAATTTATTTAAATAATATCCCAAAAGTGACAATCATAATCGCAAAAAAAAACTTTTATGAGGTGATTGTAGACCAGCAATTATCTCAACAATTTCAGATTTTCGAAAAACATTGTGTATTGCCAATTTATAGGTGGTAGTCTAGTCATTGTAGATTGTGCATAGGAAGATACGAGAAAATGAACGGTTCGTTTAGTATAATAATTGACTAAAGTATTTTTGCGATAGTAAATATTGTCCACTACAATGTTGTATTTTTATTTTTATTAAATTCGGACAGGCACAATTTTTTTTCCTATTAACTATGATTCTAAACATGTTAATATGTTACTACCGCAACCATAAACTATCGAGTGCTATTAGTTTCATCAACTGCTTTTGATCTTCTTAATGTACTGTACATCAAAAATCTAGAATGACTGGACTATGGTCAAATTTGAGCTTTCCGAAAAACAAAAATTCACCACAACCACATCCATTTATTGATAGAAAAAAAAGTATCTAATACCACAGGTATTAACATAATAAAAAAACTAATTTATTAACTTCTGAGTCTACTTATAAAGCAGAGCTAAGTGACTATCCTGGCCAACGAACAACTGGCCAAATAACAAATCTTTCTTCCATAGAATAAGAATCTGAAGGCAGATATTCTGTATTGTGTCCAGTTTTTGATTGGTTGTTATTAAGTAAATTAAAATAATTCAATTAATTTTAGAGTAGTTAGAGTAGTTTAGATATCAAAACATTTCAAAAACATCTTCATATCTAGCACACCGATATCAGAATTCTGGTTTCATAAGGTTTTGTTCAGATTTTCGTTTACTTTCGCGCGAACAGTGGAGCACGACGTGACGCTGCTCGAAATTCGCAACAACTCTGACATAATAATCGACTAATTAGGAGCGAACGGCCTTGGCCTTGCACAGAATAAACAATACGAAAAAATCTAGGACACGTGCACCGCAAATACGATTAGTCACTTCGCGCATTACAAAGATTTGGATATCACGGCTTCAAGGTCACTGCCAAATTCGGACAAACCATCCTCTCGCCAAATTTGTTCCGGTGTAATAAAAACAACAAGAACAAAGAAAACTATGTATATAGTTTGAATAATATACAGCATACGTCAACAAAAATGTATAAATGTTTACGAAATAAAAACCATATTACGTCGGATTATGGAGAAAACGTTTTTTTCTTACAATTGGGGGGATACTTTGAGTAGATACAACGTACAGCTGAACACAAATTTGTGCAGTAATCAATAAAATTGTGCGACTTTTGATGGGCTTCGAAATGAGTAGGCAGGCAACCAAATATACTTCATAATTTTATACTGAGTATTTCAAATTATACGTCGAACAGAACTTGAAACTTTGCCGATAATACAAAACGGCGTTTTTTTGTTGAACGTAAGAAGACTACGACATAGCCATCAACAATCGTAAAATCCGTCACCTAGACCCGACAGATAGATATTTTTTGTATTATCGGCAAAGGTTTCAAGTTCTGTTCGACGTATAATTTTAATGGAAATACGTAATCATTTCGGTGAATTACCACGAAATACTGACCTGAAAATTATGACGTCTATTTGGTTGCCTATTCATTTCGAACCCCACCTTAAAAATAATGTGCTTTTTCACGATCCCGGGATTATAAATCTAAATCCCAGGATCCCGAAAAAGTTACATCAAAATTATTTTCTTATTAGTTTATTAATTGATGAAATGTGGGCACTGATCTACAATAACACAATTGAGCTGCTATTTTTTAAGTATGAACTTCAATCTATAACAGCACGCCTTCTGGTCAAATTAAGTATAAAGCATAAAATGTTCGTTTACACCAACATATTGATATAATAGGACGAACAGATTTTGCAAGAAGTAGATATAATTCAATATGAAGGCAAACATGGACGTTTTCAGCTTGCTTAAGTCTTGGGAGGCTGTATTAAAACAGAAAAAAGACACAAACGTAAAAAATAAAAGAAATGTGGCGGTTTTCTTTACCAGTATTCTAGTATTTACCAGTATACTATAGAATATAAAATTTGTAAATAGGTATAAAATACAGCGAAAAAATATTTAAGATAGGTATAAAATAAAAATACAAAGTAATCCCGACATATTTAACCGTAAAATTGTACCAAAAATGATTTGCTATTAAAAGTTGTAGGCGCTTCCTACTGACTGATGGTAACTTTTGGCATCTCAGGCTCAAAACGCCGTTAAATTTTGCCTTATTTTTCAGGAATCCCGGGATCCCAGGATTACATAATCTTTAATCCCGAAATCCCGGGATTGGAAGACCTAGTGTGTAATCAGGACATAACTTTTTAAAAAGAAAAAATTCTATTATCTCTGAAATGCAACACCTAATCATTTTCCATTCACTTAATCCATGTTTCCAAGTGTTCATCAAAATTATACTAATTTTCCGTTGACTTTTCCCGAAGAGGTTTTTATAACGTGGTGTTTTTTTTTCAATAAAAAAATCTATAGAAAGTTAGTAAACTGCTTAGTAAATGCAAAAAATTAAAACGACACATAACATGAGTTTGCTTTTAAAATGGTATTTTGATAAAATAAAATTGCCTCTTTGAGTATTTAGTAAAATAATGAGATGTGGACGTTTTTGTGAAAAAAAAAATCTGATGTGGCCAGCCACATAACTTTATCATATAAAATATAAAATTAATAGTTTAGCTGCATGAGAATCTATTTGATTGAGATAAATCGTGTCTGAATTAAAATTACACTAGTTAGCCTGGATTTGACAGATATTTTGATAGTCAATAGTATCAATAGTAGGTATTGTCAAAGCATCAGCATTTGACACTACCTACTGTCATCAGAATAATAGTTATTTATCTCACAAGTGCCGAAAGTTCGGAATAGCGCGACGAGCGGTGGTGCGGCGGGTCACCGATGGCGGAGCGTCGCCGTCACATGTGAGCGAGTCGCGCTATGTAGTTTCCGGCAGGAGTGACATCAACGTTTTTTGTGTTGCTTTTTGAAAAATACGTATTTAAAAAAATCAAAAATGGTTATATTTCTGTATAGGAAATGTTAGGTTGATACCACTTCTACGAAACGTCAAGTTTAGAAAGCTAATTCAAATTCTGACAGATTTATATTCGTTCATGACACTGTAGATGTCACATCCGTACCAACATACTAAAATATAACTACACTCATCGCTATACTTTATTCTCAATTTATCGTTTTTACAATTAGATATATGTAACAACGGTGATCTTATTTTATTTGAATTTTGTATTTTGTACTTTGCCGCACTAGAACGGCAACGTTCCGTAACGGTTCTCCAAACTCTTATGAAATCAGCTGTTTTCGAGTGTAACAGCATAGACATTTCTTGTTATTGTCAAATCCAGGCTACTATGTAGTGTTTCATATCAATGCAGATGCGAGCGATCTCGCTCAAATAGAATTTGCTCTTG
The DNA here is from genome assembly GCA_964023965.1 of Melinopterus prodromus. Classification (NCBI taxonomy): domain Eukaryota; kingdom Metazoa; phylum Arthropoda; class Insecta; order Coleoptera; family Scarabaeidae; genus Melinopterus; species Melinopterus prodromus. The sequence goes on from OZ030390.1 coordinate 102,326,805, forward strand.
AAGCTAAACTATTATCTTTACCAAAAAATATCATAGGCATAAATTATTCAAAATTTCCTCTACTTTAATTTATTATTTAACTATTTTGACGAAATTACAGAAATGACGGCTCATTTGCAAAATCGTTGAAAAATGGTAAGAGAAAATAGCCAGTTCCTTTGGACCATTTTGAACCCTAAGTTTGGTCATAAAACTTCTAAATATGAACTTTCGTTCCGATACCTTTAGTAGTTTCTCCGGAATCGTCGTCACAAAAATCGGGTACACACACACATACACACACACACACACACACACACACACACACACACACACACACACACACACACACACACACACACACACACACACACACACACACACACACACACACACACACACACAGACATTTTTTTGTACCTTGGTCAAAAATGTTCAGGGGACCCAAAAAGACCTATTTCCGCTAAAATCCTAATTTTTTTTTTGGCACGATTACAATAAATTTGTATTTATTGGAATTTTTTTATTATTTGACAAACAACCAACACAAACACGTGACTAAAAGTAAGAACATAAGTTATGCTTAATTTATTGACGCTGACATTGAGCATCTGTTCCAGATTCTTATTCCTATAAATCGGAACATAAACGTCAATATATTGAGCATAAAATATGTATAGTCCAGTCATGTGCATAAAGAATATACTCATGACCATAAAGTATATACCTATTTTTATTAATATTAGGTACCTATTCTATATTTTTTCTAGTAATTTTCAAGAGATTAAGTAGACTCTCACTGTATTATATAGTCAGTACAAATCCAGTCATTTCATTTATTTACTTCATATGAAGTGAATACTACTATGATATTACTGTTCAACAGGCAACGGTTAAATTGGTTGCATAACTTAATGTAAGTGTGATAAGTACTATCTTGGGCATGGCCAACTTCGACTACAATCATTTATAATGACTCTTTATAACCCTTGCCATTTTAGAGACGCGTCACTAGTTTTTTTTTAAAATAATACCTATCAAAAATATATCTAAACAAACATATTATATCTCAATGTTTAGAAATTTAAATACAATAGGAAACATGTTTTTAACAAAAGTATCGTTAATTGTTTATGTAAAATCGTATTAACCAATAGTGAATTCATCTCCCAGTGTAGCAAAATAAAGTCATACAATCGACGTAAAAATGCAAATTACCTCAAAATCAGTAGATTTTTAGTAGATTTTAGTAGATTTTCAGCATAATATTGCTTCCAAAAGTAGTTAGTTATCGACAGTTATCGCTATTATATTCTCGCTTGTCACCTTGCAACTTGAAATTAAAACATCGCTTGAGAGAGCTGGACTATAAATGCCCCCATCAACTAAATTATTATCAACACACATTTATCTATTTATTTTCATAATAGTTAATTGTCCATATTTGTCCACCCCTATGGCTAGATGAGGAAGTCATCGCTTACGAATATAATTGGAGGTGGTCTTCTGCGACAATTGCACAATTGGCATTTAATTGCGTACAGCTATATGTGTAAAGTAGATACACTTTGACGCGTATGGGTAACACGCGTCGATTACATAATGGGTATTTAGCGTAGGTGAATCTAATGTCAACCTGACCGCTTGAATTATTCAAATGACAAGGCGATCCGAACAACACGTCGCGAAACATGCGAAATTCGCAGGACAACAAGGACAAATTACTCTTTATGGGCGACGATTAATGTTGTATAGTTAATGGATGTGTCAAAAATATTTAAAGAAGTATGGCCTCGAGTCTCGACGAATATGTGATTTAAGACATTTTTTTGCAAAATTATTAAGTTATAATACGTTTATAACGTCCTATATTGAAACAAATGAAACAAATTTTGATTCTACAAATTTAATGGTTTAGATGTAGTTTTTGATATTATTATTCAAATTATTCCAACCAGAAGAAGTTTCAAAAAATTGTTTCAACAAAAGTATTTTGGCTGTAAACAAGCTGTCGTTTGAATATATCTTCAATATACAGAGTGCTCCATTTATTGTAGAAATTTGGTAACCTTTCCTTTTTTTAAATAGAACACACTGTACATATATTAAGTAAGTACGTTTTTTAAGAACGCCTTTACGGCCAGAATCATCTAGAAAATAAACTGCTCCGGGTTTATGCAGTGTGTCAAGATTTGTAAATGCCGACGTTTCGACGAACTATGTTGCTCGCTTCTTCAGAGCTAACTGAATACTGAGTATAATATAGTAAGTTCTTAGAAATAAAAAAAAAATAAAAATATGCAGTGTTCTATTAGAAAATAGGAAGGTTTAGAAATTTAAACTTATTTACACGAGAGGTTGTTTTACCCAAAAAACTTTTATTTGAACCATTTTTGCAGTTGGAGTATACTATAGGTGCTGCGGTAATTCTGACTATTTATAAAAAATTAATAATGTGGGTGCTCTGTTTAAAAGAATGAAAGATGCCGGTATATTAAAAATATATTTAAACGATAGCTTGTTTAAAGACAAAGAATCTGATATGGCCAGGCACATGACTTTATCATACAATATATAAAATTAATAGTTTAGCTGCATGAGAGTCTATTTGATCCAGATCAATCGTGTCTACATTAAAATAAAATAAGTAGCCAGGATTTGACAGATATTTTGATTGATAATATTGACAGTACGTATTGTCAAAAAACCAGCCTATGACACTACCTACTGTCAGAACAAAAAAAAATCTCGAAATCCTGGCTAACTAAGTTTTAATGCAGACACGATCTCGATCAAAGAGAATTTGCTCATACACCTAAACTATTAATTTTACCAAAAAATTTCATAGACATAAATTATACAGAATATCCTCTCTTTAAATTTATTATACTGAAATGGCAGCTCATTAGCAAAATCCTTGAAAAATGCTTAGAGAAAACATCCGGTTCCTTTGGACCCTTTTGAACCAAAAGCTTTTCAGCTCTAAATTTGGTCATAAATAATCGGAATCGACGTCAAAAAAATTGGGTACACATACACACACACATACATATATTATATACATATATCAGGGGACCCAAAAACACCTATTTCCGCTAAAACCTCAATTTTCTTTCGGCACGATTACAATACTTTATCATACTGCGTATGATAAAGTAAAAATGTTGTTTGAACATTTTTTTTAAATTTCTTACGGTTAGAGAATTATCTAGGTGGTCCGGTAATTTTGGCTAACCCTGCATGATTACTAATATTAATTTGTAAAAAAATTGTTGATTTTGTTGATGCAAAGTTGATATATCATTGATATACTATAGAATAATTAATGCAAGTATAATCTATGTACTTTTTATTCGTGCATATTGGTAATTATGAACTTCAATAATAATATTCATAATTTCTTCCCATATTTCATGTTCAGGCGCAAGTTTATTTGAAAATTAATAATTTCACTATTATACCAGATGGATAATTTTGTATAATTTCATATAAATTTGCAATACAATCTCCTTTTTCAATAGAGCCAACATATTTCTTTGGAAAAAAGATTATTTGGTAGGAACAACACGTTTGTGTTAAATATGTCTGTTTTCTTAGTTTGTTTGGCAATTTGTTTATAAGAAATGATATTTCTTTAGTTCAAATAATTACTTTGAACGTTGAAATATTGTGCTGTTTGACTCCAAGAAATTGTTGTTTGAGCTAAAATTGCATAAATAAATAAACTAAACGTATTTGCAAATCAAAGCATCACTTTTTTTTCTTCTACATAATTAAAAAAAAAATAAATAAATTGTGAATAACACAATTATTTTTAGGACATGGTAAAATAGGTATAAAGTCGTGTGGTAGTTTGATTCTAACTATTCTCTAATACATTGCTAATTTAAATGTAAACAATTTTTTGTTACTCTTGAGCAAATTTATGAATTTTTAGAGTACTCAAAACTACATTGTTATAAAGAACAACATTTCTCGAGAAGTGTTTAGTGGTGCAGTGTGCTTGTAAAGAAGTAAAGTTTCTTTCCTAATATTTTATGATTTGATTTATTATTACGTTTCCATTTGTCAAACTAATTCACGTTTTGCATGATGTCAAATGTGTTATTTTAAAGCAATGTGAAAAATTAAAATAATAATTCTAACAATTCTTGCTTGAAAAATTATTATTATTAAACTTATTATTGTAAAAAGTCAGCACATTAGTCCAAAAACACGTGAAAGTTCAAGGGTTTTCTCAGGCAATTGAATCACAGAATCTTAAAAGCTATACACCTAAACACATAATGTGCATCGAGTTAACATAAAATATTAAAACTAATATAAAATCAAACTGAATAAAAGTTTGATACGTATCAACTTGACACATGACATTTTATATTTAATTGTGAATAACTGATACTTTACTCTTAAGCAAATTTAACATTTGTTTTCTTGGTTGTTTTGCAACCATACTCTAGCACATTGGTAGTTATCACGATAATCCATTAAAATGCTAGACTTTTACAGGCCAAGTCAGAAAATTTTTGCAAGAAAAACATCCATCGGATTTAAATGTTGCCCTTATTTACCAATAGTTTGTTTTCGAACAATTTCGCGATAGTCAAACTAATCGAAAAACAGTTTCAAATCAGTCCCTAGGAAGCTACTAATCGGCAGGCAGACGAGCAAACCCCATTTTAAAGGATTCTGTCCAAAATTTCATGAATTCTGATCAAAAACATTATTTATTTGATGAACAATATTGAATTATAAAAAAATATATAAAATACAAAACAAATTAACTTTTAGATTGCTTATGTACGTTTGCTTCTCTTGCAGGTAACCAAACATATTATCAGTCATGTGTTTATTATTATTTACCCAAAATGACGTGCTTAAACACTCATTTGGAATATGGATAGTGTTATTCTGTGTGTCAAGATTACAACAAAGTATCATATACAAGCAAATAATTTGCGTGCACAAGTAAATTACATAATTAGTTTATGTGCACTGATATCACAGTCATGTGGGCATTCAAACCATTCTTGAAATGTAGGCACCACAAAGTATTCACAATAATATTCAAACATGCAAATGCCATTCTAAACATAGGTACAAAGTCCAATATACTGATACAGGTAGTTTACGTAAGTGACAAGAGGAACAATTTTCTTCGAGTTTTTCAGTGTTTCATTTAGTTTATACGTTGTCTCCTGTTCAATGTATAATTTGCACTTTAACCTAAATGAATAAATAAATAAACAAACTATAAATCATTATAATTAAGGCAATTTTGACATAAGATAATTGATAACTGTTGTAGGAGTTTAACAATTTAGTATTTATGTAACCATTTATGGCTCATTATTTGCGGTAAACAAAGTAATGTGACTTAATAAGGAAGATGAAAATAATGTTTGCGTGTTGATAGAAGTTTCCTACTTGAGCGCTGTATCATTCCATCGCCAGATTATGTCAACAATAAACGTAATAAAATTATCACATCGGTCTATACGAAATCAATAAACCGTATGTGAATCAGTTATCGGTGGTTATAACCCAATATTTCCAACGGATATGTCGAAAACAACTAAAGTTTTCCTGTTTGGTGTGAATAAAACTATCTAATCGTATGCAAATTAATTAAACTAATATGTCATTAAATAATAAATCATCCTACCCAAATTTAGTAGAACCTGACTGATAATACGTATGAAAATCAAACAACTTATTTACATTATTAACTGATTTACATAATTCTTCGGTTCATTTGTCTATCTACAATAGTTTCATTATAATACTAAGATACGATTTAAAATACTATAGTAGCAGCAAGATGTCGAGTGTAATGCAGGTACTATTCTTTCTACTTTGTTAAGTAAATTTAGAAATTGTGGTTACTATGTTTTTAATCTAGGGTATTTTGCGGGTACCGATTTTATATTGTGATAAAAACTTATATGACAACCAAAGATAAAGGCTATAGATATAGAAACACAACAAGTATACAAAAAATAAACTTAAAAGTAGTGTCTAATGATTATAATAGTGTGAATACGAGTGTTTGGTGGTGACCGATTAGTTACTTCAATGAAAAACAACTTACTAAATGGTCAATCCATCTGAAATGGTCCAGAAAAAGATAAGTTGGTCGTTTGACCATTTCAGAAAAAAATCATTTTTTTTTTATTGAGTTTGCCTATCTTCTGGGAGTGCAAAACCATTTTATGTTTTTAATTATTTTATTCAGTTCAGAAATGACGACCAGTTTTGTGTCAGCGAATGCGACATTTTTGACATTGGTATGTTTTTGCGTTAAACGAAATAACTTTGTTTGAAATTGTCATAGAGAGTTGAAATAAAAACCATGCGATTAAGCACATTCCAAGGTATATAATGCATAGAGTTCACGCTTATTTTCTGTTTAATAAAATATGTGAACGTTTACCTACGATACTCCATTAGAAGGCGTTCTCATGGTTTTTATAGACATGAAGGGGTTGCTTAATTTGTCCATCCAATATTTTTTAGTTATAACCTTGTATGCAAAGGGCTTACAATAAAAAGATAGCTTTCTTACTCCTTCTCCCTATTGATGACAAGTTATTGAAATTTCAAATTTCTCATTTTTTCTATGTTTAATGTCAAATATCTCTGATGGGACCAGGACAAAAAATCTAAAACTTTCAAAATTAATTCATCTTTTCATAAGGTTTAATAATAAATAAAAACATTCTTGTGTATTGCAATGTGTTTGGAATAACAGCCTTTTAAAATGAGAGCAAAATCACATGACGGTAAAACAAATATAATTAAAAATTCTCAGTAAATACAAAACAAAGCATACTATTCATAACAATTATGTCATATTTTACAAAAAAGACTTATAAAACTAAGTGACCTTCATACGTTTCTGAAGTTGATATGATGTAACATCTTATTACACCTTCTGTTGGTGGAGGAGAAAATTTTGTAAAAACTTCTAGTTCCTTTTATCTGTTTGGATCTCTGAACTCTATCATAAAGGGTGGTTTTGTGTTCTGAAACCTGTTCTTTTGCCACTAAGATGAAGTTTACCCCTGGTAGGTGTCCATTACAAAAGGAGAACATATCTTCTACATTAAGGATTTGGCTATTAAGTGGTCTTTGAAGACTGGCTTTAGCCACTAGTCGCTTCGTTGTCCCCCCTATACCGTCGCATGCGTTTTTTCCATGCGCACATCAAGAAAAAAATGCCATTCTGCATCTAATCCAAAATCTTTTTTATGATACGATAAGTTTGCAAAGTTTTTTTGTTCTTGTATTGACTTGCTGCACCACCAGAGAAAGTTTTGATATGCTTGACAGATTTTGTTTTATATAATTAGTTAAATGTTTCTGAAAACAGACACATAACTGGCTCCCAACTAAGGAAGCGGTGGGGACAGTCCAGTAATGGTCAACATTAATATATTGAAAACATCTAAGCCTGCTGGAACTGTTTATTTATTTATATTATATTTGATAGAAGCAGTAATATAACATATATTATTATTTAGAAATATGTGTGTTGTACAATTAAGTAATTATTCTATTATAATTATTTTAAGCTGAATAAAGTTAATAACATTGTAATAAAATGTAATAAATTTAAATAAATGTGCTTTTCCAAATTCAGGACGGAATTATCGTATTTGTTAGTAAGCGCTGATTAACGTTTTTCCGCATGTTTGAGGGCATGTTACTCCAAACACGGTACAATACACAAGAAAGTTTTTATTTTTTATTAAACCTTATAAAAATGTGAATTAATTATGAAAGTTTTAGATTTTTTGTCCTGGTCCCATCTCAGATATTTTACATTAAATTTCGAAAAAATTTTCAAATTTCAATAGCTTGTTATCAATAGGGGGAAGGAGTAAGAAAGATATTTTTTATTACAAGGGCTTTGCATACAAGATTATAACTAAAACATATTGACTGTACAAATGAAGTACCCCTACATGGCAAAAAAAAATCATGAAAACGGTTCCTAATAAAGCTATTGTAAGTAAACTTTAGGATATTTTTTTAAATAGAAAATAAATGTAACCTACGCCTATTATATACTGAACAGGTAGCTTGAAATCTGCTTAATAGAGTGGTTTTTATTACAACACTCCAGAACGTTACCTAAAAAAAATTTGTTTAACGCAAATAGATACCAATGTCAAAAATGTCGGATTCGCTGACACAAAACTGGGCACCATTTTTGAACGGAGTAAAATAATTTAAAAAAGGAAATGGTTTTGTACTCCCAGAACATACGCAAATTCATTTTTTAAAATGATTTTTTTTTCTGAAATGGTCAAGCGACCACCTCTAGACCATTTCAGATGGATTGACCCGATTATTAAAAATCGATTATTAAGAATCGATTATTAAAAATCGATTATTAATGGAGAACAACTCGAGAACCAAATCATACGATTATGCGAATCACTCGAAAACTGAAAATCAATTCTTGAAACAATACGATTCTGCCCATCACTAATTCTGACCGTTAGAACATTGGTAGAATAAGAAACGATTGTGGGTTGATAAATTGATTAATCAGATGTAAAACTTTTATCCAAAATTACAATGGTATGTGATAACTGTTCCTTCAATTTGCCGGTCAGTGTATGTTCCGACTTTGCGGAATTGATATTTTAATATTACATATACCCAAAAAATGCTAATGTTGTCTCACATTCGGTTCTCACCCTATGAGAAAACCATTATTTATTACAGTCAGTATAATACAGTCAGTATCATTATTATTTCATAGCTAAAATCAAAGATTTTGTTTTCCGAATATTGTGTCCCGAATAACTTAAAAATTAAACAAAAAGACACAAACCTGATAAACCAATTTCAAAGTTTCTTTAACATCATTAATCAACAATTAATTTTCTATAGATTGTACAAAAAATCGATAATACTGAAACACGACATAAATACCATTTCTAATTTTGCATTCCCAATATATAGTTAACCGTCGAATATACGAATATACCACATCATTTCCATGTTGCACGCGCTCTGGATGTAACCGGGCAACAATTCAATTTACCGGCATCTGTAATTATATCAGCATAATCACGTTCAGTCGGGCCTGCTTAATAACACTGTTGCTATCCGACGGGATAGATTTGTTGCTAGGCGAGAGAGAAATTCATCCCGCAGAAACGACAGAATGCCACAAAACCCATACCATTATTACCGGTTTCATTATTACTATGATTAAGTCGTGATAATCACTAAAATTTCACATGAGCGATAGATGTTGCTAGTTGTACTAGTCATATTAGTCCATTGCCATCCGACTGTTGTATATTGTATATAATCATGATGTTATTAGAGATAATACCGATATAAACAAGAACAATAATAGAGTACCTACCAATTTGATACTTTTTTATATGGCAATTATTAAATGTTAGTAAAGACAATTAAATAGAGGCTTGAGCAGAAAAGAATTTAGGTTAGAATTGTTCCATGTTGTCTTACCGGTTGAAGATTACGACGTATCGGCGCAAAAGAACCGAACTCATTTTGCATTTTGATGTTTTGCACGTCTTACTAATGGTTCACCAATATACAGTGTGTCCACGAAAGTCCGCACCATATGGAAAACTTTTTTATTGTGTATTTCTCAGAAAATTTTATTCGTTACGAAAGTTGAAATTTCGGTGCCATATACCGAGCGATTCAGAATATATCAATTTGTGAGAAGAGTTTTTATTATTTTTACTATTATATTTATATTTATTATTATATTTATATTTATTATTGTATTTATTATTTTTATTATTATTGGTCTGTTTTTATTTTCCATTTCGAATTTTTCTTCTGTTGTATACTTAGAGTTGAATTATTTTTATTTTTATTTTACAGTTGTACTTAGTTTGAAAATCCTGCAATGAATCGTATGCTAGCTGAATTTGGCAATACTTTCACGTTCGTTAAGAAAGGGGAGGTGGTTTGCAATTTCTGCGAAATTTAATTATTCGCAATAAACAATGGCTTCGGGATCATGCAAAAACATCAAAAAACACATGGAAAATGTCACCGGAACGACAAATAAAAACTTTTTTTATGATTTAGTGAAACATTTATTTCTGCTAATATACCTTTCACAAAAATTAATAATGCCATTACAAAGACAATATTACAAAACAATTTCTAAAATAAAGTCAAAACTATCCGATAAATGTATTTGGGTTTCTGCAGATGAAACTACGGATATGAAAGGTAGATGTGTGGTCAACGTCATTGTCGGATTGCTGGACCCGCAAGACTTATATAAACCTTATTTAATATCTACTCAGTTTCGCTGTACCGTCAATGCTGAAGAGATATGTACAATAGTAAATGACGCCATAAAAAAAGTAGGAATCACAGACGCTACCAAAGTATTACTGTTTATTTCTGACGCTGCTGCGATTATGTTAAAAGTTGGAAAATTACTTAAACAACATTTTTCAAATATTCTTCAATTGACATGTTTTGCACACGGTATTCATAGAATTTGTGAGTTTATTCGGGAAGAATTTCCAAACGTGAATACGCTAATAAGCACATGCATTCTTTTTATTGAAAGCTCCTTCCAGATTGTCTCTTTACTAGGAAAAGTGCCCTAATCTAACTTTGCCACCACAACCAGTTATTACGAGATGGGGTACATGGCTAGAAGCGGCAATTTTTTATGCAAGAAACTATGATATCATCAAACCCTTCGTCTTAAATTTACCTGATGAAGCAGTTAGTATAAAGACTGCAAACAAGTACTATCATTACAAGATTTGCATGAACAATTAAAATTTATTGATACAAACTTTGCGCAAGTATTGCCAACCATAAAGTTTCTAGAACAACAAAATGTTGAACTTGCAAGCAGTTTTCAAAGGATTGAACAAATCTCTATTTACGGATGAAGGAATTTCTCAAAAATATTCCAATGTGGTTTTGGTTTATTCTTTTGCGCCTGTGACTAGCTGCGATGTAGAAAGATCATTTTCAACGTTTAAAGACATTTTAACATCTAAGTGAAATAATTTTACTGAAGTCAATTTTGATGCAGTAATACAATCGTTCAATGTATATCAAAGAAATTAGCAATATATTTCAGTGGGCACGTGTTGCATATAGTTACGACAAACATTTAATATTACATTCACTCGGTTTACTACTGACCCGACCGGCAGCCGCTTCGCGCCTGTGGATATCAATTCAATCGACCGGATAAGTCGTCATTGCCCCATGCGTGCCCGCTACGCACACCCATAGCTGGGCGACTGCTAGCACTGCGAGACATACATTTTTCTAATTTTATTATATATTATAGGTTAATAATATGGTGATATACAGGCGGGATGTAAATTTTAAATAAATCAAAAATTACAGCCACATCCTGGATTTGAACTAGGGACCTTTGGTTCAAATCCAGGATGTGGCTGTAATTTTTGATTTATTTAAAATTTACATCCCGCCTGTATATCACCATATTATTAACCTATAATATTAATTTGACAATATATGTCGTTAAACATTTTCATTTATTATATATTGATTTAAACCCCAATATTTTTTCAGGGTTATTATTATTATCAATATTATTAAATAATAAATAATATTATTGATAATTTTCTGGGCGAAAAAATTCTCTGTCTGTCAAATTTCTAGGAACTAGTTTTCTCCCTAGAAGTTTATGTTAGTACTACTTGACTAAAATTAACTTAAACTGTTTGCACTCAATAATTAGATCTCCAATATACTTTGGCTACATGTTACTCCGACAACATTCTACAATATACTTGACAATAATTACAGTTTAGATAATCCATTCTTTAAATAGTTTAAACATGTATGGTCTAAAACAAAAAAAGATCCATAAACGTGTATAATAATAATTTGTATCCCAACTACTTTGCTCGTAATCGCACATGAAGCGAAATAATAACATTCAACGACCGATAAACAACGTAAAATCTAAGTTTCAAAAATCATCCTGAACAAACTAAAATAGATAGAGGGCTGTACTTTTTAGAATTAATTACCCAATGTATCTGATCCATAAACGTGTATAATAATAATTTGTATCCCAACTACTTTGCTCGTAATCGCACATGAAGCGAAATAATAACATTCAACCACCCATAAACAACGTAAAATCTAAGTTTCAAAAATCCTCCTGAACAAACTAAAATAGATAGAGGGCTGTACTTTTTAGAATTAATTACCCAATGTATCTGATCCATAAACGTGTATAATAATAATTTGTATCCCAACTACTTTGCTCGTAATCGCACATGAAGCGAAATAATAACATTCAACCACCCATAAACAACGTAAAATCTAAGTTTCAAAAATCCTCCTGAACAAACTAAAATAGATAGAGGGCTGTACTTTTTAGAATTAATTACCCAATGTATCTGATCCATAAACGTGTATAATAATAATTTGTATCCCAACTACTTTGCTCGTAATCGCACATGAAGCGAAATAATAACATTCAACCACCCATAAACAACGTAAAATCTAAGTTTCAAAAATCCTCCTGAACAAACTAAAATAGATAGAGGGCTGTACTTTTTAGAATTAATTACCCAATGTATCTGATCCATAAACGTGTATAATAATAATTCGTATCCCAACTTCTTTGCTCGTAATCGCACATGAAGCGAAATCATAACATTCTACCATCTAAAAGCAACGTAAAATCTAAGTTTCCAAAATCCTCCTGAACAAACTAAAATAGATAGAGGGCTGTACTTTTTAGAATTAATTACCCAATGTATCTGATCCATAAACGTGTATAATAATAATTTTTCTACTTTGCGTTCGTTATGAACTCATAACGAAACCGGTTTCGGTGTCGTTATGAAAACACTAGGTCACAAACATTTGGTAACTTTTAGTTTTCCACGACTGATGATATTGACGTCAAGTGTCAAATAAGGCTGACATCTGGCTGACATCTCAATCGCTATTGGCTCGCGTCAATCGTATTTGTAAATGTTAGTACAACTACCAACTGTTGAATATGAAACTACTCTAGATTGTAAGATGACAACCGCAATTTTCGAAATGTATATAAATTTAATGTCGCAAAGTAGAAAAAATAGTATATAACACTCGTTTTATAAGACGTATTGGCGCACTCGTTACATTTGGGCACTCCTCGCTACACTCGTCGTGCCCAAAACTACTCGTGCGCCAATTTTTGTCTTATAAAACTTGTATTATAATATACTATTGTATACCAACTACTTTGCTCGTAATCGCACATGAAGCGAAATAATAACATTCAACCACCGACAAACAACGTAAAATCTAAGTTTCAAAAATCCTCCTGAACAAACTAAAATAGTTAGAGGGCTGTACTTTTTAGAATTACATACCCAATGTATCTGATCTATAAACGTGTATAATAATAATTTGTATGCCAAGTACTTTGCTAGTAATCGCACATGAAGCGAAATAATAACATTCAACCACCGATAAACAACTTAAAATCTAAGTTTCAAAAATCCTGCTGAACAAACTAAAATAGATAGAGTGCTGTACTTTTTAGAAGTTTACCCAATGTATCTGATCCATAAACGTGTATAGTAATAATTTGTATCCCAACTACTTTGCTCGTAATCGCACATGAAGCGAAATAATAACATTCAACCACCGACAAACAACGTAAAATCTAAGTTTCAAAAATCCTCCTGAACAAACTAAAATAGATCGAGGGCTGTACTTTTTAGAATTAATTACCCAATGTATCTGATCCATAAACGTGTATAATAATAATTTGTATCCCAACTACTTTGCTCGTAATCGCACATGAAGCGAAATAATAACATTCAACCACCCATAAACAACGTAAAATCCAAGTTTCAAAAATCCTCCTGAACAAACTAAAATAGATAGAGGGCTGTACTTTTTAGAATTAATTACCCAATGTATCTGATCCATAAACGTGTATAATAATAATTCGTATCCCAACTTCTTTGCTCGTAATCGCACATGAAGCGAAATCATAACATTCTACCATCTAAAAGCAACGTAAAATCTAAGTTTCAAAAATCTTCCTGAACAAACTAAAATAGATAGAGGGCTGTACTTTTTAGAATTAATTACCCAATGTATCTGATCCATAAACGTGTATAATAATAATTTGTATCCCAACTACTTTGCCCGTAATCGCACATGAAGCGAAATAATAACATTCAACCACCGATAAACAACGTAAAATCAAAGTTTCAAAAATCCTCCTGAACAAACTAAAATAGATAGAGGGCTGTACTTTTTAGAATTAATTACCCAATGTATCTGATCCATAAACGTGTATAATAATAATTTGTATCCCAATTACTTTGCTCGTAATCGCACATGAAGCAACATAATAACATTCAACCACCGATAAACAACGTAAAATCTAAGTTTCAAAAATCCTCCTGAACAAACTAAAATAGATAGAGGGCTGTACTTTTTAGAATTAATTACCCAATGTATCTGATCCATAAACGTGTATAATAATAATTTGTATCCCAATTACTTTGCTCGTAATCGCACATGAAGCGAAATAATAACATTCAACCACCGATAAACAACGTAAAATCTAAGTTTCAAAAATCCTCCTGAACAAACTAAAATAGATAGAGGGCTGTACTTTTTAGAATTAATTACCCAATGTATCTGATCCATAAACGTGTATAATAATAATTTGTATCCCAATTACTTTGCTCGTAATCGCACATGAAGCAAAATAATAACATTCAACCACCGATAAACAACGTAAAATCTAAGTTTCAAAAATCCTCCTGAACAAACTAAAATAGTTAGAGGGCTGTACTTTTTAGAATTAGAAAACAATTGCATATTTAAAAAAATCACAAATCAAAATATCCATACAATAAAAACTAGAAAATTAAAAACTACAGTTGTCTTATTACTACCATACATTTTGTAGTTTCTCTTCCGCGGTTGTGTTCCAGTTCAGCAGCTTATTTTTAACCTGCACTAAATGCTGATGTCAGGTACACAATCACGTTATACGCTGCAGTAATTACTCCGAGTATTATTAATGAGTTCTCTACTTTCATGCAGCTGTCATAAGCAACGCTTACGTATCAATCAAACAATGAGTAAGACTCGCAACGAAGAAAAAACTGCAGGTGTGTATGCAATTTGATCTCTTGTCGCGATACAACCGCAACACTTTTTGCAGAAAACGTGACTCAGCAGACCTGCGATCTGATACACTTTTCTATATTTAACAATTGGAGTAGCCGTTGAACGCTATTGCCGTTTTCACAACAGATCGATCAAAAGTAGAGTGGCAGCCTGCTAACTTCGTCTAGACTTGACGCAATCCTCGCTTGAAAAATAATTTGAAAAAAAAAGATACGTTATCCATTTTTGTTGGTCGATTTCTGTATGCAAATCGATAGATACGCTCATGGCTCGTGTCTTTTGTTAATAATAAAAAAAACAATGGCTGTTGGAGTGATGTAATAGTTCATTGATACGATCAGGGAAGTGGTTTATTTTGACTAAATTATTTGTTTCGAAGACAGGTCGATTTGTGCTAATTAATTCGTCGGTAACAAATATAAAAAATAACGATAATTTATTCGTATACGTGGGTAGAAGATTATGCAATAAATCCCGTATGTGGTGACGATAAGATATATCGAACAAATGATTTAATTAAAATGTTATTTTTTAGTACTTGCTTCTGTTTATTCATTCTGACCAATTTGCATATTACAATTATTAACGTAGTAAAAAATAATCTACTTTTGAGACACGCTGTGGAATAACTATGTACTATCGTGGCTATATATTATGACCTTTCTTTTGACGTCCATTTACTCGGAAACCTAGGGGCGAAAAAATTTGAGAAAATTCTGGTGCCGTCCTTGATTAATATGCCACAACTCATAAAAAGCTGTATGTGTTGGCGTTTTCCCGATTTTTCCAAATTAAGAAGAATTGGCGCTGTTTTGCCACGTAAATTTTATTCGTTTAAGTTTAGCAATTAATTACTCCGGAAATAATACATAGATTTGAACGAATTAAAAAGTAAAATCACCTGCGAAATGCTAGCTTTCAATGTGCATTTTTGTAAAATTATTGGATTAGTGCTTGACCCACAAAAAGATATATTATGCAATGCCAACCATTCCGTTATTAGAAGAGCTAGAATAATGAAATATAGGCAATAGGCTACCCAATAATTCATAGGTTTAAAGTTTATTACATAATCATTGTTTATCTTGCATTTTTCATACAAAAGATCGTGCTGAAACTCCGCGTGAATTCCGACGCTCTACGGTCTTTGGGGTACTGCGGGGAAAGGAGGCGTTAGCGGTGCAGTCATGTCGGAGAGATTCGACACAGCTGAGAGAACCGGGGCAGCTTATTATCAATACACCAAAAGAACCATAACTTGACAAGGTAGTAATTTTAAGTAACAATTAAATTCTTAATATTTGCATAATTTTGATTATAATGTTGTGACCCGGTACGAGAGAAATCTCTTCTATCGATTGGCGCTTATGTTTCTTTAGTTTTTGTACAATAAGGTTGTAAACAAGATTTTGATGGAAGCGGATTGATCTAATAATATGGAGTTAGCAGATTTTCCGATTAGTGGTGAATACTAAATTAAGCTTGCTTGATAAACCCAAAAAATATTTAAAAGGTATGCCCGATTTTGTCATATAAATATTCAAACTATTATAACAGTTTCAACAGCTTATTTATTAATAATATTTAAATACATGCAGAAACAATATAAAATAAATACAACTCTTGATATATTACATATATTACAAACGTCAGCTCTGACCGTATAAAACTTAAAAATATCAAAAAACTTTTACAAATTTAGCATCGTAAATTTGTAGACACATAGAATATTTTGCAAATCACTCATTAATTTTAAATGCTAAACCCGAAACCCGATTTAAATTGCCAAGAATTCCCACGGGACTTCCAAATGCCTGTTCGTGGTTCTGTTATCTTATTGACTTATTTTGCCAATATTTTTCAATTCGGTAATCTGTCGCCGGATATCCAAATTTCTTAGGCGAGGCATAATCGCCGTGTCGTTTTATGTATTGTGTCCGTAAACACTAGTAACTATAGTAATGCACGTGCGATCCGCCACTACTGGCAGCGTCGCTGTCGATCCTTTTCTCCGCTCGCCCCAAGGACCGTAGAGCGCCGCGTCAACTGCAGCAATCATGAGATGCTTCAACTCGATCTTTTGTAGGGAAAATGCAAGGTAAACCATGATTATGTAATAAACTTTAAACCTATGAATTAGTGGGTAGCCTATAGTCTATATTTCATTATTCTAGCTCTTCTAATAAAGGAATTGCTGGCATTGCATTATATAGCTTTTTGTGGGTCAAGCACTAATCCAATGATTTTACGAAAATGCACATTGAAAGCTAGCATTCTGCAGGTGATTTTACTTTTTAATTCGTTCAAATCTATGTATTATTTCCGGAGTAATTAATAGCTAAAGTTTAACGAATAAAAATTACGTGGCAAAAACAGCCCCATTTCTTCTTAATTTGGAAAAATCGGGTAAACGCCAACACATACAGCTTTCTAATTTTTATGAGTTGTAGCATATTAATCAAGGACAGCACCAGAATTTTTTCAAATTTTTTAGCCCCTAGGCTTCCGAGAAAATGGACGTCAAAAGAAGGGACATAATATATGGCCACGATAGTACATTATGGTACATTATAGAATACAGATTTATTTATTATTATTATTATTATTATTTAATTTAGGAGCTTTCGCAAGCTCTAACGTATTCTGTTGGAAAGCCTTTTTTTTTCAAACAAGCCGTTGCTATATCAAATGCTGTTAAACCGTGGAGTAAGTCTTACTTGATTAGACTGTTAGTATATTATTTTAATATCACCGACGATATAATTTAAAATAATGACCAGAAATTGTGAACAGATAAACCGATGGGTAAAAACATTAAATGTTAATGACAGCAACGTAATGTATAGTTGATACTTTACGTGACGTATATATACCCGACAGGATGTTTTGAACTTAGTTCAAAAACACAATTTTTGTTTTTCCAATATAATCAGCTGTAGTGCATTTTTTGTGATAATCTTGGAATTTGTTTATAATATCATCACGAAAAAAATTAATAGAAACGAGTCAACATTAAACGTGCTGTGAAAAAAACACCAGGAAAATCAAACTAACAATTTTAATAAATTAATTTGTTATTCTAGTATTTTGTGTTTGAAACAAATAAATTATAATAGTTCAAATATACAGTGTGTCTGATCTTGTACCATATATATTACTCAGAAAAAATGCTGAACCCAAAGGCCTATAAAACCAATTGGTGTCCATAAGTAAAATAAAAGTTTTATTTGTTTACAGGGAATTCATCAACTGACATAATCTGGTTGTAAATAAAAAAGTACCTGTAATATGACATATTGTTCGGACCACATATGCAAAATAAAATTCATTCTACTAAGAACAAAATTAAGTGCAAAATGCTGATTTAAAATAGGTGTGATGAACTAAGTAGCTCCAACCAAATTCTCCTTTAAGGATGCCCGCCCTTAAATATATTAAATCATTTTTAATTACTTTCAAAGCTGACAATAATCTGTCAGCGTTTATATGTGTAGGTGGAGATGTGTACAACTTTTGTATAAATGTATTTGCTATGTTAAACTGTACTTTCTCACAACAATCTCATCCATTTAAAATCTGATGTTCCATTACTTAAAAGAAAAATTTTAAAAAATCTCTCAAACTTTATCTCTTAAAAGTACTGTTGATGTTTACCTTTGGGTTAGAGAAAAAGTGTATTTTTAGAATTTTTAAAGAAAATCAAATAGAAGTTGGGTTTATGTCTTACTAAACGTTTATAAACATAACGATTTGTAAAAACGACGTAAACATTCATTTTATATATATATATATATAGATATATAAATATATTTAGCATATTTTTTAGCACAAACTCAAAAACATAATCTAATCGACAAAATATAAAAATAAAAACTTGCTTTTTATGTTATTTTTTTGCCTTTTAATAAGCCTAAATGCAAGAAAGCGGATAGGTACAAATGGATAAAGGAAATTCATCATATTTTACAGTACTTAATAATATTCATAAATCATGCGGAAAAATCGGATACTTTTTCTGTTATAAAATAGTAGTTTTAATGAAATTCGTGAACTGTAACCTAAAGAATCCACAACGTGTATCAGTAGCACTGCATTTGACCCAAGTGCCAAATTTATCTATAAAATTTTAAGCAACGGAAGTAGTCGCATCAGGAACACAAAAATAAACGTACTATGAGTGCTACAAGTTTCCTGAAAAATGTTGAAATTGGTCGAATCATGATATTATATTTACTAAGACTAATATAATATACACTGTGGGCCAAAAAAACGGTACAAATGTTCAATTACTCATATTTCCAAAGATTTTAAGCAAATTTAAGCAAGCATTTCTTTGAAAAACTAATTGCTTATAGATTAAATTTTTGGTGTATGATTTATGAAATTTCAAATAAATTAAACTAGGATTAGATACCCTATTATTAGGAATGTAAAAAATTAATACTAAGGGAGTAGTAGTTATGTTCTTGTAAACAAATGTGATTACCTATTAATTTTATTACACCTTTCATTTCACATTAAATTGTCCCGATGTTATCAGAAATGTTGCATAGCCAAACATAAAGCAACATAACTTTGGATTGAAACGTTTTGTTATTGCGAATATGGTATAGTTTCAATCTTCACACTACAAGCAATATGTTTTTAAAGGAAATATTTGAATTGACTAAATATTATTGGAAATACGAGTGATTACAAATTTGTACCATTTTTTTGGCCCACTGTGTATATACTGAGATTATATTGACTTTATATTTTCACAAATTTCAAATGGAACCGGCATTAACCATTCCGAAATTGAAAATTCGCAATACCTTCTACCTACTTAGGTAGAGCAGATCCAATACTGCAAAATATTGATATTTCGTATACAAAAGCTTCTTTGATATCCGGCATCTAATATTAAACATCCAGCCATATATCTGTCGTCCCGTTTTATGCGCCTTTTTGATGTTGCTTTCGAGTAAATATTCTCATACATATTCGATAAACTTTGTAAGGCCAAGCCAGCGTCTCCCCCATATTTGAAATCCATGACGAATAAAAAATCCTCTTTTTGTTTTCGTGTTTACATTTAAATCGGATTTTACCCGGTGTTTTGAATAAAAAAGCAGTATGACAGTTTTTATCGGCGGTTTTGTTTCTACTCTATTGCATAGACAGAGTTTTACATAAGGTAAACGGCCCAAATTCAAACACGTTAAGGATTTTTTGTTACATTTATGCGGTGCTAATGTTCACTTTTTAAATTAATAAATGAAAACAATGATAATTATTATTTAATTTATATTATTTTTGTAACTTTAATAATTGCACCTAATTCAGACACTAAGCTTCGTTTCTTATTTCTCTAGAATGATTTGCTTTTGTGCTTTCTTCCTTTTCATTAACTAATATTCTCTCCAAGCATTAGATAATAATGGTACAGAAGAACAGTTTCTTTTTGCTTTATGTGGGTGTTTCAGGCTAGAATAATTATGTTTCTAATGGAGACAGCATGAGTTCAAATGTCATCTCCAAAGATTATGTATTAATGCCAAAGTCGCAACTCTCTGCTGCTAGTCTGAATTTGGGACGTTTACCTTACCTCCGTTTTAGTTTGTTAGAAATTCACATTATATCCTACTTATCTTAGCCATATTGTGTTGTTATTTGTTATTATTTTATTAATTTAATGTAATTATTTTGCTATTATTAAGTTATTTGGCCAATCAGTCCAATAAACCTTTAACCTTTAACCAAATTAAAGGTATAATTTATCTGTTGAAGGCAATTAATTTCGGGAAACAACGAAAATTAATACCTATTAGACCATAATTAATTACACGCTGTCATTATCATATTATAGTTGTATGCATGTAATTTGTAACAGCATATTTTGCTAGAGCGATAGTGTTAAACAGTAAAAAGTATAGCATCTTCATATCACATACACGTGGTCTTTGACTTGTCAGGATATGACAACAAGATTCCATCAATGACCAGTAGCGGCTCGTAAGAAGAATCTCTTGAGAATTCAAGAAAAACAGTTGTAAATCGTAAAATATTATTTTAAAAAACTTTGTTTCTTTTTGATTTTAATACGAATACTTATAATTTATTTTGTATAGTTTGAGTGATTCATAATGCGAATGAATAAGAATGAAGCCTCACTAAGTGTAAACTAAAAATAAATTATCTATTTTCTTTTAAAAGTATTTATGTTTTAAATCTCTCCAGTAATAGAGAGGATTCCTGATAAATTTTCGGAAAAAAGGCCATTAAAAATTATAAAATATTCATAACTCTGGGAAACGTGGATGTTCTAAATGTATTTATTAGTATTTCCATTTATTTGCGCAGCATACGCATCCGAACTCAAAAATATCATCTAAAGTATTCGAAGAAGTTAAGGTCAAAATGTCAAAAAATGTGTTTTACGGATTTCTAGTGCTCAACACAATTTCCTAGAATCTTCAAAATAAAATATTTTTTCGATGTGTCCTTCAAGCACTGATAGCAGCGTTTTATAGTGGAGGCGTTTATATTTTAAGGTTGGCCTCGAAATAAGTAGGTAACCAAATATACTTCATAATTGTTTAATGAGAGTTACAACGAAATGATGTATTTCCATTCAAACTATAATATAATAAGTTAAAGTGAACTTGGAACCTTTGGCGATAATACAAAAAATATCCGGCTCAATTCTGTCGAGTCTAGCTGACGGATTTTAAGATTATTGGTGGCTATGTCCGTAGTCTTCTTGCGATCAACTAAAAAGCACCGATATTCGCAGAATTCGTCACCAACACTCGACAGAATTGAGCCAGATATTTTTCTATTATTGGCAAAGGTACAAAGTTCACTCTACGGTATATTTTTAATGCAGAAACGTGCATATGCAATAACCGATTAAAATAACTTGCATTTCCGACGTAAACGCCACTTTAAGTGATGTTACCGGGCGTCCCAACATAACAATACCAAAAACGCAAGATGGTACGAAATTGCCTATTTGAAAACAAGATCTTTAACTCAGTTCTTGTCAAAAATCTAAGACCAAAAATTAATAAATTTAAAAAAATGCTTAAAATACTTCCTCTCTTATTGATGTCTTATGCTTTACACAATGGTTTATAAGAAACTGTAGTTTTTTTTTATTTGCGGGGCCGCAGAGTGGGGCATTTGATCCGAAAACCTGGCAAAAATTATTCTGTCACCTATAAGGGCTCTAGATGTATTGTGTTATTTATGCATAGCATTTTAACATTCATACTCAGTATTTAAAGATTAATAACTTAATAAATACAATAAAACAGTACAAAATAGGGAAAAAAGCAAACTGTATTAAAAATTGTTCTTCGCGGCAGTACACCTATTGTAAATTAATTACTTTTACAAGATTTATCATGAATGTTTTTTGTGATTTTATTTCTATCTTTATATTTTATTTCTATTACTGTGTGAAATTTAAAAAAATATATTTGGCATGTCCTGTTTAAATACGCTGCACGGATGGATTTAAAACTGAATAATACATGTCGTTTCTGAGTTATATGAGATAACATTTTTGGGTCTGTTATGTTGTAAGAAAATCCTGAAAAAAGTTTTATTTTTAAGACCAGTGGTAGAGGAATAAAATGAAAGTTTACACCAGTCGAAATTGTGTATTGAAACGGTACGTACGCTATTCATGCTATTTTACGTTCGATACATTCCTTTTAAGACATGATAGAGGCAATTAAGAACCTATTTTACCATATTTATCACTATAAAATCTATTATTTTTAGTTTTATTTCAAAATCGTCTAATACTCATACGAAATTTTATCATACTTCAAGCTGAAGCGGCTGTTTTTTAGTGGTATGACCCTAATACGCATGTTTTGAACCCCGATTCGCATTCCGCATAAACACATTTATCGAAAACGCCTAACCAGTTTCTATTCACAAACTTGCTATTGTCTCTCCTCAACAAGAATCCGCTTTAAAGCAGTGAACTGTGTATGCGAGTAGATGCTTTCGATGTATTTTCTTGCCTTGAATATGAATCCGATTGGCTTCAAGCAACAAATTTCCACGAAATTCATATACAAGTACAAATTTTAAGTTTTTTTCGGATGATTTTTAAGAGTCTAGGTCATCGGGGTTGTTTGCTATATATGATACAAAACGGAAAAATATACATACAGAACGGCATTTACAACACAAGATGCATTGAACATAAAATAGTCAATATCTCGATAACCGTAACCATTTATATATAGCTAAATATGGTTAAATATGTTCTGAATTACCTCTACTATCACGGTTTCAAGAAATTGCATCAAATTATTATAATGTGAACCACTTTCAAACGCTTAATTAAGTTAAACACTCAAGTGCTTCATAAAACTATTTTTTATACAGCGCATGTTCTCGGCCCGGCAATAAACAAAATTGTGGGTAAATTTTAATAAATATAATGTCGAATGAAAGTTCATACTTGGTTCTAACGAATGTATAACAAAAAAGTCACATTTTTCCATAAAACACAAAATTGCAGCCGTTTTCAAGAGCGTCAACTTATGTGCATCTTATGTTCAGCCACAGTAAAATTTAATAAAATTTTATACATCGGTCCTTTAGCTACCCCAGAAAGTGGTTTACTTTTTGGAATTTAACAATTTCAAAATTTGATTTATGGCCAGCTTTTTGCAAATACCCCAATGTGGGCCATCAATAGCGCGGCGCTGGGTTCAGGGGATCGCGCCGAACCAGCCTAGCAATAATCGCAAATCAACCATTGTTGAATTTGGTGTAGTATGACGTCGAAATGGATCTGTTTTGTCTGCGATTGATAACACCTATCAGCGCTATTGGGCGGAATACATAATATTCGTACTTGATGATATTACGAAACATTCCGAAACCGATAGAGATTGGAAAATGTAGGTTACCACGCAGTTGTCGATGGGGTGACTGCAAACAAATGAGCGACTACTTCGCCCGATAAGGAGGCAGGCAGCAAACAATAAGGTCAGCCCGTCTAACGATTTTTCGCGTTGCGAGAGATATGGCGCAAAAATTCGATCAAACAGTAGCGCATCGCAATCGAAGAGCAATGCACTTTATCGCCGCGAAAATTATATTGATATTGGTGTACGTTGTTCGAAACCGACGGAGAATCGCTTATATGTTGTTGCTTAATGAAGTCAAGTGACATAGATAATAGTATAATTCATTCACATTTAATTGTAGATTTGCGTCGTTCTCGTAATAAATTAAAAGGTTGATTTCTAAACGGACCCATTTTGGACTCTAGTTTTTCAATTTGATGATTTGACAGAATCAGCGATAAAAATAATAAAAATAAAAACAATTTAAATAAACAAATTAACGATAGGGATATATGTATGTATTTTAGCAATTAAGTAGTTTAAAACAACACTTTTCAAAACTATTTAATGTATGAAAAGCATTTGGAGACAATTTTTATTTTGTGTATACAAACTTCATTTCAAAGAAGAAAATTATAGGTTTATTTTGAGACCTTTTTGAAGATTCTCTCTTATTTGTATCTCAATTAGTTTGAAAACACAGGAAGCTTTTGAGTTACAAATGGAAATTCAGACAAAATAAAATACAAAACACAAAATAAAGAAGAACATACATATTTACATATTAAAAAGTAAGTAAATAATAATAATAATTAAAATAATTTTAATAAAAGATGAAGAAATAAGTAAATCCAACAAATCTTTTACTTGAAAACTTATATCGTTGTCGAGGTTCTTTTGAGAATGAACTTTAAAACACGGTTTTATTAACTTTTCAAACAACTATAACTTTTCAGATGAGATACGGATTTTGTTTTTTAGCGTGCACACCACGTAGATTTTCTGTCAGTGTTTCAGGGACACCTTGCACATATTTTAAGGATTTTAGTTGAAAGTACAAAGTTTTAGATTTACTTCGATACCATTTTGACGTTTCTATGACATTCAGCTGCAATAAATACTTAAAATTGTATAAATTAGTCTTTTTTACCTTTTCATACGTAGTATGACATAGTGTGATGTAGTGCGTGTGCGTGTGCCCGTTTTTTTTTTGTGGCGACGATTCCGGAGTAACTACTAAAGGCATCGGGACGAAACTTCATATTTAGAAGTTTTTTGACCAAACTTTGATCTGCTTTTTGTTCAAGAGGACCAGGATGTTTACAGTTAGCATTTTTTAACGATTTTGCAAATGATTATTAATTATAATTTATTTTGAATAATTTATATCTACGATTTTTTTTTGGATCAAATTATTAGTTATTAGCAAATTCTATTTGATCGAGAACGGTCGTATCTGCATTGATATAAAACTAGTTAGCCAGGGTTTGTCAGATATTTTCATTCTAATAACAGTAGGGATGTTTGACAATCTAGTGTCAACAGTATCCAAATATCTGGCCAATCCTGGCTAACTAGTTTTATTTTAATGCAGATACGACCGATCTCGATCAAATAGAATCTCATGCAGCTAAACTATTAATTTTACATATAGTATGATAAAGTCATGTGCCTGGCCACATCCGATCTTTTTAGTTTAAACTTCAAAATAATCAAGATCACTTTTTTTTAGTTTTTATTTACAAAATGCTTCCAGTGTTATCATTATTTATCTAATTTTCAATTAGTTATGTTAAACAATGTTCTTATGTAAGATCACATTGTTATGTTATCATTAAGACAAGTTTGATATAGACATGTGTAATTCTATAAAATACAACAGGCATATCACAACATTGTTACAATTTCCTTTAGGGCATTAGTGGCTATAATGTATAGACCAATAGAAATATACCACGCATTTGGGAAATCTAAGAATTAGTGTCGTCACATTGACAACTTCAAACCAAATCTACAATTAGAATAAATGTCATTAAACGTGGTTAAAAATTGGCATAGTAACTTACGGTTGGATTATAAAATGGTTAAGTACAACTAGACATAGAAAGACATAAAATAAATAGAAAAAACAACCAATTAATAACAAATAACAGACCCTTATTCATTCCTAAATTTGCTTAGAAATTAAAAAAATAAAAAACAGTCAAGTTAAAATAGAACAAAAGAAAAGAGATCAAGAAACCACCTCAAGGTACCGCAAATAAGGAAGGAAATAAACACAATGTTGAAAATGTATACACGTGTCATTAGACAAGTGATCGGAAATATAAAATAATAATACATAATTGTAATAACACATAAATGATCAATGCCACCATTTTAAAAAAAGTATTGATAAAGCAAAATGCGTAATTGGAAAAAAAATATCAAAAATGAAATGGATTGCTTACCGAAAAAAACTGACATAGATAAACGATATAGGTTCATAATACCTACATATAAAAAAACAAAAACAACTTAAAATGTTTATACAAAATCAGATAAATCATCAAACTGCTACGCGCGTATACCAGAAATTACTATAATCAATGGTAAAACTGCACGTTCACATAAAAGGTATTATGCAAATTTGTAGTCATTACAAAATGACAGCAATAAAAACATTGACAATAAATTGACAATAAAAACCTGGAACACAGTGCTCCGTATATATTTTAATTATCGATAATTGCCATTCATGAATTGCTAAACTGCGGTTTTACGCACATCAGAAATTAGGCAGAGCACATTTTAGAGCAACTTCAAACATGCTCCACATAAACAACTCAGATCTAATAACAAAATAACAAAACCATCACCACTCTGTCCTTGTACAGTGCAAATTATTGCAGTTATTCGTATAATTTTCAAGTTTTGGGACCAGTGTTGATTACATTGGTTTCTGTGACAGATTTACGATGTATTCCGCGCGAGTTTGTTGAATAATTGATTATAGGATAATGCTGGAATGGTAATATGATCAGCTCAAGCACAAACGGTTTGTTTGTTCGGATATTTTGCAGATTCGTGAAGGTCGCACTGTCAATTTGACTACCTAATATGTATAGTTATATTTATAAAAGAGGACCTCAAGTATGCTTCTTATAGATTATATGAAACAGTCAAGAATTGGTGATAATAATATTGGAGACTTTTAGAATAACAAAACAATTAACTACTACTATTTTTATTATTAACTTTTCAGAAAATTTAATTCTTCATCAAAGAGTCTAGATTGTCTTAAACCTAAAATGCAAATTTTAGAATGTAGTCATCTGCTTGCATGTACAGGGTGTTACCAAAACTATGAAATACTCTTAAGAGTAAAGTACCTTCATTTTAAAAACTATGCAAAACGTTATTTGAAAACAGCCGGTATATGGAACGTCAAAAGTGACTATAATATCACATTTAATGCCTTCTAATAATTTGAAATACGTTTTCAAATAATATTTTTGCATAGCTTTCAACGAAATAATAAAATTATAGCAATTAGTATTTAAATTATAAGTAGTAGCAAATATTTATTTATACACATTACTCAAGCCATAACATTTCTTTCAATTTGAAACAGGTATAACCATTACGCCATTTGCAGGCCATTGTTATTTAGCATAAAAACACACGTAATGTGATGAATTAATTTAATATTGTTTATATTTGCAAACAGGTTGTACAACCGGTTCACCTAGTGGTTAGACACAGAACTAGCTCGGCCTACGAGCGTTTATATTTTTATGGAAGTTTGCTCATTGTTGTCCAGTCAAGGCCAGGTTCGGCATAGAGCAAGATAAAAATTGATCTCCGGAAGTGGATTTAAAAGCTTCGCAACATCGTAGAGCTCTGCTGTTAGCAAATTTACAAAGCAAATTAAATTACAAATGCTTATGAATGTCACAAAAATGGTCGCAAAACTTTCTTTCGAAGTATCTGAGCAAGTGAAATAGATACTTAATAGACAATTTGGGTACGCCTTTTTAGGGATTTAAGATGCACTCATAGCTAAGTCAATTTAAACTTAACTAAGTCAATTTCGACGATTTTGTCTCACAAATTCACGTGCGAAAAAGTGCCTTCTTCATTGCAATGAAAAATTTGGAGAGGACTTTTCGACCGATGCACTGTATAAAGCGATTTTTGTAAAAGCGCCTCAACATTCCAGTAGCTGTTTATTTCACGTCGTCGTGCCCCGCGAGCTTGTTGCAAGTGCTCCGCAAAATTATGAAAACCGAAATTGTTGACTCATTTACCGTATGTGAAATAATAATATTTGTATTTGTATATTATTAACATACAAAACATTCGAACTTCAACAAAACTAACGATTATAGTATATTATAATACAAAAAGACACCCAAAATAAGAGATGGAGCAGGGCAGAAAGACCTAGGTCAATAGCCCGTTCGAACACCAAATGAAATTTATTAAATGAAACTAATTGTGTAATAAACCTGTACAAAGCTGGATGTTGGAATAAAGATTGTTACTACTACTATAATACAAGGCTTAGAAGACAAAAATTTGCGCACGAGTTGTTTTGTTATATACTATTTTTTCTACCTTGCGACATTTCGAAAAATGCGGTTGTTACCTTACCAATTTAAAGTAATTTTATATTCAACAGTTGGTAGTTAGTGTAAAATTCACAACTACGACTGACGCGAACCAATAGCGATTGAGATGTCAGCCTTATTTGACACTTGACGTCAATGTCATAAATCTTGGAAAATCAAAAGTTACTAAAAGTTTGTGATCTAGTGTTTTCATAATGACACCGAAAGCGGTTTCGTTATGAGTTTATAACGAACGCAAAGTACAAAAATTTACAATTTTCAAATAGCATTAAATATGAATAAAATAAAAATGGGTATAGCTCTGCTACACATTCCACATAAAAAGTTCTGAAAATATATAATCATATTGAAATATATTTCCTAAAATAAAGATAATAAATATGATGTTTTGATAATATATAGTTTTGCCCTCATCTACATATCATCCACATGTTATGTGCGAATTTATTAAGCCTTAGATTAGTATAAAGTTGTATTAAAAATGAGCTTATCAAAACTACTTGAGTAGGTGGTACGTAACTGCTAATATAAATAATCTAGCCAAATTACCTAAATATTTGACAAACTAAGAAGGTTTCGAAAGTTTTATTATATTTAAATTTATATTACCGCGAACATGTCAGATGCTTGGAGGAACTATCACAATATAGCGCCACCAAATAGGTGGCGGTATTTATAACCACCAGTTGTGGTGCCAGAAAATCAAAACATACACACACACACAAAATGTGGAATTATGTGAATACGGGCAAAAAGAAAACTTCGGAAGCAATTCGGTACATCGAGAGTGCTTTTTCCCTCAAACCTTCAAGAGTTGGTTTGTAGAAATAAATTCCAAAATTTCCGTTATGTACTAAATTTATACAGAAACATATCTTTTTCTTTTCTGTATCAGACTAATGGTTTTCGCCGCAAATAAGCTTCATTCGAGTAATCATTTTTTCAATTCGGTAAAAAGTTAAAACTGATAAAAATATCAATAAAACCGTATTTTAAACGGCTACAACTTGTTAAGGAATTGAGAAAACCAATAAGTCAATATGAACCTTCTTAGTCGGAATGACATTTAGTTTTTAGAAGAAAATTTTTATTGTTGTAATGGGTATTGATTATGTTATTTTTCGCTTTCGCATTGTTTGATATGTATTTTACATTTATTTTTTATCAGACCATATAAAACTTTATACTCAAAATGACATTTGATTTCTATAATTTAATTCTGCTGAAAAAAAAGGGTAGACTATGCATATATTTATATTTTTTCTAATTAATGTTATTTTGTAACTGTTATTTAATAATCGTTTTAATTTTAAGTAAAAGTTATGTCAATGTTTTTGGTGCTCCGCGAATTTTTCGTATGAGCAAAAGTGCTCCCTGACTTCAAAAAGTTTAAGAACCACTGCTATAGCCCCTATAACTACAAAAAAGTTGAAGTTAAAATAGTGTGCGAATTCACAGAACGCAAGAAAAAAAACTGGAATGTGAACATCAGCTCGATTATGCCAGAATAGGGGATGACTCCTAAGAAAATTAACAAGAATCAATCAAACTCTAATCAAACATTCAGTAGAAGAATTTGAAAGAATGAAACTAATTTGGTATCTTTATTTTGCGGTTATATTCATTTTAGCATATAGGTAGTTGAATTTAGTTTCAATTGATTTTTTAACCGGTAACATCTACGATGTGATAAATAGCCTGCAGGAACAAGAAATCTAATTTTGTTTTAGAGATACATAGTTATATCAACATTGGTGGTTGGGAAGGGTTAATGAAGTAGACACGTATTGGTCAACCGTAACTCTCTGTAACCCGTAATGTGATTTTCAGTTTCATATACATAGGTACACTCGTGGAATAAAGTATGTTCTGATCCGTATTTCAGCAGTGTGTCGATGTTACATCCATGTACGAGTTTTTTGTTACTCTAGTCGGCCGGTCGGCCGCTAAGTGCAAAAAATTGTCCGGTTACGCTGCATAATCGTATATCGGAAATTAATTATTTGAGAAACCTTGTTCGAATGCTTTGAATTGGTTTATAATGATTTATATATTTCTATTTATTAGCCTAATGTGTAATAAATTAATGTAATTCCTACATTGCAATGTAATTGTGTTTTTATTAAATATAATTTATTATATAACATAAATTGAAACTTTCATTTCAAGCTATTGCATAAAACACAACAAACTATACAAACTTATTGCATCTAATAGCTATTTTCGTTAATAAATACAAAAATCAATTTCTTGTGGTGAATATTTTTACTGAAGGTTATTTCAGAACTTTTATGTATTAACATTTTATTCACAATATAGAAATAAATTAATAAAATTAAATTGCTTTAAATTTGTATTTATGGTAATTTGTTACTTGTGATTTGGTATTTTCGAGATATCTTCAACGATATTTTTCAGTTTAACTTAATAACCAGAAAGGATGTATTTTGTATAGCATGAATGTATCATTACAATCTTTTTATATTATTATTTTGTATTTACTTTACAGCAATTATTTTTCAAATATCTGACAACTGAAAATAATGACAATTATGTATATCACTAATTTACAAAAATTGATAATTGCTTGTAGAAGCAAGCTCTAAATTTTCGACGAATTTTGATGGAATGTAAATGTGAAATAATTTGTATTAAGAAATAAATAAACCAAAATATACGACCATCTAAAAGAACATTTAGATGACATTACAGTTAAAATTAGTTCCCTCTATGTCCAAAACTACTACAGATTTGAGATTTGAAAAAAGATTTGACATTAATCATTATTGACATAATAACCTAATTTTCAGTATTCTTAAGTAATTAGTTAATTAATTATAAGTAAAATTTTAATAATTCGAATTATAAATGAACAAAAGATGAAACTAGAATGTTTTTTTTTCTAGAAAGTAGAAAGTAATAAGTTTCATATGGTTTTATTGGTTTTCTATGTTGCTTCAGAAGTTGGAGCCGTTTAAAATAAGATATTGTTAATAATTCAAACGGCTGTAACTTTTTAATGAATTGAAAAAGTAATTTGCTTACTGAAAAAATGTTTTGCAGAAGAAACGTGGGACAGCCTGCATATATTATTGCTATAATTTTGTATTATTTTGGTTGTCAAGCATGTATTAGATCTCATGAAAGATAATTGAAACATTAACTGCTATAAAGTAAATACAGATATATTTCTATTGTCCTTTCATACAAAATACTTACTCCGTCCTAAATATAAATTTAAATTAAATTTAGAGAAATTATTTACATTTAGTGAATATATTTTAATATTACAATTCTGAAGTAGTCTATATTCAGTGATAATCCTTGGCAACAAGATGATTTGTGCATTTACTTACTTACTTACTTAAGCCCGTCATTCCACTGCTGGGCAAAGGCATTTACTTACGTAATTAATATGTGTATTAGATAAAATAAATTTAAATAATGTGTCGTGATATTCGCAATATCTTAATATCAGATTTTCGCATCATATTATCAAATTTCATGTTTGTTAATATTATTATAAAAATAATTTTATATTTTATTAAATGCACTACTCGTAAACTTAAATGTTGTGGTCATATTACATTTATTACATTGCAATGAAGGTATCACATTAAGGAAAAGATCGGACACGCTCAAAATAAACTAAATTCCGTTACATTACATCCATCGAAAAACCACCTCGTGACGGACAACTTTTTGCGAAGCGGCCGGGCCGAGGGAATATATAACCGAATATATAACCGACATACTATTTTCAAATCCTGCGATAGCGATACGAACATACTTTTTTCCATGACTGTACATGTTACGAAGAAATATTTAAATTTGTATTTAGTACACTTTTATGTTTTCTGTAATATATACATATGTATACAATGATGTGCAATTGTTGTACAAATATATATTCTATGCATATTCTCTGTAAAGGAACTAATTTTAGTAATTTAATTTTTAGCGTCAATCATATGTTTTACATAATTATTTATCATTGCTTATTTCATTATCACTTCACTGGTAATTTTTTCTTTTGTTTGTACAATAATTATTATTATATTAATTATATATAATCAAGTTCAATAAAGTATGTCTGCAATATAATAGAGGTTTGTCTATTTATTCGTTTTACCAGTCGTCGTTACCAAAGTAACTAAATATTAAGGGAAGAAGTTACTTAAAAATACGAATCTTTTTATACATGTATTACAGATTCTGCCATATATCTACAAAGTTATGAATCTACAATACTAACATGTATAAGTAGAGGCCAATCAAGCAATAGGGCGTATACAAAATCTTTTTGGAAAATCAAAAAGTTGATATAAGTTGTATCTATGAACCAACATATAACATCAACAAGATTGGCTCAGTTAAGAAAAAATAGGTCTCCCACAAGCGGCCTAAAGTTTATAATTTTTCTCAATAAATTTGTTTTTTTGTAAGGGTAAATTAGTTTTCAATGTTTGACAATAGATTCTAAAATAATAGTATACAAAATGTTACTCTATACTGCAACATTTATGTCTCCCGCACTAAAATTGAGTAATTTGACAAATAAAGCTTATTTTTGTATTCCATGCAACTTAACTGGGAATAAAATCTAACAATTATTTTATTTGTTTTAAGTTACAAATATATTTAATAAGATAAAAAATGACAAGTCAAATTAATTTTTTTGCAATAAAGCTCTCCATATTTTATAGTTTGTATAAACCCGCTATATTCTGTATAAATAATGTAAAAACAAAGAAATACTTGAGTCAGACAACCGGAATGTCGGCTCCGTTGACTCAACTAGCAAACTAGAGTAGAATATTTTATGTAGATAAGGTAAAGTTGTGACGTACAAAGATCGATCTACATATTTCTCCGTTTGTTATCATACCGCAACACATTGTAATATTGCATAAGCCAATACCAGCTGATCGTATTGTATTATCAATTCTGAACTTTAAACCAGAGAACAAGAAGCTGGAATATCAAAAACATTTTTCGACTTTTTTGCTGTGAAGGCTGTATAGAGTAAGATATCCAATAGACAACCAATTGTAATAAACAATTATCATCTTCACTTTCATTTTAAATCATCAAAAACTCAGGAAAATGGTGATTTACCAATAATTAAAGACACATCAGTTTCAATGTTGCGTTATTGCTTTGCCTATACGTGGGTTTTGTTTCGTTTCAAACAGAGACGCAGCATATCGGATGAACTGTGAAATAATTGAGTGTCGACTTACCTTTTCATTGTAACTGCCGAGCGTTGGCAACTGAAACAAAATGAACTGAAGTTAAATTGTGTTTCGAACGAATTTGAAAACAGGAATAAAACTTGGGAAGTTGAACTCCACCCACAACCCCACCACCCCGCCCACCACAGTGGGGCTCCGCAGTATATGGGAGAGACAAAAATGGCTTTCACCAACTACTTTGTATAAAGTAGAAATTATTTTAATATAAACATTTTAATATTTAAACCTCTAGTTGTTATATTCTACACGACGTCAAAGTTTACTAGGTTTGATAGCTTTTTATCGAACTATACAATGCCATAAGTTTTATTCTGCACTGGGTTGCATAACAATGGTAAAATTGAAAAATTCGAAAATAGTGTATCATTGCTAAAGTGATCTGCAACCACAGAACAAAATTAGAATTAAGAAATTAGCAACTAAGAAGAATTAGCAGCCAATAGAATTAGTGCAGGAACGCTTACGTCCAGATTTTGGTTTGATAAATGACAATAACCCAACTTAGTAGAACTGCCAGTTAATACTGCAAAAGAATTTGTTTACAATTCCATTTCTACCTCTGAAAAAAACAGGAGTTGATAACGAATTGATAAAAAGATCCCATATCATCCTTCAAAGTATGTCTTCTGGTAACAAAATTGATGCAACAAAATGTTCGCTTCTTATTTACGGAGAGAATATAATTAGATACCATACTATATTGCCTCTTGGAGAGCTATCTGAAGATGCACAAGAAGCTAGAATTAAAGTTAATAAACAATTTACTTCACCATTCTAAGAAATGTTCTAGATCAGCGACCAATGAAAATGATTTTCAGCATTTGCTGTGCACATCAGATCCATTCATACCGAGCATTAGACCAATCTACACAAAACAGAAAGATGTCTATCAAGTTCTAGACTTACTAGGATTATTACTTAGATTATTATTACTAGGATTTTAATTATTATTTCCTAAAATATTTTGCAATATGTTGTTCGCGATATTACATCCGCAATTTTGACATTTTTAAATCTGTCATTGGATTTATAAGTACCGACACAAAAACACCTTAAATACAAAGTTTTATTATAGTAATTCTACAAAAGCAACCTTGCGTCTAAAAGAATTATTGTTTGCTATTTAATAATAAATAAAGTAAGAATATATAAATGATTTTTTTAAAATTACAAAGTCCCCAAGAGGTAATTTTGGGCCCACTGTGCTACCACTGTGCGCCTGCCAACACAATTTGATATAGCGAGCGGTTGCTGCGGGGGAAACGAACACAAAATCAATTAAACAAGTACGATTGCCAGAATAAAAAGAAATGCTCAGAAGGCAAACATCAAACGGCGGCATATTACGATGACCTTTTGAAGTTACGTGCGCAAAGCAAATTGTATGTGGCTATACTATACCAATTTATGGAAATCGAAGCAGAATGGTTTTAACCTAGATTAAGCTGCATACACCATCGTAAAAACAATATAATATTTATAGGTATATTTCGTTCTCTGGCAGTAACTGTTGTGTAAGTAAATTAACTTTTGTTAACTTTAATTTTTGGTTCAAAAGTTATTATTAGGTTAGTTTTGTTTAGATTGTGAGCGGATCATAACTACATAGAACTCACATTATGTTAGAACGGACTTTCAAGAGTGCCACGTATAAAATGTATCATTATTTTTACTACGTTTCACTTCATTTACTAAATGAAAATCTCACGACAGATTTTCAATATAAAAATTATCCAAGACGTGCCTGTATATCTATGACATTATTGGTAAAATTAATAGTTTAGTTGCATAATGAAATTCTATTTGTTCGAGATCGGTCGTGTCTGCATTAATATAAAACTAGTTAGCCCGGATTTGACAGTTGTTTTCATTCTAATGACAGTAGGTAGTGTTAAACGCTAATGTTTTGACAATACCTACTGTCAATAGAATGAAATCATCTGTCAAATCCTAAATCTTCAAATTTTAATAATAATCAAATGAATATTGACCAAAATACCAAAACAGCTATAATTAACTTTTCTATTCCCTCCTCAAATCAAACAGATTTTATTTCAAACATTTTCCTTTGTCACGCTCGAGTTACGTACTCCAATGGACAGACAGGTTAAACTCCACACCCTGTAATTTCTCTTTTTTGTGGAAGTGAAGGAATTATTGGTCCCAGGTTAATAATTCTCAAAGTTGCATGGAAAAACCTACGTTCCTGTTTATGATTAAATAAAATGCGTAACACGACGTGTACGAGGGGCGTAAACAACTCCCCCGCGTCGCATTTAAGGGATGGTTTATTTTTCGTTTTGTTTTTCTGTTTTATTTACTGTTATTTACTCCCACATGGATTTAGGTACCAGGTAGGTACATACAATTCTGTTACAATTCTAATATTGGTATATATAAATATTATTAGGAACTTTAATAGCACAGTCGTTGTAGAATTAATTCAACCAAAACCCTAAAAAAATACCTTATACTAAAAGTGCGAAAAAGTCTTATGTCTGCATCAGGTTTTTTGGGGTATTTTACCCACAACTACCCTACATTGTCTGAAATCGCTTATAACTTCCTAAAACTTGGCATTAAGGTGTTTTGAATGACGATGAACCTAATTCTGGAATAAACATTGAAAAACTCATAATGCTGGATTCGAAATAGTGGACTAGTGAACGAAAAATAATGGTATTTGCAGGAAAATCTACGTTATTCGATATTTTATGTGTTTTTGGGGATGCAGATTTAACTTTATTTTTTTATTAGTAAGGTAAACGTCCAAATTCAGACACAATCCTAAATTTCGACATATTTCTGTTTAGTTGGATAAACTAAGAAATCTACAACATTTAACTTTATTTTAGGACATCCGGTTTGTTGATTTGACATTACACTTATCAACCGACAATCATTTCTTATTCTACCAATGTTCTAACGGTCACAATAGAACCTAAAAGTTTGCCTGATCTTGGTACTTTACTGTTCTGCTAAAAGTTGATTTTTCTCCTTACAAGGTAACTACAATTCGACTTGTTTTTACATCGCTACAGGATAACAATAAGTAATTAAGAAAATTCTATTAATATCAGTTTAGATTGAGTAAAAATGCTTTATATTTTCATAATGATACGGTGTACTACGCTTTTAACCACTATTATTTACAAATTTAGGGGTGTCGGAATTAGGTACATGTAAATATAGCACGTCGTTTAATCAGACAAGTATGTCGGAATTGTGTACATAATTAGAAGTAATACATAAAGCAATATTGCTGTCTTTACACAAGAAAATAATATATTTGACATCCAAGATAAATTTGTTTAACGGCTTTGGGAGCTTTGGTTTGCAATAAAATTCCTGTTTTACTTTGTTACTGACGTTTTTGTTGTATTTTTCACGTTAATCATAGATAAAACACAATAGGTTAACATAAAAAAGTCAAAATAATTTAAAAAGTACCTTAAAGTAACATAAAATTACATAATAACCACTCACACATATGTGTCGACCGACAGACATTCAACAATGAACAATTTTAGAACAACACTGCTTGACAGGCACATATTGCATTCTTTTTTGGAAATAGGGATAGTTGGGTCTATAACTACATGGATCATGTCAGTAAAATAGAAAATATATGAGAATAAATAGGACTTAAATTATCCGTATCAGACCGCAAATTGACAGTATTTTGGGTCATTTTTATAAAATTCATTTCCATGATGTTTGGATGTTTGTTTCTATAGTTTGACTCCATTTTGAGAATCCTTGGTGCATCAACGTTGACTGCGTGGCCACTCAACAGAGCGTGCAATGCAAGAACTGTATTTCCCTTTTATTATTGTTTTGTTTGTCGTAATCATATTTGTGTTGTTTGATTCTGCTATTAAAATATTGGCCTGTCTGACCCACATCCGACATCTCACAACCACCACAACAAATCTGATACACCAAGTTGCTCATATCCATGTTATCCACCTTGTCTTTTACTTTAGAATAAAGATTACCAAGATTCTTCTTATGGTATGTAACAATCTGCAACTTATCTGTTTTCAATTCTGAGACAAGCCTAGCAGTTAAACCCGGCACCCTTGGAAGTCTGAAATATTTCAATTCTAGATTCTCACCATCATATTTCTGGTATCAAAGCAGTCTGTTAATCAAATTTTTAGGGTAATTACACATTAGCAACATTGCGATTATGACTTTGAAATTAGTTTGATCGAATTATTTGAGATGTCGTATGTGGGTCAGACAGGCCAATATTTCAAGAGCAGAATCAATCAACACAAATATGACTGCAAAAAACAAAACAATAATAAAAGGGCATAAAACAGCACTATATCTGCCTGTGAAGCAGTGTTGTTCCAAAATTGGTCATTGTTGAATGTCTGAATTTTATTGCAAACCAACTCCCAAAGCCGTTAAACAAATTTATCCTGAATATAACTTGGAGCGAAAACAAAGATTTAATTATATTTTACATCGTTTGCTATATTACAATTAATAGTCCACGTTTTGTCCAACAGAGAGTAGCGATTTTGGCATTAATACCCCATCTTTGGAGATAACAGTTGAACTGATGCCATCTCCATAAAACAAATCAATATTCTGGCCTGAAACACCAAAATAAAGTAAAAATAAACTGTGCTGCTGTAACATTATTATCTAATGATTAGAGAGAATATTAGTTAATAAGAAAGAAGGAAGCACAAAAGATAATCTTTCTAGAGAAATTAGAAAGGAAGCGAAAAAGGAACAGAATAAAAAGCTACGCCAAGAAAAACACTAAAAATTCCAGATGCAAGAAACATTAAAATACAGATGAGGGAGAGAGGGCAGACTAAAGAAGACTAAGAACTTAATTTAACCTTAAAATAAAATATAAATCAATTTTCTTTAAAAATGAATAGCCAGATATCTTTAGAAGGACTTAGTCATTATCCACCACATAAATATAAACCTTAACCTGCCCGAATTTAAGGCGTTTACCTTAATATCCACGTAAATGAAAGTTCAGTAGCATATAAATGCTTTACTTAATTAAAAAACATAAAACAGAACACAATCATCCATTTAATGCGACTTATCTATGCAACAGAACCGCAGAATAATAATCACGATAGTGCTAGCTAATTATAGAACAAATATACGAGGAAATAGCGCGCGAGACAGGGATAGGATATGCGGTCTCTTCTCTAGTGCTGCTTGTAAACAAAGTAATAAAGTAAGCGAAATCCTGATATTTCTGATAGCGCCATTAACATGATATTGATTGAAAATCTTCATTAGGCGCCCGCTGATTCGAGGTGGGCGTAGGGGCCCATTATATGTATTATTAACTACTAATATTAACATTGGATTTGCATGTTCGGAAAATAAATTATTTTTTCGGTAAACAAGATTAGCACTGGTCGGGGGCCCATTATAAATAATAGAGTTTTAATGGAGGCACGTTTCGAAGGCAGCAACTGCCGGCCAGAGCAAACAACAACGTTATAAAAATAGAGAGAATAGTCCAGCACTACCGGATATGGCGTGTATAAATTATCATTAGTCGGAGTGCAATTTGAAGTAACTGTGATAATAACAGTGCCAGTGCATGAAATGAAGAGTACTTTCCTACTTTGTCTATCTAATTACACTATACCTATTACAAAATATGTAGAACGAAATATTATCTACAAAATATATGGTGTTATATAACTTTGTTCGTGTCAAATCTTCCCAAAACACGTCGGTTTAATTTTCGAAATTTAAACCAAAACCACTCCTGACATCATTATATTATACAAATAACTTATTAAGGCAAGGAAGGTTTGATCTGGACACCTGTATAATAACTGAATTTCATGCACGTAAAAAACAGTTTTTGCCTTCAGTGGGCATTATTTTTAAAACTACCTGAAAAACATATCGCTAATAATATAGCTCTGCGCTTTCTATAGTGTTTATATCGATACTAAATGTAATACTATAGGCGCCATCTCGCATGAACGTACAGAAACTAAAATATTAGCGTACGCCTACTGTGTTCGAGTTCTATGCTATAAGCGCGAGCGTGGTTATATTACTTGTTTCGCGTATAGATGGCATCTTTTTTCAAAGTAAACAATATTGTGAACAGATTTCACGGAAATAATATACTAAAGTAAAGGAAATTTTGTATAATTTATGTGTATGACATTTTTTGGTAAAATTGATAGTTTACGTGCATGAGCGAATTCTATTTGATCGAGATCAGTCGTGCCTGCATTAATATAAAAATAAAACTAGTTAGCCAGGATTTGACAGATATTTTCATTCTAATGACAGTAGGTAGTGTCACAAACTGATGTTTTGAGAATACCTACTGTCAATAGAATCAAAATATCTGTCAAATCCTGGCTAACTAGCTATATTTTAATGCAGACACGACCGATCACGATCAAATCGAATCTCATGCAGCTTAACTATTGATTTTATATATAGTATGATAAAGTCATGTACCTGACCACATCAGATTTTTGTTATAGAATTCATCATTTTTTAGTTATAAGCAATTAATCAATAATTAGGCAAGATTAT
The DNA here is from genome assembly GCA_964023965.1 of Melinopterus prodromus. Taxonomy (NCBI): domain Eukaryota; kingdom Metazoa; phylum Arthropoda; class Insecta; order Coleoptera; family Scarabaeidae; genus Melinopterus; species Melinopterus prodromus. Next base: position 102,367,242 of record OZ030390.1, read on the forward strand.
CGGAACGCCTAAATAATTCTCGAACCGACCAAATGTTTTTGATTGTAAACAAGCTATCGTCTAAATATATCGCTAATATACAGGACATTTATTTTATTATGGAAACTTGGTAACCTTTGTTTTTTCTAATATATTATGTATATTTTACATTCCTTAATTCAATTTTTTTTTGTAGAACTTATTGATTTATAAAATGTATCACTATTGAGTTATAAGCAATTAATCAATACTCATGAACGTCGAATGAAGAATATGCTGCATATATTGGCACATTGGCACTTGGAACATTTTCTTTAACTCTATTTAATTGTTGTCCGCTGGGTAAAAATAAAAGTTCCTGATTTTTTATCTATTTCTAATAACTCAAATGTGACGCAATTTAAAAGAATAAACAATCATAAAAAAATCTACAATTAACCCGGAATTAAAAAGTTTTATATTATACATGATGTTCTATTAGAAAAAGAAAAACAAATAAAATAAATTGTTAAAACAAAAAAATACATATTTATTTTTGCAGTAGGATTTAGGTGTTCTTGAGTAATTTCTCTAATGTTCAGTAATTTTGATTAATTGGTTGTAAATAAAAAAGATTTTATAGAAAAAATGATTCCTACAAACCGTTCTTAGAACTTAAAAATTAAACACGGTACAGTGTGTTCCATTTGGAAAAGGAAAGGTTATCAAATTTTCAGAATAAAACGAACATATACAGGATATTAAAAATATACATTATACATTTGAAAAATTTTTTAAATTGTTTGCGGTTGGTGTTATGTATGTGTTCCGTTAATTTTGACTAACACTGTATACAATATACATATTATATATTCAAATTGACCATTTTTTAATATGAATTTGGGGTCCAAGGTTCCACAACGACGCGACGTACCAACACAAACTTGTTTTCTTTTTTAAATGGGACATCACATATTATTGCAATTTTTGATTAAGATATGTGCTCTACTCGTTTTGACTGCAACTTCTATTTAAAAAAAACTAGCAAACTAGCAAATATAAAGACACAAAATCTCATTTTTCAGGTTTGATAAATTTCAAATAACAAGATAAATCAGCTTCAAATTGAAGAACAACTTTTTGGGGATAATACAACTACGATAGCAAACAAGAAAAAAATAAAAATTTTCAAAAATTGTTTGTAGAAATCATAGAAAATGTAATATTTCTTTATAATTATTTAAACTCATTGCCCTTAGAGTACTAATATGTGCAATCATGAAAACGCACACATAAATTTACAAAAAAAAATTCCACAAAGGATTCCTTTATTTTGTTCTTTGTAGTAATTGGACTCCTTATTTTGTTCTTTGTAGTAATTGGAATCCTTTATTTTGTTCTTTGTAGTAATTGGACCATCCGCATAAAGTTCTTCCTTAACATGTCCCGATATAAATAAATAGAACAGGCGATTAACTGAGCGATGAACCACTACAACCAATCCAAGAACTCGTTAATATTCTTGAAATATGTTATTCACCGTTTATGTAATCATTAAAAGTGTAATAAAAACCTCTTTTCCTTTGATAATAAGTTAATTTCAATGAGTACCGGTTTCGATCAAGCGATCATCTTCAGCTCAAATGGTCAATGGTTCAGAAGCCTTACATATGTCACAATACATTTACAAAACATTTATTAAAATTATACCAAGCGAAAATGGCATAACTGTAAAAGCGGCGATGAGCTACTTGCAGGTGAAGAAAAAAAAATTATACCAGGCGAAAATGGCATAACTGTAAAACCGGCAATGACTTACTTGCAGGTGAAGAAAAAAAAACATTATGTAATCGGTGTCGGGACACTGGTCAATATATTAGAAGGGGTGGACAAGGTCCAAATCGAAAAACTACTCTGATTTCTAGTCCTTTCCTCTCTACGTCAACGTACTGCCACAGCACGAAACCTCATACAACCTCATACGACCTAAGATGAGCACTAGGGTGGCCCTTATTTTTTACGATCGAATTTTTTTCACGTGACCCTCTAGATTTGTTCTACTATGAATAAAAATAAGTCCTGCAAAAGAAAAACTTAATTCGACCACGGGAAGGGGTGCCTCAATCGATTTGAAGTTTGAAAATGTCAGTTATTTTTCTCATATTTGACGTATGACTTTAGTTTAACAATTTAAATATACAGTTATTGTTAGTATATAAGGGTACCTTACTTTGGTTGTCCAGTAACCATATTTGCTTATATAATTATTTTAATTAAGTAACTTATTCGATCCTTTAAGACTTTTACAACGCCGCGTGTTCGCACTGTCTACGTGCGACGCTCTTACACTACTTTGGATTAATTTCTAATTTAGCCCTGTCCGAAACATTGTTCTGCCCCTTTCACATATATTTCATATTTAGAAAATAAACTGCTTCCGGGTTATGCCGTGTGTCAAGATTTGTTAATGCTGACGTTTCGCGAACCATGTTGCTCGCTTCTACAAAGGTAATTGAATACTCGCGAAACGTCAGCATTAACAAATCTTGACACACGGCATAACCCGGAAGCAGTTTATTTTCTAAATGTTTCTGGCCGTGAAAGCCTACGTACTTATATTTCATATTTCTTGTCCTTTATCAAGTAGACGCACACTCACTTTAGCATAGAGTTTGAGGTGTTCTCAGTATAAGGGTTTGAAGTGTATCAAAAATGACCAAAAAATGGAGACACGAGGTCTAGATAAATTGTTTTTATTGGTTTATTTCGAACAACAAATTGTTGGTGCTAAATTGCCGACTATGGGTCAGGTTTTAAGAGTGCTTTCTTATAACTTGCGAAAAGTTAACCTGAATCTTCGCACTAGTGCGGCTCTTGTTATAAAAGAAGAGGAAACATGTTGACAAAAGGCACGAATCCCTGTGAAGCTAACTGCACATAGTATTGCCAAATTAGAACCACTTTACCAGAAGTGGAGAACCCTAAATTGGAATGCAAAACACCGAACTGCGTCTCAAATACAACGAGAAAACGAATTTACTGATCGTTGAACGATATATTCGATATCGGCCATGCAAATGCTTTGCAAATGATGACAATCGAAGAAGACAAAATATTTCTGTTGAAGCAGAAAAGGGCAAGTCGAAGTGATGGGTGCTGGTGATCGCATTTTAGCGGAAAAGGAGCAGCGAAAACTCTTTGGCAGAATGGCAAGAGATGCTGGAAGAAAAGGCTCTACAAACAATAATTTCTCAAGGTACATTTTAGTAATTTAATTAATTCATTTTGTTGTGTTTAATTTTATTTAAACCCTTTCGCTGGTGGTGTACAATGTATTGTAGATTACTTTTTTTTATCTAAAATTGATTATAAATTTATAGTACAGTTTAGTGTGAATCGGTTTGCCCGCATTTACGCATTTAACGAATAGTAGATAGGAAAACACTAAACGCCGAATTTTAAACAACTCCATAATTTGTTTCTGTGTATTACTATTATTTGCTATTATTATAATTAATACTATTGTTATACATTTTTTGTATTGTTCATATATTTATTTTTCAGAGCCTAGTAAACATAGTTATAATTCAGTTCTAATTAGTACCTAAGTCTATATGCGTTTGTAAATAACAGAAATAATTATTAAATAGTTTATAAACAAAACAATGATTACTTTTATTTTTTTCCTTTTATCAGTTACCTTTGATTGTTTATTAAACACAGAAATATAATAAATTTTGTTTAAACAATTTTCTGTTTATTGATAAATATAATATAAATAACGTTCTTTTAGTTCATATAATAATTACAATACAGCATTAGAATAATATCTAATGCGTAACGGATTGAAATGTGTGTATATTTTAATTTTAATAATGTCCCATTTTTTGCATAAACAAAGCCCTTGAGGCACGTCTTCCCATTATCCGATCGACTTCAAACCTGGAGGGAATTAGTTTTTTAGTATGTAGAACAAATTACAGGGGTGACGTGGACTTAATTTTGACAATAATTTTTCGTTGAGAGTAACTAAGGTCCACCCTAATGAGCACATTGAATAGAAATGTCTGATCAAACTGTTAGAAACAGATTAAAAGAAGCGAATTTGAAACCAATAAGACCTTTCGGCGCACCTTGCCTTACACAGCATCACAAAGCAGCGCGAATGAGGTTTGCTCTGCATCACAGAGATTGGCAACTTCGTTATATCCTATTGATGACGTGTGGGATCAGCTCGACGGACGTGTTCGCAAGCGCCCTAATCCACCCCAAGAACATTTAAATAATTTTTGACTGGTACTACCTTATTCAAATGGTATTGTCTAAATATTATTGTGACCAATGTTACAATAAAAACCACAGTATTTTTCGCATTTGTTTTAGTATTTTTATGGACACCCTCCTCAAAGGTCAATTGAGTCCGAATCAATCTCCAAAACATAATCAACAAATAAAAAAACCGCGAAACATTGAAACAATATTTCTCTATCTAAGCGTTTGTAGTGTTCACTTTGTAGTCTCTACACTTTTTTGTTTCCTATAGGCGATTGTCTAGCGTATTTATTGACGCAAGTACTTGACAGGTATTACTAAGCTAACTGATCTAATAATAGAATATTTCTGTTCATTATGATTGACACACGTAAACAATATCTTAGTAGTTTCAAAATTACTTAAACACATTACACATTTCTCTGAATACAATTAATAATTCGCAAATTATCTTCAATATACTACATATGTAGATAACTACCTAAAATACGTAAACAATATGACAACAAATCACTTATTTCGCGTTAGTTTTACATAAACCTGTATTGTGCGCCATTATCAGATATTGCAATTATAAACAGATGAAAACATATAGAGGGGAAAACACAATTTTAGCCAGCTGGTATATCAGTTGTTTACTTATTTAGTAACGATTACGTTGTTCCAAAAGTCGTAGCGACATCGCCTAATCGCTTTGATGTTCAAATTTTCTGGGTAAATACGTAATAAAATGTTAAATACGGCAGTACGACCTACATCAATGCGTGGACAGTGATTTGTGGAACATTTGAACAGTAGAAAGTGCAACAGTTTGTTATAATCGAGCTCAAATTTGTTTATTTATAATCAAGTTTGTTCGTGCGATAGCGTGCACTTTTAAACAAAGTGTTGTATTTCGCTTAATAAACTTCGAACAAAGGCGATACTAATTATGTAAGTATATCTTCCAGTTGCTTATTTTTACTGAAATGGAAGAATTTTGATTGTAAATTTAACATTGAAAGTTGGAAAGTAACTGGTATTTAAAATAAAATAACGTGTTCCTTAATGTGTTTATAAGGCAGTTATCTACAGATTTTCTCGAATAACAAATAAATTATTAGTGTTTATTACAACCGTCTCAACTATATATCTAACTAATACCGTTTTCTTTTGGTAAAACTGGTGCGCACTAGAATAACTGCACTCGCAATGCGTGAGCACCAAAAGAACCAAAATACCAAAAATACCAAATACCAAAAATACCAAATACCAAAAGAAAACGCTATAAATATCTGGGAAACAAAAACTTTAAAATTGTAAAACGTGTTGTTTGACGTTATCAAAACCACGATTATTGGTTCAAATTAATAAACCTGACGCAGACAAATAATTATTTATTTATATATTCCATTCTTTATTTGTTTCAAAAGAATAATAAAAATTATTGAGAATCTATTTCGTTTTTTGTTAATTTACTTCCTATTATATTATCACTTATTTTCAGCATGAAATATGGCCCATATTTTATCAATCAAAACATTCTGCGAAGGTTTCGTTTCCAATATTATTCTCCCTTCATCGCGTTGCCTCTGGCAATAAAATCGAAAAAATGCGGACTAAAATTGATATAGGTATAATGTCAAATGAAATTGATTCTTCTGTCTTCGTTTACAGTGTTCGATTTGGGTATAGAATTACGACAGAAATTGGCAAATGATGACTTCTACCATGATCACAAATCGTTTTTATATCCTTTCATGTATTCGTTCTATTCTTTCAGGGAAAAGTCTGAAATTACACGAGAAAATATATCATGGACATAGACATTACTTGTCTACAGTATGTTTTAAATTATTTAAGGAATTTTAATGATTTTTTGGGTTGTTTGAGTGGTCCAATAAATTTATTTCAGGACATGTTAACAACAACTTTATGGGGTTATTCTAATTACTACAATCAATAAAATCATGGAGTGCTCTGGTAGATCTGTGGTGTTTTCTGTACAAACTGCAGTATTTCTGTACACATAACACAATGTCACTAATACTGTCATAAGATGAGTGTCGTCTGTATTTAATTTTTGAAATGTTTGCTGGTGAATTCGTGGAGTAATATTAATTTTTAATTTTATTGCCTATTTCAAGTGAGTGTCAATTTATTGTATTATGTAATTATTATTATTCTGTTTGCATATCTGATGTTAATTGTTTGTTGTTGATCCCTAAAAATGTGAAATTATTGCTTTTTGTAGCTAGGCCTGAAGACGAAAGTTATTTTTCGAAACATGTAGCGAATTAGACCTACAATAAATACATCGTTAGTGGACTGGCTTATCCTTTTTATTTTATTCATCTCTGACTAACGTTATGGACACCTTCATATCAACATGTAACTACATATATACACTATACTGATTTTGTTCGTAAAAATATTCAAACCAACTGGTTTTTATAAACCTTAAAGCGATAGGTATGTTTCAAAGATATTTTCCTGATCATTAAACGTCATGATAATTTTTTTGTGATAGATATGTTGGCAACTCTTATTTTTATGGGGAAAAAACTTATACTCTCACGCCAAATTTACTCTTTCAACGCGTCCGGAGTAAAAACTTGTTTATTTTATTTATCATAAACACACAGAAATATCTAAAGCAAGTTTTTAAACAACTTTAAATGCCCTTCAAATATTTTCCATAAAAATGAGAATTCAGATTAAAAAATAATAATTCTTATTCTTAACTGCTTTGAATAACAACAATAGTATGCTTACATATTTATTCCATTCTCTACTTAATATGGACTATCATAACCAACCAAATTATTACTGCATAACGAAATAACTTTATAAGTTACAGATCGCATGACAAAAATAATTTTTTACATCACGTACTGTCTGTTCTCTTTAAGGACAATTCCGCAAATTAGCAGTCAACATCATTTCTAGGAATGTAATCACAATGTTTTCAAAATTTCGAGGAACAACCATATTCAAATATTTAAATAACGCTTCCAGTAAAGCTCTAGAAATACCTCCATATAAACAGTATAAATACATCAGAACCGGTATAAATTTACATTACAATCTGAGAATAAACTCACCGAACAAATAAATAACAATCGGAATGAAAAGCTACTTAATTATTAACGGAGCGTTAAAAACCAATTCGCCGAAATCTTCGATCTAACAACGTATACTAGATACGCATTATTATTGTTCATACAACAACAGACGAGCCACCGTCTATACCAGCGCTTCCCAACCTTTTTACTAGTGATGGGCACAATCGTGTTATTTCAAGAATCGATTTTAAGTATTCGAGTGATTCGCATAATCGTATGATTTAGTTCTCGAGTTGTTCTCGATTAATAATCGATTATTAATTAATTTTTAATAATCGATTCTTAATAATCGATTTTTAATAATCGATTCTTAAAAATCGTTTATGAATCGACTATGAATAGGGAGAGTCAATGATGAAAAAGCATATTTTGGGTTGGAAACTGATGTAAATATATATGTAAAATCGACTATTAAAAAACGATTATTAGCATACGATTATTCAAAATCATTTATTCAAAATCGATTTTTAAGAATCGATTTCAAAAAAAAATCTGGTGTGGCTAGGCACATGATTTTATCATACAATATATAAAATTAATAGTTTAGCTGCATGAGATTCTATTTGATCGAGATCGATCGTGTCTGCATTAAAATAAAACAAGTTAGACAGGACTTGACAGATATTTTGATAATATCGACAGTAGGCATTGTGAAAAAATCAGCATTTGACACTACCTACTGTCATAAGAATGAAAATAATTGTCAAATGCTGTCTAACTAACTTTTAGTGCAGGCACGATCCCGATCAATTAGAATTTTCTCATACAGATAAACTATTAATTTTACCAAAAAATCTCAAAAACAAATTATACAAAATTTCCTCTACTTTAATTAATTATTTAACGATTTTGACAAAATTACAGAAATGGCGGCTCATTTGCAAAATCCTTGAAACATACTTAGAGGAAAAAACTACCAGTTCCTTTGGCCCCTATTGAACAGAAAGCTTTTCAGATCTAAGTTTGGCCATGAAACTTCTAAATATGAACTTTCGTCTCGATACCTTTAGTAGTTTCTCCAAAATCGTCCCCACAAAAATCGGATACACACACACATACATACACACAGACATTTTTTGTACCTTGGTCAAAAATGATCAGGGGACCTAAAAAGGCCTATTTCCGGTAAAATCTCAATTTTTTTCTTCGGCACGATTACAATACTTTATCATAATATGTATGATAAAGTACTAATAATCGAGATACCTCGATTTTTTCGAGAATCGATTATAATCGATTGTGTAATCCGAAAGCGCCCTACTTTTGGCGAAACTCAAACATCAAAATATACCATGTCGTTTCCAAGGCATTTCAAGAATTTTTTTGCACACAGAAAAACGTGTAACGCATTTCAAGTAACCAGATACAACTCTGTACAAAAACGCAGTTCAATGATTGAATATTACTTATATATTACTCACTACTGTGAAATTAATTAAAGTATCCTGTAAAATTTAAAAAAATTCCTGTAAAATTAAGGTGATACTGTTCTAATTTCACAGGAATATGTTTGTGGAATACATGAATTCTGTAAAAAACACAGAAATTTAGCTGGTATCCAATAACAAGCGATGTTACAGTTAATTCTTCCTTTACAGCTTTCTTGGTAGTTTATTACATTCATTTTCTTTAACATTGCAGATATTTCTCTCTAGGTATAAACTTATTTGTTCTTTTCAGTTCCTTCAAGTATTAGATACCAAAGAAAGGAAGAAGAAATTACAAATCAAACAACGCGAAAACGAAGACTACAAAAAGCACCTGCTACAAATAATTAAACAAATAAAGTCATTTAAAAACAAACAAAAGATCATTGATCAAAATACAAAAATGTAGAAACATTTATTCTGAGTAAAAAGTTTCATATGGACCTATTGATAACAAGTTAATGTTCCTTAAGAAGTTAGAACCATTTAAAACACTGTTTTATTAATATTTTGTTATTTTTTAAGGTATTGAAAAAATAGAGTCCTTATGAAACATTTTAGTTAGAACAATAATTACGTTCTGAGAAAAAAAAGGTGGGAATAAACACCCAATTAGAAGATATTTGCACACGCTAATTTTATCGATAACATCATTTCTTTATTTTCTCCTAAGGTTGGTTAAATAAGAAAAAGGCTAAATTCTTCGTCTAGAATTGCAAATCACTCTGTATATTTATTAAGTTTCTATGAATGGGACCGACAATATTTTCGTCATAGAAGCTCAGAACTTCATAACGTCTGGTGATAGGGTAGTTATCTTATCTGGAATGTAAGATCATATTGAAATCCATTACCTACAACTCTGTTCTTCTTCTAAAGTACCATTATGAGCAGCAGATTGAAATTTAAGGTTTATTTCGTCACACATTTGGAAAGGCTAAAATATTGAAATCAAATTATGTTAGAGTTTGACCAATAACTTCGCCAGATTGTTATTTTGTTTTTATGTAACAGATAATCGTAACTAAATATTGACAATTGAAGTTAATGAATAGTATAGAATGTCTAGAATGTTACTCGTTGGATGTAATATCGAAATAACAGTGGTTTATTGGGCTAGAAGGGCTCCAAACCGAAACTATTCATGGAATGACCTTGTTTATTCATCCAATACATAAAATGATAATCCCATGCTAAAATAATACATAAAAATAACAGTGAATAATGTGCCTATGCACCGGCGACCTCCGCCACTATTTATACATACTATTTTTCTGCGGAACCCCTGACGACATCTCGCGGAACCCCTAGGGTTTCGCGGAACTCCTATGGTTCCGCGGAACCCCTGTTGGGAAACGCTGACTTCTAACGTATACATACTACGCGCATTATCATTATTATTATTACTACAACAGGCGCGAGCCACCGTCTATACTGTATATTGAAAATCGCGCATGTCGGCTCATTTGTATTGAAGAGGCGTACGCGATACCAAACTAACGCTTTAGCGTACAGTTAAAACCTACAGCGAAAGGTTCAGTTACTACTTACTAGTTGACGACAGTGATGAATGAAAAGAAGTGAAGACTGGGAAGTGCCGACAGATATCAGTGACAGCCGCAGTTGTATACGTTGTATAGGTGTGAATTTATAAGGAACAATTTGGTTTACAGTTAGAAGTGGATTTTCTTCGCCTTAGTACGAAAGAGTTTGTTTCTACGAGTTGAGGATTTGACCCCAAACTGCCAACTTGAACTTACGGTATAGGTCAATAGATTGATAGGTCACCAGTTGGGGCACTGATACTTAAATAAGGTAATGCTAGTAAATAACATTAAGAAGATTACTAATTTTAACAATTTTATGGGTGTTTATATAATATTTATATATATATTATTAATATATAAGGGTGTATTAACATTCGTTGCTTCGTTAGCAAGTTTAGTATTTAGTTCTTAAGATTTAAATTACCATTATGTAAGGTAAACACCCCAAATTCAAGTGTTTTTTACAGTTAAATAAGATTTATTATTAACAAATGTAAAACATTTATGTTTTATCATTTTTAATGAAACACAGTATAAAATAAGTCCTTAGCATGATTTTCTTTTGTGCTTTCTTCTTTTTTATTAACAAAATATTCTCTCCAAGCATTAATGTGCTTGATCACGATAGAATAATGATTTTTTGGATGGTGATGGCATGAGTTCAACTGTTATCTCCAAAGATGGTGTATCAATGCCAAAATCGCTACTCTCTGCTGCTAGTATAATAAATAATTAGATTATTGATGTCCGTAATGACTCGTGTCGAAAACAGGACAAAATCCGTACAATTTATTGTAATATAGCAAACAATGTAGGTAAAATATGTTATTTTCTTGTGAAGAAATTATAGACAAAAAGAATTGAATTTGCTAGATGAAGCTGATTTGAAACTAACACGTTAAATTCCTTTATACTCTTTTTTTTCCCAATAACGTAATATTTGAGAACATCTTCAATGTTTGTTCCAAATAGTTCGTAATGTCAGTCCGAGTAAAAAGTTTTATACACAGAGAAATATTTGTAAAGAAACTGTAACGAAACGCAGTTCAATTGTTAAGAATCACTTCCAGTGTGAAATGGCAGTAGTTTTGCTGTGAAATTGCAAACATATCCTGTAAAATTACTGTGATAGTGTTGTAATTTCACAGAAGGATGCGAATATTGCAAGAAAGTACAGCTGGAATCAAACGATATTGCATAACAATAACAATTAACTTTCTCTAACTTTGCTGAAATGTTTCTCTGTTTCAAAAGTTTCATATTTATTGATTTCTTGAAGAAGTTAATATCCCTTAAGAAGTTAGAGCCTTTTAAAATACGTTTTTATTTTTATTATTTCAAACGGTTGTATTTTTTAAGGGATGGAAAAACATAAATCAGTCTATGTGATTGTCCCATGCATATATTACAAATTATTTGTATATTTTGCTCACACATACACAATGTGCATTAATATACAATAATTTATTATTACTCGAGACGAAAGTTAAATGTAACACCAAATTTTAAATAAAGAATGCAAAATAACTGTCAATTGTTTTGTGTTGTCAAGCTTTTATTACAACTCTGCGAACTCTGCTTTTTATGATTAATGAGGTCACAAAATGTAGAATTTCACTTTAAAATTTCTTGACTTCTTGACTGCTTATGCTGCTTATAATTTTGTTGTCACTGGGCATATCTATTGTCGAATATTTATGTTTGAGTAACTATTCATGTTACAGTAATTGTCTGGTATAGACAATAGATATAAATAATCTTTAAAAACTGCTGGAGGTAAATTAAGTCATTTTTAGAAATCAATCAAAGCTGAAATTTTCACCACTTATATCATTTATTTTGTTTCATTTACTTGAAACAAAAAAAAATATAGTTTGCTGATTTTGAACTTATGTATTCTTGAGAGAGACAAACTAATGTTTTGTTCATCATTATATCTTATACAGGATGCTCTGAAATTGCAATTCAAGTATTATGTGTTTAAAAACATCAAACGCTTGCTCTTTTTCAAATTTAACAACCAACACATCAATATACTAACCAAAAGAAAACAGTAACTGCAAAGTTCAGTCAAAAATACCATGTAACATGACTCTTTTAAAGGAAAGTTCACAGCAAAATTTGAAATTTAAATTATCTACTGCAAAGATTACCTATACAATACTTGCACATTCTTTTGTAAATACCATTGTAGTCAATTTGTATGTATTCGCGTTTGGCTAAGAATTATTTATTAGTTTGTAACCATAATTAACTCACAAGCGACAATTCTATATAGGTTGGCAGGACTTTAATAAAATATTTTCTGGAACGTTATACTATCAGAATAATGTCGTATTATGTTAGCTATCTGTTAAATGACCCGTAGTTAAACAATCGTAGCAAACATTCTGTTATTATCAAAAATATCTGCTCGTTATGAATATTTGAGGTCTAAATGTGTTTTTAATGATTGGCCTACACGAGTAGAGATTGTTTTTGTTCCTAAACAGATAACGAAAAATTCGAATTGTAACAAAAAAATGAACCTGATATCAAAGTGTATACAGATAACCTTTTTCATATGTTTTCAAATAATTTGCTAACGCGCGCATTTTTGTGCGATTTTTGTGTAATTATATAAGTGCAATAATGATGATGTATTCTGTATTTATATGTATGACAGAATTTCTTATGGTGAGATTACTTAACGTGATAAAAATAAAGAGATAGATAAAAAAACATTACCTATTTTCAAATTTTTCATAATATGTACATATATATTGTATACTCACTTGATATCAACAATATCTTGGATATATTTTACATTCTCATACTGTCAGCAAATTTATGCATTAAAAAGTGGTTAGTCATCTGTTTAGCGGTCGATATTATAAATTATTCACATTTTTTATGTTTTTTGTGCGCAGTATAATGACGCGGTTAATTATAGTAACTTATTAATCAAAGGACTCTGCTCTAAGGCGATTGATTTTGCATAATTCGTTAGACTTTGTACTATTGTTTTATAGTTGTTATAGCATTTCATATAATACACTGCTCAGAAAAATTAGGGGAACACGCTTGGCGAAACCTGGGAGTCAATTCACACCTTGCGCGAGTTCTCACCGTTCGTGAATTAACGTATGACCTTGGATGCAATCAGTTCGAACCGTATTCTATGGGCAGTGTCGACAATGCAGTGTCCTTTACTACCGGTAGAGTACGTCCGTTATGTTCATGTTATTGCGATTCCAATCCACACAAAATCTGAGTGTCGTCGATATTATGATATTATGAGTTGTAACATTGTGTTTGGATATTTCTTTAGTTAAATATATGTCGTTCAAGTATACTCATAGATAAAAGTTTTGATTATAATAATAATAATGATATTTATTTAGTTAAACGAAACTAATAATCACAATAAATTTGGTTTCCTAAGTAATAAACTTATCAACTACTTAAAATTAGCCAATACATGAACCCGACATGATGTTTTAAAAAGACTTAGCGAACTACTGTTTTTTATATCACTTGGCAGGGTATTAAATATCTTCAGTGCTCTATAATAAAATGAATTTTGTGTGCTGCTTTTTGTATATTTTGGTAATCTGAAGTGGTCCTTTTGCCGAGTATTGTATTCATGCTGCTGACTATTGTATGTTAAATAATTACTCATATAATTTGGGAGTTTATTATTTATGCATTTATATACCAACGTGAGTGCCTGACATACCGTTCCTGGTTTAACATTCAAAAAATTTAATTTACTCACCATGGACTTAACACTGGTTAACCTGGAGCTTTGTAATAAAATTCTGAGTGCTCGATTTTGTTGTACTTGAATCTTTTTAATGTCTTTGTCTGTACACAAAAATATTATACTGCTGCAATAGTAAAAATATGGTTCTATAATCGTATGGTACAAAGATATTCTAGCTTTTAATGTAAGTTTATTAGATATTCTTCCTAAGTAGCTAATCTTTCGACTCACCTTTTTAACTATATATTCCATATTACTCGTAAATTTCATTAACTATTATCTAAAATTACTACCATAGCTACAATTTATGTCATCTCACTTTGAAATTATAAGTATGGGAATATGTAATTGTCAGAGAATATTGATTTTGTATAATAAATTTATACTGTGCTGCGCTAAAAATTTATAATATTTCACTGTTACGTCCTTATTCTCTCTCTTTTTTTACATGTTGGTACCAAAATGAATCATTTTGGTCTTCAAAAACAGAATAATTGAAAAATAACGTATCAACAAAGTTCCCACCGACACCGCCGTTGTTGATTTCATACTAAATCCACAGAAAATATTTTGCTAAAGTTTGATGTTTAATAACTTTTATAATTAATGATCGATTTAGATAATGTTTTCAACATATTGTAAATAAATTCATCAAGATTATCTCCTATACTTGCTATTTTGAAAAATAAATTTGTTGATCTTTTTACACAGGAGGAATCAAAAAGTGGAGTAACTATTCAACAAAGTCAGGTTCTCAAATAGTCTGATGCAGATTTACAATTACAATTCGGTGACACCTGTGCAGAAATTAGTTTGTAAACTAGAGTTTTCAAGTAAATTTAGATTTTTTTCATATTTCATTAAAATTAAAACTTTAATCCTAAAAAAAGTAGGAACTAGAAAACTTGTATCACTTGGGAATAAAGTTACAATACGTTGGAATAAAACTAGACAATGCTATTGCTGAAACCCACTAATGATGCAATTACTTTCGCTGTATTATATTTGTGTTTAACTGTTGCCTAAATACATACGTGCTAAACTGTATTACTTTCTAAACTTCAATACGTATAATATATTCTTGTATTAAATGAATTACATGCTGGATTAATATTAATATCATCAATTTTTTAAATAACAAAGTCACGTTCTAGTTAATTACTATTTATTTAATGTAGTAACACATTTTGTATTTCACAAATGTAGTTTATGAAATACAAAATATGTTTTCTGCAATGTAAATTATCCTAAAGCTTTCATTTAAAGTAATGTCGAAATAAATCCAGCATGCAACGTGAGCGTGTAGAGTGAGGAAGTTTTATGGGGTTGCGAAACGAACGATCGGAGATTTTACATTGTTCCACCAATTAAAACTTTGCCGCTTTTAATGAACATATCCGCGCACAGCGGCAGGATCGTTAATAAAACCAGTATTTTCGAAAGTTTAATTGAAATGCGGGTTTTAGCTTAACATTTTATGCCCTTCGGTTGGGTTGGGTTTTTGCTATACATAGCTAGTTTTAATCAAATGCACCCCTACTACACCTCCCTATATGTACTATGGTGGGCATAAAAAAACGGCGACACTCAAATTTGTACTTACTAAACTGGGCTTCGTAATATCATGTCAGTACGGTTGACATGTCACTCAAATGTCATCTTGGATATTGACGTAAGAAATAAAAATGCCGCAATTGAATGAATTGCAGAAGGCAATAATTCAAACTCGCCTGCATTCGAGAAATTGCTACTGAATTAAGTGTAGGCAAAAATTACGCGAAGAACAAAATTGTTCACAAATACGGTCACCATAAATGTTACACAACTAGAATTGTTCAGAATGTAAGCTAGTATGATAAAGTATTATAAAGGTGCCAAAAAAAATTAGATTTTATCGGAAATATCTCATTTTGGGTCTCCTGAACATTTTTGACCAAGGTACAAAAAAATATCCGTGTGTGTGTGTGTTGGTGTTTATCCGCTTTTTGTGACGACGATTCCGGAGAAACTACTAAAGGTATCGGGACGAAACTACATATTTCATGACCATTTCATTAGTTTCATTACCAAAACGTTTTTGTTCACAAGAATCCAAAGGAACTGGATGTTTACTCTACGAATTTTTCAGGATTTTGCAAATGAGCCGCATTTTTTTTAAATTTCGTTAAATAATAAATTAAAGTGGAGGAAATTTTTACTTTATCATACGCAGTATGCTAAAGTATTGTAATCATGCCGAAAAAAAAAATTGAGATTTTAGCGGAAATAGGTCTTTTTGGGTCCCCTGAACATTTTTGACCAAGGTACAAAAAAATGTCTGTGTGTGTGTGTGTGTGTGTGTGTGTGTGTGTGTGTGTGTGTGTGTGTGTGTGTGTGTGTGTGTGTGTGTGTGTGTGTGTGTGTGTGTGTGTGTGTGTGTGTGTGTGTGTGTGTGTCTGTGCGTATGTCTGTGTGTAAACGATTTTTGTGGCGACGATTCCGGAGAAACTACTAAAGGTATCGGAACGAAAGTTCATATTTAGAAGTTTTGTTACCAAACTTAGAGCTGAAAAGCTTTTGGTTGAAAGGGGTCCAAAGGAACTGGTAGTTTATTCTAAGGCTTTTTGAAAGATCTTGCAAATGAGCCGCCATTTCTGTAATTTCGACAAAATAGTTAAATAATAAATTAAAGTAGAGGAAATTTTTAATAATTTATGCCTATGATATTTTTTGGTAAAATTAATAGTTTAGCTTTAAGAGCAAATTCTATTTGATCGAGATCGGTCGCATCTGCATTGATATGAAACTTCAAAGTAGCCTGGATTTGACAAATAGTTTTTTGTGCTGTCACCACAGAAATGTCTATGGCTGTCACACTCGAAAACAGCTGATTTCGTCAGAGGTTGGAGAACCGCTATGGAACGTTGCCGCTCTACTGCGGTAAAGTAGAAAATACAAAATTCAAATAAAATAAGATCGCCAATTTGATTGTTTGTTGATAAGAAATATCAACCCGTTGTTATCTAATTGTAAAAACGATAATTGAGAAAATTGTAAATAAAGTATAGCGATGAGTATACTTACGTTTTAGTATGTTGGTACGGATGTGACATCTACAGTGTCATGAACGAATATAAATCTGTCAGAATTTGATTTAGCTTTTTAAACTTGACGTTTCGTAGAAGTGGTAGGTATCAACCTAACATTTCCTATCCAGAAATATAACCATTTTTAATTTTTTGTAAGTACGTATTTCTCAAAAAGCAACACAAAAAACGTTGATGTCACTCCTGCCGAAAACTACATAGCGCGACTCACTCACATGCGACGGCGACGCTTCGCCTTCGGTGACGCGCCGCATCACCGGTCGCCGCGCTATTCCGTACTTTCGGCACTTGTGACATAAATAACTATTATTCTAATGACGTAGTGTAGGTAGTGTCAAATGCTGATGCTTTGACAATACCTACGATTTATCTCAATAAAATAGATTCTCATGCAGCTAAACTATTAATTTTATATATTGTATGATAAAGTCATGTGCCTGGCCACATCAGATTTTTTATAATTTATGTCTATGACATTTTTTGGTAAAATAATAGTTTAGCTACATGAACAAATTCTATTTGATTGAGATCGGTCTATCAGCATTAATTAACTAGTTAGCCAGGATTTGACAGACATTTTCATTCTAATGACAGTAAGTCAAACGCTGATGTTTTGATAATACCTACTAGAATCAAAATATAGAATAGAATCTCATGCAGCTAAACTATTAATTATATACATATATATATAGTCTGATGAGCCTGGCCACATCAGATTTTTTTTGCTCTAGCTAATACCTGATTTACAGCTTGCAAAATAACTTTATCCGATTGGATGTTTCTAAGATTTTCATATCAACTATATTTTACGCAATCATGAACGTTCTTAGGGAGGGGGGCGGATCCACAAAAAAAAAACACATGAAAAGTTCACTCTTTACCCCTAGGTTGATGATTTTTTTGCAGAGGTGATTAGATGCTGGATAAGCCACTTTTGCGGCGTAGGATGGGGGTAGGGCTGAAACTTTTCGAATCCAACGCTTTTGGCAACAGATTCGTTCAGCCAATACTCAACTACTTGATACTAATCAAACGTAACGCGTTTGCGCTGACTTTCCAACTGGTTGCGTTTGCTGAACGCGCCCAATGAAACTACTTGTCACAGGTGTCAGATTAGAAAACGTCACTCAAAACAATGATTATCTGAACTACTAAAATTACCGCGGAGCTGGAAAATAAATGAGATATACTGCCTTATTGCAGTATCATAGTCCATCTACAACATTATCGTAAGTGTTTACCTTGCAAGAGAACTTCTATTCTTATTATTTTAGGTTATAAATTAAATCTATGTGCCCCAAAAACCGCTCAACCATATATTTCATGAAACGTATCCGTTGGTTACAGTCTCTCACTCCATCGACCATCTCCGGCAAACAGGAAGTTAATCGAGGCCAGTCACCAGAAGACAAATTACAGACTCTATTTCCTTGCGTCCGGGCATGGAAGTAATCGAAAAATTCTGCGTGCCGGAGCCGCAATGGATCCTCGATGAAGGAGAAGCTGGTTCGCTCTATTGGAGGCGAGATCCAACAGGAAATAATGCCAGGTATTTACCGCCGGGTGGGGGTAGGCGGGGGTTGGCGGCGACAGGGGTGTATATGGGTCCCTCTCCAACGTTAAGAATGTTATATAGGCTGGGGTAATTCGATAGAGAACCGAGATTGCGGAAGCTCCTCATCCCTTCTTCCTTCCTTCTTAATATTCAATTTCACCTTGAAATTTTCGAATATTTTCCGGCTGAATGGAGAACCCTTGTCTCTCGTGAAGGGATTTGCGATCGGGAGAATGGGTTGGAAGTCCTTCTCTTAATATTTTATAGCTGTGCGGTGAAATTGGTAGGAGAGAGTTTTTGAGGAAAAGCTTTGAACATAGTAAATGTACTGAAGAGGTTTGGTTCTATATAGTTTTTTTTGTTGAAATTTGTAGCACATTGTGGAGTGCTGTAACAACAAACAAAAATATCAACTGGCATCAAATAGAAGCCAAGAAGAAATGCCAATAATGGTTCAAATAAATCTAAAGTATTACCATACATAGCAGGACTCACCCCTAATCTAATTAAAATATTCAGAGATCAAAATTTATCTTTTGATCGCAGAGTTATGAAGAAATTAGTAATTTCAAAAAAACGAAACAAAACGATTGACAATTTTCTTTCTTCTGGTTTTACCGGAAATTACGTCATCTCTTACATTGCAAACTGCAGGCTATACTTTGTCAGCGGTACTTTCAATCGTGATGATTTTCTAAACCCAAAATGTAATGAATAGTAATGAGTAGGTACCTCGATTATACAGACAGGTGCCAGATCAATAATTCCAACAATAATAAATTGTACTTGCGAGCTGATTGGCTGGTGTTCGATCTGCGATATTTATTCGTAACTTATGGTGATTTAAGGAGCCAAAACATCGTCTGGCTCCATAAATGAAAAATAGTAAACAGTAGTTGACGGAGTGAGCAGCATTTTTGAGTAAATGAAAGTAGGCGTGAAACTCAAGTGCAAATGACAAATAAAATTTATAATGCAAACCAGCTTCGTTAAACTGACCAGTGACTAGGGGCCTTATAAAAATTAGAAATAATACAAATAAACATAAAACTATCCATGCTGTTAACAGTAAACAAACTCTCATAGAGTCAACAACAAATGCAGGATCATGCTAAGCAAGTTATAATATGTTTTCACCTACATTTTCTTTTCCTAACCCGTTATATTACAAAGTAAAAAATTGTCCATTCCGGAAAAAAGACAAAGTCATACTAACATCAAGTATACCCAAAAATTTTAATTTTTAGTCTCTTATAGTTATCCAAATTCCATTCATCTGGTTCCATAAATAACAGCGTGGATCACCCGGTATTATTAATAATAATAATAATAATGTTTATTGGTGCTAAATACAAAAGAATGTTTACACAAGTCAAAGGAATACATCAAATAGACAATTAAAGAAAAAAAAAATTACATATGTATCAGATCGTGAAAGCCACGATCCAGAAACTCCTCGTTGCTGTACGGACACTTTTCCATTAAATACTTTTTCATGGTTTTCTTAAATTCCTTTGGAGAAAGAGACTTGGTTGCAGTCGGAAGAGCATTATAAAATTTTAACGCCCAATAACTTGATCCGACACGTGACTTCTGCAGTCTGAGAAAAGGTTGGCGATATTGTTGATTTGCACGAGTATCATAGGTGTGAATCGAATTTGATTGTGTAAAAGTCTCCGAATTTACTTTTGCATACACCAAACACTCTAAAATATAAACTGAAGGTAGAGTTGGGATTTTAACGTCGCGGAAGTGAGGCCGACAATCTTCTCGGTAACCAATGCCATGTATCACCCTTATGCATCGACGTTGAAGTGAGAAAATCTTTTTGCTATGGGTCGAGTGGCCCCAATTAAATATTGCGTATGTCATTACCGAGTGAAACAATGCGAAGTAAGCAACCGTAAGGTAATTTAGGGCCACGGTTTCCCTCAGTATTCGCAGAAAGTAAATCACCCTAGCAAGTCTCTTTGACACTAATTCAATGTGATTATCCCACTTTAATTTTGAGTCGATTAGCACACCCAGAAACTTTACATATTCGTCATCTGCACTATGTAATAGTTGATCATGCCTCAGACTAAACAGCAATGACATGCATTTGTTTGGATTTATATGCAGTCTGTTTGAGGAAAACCATTCTTTTATATTTGTGTCACCCACAGTTATCGTCCGAAGTAACTGTTCGTAGTTATCTCCCCCATCTACTACAGTTGTGTCGTCAGCAAACAGGATAATTTTAGAAGATGTATTTGCATTCTGAATGTCGTTAATAAATATAAGGAACATAATAGGACCCAGAACCGAACCTTGTGGGACTCCGTACTCACAAAGTTGATTCGTTGAAGTTTTGTTTTCAAACTTAACATGTTGATATCTGTCACTCAGATAAGATTTTAATAACCGGATACTGGAATTGCTAAAGTTATAATGTTTAAGTTTGTCTAACAGTATTTCATGAGACACGCAATCGAAGGCCTTTGTGAGGTCATAAAATGTAGCAACTGCGTGGTGCCCATTCTCAAAGTTTCTTAGAATCTCAGATATGAGGGAATCTATGGCCATGCTGGTCGATTTACCGTGCCTAAATCCATATTGCGACTCACTGAATAGTTTATTTGTTTCAAAGTGCTCATTAATTTGTTGTTTAATTATTTTTTCGAAAATTTTGGAGATTATGGGCGTTAGAGATATGGGTCTGTAGTTATTACAGTTATCTGGGGCGTCTTTCTTGTGGATAGGTATGACCGTTGATATTTTTAAAGATTTCGGAAAATAACTCTGCTCAATGCAAGCGTTAAAGAGATACGTAAGCGGATAAATTATAATATTTAATACTGTTTTGATTATCTTGACATTAATACCATAGCAGTCCTTGCTTGGCGAATTTTTTAGTGCTTTTATTACATCTCTCATAACATTAAAGGAAGTTGTATCGAATTGAAAATGGTTAGTGTCAACAACATTCATGTAGTGAAAGGGACCCGCAGCGGACTGATTTAAATTCTGCATAATATCTCTAGGGATATTGACAAAAAAGTTATTGAACTGCTCAGCAGATGGTGTGTTTTGAACATTAGTTTTTGTGGCATTAGGGATACTATGCTTGATGATCTTCCAGAGTGTATTGGGCTTATTGGTGCTGGAATCAATATAGCTACCAAAAGCTGTTCTTTTAGCCTCAACAAGTTTAGCTCGATACTTGCTTTTGAAAATTTTCAATTCATTCGTTGAAACCAGACCAGGGTACTTACGATTAAAGATATTTAGTGATCGCAAATGTTCTCTCATGTCATACAGATCGTTTGTATACCAATTTACCAAAGGTTTATTTTTAAAAACCACTTTAGATTTTGTGGGAAAACTGGATTGAATGGCTTCAGAAACGATGTTAATGAATTTGTCTGTTCTTAGATCCAGATGCATCGAGTTGTCACGAATAAAAGACCAATTTGTGTTTTCTAAAGTATTGTATAATGTCCACATACCAAGACTAGTCATCGGTCTATATGAAATCCTCTGGCCTTTTGTTGTTTCAGGCAAACATCGTAATTTAGCGATCAATCCGGCATGGTCGGATGTTAAACTATCATCTACTTGGATGCTAGTGAGCAATATAGAATTAGAAATAAAAATATTGTCTAAACATGAATCCTTTCTAGTGGTGTGTTTATTGGTTGAGTGTATTCCAAATGTTTTCAAAGTATTGCATAAAAGTAACGCGTTTGTATCATTGGTAGTAAACTTGACATTGAAATCACCACAAATGATTAGTTTATTGTTTGTATAATAACGATCCAGAATAGTTGATAATATATTAATAAAATTTTCAAAACTGCCAGTTGGGGATCTATAGATAGAGAGAATTACGAATTCCTTACACCGTATACCCGTTACCTCAATGTCCAACTCCACGGACATATCGCTCATATTCAGTTTCCTAAAGTCAATATCATCGCGTACGTAGATACATACGCCGCCATGCCTCTTCACAGATCTGCAAAAATAGTTCGCAAGACTGTAATATGGGATACCTACAGTTTCCAATGCATCCGACTGCAACCAATGCTCATTTATACAAAGAATGTCAGGTTTCTCTCTCTCTGTGAAAAGTGCCAGCTCGTTGAGTTTATTTGAAATACATTGGATATTTATGTGAAAGATAATTAAGTTTAGGTGTTCTTGTTTCTCGCGGGAGTCTTCCAAAAAAATCGGTTGATACCCACATCCTCTGGCCAGAGTGCTGAATCTCTAGCAGCGTCAAGTTTGTGCATTGGCACAGAAACTTTAAAGGACGAGTACTTGCTGGGATACCTAGAAGATAGTTTCTCACATTCTGCAGAATCTATATTATTTAGTTTTAGGTGTTGTGGTATGTCTTCCGGGCTAGTATCCTTCTCCAGGCGGGAAATGTGTAGGTAACCGTATCTGGCAACTCCCTTAAGTTTGGTATTTTGGGCAGATCCTCGAACCAGCTGCCTGCGAACCACCCCCTTGCCTCTTTTCTTTTGGTAAGTCACGGTGGTGAATGGCATATCTTCATGATTGGGTGTTGATTTTGGTGCCAAGTTGACTGTTTGCTTCAGACAATTATCGTCGTCTTCTTGCTTATTGCTCAAATCATCTGACTCCTTTTTATTTTCCAAATCAATAACTGATTCCAAAGTTTGTTTTTGCCTCAGTTTCATATTTCTGAAGTTTTCAGTTCCTTTATTTAACTGAACAGCACCACTATATGATTTATTCGGTTGGGCTGCTGGCTCAGAGATAGCGCTGAGCTCGTTGTTGATTTTGTGCTTTGATATGTAAGCTTCATCTCTAGAGATGGCGCCACTATCGTTTGCTTTGGAAGCTAGCAAATAATTTATTTTTTCCCTCAGCAATGTATTGTTTTCAGTGAGAATATTGTTCTTCTCTTGTTTGTCACTTATTATTGTTTTCAGCAAAGATACCTCAAGTCTCAGCAGTTGGACTTCTCGCTCCACGTTGGTGAACATAACCTCATCATCCTTGTTTTCTTTGTTTCTCTCCCCGCACTTCTTGGAGTGTCTTTTCAAACAACTCGGGTGAAAAGCAAAGCCACAAATTTCACATACTGCTTCCACTGACACTTGACTTTTACATTGTCCACAATAAGCTGCATTTAAAGCGGCTTCCGGGCCCGTAACACCTTCGACGTCAACCATGTCGCATATATATATAATAATATTATAATTATACCGTTAATAATATTATTAACGGTATATAATATATAATATTATACCGTTAATCGAAATCAGTTTAGCCCAGTCCATACTAGTTTGCCCTAAAGTATGCGTTTACAAACCAGGTTAAAATAGTTTGGCCTAGGTTAAACTACTTCAACCTAACTGATAAAAAAATAGGGGAACAACAATAATTTGATTTGCCTACCACTGTATTTTTTGAGGTAGGCTTAATTTGTTTATAAAGTCTTCTAAACTTTTATCTATATTGTTTAAAAACACAATTTGTCTTTTGACACGTTTCATGTATTTTATATTTATATATTAACTTTTTCGATTTGTATTAGATACAGGTATTTATAATTCTAAACGGTATATTGCTTTTAAAACTCTGAAGAGAAGACAATACTGTCCGAAATAATGGTTAAGGAATAAAACCTAAAAACCAAAAATTGTTGACTGAATTCCCACTATAAGTCTTCTCGTTCACAGTATTGGAAGCTTTTAAAATATTTAATTACCCGTACGTGCAATCCTAAGAAAATAAAAATAATTAATTTGTTTATAAAGTTTTTCTAAACTTTTATCTATATTGTTTAACAACACAATTTGTCTTTTGACACGTTTCATGTATTTTATATTTATATATTAACTTTTCCGATATGTATGAGATACAGGTAGTTATTTATAATTCTAATACGTATATTGCTAATTTTTTTAAAACTCTGAAGAAGAACACAATACTGTCCGAAATAATGGTTAAGGAATAAAACCTAAAAACCAAAAATTGTTAACTGAATTCCCACTATAAGTCTTCTCGTTCACAGATTTGGAAGTTTTTAAAATATTTAATTACCCGTACGTGCAATCTTAAGAAAATAAAAATAATTAATTTGTTTATAAAGTTTTCTCAACCTTTATCTATATTGTTTAACAACACAATTTGTCTTTTGACACGTTTCATGTATTTTATATTTATATATTAACTTTTCGATTTGTATTAGATACACGTAGTTATTTATAATTCTAATAGGTATATTGCTAATTTTTTTTAAACTCTGAAGAAGAACAGAATACTGTCCGAAATATTGGTTAAGGAATAAAAGCTAAAAACCAAAAATTGTTGACTGAATTCCCACTATAAGTCTTGTCGTTCACAGTTTTGGAAGTTTCTAAAATATTTAATTACCCGTACAATCACTCCCTACAATTCCTGTGAAATTTGAGAATGATGGATACATATACACCCGTGCCTCAAGAGGCTCAAAATCGAAAAAAAATTAGTTATTGACATTACAAATAAAAAAAATTCTACAGTAATTTTACCAACCTTTTTATTATTTATTTTACAACTTCGAAAATCAATTAACGTTTGAATCTAGATATCAGAGCATTTCACTTATTCATCAACTGTCTACAACCCAAAATAGTGAAAACTGTTTCTAGTATGCCTTTCTTCCATTGATTGTGAATATGAAAGTATAAATTCTGAAATTTGTCTAGTTTTTGAGAGAGAAAAAATATTTTTCTTGTCTTTTTTGCAGTTTGTATAACTGATTTTCTCAAAAACTGTACTCAATTCAGAATTTCTGTGTTCAGTTTTAGATTCTCATTGTGACATCGAGTTTAAAGTGTTATTATAATACTACTTCCCAATTTACTTGATAAACTAATTCCTATTCAAAAGATAACATTAAACTTTTATTTAAATGAGTTCATTACAATATTATTTAATTATTACACATTAGTTGTTCCAGCACTGACAGCTTTCCTTTGTGGTAAAGTCGGGCGCAATAAACAATAATAAAAGCCCAATTTTCAGATTTGAATATGAGCTGCCATAAATAAATTGCCATACCATAAAAAATTAGGCATTCTGTGGACCCTCGACAATCCGACAATATTGCAAAACGCAGTAAACACATTCCCCTATTATCAGCATACAAATTTAGCATCGCGTCGCAATTACGTTCTACTCATTATAAACAAAGGAATAACAAATTAGCACCGCACCTTTGAATCTTTTGCGCGGAAACCGTCTAATTTAGTCTATATTACGGGAAACGTACCTACTCAATGTTTCTCCAGGCCTTTGCCGCACATTATTATTACAGCTAACGATTTCCACAAAATCCTATATAATTCGTAACGGCTTACTTTGCTGTTTCCGCTAAAACGTTCATCTTGTTATCACTCGTAGAGTGGGCAATAAAATTCACTAACGAGACGCACGGATCTGATTATTTTCATAAGGCGAGTGCTTCACGTGTTATTTTGTTTTGAACACGGTTCAATTGCTACTGATGCGTCAACGTAATGGAATTTTATGATGTGTTTCGTCTGTCCTCTGTAAGTTTCAACTGTTTATCGGTGGAGTTTAAAATGTAGCTCTCTTATTTGCACTTTTAAATAAACGGTCGTCTTTCCAATTTTTTTCCTTGTAAACCTCCTGCCACAAATATTTTGTTCAGGTTGCATTTAAAGCCTCTTCTATAGATTGGCGTTTTAGTTTTCTTCAGTTTTTGTTGTTTTGGTTGCGAACAAGATTTTCATTGAAGCGGATATCTCAGTAACGAATATTAGCACAATAACAGGATATGCACGTAAATAATCGTCATATTTTATTTAATACGACTATAGAAAAAGAATTGCATAAAAATTTTTAGTTATTTTTAAAACGCTTAAAACGTTTTACGAATTTAGTACAATTAATTATACCCGTATCTCGTTCGACTGCCTCTCACCAAAACCCACAAGCGAGGGAAGCAAAACGGCGCAAAATATTGTTCATGTTTATTTTAAAACGTGATTTTATTTGGATTTAAGATTTCGAATTGGTGGAAAAAACAGGACGTAATAGTTATGTATGTACCAAGGGCATTAGACGGATTTTAATGCCCCGAGGCTGGCCGTTTTTAAGTCGCCTGAGGGTATAAACGTCAAGTAATGCCCGAGGTGCATACAAAATTTTATGTCCTACAATGGTTTAGTTCCTCCGTTTGAATAATATTAATAAATATTTTGACGTTATCAAGTGACATGCGTATCTACGGAGTTAAATAACAATACAAACAATTCGGAGTTGAGTGACAATACAGACAATTAATTGTCAAACTTATAACCTTAATCGCCAATAATTGACATTGATGACTTAAAATTTACAATTTGAATGACTAATATTTGATATATTTGACATATAATCATGGCAACCCTTAAACCCCGTGCGGACGCCCAGGCGGGCGTTAAGATGCAGTTTTTGCCCCGGTATCTAAGATGTAAAATGTTACTTTATGATCATGTAGGACATAAATAAACTTGTGGTTTTACAAATTGTTCGAGTTTATACAATAAATCATAAAATACGGGACCACAACTCACATGTCAGCCAAAACGACTCCGTCATCGCGACTATTTATTCTGACTGCCATTTACATAAGTTAAAATGCCACGTGTTCTTATATGAATATTTTTTTTGAACCGTTTGACGTAACTTTTACACATTGCAGTAAATATAATAGGTACTTATACTAAAAATAAGTACCAACTCTATATATAACTAAATAAAGAAAATGTCATTGTAAAAAATATCACAAATATGAGTTTGTTTAAATACACGGTTTGGAACAAATATATAAAAGGCCTCTAATAAAATAGTTCCGTATAACACCAAATTATGGATTAAAATAAAAGGATAAATGAACCAAGTATACAGGGTGTCTCGTTGTCTTTTCAAGATCTTTAAAAACGGTGACTGTTTAGAGTCTTGTGAGCTTAGCTGCATGAGGAAATTCTATTTGAGAGATCGGTCGTATCTGCATTCATATAAAACTAGTTAGACAGGATTTGACAGATATTGTTATTCTAATGCCAGTAAGTAGTGTGGTTTTGACAATACCTACTCTCAACAGTATTAAAATATTTGTCAAATCTTGGCTAACTGGTTTTATTTTAATGCAGACACTTGGTCACATCAGAGTTTTTATCATACATAAAGATATAAATAATCTAACAATAATAATTTTTGCACAAGAACAATATACTAATAAAAAATATAATGTATAATCTAGTTTCAAAAATTGCGGAAATTGCCGTTTTTTGTTTCTTGGAAAGGTATGAACAATTTCTGATATACTCTCAAAACTTTTCGGCTAAATCGGAGATGTGACAAAAAAAGGAAAAAGCGATTTTGTCAATTTTAAATGGGGTATGACGTGATATGATTTTTCTCAAACCTAAGAGTCTTTTTTTCAGGAAAAAGAACAGATTGGGGAGTCGAGGCGCTCCCCTGAAAAAAAAAATGCAAATTGCAAATTTGGACCATTATAACGAACAGTATTTATTGTAAATAATCACGAAAAATATTGTGGCAATTCTAACTTTTTTAATCGATTTACAGCCACGTAAATTAATGGTTGAAAACATGATATATTTAGTTGTTTTGTAAATAAGAATAGATAGAACAATGATTTGTTGTGTATTTAACAATCTCAAAGATTTCGCACTCTCCCATGGGATGAATGTTCTTTTAAAGTTTACAAAGATGCAGAAACAAACAACCAAATTTAACTTGAATATACCTAATTTAATTCAAAGATAATTAACTTGTAAGAACTACTTGTAAGAAGTCATAATAACGATTATGACTTTCCATTATTTCCTGGAATTTGAATTTCTAATTTTTTGGCAAACCGGAATAGCTACACCAACAAAACCACGTTTACCATATTGCTTTTGCACTGTTTTCCGAAAACAAAAGATTTTATTCTTGTTACTTCTTATTAAAAAACTCTTATTATTATTGTTATACATCAACAAAAAGTACAAAGCCTTCGTCAGAGCGGTATCCCTAAATATATGTGTATAAAAGTTCACCCTAAAAACCTCATTTTAGACAAAGTCAACGATTCCAATTTCTCGTATTGTTACAGGGTGAAGTTTCGGTGCGACGTGGAAGTATTGGAGTTCTCCAGGGGGGATCACGAATTGGAAGAGATCGAATGTCCGAAGAAGAACTCGCCAGAGCACAATTCGATAGCAGCCGTCAGCATGACCTGCTTGATCTGTATCGCAGTGACCGTTTTGCTCCCATGGTACATTTTGGGAATTAATTGAACTGTTGCTGAAAGACGATGTGATGCCAAAAAGAATATTTTAAACTCGTAATCTGTGATGAACTCATTCGATGTGTTTTTCTTAGTTTTGTTATGTTTTTTTTTATTGATTTTTGTTTGAGAATTTTCTCAATTGTTGACTTATTACTCTTATTATTGTTAATGTTATTATGTTGTGATGTGTTTGTGTTTTTTATACTGTATGCGACGAACGTTAGATTCTTTTGTTAATTTATTTATAGATATTTGTATAGCGTAGATGGATTTGTACATAGGTAGAGTGATTGTGTGTTATCGCAAAGTTTTTGTAGAGGATGTTTATTATTATTAAAGTTAATCGTATATTCGATTGTTTTGTTACTTTGTATCTGTAGTCCAAATGATTTGTGAAGTCACTTATCAAACATAGGATCTTGAATTGTTGTTTGAGGCCTTGAAAACAGAAAAATGCAAATGTCTCTCGAGTACTCGCTCGACTTTTTTTAAGTAAAAACTTGCAGTGGAATGTAATATTAATATACAACGTTGACACGTTGGAGAATCAGAAAAAAAGTGTTTTCGTTTTACATATATGACGCGTAGAATAGTGAGATACGTATTTCAAAATATTTATTCGGAATAAGTAACACCTTAAGGCTGGTTTTCTTTAAAACGAGTTTTTGGTCGTCGCGCCTTTTACAGTTTTACAACCTGAATGTGCTATGTAAACAAACGTATTGCATTAGACGGCCCAAACACATTGCACTTATTATAATCTATAGCAAAAGTGTTAATGCCTGTGTTCGAATGCTCATAATTCTGAAACAACTTGACGCGAAAACTTGCGGTATTTGGCCAACAAAACTGGCTTAAATCACTTTTCCACTTATAATGGCCTATAAAGATGTGTTGAACCGAATTATAGTATAACAGATCGATGAATAGTCGGAACTAAAAGAAGTAAAAGCTGGGGTACCCCAGGGCAGTGTGTTCGGACCAATTCTCTATATATAGTATATAGGTAGAATACAATTATAATTTAGTATAGCTAGATATCAATAATATATCAATATAAATAAAACATAATACACTGCTCAAAAAGAAATTAGGGGAACACTTTTTCGAAACCTATAACTTTTTAAATAATACTTCTAGGCAAATGAAATTTGGTATACTTCAACGGCATATATTTAACTAAAGAAAATTATAAAAACTCTCTTTATTCATAGGAAAAAGTCAAATTTGTATCAAATATCTTATTTATAACACTTACTTTATATTTTAAATACGGCTTACGTATTTTTCCACCAGATATTCTATTTCCATAGACATGATTAATAATGGTCTACATAAATTGTACAAAAATCTAAACTTTTCAAATAAAAGAAATTATCAGCGATATCTCAGATACGTTTAAATAGTCTTCAATCATTCTTGATCACCCTGTACAACAACAAAAAAGTCGTACTACCTCATAACCTTTCCGCAACACATCAATGGTAATTTGGTTGCATACAGTCACGACATAACATTTACACTACACCGAGAACCAACTTCCAGGAATGCACAATTTCATATCTTCAAGCCCAACCAAGTAAACAGGAATCATTCGGAACCGTAACACTCCATTTACGCTGTAATAGTACAAAAATAGATCCGTATTAATAATTGGCGTGCCTTGCAAACATCGCGCCCTTGCCTCGTCTCAAAGTCACTGCCAACAATAGAAACATAAAACGCGCGCACGGGCATGACTTTGACTGGTTCGGAGTTCCATACTATAACCGAACGGGTGAGCTGGCAAGGCATTTTAATACCGGGAATTCTCTCTCGGCCAAGTTATGCACCAAATAGCGACATGCAGTCTGAAGCACTCTGATGTGTAACAGCGTCCATGTGCAATGTGAGCATACGCGCCCACCAGCTCTATAGTTGGGATCTAAAATCGTTCGTCGAGCATGTCGCAATCAGATTAAAGGAAAGCCCGTTTCCATATTAAATGACGTTTTAATGATATGCTCTTTACACGCATACTTCTGTGCATAGTATTTGTGGCGATTGTGATGATAATGGTGGGAAAGAATTTGCTATTCGCGAAATTAAAAGTTTATTTCAATTTTTGCACCTCCATCTTCTTTAACTGTCTAAATGTTGGTTGCATTTGTTCCATAATTCGCCGCTGGAAGCGTGTGTTGGACAAACTCCTGAACAAACTAAAATAGATAGAGGGCTGTAGTTTTTAGAACTAATTACCCAATGTATCTGATCCATAAACGTGTATAATAATAACTTGTATCCCAACAACTTTGCTCGTAATCGCACATGAAGCGAAATAATAACATTCAACCACCGATAAACAACGTAAAATCTAAGTTTCAAAAATCCTCCTGAACAAACTAAAATAGATAGAGGGCTGTACTTTTAAGAATTAATTACCCAATGTATCTGATCCATAAACGTGTATAATAATAATTTGTATCCCAACTACGTTGCTCGTAATGGCACATGAAGCGAAATAATAACATTCAACCACCGATAAACAACTTAAAATCTAAGTTTCAAAATCCTCCTGAACAAACTAAAATAGATAGAGGGCTGTACTTTTTAGAATTAATTACCCAATGTAGCTGATCCATAAATGTGTATAATAATAATTTGTATCCCAACTACTTTGCTCGTAATCGCACATGAAGCGAAATAATAACATTCAACCACCGATAAACAACGTAAAATCTAAGTTTCAAAAATCCTCCTGAACAAACTAAAATAGATAGAGGGCTGTACTTTTTAGAATTAATTACCCAATGTCTCTGATCCATAAGCGTGTATAATAATAATTTGTATCCCAACTAGTTTGCTCGTAATCGCACATGAAGCGAAATAATAACATTCAACCACCGATAAACAACGTAAAATCTAAGTTTCAAAAATCCTCCTGAACAAACTAAAATGGATAGAGGGCTGTACTTTTTAGAATTAATTACCCAATGTATCTGATCCATAAACGTGTATAATAATAATTTGTATCCCAACTACTTTGCTCGTAATCGCACATGAAGCGAAATAATAACATTCAACCACCGATAAACAACGTAAAATCTAAGTTTCAAAAATCCTCCTGAACAAACTAAAATAGATAGAGGGCTGTACTTTTTAGAATTAATTACCCAATGTAGCTGATCCATAAATGTGTATAATAATAATTTGTATCCCAACTACTTTGCTCGTAATCGCACATGAAGCGAAATAATAACATTCAACCACCGATAAACAACGTAAAATCTAAGTTTCAAAAATCCTCCTGAACAAACTAAAATAGATAGAGGGCTGTACTTTTTAGAATTAATTACCCAATGTATCTGATCCATAAACGTGTATAATAATAATTTGTATCTCAACTACTTTGCTAGTAATCGCACATGAAGCGAAATAATAACATTCAACCACCGATAAAGAACGTAAAATATAAGTTTCAAAAATCCTCCTGAACAAACTAAAATAGATAGAGGGCTGTACTTTTTAGAATTAATTACCCAATGTATCTGATCCATAAACGTGTATAATAATAATTTGTATCTCAACTACTTTGCTAGTAATCGCACATGAAGCGAAATAATAACATTCAACCACCGATAAACAACGTAAAATCTAAGTTTCAAAAATCCTCCTGAACAAACTAAAATAGATAGAGGGCTGTACTTTCTAGAATTCATTACCCAATGTATCTGATCCATAAACATGTAAAATAATAATTTGTATCCCAACTACTTTGCTCGTAATCGCACAAGAAGCGAAATAATAACATTCAACCACCGATAAACAACGTAAAATCTAAGTTTCAAAAATCCTCCTGAACAAACTAAAATAGGTAGAGGGCTGTACTTTTTAGAATTAATTACCCAATGTATCTGATCCATAAACGTGTATAATAATAATTTGTATCCCAACTACTTTGTCCGTAATCGCACATGACGCGAAATAATAACATTCAACCACCGATAAACAACGTAAAATCTAAGTTTCAAAAATCCTCCTGAACAAACTGAAATAGATAGAGGGCTGTACTTTTTAGAATTAATTACCCAATGTATCTGATCCATAAACGTGTATAATAATAATTTGTATCCCAACAACTTTGTTCGTAATCGAACATGAAGCGATATAATAACATTCAACCACCGATAAACAACGTAAAATCTAAGTTTCAAAAATCCTCCTGAACA
This sequence comes from Melinopterus prodromus, assembly GCA_964023965.1. Classification (NCBI taxonomy): domain Eukaryota; kingdom Metazoa; phylum Arthropoda; class Insecta; order Coleoptera; family Scarabaeidae; genus Melinopterus; species Melinopterus prodromus. The sequence goes on from OZ030390.1 coordinate 102,400,453, forward strand.
AACTAAAATAGATAGAGGGCTGTACTTTTTAGAATTAATTACCCAATGTATCTGATCCATAAACGTGTATAATAATAATTTGTATCCCAACTACTTTGCTCGTAATCGCACATGAAGCGAAATAATAACAGTCAACCACCGATAAAGAACGTAAAATCTAAGTTTCAAAAATCCTCCTGAACAAACTAAAATAGATAGAGGGCTGTACTTTTTAGAATTAATTACCCAATGTATCTGATCCATAAACGTGTATAATAATAATTTGTATCCCAACTACTTTGCTCGTAATCGCACATGAAGCGAAATAATAACATTCAACCACCGATAAAGAACGTAAAATCTAAGTTTCAAAAATCCTCCTGAACAAACTAAAATAGATAGAGGGCTGTACTTTTTAGAATTAATTACCCAATGTATCTGATCCATAAGCGTGTATAATAATAATTTGTATCCCTACTACTTTGCTCGTCATCGCACATGAAGCGAAATAATAACATTCAACCACCGATAAACAACGTAAAATCTAAGTTTCAAAAATCCTCCTGAACAAACTAAAATAGATAGAGGGCTGTACTTTTTAGAATTAATTACCCAATGTATCTGATCCATAAACGTGTATAATAATAATTTGTATCCCAACAACTTTGCTCGTAATCGCACATGAAGCGAAATAATAACATTCAACCACCGATAAACAACGTAAAATCTAAGTTTCAAAAATCCTCCTGAACAAACTAAAATAGATAGAGGGCTGTACTTTTTAGAATTAATTACCCAATGTATCTGATCCATAAGCGTGTATAATAATAACTTGTATCCCAACTACTTTGCTCGTAATCGCACATGAAGCAAAATAATAACATTCCACCACCGATAAACAACGTAAAATCAAAGTTTCAAAAATCCTCCTGAACAAACTAAAATAGATAGAGGGCTGTACTTTTAAGAATTAATTACCCAATGTATCTGATCCATAAACGTGTATAATAATAATTTGTATCCCAACTACTTTGCTCGTAATGGCACATGAAGCGAAATAATAACATTCAACCACCGATAAACAACGTAAAATCTAAGTTTCAAAAATCCTCCTGAACAAACTAAAATAGATAGAGGGCTGTACTTTTTAGAATTAATTACCCAATGTATCTGATCTATAAACGTGTATAATAATAATTTGTATCCGAACAACTTTGCTCGTAATCGCACATGAAGCGAAATAATAACATTCAACCACCGATAAACAACGTAAAATCTAAGTTTCAAAAATCCTCCTGAACAAACTAAAATAGATAGAGGGCTGTACTTTTTAGAATTAATTACCCAATGTATCTGATCCGTAAGCGTGTATAATAATAATTTGTATCCCAACTACTTTGCTCGTAATCGCACATGAAGCGAAATAATAACATTCCACCACCGATAAACAACGTAAAATCTAAGTTTCAAAAACCCTCCTAAACAAACTAAAATAGATAGAGGGCTGTACTTTTTAGAATTAATTACCCAATGTATCTGATCCATAAACGTGTATAATAATAATTTGTATCACAACTACTTTGCTCGTAATCGCACATGAAGCGAAATAATAACATTCAACCACCGATAAACAACGTAAAATCTAAGTTTCAAAAATCCTCCTGAACAAACTAAAATAGATAGAGGGCTGTACTTTTTAGAATTAATTACCCAATGTATCTGATCCCTAAACGTGTATAATAATAATTTGTATCCCAACTACTTTGCTCGTAATCGCACATGAAGCGAAATAATAACATTCAACCACCGATAAACAACGTAAAATCTAAGTTTCAAAAATCCTCCTGAACAAACTAAAATAGATAGAGGGCTGTACTTTTTAGAATTAATTACTCAATGTATCTGATCCATATACGTGTATAATAATAATTTGTATCCCAACTACTTTGCTCGTCATCGCACATGAAGCGAAATAATAACATTCAACCACCGATAAACAACGTAAAATCTAAGTTTCAAAAATCCTCCTGAACAAACTAAAATAGATAGAGGGCTGTACTTTTTAGAATTAATTACCCAATGTATCTGATCCATAAACGTGTATAATAATAATTTGTATCCCAACTACTTTGCACGTAATCGCACATGAAGCGAAATAATAACATTCAACCACCGATAAACAACGTAAAATCTAAGTTTCAAAAATCCTCCTGAACAAACTAAAATAGTTAGAGGGCTGTACTTTTTAGAATTAATTACCTAATGTATCTGATCCATAAACGTGTATAATAATAATTTGTATCCCAACTACTTTGCTCGTAATCGCACATGAAGCGAAATAATAACATTCAACCACCGATAAACAACATAAAATCTAAGTTTCAAAAATACTCCTGAACACACTAAAATAGATAGAGGGCTGTACTTATTACAATTAATTACCCAATGTATCTGATCCATAAACGTGTATAATAATAATTCGTATCCCAACTTCTTTGCTCGTAATCGCACATGAAGCGAAATCATAACATTCTACCATCTAAAGGCAACGTAAAATCTAAGTTTCAAAAATCCTCCTGAACAAACTAAAATAGATAGAGGGCTGTACTTATTAGAATTAATTACCCAATGTATCTGATCCATAAACGTGTATAATAATAATTCGTATCCCAACTTCTCTGCTCGTAATCGCACATGAAGCAAAATCATAACATTCTACCATCTAAAAGCAACGTAAAATCTAAGTTTCAAAAATCCTCCTGAACAAACTAAAATAAATAGAGCGCTGTACTTTTTAGAATTAATTACCCAATGTATCTGATCCATAAACGTGTATAATAATAATTTGTATCCCAACTACTTTGCCCGTAATCGCACATGAAGCGAAATAATAACATTCAACCACCGATGAACAACGTAAAATCTAAGTTTCAAAAATCCTCCTGAACAAACTAAAATAGATAGAGGGCTGTACTTTTTAGAATTAATTACCCAATGTATCTGATCCATAAACGTGTATAATAATAATTTGTATCCCAACTACTTTGCTCGTAATCGCACATGAAGCGAAATAATAACATTCAACCAACGATAAACAAAGTAAAATCAAAGTTTCAAAAATCCTCCTGAACAAACTAAAATAGATAGAGGGCTGTACTTTTTAGAATTAATTACCCAATGTATCTGATCCATAAACGTGTATAATAATAATTTGTATCCCCACTACTTTGCTCGTAATCGCACATGAAGCGAAATAATAACATTCAACCACCGATAAACAACGTAAAATCTAAGTTTCAAAAATACTCCTGAACAAACTAAAATAGATAGAGGGCTGTACTTTTTAGAATTAATTACCCAATGTATCTGATCCATAAACGTGTATAATAATAATTTGTATCCCAACGACTTTGCTCGTAATCGCACATGAAGCGAAATAATAACATTCAACCACCGATAAACAACGTAAAATCTAAGTTTCAAAAATCCTCCTGAACAAACTAAAATAGATAGAGGGCTGTACTTTTTAGAATTAATTACCCAATGTATCTGATCCATAAACGTGTATAATAATAATTTGTATCCCAACTACTTTGCTCGTAATCGCACATGAAGCGAAATAATAACATTCAACCACCGATAAACAACGTGAAATCTAAGTTTCAAAAATCCTCCTGAACAAACTAAAATAGATAGAGGGCTGTACTTTTTAGAATTAATTACCCAATGTATATTTTCGCTAAACGTATATTTAATCGGACCTCATTATGTTATTGACCATATTGATTGATAAAGTAATATTTTTGGTGCATTTGATACACTTTGGTACCTTACAGAACCATCATCCGAAATGATTGAATTCTCTTATTAATTAATCAATAATTTAGTAAGTAGAACAATCTTACAAGACGCCTTAAGACTGCAAACGTTTTAGTCATCAACGAATTATTTTCACCTTTGACTTGAAAATGTATAACTTGGATTTACAGTCACGCCAAATTCTCGTTCAGTTTAATTGTAGAAGTGTTCGCGTGCCACTTATATTGTCATTATACGAGCAAAAGGTAATTCAGACAACAATAACATATTAACGGCTAACGTAGGAGACAATTTATTTATCCTTGAGACCGATAAATACGAAACCAATAAAAATATTTTACTGGCAACACCATGATTAATCATTCCCGTTCACCACTTCTATCACGTTGACAAATATAATTTTATTCTCCGCAATGATTGTAGATTTTAAAGATAATAAATATAATAGATGCAGAAACACAATGTGTTAAAATATTTTTACAATTAATACAGCAAACAACGTGCAACATGAATTTTCATACCTATAATTCATACAATAACAACTAACTGATACTTTATGATAACTTGCGATATTTTTTCATATCGAGTAGCTAGAATTATAAATACTTTGCGTGGGAAAAGTACGCATAATAATTGTACCTACTAGTACCTACTTTGTTGGCAGTAATCCCAGCTCAACTTTCATTAAAATCAAACTGCCTACATTCTAATTAATAAAGTTTCAAACACTGGACGATTTTTCGCGGAAACGAGCCTACAGTTCGGCCAGGCGTACCAACTTGTCTCATGACCCGGGAGACTGCAAGGGAATTTTTATTTCGGCCCTATTTTACATCCGCAAGCTGGCACAAGAGTAATCGTTTTAAAACTTTCCGCGAAGCTGTACGCGGATTTTTGCTGTACTTTGCGCTAGCTTTCAGAGTGGTGTCCGATTTACGCAGAGATCTGAAATTAGTTGAAAGCATGTGGCTTTGGCGTCGTTGTAATTAAAAACAGATGCCGGGATGAGAATTTTTACGGATATATCTGAGAAATAAACAACAGGAGACGCGAGCAGTGAATTTTCGTCCATTTACTACAGTAAAATGTTAATAAGGAACACAGAAATGCCATTGTTTCCAATCAATTATCTAATTTTAATAATATTAATTTTAGACTCTAAACTCGCAGTTACACCTGGGCAACAGTGGCCGACATTTAGGTCCTGTGATATAATTAGTAGAAATCAAAATTTCAAAAACCTTGTGAAACAAGATGAATCTTGTTGAATGTTGGACGTTCGGTAAAAAAAAGTCAACTCAACCTCCTATAAGTGTTATTAGATCGGCTTACAGTGGGGTATTTGACCAGAAAACCTGTCAAACATTATTTTTTCACCTATAAGGGCTCTAGATGTGTTGGTTTATTTATTCATTTTAACCTTGATACTAAGTATTTGAAGGTTCATAACTTAATAAACACAATAAAACAGTACAAAATAGTGAAATAAAGCAAACTGTATTCAAAATTATTGTTCTTCACTGCAGACTGCGACAACGAAGGAAGAACACAATCAATACCACTACTTATTGGGCTTTTCAATTCCCAAAAAACGTAGAGCCGTTTATAATACAGTTTTGCAGTTTTACATTTTGCTCAGTGTGACATTTACTGTCTAGGAAATAGCTTTGCGGGGAACAACGTGACACTGTATAATATTACAAATAAATAAAAGAAATTAAATTAAATAAACAATGAAAAATCAAATAAATCCTAATTAAATATTTGCTGTTTTTTATGTGATTTTAAGTTTTATGTGGTCTTATTGTTCTTTTTGTTTTCCTATATCTTGTCGGTCGGTCGTGTCTGCATTAAACTAAAACTAGTTAGCCAGGATTTGACAGATATTTTGATACTATTGACAGTAGGTATTGTCAAAGAATGTCATTAGAATGAAAATATCGGCCAAATCCTGGCTAACTAGTTTCATATCAATGCAGACACTACCGATCTCGATCAAATAGAATTTGCTCATGCAGCTAAACTATTAATTTTACGACAAAATGTCATAGATATAAATTACTCAGAATTACCTTTAATTTAATTTGTTATTTAACTATTTTATCGAAATTACAGAAATGGCGGCTCAGATTTGCAAAATTGTTAAAATATGCTAAGAGTAAACCTCCAGTTCCATTGGAACCTTTTGAACAAAAAGTTTATCAGCTGTAAGTTAGTATTTACTTGAAAAATTATTAATTTACTCTGAAGCAGACAAGAAGGGATATAAAAATTGTTTGGTTTTTAAAAGAAGAAACAAAATTGAGTTCACAAAATCGCAGTTGTTTTCATAATTTTGAATAGTCTTCCGTTAGAAAAATAATTTTTAAGGCCATAAATTGTTTATGCTGCATTGGTACCATTAAGACAATTAAAAGATATATAAAATTCAATAAAAAATAGGGGGTTGGTGTATAAAATATGTTAATTACGTATGTGGAGCAATGTTGAAGGTGAGAATTTCAATTTCGTATAAAAATAGAGTGTAATTCTATCAAAAACAACAAGTAAATTGTAATGCGTAATCATTTAATAATAAAACCATAATAATATATTTTTAATCAAACCAAAAATTTCCAAATAACACACACACACATTCTTTAAAATTACGCGAAAATAACAAAATCCCAGTAAATACATATTAAAAAATCTACTTTGGTACCATATAATCCCTCATGGGACCAGAAGAGCCATTGTTTCAGCGGTTTCAGCGGTTTCGTCGGTCCCAGACCTCAACTTTGCGATGCATCACGCGATCCTTATCAGTAAAATTACTGCACAGCCGAGACACATGATAAACCGATGGGATTATAGGATATTTCAGTGCATCGCCAACGTTAATGTAATAAAATCGATTTTAACTTAACAGGATTCCAGGGCCGGAGTTCTAGGATCCGCGACATCGACAGTCGACTATTTTATTGCACCGTTAGGGCAAAATTCGCTCTTTGAGCCTCGATAATCGCATAAACGCGTCGGGTAACGCGCTTAAACTTCAAGCTTTAAGCTGCTACATCACGTATAGATAAAAGGGCCCAACTTACTGGATGGTCGCCCACTGATATCTTGATATACTTCCTTTTATTTTTCACTTTAGTGTCTGTAAATCGGTTATACCTTAGAAAGTACTCAGCGATCAACTCAGAGTTTTAAATTCTGAAAGATGTCTTGTCACAAATAACATTATCAATATGTTTTTCGGAATTGAGTGTTATTTTAATTACATGATTCTTCATTACGTACTTGAGGCTTTTTTTTTCAAGAGCCACCCTTTTAAAATGTTATATCACCTGAGAAACATTGACAATATATTTAAAAATCGTAAAAAAACAAATGGGTGTTGCTACCGACTTACAAAGACAAGGTATAAAATGTTTATCTACGACTCTATAACTATAGCTGTATCTATACTAAATAATCCCCATCATGATACACGTCACAGATTATAATGACACTAGCGTTGTATAATAATGACAGTTCGTTCAAATAATGACTACATTATTTGAACGAACTGTCATCGTTATACAACGCTAGTGTCAAAGTCTGTCGACAGTTTGCCTCGCCACCGTTGACAAATACATTTAAAATATTTTGCATAAAACGAATTTATGACTCGTAGATAAAACGTCGTATTTGACTCACACATAACAGATATAAATCGCTCGTATGATTACACGCACGCTTACGGCTCGCGATTTATATCCTTAATTATGTTCTCGTCGTTTTGCAAATCAGTTATTATTAAGAAAGTGTCCAAAAATAGTTGAGTAGATATCAGAGTATTTCACAGATTACCAATTATTGAATTTGTCCAAGACATGTTTCAGTATAATCTAAATTGGAATGAGGAAGTTTTCAGTTTGATCTGTCTAATTTTTGAGAACAAAACGCGTGTTTTCGAATTTTGCGTTGTTTTTAGCACTGATTTTGAGGTTTTCTGAGGTTATCGTTCAGTTTGAAATACTGTATTTTTGACAAATTAAGCGAAATCTGTGAAATGTTGGATATCAAGAGAGATTATGGGTTATTTTAATTCACCTAACAAAGTGATTTTTACCACGTTCTAATAGTTTTCAAGAACTTGCGGTGTCGAAGCATCGTTTGTGCTTATTAGATGCAATATGTTAATTTTATTTCTGTCTTTACCGATAAAAGCCAATTCTGGGATTTATTTTCTTAAATTCTGATGAACGAGCATTTTTGTTTCTTTACTTCTTCTTCATGTTGCATAATTTTCGTTAAATTTAAGGAAAAAAAGCCTGTAGAAATTTTTAATGTAACAGTTAAATTGTAAATTGTATCAATTAATTATTATGTCTCATTTTAAACCAGGGTTTTCATTCAGAATCAATAGTCCACGAATATTTTATATGAATACCGATAATTTCAACAACCAGTAACAGTTATCCAAATATTATTTTATATTAGTGCCAATTTATTGATTGAAAGAACGTTTATTTGTGTTGAACAACTTATGTTATACAATTTGTTTATTATAAGCGGCGAGACTTATTTAGTTCAAATAATTATTATTGTGTTGAGGGAAAGAATTTTAATTATTTAAACTAACGAAATTCTGAGCAGCGGGCTTTCACCAGTCTATTTATACTAAAGATATGGCCGAAGTGCGAGGAGAGAGTTTACAGCGCCATCTAACAATATGATTTCTGAAAATATGTTTCCTCTGGCGGAAGTAAACCTATTTTTAATCCAAAGCAAAAATATTTCTTTGAAGGAAACAAATCTCTTGTGCACTAATATATTTGTTTGAATGAAAATTAGATTTCTTTGGCGTAAAGAAACGTAAAGTAAAGTAACGTAAAGTAAATATTGTTGGTGATAAAGAAATATGGCCATGCCAATGCCATATTTTAGTTACTAGTTTGAGGACAATTGAAAATCTTACGATATTGATAAATCTTCTGATCGTGAATTAACTGAATAAAATATAAAAATGCGTTTTGTATAAAATCGTATGCACTGAAAGCAAGCTCAGGTTCGAAAAATTCCTGTGAGCTGAACCCAATATCCGCGAAACTTAAAATGGATCGAAATGCTGCAAGTTTGTTCACAGATGTTTCACAAAATCAACAATGAAAAACGCATAATGAAAGAATCAGAAGGACTAAAAATAGAAAATTCGAATGTTCACAACGATATTGTGCTTAAAATCCAATATACCTTAAACTTTCCATTCTTAAAAAGAGCAGCATACAAGATTGTAAAGAAAGAAATTGTTTTGGCTGTTCAACATACTTATGCTATTGTTTTCAAACATAAATATCATAAAATCGTAAGTACAGATTTCGTTTCCATAAATGAGGAGTTTGGTAATTGTTTACCACAATAATTATTTATTATAATACTATTATTATTTTTGAATTGATGTAACGCTTTGTGGAACAGGTGTCAATAATAATTAGAAGAAATAAAACTCCTTGTTCTTCTCTGTTCAGAATATGTTATTCTGAACAGAGAAGAACAAGGAGTTTTATTTCTTCTAATTAATATTATTATTTTAATATATATTTATATTTAGAAAATGTATTAAGAGTTTTATAAATTGAATCAATTTAAATAATAAGTAAATTGACCAAAAAAACAAGTAAATTGACCAAATTTGCTCTTTTGGTTCAGAATAATAGCCACATATTTAGGAGACACCCCGTACAAAAGCTATCAAGTTAAAGCCACATTACTACGTGCTTGGGCGTTCCTTTATCTATCCATCCCACTACCGACTATTAATTATCGCAGTTCCTTAACGTGTTGACCAAAATTTACGTTTGCCGTAAAAACCGGTCGCTTATATATCTGCCAACGCGGAACTGAGCGATACGCGTGCCGCAGGGGCGGATATTTATGCCGGACGAGCGATAAATTTCCTAAAATCATCGCTACCTCGCATCGGTCCGATGCATTTAATTAGTCGTTTTGTTTTTATATTGCCAATAAAACCGTCATCGGCGCTTATTAATGGCAGAATGCGCCGGTTGACCAGAATTCCAAAACGTAACGACCGAAAGCGCGTCCAACCAGGACTCGTTTTAAAAGCTATTTTACAGTACAAATTATATGCGCAATGTATAAAATAAAACGTGCATTTATTGTAAGCGTTTTGTAAAATATTTGATCAATACGAACAATATTTGTCCAAAACAAAAAAATATTTGAGCAATGAAAAAAATACTTGTGCATTAAAGTTCAATTTCCGACCGTCATATGTTACTGAGTTATGACGTCATCGACCCTTTTTTGTAAACGGCTGAGCCATTTTTTTCTTACTAAATTTCGTAGATCATCAAATCGTCATTTGACCAGTAAATTTGGCCGAACAAGAGAACATTTTTTGGAAAAAGGCTATTGAAAATTGAAAAATATTGAAAAGTTAAGGGAAAATTGGTTTTGTAAATTGAATATGAAATGCGATTTGAGTTGAACCAATCTAATAAAAATAATCTAATTTTCTATAGCGCAAGGTTTTCGACAAAAAAAGTCAGGTAAAAAATAAAAAACGCGACTTTAGTAATATTTAGTAATATTTTAGCAAATTTATAGCAATTGAACCTATTGTCCTATAACCTCAAAATGGTCGCATGGTAAACCTTAATCTGAATCCTCCATCCTTCAGCTCAAATATGCTTTCAGCGAAAATAAATCAATCGAAAACGTCAATTCGCTTTCCATAAACAAATAAGTCATCAATACCGTCTAATCTGGTTATTACCTTAAATCAATTAACAGATCAATCAATATCAAGACAAAAAAATATGGGGTACCATTTAAGAAAATTGTCGATGACGTCATAAGGCTAAAACAATTGAATTGTTATTTAACATAATATGTAGTGTAAACAATTGGAAGTAATTAAGAAGGTTGTATAATGTATATCATGAATCAGATCAGCGTTAATTTACCAGATATTTATTTTAGGGTTTAACATGAATGAAATATTGCTCATTATAACATTTTTATGTAGCATAATATTCATATTTATTGAATGATCATTAGGTATTAGTTGAATGCCCAAGGTATCCATTCTAGCTCACAATATGTAATTTTGTTTGTTACATATTCATATTTATTTATAGCACAATTATTATTATTTTAATCCGCAAAGATTTTTTTTAATGTACATCTCCATTTAAATAATGCTCGCTTAAATACCACCCGCTATTTTAATCTACACTACTTTCGTCTTTTTCTGAACTTTTTAATTTTTGTACAGTTGCATTAAATAAAATATGACGATTATTTAGGTGCATATCGCATTATCGTGTTAATATTTGTTATTCAAGATATCCGCTTCCATGAAAATCTTGATCGCAACCTTTATTACACAAAGCTGAAGAAAACTAAAACGCCAATCTATGGAAGAAGCTTCAAATGCAACTTCACAAAAACTTAAATTTTTGTGGCAAAATATATTTTATGGAAGCACGAATTAATTGTGGCCAAATACTGATAAATGCGTATCTAAGCAAAAATACGATCAATAAGTGTTAAAATAAGTTCAATAAATTCTTAAAATCCATTAATTCTCTGGAAAATGTCATTATATTTATTGGTATTCTATTGTAGTCAGGTTTTTGTAATTATTTGATATGTTAGTTAGTTACTTTTACTTTTAATCAGACGGTATGCAGACAGAGACATATCTTTGTTGAATTTTACAATATTATTTTACAATTTTACAATATTATTCAAATTATTTTACACTACGCAAAATTGTTATCACGCAAAATGTTCTACAACTTTTTAAGCAATAAAAAATTGCGTAGAGTGCCGTTAACAATAGTGTAAAACCGCTATTATACAATGAGAACACAAAGTATTGAAACATGACAAAATCTCTAAATCGGTTTGTTATTTAAAAAAAAAACTCGGTTTTAAATTATCAAAATATGTACACATATTTATCGTAAACTAAATTTCCTACCTTCAATGGTTTTTTAATCAAGACGGAATGAAAATTAGAAAATTGTGTATTTTATATAGCTTTTGAGGTTTCTGGGAGATTAAATTTAAATGGCATACATTTACTAATGTTGCTAAAATTACTGTTTTGACATTTTTCGCCTCACTTTTCCGGATGTCTTACGTAATTTTGAGTTCGCGTTCGTATTCAGGGCAAATAAAGTTCCAGAGTACATTTTATATTCCATTTACAACCTCCATGCTACTCAAAGTTATCAATATTTGCAATTTCAATTATGGTCTTTAAGCCATAAATTTTCTTCCGCTACCATTAAGACATTTAAATGTTATATTAAAATAGCTTTCAAATATGGGATTGCCATTACTTCAAAATGTAAAAAATCGACGTATTCAAAGACGTTTTTTCTTAGCCGTATAAAAACATTGAAAAAGAAACAAAATTAAAAAGCGCAAAATATCTGCAATCCTGTAGAACGTGACTTTTGGAAATGGAAACTGCATTTTAATCACTGCATCAATTATTTTAATATTTTTACTTTCAAAATAAATATTGTTGTTTTAACAATTATTTTATATTCTTTTTGTAATCTTGTCGACTATACCTCCCCCCATCATCTCCGGCATTCTTGTGAGTCTAATCTGGCAACTCTGTATATAAGGTTATCTCTTAAAAAGTAAGGACAACTTCGTAAATAGGCAAAATCGATCAAACGTTTTTTTGAAATATTTTACGGTGGGGGTGGTATTTAAAAATTCGGCCCGGGTGAAGATAATTTTCTTACTTTGTTTTTATTTTAAGTTTTCACGGTTTATGTAGTACACTGAATAAATAATAATTGAATAGTGTAATTTTTTTCAGTATTTGATGATCCGAATTCCTCTGGCTTCAATTAGTTCGGATTATCGAGGCACTACTGTAACTTGGGCACTACGTACCATAGGCATAATAAACAGTATTCCTACCGTATATATCTATATATAGAATGTAACAACATTTACCGCGAATTAGCAGGTACCGAGAATTAAATTCAATGGTATCCCAATATCGTCAACAACAAACCGTCAAGAGAAATACCATTTCTGCTGCACCAGTGAAATCAAAGCGTGTTCATTAGGACGGAGGAAGGTAGTAATTTTGAGCAACGGCGGTAATAAACAGTCAACAGTAGCGGCAGTAATTTGTTTACCAGCTGGGTATATGTATTTTTCAGCCGCTATGTTACACCAGTTACACAGTCTGTACCATTCTACACTCTGAGCATCCAATATCTCGTCAACGTCAATTACCTATATAAAAACGAACAGAATACATGCACCATTGGCTCTGTTTGTTCCGCTCGAGTACATTGCCTTGTTTACCCATTGTATCGACAAATGAAACTAGAACATTTCCACTAACCGCACGGTTTCAATAGACTCTAGACCTGTTCATATTTCAGTAAAATCATTTCAAAATTATGTGCTTTTATGCACTTCTTATAGCTTCATATAGTGTACCGAAAAATGTTTCTTCACGACAGTTGATCTTGAATATGCGTTAATGATACTCGTTTCATAAATATTAACTCAAAAGTGGCTTTTATTTAAGAAGATACATCTTGTTATGTGCCGTTGTGTGGTATCAAATCATCAGAATTGTTAATAATATAACTTATGTTAAAAGAACTTACCTCCTCACTGTCAATATACGCGCTAGGTCCCAATATCACAGGATAAGGTACAGGCAAGCCACGGCTCTGAAACATTACAAGAATGATAAATACACTAGTCAACGACGAAGATACTATCAACTTGATAATAGTGAATTTCTATTGATTTTTTTCATCAAAATCTCTAAAACTCATTTACACGTACGGTCTTTCCGACAGTTTTGGAGCGTACGTGTTAAACTCACACGCCAAAACTGTTCGTGTAAAGGAAGAGTGGACTGCAATTTACCAAACAAATTTGTAGAGAACTTAATTATCTACCAAAACAGCAAGTTTGAAAACATTCTTAAGTTTTATGAATAATTGAGTCAACTAAACATTGAATGTAGCACATAACCAAATTTTCTGCCAGTGTATGGTGTTATGTACCCACAGTTCATATGTAAATGTATGTACTAGCATCAGATTTTCCATTTGCCCTCACGTCAGAAATGATGGATGATATTACGAGCGAACTGATGGGATAAAGACGGTTTTGATAATACAGGTTATAGATACGTTGCCAAATTTTAACCAAATCACGGAAACGGCTTCTATCAAAACACACATACATTTGAAACAAATTCAATTTCCCTCCTTTACCGAAAAGTTGATGATCGGCAAGTCAAAAAATCCCGCTGTTTTAAAAACATAAAATCAGTTCATTTTAAAAATGTTTATTAAAGCTTAGTTAAAGCTTGTGGCCCATAACAGAAAAGTTTGTTGACAACTGTCCGTCACATCCCAATACTATACAAGCTAAACTAAAAATATTAATCATTTTACGTTTTCATTGTTTCTTTTACTATACGGCCCTTATCAGATTTCTAGAAAATTGGGTTCAACTGTTTGACAGTTTTATCTCATCGTAATCGTTTTCAGATTAGTTACTTTACCCAAAACGCATGTTTCACTTTTCAACGGTTCTTCAAAAAAAATCATATTTATGTTTTTCGAAGATTATTTTATATTTTATTGCAAAACGAATAAAATGATTAAAGTAAGTGATTTTTATTTGTGATCTTCAATAAGATTCTATAAACTAATTTCGCTTTTTTCATCATTTTTTAATGATGACTGATACTTATCAAGTATTATCCCGGCATCGTCGGGATTGTCGGGATCCCGGCATCCCGACAAATAATGAGCTTTTTCGGGATCACGGGATTATAAATCTAAATCCCGGGATCCCAAGAAATTAAATCTAAACTATATTCTTATTTCTTTGTTAATTGACGAAATGTGGGCACAATAAATCAACTGAGCTGCTATTTTGTAAGTATGAATTTCAGTCTATAACAGCACCTTTTCTGATTAAATTAAGTATCAAGCATAAAATTTTCGTTGCTACCAACATGTTGCTATAATAGAAGAACAAATTTTGCGAGAAGTAGATATAATTCAATATGGAAGCAAACATGAACCTTTTCAACTTGCTTAAGTCTTTTTTCTTACTATACCCTCAACAACAAATACAAGTATTTAAAACAGAAAACAAAAATAAACGTAAAAATAAGAAAAATATGTGGCGGACCTGTATTCGGTGATTTTATACGATATTACACAATATAAAATTAGTAGCGGTAATATTGTCATTTTTGACGTTTCTTCATCCCACAATTGTCGCTTTTTTAGTGGAAAAGTTCTGACATAAAGTGCACTTAAATTAAAATCTCTATTTTTATGTGAATTGGGCTACTTGAACTGTATTTGAGAAAACCGAAAAACGTAATACTAATATTTTTCGTTACCTGAAATTGAAGATTTAATATTCTAAGAAGTTGCACTGAATAACAATAAATAATGTCTTCACTAGAAAACGCGTTTAGATCTGGGCCTTAAAGTTATTGTAGTTATTTTTTTGTAAACAATAATCGTTTTATGTAAAATGCAAATAGTTAGTCTACTTGCAAAATAAACATTCATGACGTATGAATTCTAAAATTATCCAATTTTATCTTAAAGAAGAAAACAAAAAATTGTTAAAATGTTTTGTTGGCATCAATGTGAAAAATTGAAAATTTGTTTCGATCTAACCATTTCTTTTGCCGTGACTATTCTTGAAACATTTTTGAAACATATAAACTTTCTTAGCAAATTTAAGATGCAAGAGCATGTAATTATCTAATCACATTTAAATTTTGTTTATTATTGATGTCACTACGCACACTTTGCCGCCTTTTACGTTTTAAACCGTCAATTTTGGTTTCTGCTTTATATTTTAGACGTTTCTTCCTGATGGCGTTTTGACCCGCCAATTCTCGCTTTTTTTCATGAATCCCGGGATAACAAAATCTTTAATCCCGAAATCCCGGGATCAGTATATTGCCCGGGATTGCAAGCCCTAATCATAATACATTGAGTTATTTCTATACACTAGTACAACTTAACACAGTTAGCAAAACAACATCGTTTATATAGATAATATAGTATAATATTAAGAACAACCCATTTAAAACCTGTATAATTACTCCGCCGCATCTACATACAACATCCTGTATAAACAAAAATAATTCTGTATTGTAGAAAATGATAGTCCAAACAACTTTCCTATAAAATATTTTCCCCTATCTTTATAAATAACGGAAATATTGACTACTGCGACTGTAATGACTCACCCTCTGTACATGGTTCGCAGCCGTATACCCTCATGGATAATAAAAGTGACAATCTTTGATAATATCCTCTAATAAAGCACTTCAAAATGACACATCATAAACATACTCAAATAATTAGACTACTATACCCAACAGAAAAACATCATATATACCTTAATACTGCCATTTGTCTCCGCTAAAACGACACAAACACGAAGGAATAGTCAACGGGTAATTCACCAACACAAAATATCACAGCTTTAATCAATTTTATAAACACAATCACCGGTAGATCATTGCAGAGTTTGAGAAAACGCGTAAACATTAGATGACGCTGCATTTTTCACTAAGCGTCTGGGGTCGCCAAACTGGTTTGCACGGGTTCTAAACAAAAGAGAGCGCGAGCTCCAGTCGAGTCGATTCGCATGACGTGGTATGGGTGGGAGGTGAATATTAGCGTTATTGAATTCTGAGGCACTATGCACTAATTTATTATTATTATTTTAGACTGGTGTATGTATTAGTATTGGTGTTATAGTTTGGCCATTATTTTACGTATAGATTGAGTTTTTTTGTAATAAGCAACGCTTATAAATTTGGCAATTTTGCATCGCTTGTTAAGCCGCTTGTTATATAATTCTCTATAACGTGTAATTCTCATATTTATTGCAAATAATTATTTTTATTATACAGAGTGTTTCATGCTAGATGCTAAGTAGATTCATAGCCTTAAGATCGAAATAAATGTTTCTACCATGTAGGAAACTTGTAAATACTGATTGATGTTCCACAACGGCGTATCAAAACAAACTTATGTTTTTGTTTTAATGGAATGTTATTACTGCAGTTTTTGATTGGGATTTCTATCTTAACCGTTTTGACAAAAGCTTTTATTAGGCTAATTTGTATATTAATCATAATAATTCATAAATTAATATTGAATATCTAGTTGTAACGACGAAATTCAATAATCGTACAACTGTAATAATTCGTCTATTCATGCAATTTTGAATTAGTTAGATTTAAACGCAATGACCTGAGAAAGCTGCACTCATGAAAATAATTCTTTTTTCTATTTTGTAAAATCATAATTATCAATATATATAAAAATGCATTCATCTTCAAAACGGTAGATTTTTAAACAATAATAGGTTAGCACTTTTTTATGTGAAAAATGACGTAGATTCCAAAAATTTAATCAGGTTCAGGATGTCCAAAGAAGAAAATCGATATTTTTAGAATCAAAACGGTTTGATAAATACAGACAAATATTATGAACACAAACTAGAAATTGAAATTGATAAAAACATCCATTCCACACAAAATTTAAGCATATCTCTAAATAGCTTAAATTACAAACGAATTTCCAATAGTTCAGAAATAATTTTCTTCTTAAGTTGCTGTCTTTTAGACAAATAAAGCTAAATTCTAAAAAAACTAGTTTATGCACTAAAATTAAGCAAAGAAGTAAAAACTGACTGAAATATAGGTAATTCCATTATTTAAAAAACTAACTTTACGACCTGACTGTGTAGTCTCAAAAGTACTAAAGTGGTCTCAAATTTAGTATAGCAACGTAATGAATAGCAACATAGCACTAGTTTGGACACAAATGGTTAAAATATATCATCTATCAATTTTTCAGAAAATTTTATTCGGTAGAAAGTTTCCGTATTGTTTTAGACCTAAAATGCAAACATCAAGATAGAAAATTACGTGCTCGCGTATACCAGATGTTATAAAATTAAGAAAATGACTAAAGAGTAAAGTATCTTAATTTTTAAAGATTTTAAAGATTTTTATTTGAAAAAATTCATCTTCTTAAGTTTGTAACTATATCATGACAACATAGAAACTTTTTACTGAAATAAAAATGTTTAAAAATGTTCTAATTCGAACACCCAAAAACAAATAAATCACTGTGTAACCTAGAGAAGAGCCATTTTTGTCGGTTCATCTTTACAGAAAAATGTTGCTTTTGTTTTATATCTTCTATCCAATACTCGTATTTTCTACTATTTAGCTGCAATATTTAATAATCCGAATCACCTTCAGTCCCAAGTAGTTCGGATTATCGCCGCTCTACAGTAATAAATAAATAATAAATAAATCACAATTAATCATAAATAAGTTATAAATAAATCCCTTCGATTTCCCTTCGATATCCCTTGGTTTTTGATCCTATGCTGTTTGTAAAGTTGGTTCAATCTTCCAACTCTTTCCAACGTTCAAACAATACATTCCGGACATGAGTTCATTCAAAAAGTTGCCTACTATGGCCATACAGACCAATTATACAGCTTATATATAACAACAATTATTATTAATTAGTTCACTTAGTATTGTCGCCTTTAAGTGTTTACGTATCATAGTAAAGATAGCAATTTTCAATTTCCGTTTATGTGGTTACATTTTAAAATAATATTTTCACCTTTTATTGTTTACCAAGGTGCTGTCTACCAATGAGCTGGAAATTCTATAAAAAATTAATTATGTTCACTCCAGAATATCCCAAAATAATAAAAAAATAATAACAATTCTTCAATATTGGTTGGCAATCACACCAGATCTAAAATTCTAGGATACAAGTTCAATGATTGTGAAACAAATATATAAATACAAATAATGTTCTTAATAAAAATTATTAATACACATTAATAAACGATAGAAAGGCAGCAAATTTTCTTAATTTTTTACTTAATATTAATATGCTATAGATAAGTCGCCGAGCATACAGGGGTCACAATCGTGGCTAATGACATAAAATAATGTGTAAAAATGACACAACCATAAAAATAACAGAGATTTTTCAGGGTGAATGCAATTTAATTTCATGTTTGTTGTATCTCGATTTTAGAAAAAAATAAATAATCTTGAAACTCACATGTCTTGTGCAATACACACTTTATGCAATAATAAGATAATTAAGAATATTAATAAGAAAACTGCAATGATTAAAAAAGCAATAAGAAATCTTCAGAATGATTGTTTCTTATTATTTTTCTTTAATACAACTTTACCCACATATAAATAAGAAAATGTTATAAGTATACATACCTGAACTAACTCCAAGATATGTTGGCATTTCTCCCTGACATTATCGAACGGACAGCTCACCGACAGTCGCAGGATAATCGGCAGATGCAAGGACACTAATTCCAAATACTCCTGCGGTATTTTCGCGGTTAGATCCGAACAGACACACCCGTTACACAGGGCGTTCTGTACCCTATGTCTATCATTCAACCTATAATGTTTCGGACTTCCGATACCGTCCAACCAGCCCTGTACGGTCTTAAAAATCATATCGAGAGCATCCTCTCGTATCAAACTATCCTTCGAACAGATCGGCATGCAGAAACGATACGTTAAGTCTAAATCCTTCAGGATATTCTCGTAGGTCCTGCTGGAGTGACTCGCATCGGCAGGAACACGGTTCAGGTCGTTATTGTTGTTTGATTTGGTAAATTCGGTTTGGACGAACATCTCTATCTGGTTTTTGGTTGCGTTTTGTCGCGGTTGGAATTTGGAAAATATGTTTTTTTGTGTGTTCGTTGTGTAAGGCAATTTTGTTATTTGTGAATTTTGGAAAAATAATTTTAGTTCTAGAGTGTATAAATTCTGGTATTATGTGCTAGGTTTAGAACGGACTACGATTTTGAATTTTGTCAGGTTTTTTTGTTTTGTTTTTGATAGTTTGATTACTTTTTTTTGTATAGGAACTATCTATAAGGAAGTACTACTGGGATTTTTGTTTTGGTTTCCGTTTCGTTTTTTTTCGATTTTGATTTGGGAGAATCTGAAACAAATAAAAAGAGATTAGGGGTAGGTATATTATGGGATGTCATAACATAGATTTGTCTGAAACATGCTTTTAGTTAAGGTTTCTGGACAAAGTTAAAGAGAAGTGAAACACTGCTGAAATGACAAAAATATCCCGCTTTTAGTAGGGCAGTCCTGAATTTAAAAAGTCTCGAGTTATGAAAGTCTCTAAAATATTTAGACAGTTTAGAGAATTATTAAAAATATGAATAAACTATGCTGGACCTATATTAGGGTGGTTCTTATTTGCATCAAACATTATTTTGAAAAAGACACCTTTTTAAAACGTTCTTTGAAAAACTAGAAAAGGAATTCGAGTTCGCTGCCATCTTTCAAAACTAACACATCACATATCATCACAATATTATTATTATTATTATTTATTGGAACTCTCTGATATATCTCATTAAATATATTAAAACCAGATAATATAATTTAAATACAACATATAAATACTAAAATTACATAAATAGATTTTGAAAAATAATAAGATGATCAGGGCAAATTAGCAGTATACCGAGCTTCGCTGAAGCCTAGGGTACTCCCTTTGCAGATATCACTGCAGCTTAACCCAATTTCGAAAATAATGCCATTTATGCTTTGCAACACTATTATTATTATTGTTATTAGTATTATTATTATTAGTATTATTATTATTAGTATTATCATTTTTACTAATCAAATCTTTTAACATATTAAAAAAATCAAAAACAAATCCGTTTCTTTATCCATTTCATACCCTTTCCATCTTTCCGTACTATTTTTAAATACATAATACTTTTTCTTTTATCATGATATTATTACCGTATTTAACACAAAAATCACAGCATGTTTATACTTTTTCAACAACATTTTCGCGTGATCTCTGTTATTCTTTCAATTGCCAATGGAATAGCCTTAGCCTCAATGGTCGAATGGCTTGTTTAAGGATGAGTCAAGGTTTTGCCTTGCGTGTTTAAGAAAAAAGCTTTTAAAAATTTGTATTAGTTGATTTCACTAGTGAAGTTTCTCGATAATTCCAGAATTTTGGTAATATGCATGGTTTTAAAAAAAGTTGTAATTCGGAAAAATTTAGAGAAAAATCAATGAATAGAAAACAAAATGTTCGTAAAAGCATTGTCTATACCATTACTTGATTAACACACAGAGTTAGTCAAAAATAAGAAGAAAAAAGCATGGTTTCAGTTTTTCCCTTATAGTGCAGGATATATTCAAAAAATATTCACGTCTTTAATTTTTATTGATAGACAAAAGAATTGCCTACCAGAAATCAAGTGAGTAACTTTTTTGGAACTGAGTGTATGTTAAATACTCTGATATGTAGAGTCATACGTTAGTGTTATGTATTAAGTATGTATTAATCACTAAAATTACAAAAATATTTAAATGTTGTGCGTCTTATTTTTTAACTATTGATAGATACATTTCAACTTAATGTGTGTGCGGATTCGCATTTGATTATTTTTAGTTAATAACTGTCACATATAAATCTTTAGAGTATAACAAAATAAAAATGCTTTATAGTTCTTTTAATATTGTTAAAGTAACCTTATTCTCGATTACGGGTTAACGGGTTAATATGTATTGATTAATCTGACATACCACAGGAATCGAGAGGGTCCCGAACAAACAAAAAATATAAGATAGAGTTAAGAACCAGTCTATTGTAGACTTTCCTCCACATTTAAATGTAGCAAAAATTGGTAAAATTCACACGACTGCTGAATGGTTTTAATTTAAACTTCATAAGGCCAAAAACGTACAAATAACCTCAAAACGGTTCTCAAAAAAGTTTCCCAGGGTGCAAATTGGTGCGCGGTCGTGTCAAAAACTGACCAGAGTGCACCAAGTTCAGCACACCTAATATTCTCTGCAGTTTAAAATATATCTTTTTGAAATTTCAACGCTATATTGAAAACATATTTGAAAAAGCAATAATTAAATTAAATTTTGCTGAGCAAAAGCTAAAATAAATAAATATATTTCATGTCAATGATTTTATTGGTGCAAAGGGGTATCTTACCGATATTTATTCATCTCATATTAGTGAAATCGGAGTTTAGTAAATAAACTACTGAATACTAAAAAGCATTCAGTCAACAACTTTTAGTTATTAATAAGTAAAACTAATGATAAAAACTATTATATTTCCACTTATCCAATTGAACGAAAACTCCTTCAAGCAGATCATATATTCTATGTTATTACGTACATTCTATGTACTTTACATAGTAATAGCTCTACCTAGTACAAAATGCAGATTAGCCATCGTTTACCGTCAAAGTTTTGATACCTTCCGTGCCCACATTTTACATGCGGATGTACTTAACAACCTAAATCTATAAAGCATTTAGCTTATCTAGGTAGTACTAGCTCGCGAAACTACCGCTATTAAGATAGCTACGAACCGGTCTCCAGACTTCCCCGAACCGCTATACGGAAACTTGGAAGCAGATGTTTCATTTTACATCGACAGGGTTCACCATCTCGATATTGAGATCGCTTAGTGCTACTCGCCAATTATTCCGAACAAGTGACAGACGATCGCAGTACACCAGAGTTGCCAGTTGGCACAAAGGTAAGTTAAAGTTAGTGCGCCTCAAGACCAAATTCTACCTCTCCTAAAACGTGTTTTCAAATAAAAACGTTATTTATCTATTATTACACCGCCTATAACTGGCGACTACAGATTGACGTTGGTGGGGGACATGCTGACCACTCCCCGCAAAAAACAAAAAACGTCGAAACGAAATGTTTCGTGTCGGAGTTACGATGTTTATGCAACGGAGCCTTCCTCAAGGTAGCGTATTGGGACCTTTTTATTTTTAATTAGAAATTTCAACATTCATTAAAAATATTTATACAAATTTTGCTGTGGACTACAAATATAGAAATGCTTTCCGATGGCAGTTGCGTCTGATTATTGTCTGCAGTAATACATTATAAAATACATACAATTAAATGTTAACTATAAGAGCACAAGTTATTTTCTTCTGAACTTCTATAGACTTGCACTCTGGAGTATTGTAGTGCGTGTTTGTAATAAGTTGGCAACCATGTTTACAATAGCGACGATTGTAAAAGTACTATATCATTGACTAGAAAACTCAAACACAGTCCAGTTTGATTATTTGGACAAATAGAAAGCAATACATTTATTACTTTAGGTTATACCATACGTCAACCTAGGTATATGGTGATTTCTTTATTTCGAAACTTTGGAGAGAATTTTTGCTACAGTTCGGTATTTGAATTGAGACGGGAGCCTTAAGAGTGAAATAGGAAGAGATTGTCCTCAAATATAGGGAACTGTACTGGTGTTTGGGATGAAAGTGTTAAGAAAACACTTCGCAGTTCAATTCCGGTAACAGGATATAATACAGGGAATACAGGAAACTGATTTGACGGCCGACAATGGAAGTATCCCGGTTTCTATGCTGCAGCTAGGGTTGTCAGATTTTATCAAACCAAATACAGGGTCTTTCAAAACAAGCTGCTATAAGAAATATATAGAGAACCAAGTGAAATATGCGATCTAAAAGTTAATTTAAATAAATTAACTAAAATATTTTCAGATTTCGGTTACTTCCGGTTACATCGGAAATGGTGTCAACCTTCATATTTCAAATTATTTACTCACTGACAATATTTTGGAGACTGTGGCGAACTTAATAATAAAATTATAAACCCCTAACCACAACAAGTATTTTAGAAACCTAAATACGTATTTCAGCAACTATGTTGCCATCTTCAGTAGAACCTAAAAAGAGGAAAAGAGAGATTAGCACTTCATAGTATCTTTACTATCTTTATTGTCCAAGCAAATCACTAGTGGAAGTGACGTCCATGTTAAAATTTAGCCTATATATACCCATTTGTTGTTCACACCTCAGTGAATTTTGATGATTGAAGCGTAAAAAACAAGTTTTAATTAAAGCA
Organism: Melinopterus prodromus; assembly: GCA_964023965.1. Classification (NCBI taxonomy): domain Eukaryota; kingdom Metazoa; phylum Arthropoda; class Insecta; order Coleoptera; family Scarabaeidae; genus Melinopterus; species Melinopterus prodromus. The sequence goes on from OZ030390.1 coordinate 102,424,274, forward strand.
GGTCAAACAATGGCGAACTAGGTATAGGACCCCTGTCTGAATTTATTAATTTATCTCTATTCAAGTGAATAAAGATACTTTCCAAGCTGTTTAGTTTTTTGACACAGCTTTTACAAGTTTTAAGTCATCTACAACTACTTTATGACCTGTGTCTAAAATATGTTGAGCCACACTAGATTTTTCAAAACGATTATATTTAAAATGAGCTACATGTTCTTTGAACCTAGTTAAAATTGTTCTTCTAGTCTGGCCTACGTATTCTTTTTCACAGTCATGACATTTGATACAATATACACCAGATTTATCAAGTACATCTACCTTATCCTTTGGGTTTCCAAGAAGGTTTTTTATGCCATTATGAGTCGAATATGCTATACAGAGATTTTGTGATGTAAAAATACTTCTCAAGCCCCTTGTCCTTGTATATGTGCAATCGAACGGTATTTTAACATATTTCTTCTTTTCTACAGACAAAGTATTTAAAGTAGATATTTGATTTACATACATTTTTTGATTCTGCTTCTTAATCATTCTATCAACTATTTTCTCAGGGTACCCATTATGTATGACAACATTCTTAATAAACAATAATTCTTGCTGATATCTATCTGCGGACAATGGAAATTTCAATAACCTATTTACTAAACAACTAATAAAAGACAAATTTTGTTGAAAAGGATGTTGCGAATCATTAGGGATAAACCTGATTGTGTTAGTATCTTTCCGATACACGTCAATTTCTATTATATTTTTGCTATTCCTGACTACCAGAGTATCTAAAAATGGAAGTTGGCCGTTAACTTCTTGTTCTACAGTAAAGTTAATGGTGTTGAATTTAGAATTCAAAACGAGAAGAAAATCTTGAATACTGCACTTCTTGGTGTCAAAAATGGCAAAAATATCGTCGACATACCTAACCCAAGTCTTAGGGAAATATGGTGCTATAGACTTTACATTGGTTTCAAATCTACTCATAAACAAGTTGGCAATAAAAGGTGAGAGACAGTTACCCATTCCAGTTCCCTCAAGTTGTTCAAAAAACTTTCCGTTTATTTGAAAACAATTTTGAGACATACAAAGGGCAGTCAATCTTACATATTCATCTATTTCTGACGGGCCAAAGTTGTTATTGCTAAATAATTCCCTAAGAAACTCCAAAGTTTCCGGAATAGGCACACTAGGAAACAGTGAAGCAACATCAAATGAAATCAACAATTCGCCATCCTCTAATTTTACATTGTTAACCTTATATTGATAAACTCCAATGAGTTATTAACAGAGAAGCTTGGTTGAGGAACAGGTAAATTGTTGAACTCATTTGATAACCATTTCGCTAACTGGTAAGTAGGTGAGTTAATACCTGATACAATAGGTCTCACTGATTTACCAGGTTTGTGAATTTTGGGAAGAACATATAATCTAGGTACAGTAGGATTGGAAACTTTGAGTTTAAATCTAGTTTGGCGGGTGATAAGATTAGGACAACTGGACAGCGTACTATTTATTTGACGGACTAGTTTGGGCAGTGGGTTTTTCTTGATTTCCTTATAAGGACCATTTTCAATTTCTCTTTTTAGGTTCTACTGAAGATGGCAACATAGTTGCTGAAATACGTATTTAGGTTTCTAAAATACTTGTTGTGGTTAGGGGTTTATAATTTTATTATTTACTCACTATTCTTTACAAATTTAGGGGTGTCGGACTTAGGTACATGTAAATATAGCACGTCCTTAAATCAGACATGTGTGTCGGAATTGTGTACATGGTTAGAAGTAATACATATAGAAAATAACATATGTTACATTATATTGAAACTCCTGTAGTGTTATTTACAGTTCTATATTAGATATATGTTAGTTACGCGTTTCGTCTACAAGACACCTTCAGACTAACACTGAAAGTAGAACAAACAATTACAAAACATATCTCTCACATGAGACATGCTAAAAACTCACTGTGAAAGAGGAATTTCTTTCGGAAAATGGTATCTTTGGACGGGATAGCTGGGTTCTACGTTTTATTTCCCATAAGTTTTACATATTTGAGACCCATTGTCAAAGAGGGTAAACACTTGTAAGAAAAGATCGTTGAAAAGATAGCTGGGTTATAAGCAATTCGCTCATACAAAATTTTCCACTAATAAAAATGCTTAACCTGGAAAACGATTGCACATGGTCAAAATATGAATATTACAGAAACCACAACAAAACTTACACAATAGCTAACAGCTTCAATAATAATATTGTGGACAAGACAGCAAATTTCGATAAATAGACCACATTTACTTAAAAAGATAACACATTACGAAAGAAATTCCCCTTTGACAGTGACATTTTAGCATGTCTCGTGTGAAAGATATGTTTTGTAATTGTTTGGTCTACTTTCAGTGTTAGTCTGAAGATGCCTTGTAGGCGAAACGTGTAACTAACATATATCTAATAAAGAACTGCGAAGAACACTACAGGACTTTTAATATATCATAGTTCCAGTTCAGAAAGCACACCATTATCATTAGAGATTATTAGTAAAAAAAAAGAAAGCACAAAAGATAATAATTCTAGAGAAATAAGAAAGGAAGCGAAAAAGGAACTGAATAAAAAGCTGCGCCAAGAAAATTCCAGATGCATAAACGTTAAAATACAGATGAGGGAAAGAGGGCAGACTGAAGAAGACTAAGGACTTATTTTATACTGGCTTGCATTAAAAATGTATCAGATTTCAAAAATGCTATAAAATACAGGGTGTAAGTAAAATCTGTAGATTTGTTAAGTGATTGTTAAGTTGATTTCAGGAAAAAGAACAAAGTTGATGTTTGTATTTCATCTCACTTTTTTAAAAAACCTTACCTACGAATTATATTAAAAATGCCTTTTTATATTACCTTTTTACATGTTCTCAAGAATTACCTATCGATACTGTGCATTTTTTTAAGCTGGTGTGTCTCTAGATAGCGTATTGGTACCTCTTTTTTGTAACCATAACCATAGGTATGCTGAGTACAAAGCTAAACACGAGCTTTTGCATAACATACTGTCGAATAATTCAGAAACAAACTAACAAATGAATCAATTAACTAGGATGCTTGGTATGTCAAACGACAAAGATGACAGGCACATAATTCAATTAAGTTACTAGGTCAATATAGAATATAGAATTTGCACTAAATACATCCCACATAAATCGACAGAGAATTAAAATTAAGAACATTTTGGAGAAATCGTTTTTAAAATACTTGCTTAAGGCTAATTTTTAGTATTGTCTTACTGTTTTTACTATAACAAGTATTAGTATTAGTCATAAATATAGCGGTATACATACCTACACGAGGGTAAAAGCGCATGTTAACTGTCAATTAAATAAAATATTTACGCTAATAATACATTTCGTATAGCTTGTGCGGTAGAGTTAATTACAGTAGACACAGGCATACATTTGTTGTTTTCAAATCTGAACATGAATACAAATTGCCTCGATCGAGTTATCATACCACACAATCTTCCTTGATCGATGTTGACAGAGAATAACGCGACAAAAGATTGGCCTGAAAACATGTCTGTTTGCATTGGAACTTTTTGTATAGACGTTCATTTGAGATCATTCATGTAAAATTGTCAACAAAGGTTCAGTTAAGGGCATATTTATTTCTGTTTTCTGAATAAAAAAATGTGTTGCCCAATTAACAATACTTAGTGACTTACAGCATTTAAAAAACAAAAATTAATGCGTTTAAAATCAGAAAAAAAATCGTTAAATTAATTATTGACGATTCATTTTTTTTTTTTGTAAATGGCAACACCTTATTTTTCTTGCTGAATTGAGAAAACCGCGTTTAATGATAACAAAATGTCTGTTTGAATAACTATATGACATACCGTTTCGAAGCATTCGAAGTCTTGTTAATACGCAGTCAAATCAGGGTTTAAGGGTTTCAAAGTATCAAATAAACAAAACGAAAAAAAACAAAAGTCAACTTAAGAAAAATTGAGTTTGATGAAAACTGAGTTTTTGAGGGCTTTAAGGTCCCTAAATTAGAAAAAAAAAACTAAAAAAGGCTTGTTGCCCAAACTTAGCACAGGCCCCATGCGAGTGGGGGCCCATTGTCTCTGTTCGCACACGGGCCCACTCATTCTTAGTTACGCCACTGATAATGAGGACACTTTTAGAGATAAATCAATGAATAAAAAACAAAATGCTCCTAAAGCAAGCATCTTTCGTATAGTCGTATAGAGTCCTATAGAGAACCCCAGAAAGATTAAAAGATTTTTTATTTTCAGAACGACATTGTGCTAAATCCTATATAAAAACGTTCCATTCTTAAGGTGGGCTGCGAAATGAGTAGGCAACCAAATATACCTCATAATTTTGTTTTCAGTATTTCGTGGTATTTCACCGCAATGATTAGGTATTTCCATTAAAATTATACGTTAAACTGAACTTGAAACCTTTGCCGATAATACAAAAAATATCCGGCTCAATTGTGTCAAGCGTAGGTGAAGAATTCTGGGATCGAATGGAAATACCATTTCGATGAAATACTGTAAACAAAATTATGAAGTATATTTGGTTGCCTACTCATTGCGAAGCCCATCTTAAAAACGCAACAAGATTGTAAAGAACGAGAGAAATTGTTTTGTCCCACCAACCAAATAAACTGTTTTAGAATACATATTGAAAGATTTTAAAGATTAGTTTTGACGTAAACTCACATTAACGCGTCTTCACTTCATATTTTTACAACTGCAGATAAAACTAGCAACGATTGACACCAGCACAATTAGCACATACGGTAACACTAAACAAAACGTTTAACATAATTAAAAGCAGTCTAAATTACAAGCCGGGGAATGTTATTTACCACAAAAAGTATTTTTCTTCGACTACCTATTTTAAAAATACCTACGTGTTCCATAGGTGAACGAATTCATAAATTTTAAAAACGATAAAGGCAAATATCTATAAAATGAGTAATTAGAACAGCAAATTTATTTGGAATGTTTAACGCACCTGATCATACAAATTTAATCAATTTTCGTGTTTCTTTTAAACACTGTCAACCCTGTTTTACTCGATAGAAAACATTCTGCGGTACAAATTAACAAACCAACTTACCCTATGCCTCTTTTGTATGTTCCTAGGTCAACCACAACTATAACAACGTCAAATCTTGTATCAAACGTTAACAAACAGCTTAATAACTAGCAACGATCATAATATGCGAACAACGGGTTTTAAATTCGTATAATAAGGCGTAAAAAAGACACCGGCTTTTTACCCGGACCGTACGTACTACCGAAATGAACTGCAGGAATAAAAGTACCGGGGCACACGACAACCTAGCATGCGCGCCTATCAAACAAAGGGATAACCTCAAAAAATGCAAAAAGAATCGCCGGAAAAACGGTGGAAGCACTTACCTGTCACGCGCGGTCACTGTACTGGAAGATCGGTCCTTTTTTCAACTACACGGCGGTGTTACGAACAAACGGTGACATTTACAATAAATATCGAACAAAACCGGGAGCGAATCGCGTAAAACAAGAACAACTACAGACTGCTTGGTACCGCTGCGCGTTCGATAGCCAGCCTGCCAGCAGTTTTGACAATGAACCCAGCTGACTGTCTTGCGCAATATTGCGCAAGTCACCGAGCACCGTTTATTTCATATTCCCGCACGATTCGCACGAAGCTAAACACAAAGATTTCCGCAGGGTTTTGGAATTATCACGACAAATAAACAAATTAGAAGATTCAAGTAATTAATTTGGGTATTCTCTTCGATTATCGTACAGAAAATACCTAATTGATACCTAAAGAAATCGGCTAACTATAAAAACATATGTTAAACGTCAAAGTCAGCTGATTAAGCCGGGTCACGTCTGTTTGGTGTTTCCTCGGCACCAGGATGTGGTTATTTTTAAATTTCGTTTGGTTAGTTTTTGTTTGAAAAACTGCTTTATACGAGATTATTTTTAGAAGAAAAATGTTTATGCCAATGAAAGTGTATAGGTTAAAAATATAAAAATTTATTTTTTTCCTAAACGATATAAATGTGGAATGTTATCATGAATAAATTATTCGTTGACGTTCTAATTAATCTTATTGTTTCTTGGTCGGTGTAATTTGCTAGGAGATTGTTTATTTTGGTGAACCTTGTGACACATCGCGACATCTTTTGGTGGCTGTTTCTATAGCTCCAATTAGCGCAGCTCGAAAACCTGTAAAATACAAATGAGGAATTAGTTTGTTCTTTGGCTTTTGTTGATGCTTTTTATTTTCTATCAACATTAAAAAAAACTTTAAATAAAATTTAATAAACCAGCAAATCTGCTAATTTATAGCACAAAACAGTTTTACAAAAGTAGATACTAGATACCTCTATGCTCAATTCTTTTCAATTCTTTAAAATAGTACAACCGTAATTAACAATAATATGACAACAATACAAAAAGTTGAGAAGCAAATAATAAGTAATATGCCAAACAAATCCATATGAAACAGTTTACAGTTTTGTTTGTCACTTGCCCTTTTATTTATCTTTTGTGAAAATAAATATACTGGGTAAAAATTCATTCATATATTTTCAATTCCTCAAGAAGTTTAGAATATGGTTTTGTTAATATTTCCAACGGATGTAGTTTTCTAAGGAATAGAAAACAGCGAACGAAAGAGAGAATAGAATAGAATCAGAAATACTCAGGATAAATAAAATCTAGAAATCTTTTATCTTCAAAAGTCATTGTAGCGTTGTAGCGTAACAACAAAATAATTTTTGATTTTTTTCTTCTGGTGTTTGAAATTTGCTATGCGGTATATTGCTGTCTTCTATTTTTTTTCCAACTTATTGCCTGAGTGAGTTTAAACTCATCATATTAATTTAAATTAAATTTTTCCGGCTGCTTTCAGCAAGTTCTGTATTTTTCATTTTTCTGAATATTCTGCCTGATTCTGGTTTTTTTGTACTCGATTTATTAATTTTGTTTTACTGTTGCCACACACACAATTGGATTTTCAATTTTAATGGCTCTTAACTCATTTTATCTTTATTTTGTATAGTTTTGTATACTATTTTTAGTTCCTAATATGTTCATCGATTCCGTACTATTTGATTCTGTAATTACTTTCCTTTCCTTAAAAAAATAAAGATTATTATTAATATTATAGATTGTGGCAAAGCTTTTACACCAATTTTGGTTCACACAACTATGGTTTTGAGTACTTGAGAACTGCCTAATAGCCGTTTTACACTACGCAATTCCTGCGCAAGAAGTTGCACAAGAAGATAGTAAGCAAATGAAATTTGTAAACAGAAAATTGTTCAATTCCTAGACAAACTACACAGCATAAGAAAATACATCACAATTTTTGTGTAAGATGTTGTTGTACCTACTTACTGCACAAATTGTGTACTAAATTGTGCACTAAATTGCGTAGTGTAAAACGGCTTTAAGCTCCATAATAGCTCCAACTTTTGTCACAAACTTAGATCATTAAAATATCATGATGTTTACATCATGTTGGTTCTCTCCAAAAAGCATGTGATCGTAATCATAGCAATGAAAAAATAATCCAGAAAATATACTCAGTTCCATAAAAAGTGATGCACTTATTTTTTGACCTAACTTTAATGTTTTATATTTTGTAAACCAGCTTTTCATTTTCAAATTTCAAATAATGGTATAGAAAGTGCTGATACTCTATATGAAAGTATGAATATGAAAGAGTATTTTTAGTGTAGTTCATTCACAGTTAATACAAATATTTCATGTTTCAAGTATTTCTTTTGATTTTCATTTTTAAATAATATAGGTACTGTTTCGTTTTCAAAAGTTATTGTATACATGTGGTTACCTTGTTGTTCTAAAAAGTGCAATCCAGCAGCTGTTGAACCAGCAGGTGACGTCACATCATCCTTCAGTACTCCAGGATGAATCTTCGTCTCTTTGACCATGGTGCTTGCACCCAGGACAGTTTGCGAGGCCAACCTGTAAGCCAGATCTCGTGGCAGACCCATCTTTACACCACCGTCAGCAAGAGCCTCAATTAAGATGTAAATCTACAAAAGAAAACCATTAACAAATCTGTTTCCATACTGTTCGTATACTGTCTTTAATGGAAGAAGCAACAAACCACTAGTTAGCCTTTATGATGCTTTTTATCACAAATATGTAAAAAATAAAGACTTACATAAGCTGGTCCAGAACCGCTAAGAGCTGTAACCGGATCCAACATATATTCTGTAACTTCATCACAAGTACCAATGGACTCCAATAACTTTCTAGTAACTTCTGCATCGTTCTTTGTAGCCGTGCTACCACAAACATACACAGACGCGCCACATCTCACTAATGCTGGAGTGTTTGGCATGACCCGAATGACTCTTGACTCTTTAGGCAAAAACTGAAACAAGAAAACATACAAATAATAATCCACATTCTTATCATTACGAAAAAAATTTATGATACTCCCATGTATGCATCTCTTTCCTAACTAAAATATTCATCGGACCGGTAATGCATGAAGCTACGGTTCGAACCAAGGTAGAGACCATTTTTTTAAATTTAAAAATACTGACCACTTGGTCCCCCATGGGCCTTTTTTTGTATAAATACTTTGTATAAACATAAATATTAATAAATATGCAATTAAATACCGATTCTAACTGGTTTATGGTGACACCCATAGCTATGGACAAGAACAATTTTTCTGCGGGAATCCCAGCTTTCTTTATGTCTCCCAGTGCCTCAGGGACCACAGTTGGTTTTGTTGCTACGATCACAATATCGGATTTCTGTACGACTGGTACGTTTTCGAATATTGACTCCGCACCTAATTCCTAAAATGGTATTAATTAATTAATTATTATGTTATGAAAAAATGAATTGGTGGTATTGTTACCTTGAAGGCTTCATGAGATATAAGATCGCTTGGATGGCAACTGGCTATCATTGCTTCACCTTTGGATAGACCTAAAAATTAATTTTAGTTGAGTTGGTTGGTGGTTACTGTTAAACCTATAAAATAAAGCGATTTGTGGTCAAGAGTTTTATACTAGACAGTCATGACGCATTGGTTTCGTAATATAAATAAATGTATCTATAATTTATTAATCGTAATGTTAAAGGTTTTGCTAAAACAGACCAATGATTAAAAATCAAGTGTATAGGATAACATGAAAGTAGGTAGAGATGATCAAAATTCAAAGACATTAAAGCTGGAGTACCACAAGGTAGTGTACTTGGTCCAATGTTGTGCCTTCTTTATACCGATGATCTTCCGCAACCATATGGCGTTACCATTGCCACGTTTGCTGATGACACTGCTATCATAGCAGTAAGTACAAATGTTGAAGGATCAACACCAAAACTGCTTATATCTGTCAACAATATGAGTGAATGGATGCAACGATGGCTAATTGCATTGAACAAAAGCAAATCCGCTCAAGTAAATTTTATCAACAACCGTTTTAGTGCAATAAATAACTTTACTGGTACTTTACTGGTACACAGCAAAATACCTTGGTATGACGCTGGACACCAAGCATCCCTGGAGAGGCCACATTAAACAGAAATTCGAAGAAATGGACATAAAATACAAAAATAATCTACTGGTTTATTGGTATATGGTTATTGGTCGGCTTTGTTGACATCTAATAAGCTCTTACTTTGCAAGCAGATACTCAAACCCATGTAAACCTATGGTATACAACAGTAGGGTTGCACTAAGACAAACAATATCAGTATTATTCAATGCTTCCAAAATTAAGGTGCTGAGAAATATTGTGGCCTGCACCATGGTATATTAGAAATAACAATTATCATAGGCATCTTAAGATGGAATTAGTGACGAACGAAAATGGAAAGTTTGCAAAAAATACTTCTTCAAAGCACGAATGTGGCAACCCAGCTCCTTGTCAATAGTGGTATACTACCAAGGTGTGAAACGAACTAATCCTTTTGAGTTGGTGAAGTGATGTGACAAATGCAGAGCATAGGGTTGCCAGGTGTCCTGGATTTCACAAGACATCCGAGATTCAGCCCTATATTTTTCGCGTCCTGCAGAAGACATCCGCTGTACTCTTGTGTCCTGACAACGCGTTCTTTTCAAATTAAAAAACGGAATTGAAAAATTCGTTGAACATTGATGCTTGTACACACTGCGAGTGTTAAATTTGGACTCGCCACTCTGCGTTTCAATACTTAAGAAAAGAAAATGTCAATATTATCGCCCTGCGTAAAGAATGCTATTGGCTAAATGCATTTTGGATGCTTAAATACAGAAACTAAAACAATATCTTTCAATTTGTAGCTTATTTTGTCATTAGGAGAAGAATCTCCAGTAGCACTTATGTTGACTAGACATATGTAGGTATTTATCCGAAGATACAGTGTGTTCTAAACATTCTCTAAACTATTTACAAAAGCATTCTTTCTTCTCAGAAGCTTTAAGAAACAGATCTTCTTTGCTTTGAAGTTTTTGAAATCTTAAAATCTCTAAACTAGGAATTAACTAAAAGATTATTTCTTGGTTTGTTTTTGTCTAGCGCCCTCTCAGGCGTTAAGAAGCAGTTTTTGCCCCGGTATCTAAGATGTAAAATGTCACTTTATGATCATGTAGGACATAAAATATTTAAGTGCTTCATTGGCCTAGGACAGGCTTACCAAGTTGAGTTTGCTTTCAATCGATTGTAATGCTGAACGATTATTAGATTACGAAAAAATATGAAGTTTAGGTTAGCTACAGTCATAGAAATATATTTGTCCTTATTGTTTATTAAAAAATACATTATTGTTCTTTTCATTAAGGGGTTACATCTAGTCTGAAGCAAAACATTACAAGGTTTTTTGAAGGAGTTCTTGTGACGTTACTAATAATTCGATCAATGTTAAATTTTAAGGGCTCATTGCACTTGTCTTGAAGTGCAAAGTGACATTTTTTATTTTAATTTCGATGACAAAATGGCGGTTCACCAGAGCACGGAAGAAGTTCGATTTTTTGAGTCAAAATGAGTAAAAAAAAACTCCAAAACTATGACATAAAAAAGAGTCGGATTTTTTAACATCCTTTTGTTTTGGACTTGGCAACCCTGTCAAAACACAGTATTTTGTGAGTGATTTCAATATGTGACCAAAGGAGAGCAGTGTGATATGCAAAGCGTCAGCCGTCAGCACATAAAATCATTTTAAGTTAAACCAAAGGGATTGTTTCATACCTAACAATTTACTATTTGATCTATTGGTTAACCAAGATGTGGCGACAAAGAACAATTGGTCCTGGAAGCCCAAAAATACAAACAAAAACATGAACTAAACCACAGATACGTTGAATATAATAAGATAATTAGTTACAAAACGTAATTATTTGTTTACATTTTTCACATATCCAGTCCAAACTCCTGTAATAACAAAAATACAACGCTTGTTACATAACCACTTCGATCGTAAACAAATATTTCGAAATCTCTGATATCTTTGTTGATATCTTATATTCGACGCTATTTTTGCCAATGTCGTTGACAATCAGTTAAAAATAGATCTTTAAAGCAACAACTGAAGCAATAAAATTTACTTTTACAAGTACAATTTTCAAAAAGAATTTTGGTACACATTATCATTTTTGTTAACATATAAAATAAATAAAGTATATAAACTCTGATATTTACCTGCTGATATAAAACCCTTTGCCATCGCTTGTGCCATCTTTCCACCTCCAATAAAGCCAATTTTCAGCAGTTTACCAGCCATTTTGTCTTCGTCTCGCGCAAAATCAATTCAATCTTGTGTAATACTGCAATAATTTGCAAGAGATCTTATATCGTCCAAGCACTACCACTGACAGACTCTTTGACTGACCACAAGGCACACTTCGCATACTATTGATGGTGCCTTATCATCAACCAATCGTTATTGCCGCAAATCGGGAATGTATCTCTCTCACATTGAATTTACAAAACACTTATCTCGCGAACTAAGCTGAGAGTTTTTCGATGTCCATCGTTAATATGTGTATTGAACGTGTATTATTGGGTTCAAAGTATCTAGAAATTGTGTTTATTTTGCACGTTATCTCGATCGGTTATGTTGGCTTAATGGTGCTGCATATAAGCGTTATTAACGCATATTGGGCTATAATGCGTTTAGAAAATGCTTTTAAGAACTGATTGTTCGATTTTTTTTATTTCTTTTTAATGCGCTAATACTGGGAAAGGAGATTTATAACTTTGGTTTTTGTTATTTCTAAACCACAAATGGAAGCGGTGTAGATAAAATGCTGTTGCATAACAAAGAAAATAAGTGTTTTTCATATGTTCATGGCGACTCCAAGTTTTATTATTGATTTATTTGCTATTAATTCTTATAGAAAATTAAGAACTTAAGAACCCCTACAAAAAAATATTACACAAGGTGTACTCCACCACATTTTGTTACAGAGAAAAGTAAAAGATATTATATGTACATAGAGAACATTTTTTAAAGGAATTTCGCTGTATTCTGTAACCTGAAACATAAAATTACTTCTACTGTAAAATTGCCGTACTTTTCCAGTGATATTGCGAAAATATCCTGTAAAATAACTGTGATAATGCTGTAATTTTTTCATTTATCACAGATACGTATTGCAATACAATACAGTTATACAGGGTCCGGCAAAATGATCTCCCGCATTTTAATCTTTAATAAAAGCACCATTGTAAACACTATTTAATTTTTTATTTATTAACTGAAAGTGTATGCTTAGCCATTTGCTACTGCTATGTTTTGAAATGGTTCGTGGATGGTGTTGAAAAACATTCGCTTTCAGGTAGCCCCAAAGGAAAAGTCGCTTGGGGTGTCGTTTGGTGAGCTGTTGGATCTTTTCGCGTGAAGAGTGAGTTCTGAGTACTTCCCGCCTATCACGCCAGATTACTGATCTCATCAAACAATCTCCCATTCCAAGAGACACACAACAATCCCTAATTCCGAGAGACTCCCGACCTCCTAGACTGTATGGTTTACCTAAGATCCACAAACCTAATATACCGCTACGTCCTATAGTCAGTTCAATTGCCAGTCCTACCTATGCTCTTTCCAAGTTTCTTGTCAACATCCTACACAAATATACCGGTAGCACGGACTCCTTCATCCTCAATTCCCAACATTTTGTGCAAAGAATCCAAAACTTACTTCCAGTTCCGAGGCAAGTTCTATGAACAAGTTTCGGGAGCTGCCATGGGCTCACCCTTATCCCCTGTTGTGGCCAACATTTTCCTGGAGGCATTTGAACAACAAATCCTTGAGTCCCATAACCTCAAGCCCAAATGTTGGTTCAGATACGTGGATGACACCTTCGTAATTTGGCCACATGGACGGCAATCCTTACACAATTTCCTCGACTACCTCAACCAGCAACACCCAGAAATACGCTTCACAATGGAAGTGGAAACAGATGGCTCTCTCCCTTTCCTCGACGTCCTAGTTACTCGCACTCCATCCGGATCCCTTGAACATACCGTGTATAGGAAACCCACTCACAACGACAGATACCTCAATGCCAATTCCCACCATCACCCCGCTCAGAAACAAGCAGTGATCAACACCCTTGTAAAAAGAGCAATTTCTATAACCCACCCCACATACCTCCAAAACGAACTTGACTACTTAACCAAAGTCTTATCCCAACACAACTATCCCAAGTCCATGATAATTAAAACCATTTCCCGACACCTAAACCCAACAGATAACACACCTCACCAGCATCACGACGTCCCAATCGCTACAGCTTTTCTTCCTTACGCCCAGGGTACGACAGATCGTATTGGACGCATCCTCCGCAAGAACAACATAAAACCGATATTCAAACGCTTTTCCAAACTATCGGACTTACTTCCTTCTACAAAAGACAAAAATCCCTCCTCTTCTTTCCTCTGGTGTGTACCGGATTCCATGTGCTTGTGGAAGTGTCTATATTGGCGAGACGAAGCGATCAGTTAGCGTCTGAGTATCTGAGCACGGACGCTGTACTAGATTGCGACCTACCTGTTCTTCCATGTTTACCATGTTCCATGTTTTCCACTGGTGAACGTCAACAATTATAACCTCTAAAACAACGCGCTCAATCGTTCAATTTAATTAATATCATTGACAGACAGCATTGTAAGAAAAAGATGTATTTTCAAAAGTTCTAGAAGTTATCAAATGACGAATTATTGACAAAGTTTTAGACAGATTTTTATACTTTGAACCTTTGGGACTTTTAGGAACAAACTCATGTATTTTTCATGACATTTTCATTGACTCTACTGTAACTTATCTTCATAATGGTTTGATTATTGTCAATTTTGCTATAAAAAAGTTTACCAACTTACTGTTATTACATGTTGTACAGAAAATTGTACAAAACACACAAAATAAAACTCACAGAAAAATGTAATTTCTATTTTATTGCAATAAAAATATAAATAACTGTGTACATCTAAAAAATAATCTCACAAAAATCAATCTCCAAATTCATAGTACGTTGTTGGATACACTGCGGACAAATAAATAAATTCATAAACTGCGGGATACACTTAATGATTTAAAAATAAATCACGTTAAAAATGTCTCGACAATAGAAACAATCAATAATAATAATCAAGGACATCTGTAAAAATAACACATTCTCTACGACTATAAATATGGACGAAAATTACAGTATTTCTAGCATTATTTGCACCATCCATAAATTAATACACGCACAGAAACAAACGAAAAACGCGCGCGCGCACAAATCAACAATCAACGCGCAGACAAATAGCGCAAGATCTACCATTTTACGTTTCTCGAATCACGCCTGGAATGTCATGATAATGATGATAAAATTACATATAAAATTAATAGATTATTAATTTATGTATGACACAAAATCGTTCTTGCATCTATATTCATTAAAATGGGCATCTTTACACAATTGAACTAAATCACAATCTTTCCTGCTCTATAGGTGGCGCCACCATCACACCACCATCTTCCATTTGTGAACACCAACAATTATAACCTCTAAAACGACGCACTCATTCGTTCAATTTAATATCATCGACAGACATCATCGTAAGAAAAAGGGATTCTAACTAATCGATTAAAAATTACTAAATCTCTATCGTTCCATATTATAATTAATATGCCGCTATACGATTTCTCAACACGTTTGGAGTTCACAAATTTGTTGCGACAGCACACAGCAACGGGCCGTCATTTATCGTTAAAATAGAGAGACATAGAGATAGATAGCTAGAGAGAGAGAGTGTGTGTGTGTGGTGAGAGCGTGTTATGATAGTGTCCGGTCCAAAAATTTTTCCTAACCGCCGTTTTGTTGCAAACGGACTAAAATAAATGCTATTTCACCGGGTCGAGTGTCTCTTTCAGGCGCTTCATGATGTGCGAGCCAATGTCACGCACTTCCGGCCACTGTCGTAGAACGAAAACAGCCGCTAATACTATGAACAACGTCGTAAGAATCCGAACCCTGAAATTAAAGAAAAAAAAAGTAAGTGTTAGGGATATTTGTTAAAGTGTAATAATGGCTATAATAAAATGAATTGTCAAAAGTGGTTTTATTATTCTGTACACTGTACAAAATACCATAGGGTATTAGGATCATGTGGAAACTTGACTAAAATCATTAATGATTCAATCAACAAATGATTCTATACCATGAAGATGTCATCCTGAGAGTGTTTATCTCTGTGCGTAGTATACATATAGTTTGAAAATAAAATTGCAGTTCTAATAAAATTTGTGAATTGTATCGCAAAAGTGCATATCGCCGCTCTGCGAGCGCAACCGTAATTGTATGGTAGCACCATCTAGCAACGCGGAGAACCTGAAGTGTACACCGGGGAGCAATGCGAGCACTTATACCCTTGAATACATGGCGTTGCGTGTCTTTATAATTTATCAGTCAATGATTAATAGTATGTATATTATTTGACGAGCACATAATTAAGGATATAAATTGCGAGCATGAAGTTTACACGCGAGCCGTAGGCGAGCGTGTAATCATGCGAGCGATTTAGATCCGTTATGTGCGAGCCAAATATGACGTTTTATCTACGACTCATAAATTCCATTTTATGCAAAATATTTTAAGTGTATTTGTCAATGATGGCAAGGCGAACTGTCAAATAACTGTCATCCACGTAGGTTTTGACAGACTTTTGACACCTAGCGTTGTATAATGATGACAGTTCGTTCAAATAATGAGATCATTATTGTAATAACTGTCATTATCATACAACGCTAGTGTCATTATAATCATTGGCGCGTATAATGATAGGGATTATATAGTCATAGATACAGATACAATGAACTTATTATATGTGAGTCGTAGATAAAGTGATGTTTGACATTTTACCCTTTGGGCAACAGCAGGTTTATTTTTGGCTGTGTGCATGCGTTTTGCTATCCAAAAGCCTGTTTCATAGACTTTGTTTACTGATTTTCTTGAAAGAGCTTCATTTCTTTCAAAAATTCTTCTCAAATTTCGCATAGTTTCTGCAACACAGCACTCCCTTTGGAATAATTTTTTTAAATATTTCCTAGCATTGTTCACAAGAACACCTACTATCGGTCGCTAAAGAATTGAGCCCTGTGTTTGAAGGCTCGTAACTCTGTAACGACTGAACAAAGAAAATGTGAAATAAAGTGGGTTTTACTTCCGAATCATTTCTACATTACATAAGCGACTATCAAATTTTTCTGCCTGTCGGTTTAAACATGACCGCGTATTCACATATTCCTTATGAACTCTCAACTTTTTGTTTGCTTATGCAATTATATACTTATATTCAGTTTTGTGATATATTATTATTTTACAATATATTTCTTCTTTAGATAGAGGATTATTTGGTTTACTTCCTAGGAAACGTCAGCAAAAAGGTAGGAGTTTTATTTAATATCCCAGCTCCCAAAGCCGTCAAAAACAGTAATATAATAACTTTTAATATTTTATAATATACTGCAGTGCATTTTTATACAGAGTGACGATGCAACAATCCATCTATTATTTGATCAGATTAAACTCATAGTATATAACGAAAAGGCTCACTACTGGCCACACAAGTCACACAAAGAGTTAAGTAATAATAATGATAAAATAATGACAAATAATGATAAAATAAAATATATAATGATAAAATTGAATAACAAGCGACAACCTGCAAACCAAATTACAAGTTATCAGAGTCATGAAGTCTTCGACTACCAACGTCTAGAAATACTCAAACTGGTGCACATTTTGACAACCCAAATAGCAGTAACCTCTTATTCATGTCAGTCTAGCGTATTGTACAACATTACACGCATCATGAGAACTAAAGATATAAATATTAGTAAGACAACAGCATTAGTACATGCCTAAGCATCAAAGCATCAATCAGAGAACATCAAGAAAAATAAAAAACAGCAAGGTAGAACAAAAGATAGAAGATCGAGAGAAATCAATAAATAAATAAAATTAAATAAAAAACAAAGAAATCGTTTACCGTATCGTCACGTTTTCGAAAATATCGAAAAAGTCCTAGTCAAAAACGAGCTGCGGTGTGCGGCGGTCATAGATAGCTTTTCCGGGGTTCCCCCAAACACTGTCACTGTTCTACGACTATCACGACTATAAACAACAATAATAAATAGTAGTAAAAGCTGAAAAAGTTCCACTCTCCAGACGAAGAGGCAAAACAAGACAACGCACAACAAGAAACAACAAGAAGCATCAGACTCATTAGAGTACACAGAGAGAGAGACAATGTTAATTATTATTTAAGTAGTGCAAACAATACACTAGACTGTTTATATTTCAAATTAGGTGGAAGAAAATCGGAGATACATACCTCGTACGTAAGAATGGCATTATTATCCCCGCACATGTTGCTACGAGCAGGAGCACCACTTGCAGGACAGTCAGCAGTACATTGATTAACTTAACTACTAGCGCCCTAGCGTTCGAATTGTCTATACCCTCTAATGTGACGTACTGCTGCTGTTGCAGTGCTTGGTGTTCCATTTTTTGTATCTGGAAACAAAAATAAAAGTAGTAAAGAAATTTAGATTTAAAAAAAAGATGCCTCGTGCTGGATTCGAACCAGGAGATTAGTTTTGGCTCAATCCGAAGTAAAAAATACCATAAATATGCTACAGAAGAGTAAAAAAGTATGGATAAACTTTCGCATTAAAATCTGCTTGGGTAATGTCACACCCGTCACAGAACATATATGTATTGCATTTTCTTGTATGCATGACGTAGATTTCGAGATTTTCCATACAAAAACGAGTACGAAAAAAGACATGCCCTTCTATATACAAAAGTACTACAGCTAGAATTTTAAAAACAGTGGCATTAGAAGTATGTATGTAAATAGTACAGTGAAGTTCATATGCTAACTTGGGAAATAACTTTATTACCCGTTTTTCCGCCGTAGGAAAATCTCAATAGTGTCGCCCCCCTGATTGATTGATTAATTACATTTATAACAAACAAACTGCAAATGATTGAAATAATTATTATCAAATAATAAATTCATGCATCATGAGTCCTTGCATGTATTATTTTTTATTATATTTTGCAAGACGCGTTAGTAATGTAGCGAAAACAAACATCCTACACACTACGTACCAAGATATTATTTTCTTGTCGAAAGTAAAACGTATTAAGAATTCTATAGCCCGAAAACTATTTCTTGCAGGCATAAGAATGTATTTTTCACCGGTGCATTCATGCGGCATTAATATGTTTGCGTCAAATAGTCTGCCCAATATCGGCGTAGGAAAGGTATTTTTACGGCCACAGAACTACAAGTTTTTGTCGAGCCAGCCAATGCGTTCGAGACCTTGCAACGTGTTTGCAAGTCCAGATGTGCGATGTTACGAATCGACATTAAATGTTCATATTTTCGGTACTTTCGGTACAAAAGACGATAGCTAATTTTGGTTTTCACCATTGAGTTTCTCTCAAAAAAAAGACGATCTTACTAATTTTTCGATATCTCTTATAGTTACCGATATAGTAACATCGAATTTGGCCCACCTGTACATACTTAATTAATTACATACTTACAAAATAGCAGCTCAATTGATTAATTACTTGTATAACAAACCAACTGCAAATCATTGAAATAATACTGGGTGCAGGGTCGGCCGTAGCGTTTTTGCCGCCGTACGCAAATCTCAATAGTGCCGCCCCCCTAACTCCAAAATGATTTATACAAAAAAACAGATTTATACAAAAATCATAATCCAGAAAAATACAGTCAACACTCAGACAATATTTACGAAATGTCTTTGTAATAAAAACACCTTTGGAGATTATACTAGTACAAACAATACTTTTAAAACAACAAAGAATAAAGATTTAAAATTAGCTCTTTTCGAACCTTTTTTCTGCAAAATCGCGAGCAACTTCTTTCAGATCTAATGTATTACTCAATTCATATTCAGTGGCCTTCATTGCTAACCCATTAAGATAATTTTAAGTAGACATGGTTCTTAAATACTTTTTTTATTAATATTAGTTTAGCAAACTGTCTATCGCCCGCTCAGATAGCAACAGTTATAGGCAGGGTTAGAAAAAACTGCTAAGCAATGTTTAAATTTGGCCCAATGTTAAGGGAAGTAATGAATTTTTAAAAACTTCAACTGGACCTTCTGGAAACAAGGCAAAATCATTTAACATCATAATTAATTCGCCCGACTATGAAAATAGTACCAATAATGCCATCAAAATGTTTACTGCATGAAGACATTATTATTGAAATTTATTATAAATTATCAGTGATTATCATTGAAATTTGTCATGAACTACTTGCATCAAATATCTCCGAAAGTATTAAGCTTAGCAGAACAAAATGTACACCATATTAAAGATGAAAAGAATTACTTAAAAATATCGAAAGATGTAGATTTGGGAGAAGGTTAAGAAACGGGTTTTCAGAACCGAAATATTATGTCAATATCTACAGTGTAACTCATCTGTCATCAGCAAACTTCTATCGTTTTTGACAGAATAGATATTGACATAATATCTCCGTTCTTTGCATTTTCCCCAAATCTAAATCTTTCAATATTTTAAGTAATTCTTTGTTTATCATGTACCCAAATCTTCATCAAAAATTTGTCTTTAATATGATGTATAATTTGTTCTGCTAAGAGTAATATTTTCGGAGATATTGATGCAAGCATTTCATGGGGAATTTTTTAATCACTGATAGTTTTTAATTAATTTCAATAATAATATCATCAAAGACTCAGCACATTTTAGTATTATTTTTATAGGCGGGCAATTTATGTGTCTACCAAAATAAAAATTACCTAGCTTACCATTTCGGCAGCAAATGCTAAACCGTTAAGATGGAGGAATCGCCAACTTTTAAAGCGGTTTCTATATCTTTGGAATGTGCCAGTAAATCATTTTTACTTATAACATTTTCTTTAAGTTTGTGGATATCGCATAAAAACTCAAAAAGATCGTTAGGACTATTTTATATTACTCTTTTGATTTGTGTATAGGATCACTACACTACAGTACACTTTCATATTCTTTTTCCTAATTGATCCTAATTCTTTATAAAAGCTAATGAGCTATTTTATTTAAGTATGTCTATTACAATTCAAATACAATTCAATCTAAACTTTGTTTGATATTGTATTCTGGATGTCACACCCGTCACAGCGGAATGCGCCGCTTCAAAATCCGACTAAACCAAACCACGCCTACCTTAGTTTGACAATGTTCCAACATCTCGTGTATGTCCCGCAACCTCTCCTCGCTCTGGTACTGGATCCTCTCCTCCAGTTCGCTCATTAATTGCTTTAGATTTTCTACTTCGTTTTGATGCAGTTCAGTCAGGTCGTTTATTTGTTCTTCCAGTCTTTCGGTGCGGAATTTTTCTTCCTAAAGAACACAACAGAGAACCAACGTCGTCAATAAATTATCTACACAGTTAGTTATAGATGCTGTCTCAATAAGCATGTAATAAGTCGAGATTTCGCGCGCAATTTTTGAATAGGGATTTGAAATCGCGCGCTGACGTATTTTATCTTAAGTTGGTATGAGACGTTAAGAGGGTGATATTTTCGCGCGCGATGTAGGGGCAGGAAAGAGACGCCCAAGCATCCATCCTGTTTGGTTTGGGTATTCATGAGATCGATGCTAATTTAGTGTTCTTGGGCATTTTTATTTTAGTATAAATTATAGACCTGTCGGTTCTTGTATAGAAGCATTTTTACTTCCAGATAGTTTAGATTAATAAGTAAAGATTCATCTTTTTCCGATAAAGTCTCAGAGAAACAGCCCGTATATTAAACTTCCGTAAGATTTAGATATATCATAGCCTTTATTAGTGGCTTGTGATCAGTACACACCTGTAAAGTATTTGTTAAGCTTTGAACGTCGTGCTCGAGGTGCTTTGTTCGGTCAACTTTCTCCTTAAGTCTGTCGATCTCCTGGGACCGGATGTGCAGTTCCTTGAAGAGGGCCTTCATCGTATGCTCCTGATTCGGGTCCTCTTGCGTTCTATACCTATAAAAACGATATCATATCACACCTTCAGAAAAATTACGACTACGCCATGCAATACGATTACATATTAAAGAAGAATAAAACTGGAGTTATCAAGATATACATCAGCAACGCATGGCTCTGAATAATTTGAAACAATATACAGAATATAACATTCATGTGCGGGACCAACTATTAGAAAACAATTACAATTGATATTAAACTTCATTCCGGTTTGTATTTCTAATTAAATAATTAAAGAACCATTATATAGCAATTAATCAGCAGCTATTAAAATGCACGATTTCTCTTATTTCCTATCGAGATAAAAATATCTGATACGTAATATCATATAATAATTATGGTTGTATGTATAATTAAAATTTTGTCACGTTGCTTATAGAGAACAACTTTCTGTCCTAAACAATGTTTGACCTGAACACACGTTAAAGGTAACAATGTTATTAAATTAATAATTAGACACAGTACCTATGTTGATAGCAAGCCATCATTCCGACCATTTTCGATTTGTATAAATAGCCTGCGGCCCAGATAAAGTTTGAAGGGACGTGTCTCGAATATGCCAATGAAATGCCAATTACATACTGTCAAACCATAATATTATTCTCATGTATTCTGACGAACCAAAACCGAATCTGAAACCGAATCGAATGTCCAAATTGCTCCCTCCATAGATAGTTTGTCTTTTATGGATTTTCTAGTCGTTTCATAAGACAAGTTTATTTTGAACCTGACTTGTAAGATGACATTGGATTTATCTCTGTAACACAGACTAATCTCTAACAAAACAATGTCCCAATATTACTATGTCAAAACTTCATCTTGCGTAACTTTAGATATGAACATTTCGTTTCTACTTAGTTTTCCAAGTTTATTTTGAGCCTGACTTGTAAGATAACATTGGATTTATCTCTAAGAAACGAATTGCTCCAATATCACTATATTAAAGTTGTATCTAGCATAAGTTTAAATATGACGTGGGCAAGGTTTAGTTTTTCCTTTGTTTTTTCTTTTATGGATTTTCCTGACGATGCATGAAGCAAGTTTATTTTGAGTCTTACTTGTAAGATGATGCGGGATTTATTTCTAATAAAGGAAATGCTCCAATATTACTATGTCAACACTTCATCTCACATAACTTTCGATATGAAGTGGACAATATTTACTTTCTACTTAGTTTATCTTTTATGGAGTTTTCATTCCTTGCGTAAGTGGAGTTTATTTTGAACCTGAATTGCAAGATGACATTAGATTTATCTCTAGAAAGGAATTGCCCCAATATTGCTATGTCAACATTTCAGCTTGCATAACTTTACATATGAAGTGGGCTAGATTCAGTTTCTCCTTAGTTTTTCTTTCAAGGATTTTCTATTCGTAGAATAAGTCAAGCTTATATTGAGCCTAACTTGTAAGATGACATTGGACTTATCTCTAACAAAGGACACACTACTATGCCAAAACTTCATTTTGCATAACTTTTGGTATGAAGTGGACAAGATTTAGTTTGTAGTTAGTTTTTCTTTTATGGATTTTCCATTCGTTACATAAGTCAAGTTTATTTTGAGCCTGACTTAGAAGATGATAATAAATTTATCTCTGACAAAGGAATTGTCCTAATATTTGAATGTCAAAACTTCATCTTACATAACTTTTGATATGAAGTAGGCAATTTTGAGGTTCTACTTAGTTTTTCTCTTATGGACTTTCCTTCCGTTACATAAGCCTAGTTTGTTTTGAGCCTGACTTGTAAGATGACATTGGATTAATTAATCTCTAACAAGGAAATTACCACAATATTACTATGTCAAGTCTTCATCTTGCATACCTTTAGATACGAAGTTGATTTTTCATTCGTTGCATAAGTCAACTTACAATTAATTCACCCAAATTTTTAGGGTGAATTAATTGTAAGATGACATTGCATTCATCTCTAAAAAATCTGATGTGGTCAGGCACATGACTTTATCATACAATATATAAAATTAATAGTTTAGCTGCATGAGAATCTATTTGACTGAGATAAATCGTGTCTGCATTAAAATTAAACTAGTTAGCCAGGATTTGACAGATATTTTAATAGTCAATAGTATCAATCGAAGGTATTGTCAAAGCATCAGCATTTGACACTACCTACTGTCATCAGAATAATAGTTGTTTATCTGACAAGTGCCGAAAGTACGGAATAGCACAACCATCGGTGCGTCACCGATGGCGGAGCGTCGTCGTCGCATGTGAGCGAGTCGCGCTATGTAGTTTTCGGCAGGAGTGACATCAACGTTTTTTGTATTGCTTTTTGAGAAATACGTATTTTAAAAAATATTCTAAAATGGTTATATTTCGGTATAGAAAATGTTAGGTTGATACCACTTCTACGAAATGTCAAGTTTAAAAAGCCAATTCAAATTCTGACAGATTTATATTCGTTCATGACACTGTAGATGACGTTCCATAGCGGTTCTCCGAGTGTGACAGCGTGGTGACAGCCATAGACATACCTGTGGTGACAGCACAAAAAAATATTTGTCAAAATCCTGGCTACTATGTAGTTTCTTTATCAATGCAGATGCGACCGATCTCGATCAAGTAGAATTTGCTCTTGCAGCTAAACTATTAATTTTACCAAAAAATGTCATAGGCATAAATTGTTCAAAATTTCCTCTGCTTTAGTTTATTATTTAACTATTTTGACGAAATTACAGAAATGGCGGCTCATCTGCAAAATCCTTGAAAAAGGCTTAGAATAAACTACCAGTTCCTTTGGACCCTTTTGAACCAAATGCTTTTCAGCTCTAAGTTTGGTCATAAAACTTCTAAATATGAACTTTCGTCCCGATACCTTTAGTAGTTTCTCCGGAATCGTCGTCACAAAAATCGAGTACACACATACGCACACACACACACACACACACACACACACACACACACACATACACACACACAGACACACACACAGACATTTTTTTGTACCTTGGTCAAAAATGTTCAGGGGACCCAAAAAGACCCTATTTCCGCTAAAATCTCATTTTTTTTTTCGGCATGATTACAATACTTTACCATACTGCGTATGATAAAGTAAAAATGAATTGTAACAGTATTTGTATATCAAAACTTTATCAATATAACCTTATCAAATTTGTATATTTGTATATGCATAACTTTTGGTATGAAGTTGCCAAGATTTAAATTCTAGTCAGTTTGTTTTTTATGAATTTTCAATTTCTTGCATCCGACAAGTTTATTTTAAGTCTGACTTACAAGATGATATTGAATTTATCTCAAATAAAGAAATTAGCCTAATATTTGTATGTCAAAACTTCATCTTGCATAACTTTTGTTATCAAGTGGACAACATTTAGTTTCTACCGAGTTTTTCTTTTATGTATTTTCCTGTTTATTTTGTGCTTGACTGGCATGACCACATTGGATTTATATCTACGAAAATAATTACCCCAATATTACTATGTCAAAATTTCATCATGCATAACATCAGATATGAAGTGGGGAAGACTTAGGTTGTAGTTAGTTTTTCTTTTGTGGATTTTCCATTCGTTGCATAAGTCATGTTTATTTTAAGCCTGATTTGCAAGACGACATTGGATTTATCTCTAAGAAAGGAAGTGCCACCATATTACTATGTCAAAACTTCCCCTTGCATAACTTTAGATATGAAGTGGACAGGATTCAGTAGCTTAGTTTTTCTGTTATGGATTTTCCATTCGTTGCATAAGGCAAGTTTATTTTGAACCTGCCTTGTAAGATGATATTGGATTTATCTCCAGCAAAATAATTGCTCAAATATTACTATATCAACACTTCATCTTGCATAACTTTAGATATGAAGTACACAAGATTCAGTTTCCTAGATTTTCTTTTATGGATTGTCCATTTGTTGCATAAGTCAAGTGTATTTTGAACCTGACTTAACAGATGATATTGACTTAATCTCGAACGAAAAAAATTTCCTAATATTTGTATGTCAAAATTGCATCTAGCATAACTTTTGGT
Source organism: Melinopterus prodromus (assembly GCA_964023965.1). NCBI lineage: Eukaryota > Metazoa > Arthropoda > Insecta > Coleoptera > Scarabaeidae > Melinopterus > Melinopterus prodromus. Next base: position 102,449,804 of record OZ030390.1, read on the forward strand.
ATGAAGTGGACACATTTAGTTTCTACTTAGTTTTTCTTTCATGAATTTTCCATTCGTCGCATAAGTCAAGTTTATTTTGAGAATAACTTGTAAGATGACATTGGATTTATCTCTAAGAAAGGAAGTGCCCCCATATTGCTATGTCAAAACTTCACCTTGCAGAACTTTAGACATGAAGTGGACAGGATTCAGTAGCTTAGTTTTTCGTTTATGGATTTTCCATTCGTTGCATAAGGCAAGTTTATTTTGAACCTGCCTTGTTAGATGATATTCGATTTATCTCCAGCAAAATAATTGCTCAAATATTACTATATCAACACTTCATCTTGCATAACTTTAGAAATGAAGCGGACAAGATTCAGTTTCGGAGATTTTCTTTTATGGATTTTCCATTCGTTGCATAAACCAAGTTTATTTTGACCCTGACTTACAAGATGATATTGATTTTATCTCGAACGAAAAAAATTCCTAATATTTGTATGCCAAAACTGCATCTAGCATAACTTTTGGTATGTAGTGGAAAGATTTAGTTTCACCTTAGTTTTTCTTTTATGAATTTTCCATTCGTCTCATAAGTCAAGTTTATTTTGAGAATAACTTGTAAGATGACGTTGAATTTATCTCTAAGAAACGAACTGCCCCAATATTACTATGTCAAAACTTCATCTTGCATAACTTTAGATATGAAGTGGGGAAGATATAATTTCTCGTTAGTTTTTCTTTTATGGATTTTCCATTCGTTACATAATTCAAGTTTATTTTGAGCGTGACTTGCCAGACGACATTGGATTTATCTCTAAGAAAGGAATTATATTACTATGTCAACACTTAATCTTGCAGAACTTTAGATATGAAGTGGGCAAGTTTTAGTTACTTCTTAGTTTTTCTTTGATGGATTTTCCATTCGTTGCATAAGTCAAGTTTGTTTTGAACTAGAGTTGTAAGATGTTATGTGATTTATCTGTAAGGAAGAAATTGCTCCAATATTACAATGTCAACACTTCACTTCATCTAGCATAAATTAGATATGAAGTGGACAAGATTCAGTTTCTTAGATTTTCTTTTATGGATTTTCCATTCGTTGCATAAGTCAAGAGTATTTTGAGCCTGACTTACAAGATGATATTGACTTTACATCGAATGAAAAAAAAAATCCTAATATTTCTATGTCAAAACTACATGTAGCATAACTTTTAGTATGAAGTGGACACATTTAGTTTCTACTTAGTTCTTCTTTCATGAATTTTCCATTCATTTCATAAGTCAAGTTTATTTTGAGAATAACTTGTAAGATGACATTGGATTTATCTCTAAGAAACGAATTGCCCCAATATTACTATGTCAAAACTTCATCTTGCATAACTTTACATATGAAGTGGGGAAGATATAATTTCTCGTTAGTTTTTCTGTTATGGATTTTCCATTCGTTACATAAGTCAAGGTTATTTTGAGCCTGACTTGCAAGGCGACATTGGGTTTATCTCTAAGAAAGGAATTATATTACTATGTAAATGCTTAATCTTGCAGACCTTTAGATATGAAGTGGGCAAGACTTAGTATCTTCTTAGTTTTTCTATGATGGATTTTCCATTCGTTGCATGAGTCAAGTTTGTTTTAAACTAGAGTTGTAAGATGTTATGTGATTTATCTGTAAGGAACAAATTGTTCTAATATTACAATGTCAACGCTTCACCTTGCATAACTTTTGGTATGCAGTGAACAAGATTTAGTTTCTATTCAGTTTTTCTTTTTCGGATTTTCCATTTGTTGCATAAGCCAAGTTTGTTTTGGGGCTAACTTTCAAGATGACATTGGACTTATCTCCAAGAAAAGAACTGTCCCAATATTACTAAGTTGCATAACTTTAGATATGAAGTGGACTATATTTAGTTTCCACTTAGTTTTTCTTTTTCGGATTTGCCAGACGTTGCATAAGACAAGTTTATTTTGAGTCTGCTTGCAAGACGAAATTGGATTTATCTCTAAGAAAGGAATCTCCCCAATATTACTATCTCAAAACTTCATGCATAACTTTTGGGATGAAGTGAACAAGATTTTGTTTCTATTCAGTTTTTCTTTTATGGATTTTCCTTTTTTCGCATAAGGCAAGTTTTTTTCGAGCATGACTTCCAAGACAACATTGGATTTATCTCTAAGAAATTTGGAATTGCTCCAACATTACTCTGCCCAAACTTCATCTAGCATAACTTTCGCTACGAAGTGGGCAAGAATTAATTTACTTTCAACCGAGTTTTTCCGTTACCGGATTTTCCCACAAACCTTTCAATGCTCTCGCTGGTGACGACACTGCTGCACTCGCTGCCGTCGTCGCTGAACTTCGGAGGCGCGTTCTGGCTCATCGAGTTGTGCGAGGTGGCAGCGTGCAGATTCGCGGGCAGAGTCGCCGAACCGTGATGATGGTGCTTGTCGCCCTGGTCGCTCCCTCCGGCTCCGCCGCCGTTCGTACCGCTTCCTTCCGAACCTGTAGTCCCGGGCCCTATGTACCACGCTACGGATTATAACCACGAGGTTACGGTGCGGTGCAAGAGGCCATGCTTTCTCGTTACTAGTGCACGTTATTAGCGTGTTTATTACGGGGTTGAGGGGGTTGAAGGGGCGGTTAGGGGGGTCGGGTTGGGGGGAGTGGTCGATATTTAAAGTTGTAGTTTAATGGGATAACCTCACAGCGAGGTATATATTGACATGGATGTTACCGTAGTTGTCTATGCGGTGTGGTGGTATGGGCAAGATTGGGGGGGGGGTGGGGGTGGGTTTATAAATGTTTGTTTAGTACGCCAGGCCAAAAGGAAATCAACAAATAACGTACGTGTGTAAGTATATTTACAAAGAGGGGGGAGGGGGGAGTAACAAAACAAAACAGAGAAAAACCATCGTTTAAAGGATGTGTTGTTAGTTCGACGTGTCCCGTCTAACACACTAAAAGATGTCGGGTTTCTCGTGAGGAATTGTGATTTTGAGGTTAGAAATAATAACCAAGTGAAGTGAGTGATCCAAAATTTGCTTGAATGTAAATAATGTCGAATTATTGTCTCTTGTACTTTAATATTAAGTCGAATGCACCAAACGGAGTCTTGCAATCATTGCAGTTTTTGCGTACTTTTTTCAAAAGGCAAATAATTAGAGTTTTTTCTGTCATTCTATATGATTTTTGGGGTGCTCAATCCGAATTTAAACTTTGCCAGTTCCCACGGATATGGCTTCACAACGAAAATCTTAAAATAACTCAAAATTTTCGTCTCTTCTTCTTCTTAATCACTTGTTTTGGCCAAACCGTGTAACCGTGAGATCAGGTTGAAGCGTCTCTTTATCTTTGCATTTTTTTATGTACACATTACCGGTTTCGACCAAGCGGTCATCTTCAGCTGTACCTACACAACAATAAAAATACACGTTAGACCAATACGCCAAATAGACAAAATAGAAAATACTCATAGTCAGCTATATAAAAAAATTATACAGTCAGTGTGAGTTTTTTTTTTATTTTGTCTATTTGGCTTGTTAGTCTAAGTGTATTTTTATTATTGTGTAGATAGATACAGCTGAAGATGACCGCTTGGTCGAAACCGGTACTGTGTACATCTAAATAAACCCTGCAAACATGAAGAGGCATTTTCTTTTTTCTTTCCACTAATTACATTACTTTGCACCATGGACAACACTAAAATTAACAACAAAAAAAAACAAAAAATAATACGTTAAGCATTAATTAAAAATATCAAATATATAGTTTTTAATATAGGTATTTTATAATATTAATAATAATAATATAGTTCCCTATAGATTTTTGGGTAAAGGCTTAGTGGTTTCGCGTAATGTGACATAAAATTTCAGCACGCTCTAGCGGCTACACAGTTTGGCCAAAATAACTGATTAAGTTATGTAATTTGTAGGGAATTTAATTGGAGTTTTATCAGAATCTAAGCTTTTTGTAATTACAAGCACATTACATAAAGTAGGAAAATTTGGACTTCCTTCAGAGCGCTGTAGCGGCCAAACCATTCAACCAAAAAATACACTTTACGGGTGATTTTTATAGAAAATTTAGTGTACTTTATTTGTGTATATAGTGGTTTGTGTCGAAAACTGCAGTTTTAAGACTTTTTGGCAAAAAACTGAAGAACAGTCAAACATTTTGTGTTTTTTGCGATTTTCGTTGTCAAGCCATATCCGTGGGAAGTAGCAAAGTTGCAATTGGGATTCAGCACCCCAAAAAACATATAGAATGAAAGAAAAAACAATAATGAGCGCGGAAAGTATGGAAACATGAGAAAATATCTAAGACGGTTTGCTATTTTAAAAAATCCACTAACACGTCGATTTTTTATTATTGATTAGTACAGATTTCTGTGAAAAGTTTAATTTCTATCCGTCAATATTGTTACTGAGTTATGACGCTATAGTTTCTTTAATTGACATCTCTATTTTTTCCAACTAATTTTGATAGATCAGTGATGACTATGTTAGATCATGGCTAACAAAATGTTTGATGCCTAAAAGACATCCGAAATATTTTATGGCCTTACAAAAGAGAAGTTTCGAGAAAAAGACAATCGAAAATTGTAAAATATTGATAATTTTCTGGATAATACCTTTTGTGAATTAAATACGAAATTGCGTTTTGAGAACAAGGTTTTCGAAAAAAGTGAAATTTATGCCAGCGGAATACTTTATCCTAGAAACCTCAAAATGGTCTCATGGTAAATCTTTGCACTTTTGTCTGAAATCCCAAAAGTTTGTTCCCAAATGTTTTTGAAGCATTTACAGCGATTCTTTAAGTGAAGGGCTGACGGCTCCATAACAGAAACGTCAAAAAACACAATAACCTGACGATATATGCAACTTTTGATCACAGATTCGCATTCACCGCAAATATATCAATGGAAAACATCGATTTTACCATAATTTTCAACTGTCGTTTTTTCAAAAATGTTCTTAGTTAAGGCGATAAATTTTGTGAATTACGAATTACCAAGACAATTAACAAATCTATCAATATAATACAAAAAAAACGCAAACAATAGAAGGTGGTTATTAAAAACCGTTTCAGAGATGTTGTCATGTTTCCATACTTTACGCGCTCACTGTATATTGAAAGACATTTCCACCAGTCATCATTAGCAATAAAATACATTGAAAATCAAAATTTGTGGTTGACAAACGGAATAATCAAACTCCGCAAAAAATCCCAAAAATATAACAGTATAAACTGAATTTAGATACATATACAAAATCCTTGAGACCTAAACTCGGTTTATGGCTTAAACTGGCATTGAAAAACCCGCCCTACGAGAATTCTACAATTTTTAAAGCATTAAAAAGATGACAAAGCCTTTTATTAATTGTGATGTAATGGAAACTTTTGGCTGACTAATTTTTAATCAATGAGGAAGAAGGCTAGGGGTTTCAATGCCATAAACTATAAATCACAAACTGAGTTTAGATAAACACAATCCTTGAGTCCTAAACTCGGTTTATGGTTTAAACTGTCATTGAAAAAAATGCCAAAATGTTCGATGTTAAATTGTTCTTGTTAAATAGTCTTTAACAAACATGTTTTTTACATAATATTGGTGATAAATGATGATGGAATAACGTTGACAAATGCATAAGAATGATAAGGCAAAATTTACTGCAAACTCATATGTCTATAACAATTTTGTTGCTGTGATGGAAAATGTATCACTGTTTTATTTTCCACAGAATAGATATAAATTTTTGGACGGTTAGAGCAATTTTAGACATTATTCTTTACACATTATTTTCACCTTGTCTATTTTTGTTGACCGCGGATCAATCACCTTTTCTACTAACACAAATTCCTGACGAAAAACTCGACCAAACATTAGAAAGAAAATAAAAACCCACCACTCATTCCTTTATTAAGTACCATACGTTTCAAACCAGGCGGGGAGGAACTCTGTTGCGTTCCAATATTATCTAAAAACGGTCATGAGAAATTACCAAAATGTACTCTCAAAGCGATCTCTCAAAACTAGCCACAAGCATACCCGCCTCCCACTTAAAACTACTATGTATAATATTATACTCTATAATCAAAAACTAAAAAGCCAATGAGACGCACGGTATACACGGCTAAATTTCATTTATTAAATATTTATTTGTAAATAATTTAAACCAAATTTAACCGAATGATAATTTCGAAAAGAATTTCGAAGCATATGAAGCTATACGAAAAGCTACGTAATAAAGAAAGGAAAAAAAAGTAACGAAAACGTGATTCGATTGTGTTTAAAGATTTACCTTCAACTGCAATAGCTAGTACACCATTTCCAAATTTTGCAGTGAGAAGTAGAAAAACACAGAAATGTAAGAAATTCGTTATAAGTACAGACACAGGCTGGGTAGGACATCCAAATACCAACACATAAATATTAAAATACATAAACATCCCATACGACAAACAATGACACCAAAATATGGACCCAATAATTACATAATACCAAAATGCAGGTACGGTCGTTCACAGAAAAATGTATTTTATTTATTAACATTGGCTATGGTTAAAAAGAAACCTGGTTAAAAAGCCAATACCTGGTATTTTAGTATCTTCCTTCCAGTAGATACCAAACGAAAAGTATTTCTTACAAACGTTGTACTAGAGAGAAAGAAAAAATGTTTTATACAAGAGTTGCTGGAGTTTTTTTTTTTTTAATGGAACGCTCTGTATATCATATTATGCATACTAAGGAAGTTTTTCTTTCCAACTGAGCAAGTTATACCTGCGTAAAGTAAATAGTTTCTGAGATATTCAATTGATTGTCAAAAAATTGGCAATTGCAGGTCTTTCTTAAAAACTACGTGAATACTACATTTTTGCATATATTGTCCTAAAAATTTTAGTCACTTAATAACTAAACCCATACTTAGATGCTGATGTCATCAAAAATAAAGTGCTCTATACAGGGTTAGCTTAGCACTAGCTTTTAACCATTTTTAAATGGCTTTTTCTCGACATTTTTGAATAGAACACCCTCTATATTATTTGCTAATTGAAATGTCTCTTGAGTTCTTTTAAATTTATAATCAATATATCATATATCGTTGAAGAGGAGGAGAATTAAACGCTTTTTTCAGTCTTGGGATTGTAATATTTTAATTATCTTAAATTAGCCTACGTTTCGCTGCCGTTTTTCAGCTTCAGCAGGGCTATTTGCGATATTAAAACGAATCGACACTCAGAAGTCAACAAATTTTCACGATAGTTAGCCTAAAAGTACACGGTTTAGGGTTTACTTGAGCGGTAATTTGAAATTTTTAAATCGCGTATTCGGTTGTCATACGCTAGACGGCAAAACATACTTACAAATTTCCTATAAAATTGTTAATATGTTGAAAACGGTAACACTTTTGTATAAGGATATAAGCTGGTTAAATTGTTTCTAAATTATCCCTTCTATCGCCATTTGAAGACGTTACATCAAACTACGAAATACCTTATTCAGACCAATGTTCATATTTACAATTGCATTCCATTTTAGTTAAATTGCTAATATCACAAAAATAGTAGCCTTTAAACGGTTATTACAGCCAACATATGTTATACAGCGTGTTCCATTTAGAAAAGTCGAGAAAAGGCGTTTAATAAACAGCCTGTATAGTGTATCTAATATCTTTGAATACTACCATCCACCTGCTGGCTTTGACTATTGTCTCACATAGTTTAAAGGCAAAATCCGCAAAAATGTAGTTTTTAAAAAGATCCTGCAACAGGCATACATAAAAACAGTTGAATATCTCCGGAAGTATTAACGCTGTGACTTACCAACATACACGGCTGGATTAACAAATTTAGTAGTGTCAATATAATACAGGGTCCTGCAACTAAGCTCCCGTCTTCTGTAGCTCACTTACTCATTAAGCTAAGAGTTTGACATTTTGCAGGCTTACCCTGTACTTCAAGGTACAATTCAAGAAATTATTTTTTATTATACAGCGTGTTCCAAAAATGTGCAACGCCATGGTAATATATTTTTTTAAATTGCATGCTATACATTTTTCTACACATTTGGAAGCCTTTTATGGTTGCCTACATATTACCAAAATTTTATTGGAATCGGTTGAGTGACCGCAGCGGAAAAAAATAAAAACCAAAAAAAAAATGATTTTGCACCGTAGGCTTTAAAAATCAATAAAAACCACAAAATGCACCTTGTTAATAAAATTTTGCGACGTGCTTATTAAGTTAGATGTAATAGTCTCGTTAACCAAGTGACATTGATCCAAATTATACAGGGTGACCAAAATCGAGTGTCAAACTTGTCAAACTTCAAAGCGCGCTATTGTTCTTATTTTAAATTGGAACCCATATTTTTTTTTAGGTGAAACGATGCGAAATTAAAGAATAAATATTGTTTCTGAATACAATCCCATCACAATTCCCAATATTTTAAAAGTTATTCGCCAAAAACTCATTTTTCAACGTTTCCAACGGCAATTTTAGGTAATAAATATCGTACGTGGCGTTGAAAAACAATTTATTACATAAAATATAACGCAGAGAGGTATTTTAGATTTTACTGTACTTAATTAAGTAGTTATTCAATTGCTAAATTTACTGCAAAATTTACCTATAGCAACATTTCCATCCTTACCGCTATAGGTAAATTATGCAGTAAATTTAGCATTTGATTAACTACTTAATTAAGTACACTCAAATCTAAAATACGTCTATTATTTTTTATGAAATAAATTGTTTTTCAAAGCCACGTACGATATTTATTATCTAAAATTGCCGTTGGAAACGTTGAAAAATGAGTTTTTGGCGAATAACGTTTAAAATATTGGGAATTGTGATGCGGTTGTATTCAGAAACAATATTTATTTTTAATTCTGCATCATTTCACATAAAAAAAAATTATGGGTTCCAATTTAAAATAAGAACAATAACACGCTTTGAAGTTTGACAAGTTTGACACTCGATTTTGGTCACCCGGTATAATTTGGATCAATGTCACTTGGTTAACGAGACTATTACATCTAACTTAATAAGCACGTCGCAAAATTTTATTAACGAGGTGCATTTTGTGGTTTTTATTGATTTTTAAAGCCTACGATGCAAAATCAATTTTTTTTGTTTTTATTTTTTTCCGCTGCGGTCACTCAACCGATTTCAATAAAATTTTGGTGATATGTAGGCAACCATAAAAGGCTTCCAAATGTGTAGAAAAATGTATAGCATGCAATTTAAAAAAATATATTACCATGGCGTTGCACATTTTTGGAACAGCCTGTATAATAAAAAATAATTTCTTGAATTGTACCTTGAAGTACAGAGTAAGCCTGCAAAATGTCAAACTCTTAGCTTAATGAGTAAGTGAGCTACAGAAGACGGGAGCTTAGTTGCAGGACCCGGTATAATAAAATATACGGGGCGATCCGTTTAAAAAAATTTACATTCTTTCCGTCACAACTAAATGCAACACCCTGTATAAATGAAAATAACTTTTGTAGAAATCATTTTTTTACTTTCCCAGGCATCGTCCGCTGGGATACTAATATATAACTCATCCTCTATATAATTCAAGACAGAATACTAAAATACCAAGTTTTCTGGACTACCATTCCGAAAAAATTACACAAATTTCTAAAAATGACCGTACGCAAACCACCAGTAACCAATATTGTTATCAATAATAACAATAAACGATCAAACAAACGATACTCACTTGATAATTGGCTGATATTATCCGCACTGCCAAACTTATTCTTAATTAAATGAGCAAATTCCCTAGGCTTCGACATCACCGTCCCACTAAGGCCGGAAATACCGTCCCTAATGTTACCACCGACATTCCTACAATTTCAAAATTTTCCATTTTTAGACCAGAATTCAGATCGGGCCGAGTCGAATTCTTACTTTAATCCCTGGCCCATGTCCCTGAGCATCTCCCTAGGCGGCCTGTGCCCTTGCGTGCCCTGCGTCTCCAAGAGCTGAACACGTTTCTGGTAGGTGTCGAGCTTTTTTTGAAGCTGCGCAATCACCTGGGCGCTCTTTTGATTCTTCTTCTCGAACATGGCCTTTATCCGCTGTAGCTGCTGTTTGTCCGCGTTCGCGGACAGTTTTAGGTATTCGTTTACGTTATCTGCAAAGGAAAATCGTGATTTAGTGGAAAAATTTCGGTGTGACTATGGTACTACACGCACTACTTTAGTATACAACATATATAACACTAACACTTATAATTATGATCACCAAATTTGGTTAATTTTGAGAAAGAATTTGTAAGGTGACTCAACGATCATTTGAGTTTTACCCAAAGCATTTTACTTACGATTGCTTACACAAAATGAGACAATTTTGGTTAAAATTGTTTAACATCAGTTGTTTAAAGAAGTTTTTTAATCATGTCTCAACTACTGTCAATTTATTCGCCGTGATATGTTGCAATTTAAAACACAAGAGATGGTCCTATCAGTTTGATGACATGGCCTAAAAGGGCGAGGTTTAATGTTTCATTTCATCCTACGTAGAAAATTCTTTTGCCCCCAGTTAATATTTTACAGTACTCGAAAACTAACGAAAAAATGAGCACACAAGAAAATCGTGAAATAATAAATATTTTTTTCAGTTTACTTTTTATCCATGTATTTAATTATTTATTCTTATGAGAGTATTAGTCACACTGTGTTATATGTACAGAAATGGCAAAATTTCTACAGAAAATTCCATATTTCCGCCAAAGTACTATTCGGGTATGTTCTCTATAGTAACCGGAACATCATCATAAACTTTTTCCTGAACATGTCCGGAAATAAATAAATAAAACGAGCGATTTAGCTGGCTAAGGCATTGGACCAGCACAACCAACCCAAGAACTTTTTATTATTCTTTTAATATTTGGAGAATAAACTGATTTTGGGTTATGTCGGGAGTTAAGATTCGTAAATGTCAACGTTTCGCGAACCATGTTGCTCGCTTCTTCAGAGCTAGCTGAATACTGTATTACAGTAGTCAGTTAGCTCTGAAGTTAGCTCTGTATTACTGTATTCAGTTAGCACTGAAGTTAGCTCTGTATTACTGTATTCAGTTAGCTCTGAAGAAGCTAGCAACATGGTTCGCGAAACGTCAGCATTTACGAATCTTGATACACGGTATAACCCGGAATAAATGTATTTTCTAAATGATTCTGGCCGTGAAAGACTACGTACTTATTATTTTAATAATTTACAACAATACGATAGAAAGTAATAAAAATTTTAAATACTAATTTTTGGACGATCATAAATTACATATTCGTTTTTGTAATTCATCGTAGCAGTTCCTATTACTAACAGTTGCAGCACGAAGAGGAGAATCATTACATTTGCATTTTCCAATTTATACTATATTTAAAGTTATTTGACATTTAGCAAAATTCTAGTTATTCCGGATAAATCATATTACAATCCCAAATAACTATCTAAAAGGGAGACATTGTTACTGTCCAAAAATAGTTCTCTTGTTTCTTATTAGGAACATCAAAATGATTTTTTTTTTCAATAAATTATTAGAACCTCTTTTACTATAGTAAACCATACTGTAATTTGTCATAAATAAAAGCACATATATGTATACACTGTCGGCAAAACAAGAAACGGAACCAAATTTTAATTACACGTATTTTCAATAATATTTACACAATTCAGATAGTTCTTAGAATAACGAATTGCCTATATTGTAAATGTTGAAAACATACACAGAGAGAAATTTTTGTTTGACTCAAATAAATATGCATTGACTCAAAGAAATTTGTTGTTTCAATAGAGGCAAAGAAATATTTATTTGCGGGTAAAAACGCATTTATTTGAAATATTTGTTTGGTAGAAAGAACATTGATTTGCGTCAAACAACTTATGTTTCCAGTTAAAAAGTTTGCAATTTGTGTATTATAAGAAATAAGATTTATTTACTTCAAATAATTATGATTGTGTTGAGTGAAAGAATTAATTTTTTTTAAATTAACAAAATTGTTGGTAGTGTTAAAATGCTTAAAATTATTAATTTGTTGAAGGAATTAATAGACAAGAATTTTTCGGAAGACTCGCCATGTGTCACCTACTTTTTGGGATGTCGCACATCCTCGACCAGTGCTTGGTCTTCCCAACCCAACATATAGTCAAGGTTAAGTTAGTAAAGTGTACTCTGATTTGTGATCGCAACTTGAACCTGCAGGCACTGTATTCTATAAGTTCTATACTGTCGATCACGCGGCTTTATACTCTCGATATGTACGAAGTGCGAGGAGAGAGTTTACAGCGCCATCTAACAATACAGTTGGATGACATTAAAAATATATTTATTTGAATCAACATATGATTTCTTTGGTGGAAGTAAACCTATTTTAAAGCCAAAACAAAAATATTACTTTGAAGGAAATAAATATCTTCTTGTGTAAAAATATATTTATTTTAATCAAAATATGATTTCTTTGGCGGAAGTAAACCTATTTTTAAGCCAAAGACAAAATATTACTTTAAGCGAAATAAATCTCTCCTTATATTCAAATTTATATGTTTGAATCAAAATTATATTTCATTGGTGTAAAGAAACGTTTTTTAAAATCAAAACTAAAATATTACTTTAAAGGAAAGTAATTTTTGTTTGTATCCATATATATTTATTCCACTTAAATAAATATTTCAAATAAATTAATCTCTGCAAGCAAATAAACTAGAGTATTCAATGAAGTAAATATTGTTGGCGTCAAAGAAATATGTTTTGACCCAAAAGTATTAATTCAAACAAATACATTTCTTTGAAACAAGAAATCTTTTCTCTCTGTGTACCATATTCGCAATAACAAAAACGTTTGAAACCAAAGTTACGTTTCGTTTTGTATGACCTTGTAGTTATTTTTGATAATATCACGTCAATTTATTGTGCAACTAAAGGTGTATCAAATTCAGTTTTTGTGTTTGATCAGAAAGAACAGTAGAGATTTTAAATTGCCGAATACAGAGTGATTTTTGCGTATACAGTGTGAAATTTGAAAAGATAGTCTTTTAGTTATTCCACTAAAAAAAAAACGGTGGAATTAGAGTTTCTAACAAAAGCAATGCACAGCCACAAGATTTATAATTATGTACTTTCCATTTTCAATTACATCACACTTGGTTTTGAGGCGTTTACAATTTTAGACAAAAATTACAATTTTTGCCTGATCTTGCAAAGATTGAAACGGAAATGGAATTAATGTTTTTATAACTTTATCAACGTAGTATGATAAAGTAGTGAAATTTTTCGCTAAAATTGAGATTTTAGCGAAAATATGCCCTTTTGGGTCCCCTAAACATTTTTGACCAAGGTACTAAAAATGTCTGTGTGAAAAGCTTTTTGTTCAAAATGGTCCAAAGGAACTGGATGTTTACTCATACCATTTTTCAAGGATTTTGCAAATAAGCCGCTATTTCTGCAATTGCCAAAATAGTTAACTAATAAATTAAAGTAAAGGAAATTTTGTATAATTTATGTCCATGATATTTGTTGGTAAAATTAATAGTTTAGCTGCATGAGCAAATTCTATTTGATTGAGATCGCTCGTACTGCATTAAAACTAGTTAGCCAGGACTTGACAGATATATTGATTCTAACAGGTAGTGGAAACGATGATGTTTTGACAATACCTACAGTCAATAGAGTCAAAATATCTGTCAAATCCTGACTAACTAGTTTTATTTTAATGCAGACACGACCGATCTCGATCAAATAGAATCTCATGCAGCTAAAGTATTAGTTTTACGCGCAAAACGAATAGAGTGGAATTCAATTAGCTTTGAAGAAGCGAGCAACATGGTTTGCGAAACGTCAGCATTAACAAATATTGACACACGGCATTACCCGGAAGCAGTTTATTTTGTAAATATTATTATTATTATTATCTTTACAATATAGGCAATCAATGCTTTAAAGAAATACCTAAATTTACTTCATATTATTGTAAATACGAGTAATTATGTACAGTTTTTTTTTGCCCATAGGTTACTTTAATTTAACCATTCAAAACGGAACCAAAAAATGATCAAACGCACCGTGTTTTCTGCGCATATCTTGAACGTGCTGTGTATATTAATAATGCTGGACAAACAGTGCAATTAGCAATTGCGTGTCTCGGGCATTTTATGAGACTGATAATAACGTGTTCCGCGAATGAGCAATACGTGAGACATCATGGAGAATACCTACAAAATTGCACCACTTACGAAAAATTACGTATGCGGTAGCAAACGTTCCGTCCGTCGTAAATAAATCTTTACCTTGAATCTCAACAGTACGCGCTATAATTTTGGCTCGTACTCTGACCATTATTACGAAAGCAAAAAAAATATATTTGTACAGTACCTCCTCGTATATTTTATGATGCGAGACCAATATAGGAACAAAACAAATCTTGAGAAGGGGCCAAGTTAACACATAACTTCGATGTGATACGCCAAGTTATAATTAACCTATTGAACCTAAAGCATGGGACCTCCACTGTTATTATACTAATTTTCTTGGTGTATTTTTTTTGTAACTCGAATTTTCCCAAACTCGATTTTTATTTTGAGCCACTTGGAGATTAGAGTTTGAGGAGTTTTACTGTAATATCCTCCTAAGACCCCGCGTCCATGTTATTCGACCCCTGCTTTTGTATTCGAGCACGTTCCGACCCACTGTGCCGTGCGCACTGGTACCTGCACAGCGCGCCGAAGGACCTTAGCGAAAGTACCTACATCTAAGCAACCGCTTGGAATTTCGCTTTGAAATTTTAACAGCATATTCTTGAAATGATGTACTTTCAATTTATACAATAAAATAACGATTTTTTCACCAATTTATACGAGGCTCCCCCTTAACAAAGCATGATCGCTTACACAAACTCTGATGTCATTGAATTTTTACTACAAACAGTAGAAACACAATTTCACTGCTGACCTGACCTTTCATTGTTTTATCTGTTTGCGTGTCTGAAAGACTTCTCTCGTCATGTACAAATATTTAATTACTATGACGTAAAATATCACGATGACAAAACTGTTGCAGTTTTATCTTGAAATATTCTATTTTTAAACAGTATTTTAAATAGTCAAATTATAATAAAATTATAAACCCCTAACCACAACAAGTATTTTAGAACCTAAATACGTATTTCAGCAACTATGTTGCCGTCTTCAGTAGAACCTAAAAAGAGGAAAGGAGAGATTAGCACTTCATAGTATCTTTACTGGATATTGTCCAAGCAAATCACTAGTAGAAGCGACGTCCATGTTAAAAATTACCCAATGGCGACCCCTGTCTGAATTTATTAAATTATTTATTAATTTATTAAACCAATGTAAAGTCTATAGCACCATATTTCCCTAAGACTTGGGTTAGGTATGTCGACAATATTTTTGCCATTTTTGACACCAAGAAGTGCAGTATTCAAGATTTTCTTCTCGTTTTGAATTCTAAATTCAACACCATTAACTTTACTGTAGAACAAGAAGTTAACGGCCAACTTCCATTTAGATACTCTGGTAGTCAGGAATAGCAAAAATATAATAGAAATTGACGTGTATCGGAAAGATACTAACACAATCAGGTTCATCCCTAATGATTCGCAGCATCCTGTTCAACAAAAATTGTCTTTTATTAGTTGTTTAGTAAATAGGTTATTGAAATTTCCATTGTCCGCAGATAGATATCAGCAAGAATTATTGTTTATTAAGAATGTTGTCATACATAATGGGTACCCTGAGAAAATAGTTGATAGAATGATTAAGAAGCAGAATCAAAAAATGTATGTAAATCAAATATCTACTTTAAATACTTTGTCTGTAGAAAAGAAGAAATATGTTAAAATACCGTTCGATTGTGCATATACAAGGGGTTTGAGAAGTATTTTTACATCACAAAATCTCTGTATAGCATATTCGACTCATAATAGCATAAAAAAACCTTCTTGGAAACCCAAAGGATAAGGTGATGTACTTGATAAATCTGGTATATATTGTATCAAATGTCATGACTGTGAAAAAGAATACGTAGGCCAGACTAGAAGAACAATTTTAACTAGGTTCACAGAACATGTAGCTCATTTTAAATGATATCGTTTTGAAAAATCTAGTGTGGCTCAACATATTTTAGACACAGGTCATAAAGTAGTTGTAGATGACTTGAAACTTGTAAAAGCTGTGTCAAATAATAGGGAACTAAACAGCTTGGAAAGTATCTTTATTCACTTGAATAGAGATAAATTAATAAATTCAGACAGGGGTCCCTATACCTACTTCGCCATTGTTTGACCTGCTTTAATTAAAACTGTTTTTTTACGCTTCAATGATCAAAATTCACTGAGGTGTGACCAACAAATGGGTATATATAGGGTAATTTTTAACATGGACGTCACTTCCACTAGTGATTTGCTTGGACAATATCCAGTAAAGATACTATGAAGTGCTAATCTCTCCTTTCCTCTTTTTAGGTTCTACTGAAGATAGCAACATAGTTGCTGAAATACGTATTTAGGTTCTAAAATACTTGTTGTGGTTAGGGGTTTATAATTTTATTATTAAGTTTGCCACAGTCTCCAAAATATTGTCACTGTCAGTCAAATTATACCTAGAGAATATAATAAAAATTGTGCATTATTGCTATGCACCACCGTGAATGTAACGGTATTGTTTCGGTATTTTTATCAGCTCTATCATTATAGTAAGATAATAAATAAAGGATAATGATTTATTTATGACTGTAGTATTATCTCAAGCTTAATGCAGTTAAAGCAATAATATTGCTTACTACTGGTCTACACATTATTATATGCTACAGCATATTAATAATATATTTAACCACCTATAGAAAAAAATGTCTATTTTACTGCAAAATTGGTGCAAAATGAGCACATTGTAAAAATGTTTATTTTTTATTTGTTTATTTGTAAATAAATACCCGACACATCAAATTGGCACAAAACACGTTTTATAACATTTTAAAAACTACACTAAGTGGACACAAAGTACTAAGAAAGAAAATCCATCATGAATCGGAGAAAAATATTTTTTTGTGGCACCCTGGTTATATAATAAATGTGCAAAACAATTCCATTCTAAATAATTTTAAAATTAAATCACAGGGTAACATCAAACTGCAATTATTTAGAGATAATATATGTAGATATGATATCGGTATATTCAACAAAAATATCATTGTCATTGGAGCAGCTATTTAGTGACGCAGTTATTTGCGATACGAACATTTTTGAACCTTTTTACTTGTTGTGGATGCTATCAGAATTACTAATCATTAATTTCCGGCAAATGGAATTCTGAATTACCTACTCCAAATTAGAGGGGCAATTTGCAATACGTAATACTGCTTAGAGTGTATTACTTATGAGCAGTGGCAAGGAAATTTTAATGTGGTTGCAAATGACGCACTGCAATTGAAATAACGCATACCTAATGATTAACAATAAGTTTATGTTAAGTTTAGCAAAACCCACCTTGAGAGATCTGTCGACAACACGGAGAAAATGAAGAACAATTGCACAGTGACCGACGATGGCCAGACATAATGTTATATGAGTACATACTTATTAACACTGCATAGAAGTCTAAAGTGGTTGCCAATATAATTTATAAATAAATTGCGAAAATAATAGGTAATACGAAATTCTTTTAAAAAATATGCCACTATAGTTGCTTAAACAATAACTTCGTAATACAATTATGTAACATATGCTTTGGATACACACAGGTTAACAAAATTTCAACAATTTAAATTTTTTAAGTTTTTAATTAACTAAATTTTGTGCTTGACGAGTATGGAGCATTATACACACCAGTGTCTTATGGCGACAGCTCTGTGTTTTATGTTCATAAAACACAAAAGTGTCATCCGCCTCAATTTACAGTAATTATGTGATCAGTGATCACATAGAAAATACAAAATAAAAGCAAATCTTTACTGTTTTTAATTTTGTGCAAAACTTGCATATTGTACAAAAACTACTGATTTTCAGTGATGTTCAGTGATGTTCAAATTGTGGTAAATATTTAGAATTCTAGATTTATTTAAGACAGCTTATTTAAAAGCATTTCACATTTTGCCAAATAATTAATTAGACAAAAAAAACAATAATCTAAGCTAAGTGACTATACTGGCCAAGAAGAAACCAAATCGAACAAGTGAAAACAAATTTGAGAAATTAAGTAGTTGGAAAGGTAAAAATATTTACCCTCACAAGACATGAATTATATTTTATTAAGCTAAAAAGAAATGACAAACTACTGAGCACATCCCTAATGTTCCCTAATGTTCGTGGTAGGTAGCTTTTTTACAAACTGTTCAAATCATGTAGATATCAGAAGATTTCACATTTTGCCAAATAATTAATTCGACTAAAATACAATAATCTAAGCTAAGTGACCATCCTGGCCAAGAATGAACCAAATCGAACAAGTGAAAACTGTTTCTAGTAAGATTTTTCTATAGGATCTAAATCTTTTCACTCCTTCAAAAACGTATATGACAAGTATTTTTTTAGAATTTTAAACGAATAGTTGCTACCGGCTGTAAAAGTTAATGAAATTTGCATTTTAAACTACAAAAATGATTAGCTTTTAGGCTCCTGTCTCCGACATTGAAAACATTTCTGAAAATTATTTATGCAAATTCTGGTGTGGGCTACAAATATAGAAATTGCTTTCCGATGGCAGTTACGTCAGTTGCGTATTACTGTCTGCAGTAATACATTATAAAATATTAAATGTTAACTATAAAAGCACAAGTTACTTTCTTCTGAACTTCTCTAGACTTGCACTCTGGAGTATTGTAGTGTATGTTTGTAATAAGTTAGCAACCATGTTTACAATAGCGACGATTGTTAAAGTACTATATCATCGACTAGAAAACTCAAACACGGTCCAGTTTGAATATTTGTACAAATAGAACGCAATACATTAATTTCTTTAGGTTTGGTATATCATATGTCAAATGTAATTAATAGGAAATAAAAACAGTCATGTTTATAGTAGCATCTACATTTGGTATTTTTTATTCAAAACTTTGGATAAAAGTTTGCTGCAGTTCGCTATTTGAATTGAAACGGGAGCCTTAATAAAAAAATAATCGATAAACTTTTAAGTTCAGACATCAGAGCATCTCACAGATTTGCAATTAGGTACATTTTTGAAAAATACAATAATCGAATCTAAATGACAACCCGAGTTTCATGTGATTCTAGTATGATTTATTCAGTACAATTGAATCTGACGGCAGACATTTTCAATTGTGTCTAGTTTTTGAGACAAACAAAAACGCCTCTTTTGCTTACTTGCAGTTGTTTGGCACTCATTTTCTCAAAACTACTCAATTCACAATATTGTTGTTTTCAGATCCAGATTCTACCAGAAAACTACTTTCGCAAAAATAAAATAATCTAAGCTAATCTAAGTGACTACCCCGGTCAAGAATGAAAAAGTCAAACAAGTGAAAACTGTTTCTTGTATGAGTTTTATGTAGGATCTGAAACTGAACGCAAAAATTCCGAACTGAGTCTATTATTTTAGAAAATCGGTTATAAAAATTGTGGGAAAACTATACACAATGCAGCATTTTCTCAGATTCACATTTCCACATAAAAAAACGCATACCAGAAATAGTTTTCACTTGTCTGATTTTGTTCTTTCTGACCAGGATATTAGCTCAGATTACCGACAAAAGACTAGAAATTCAAATCAAAACAACATCCTGAACCACAACCCAAACAAAAATAAAACAAGAAAAAAAGTTTGTTGCAGTTCGCTATTTGAATTGAAACGGGAGAATTAATTAAAAAAATAATCGATAAACGTTTGAGTTCAGATATCAGAGCATCTCACAGATTTCCAATTAGGTACATTTGTGAAAAATACAATAATCGAATCTAAATGACAACCCGAGTTTCAATTAATTCTAGCATGATATATTCAGTACAATTGAAGCTGACGGCAGACATTTTCAATTGTGTTTAGTTTTTGAACCAAACAAAAACTCCTTTATTTGCATTACTTGCAGTTGGTTGGCGCACTCATTTTCTCAAAACTACTCAATTCACAATTGTTGTTTTCAGATCCAGATTCTACCAGAAAACTACTTTCACAAAAATAACGTAATCTAAGCTAATCTAAGTGAAAACTGTTTCCTGTAGGATCTGAAACTGAACAGAACAGAAATTCCGAACTGAGTCTATTTTTTTTTTAGAAAATCAGTTATAAAAATTGTGTAAAATCTATACACAATACAGAATTCTTTCAGATTCGCCTTTCCACAAAAACAAAAAACGCATACCAGAACAAGTTTTCACTTGTGTGATTTAGTTCTTTCTGACCAGGATATTAGCTCAGATTACCGACAAAAGACTAGAAATTCAAATCAAAACAACATCCTGAACCACAACCCAAACAAAAATAAAACAAGAAAAAAAAGTTTGTTGCAGTTCGCTATTTGAATTGAAACGGGAGCATTAATTAAAAAAATAATCGATAAACGTTTGAGTTCAGATATCAGAGTATCTCACAGATTTGCAATTAGGTACATTTGTGAAAAATACAATAATCGAAACTATTTGACAACCCACGTTTCAATGGATTCTAGTATGATTTATTCGGTACAATTGAAGCTGATGGCAGACATTTTCAATTGTGTTTAGTTTTTGAACCAAACAAAAACTCCTTTATTTGCATTACTTGCAGTTGTTTGGCACTCATTTTCTCAAAACTACTCAATTCACAATTGTTGTTTTCAGATCCAGATTCTACCAGAAAACTACTTTCACAAAAATAACGTAATCTAAGCTAATCTAAGTGAAAACTGTTTCCTGTATGAGTTTTCTGTAGGATCTGAAACTGAACAGAACAGAAATTTCGAACTGAACCTATTCTTTTTAGAAAATCAGTTATAAGAATTGTGTAAAAACTATACACAATGCAACATTCGTTCAGATACACCTTTCCACACAAAAAAAAACGCATACCAGAAGCAGTTTTCACTTGTCTAATTTTGTTCTTTCTGACCAGGATATTAGCTCAGATTACCGACAAAAGACCAGAAATCCAAATCAAAACAACATCCTCATCCCCAACTCCAAACAAAAAAAAAACCCAAACCCATTCTAAACCCATTCCCAACACTCACCATCTCTCAGCTTCTGCTCTGTCCTGATAAGATCCTTCGTCCGCACGATCTTGTGTTCGAGCTGCTCGATGACCGGGTTGTTCCTCGACGAATTCCCGCTGTCCGTCACGCTCTCGTCCTCCGGACGAACGTGTTCCGAGCTGCCGTTCGACACGAACGACGGTGGATAGCAGATATCGGACGTGTCGCCCTCGTTCGGTCCCGAATCGTCGAGGGTGTGCGAGACGGTCGTCGAATCGTCCATGTCGGACCTGGTGGTCGTCGGCGACCTATGTCTGCTGCTCGAGGAATGGTTTCGGTTCGTCGTCACGCCATCTTGCGACTGAAAATAAGGACGAAAATCACTAACGCTCACCGAATGTCGCAGGACACTCTCGCAAGTGTTCTTGACTATGAAGTACTGCATGGTGGAGGAGACCGGTTGTAACCGGTAGGTAGGTTGGTTGGTTGGTTTATTGGGAGAGGAGATAAAGAAGAAGAAGAAGAAGAAGAAGAAGGGCTATTGTATGGTAATGTTTTGGGGTTGGGTTGCTTGTGAGGTCGTAAAGGCAACAAAGAGAAAGATGCAAGTGAACGGGCGAGTCTGTATGGTGTTTGTGTGAGTGTGGTTTTGGTTAAACTGATTATAATAACGGTGAAAACATATTGTGGTGTTGCTTGGCGATATAAAGATTATAGATAGATATGGCGATGATGAGTCGAGGAACCGGTAGGCGGGAAATCTTGCTGATAACGCTTTTTATTAAATTAAATACTTGAGGAGATAAGTCGGCATTGCGGGATTAGGTGCGATGTGCCGCGGACTTATGTAAATAGTTGGATATGGATAATCCGACGGACGTTTTCTTACAAATGTAGACTGTAATTAATATTTTAAGCAAGGACCTGTGATATAAATTAGGCGAGTACAAGAATAGGAAAATCTTGCATTATGAGAAAACATTTTTTTGTATTTGTTGGGGAAGAACTATTTGTTTTCATACACTCAACAATATATTCGTCAAATTTGTTCCAAAAACATGATTTTACCAAAAGTGGAATAATGCTATTTCGGGAGTACCTATGATTTTGGAGCATGACACACTTTTTTTTAAATTGTTCAGTACTTTTAGAGTCATGGGCCTTCAAACACAGGTGTCAATATTATCGAAACGAGCCCTATTAAAACAAATCGTCCTTTAATAGGCCGCTCCTACATGATGCGATGTGTGTAGCCAACGTTGGCCAACGCTGCCAGACTCAGGGCCGGCCCTAGGCGGTAGGCAAGGTAGGCAACTGCCTACGGCGGCAAAATTTAGGGGCGGCAAAACCAACTGAACTACAATAAAAAATCTGATGTGGCCAGGCACATGACTTTATCATACAATATATAAAATTAATAGTTTAGCTGCATGAGAATCTATTCTATTGAGATAAATCGTAGGTATTGTCAAAGCATCAGCATTTGACACTACCTACACTACGTCATTAGAATAATAGTTATTTATGTCACAAATGCCGAAACTACGCAATAGCGCGACGAGCGGTGATGCTGCGCGTCACCGAAGGCGGAGTGTCGCCGTCGCATAAGAGCGAGTCGGCTATCTAGTTTTTGGCAGGAGCGACATCAACGTTTATTGTGTTACTTTATAAGAAATACGTATTTAAAAAAAAAATAAATGATTTCTGTATAGTAAATGCTAGGTTGGTACCACTTTGACGAAACGTCGAGTTTAAAGGTGCGTTCCGATTGGTCGGTAATGGTAGCTAATGGCGGTGGTAGAATACGAAATTATAGTATTTCTTACATATCGTGATAATAACACATATTAGTTTGCATGTACATAAACATGAGTCACTATCAATTTTCTATTGGAAATACTATAACGGCGTCTGCTACCACTGCCATTATCACTAATGAAAACGCACCTTAAAAAGGTAATTCAAATTCTGACAGATTTATATTTGTTCATGACACATCCCTACCAACATACTAAAATAAAACTACACTCATCGCTATACTTTATTTATAATTTTCTCAATGTATCGTTTTTAGAATTAGATATAAAGACGGGTTGATATTTCTTATCAACGAACAATCAAATTGGTGATCTTACTTTATTTGAAATTTGTTTTTTTATAATTTGCCGCACTACAGCGGCAATGTTCCATAGTGGTTCTCCAACCTCTGATCATAGAATACCATTCTTAATAGAACGCCAACTTACGGGTTAAATGTGTAGCCATATAGCGATCTCAGCGACGTAAAACCTCGGACCCCAGAACTAAAAAATCTAGCGGGAAATTTGAATTCAACCTTCCGTATTCTTTTCAATTCAGATTATTTATTTATTATTTATAGGTCTGTTTGCAAGGCGTAGTAGTAATGTGTTCGGAACTTTTTATTTTGGATCAATTCTTTATTGGCTTACACATACAAATCTATATTTTGCTACAAATGCAGGATCAACCGCCACAATTTCCTTATTTCCCACGGCTGTTACCCCAGAATTGTACAAAGCAAGCCTTTTCTTTAGGTTGGGGAACTTGTGCTTCCTTGCATGTGGCGCCGTACATGAAAGCAGTGAACACTTCCTCACACGCATTACAAAAAACACGTTGCAAAATACTTGCATTATGCCGTTTGATAACTGTCATAAGATGACAACAGATGACATGATTAAGTAGACCGTAGTACCTAGTTACCACGGACTACTTAATACATGTCAAGTTATGACAAATTCATAACTTCCCGCCGGAGTGCGGACCGCGTCATCTGTCGGATCTTATGTTGGTTGCCGGTAGTGAAATAGATAACGCTAAAATAGACTGGTTGCGCCATCCCTCGCGGGCTAAATGAACTATATATATTGGCTACATATGTCCCATAAAGCTGGGACCCCCTTGCCTCTGATGAGATCGGCTGTTTTCGAATGTGACAACACAAAAAAATATTTGTCAAAATCCTGGCTACTATGTAATTTCATATCAATGCAGATGCGACCGATCTCGATCAAATAGAATTTGCTCTTGAAGCTAAACTATTAATTTTACAAAAAAATTTCATAGGCATAAATTATTCAAAATTTCCTCTACTTTAATTTATTAATTAACTATTTTGTCGAAATTACAGAAATGGCGGCTCATTTCCAAAATCCTTCAGAAAAGCTTAGAATAAACTATAAAGCTAAACTATTAATTTTACCAAAAAATGTCATAGGCATAAAGTATTCAAAATTTCCTCTACTTTAATTTATTAATTAACTATTTTGTCGAAATTACAGAAATCGCGGCTCATTTGCAAAATCATTGAAAAATGCTTAGAATAAACTACCAGTTCCTTTCGACCCTTTTGAACCAAAAGCTTTTCAGCTCTAAGTTTGGTCATAAAACCTCTAAATATAAACTTTCGTCCCGATACCTTTAGTAGTTTCTCCAGAATCGTCGTCACAAAAATCGTTTACACACGCACACACACACACACACACACACACACACACACACACATACAGACATTTTTTTGTACCTTGGTCAAAAATGTTCAGGGGACCCATAAAGACCTATTTCCGCTAAAATCTCAATTTTTTTTTTTCGGCATGATTACAATACTTTAGCATACTGCGTATGATAAAGTAAAAAGGCTCTAAAATATTGCCTGAATCTAGAAAATAAAGGAATAGTAAAATACAATCAAATACAATCGGAATTGACAGGCTTCAGGCTATTCCTATATTTTAAGATGCATAGCAGCCAATAATAGACATACTTAAATAAAATAGCTCATTAGCTTTTATAAAGTATTAGGATCAATTAGGAAAAATAATATGATCAATTAGGAAAAATAATATGAAACTGTAGTCCTAACGATCCTTTTGAGTTTTTATGGTATATCCACAAACTTAAAGAAAATGTTATAAGTAAACCATCTTAACGGTTTAGCATTTGCTGCCGAAATGGTAAGCTAGTTAATTTTTATTTGGGTAGACACATAATTTGCCCGCCTATAAAAATAATATTAAAATGTGCTGAGTCTTTGATGATATTATTAATGAAATTAATTAAAAACGAAAAGTGATTTAAAAATTCCCCATGAAATGCTTGCATCAATATCTCCGAAAATATTACGCTTAGCAGAACAAAAATTATACATCATATTAAAGATAAAACTTTGATGAAGATTTGGGTACATGATAAACAAAGAATTATTTAAAATATTGAAAAATTTAGATTTGGGAAAATGTAAAGAACGGAGATATTATTTCGGTTCTGAAAACCCGTTTGTTAACCTTCTCCCAAATCTACATCTTTCAATATTTTTAAGTAATTCTTTTCGTCTTTAATATGGTGTACATTTTGTTCTACTAAGCTTAATACTTTCGGAGATATTTGATGCAAGTAGTTTATGACAAATTTCACTCAATTGATCAATCAAGCTGCTATTTTGTAAGGTTGTAATTAATTAAGTATGTATGTATATGTACAGGTGGAGCAAATTCGATGTTACTATAGGAGACCTCGGTAACTATAAGAGATATCAAAAAATGAGTAAGATCGCTTTTTTGAGAGAAACTCAATGGTGAAAACCAAAACTAACTATCGTCTTTTGTTTTCGAGTATTATTATTATCCTATTAACCTAAGCAAATTGCACTGCGAGATATGCACTGTCAAATATTTGTACCGAAAGTTCCGAAAATGTGAACATTGAATGTCGATTCGTAACATCGCACATCTGGACTTGCAAACACGTTGCAAGGTCTCGAACGCATCACCTGGCTCGACAAAAACTTGTAGTTCTGTGGCCGTCAAATACCTTCTACGCCGATATTGGGCAGAGTATTTGAGGTAAACATATTAATGCCGCATGAATGAACCGGTGAAAAATACATTCTTATGCCTGCAAGAAATAGTTTTCGGGCTATAGAATTCTTAATACGTTTTACTTTCGACATGAAAATAATATCTTGGTACGTAGTATGTAGGATGTTTGTTTTCGCTACATAACTAACCAAGACGCGTTAGTAATGTAGCGAAAACAAAATATAATAAAAAAATAATACACGCAAGGACTCATGATGCATGAATTTATATTTGGTAATAATTATTTCAATCATTTGCAGTTGGTTTGTTATAAAAGTAATTAATCAATCATCAGGGGGGCGGCATTATCGAGATTTGCCTACGGCGGGAAAAACGCTAGGGCCGGCCCTGCCAGACTACACCAAAACTAAACATTTTCCATCGGTTTTTGCGCTAAATTCAGTAACTGGTTTCCAAATACTTATTTGTAGAGGTTGAAAAGTGAAAAATTCGTAGAGAAAACTATGAAAACTATGATAGATTATCTGAAACACATATATGCAGATACGACATGCCTCAGGAGGGCAGTATACAAAGTGTTCCATAAGATTGTAACAATCCAATGTATTTTTTTATTGAACAACTATATTTTGGTAAATATGTACGTTCCTTTAGTTTCTTGCAACGTTTTAGGCAATTTTAACATTTATCCTTTTAAAGTAAGGTAAAAATTACAGTACACTATGGACCACGAGACCAAAAAATACGGTCAACATTGGTGGACTTCTTGAAATGAATAATATAATCTAGCTAATCATAACAATCAGGTTTTTACGATCTCTGATTCTAATATAAAAAATTATATTTAATATTTGCAAAGATGTAATAAATCTAAATAATAAACAATTAGTTTGGTGTTATTTAAAATCTGGTGTATTATTTTGTTGCATATTGCAACTATTTTTCGACTTGCCATATACAGGATGTGTCACCAACCGCAAACATGTAGTAGGCACAGTCTAACTCGTTTCCGTTATACTGATAAATATTTTTAAATTGTTCAAAAGAGGAAAACAAAAGTTACTGGAGCTAAACGCAAACTGTGGAAAAGATGTATGTTAACATCAATAAAAAACGGTAACAAAGTGTTTAATTTGATCGCACATTATTTTTCAAGCACTATAAGGAATCACTGTTAACAATTTTGGGTGAAAGTATTGTTTTTCAATATTCTCCGAAATGCAAAGAATTTATATGTGAAAGTCTATCAAAATTAGTTCTGTGCATGTACACGACGTCACATTTTTATGTCGAAAATACACTAAGCCATTTGGTCAAAGAACCTCAAAGTACCTACATCTTCTGTTGGGACAGGTCAAAAAAAGGTACAAATTAGGCCAATTTGGACTTGTAGTAGAAAAGAAATAGAATATGTAAGTTTTATAAATTTTTCAGACAATCGCAACCGACACATTAAATGACGCACCATGTATAGTACCAACAAGATAACTATGTTTGCTATGACAAATTTAGTAACACCAGATATTTTATACACCAAAACAAAAGTGACACATAACTAACAATAGTTTATGTATTAGTACATACAGACATACGTTGCATCTGCATTAATAAAATGCACAAGAACAATATACGAATTACATACAATAGATAAGCATCAGACAGAACCAAAAATAAGTTGTAAGGTAAACGTCCCAAATTCAGACACTGTTCTAAATTCCTACATATTTCTGTTTAGTGGGATAAAATAAGAACCATTTAGCTTTATTTTAGGATATCCGGTTTGTTGACTTGACTGATCTTGATAATTGAGTGTTATGCTAAAAGTTGATGCTTTCCTTATAAGCTAACTGCAATTCGACTTTTTTTACATCGCTACAGGTAACAGTAATTAAGGCACCCGCACCGGGTGCCACCCGTTTTGGGGTGACATCCGACCGTGAAAGAAAAAACTTATAAAAACCATCATTATGTTTTTTCAACTATAAATCACTTTAGACTTGAAGCCATTTTAACCAGTTATCCATAGTAAAAGATTTAGTTAAGTTTTAGTAGATTTAGTTAAATGCTTGTAAGTTATTAAATAAATAATTACAGCAGATTAAAATATTATCAATAAGACAACTCCTCTTAGAGATACCAAAAGGTTGAGAAGACATTTAAAAACGGCCAGTACAGTTTCTAATTGTGCGTCTCTAGACTTGAATTACTAGAAATTAATTGTGGAATGGGATGATTTTATAGAATCTCATCCGAATGTAACGATCGCACTAAAGTTATTTATGACAATTTGTTCACAAATAGTTGCTTCGTGTGAAAGGTGTTTTAGCAAATTAAAATTAATTAAAAATTATTTGCGGGCAACAATGGCCAAAATTAGACTTAAAAACTTGGCATATTAACAATAACACACCAGGCAACACAAAATATAATGTGATTTCAAAATGTGATTTTGGAGTTTGTGGCTGTTAAAGCTAGACAGAAGAGGTTTTGAGAAAAGAAGAGATTCACTTTCATACATCTATATGAAAGGATATACCTATAGATTATAGTACCTATAATCATTAGTACTATATTATATACTATATTTGTACTTATGTTTATAGACTTTATGTTTATCGGATTTGTGTTAATTTGAGCGGTTTTCACTTTTCATTCTTAGGGTGACACCACGATATCCGCACCGGGTGCCACCCATGGTAGCAGGTATTATTCTGGCCTGAAACACCCAAATAAAGCCAAAATACACTGTTTTTCTCTAACATTATTATCTAATGCTTGGAGAGAAATATGTTAATAAAAAGGAAAAAAGCACAAAAGAAAAAAGGATAATAATAAATATAGAGAAATAAGAAAGGAAGAAACAAAGGAACAAATTAGAAAGCTACACCAAGAAAAACACTAAAAATCCCAGATGCAAGAAACATTAAAATACGGATGAGGGAGAGAGGGCAAACTGAGGAAGACTAAGGACTTATTTTATACTGTCTCATTAAAAATGGTAAAACAAAACTTACTTAATAATAAATGTTACTTAACAATATTTAAAACACTTAATATTTACTTGAATGTTTATACAGGGTCCTGCAACTAAGCTCCCGTCTTCTGTAGCTCACTTACTTATTAAGCTAAGAGTTTGACATTTTGCAGGGTTACCCTGTACTTCAAGGTACAATTCAAGAAATTATTTTTTATTATACAGGGTGTTCCAAAAATGTGCAACGCCATGGTAATATATTTTTTTAAATTGCATGCTATACATTTGTCTACACATTTGGAAGCCTTTTATGGTTTCCTACATATCGCCAAAATTTTATTGAAATCGGTTGAGTGACCGCAGCGGAAAAAAATAAAAACCAAAAAAATTGATGTTGCATCGTAGGCTTTAAAAATCAATAAAAACCACAAAATGCACCTCGTTAATAAAATTTTGCGACGTGCTTATTAAGTTAGATGTAATAGTCTCGTTAACCAAGTGACATTGATCCAAATTATACAGGGTGGCCAAAATCTAGTGTCAAACTTCAAAGCGCGCTATTGTTCTTATTTTAAATTGGAACCCATAATTTTTTTTAGGTTAAACGATGCGGAATTAAAGAATAAATATTGTTTCTGAATACAACCCCATCACAATTCGCAATATCTTAAAAGTTATTCGCCAAAAACTCATTTTTCAACGTTTCCAACAGCAATTTTAGGTAATAAATATCGCACGTGGCGTTGAAAAACAATTTATTACATAAAATATAACGCAGAGAGGTATTTTAGATTTTACTGTACTTAATTAAGTAGGTATTCAATTGCTAAATTTACTGCAAAATTTACCTATAGCCACATTTCCGTCCTTACCGCTATAGGTAAATTATGCAGTAAATTTAGCATTTGAATAACTACTTAATTAAGTACACTCAAATCTAAAATACGTCTATTATTTTTTATGAAATAAATTGTTTTTCAAAGCCACGTACGATATTTATTATCTAAAATTGCAGTTGGAAACGTTGAAAAATGAGTTTTTGGCGAATAAGTTTTAAAATATTGGGAATTGTTATGGGGTTGTATCTAGAAACAATGTTTATTTTTTAATTCTGCATCATTTCACATAACAAAATTTATGGGTTCCTATTTAAAATAAGAACAATAACACGCTTTAAAGTTAGACAAGTTTGACACTCGATTTTGGTCACCCTGTATAATTTCGATCAATGTCACTTGGTCAACGAGACTATTACATCTAACTTAATAAGCGCGTCGCAAAATTTTATTAACGAGGTGCATTTTGTGGTTTTTATTGATTTTTAAAGCCTACGATGCAAAATAAATTTTTTTTTTGGTTTTTATTTTTTTCCGCTGCGGTCACGCAACCGATTTCAATAAAATTTTGGTGATATGTAGGCAACCATAAAAGGCTTCCAAATATGTAGAAAAATGTATAGCATGCAATTTAAAAAAATATATTATCATGGCGTTGCACATTTTTGGCACACCCTGTTAACCTGTCTGAATTTGAGGCGTTTACCTTACTTGGAATCTATTAAGTTAATCACTCCCGTGACGCGGAGTCCACGTTAAACTGTTGGTACTTCCCTCGTAATTAAAACACTCAATCGAATTGATAAAATACATCATATTATTTGAAAACATGAACGATTAAACATTTATTCCTTATTTATACTTATTTTACACAATCTACATAAAGCGTTGCTGACCTAAGATAGTAACATTATTACGCCAGATTATCATCGTCAATACAGAAACAATCTTCATAACCTATTAACCCCAATAACGACCAATTTTGTTACGAAAAAAGAAAAACGAAACAAAACATGGGAAGAAGTGTTTCTAAAGTTACTACAAACCGGTAGCGGCCGGAAAACAGCCACGGCATAGTATCTGGTATTGATTTTATAAACAGAGAGATACTCTGTGAGCACATTTGTACAATACAACGTTGTCATGAACATCACTGATGCGACATGCCGGGCAAAAACTTTTCCGAACGCCGAGCAAACGCGAGGTTATCGCAATCAAACAGTCGGGCAGTAAAATTAGCTTCAACATTATTACGGTCCTCGGAACATTGGGCCGTCCTATTAAATGAGTCGCATTATGTTTATTAATGTGTACAGATACGTGATGGTATTGCCATGGCGCGAATTAAAAACGAATAAAGAAGCGAAAGTTATCTATCGTTAATCAATCAACACAACTTTCATTTGAACTGAAGTTTATTTAGTAACAGTTAAATGTTTGAAAAGATCGTTCAATAAATAATTAATTACTAAAAACTGAAAGTGTAAAATTATTTATTTATTATCGTGTGATCTTCGACCTTTACTAGTTATGTATAGGAGGATTTACATAAAAATAATTATAATTGAAGTACCAATTTTTTTCCCTACACATGTCCTATACAGGTTTAAATTTAATACTAAATAATGCCGTGTTTTGATAATTTAATTTGAAGGTCGAAATTATTCTATCGGTTCAGAGAGCAAATAATGCAGGCGTGACCTGCACAAGTACAGCACATACGTAATACAATAACAAAACAGAAGCGCATGTCCTGAATTGACAGTAAAACCAACGCAGTTTTCCATCTTTTCAAATGTAGAGCCGAACTAATTTATATGCATAATTTGCAATTTAGCTACAGTTTAAAAGTTATGCTAAACTCTGATGTTGAATAACTTTTGTACATACTCGGATACAAATCCATATCAATGCTCATCATTTTGTTTTTTAATTCATATCAAAACTGAATGTTTAGTAGAGGATACAAATATTCAAGTAAAACTTTACATTGTTTGTACTACCAGAAACAAAAAATGAACTCCAGTACGTCTACAAGAGTTACCGATTTCTACAAAAAATCACATATCAAACTTTGCAACAATAAAACTTTGCATTGTCTGTACTACCAGAAACACTGGTAAAAATAAACAAACTTTAAAACATCAACAAGAGTTAGTTACCTATTTCAACAAAAAATCACAACAGTCCTCAATTTTTCTTTTATTTTTCCCAATATCTGAATTGTTGTAGCAAAATTAAAGTTTCTAGTAAAACTTTGCATTGTCTGTACTACCAGAAACACCGGTAAAAACAATTGAATTTGAAAATATCTAGAATGTTACAAAAATGCACATATCAATTATCAACATAATGTTTTTTAATTCATCACTTTCTCTGAATGTTTGTAGAAGACGCAAAGTTTCAAGTAAAACTATGTATTCATTATCTGTACTAACAGAAACACTAGTAAATACGAACGATCTTTAAAACATCTACAAGAGTTACCTAACTTTGCACAAAAAATAAACATTGGATTGTCTGTAGTACCAGAAACACCGGTAAAAATAAACAAAATTAAAACATTTACAAGAGTTCCCTATTTCTATAAAAAAACACATATCAATACTTATTTGTTTTAATTCATCCCAATATCTGAATTTTGTAGGACAAGTAAAGTTTCTGGAATAACTTTGCATTGTCTGTATTACCAGAAACACCGGTAAAAAACAATTGAATTTTAAAACATCTAGAACACTTACCTATTTCTACAAACTTGCAGATATCAATTCTCAAAATTTTGTTTTTTAATTCATTCCCATTCATTATCTCTGCTAACAGAAACATTAGTAAATACAAACGAACTTTAGAACATCTACAAGAGTTACCTCACTATGCACAAAAAAAAGTTTGCATTATCTGTACTACCACACAACACTGGTAAAAATAAACAAACTTTAAAACATCTACAAGAGTTACCTATGTCTACAAAAAAAAACACCTATCCATACCAAAAATTTTGTTAAATCAGCATGAATTCTGAATTTTTGTACAAGAATTAAAGTTTGTGGTATAACTTTGAATTCTCTGTACCTCCAGGAACACCGGTAAAAACAATTGAACTTTAAAACATCTAGAACAGTTATCTATTTTTACAAAAGCACATATCAATTCTCAACATTTTGTTTTTTAATTCATTCCAATATCTGAATGTTTGTAGAAGAGGCAAAGTTTCAAGTAAAACTATGTATTCATTATCTGTACTAACAGAAACAATAGTAAATACAAACTAACTTTAAAACATCTACAAAAGTTACCTATTTCTACAAAAATACAGATATCAAACAACGCACAAAAAAGTTTGCGTTGTCTCTACTACCAGAACAAACAAACTTTAACACTTCTACAAGAGATGCCTATTTCTACAAAAAAATCACAATTCAACTCTAAAATTGTTTTATTAATATATCCCAATATCTGAAGTTTTGTAGAAGATACAAAGTTTCTAGAAAAACTTTGCATTGTCTGTACCACCATAATCACTGGTAAAAACAAACAAACTTTAAAACATCTACAAGAGTTATCAATTTCTACAAATATTCACAAATCAACAACTATCAATTTTTTTTAATTCATTCCGATATCTGAAGATACAAAGTTTTAAGTAAAAAAAAAAGTTATTTCGGCCTCGAGATGTCAAAATTGGTGCTATTAATATCTCATAAACTTCTGGACCGATCTTGATACTATAATCTAGTGATCGTCATAGGATTTTTTCGATATTTACGTCGCTTTGTTAAACAAAAAGAGAAATAAAAAAATAATGATGTTAGGTTAAAAAAGCTAATTTTGATTTGAAAAATCCGAGAATAAACTTTGTGTGGGTACGCCAAATCGCTTCTAGCTGTAGCTATCATCGCTTTCATTACACAATTAATAGTAATATCTATAATCTTTGAAAATTAAAAAAAAACTCAATTATTTCACTCAACACAACCATTATTTGAACTCAATAAATAGGCAGGTAGTTTGTTGAAACGACAATATTATGTAATAAAATTCTCGATATACCCAGCCAAATATTTTGAAATTCCCCACCTGGCACAATTCCAACAGAAAACTATAACCCAAACAAACGCCAGAATATTGGCGTCTATAGTAGTGTTAAATCGTAGATCATTAGGAAAATGAGTGAAATATCGATCTGTAAAACGTCTGCAAATCGTTATTGGTTCCTTTTTTTGCCAATGAATGAAACGAACGGTTACTAAACACTTGAACGGTGTTTAGCACGTGTTTAAACCGGGGCACGTGTTTAAACAATTGAACAATAAACTTTCTAAGTGACGGCCAGTTTACTTTTCTTAGGTTTAGACATGGCAAGCTTAGTGGCTGACAGTAATTTCCGCCACTAATCTTGTTTAAACATAGGTTAAGGCTAGGCTAAGGCTCTTCCGCAAGAGATGGATTTACAAAAGTGCGGAAGCGGAAGTGGAAAAATTTGCGGAAGTTCCGCAGTTCCGGATGCGGAATTCCGTTACAACCCTACTTTAGGCTATGTTTTTCAATGCCAGTTTAAACTACAAACACTGTTTAAACGATTTAAACTGGCATTGAAAAACCCGGCCTTACGTTTCAAGCGAATCAATAATCCACAAATATTACAACACATTTATTTACTTAACACGTAATTCTGACTTAATCGCACAAGAAAGAGAGCTGTGTTATATCACCATAACAAATACGGTTATCAATAAGCAATCCAGTGTTTGTTTACGTTTGAAGCACGTGTTTCAATTTTATTTATCATTTCTGCAAATTCGTATCTTTTGTTGTACTGATAAGACAAAAAAATATAATGTTGATACCACCGTTATGGTATCAAAATGATGAAAGTTTGGATGCTAGCATTCGTAAATTGCGTCCAATTTTAGTTAGTTGAACAACAAACGGTGAATACCGATTTTCTGGATAAAATAAAGTAAAACAAACAAGTTTATTGTTTCGTTTGGCTCAGGAGTCAATTACTTCTATTCAAGAAGTGAATTCAAGTGAATTATTTGTTAGCCGTCTCGCGTGTTAAAATATTGCCGTGGTTTCGGTAAAATATTATTAATGATGGAAATCCGGACCTACAATCATTTATAAGGCACGTCCGGGTTAATTTATCGCGTGATTTATCGCACATTCGCAGAGAAAACTTCTATTTTACATTCTTTTAACGAACAGGAGTGAAGGTAGGAACAATGGACCTCCGGGCTAAATATGAAAATCAAACTGGGGCACTTGTGAATAGGGCATTGTCTCGCTGGGCAGCTGGTGAACACATTTGAGAATTGTTCAGGCAAAAAGCAAAATAATCAACGGTTGTATCAGGCAATATTATAAATGTAAAGTTTTCGGATATAGTTGAAACTTTGAAGAATTATTGTACTTTACAACAGTAACAAATAACTAAAATATTAGCTCATGAAAAAAAAATATTGAGGAAATTACTAGGGGTTGAAGTTTGGACGTTTTGAGTGTCATTTTTAGATTAGTGTAACTCCAATAAATCTTTATATATTTTATTTTTTATTTAGTGCATTTTAAAGCATTTTTCATGAACTTTTTAATGTACACAAAAAAGATTAAAAAAACAAAAATCTAACACGTTTTTTTAACAAGTAATTTTGTATTTCGATCTTTGTCCAATTTGGGTATTTTTAATATTTTTTAAAATAGGTTTATTCGAAAGCTGAGACTTTTTCCTATACAATGAGTAAAGATGAAAGTGGGACAAAAGTGGGTTTGGGAGAAAATTAATTAATTAATTATTAAGCAGACGGAGCACACGCGTTACATACGCCAGCGCGCGTCCAGGCTGTGGCGCTTAGGTCACCCATTTGTATCCCTACTTCAGTAACATCTTATAACATGTACTTCAAGGTAGGTGTGTTTCAAGACGAATTGTTTTTTCTGGTATTTTATGTTTCTTTGTATTTTTATCTCGTATTTGTGTTGTTTTTGTTTATTCTTGTTTCTTTTTCAGCTGAAATGGAGCAAGTAAAAGGAGACGTCGATTGTTATATTTGGAGGAATAAATGCATAAATCCTTTTAGAAAACTTGGCCACACATCATCTGATTTACGTGGTATATCACTTAAATGACAAGAACAGTTTCCGTTTCGCCCTAAATTTTCGAAAATTAATAACTAAGTGAACGCAGCGCCCGCGCTAAAAACGCCATCGTCAATAATTGCTTCTAGAACTTCGACTCCCGACCTATGATTCCCGTCAACGCAAGCTGTTTTTAGAGGAAACATATTCGATGCAAAATCATTATCTCTATTATGATCAGATTCTTCGATTTCCGAATCATTGTCACAAATGTCCATTTCAGAAGGAATGATATAATTAGACAGAGCTCTATCAAGAAGAGAAGAATTTGACTGTGCATTCAAATTATCTGTGTTTAATGTATAAAGTTTTATCTACATTTAGAAGAAATTTTCGAAGACTTTGATATAGATGGAAACTGTTCTTGTAGTTTAAGTGATATACCACGTAAATCAAATGATATGTGACCAAGTTTTCTAAAACTATTTATCCATTTATTCCAACAAATATGAAAATCGAATCGACAGAAAAAGAAACAAGAAGAATCAAAAACAAAACAAATACGATATAAAAAAAATCCAGAAAAAGAAATTCGACTTGAAACAGATCTACCTCGCCCTGCTTTCAGAGTGAAGGTTTTTGTGTGGTATTCCTTTACTCCTCGGCGAATGCTGAAAGCCAAACAACTTAAGACGTGCTACAGACGCGGGCCATAATAATGATAATTCGGGTCTGCCGATGCCCCAGTAGTGGCGAAAGCTGTTGGGGGCTGTTGAGCCGTGGATTATTATTATTATTAATTGTTACTGAAGTAGACAAATGGGTGACCTACGCGCCACGGACTGGACGCTGGCGCTGGCCTATGAAGCGCGGGTGCTCCGTTTGCTTAGTCATTAATTTTCTCCCAAACTCACTTTTGTCCCACTTTCATCTTTACTCATTGTATAGAAAAAAGACTCAGCTTTCGAATGAAACTATTTTAAAAAATATTAAAAATACCCAAATGGGACAACAATCGAAATACAAAATGCACTAAATAAAAAATAAAATATATAAAGATTTATTGGAGTTACACTAATCTAAAAATGACCGTGTCACTCAAAACGACCAAACTTCAACCCTTAGTAATTTCCTCAATATTTTTTTTTTCATGAGCTAATATTTTAGGTATTTGTTACTGTTATTAAGTACAATAATTCTCCAAAGTTTCAACTATATCCGAACGCTTTACATTTTTGGATTGGGACACTTCAGAAAGAATGCCCCATCATATTTGTCTATTCATTTATCTACGGCAAGGTATACAGAAAGAAAAACGCGAAACCCCGCAAATATAAGTGAACAAAAACAACAAGAAGAGGCCCTAAATGCAACCTGAACAAAACTGGAATTTTTGTGGTTTGTGGTTAAAATAAGCGGAAAGACGAATTTGACAGTCATACAACTTATGTAGACATGATTCAGGAGTATGACATACTTTCTAAAAAAAAAAATCTGTTTAGTAGTTTTAGAGTCATGAGCCTTCAAACACAGGTGTCAATACTATCAAAACGAGAGATGGCAGTTGGTATTCTGGTCTTGGTATTCTAAATAAAAATCTTTGAGGTAGTTATGTTTGTAGGTTTAGACTCAACTGGTAATGTTTTACAAATACGTAGGTATGTAATAATTGGCATTATTTTTGTAATAATTATTTTAATTAACGATGGAGGAATGTAATAATTGCTATTACTCTGTTTATGGGATCAACGTCATCGCGGGTTGGTCTGCGAGAGACATTCTTATCGCATATAATTCGATACCATAGTCTTGACGGTACCATATTCTACGCGAGGTCCCTATGAAACTTTTTAATGGTGTTTATTCCCATGTATTTAAGGGCTTTCCACTGCTGCTGAGCGATATATTTATGCTTTTAGGGCAACTGGCTTGCCATCTACACATTTCGTGTAACTTCAAGGTAAAAATAAGATGCGACCAGCGTGAAAGTGCAAATAGGGCGCATCCACACTGAAAACAATCTTTTTATTATTATTTCCTCATTCTCTGTTGTTTTTAAAAACTATTTTATCACACCGTTAACCAAATCGAAGTGAACAAAGCCTCAACAAAACAACTAACCTCACCTATACTGTCCATAACAGTTTGGCATAGCGTGATTTGTTTCGTGTTCTCTCGAAGGTTACTAATATAATTATGGTTTCACTTTAGCAACCTATAAACCACCGCGGGTAATAAAAGAGCTCTTTGGGCACTCCTCGGTGTTAATCATGTATGGTGCGATTTGTATTTTTGCGTCATGGTCTGCGAATAACCGCGCCAGCCAACTATGGTCGCGTGACCGTAATAATTCCGAAACTTATGCGTGTTATTTAATCAATGGCCGCCGCTTGGTTAGATGCGGACGATAAAATAACTCGTGCGGATTGTCAACAGCATAACGGTGTAGCTTCGCTCTGCGACGGAGGTAACAGCTGACTTTAATCTGGCTAATGTCGCACAGAAATAGCCGTTGTTGTTGGTCAAGACTTTTCCATAGATTTATTTCCGACGAAGAGTTGGGTACGGCTCTGTGTTTGTCGTCAAGCGTGATTCGAAGAGATTGCGTATTAGGATTTTGGATAGAGAATTATGGAAAGTGTAACAGTTTCGGGTTATTTTATGAATTTTTAAAGTAATGAAGGCGATTTTTTATTGTTTTTAATAAATAAAAATGTACAGCCTGTACCTGTAATCGAAGCTGTACCTCCATATTGCCGGTCCAGGTTCTACCAATTACACTACTAACTAAAGATATATATTCATTAAGAAAATCCTCTGTTTAAACAATAAATTATTATTCTTTTTCAACTTTTTCTAACTTTTTCTCTTGCCTATATTATCTAATAAAGACACATTTGTTTAAAATGCTTTTTTGCAAATTCAGGTTCAAATTCGAGTATCGATATCAAGTCAATTTTTTCGAATAAATAATATTGAAAACGAATAATATTTTACTTAATAATGATTTCAACCAGGTCCCTGGTCCCTGGTTCAAATCCAGGTTGTGGCTGTAATTTTTAATTTATTTTAAAATTTACATAGCACCTGTGTATCACCATTATGCATTTGAATAATATTTTATTATTTAAACAATGAAAATTGTCCCAAAATATAAATGCCACTTGACAATAACAGTTGACCAGATCGATCTAAGAAAATGAATGTTAGGAGGCATTGCAAAAAAAATGTTTAAACAAATATGGGTTTATTAGTTAATAACATAGGCAGGATACCTCGAACATGAAATTTATAAGTTAATTTCACACAAAAGCTGACTTCTACCACACACAGATAGAAAAGATTTCTTGTTTTAAAGAAATGTATTTGTTTGAATTCATTCTTTTGGGTCAAAACATATTTCTTTGACGCCAACAATTTTTACTTCATTGAATACTCTAGTTTATTTGCTTGCAGAGATTAATTTTTTTGAAATATTTATTTAAGTGGAATAAATATATATGGATACAAACAAAAATTACTTTCCTTTAAAGTAATATTTTTGTTTTGATTTAAAAAAACGTTTCTTTACACCAATGAAATATAATTTTGATTCAAACATATAAATTTGTATATAAGGAGAGATTTATTTCGTTTAAAGTAATATTTTGTCATTGGCTGAAAAATAGGTTTACTTCCGCCAAAGAAATCATATTTTGATTAAAATAAATATATTTCTACACAAAAAGAGATTTATTTCCTTTAAAGTAATATTTTTGTTTTGGGTTTAAAATAGGTTTACTTCCACCAAAGAAATCATATTTTGATTCAAATAAATATATTTTTAATGTCATCCAACTGTATTGTTAGATGGCGCTGTAAACTCGCTCCTCGCACTTCGTACATATCGAGAGTATAAAGCCGCGTGATCGACAGTATAGAACTTATAGAGTACAGTGCCTGCAGGTTCAAGTTGCGATTACAAATCAGAGTACTCTTTACTAACTTAACCTTGACTATATGTTGGGTTGGGAAGACCAAGCACTGGTCGAGGATGTGCGACATCCCAAAAAGAAGCTAAGACACATGGCGAGTCTTCCGAAAAATTCTTGTCTATTAATTCCTTCAACAAATTAATAATTTTAAGCATTTTAACTCGACCAACAATTTTGTTAATTTAAAAAAAAATGTAATTCTTTCACTCAACACAATCATAATTATTTGAAGTAAATAAATGTCATTTCTTATAATACACAAATTGCAAACTTTAACTGGAAACATAAGTTGTTTGACACAAATCAACGTTCTTTCTACCAAACAAATATTTCAAATAAATGCGTTTTTATCCGCAAATAAATATTTCTTTGCCTTTATTGAAACAACAAATTTCTTTGAGTCAATGCATATTTATTTAATTAAACAAAAATTTCTCTCTGTGCAATTAGAACAACAGTTTAACTCAGAAAACTGATTTTCGACGGAGTTTCGAAAAAAGCGAATTATTTAAACAGATGGAATTTGTTTGAACAAATGGAAATTACCTGACAGATGTTTATAAACATTCAACTAGAGTTATAGTAATGATATCTATGAGAAAAAAGAGAATGAAATAATCACTTAGAATGGTAAACTTTCTGAAGACTGTACATTTTTCATTTTAGGTTAGTTTTCCCAAACCACGAACAATTATTCGAAAAATGTTTATTTTTCTGAATGAGTAAAACAGGTGTTTTATTATTTTCAAATCCAAGTCTTTTGGTCATTTATAATTATGTATTGCAATACAGCCACAGTTCGCAGTTCGATTACAGGTGTATATTTGAAAATCCATTCTCCAACTTCTTTGCTATAGAAATACCAAAAAAAGATGGTATAATCTTGATATAAATGAGGTGGAGTAGAGGCACAACAACAAACCCTTAAACTCACCCTTGAGCCAGTTCCACATAATTATCAGTATACAAAAAAAAACAATCCGAACAACCACCGCACCAGAAGACGACAGACAGAAATAGGCAAAACTCCAGCAAGGTCATCTCACATAACTTAAACCATGGGAGCAGCCACATCCGGCACCACGGGTTCTCAATTATTAATAATTCAAAATCGATAGGTACCCTATAATAAACGAGACATCTACATACACTCTAACCTATCGCAAACAGCAGTGGAAAAACTAGGCAAAGCCACGTGTTGCGAATTACTTATAAACCAAAAAAAACGACCCAATAACACATACGTAAGGAAGGAGTTACGTTTCCGGATAAATAAGAAAATATACGGATACTATCATTGGATGTCTGCCATACACATATAAATACAGTTCAAGTCAATACGATATAAATTGTATAGGATTCCGGTGTTCCTGATTCTTGATGAGCGTATAATCGAGCGAATTAGTCATTCATAATTCATAACATAAAGATAGCATGCGTCATTGTTTTGTTAATACATAATTGGAATAATAATAATGTGCATTTTTTGCAGCCCACACAATAGGTTCAACGCTGCGGAGGTTAACGGCTTCACAGAGCGCTATAAAAAACGTGAATGTCGTAGACTTGGTTTATTGAAAATATTCCGTTGCATTCCAAAGATTCTATTGCAGATATTTTGGAACAACAATTCAATTTTGTGTTACGTTGTAGCCAAATTATTATTATACAGGTTATA
This sequence comes from Melinopterus prodromus, assembly GCA_964023965.1. Taxonomy (NCBI): domain Eukaryota; kingdom Metazoa; phylum Arthropoda; class Insecta; order Coleoptera; family Scarabaeidae; genus Melinopterus; species Melinopterus prodromus. Next base: position 102,491,303 of record OZ030390.1, read on the forward strand.
AAGAATTAATACCAAACAATTCCTTTTTGATTTATGTACTACAATTTATAAGTTATCTAAAAGAAAAATATTTGGAATAAGACGTACACATTTGTTTATTGAAAAAGACGTTGCGGCAAGCATTTTGATACAATTGTGTATTGAAATATTGAAACAGTTTCTTCCAGTTTAAGGATTTTACCATAAACTAAAAAATGTAATATTTTGGTACGAAGCATATATCTCGCTTCTTTTTTTTTAGTGGAAAAGTTTTGTCAGAGAGGGCACTTAGATAAAAAAAAAACTATAATGTATGGTTGGGCTATTTGAACTGTATTTGAGAAAACCGAAAAATGTACTAGTATCTAATATTAATTTTTTTCATGACAAGAAATTGAATGTTTATAATTCTAAGAAGTTGCACTGATCATTTCATCAATTTTGAAGAATAAATAACGTCTTCACATGAATAAACATCGATGACATATGAGTTATCAAATTTTATCTTAAAGAAGAAAACTAAAATACGTCAAAATGTTTTATTGGCATCAATATGGAAAATTGAAAATTTGATTATTCATGAAACATTTTACAAAAATGAAAAATCGTTGCACAAATTTAAGATGTAAGAGCAAGTTATTATCTAATAGAGTGTATATTTTGTTTATTATTGATGTCAATACGCACACTTTGACACCTTTTACCTTTTAAACCAATTTTCAATTTTGTCTTTCTACTTGTAAAATTTGAAAATGTTGATCAAGTTTCGGGGTAAAAAATATTATCCAATAAAATATATTTTAGGTGTTTCTTACTGACTGGATTTGGCATCCCAGGTGTTTTGATGCGACAATTTTCGCTTTTCTCATGAATCCCGGGATCCCGGGATTACAAAAAATCTTTAATCCCGAAATCCCGGGATCAGTATATTGTCCGGGATTGGAAGCTCTAATCAGCGTACAGACATTATGTTACCAACTATACAGGATGACACTTCTTTCCCAGCAAAACTTGTTTTGATATATTAATGTCAGGCTGAGTCAAAAGTTTCAAACGGACATTTTTCGCTTTTTCAAATCCTTAAAAAGCTACACACGTTGGAAATATTTGCAAACCCGTCTTTTAAACAATTGTAACTTCTCAAAGAATTGAAAAAAAGAACAACATTTTGAACGGCATTTACTAAAATTCAGTAGAAAGTTTCTTATGGATTTATTTATTTATTTGTTTATTCTCAATTTATTTTAACTTTTTTTAAATTATCTATGCGATTTGTGTTTATTTTATTAGTATTTAAAATGTCTGCATCCTTTTGAAGAATTGAAATACAAACAGGTCTATACGAAACCTTTTAAACTTAGAAGGATATTTCCATTAAAAAATGTGAGAAAAAGTTGAACTGCCCTGTATAAGAAGACATTAAAACCACCTTTTCATCTAAAGTGTATTTTTGCGGGCGTTTACAATAAAAATACAGTGAGCGACTAAAGTATGGAAAACCTCGAAGACGGTTTGTTATATTAAAAACAACTTTCATTTGCAATTATTAAAATATGTACACATTTTTATGACAAAGTCATTTTGCAACCGTCAATTTGTTACTGACGTAGGACATTTTTTTTTTCATAGCTATACCATACTTATCTTAATGATGACGGTACAAAAAATGTGTGTGAAAATAGGAGAAAATGTAAAATAACACAATTTTAGTAATTTTTGCAAATTTATACCAGCTGATTGTTCTAGAACCTCAAAACGATCTCATACTAAAATTAATCTTTGTTCTTTTACCTGATATCCCAAAAGCTTCCTTCCAGATGTTAATAGGTATTACAGTCTACACATATATTGATTTCTAATGTTAAGAAAATGACATTCTTAACATAATTTGTTTGCAGGCAGACAACACAATTAATTAAAAAACGACGTTTCTGTTGGCCTTTTTTAAACAACAGAGTTTTTGGTAGAAAATTAAACATTGCATATATGAAAGTTTAAAAAGCTTTTATAACAAATCCAATAAATTGACCTCTTGAGTTATGGTGTAACGCTCATTTTTCAGAACGAAAACTATTATTTTTGAAAAAATGGTTTGCCTTAGTCCAATTTATGTTCAAACATAAACAATGTACACAATTAAGCATATCACACTAATATTTCCCATAGAATCGTAATGATAAATTAAAAACCAAAGTACCCTATCTCTCAAACATGACAGTTAAAATTACGACCGTCATACAATTGATATATTAATAAGACTGAAAGGGGTATCATAAAACGCGCCCATGATATCAACAGTACCACTTTATAAACCGATAAAATTCACAATATCACCATAAAAATGCCCTATATCGAAGCAAATCAATCAAATGAAGTGAATGTCAACTAATTTAAGTAAGTCAGACCAATATTGATTGTTTTTGTAAAAAAACATTACATTTCCGGTTGGACCGGAAGTGCACAAAATTTCGTTTATTGGTAATTTATCAACCCTCTATATAGAAAAACAACTCCAATTACAAGAAAATTACCGCCTATAACCCCATTTCCTTGTCACTTCCATCTAAGAAATCCATAAAGTTCAGAACTCCAGACATGCAAAAGCGACATTACCACTCCAAATAAATACATACGCAGACACGTTTATCGACAAATAATTCGAAGGCAATCTTATAAATTGATCAGATTGTAATCTACTAGATAAAATACCTTGCAAATAAAGACTATCCATTCCATGACAACACTTAACCAATAACCACACAACACTACATTTCTTCGCTGGCAAAAATCTGCATCAACTCAGCAGGAATGATGATTATTGTAATATGACGAATCAATCAAAACACTGAATCACAGTACACGAGAAAACTTAACAATCAGAACGTGAACGCTGGCAGTGTCAGTGAGTGTGTGTCACCAATTTTAATGATAGTTGGTAGTATATGGTCGGTGTTTAATTGGTCTATTAGGTGAAGGAGTAGAGTGCAAGTGGACTGAAGAATGGGGGGCAGCAGCATTGTTGTGATAAGAATCGAGTGGGCGCTTGGAGGGCCAAAAATAGAACGTGCGATGTTTTAGGACGCTGAATGTTATCCGCGCATGGAATAATGTTTTGATTTTGTTCTGATGGGCGAAATTTTGCACACGGGTCATAAGAATTTTGGCAGGAGTCGAGGAGAAGGAAGTTGCTATTAGAAGTTCATCCGGTGGGTGTCGAATTGTGATTTTAATTCTGTTACGTGGTGGTTAGGATTGAAATTTTCGGTAAAAATTGTATTTGGTTTCACAAATCCATTTTTAAATAAAGGCAAGCATATTACTTGAAACAAAACTAATTTTTGTTCGTATCCAAATATGTTTATTTCACTTAAAGAAATGTTCCAACTAAATTAATCTCTCTACAGGCAAATAAGATCAAACATGCAATGTAGTAAATTTGTTTTGTGCCAAAAAATATGTTTTCTTCCCAAAAGAATAATTCCAAAACGTTTTTTGTGTTGCTATTTGAGAAATACGTATTTAAAAAAAATCAAAAATGGTTATATTTCTGTATAGGAAATGTTAGGTTGATACCACTTCTACGAAACGTCAAGTTTAAAAAGCTAATTCAAATTCTGACAGATTTATAATCGTTCATGTCACTGTAGATGTCACATCCGTACCAACATACTAAAATATAACTACACTCATCGCTATACTTTATTTACAATTCTCTCAATTTATCGTTTTTACAATTAGATATAACAACGGGTTGATATTTCCTATCAACAAACAATCAAATTGGCGATCTTATTTTACTTGAATTTTGTATTTTATACTTTGCTGCACTAGAGCGGCAACGTTCCATAGCGGTTCTCCAGCCTCTGATGAAATCAGCTGTTTTCGAGTGTGACAGCCATAGATATTTCTATGGTGACAGCACAAAAAAATATTTGTCAAATCCAGGCTACTATAATTTAGTTTCATATCAATGCATGCGACCGATCTCGATCAAATAGAATTTGCTCTTGAAGCTAAACTATTAATTTTACCAACATATATCATAGGCATAAATTATTCAAAATTTCCTCTACTTTAATTTATTATTTAACTATTTTGACGAAATTACAGAAATGTCAGCTCATAGGCAATATCCTTCAAAAATGCTTAGAGGAAACAGCCAGTTCCTTTGGACCCTTTTGAACCAAAAGCTTTAAAGTTCTAAGTTTGGTCGGCACGATTAAAATACTTCATCATACTGCGTATGATAAAGTAAAAAGAACGGGTTTAAACTTGATAAAGTAAAAAGAACAGATTTAAACTAGTGTCATTTCGCGGTGACGTGTCACACCCGTCACGCATAACAAAATCTGAAACGGTTTGTTATTTGAAATAATCCTCGGATTGATTTTAACTATCAGAATACACATATTCCACCAAATTTCATTTCTTATTCTTTTTTTAATTGCGCCGTCATATTACTTTTTACTGATATTGATAGATCTGTTAATAGCCTTAATGCGGAATTACAAAATTTACTGCCTTACAAAGAATATTTTCGAGAAAACGACAGTGGAAAATTGGGTTAATATTGATAACTTTTAATCATTAAGGAAAGCGCATAAGCGTTTTTCATTGATTTATTTCCGTTGAATACGAATCCAAATTTGAAGGTTGCTTATCACGTCATGTTATTGCGTATTTTGTTCTATCTTTTATGAAGGCGCCCGCACACCACCTAAAGAATCGTTACAAAATGCTGCAGTGGTATATTATTATACAAGTTTTATAAGACGTCAAATTGGCGCATGAGAGCGACGAGATATAGAAACATAACCTCAAAATATAGTATTTGTGTATACGCCGTGAAATAGGTGTTTTGATAAGTTGAGTAAAAGAAAATCGTTCTTCACTGTTTATATAATTTTATTTTCGTAGTGACCGGTTTCGCTGTTACAGCGTCCTCAGACTACTCTATTTATAACCAAAAATTCTATCTCTATTGTTTTTGTTTATAGAGTAGTCTGAGGATGTTGTAACAGCAGAACCGGTCACTACGAAAATAAAATTATATAAACAGTTTTGTACTTTGGGTCCATTCCTTTCAAGCACTTGACTTTAGTTGGTGTGGATACTCCTTTTTTGGTAATCTTCCAGAATCATTGCTTCACGTTCTCTATGATGATGGAATATGTTTTTCAGAAACTTTATAGCTCTTTTGTAGTCTTATAAGCAGGGTTGGGTAGGTATAATACATGAGGTAAAATACATGGTTTTCTACCAAGTAGAAATCATGTAATTTACATTAGCAGTTTTCTACATTCAGGTAATCTACGTGTAGAAAACTCAAAATTCTAGTGATTGTTGAGAAGTAGTGTTGTCATAAATTATTCAACGTCATAATATATGAAACAACTATATTTTTTATTTTATTTATTAAACTTGAAAATGCAATACCTATATGTATCTATCCTATTTAAGTTTAATATGTGATATAACAATATAGAAAAAGTAATAATAAAAAAAGATCGATTTCTTACGTTGGTTCTTGCGTTGAGCAACGAATAAGCAATATAATAAACGCGCGGCGAAGCACAGAGGCGGTAAAATCAAATAAGCTGTGTTTGTTTTTGTGAATCGAACGATCATTCGTTTTGGCACGTCAGCATATGCGCCGTAACTACCGCGGGGCGTCCTACAGAAGATGAAATTCGTTAATCTGTAATGTTTTCAATCTCCCAAACCGAATGTGAACAACAGAAAGTGAACGAACATACTATAGAAACATTGCCAGCTCCAACAAATAAAGAAATTCGAAATACTTTAGAACGCACTTCTTCGCAACCACCTGAGACAAACAGCTATTGAGGATTATTTCTAATTTTGTTTGTGTAGCTACATACCTCAAGTAAAACATCGATATTGATTTTATTTTATGAAGAATATGTATGTAATATTAACTTTCTGAATAAAAATTTTCTTCCGAATTTTTGTTTTCTTTCAGCTATTATTGGCAATCGGTTATGGTTATCAAAAACTTCGAGTTCCGATGTGATCACATTAAGCGGCGTGCACTGTACTCGGTATTTGTTTGATTAATAGGCGCATGTACCTGCAACAGTCTTCTAGTAGCACCAATAAGTAGGAATGACTATCACCACAAATACAACCCAGCATGGTGGTATTCTACGTATCATACGTATTCTACGTTTTTCGTAGTTTTCGACGTCGTTTTCTACGCGTAATGTAGAAAACCGTTTTCTACGCGTATTTACCCAACCCTGCTTATAAGCTAGTTGGTCGCAATCATTTCAGAGTCATTTTAAAACCATTTGCTTCAGGTTTTTTGATTCTTTGTTTTTTCTTTTTACAGTTCTCCAAAGTATTTTCCCCCATGTATGACAAACAGATTTAAAGTACCTACGCAATCAATGTTCAATTGATCCTTTACTCGTAATCCAGACAAGTGCAAGTGAGCTGACAAAAAGGAGAACGTATTGTTCCGAAAGGGCCCGCTGAGGCTGTCCAAAAATATCCCGCAATGCTCAAACATCATTACATCGTTACTCACACAGCGTCATAATATTTTGGTTTTGCTATAATCAACGAAACTTTGCACACGAACAAAAGAATTTATAGCGAAAGAGAGAGAAAACTACATCTACATACCACGAACCGAATTAAACCGGAGAAAAGTATTGTTTTACTCACCGCTTGGAGATACGCGGTGTATATTAGAAACTCCATTGTGATGCTGCCTAACCTGGACACTTATGCACCATTCTTAGTTCCCGGCCGCAGATAGTGTCGCAATGAATGAGACCGGGAAGAATGCCGATGCACTAACTGGCACCATTTCGAAGTGCCGACCGTAATAATATTTTAGCGACACCGCACCGCAGGGACGAGTGCCAGGACCACGATTATTGTGACTCTATGTAGGAGATTCTCGGTTTCGTATTTTTAGAGCTACGTTTGAGAAAGATTTAGTGAATAATACATGCGTGTACGTATTCGTGGTAACTCCCAGTTGTCACCAGAACAAAACTCTCGAATTCTTACTTATTCATAGTAACTTGTAAGCTATTTTTATCAACGGCTTTTAAAGTTCTCCCTAAATAGCCATAATTCCAAATTCCTCAGTTCTCAATTATTCCTAACGAAAATATGTGAAACTACTTCCTTCGTCTTCTTGTTTCGCAGTTCTTAGAAGTTTCATTTAAGTGGTTTGCGATAACTCAAAAGTACCGGAAGACGGTGCATTGTCTCTGCTCGGCTACACCATTTCCGGCAAGACATTCTTCGCCATTTTTTCCAATTCGCCTCCGCTCGTCGACAGCGCAGAGACGCCTAAACTATCTCCAACATCTCCGTTCCATTGTTCTCAGAGTATTGTATTAAGGCGTTGAAGGAAATAACAAAACCAAGTTATATTGCAGTTAATGTATTTCATTTCGAGGTGAACCTAAGAGCTGCACCTTCCTTCTTGCGGAGCGGTAATCTAGAATAGTTTCTTTTGATTACTGAAGAAATTGAGAACTGTGAGTCAACTAAAACCGAAGATAAATCGGATTTTACGATCCGAAATAGTTGTGGTTAAATACGAATAAAATCAAATCTACAAATTCCTTCTTTCTTTCGTAGCATTAATCGACAATAGTTTCTTTAGATTAGTCAAGAAATTGACGATTGGTAGTCAACTAAAACCGGAGATAAATCGGATTTTACGATCCGAAATAGTAAACTGGCTAAATACGAAGAAAAGCAAATCTACAAATTAGTTTTTTTTCTTTTATAGCATTAATCAACAATAAGTTCTTTAGATTAGTAGAGATAAATCGGATTTTACGATCAGAAATAGTAAGTAAAATGGTTAAATACGAATAAAATAAAACCTAAAAATTGCTTCTTCCTTTCACAGCATTAATCTACACTCGTTTCTTTAGATTACTCAAGAAACTGAGGATTGGAAGTCAACTAAAACCGGAGATAAATTGGATTTTACGATCCAAAATAGCTAACACGATCCGAAATAGTTAAGTGGTTGAATAGGAATAAAATCAAATCAAAAAATTCCTTCTTTCTTTCATAGCATTAATCTACAATAGTTTCTTTAGATTACTTAAGAAATTGAGGATTGGAAGTCAACTAAAACCGGAGATAAACCGGATTTTACGATCAGAAATAGTAAGTAAATTGGTTAAATACGAATAAAATAAAATCTAAAAATTGCTTCTTCCTTTCGCAGCATTAATCTACACTCGTTTCTTTAGATTACTCAAGAAATTGAGAATTGGAAGTAAACTAAAACCGGAGATAAATGGGATTTTACGATCCAAAATAGCTAACACGATCCGAAATAGTTAAGTGGTTGAATACGAATAAAATCAAATCGACAAATCCCTTCTTTCTTTCATAGCATTAATCTACAATAGTTTCTTTAGATTACTCAAGAAATTGAGGATTGGAAGTAAACTAAAACCGGTGATAAATTGGATTTTACGATCTAAAATAGCTAACACGATCCGAAATAGTTAAGTGGTTGAATAGGAATAAAATCAAATCAACAAATTCCTTCTTGCTTTCATAGCATTAATCTACAATATAGTTTCTTTAGATTACTCAAGAAATTGAGGATTGGAAGTCAACTAAAACCGGAGATAAACCGGATTTTACGATCAGAAATAGTAAGTAAAGTGGTTAAATACGAATAAAATAAAATCTAAAAATTGCTTCTTCCTTTCACAGCATTAATCTACACTCGTTTCTTTAGATTACTCAAGAAATTGAGGATTGGAAGTAAACTAAAACCGGAGATAAATTGGATTTTACGATCCAAAATAGCTAACACGATCCGAAATAGTTAAGTGGTTGAATAGGAATAAAATCAAATCAAAAAATTCCTTCTTTCTTTCATAGCATTAATCTACAATAGTTTCTTTAGATTACTTAAGAAATTGAGGATTGGAAGTCAACTAAAACTGGAGATAAACCAGATTTTACGATCATAAATAGTAAGTAAATTGGTTAAATACGAATAAAATAAAATCTAAAAATTTCTTCTTCCTTTCACGGCATTAATCTACACTCGTTTCTTCAGATTACTCAAGAAATTGAGGATTGGAAATAAACTAAAACCGGAGATAAATTGGATTTTACGATCCAAAATAGCTAACACGATTCGAAATACTTAAGTGGTTGAATAGGAATAAAATCAAATCAACAAATTCCTCCTTCTTTCATAGCATTAATCTACAATAGTTTCTTTAGATTACTCAAGAAATTGAGGATTGGAAGTCAACTAAAACCGGAGATAAACCGGATTTTACGATCAGAAATAGTAAGTAAATTAGTTAAATACGCATAAAGTAAAATCTAAAAATTGCTTCTTCCTTTCACAGCATTAATCTACACTCGTTTCTTTAGATTACTCAAGAAATTGAGGATTGGAAGTAAACTAAAACCGGAGATAAATTGGATTTTACGATCCAAAATAGCTAACACGATCCGAAATAGTTAAGTGGTTGAATAGGAATAAAATCAAATCAACAAATTCCTTCTTTCTTTCATAGCATTAATCTACAATAGTTTCTTTAGATTACTCAAGAAATTGAGGATTGGAAGTCAACTGAAACCGGAGATAAATCGGATTTTACGATCAGAAATAGTAAGTAAATTGGTTAAATACGAATAAAATAAAATCTAAAAATTGCTTCTTCCTTTCACAGCATTAATCTACACTCGTTTCTTTAGATTACTCAAGAAATTGAGGATTGGAAGTAAACTAAAACCGGAGATAAATTGGATTTTACGATCCAAAATAGCTAACACGATCCGAAATAGTTAAGTGGTTGAATAGGAATAAAATCAAATCAACAAATTCCTTCTTGCTTTCATAGCATTAATCTACAATATAGTTTCTTTAGATTACCTAAGAAATTGAGGATTGGAAGTCAACTAAAACCGGAGATAAACCGGATTTTACGATCAGAAATAGTAAGTAAATTGGTTAAATACGAATAAAATAAAATCTAAAAATTGCTTCTTCCTTTCACGGCATTAATCTACACTCGTTTCTTTAGATTACTCAAGAAATTGAGGATTGGAAGTAAACTAAAACCGGTGATAAATTGGAATTTACGATCCAAAATAGCTAACACGATCCGAAATAGTTAAGTGGTTGAATAGGAATAAAATCAAATCAACAAATTCCTTCTTTCTTTCATAGCATTAATCTACAATAGTTTCTTTAGATTACTTAAGAAATTGAGGATTGGAAGTCAACTAAAACCGGAGATAAACCGGCCTTTACGATCAGAAATAGTAAGTAAATTGGTTAAATACGAATAAAATAAAATCTAAAAATTGCTTCTTCCTTTCACGGCATTAATCTACACTCGTTTCTTTAGATTACTCAAGAAATTGAGGATTGGAAGTAAACTAAAACCGGAGATAAATTGGATTTTACGGTCCAAAATACCTAACACGATCCGAAATAGTTAAGTGGTTGAATAAGAATAAAATCAAATCAACAAATTCCTTCTTTCTTTCATAGCATTAATCTACAATAGTTTCTTTAGATTACTCAAGAAATTGAGGATTGGAAGTAAACTAAAACCGGAGATAAATTGGATTTTACGGTCCAAAATACCTAACACGATCCGAAATAGTTAAGTGGTTGAATAAGAATAAAATCAAATCAACAAATTCCTTCTTTCTTTCATAGCATTAATCTACAATAGTTTCTTTAGATTACTCAAGAAATTGAGGATTGGAAGTCAACTGAAACCGGAGATAAATCGGATTTTACGATCAGAAATAGTAAGTAAATTGGTTAAATACGAATAAAATAAAATCTAAAAATTGCTTCTTACAGCATTAATCTACACTTGTTTCTTTAGATTACTCAAGAAATTGAGGATTGGAAGTAAACTAAAACCGGTGATAAATTGTATTTTACGATCTAAAATAGCTAACACGATCCGAAATAGTTAAGTGGTTGAATAGGAATAAAATCAAATCAACAAATTCCTTCTTGCTTTCATAGCATTAATCTACAATATAGTTTCTTTAGATTACCTAAGAAATTGAGGATTGGAAGTCAACTAAAACCGGAGATAAACCGGATTTTACGATCAGAAATAGTAAGTAAATTGGTTAAATACGAATAAAATAAAATCTAAAAATTGCTTCTTCCTTTCACGGCATTAATCTACACTCGTTTCTTTAGATTACTCAAGAAATTGAGGATTGGAAGTAAACTAAAACCGGAGATAAATTGGATTTTACGATCCAAAATAGCTAAAACGATCCGAAATAGTTAAGTGGTTGAATAGGAATAAAATCAAATCAACAAATTCCTTTTTTCTTTCACAGCATTAATCTACAATAGTTTCTTTAGATTACTCAACAAATTGAGGATTTGAAGTCAACTAAAACCGGAGATAAATCGGATTTTACGATCCGAAATAGTAGAGAAGTTAAACACGAATAAAATGAAATGTACAAATTCCTTCTTTCTTTCACAGCATTAATCTACAGCAGTGCAAAACGGTGTACTATATACAAAACATTGCTAGACAACATCGAAAGAACGTGATGGCGGTGAATGAAACGAATCGAAATGTGGCTGATTTGCGCTTAGCATGGTGCTGCTTTTTAGTTTAGTTGTTTACCTTGCTGCTATCTGCAGACCCGTGGCTCAAAGATTTGGTATGATGGGCGCGTGGATGATGTTGATGCTGGAGTTCGGCCGTTCTCGGTCTGCATGGAGATGTGCTTCTGCTCGACGTTTTGCTACCAGTCTGTTGGCCAGATACATGCAAACTGTCCATCGCTCCTAGCCTAAATGACACAATAACTCTCATTACTTTTTTTACTTGTCAATATTATCTTTTCTCGATTAACTCTTAATAATTTAAATGACGAATTCGTCCGCATCTAAAAATTATCTAACGCCTAAATTTCAAACATGCTTCTTATAAACTAGTATATACATTATAGCTATGATCTGCTGTCCAATTGGATAAGTATGGCTACTAAGTGCAATATTTCATTGCATATTACATGTAGTGCTAATAGTTGGATTGATATCAACAACTTGGTTGATTTTCTAAAATTTAGGTCTATGGTCAGAAATAGTAAGCGCTACCCTAGACGCTATGCTCGCGTCTTCGCTATGTCTTCAGCCTAAGTTAGGGAATAATACTACGACACAAAAATTAAATCTACGACACTGTAAAATATTTCCGAATATCTTCCACAGCGATGATCTGCAACTCACTTTCCATAATGCTAGCAGCTGCAAAATTGAGAGTCAGCTAAAATCCGAGAGGAAAAACATAGAAATTTTTGCCGGCGTTAAACCGATTACTGTAAGTTATGATCGCTACTTAAGTCATTAACTTGTAGATAACTAGCTATCTCTAAGAATGTTAAATTTCGATAATTATTTTTTCGGTAAATTACCGATGAAATCAAAATTATTACATTCACATATTAAATTACCAAGTATTTTCTTAAATTACCCGGTAATTCAAAACTCAAAATGATAAATTAACGATGAAAGTAAGTTATGTTAATCAAAATGTAGGGTGCAACCGAGTCATTATTTTGTAGATATCATAACCACCACTCCCAGATGCTTTTCCTGATTTAAAAGTAGTAACTGATTATCCAAATGAAAACAAGGACTAAAATAAAAATACTCTTTATACCAGCAATTTATAACACAGTTGTGCGCAAACCGTGGGTCACGAGGGTTCCAAGGAGCGGAGTGGAGCTATGAGACTATGAGGAGCACAGTACACAGAGAGAAATTTTTGTTTGATTCAAATAAATATGCATTGACTCAAATAAATTTGTTGTTTCAATAGAGGCAAAGAAATATTTATTTGCGGATAAAAACGCATTTATTTGAAATATTTGTTTGGTAGAAAGAACGTTGATTTGCGTCAAAGAACTTATGTTTCCAGTTAAAAAGTTTGCAATTTGTGTATTATAAGAAATGAGATTTATTTACTTCAAATAAATATGATTGTGTTCAGTGAAAGAATTACATTTTTTTAAATTAACAAAATTGTTGGTTGAGTTAAAAATGCTTAAAATTATTAATTTGTTGAAGGAATTAATAGACAAGAATTTTTCGGAAGACTCGCCATGTGTCACCTCCTTTTTGGGATGTCGCACATCCTCGACTAGTGCTTGGTCTTCCCAACCCAACATATAGTCAAGGTTAAGTTAGTAAAGTGTACTGATTTGGAATCGCAACTTGAACCTGCAGACGCTGTACTCTATAAGTTATATACTGTCGATCACGCGGCTTTATACTCTAGATATGTACGAAGTGCGACGAGAGAGTTTACAGCGCCATCTAACAATACAGTTGGATAACATTCAAAATATATTTATTTGAATCAAAGTATGATTTCTTTGGTGGAAGTAAACCTATTTTAAAGCCAAAAAAAAAAAATATTACTTTAAAGGAAATAAATCTCTTCTTGTGTACAAATATATTTATTTTAATCAAAATATGATTTCTTTGGCGGAAGTAAACCTATTTTTAAGCCAAAGACAAAATATTACTTTAAACGAAATAAATCTCTCCTTATATACAAATTTATATGTTTCAAAATTATATTTCATTGGTGTAAAGAAACGCTTTTTTATAATCAAAACTAAAATATTACTTTAAAGGAAAGTAATTTTTGTTTGTATCCATATATATTTATTCCACTTAAATAAATATTTCAAAGAAATTAATCTCTGCAAGCAAATAAACTAGAGTATTCAATGAAGTAAATATTGTTGGCATCAAAGAAATATGTTTTGACCCAAAAGAATAAATTCAAACAAATACATTTCTTTGAAACAAGAAATCTTTTCTATCTGTGTAGAGACACCCGGCTACGCAATATTCAACAGTCCGCTGTTGCTAAACACTGCCACGAGTCGGGACACACTATTAATTTCGAGACGTGAAGATGTTGGCAAGGGTGGGTAATTATCATTGAAGGCTTATTAGAGAAGCCATCGAAATATACAAACGTCCTGACAACATCAATCGCGAGGACGGTACTGACATTAGTAGGGTCTGGAAATCGCTCCTAACGCGGTCAGGTGGAAAAGCACATGGGAGCGGTAGCTCCAGATGTGTAAATGAGCATGAGGTGTAAATTCAGGTATATAAGGGAAATTTTCTTGGTACCTACCAAGAAAATTTCGCGAAACGTAAGCATTTACAAATCTTGACACACGGCATAACCCGGAAGTAGTTTATGTTCTAAATAATTCTGGCCGTGAAAGCCTACGTACTTATTTAATATCTCAAAAGTCCAAATCAATGTGATAATGACACCGCAAAATAAAAACTTATTAAAAAAACTTCACAAAGTACCTTGCATATTGCCCATAATAAAAAAAAAACACATTAAAATGAAGTCAGGGTGGAATTAAAATATTAAACAAAAATCGGTTATAAAAGAGCTATCATATGATACCTCACAAGACTTACTTCATCAATGCTAATTAAATAAACTATTTTTAATTTTTAAGTACCTACTTAAGCACCACCAGTCCACGTACACATTCAAACGACATGTCTCACCGTTTCAGGTGACACACCAATCTCAGAACGTTTTACATAACAACCTCGGCTCTCCTTTCTACTTACACAACCCGCAATTTTCTCTCATTACTCTAATTATGTGGGTGAATAGAAAAAAAACGCGTTACGGTAATTGCAAACCTAGAGGAAGTGCGCGAAATAAGATTTTAAAAGGAAGCTCTTAATGTGTGTTTCAAGACGAGCCGGAGAAAAAGACAAAATCAAACGAACTTATGATATGATATATGATATAGTACCGACTAAGTATATTAAATAAATTTATACGAAATCCAAGAGGCTTTATTTGCTTCGACTTTATGATATGACCGAACGTGCTACGTTATTTCGCATTCTACATCAATTAATATGGAACAAAGGCGATAGCGAGTAGAAAATAATGCGTGTGTAAACGAAGCTATTATCTGCCAAGGAGACGTTTCTTCCTAAACATACTTGACCCGAAATTCAAAGTTCCTGAACCTGGCTTATCTGTGAAATACGACGGTCAATATGTTTATTAATACATAATTATTATAATATACAGGATGAGTCGTTGCTAGCAATATATTCAAATTATAATCAGCAATGCAAAAAATTACTTGTTCATTAGAATAAATAATTGTGCGGTCATATATTTGAATGTTCTCCCACGACGAGCTGCCATTAGAAGTATATGGAGAACCAAATGAAATGAGAAATTGAAAATTTGTGAACGTATATTGTTGTACACGATCGTCTCCACTAAAATATTTTGAGTTTTCGGTTACTTCCGGTTACACCGGAAATGATGTCAACTTTTATATTTCAAATGGAATACCCCGTATTTTATCGCATTTTTGAAATCTTTATTAAATTTTAGATCAATTTCATGTTACATTCCCTATACCTAACATGAGTCATTTTTGAGATATTAATTCTTTTCATTAAAAAATGACAGCTGCACGGTTACTTTCAATTACTTATAAATTATCCCCTGTGACCCTTGGAAAAAAGTTGTCCAGCAAAATTGTTGTAAAGGTAACGTATGGACGACAAATCGGTAGAATTCTTCTAAATGTTATACAGGGTGTTCAAATTATAAGATCAAAGTTGAATTCGAGAAAAGTATTAAAAGCCGATTTTTTAAATGGCAAACCTAACTTATAGCAAACCTTAATCTGAATCCTCAATCGTCAAACTCAGATTCATATTCAGCGCAAATAAATCAATCGAAAACGCCTATTCGCATTCCATAAACAGATACCTAAGTTGTCAAAAGTACCCTAATTTTCAATTGTCTTTTACTCGAAAATTTTCTTATGTAAGGCCATAAATCTTGTAAATTACCTTTAAAATAATGAACAGCTTTACCAATATCAGTAGAAACAAAATATGGGATTGCCATTAAAAAGAACATCTATGACATAGTAGTCGAAAACACATGAATTTTTATTTAACATAATATGTAGGGTGAGCCACTTGAATTAATTAGTAAGGTATTTATTTCAATGCACATATCTATTTTACTAAATGCACGCTTAAATCGCACCCGAAAACAATCTTTACCCACTTTGGTTTCATAATGAACGCATTGTGACACTACTTTCGGTTTCATAATAGACGATTTTCATTATAAAACCGTACCCATGATTGCAATTGTTATAAATCTAGCTGCAACACCCTATATACATTATAAAATCATGACAATTCAAACGAGCTCTTAATATGCAATCGTCTAAAGCCTTGTTTATACAATACGCGATATGAATAAGCAAATATATATTGATTATTATAAATGCATTTCAAACAAAAGTGATACGCCAATGGAATAGTAGGGAGTAATCTAAGTATTAATAATAATAATGGATTGTAAACAAGAGTTAATGCGGAGTTTAACGAAGAAGAAGAAGAAGAAAAAATGACGCACAATCATAGGTCACGCTGTGATAAGTACGAAACCTAGTATCTCCATTGTACAGACTGGCACGCTATCACAGAGTGATATCGGATACTCAAAGGATCAGAATTTAATCGACGATTGCATCATTTTGTATTACATAGGCGCTACGCTACAATGAAAGTTTGTAAAACTTTGATATCTCCTATCGATAGAATAGAAACAAAATTATCAAGTTTTTTTTTTCTTATGAAAATTGTATCTTGTAATTCATTCATGAGTATTTCTGTGACGTACCCAAGTAATACCGTATGTTTCGAAAGTATTGGCACAAATTTCAATATGGGATTTCTGTACAAAAGTTTACAAACAAGTCTTTACGGTGATTCTTTGCAAAATTTTAGGCATTGAATACTATCATAGTTCAATCCCATTCCTTGCAGTTTTTGCTTTATATTTGACTAAAAATCTTAAGAACCAGACTATAGTTTCTGAACTAAAAAACAACTTTATTTTAAGTGAGTCATGATTAAATTCTGTTTAGCATGGATGGTTCTAACAATTTCAAGACAGGATAACTTTTTTGTATACAACGTATTCATAATACTGGACTACATCCATCAAGCCATTTCACATTTATTTTTACATTTTTTGGAATTTACGTCTATTTTCACATAAAAAAGTACTAGTATTAATATTCTGCAAAAAAACTACTGTTTTGAAGATAACTGCGTTTTTACGTGCATTGTATGAAACCGCCTTATTTTTACATGGAGAGCATTCCAAAAATGCATCTTTATACAGGGTGTTTAAATAAGAAACTCAGTATCCTTACCACGAAAAATGTTTGACAGATTCCAAAATTATTAACTGTATGCTGTATGCAAACTAGTTGTCTCTTGTCTTGATATTGATAACAAATTTCTAGTAGAAATATAATTTGTTTCCAAAAATAATATTCTTTTTAATAATTAAGGCAATAACTCAAAATCTATAAACAAGTAGTGTAGAACTGTTTTTGTACGTTTCGTACTATACAGGCTTAGCCAAAATTATCGGAACACAACAATAATTCACCAACGGTACAAAATTTCAAAAAATTGTTTAAGCAAAAGTTTCTTGGGTTTAAACAAGCTATCGTTCAAATATATTTTCAATATACAGGGTGGTCATTTTATTATAGAAATTTGCTAACGTTTTCTTTTTTAAAGTATTAAAATTTTTTAATTCAAAGATTAATTCTAAGATTTTTTTATACGAATATTACTTTATCATACGCAGTATGGAAAGTATTGTAATCGTGCCGAAAAAAAAATTGAGATTTTAGCGGAAATACGTCTTTATGGGTCCCCTGAACATTTTTGACCAAGGTACAAAAAAATGTCTGTGTGTGTGTGTGTGTGTGTGTGTGTGTGTGTGTGTGTGTGTGTGTGTGTGTGTGTGTGTGTGTGTGTGTGTGTGTGTGTGTGTGTGTGTGTGTGTGTGTGTGTGTGTGTGTGTGTGTGTGTGTGTGTGTGTGTGTGTGTGTGTGTGTCTGTGTGTATGTATGTGTGTAAACGATTTTTGTGGCGACGATTCCGGAGAAACTACTAAAGGTATCGAGACGAAAGTTCATATTTAGAAGTTTTATGACCAAACTTAGAGCTGAAAAGCTTTTGGTTCAAAAGGGTCCAGAGGAACTGGTAGTTTATTCTAAGCCCTTTTCAAGGATTTTGCAAAAGGAGCCGCCATTTCTGTAATTTCGTCAAAATAGTTAAATAATAAATTAAAGTAGAGGAAATTTTGAATAATTTATGCCTATGACTTTTTTTTGTAAAATTAATAGTTTAGCTACAAGAGCAAATTCTATTTGATCGAGATCGGTCGCATCTGCATTGATATGAAACTAAATAGTAGCCAGGATTTTGACAAATATTTTTTGTGCTGTCACACTCGAAAACAGCTGATTTCATCAGAGGTTGGAGAACCGCTATGGAACGGTGCCGCTCTAGTGCAGCAAAGTACACAATACAAATTTCAAATAAAATAAGGTCACCAATTTGATTGTTTGTTAATAAGAAATATCAACCCGTCTTTATATCTAATTCTAAAAACAATAAGTTGAGAAAATTATAAATAAAGTATAGCGATGAGTGTAGTTTTATTTTAGTATGTTGGTAGGGATCTGTCATGAACAAATATAAATCTGTCTGAATTTGAATTAGCTTTTTAAGGTGCGTTTTCATTAGTGATAATGGCAGTGGTAGCAGACGCCATTATAGTATTTCCAATAGAAAAATGCTAGTGACTCATGTTTATGTACATGCAAACTAATATGTGTCATTATCACGATATGTAAGAAATACTCTAATTTCGTATTCTACCACCGCCATTAGCTACCATTACCTACCAAGTAGTATGTTTGTACGGATGGTAGATTCTCATGCAGCTAAACTATTAATTTTATATATTGTATGATAAAGTCATGTGCCTGGCCACATCAGATTTTTTTTTTTATAAAAAGCAATATTTTTTCATTATAAGCTATTAACCAAAAATAGCCTACAGTTTTAATATACAGTGTGTTCATTTTAGTATGGAAGTTTGCAAACGTTTCCATTTTCTAATAGAATATTTTATAGAAATAAGTTTCTTTTTAAATGCATTATTTTTTAGTTATGAGCTATTAATCAAAACTCCTGCTCTTCAAACTAAGAATATTTTCCCACACCCATACACTTTTATTTTAATCTGGCAGTATGAAATTTAATGTAATTAATTGTGTTGTTATTTTCTCTTAGATTTTTTATTTTTTACTCGTTTGGTTAAGTAGAAGTTCATGAGTTTTGATTAATTGCTTATAACTAAAAACAATGCATTTTATAAAAAAAATAATTCGTACATAAAATTCTTAGAATTAATCTTAGCAATAAAAAATGTGAAATGTCCAGGGTATTCTGGCAAAAAAAGGAAATGTTTTGAAACGGTTCTTTAAACACATTAAAACTTTTATTTGAGCAATGTGTTGAATTTTTGTGTTTGAATTTTGAATTTTTTATAGAGGGTGTTCTATTTATCTTGCATTCAAAAATTTAGTTATAAATTAGTCAGAACTCTTAATTTAGAATTAACCAAAAGAACAAAGGAAGTTTTTCTTCGATTGGACTTTTGTAGGATTTTCTTGTCCACAAAAAAATAACGACATTTCAATTTTGTCGGAGTTTTAATTTTTAAAATTTTTGTTTGTAGTTGCCTTTAACGTTTTATAAAATGAAAATCCATAAAAAACTGTGTTTACTCAAATTCATCACAGAATTCGACCAAGTAATTTTAATTTCCACCAACCTTGGTAGCTCAATTGGTTAGAGCTCTAGTTCAAGTCCACTGAGGTTATTTTTCCAAATATGAACATTTCTTAATTTAAAATTTATCTTTATTAAACGATCAAAATTGAAAATCTTGTCTTAATTTACATATAACCAACAGAACGACCCTTAAACAATTCTCTCAAAAATTAGTCCCAGAGATTTTGGGTCCTCCTCATACACAACGATGAATTCATACATTTTCCAAAAAATAATAATTATTATATTTTATTATAGTTATACGACAAAATGTACGACAATTTTGTGGGAATTTTTATTTTCAATATTTATGATAGTCGCCTTATATATCTCTTGTAGAATGAAATTCCCTAAAAAGAGGTTTTTTTTTTTCTAAATTCATCAAAGAATTTACAGCTTTACCAAAACAAATTTTAATTTCCACCAACATTGGTAGCTCAATTGGTTAGAGGTCGTATTTTGTAAGCTTAAACTACTACTAATTGTCCGAACTATACGATACATACTTTAGTATTTCTGTCATTGTTGTTCATTCTTAATAAAACATTAAACAATTCAACAAATTGTGCCAAAAAACCACACACAATAAACAATGGGGATCTATACTAAGTACATAACTATACTTAATAAAAGTAAATAAGCACTAAATAACACCTTGTGCATCGATGTGTAATGCAAAAATACTTATCTATTTACTTTTATAGTAATAACTAACAAATGTATTATAAAAAAACCCAGCCCGATTCAATATTAAATCCACCAATCAATCATGAATGACAGGCATTGTATTTACCCAGAACAATCATAAAATAAACCACACAAAACCCCCAATTACTATTGCAATTGATAAGCGATAACGCACACCTGATATATATAATCTAACTATCACAGTTTTTACTTCTAAAAAACGAATACGAACTCTAGTACAAAAACCACCAATCATTAAATCCCATTTAAAAAACAACACATCCTTGAATGTGTGGGTCTAAAGTTCTCTTACACACGTAATTTTGCATACCTACTAGTCATTACACTCAAATTAATACCAGACGAATTAATAATAACAAAACTGTTGACAACTTACGTAAATAAATTTAGGATCTGCATGTTGTATAAATTAATAATCCACGTTTAGTTCATCGGGTCTACAAAACTTTTATTTTAACTTATTTTAACACAGTTTCACTACGGTGGTACTAGTAATAATAGCTACTAATACTAGTAGTAAGTATATAGCACGGGAGTCACTAACTAACTGATTCATTCACGAAGAAGCCGAGCGTTAAACTGAGCTATATTATCAAAGTAGAAATGGAACCGAGCACGTGTTCCTTTATCAAATTATTAACTGCTTCGAGTTATACACGATGCAGCTGTAAATAATTCGGTTATTCGACAAGAGAATTCATGCTACAACTGAGCTGCTAGCTCTGCTTATGGCTTTTGTTGTATTCCGGAGTTGTATTGACAATTAATCTTGTTTGTTTGTCAATCCGCGCGCAGCTCAGTACCGGTACTGTCCGTGTTTTCAAAACGGTCGATTTGATAATGGAGATTTGTGCAGATTTGTTTATGTTATGCGGCATTTCCTACTTAGTAAGCGACGGTGCTGAGAACCGGTATCCAATAAAATGTGTTTTTGATATGGTTGCGATTAATTAACATGTGTGTGTTTATTGCTAAATTAAGCGTTGATAACCAATGTTTGTGGTTAAACTCCCACATGTTGATTATGATTCGGTAGAGGTATTTTGTTATTGTGAATATTTGAAATAAAGTTTTGAGGTTATTGTTTAACTAGTACAGGGTGCTAAAAGCTACTACCGTTTTTGAATTCCCTTATTCTTACGTCTTGTAGTCTATGGAACTACTTGGTCTACATATTGTATACAGGGTGTCTCAAGGAACTGGTACATTAGAAGTTTCTCATGTTCTACTATTTCTGAAACTTGAAATTTTGTAACTAGAATTTACTCGACCTAAGCTCCTTAGCTAAAATATTCTCAAGGGGTCGTCCATTAATCACGTGAGGTCCAAATAGGGTAGGGGGGCTTTGGATTACATCACTATTGATCACAATGGGGGGGGGGGGTTGTTGTGACATATCACGTGTATATAAATATTATTATATTTTTCAACAAAAAGTATTCGGAAAATTTTTTATATTATATATCAGATACATTGGGTAATTAATTCTAAAAAGTACAGCCCTCTATCTATTTTAGTTTGTTCAGGAGGATTTTTGAAACTTACATTTTACGTTGTTTATCGGTGATTGAATGTTATTATTTCGCTTCATGTGCGATTACGAGCAAAGTAGTTGGGATACAAATTATTATTATACACGTTTATGGATCAGATACATTGGGTAATTAATTCTAAAAAGTACAGCCCTCTATCTATTCTAGTTTGTTCAGGAGGATTTTTGAAACTTAGATTTTACGTTGTTTATCGGTGATTGAATGTTATTATTTCGCTTCATGTGCGATTATGAGCAAAGTAGTTGGGATACAAATTATTATTATACACGTTTATGGATCAGATACATTGGGTAATTAATTCTAAAAAGTACAGCCCTCTATCTCTTTTAGTTTGTTCAGGAGGATTTTTGAAACTTAGATTTACGTTGTTTATCGGTGGTTGAATGTTATTATTTCTCTTCATGTGCGATTACGAGCAAAGTAGTTGGGATACAAATTATTATTATACACGTTTATGGATCAGATACATTGGGTAATTAATTCTAAAAAGTACAGCCCTCTACCTATTCTAGTTTGTTCAGGAGGATTTTTGAAACTTAGATTTTACGTTGTTTATCGGTGATTGAATGTTATTATTTCACTTCATGTGCGATTACGAGCAAAGTAGTTGGGATACAAATTATTATTATACACGTTTATGGATCAGATACATTGGGCAATTAATTCTAAAAAGTACAGCCCTCTATCTATTTTAGTTTGTTCAGGAGGATTTTTGAAACTTAGATTTTACGTTGTTTATCGGTGATTGAATGTTATTATTTCACTTCATGTGCGAATACGAGCAAAGTAGTTGGGATACAAATTATTATTATACACGTTTATGGATCAGATACATTGGGCAATTAATTCTAAAAAGTACAGCCCTCTATCTATTTTAGTTTGTTCAGGAGGATTTTTGAAACTTAGATTTTACGTTGTTTATCGGTGGTTGAATGTTATTATTTCGCTTCATGTGCGATTAACAACAAAAAATACACGTGATGTTAGATAGGGGGAGGGGGGGGGTACCTTAGAACCTCACCAAATATCCTCAGGGCGGAGGGGGGGTGTAAAAAGGGGGCTTACAAACCTCACGTGATTAATGGACGACCCCCAAGTTACCTGTCACGTCCGGTCACCGGAAGTTGGTAGCAACTTTGTTATTTTAAATGGAATAGAAACCAAAAATAAAATTAAAATTATATCATTCGATTTAAAATAACAAGTTGATACCGACTTCCGGTGACCGGACGTGACAGTTAACTTGAGAATATTATAGCTGAAAAGCTCAGATCGAGTAAATTCTAATTTCAAAATTTCAAGTTTCCAGAAATAGTAGAAAATGAGAAACTTCTAATGTACCAGTGCCATGAGACACCCTGTATAAATCCAAGCAATAAATGGTTGTCACTGTACACAATAATTTAGCTCTTACTGACAGTAATAACAAATTAATAAGTTAGCAAGCATAAACAAAGTATTTAATCAATCATTTGATAGTTAAATTAAATTAAATTTAGTTTAGTTTTATTGTTGTAATGGATTACTGATTTTGGTAGATCTATTGATCAATTTTATTAATGGTAACGGAATCATTTTATGGCATCACATCGGCGAATCAGATTGCTATTTGGTCCAGTATCTGAATTTTTGTAGAGATGCACCGTACTGCAAGTAAAAGTTGGCAATTTTAAATACAGTTGGACCTTTTGCTGTAAATGTTACTTTGTTGTGAGTTGTAATTTAACTGCATGAAATCATAAAAATCGGTAAAGTAAGGTAAACGCCCCAAATTCAGACAGTGTAAGGAATTTCTGTTACATTTATAGATGTAGAATTTATATTTAGTGGTTAAAAAATTATGTCATAGGCCCCGATAGCATAGTTGGTCGCGTTTGTGCTAGATACACAAAGGTCCCCGGTTCAAATCCAGGTCGTGGCTTTAATTTATAATTCAATTTGTTTTAAAATTAAATCCCGCCTTCGTGACAGTCCCCATCATTCGTTCTTTATATTTTTTATTGTACCTGGAAAATATTTTCCTTTCTTTCACAAGTTTCACCTCCACCAGCAGAATGTCGTCAACTTTCATGACCTTAAAGGTTAGAGAATTGTTTGTGACGCAATATGTTTATTTTATTTCACTGCATTCGCCGATAGAAAAATGGCTTAAAACAAATGTATTTTTGTACGACTGTAAATTTTGCCTATTGATTTCCTGTAATGGAATTTCTTAAAGTTCCATTATTAGATAAATTGCCACTGACTGTGCAATGTGCAATGTCTTTGACCTAAAAGAAAAGTGCCCGTAAAAATATGTATTAATAGTTACTAGTTTTATTTAATTTTAAATCATAGTTTTTCAGAAACAGTAGATTGGGACTGTATTTATTTATATCGAAAACCCATAATAATTGTCTTTAAACCCACCCATCATCAACTGTTATTTTTTCTTACTTTCACGTAAAAATCTTAGTTTTTTTTTTCGTTATTTATTTTTAGCTTGGTATAGCAGAAAAACAAACTAAAACTTGGGCCAATAACATCAAAGCGTTACACAGTACAGCACATTACAAAAACGAACTGTTTTCAACAAGCATATCGATATCCCGGAAGTCAAACACACAAAGTCAACAGAGACAATATTCGCTAATCAATATTTAGATTTAATATATTGGATTAACAACGAGAAATTAGTTTAAAATTGCAACCGACCAGAAACGATTAGCAGCTCGAAATATGCGCATAAAAAATCTGCTAAATAAGGATTGCTGGATAACATGAATAATTCACATTAAACCAACTCGTAAATGTCTTCAATAATCAATTTACTATTGCAGACGCACGCATATAGCAGATAAGAAGAAGGAATCGCTAATAATTTCGGCAAACTTTTTATAGACAGAAACCAAGACGAAACTACTGCACAATCAGCCAAATAAAAACTAATTTTACAAATTAAGCACTACCGTGCAAACGTATGTATAATAAAGATAAAGAAATCACCGACAGATATATCACTATGCCAAGAAAGATTACTGAATAGTCTGAAGTAAATCCGCCGACAAAGAATCGGATATCATACATACACAAAAAACCGCAAAAAATTGTAAACTTGATCAAATTGATTAATAAAATAATTGTATAGTTAATGTAAACATACTGTAGGTATGTGCGTATCGTGTGTACCTTTAAATACTATATATTTCACGAACAAAAAATAATTTCGTACGTATAGCATTTCAAATTGCAAAAATGAAATTACTAAATTATATTTGTTGGGCACTAATTCTTTATACACTCTTAGTAACAGTAATAACTTAATCAATATCAATAAATAAGATAAATAGATACATACCTTCCCTTAATATCCCACCAGCGATAGAACAGAGTATCTGTAAAAAGTAAAAGAAATATTGAATTTTTTTCCTCTTGATAACAATCAATGTTATAGTTACAAAACCTTGAGGTATGATAGAAATTTATGCAGACGTTTTTGCAGAAGTTATAAACATTTTTCTGTGCAAACTGATAGAAATACGTTAGCTATAGGACCGAAAATTATCGCAATTTAGGGGGGGGGGGGGCAAAACTCTGAGCGTCATAGGGATATTAGGTCTCTAAGTACTTACAATTTGAGGTATGATAGAAATTTATGCAAACATTTTTGCAGAAGTTATAAACATTTTTCTGTGGAAACTGATTGAAATACGTTAGCTATAGGAACGAAAATTATCGCAATTTAAGGGGGCAAAACTCTGAACGTCATAGAGATATTAGGTCTCTTAATTACCTACAATTTGAGGTATGATAGAAAATTATGCAAACATTTTTGCAGAAGTTATAAACATTTTTCTGTGGAAACTGATTGAAATTACGTTAGCTATAAGAACGTAAATTATCGCAATTTAGGGGAGAGGGCAAAACTCTGAACGTCATAGAGATATTAGGTCCCTTAATTACCTTCAATTTGTGGTATAATAGAAATTTATGCAAACATTTTTGCAGACGTTATAAAAATTTTTCTGTGGAAACTGATTCACATACGTTAGCTATAGGAACGAAAATTATCGCTTTTTAGGGGGGGGGGGGGGGGGTAAAACTCTGAACGCCATAGGGATATTAGGTCTCATAATTACCTACAATTTGAGGTATGATAGAAAATTATGCAAACATTTTTGCAGAAGTTATAAACATTTTTCAGTGGAAACTGACTGAAATACGTTAGCTAGAGGAACGAAAATTATCGCAATTTAGGGGGGGGGGGGGCAAAACACTGAAGTAATGCACTGGTCATATTACAACAGATAAAATTTTATAGTCTAATGTTTTAATGTTTAACAGGTTAAACGCTTTTACATAAAACAGGTGCATGTTTCTGACGGAAGTTATCAATTAATTTAACGATAACAATTAGAAGCGAAAAAATAAAACGTGGTAAGAAAATGAAACTTTCATGAGCATGAATATTAATTCTCAACATTTTTCGTCAAAAGTAAAATTGAAAAAAGTTTTGTGAAATTCATAGGTCAGAATTGGTAGTAATAAAAAATAAAATTTAGATAATTCCTATTGGATGTTGAGTTCGGTATTCACTTAAAAACAATTGTAGCCTTTAGTATTTCTGAATGAAACCCATAGTTTAAAATACAAGAAAACACTGAATTGTTAAAATTTACAATTTAATTGCTTCTACAGAAGGTTTTTTTTTTCTTAAACCTAACAAAAATCATGCAATATGAAAAATTAGTCAAGAAACAAAAAAATGTTAGTGTAAATATCAGATTTCACAAACTTCCAATTATGTACTTAATTTGTCAAAATTTTAATATGTGAAACTAAACGATGAGCATGTCAAAAACTAAAGAAATCGAACAAGTGACAAATGATTTTGGTGTTTTTCTCGGAGAATTTCGATCTAAAAACAGACATTGTGTATTGAGGCCAATTTTCAAGAAACCCATTGCAAAGAAAAATGCAAAAATACGCCTTGTTTGTCTAAAAAAATTTTACAATTCAAAATGTCTTCCTTCAGACTCGGATTCTATTATTAAATAGAAAATTCATTCGTTATCCATTAAAGAAAAAAAAATCATATCATGTTATCTTCTATATTTTTCGATAAGGTATAATAATAATTTTTATGAATTTATTTACAATACAATGAAAATTTCATAAAATCGGCAAAAAATTACAAAAATTAATTAATTTCAAATCCAAATTTGTAAACTTTTACTCTTAGCCGTATATCTCTTACAAACATTCAGATATTGGGATAAATTCAAAAACAAAATGTCTCGAACTCCACAGCTTGTCTCGAACTTATGCCACAAAGATGGTTCGCGCTGTATAATAAACTTTGACTACTTAATTTTTCAAATCTCCAAAACAATTTTGACGAATTTCTTTACCAGGTGCTGAAATAATCATCAAACTCGGTAAAAGATTACAGAATTTATGAAACATCAAAGTTTACCAAAATTGCACCTGGCCCTTCCTTTTTATCTATGAGTATATAATAAAGTCTCAGAAGTCCAGGCATAAACAACCATAAATAAACTATAAATAAAACTAATACGGTAACATAACAAAGTTACGCAGGCACTATAAAATCAAGTACCAAGGTCTCTCTCACGAAACATTGTGACGAAGTGAAAAAACTGGAACGAATATATATATATACTCGTATTTCAACGTAATATTTTATGTTTTAGTTGTGACACATTTCGCAAAAAGCGGTGATTATATACGTATGAACAAGGCACGTGCGGCTAGATAATGGAAAACCATGTTACAACCAAATTCCCAATATGGACAATTAGACCGACTACAAGTTCTGCCGTCATGTTATCTGACAGCAAATAGTAACATGAAGCAGTCAGTTATTATATTTGCTTTGCCATTGCTGGACAAGTACATACGTACGCCCGGATCACAAATATTTGATGTAGAATATATGTATTATTGATCGACATACAATATCCATCAAGTTCCATTAGAATATTAGATAATAACGTCACCGCGTTCGTATTTCTTCAAATTTCTCGAAACAATGAACAGAAACTAGCGTCAATGCCTATTGATATACATATTCGGTTAAAAATAAGAATATAATATTTACATTTAAACGGTACAGTCAGTTACGAGCAAACCTTAGCAATTTTAGCGTTGATGTTAATTATCGCTTCTGCCAATATTTCGTGCTTCGTATTTTGTGAAAACGATATTAATTTCAAGGGTCACCACCCCTTAAAAGATGTTATATATTTTTAAAACTGTTACAGTTAAGAAAACGAAAAAATGTTCTATTTAATATTACAATGTAAAAAAAACTTTGAGTAGGTATCAGACCATTTTTCAGATTTCCAATTACTTAATTAGTCAAAAATACGATATTCCAAACTAATTCCAAACTAGCTATGAGAAAAAAAATCTAAGAAATTTTGAATTATGTCAATTGTTTAGCCTAAAAACGCATATTTTGCAGTTTAGCGTTTTTTTTTTTTTCATAGATTTTTTCGAAAATTAGTCTCTTATTTATGTTTTCAGATCCAAATTCTCCAAGAAAAAGCCCACCAAAATTTGTTACTTGTTCGATTTGTTTAGTTTTTGACAGGCTCATCGTTTAGTTTCAAATATTCTATTTTTTGCATATTAAGTAATTGGAAAGTCTGTGAAATCTTCTGACATTTACACTCAAAAGTTTATGGGTTTTTCTATTCAGCTAACAATTATAGTGCTTAAATTCATGGTAGTCAAAAGGGTATCTTTTACATGTTTTAAAATGTTTGACGTGCAGTCAGTTGATCTAAAACTGTGATTCTAGCATAACCAATAATACCGCAAATAACTGCAAACTATTTTTGTCCGAATTGTTTTACCAATCAGGGATCTTATTCGTTTTCAAGATCTTAAATAGTTGTTGAATGAGCACCATCGTTTCTTTACTTCATATTGCAACATTGTTGTTAGATTAAAAAATAAAAAAAATACTGTGTGTGTGTGTGTATGTGTGTGTGTGTGTATGTGTGTGTGTGTGTGTGTGTGTATGTGTGTGTGTGTATGTGTGTGTAACCGATTTTTGTGGCGACGATTCCGGAAAAACTACTAAAGGTATCGGGACGACACTTCATATATAGAAGTTTCATGACCAAACTTAGAAATGAAAAGCTTTTGGTTCAAAAAGGTCCAAAGGAACTGGATGTTTACACTTAGCATTTTTTAAGGATTTTGCAAATGAGTCGCCATTTCTGTAATTTCGTCAAAAAAGTTAAATAATAAATTAAAGTAGGTAAAGGAAATTCTGAGAGATTTTTTTGTTAAAATTAATAGTTTAGCTGCATGAGCAAATTCTATTTGATCAAGATCGGTCGTGTCGGCATTAATATTTGTAATATGTTTCAAATAGTGTCTATCTAATGACAGAGGTAGTGCCAAACGTAGATGTTTGGGACGCGCGCTTTACATTAGCTGGCGAAAATTGAGGCAGGCGCAAGCAAAACAGACAGAGCGATGATGTGGGGTATGTGTCACTATCTGACTACCGTAGATAGATGACGCTGATAGCTGAACGCTGTAATTTTATTTTATTTATTTTTTTTTATTTTTTTCTTAATTGAAGACTGTTTTCGGCAATGGCACCATATGAGATTGAAAGAGCCTCACATATTCACTCGCGTCCTTTTCAGTCACGTATTATACGATCAAATAGAATCCCATGCAGCTAAACTATTAATTTTGTATATAGTATTATAAAGTCATGTGCCTGGGCACATAAGATTTTTTACTATAGTCTTATTTCATTCGGTTCTGATCGTTATCTCTAAATTAATTTGTTGTAAATTAAAGTGTTCAACTGTTAAACGTTTTCTATAAAAATACTGATAAGGGACTTTGTTACACGTTGAATGAAATGTTAAATTGTGTTGTCCTGTTAACAATAATTAATTTTTGTTTTTTATTTAACATTAATTTTCTTGTTTCTTTTTTAGTTGTTCCTGTTAACTGGTAGATGGCGTCGTAAATAATTATCAATAAAAGTCGATTTGTTATTTTATAATTAAAATAATAAATATTTCAAAATAAACGCAGCTAGTTTACTCTTAAATCATTTTCATCTTTTTGACAACACCCGCTACAAGAAACAACAAAGCAGATAATAATTTTGTATTTAATGCCCTCAAATATTTGTAAACACTTTTTTCATATAACATACTTACATAATTTTTAAAATAAACTTATGTATGAAATGTTAAAGTTTTTTCGTAGTTTTATTATAACCCGCCACATGCAAGCAGACATTCTAATACTTGCATTTTGCGTTTACGACAATCCAGAAATTCGTATAAAGAAAAAAAAATCCTGAAAAATTGTAAATAACAAAATTTTGACATGTCATTCCTGCCGTATACACGGTACAATAAATTAAAGTTAACAGGGTGACTTATACAGCCATGCAGTAATAGACTGACAGGAAAAGTCGCATCTGGATAGTAACTACACTCTCTCTAGTGTACGAGTAGTTACTCCAAAAATAGCGACGATCGGAGGGTAACAACCAGTTATTATTGGCAACAGAAGACCAGACTGGTGTGCCACGCTTCGAAAGTTGTATGTAATTAAGTACCGATATTTCGGTAAACTTGCATAGCTTACGTTTAAATACTTCAACGCCATCCGTCCAAACAATCCGGACCCTCAAGTTGATATTTATGTGCGTCATGCAGTGCAATTTAAATAAATAAACGCCACAATAACCGTGTAGAAAATAGGCAGCCATAAAATAAAGTTTTAGCATGTGAAGACAGGAGCACCATAGAAGCTTTTTCTTTATTTCCCTTTATAGTAAATGTTCGTATTTCCATCGTGTTTTTAAGAACAAGAATATATTTGCGCGATAACTTGTTTACTGAATATAAGCATACACGTAGCAAGCTATAGTACATTTGAATTGTTGAGGATTTCTTTGCTTATATAACGTGAAACGTTTTCGGTAACATTTTGGACAGAATTTTGAATTTTTTACCGTTACATGATTTATTTATTTTTTTTGTTTTTTTTTTCGGCAGTAATTACTATTATTAGACAAATTGGGTAGGAGAAAGAGACCAAAAAGATACGTCAGTGACCCAAAAATGCCAATAAAATATAATAATAATTTCCTTAAAAATAGAAAATATGTCCGCAAATTGTATATATTTGTTTAAACAAATGGCATTTATTTAAATAACTGCTAATTAGTTATTAAATAAAAATAAGTTGCTAACATGATTTTTTTGTTTAGACAAATGCTAATTGCTTAAAAAATTCAAATTAGTTAATAAATGACGAAAAACATGTAACATTGTAAAATTGGAAATTTGGTCAAACTTTTGTCTCATATTTAGGGTACTATGGGGACGGTGGAGGGTGGTGAACAAAAAAATAGTGGTTGTGAATTTGTTCCTTGGGGAGTTTTGAACAAATTCTGATAATATCCGCAACTTTTTTTAAAATCCGAATCGTGAAAAAATTATAAAAAAGGTGCATTTTTGCAATGTATTTCAAATGGGAAATTTAAGGTGCCCGATGACACCTGTCCTTTTTCTGGGAGGAACTGGGAAGGAACAGATTGGGGGAGATCGTTGCCCTATAATAGGGTAGCCAACATGGTCATTTTGACCCGGAGACTTCGGGTTTGGCGATCATTCTCCGGGCTACGGGTTTTCAGTTAAATTCTCCGATCTTTTGAGAAAAAAAAGGAAATTTTCTCAAAATAAGAAGCACTCTATTACTCAATCTTCCAAACAATTTATTTTTACTTTTTGAGACCATGTGATAAACTTAGAAAGTAGCAATTGTAGCACTTTTAGATTTTGTCATATGTCTAATGAATACAGTAGGAATTCTGTAGTGGTACAACAAACGCAGAAGATTGTATCCGGCCTCGATGATCATAGACTGAGACAAATCTAATATCAAAAATGGCTATCAAAAAGACGGGTATTATTTAAACGTAGAAATGTTGCTTGTCAGAAATCGACATTCAATAATGATACATTAATTAACAAAACATGTTTTGAAGTTTCGTTGATAATTTTATTTGTTCAGATGATAAGAAATGGCCCAACAATATGTTTGAGTTTGTCCAAGGCAGTTCACAGAATAGTATCATACTGGTCTGCCATAAAACAGTATTTTTTAAATCATGGAGATGACGACAGCGATACCTTTATTTGAAAATTTTATTATTAGTTGGACTATATATTTACAAAGACTGAGCGATATAGTTACCAGTTTTGACTAGAGTAACTTTTATTATGGGGGTTTATACAAAACGCCAATATTGTCGTTAATAAAATGAAAATTTAAAATAAATTAGTCATGTCTTTTTACTTTATCATACGCAGTATGGTAAAGTATTGTAATCATGCCGAAAAAAAAATTGAGATTTTAGCGGAAATAGGTCTTTTTGGGTCCCCTGAACATTTTTGACCAAGGTACAAAAAAATGTCTGTGTGTGTGTGTGTGTGTGTGTGTGTGCGTGCTTGCGTGTGTGTGTAAACGATTTTTGTGGCGATGATTCCGGAAAAACTACTAAAGGTATCGGGACGAAAGTTCATAATTAGAAGTTTCATGACCTAACTTAGAGCTGAAAAGCTTTTGGTTAAAAAGGGTCCAAAGGAACTGGTAGTTTATTCTAAGCCTTTTTCAAGGATTTTGCAAATGAGCCGCTATTTCTCTAATTTCGTCAAAATAGTTAAATAATAAATTAAAGCAGAGGAAATTTTGAATAATTTATGCCCATGACATTTTTTGGTAAAATTAATAGTTTAGCTTCAAGAGCAAATTCTATTTGATCGAGATCGGTCGCATCTGCATTGATATGAAATTACATAGTAGCCAGGATTTTGACAAATATTTCTTTGTGTTGTCACATTCGAAAACAGCTGATCTCATCAGAGGTTGGAGAACCACTATGGAACGTTGCCGCTGTAGTGCGGCAAATTTTAAAATACAAATTTCAGATAAAGTAAGATCACCAATTTGATTATTTGTTGATAAGAAATATCAACCCGTCTTTATATCTAATTCCAAAAACGATACATTGAGAAAATTATAAATAAAGTATAGCGATGAGTGTAGTTTTATTTTAGTATTTTGGTAGGGATGTGTCATGAACAAATATAAATCTGTCAGAATTTTAATTACCTTTTTAAGGTGCGTTTTCATTAGTGATAATGGCAGTGGTAGCAGACGCCGTTATAGTATTTCCAATAGAAAATTGATAGTGACTCATGTTTATGCACATGCAAACTAATATGTGTCATTATCACGATATGTAAGAAACACTATAATTTCGTATTCTACCACCGCCATTAGCTACCATTACCTACTAATCGGAACGCACCTTTAAACTTGACGTTTCGTCAAAGTGGTACCAACCTAGCATTTACTATACAAAAATCATTTATTTTTTTTTTAAATACGTATTTCTTAAAAAGCAACACAATAAACGTTGATGTCGCTCCTGCCAAAAACTAGATAGCCGACTCGCTCATATGCGACGGCGACACTCCGCCTTCGGTGACGCGCCGCATCACCGCTCGTCGCGCTATTCCGTACTTTCGGCATTTGTGACATAAATAACTATTATTCTAATGACGTAGTGTAGGTAGTGTCAAATGCTGATGATTTGACAATCCGTACGATTTATCTCAATAGAATAGATTCTCATGCAGCTAAACTATTAATTTTATATATTGTATGATAAAGTCATGTGCCTGGCCACATCAGATTTTTTAAAATCGTCATGAAATGTAATTTTAACTGAGACTAGGTAAATTTTTATATTTTTATTGACAACATCTCCATATTAAATGACAGGTTTTCAAGTTAAATAAAATACAACAAATATGTATAGCCTCATTACTAATGAACTTGATGGAACATTGTTATTGCATATTGTTAGGCTCCTACAAATGCCCAAGAGCATTCTTTTTTGTAAATCATATTTTTAAAACACCTAAAGGAAAGTAATTTACGTATATAAATAGCTCTTCTTCACATTATTTGACATATGTGCAGTGGGAAAAATCCTTAGATTAATCAGACTTTATTTATATTAGTTTTAAATTTTTGCCTAAAATTATGTAAAATTAATGACGTAAAGTAGAACAAACTGTATATTACACATACATATAATAAAAATAAAAACAAAAAATGACAAAGTCGGAAATTCCAGAATATAGTTCACCGGATCTGCAATAAACAGTTGTAATTCGTAATCGTATATTAACAAAACAATAAAAAAGCGATAATATTAGTTGGAATTTCGATATAATCGTGGGGTAATTATCACCGAAAACATAGAACAAAAATGACACAATCTCCTGATTCAGGATAAAAAATTTTGTTCAATTAAAATTTATTTTTAATCCGTTTAATAGGTACGCCAAAATTTTGGATTTTATTTGGTTTTGAGCACTTGTGAACTAGGTACTTATTACTAGTGCTTGATTTGACTAATTTATTTAATTTTTGTATCTATTTTGAGTCAGATATATGAAAAAAGAAAACCCTGTGTATACACTCTAAGCGGGACACACTGTAAACAGCCTGGAAAAATAAAAATCAAGAATAACTCCTATAATTATGGCAAAAACGTCTGATTCCAAAAAGATATTTTAAAAAACCGGTTTGGAGTCAATAGAAATAATTGAGATAAATTAAGATAGCGACTTAAGTACATTATCTAATACCTTAATAGCCACAGTTATCTACTTTTACATGACATAACAATATCCTATAGGTTAGCAATAAGCATGATAAAAAACTCAAATAAGTTTTTACCAGGAAAAATACTATTTTGCTAAAATTCCTGAACCAAACAAACAAAAATATTTCGCGATTACATATTAGATGATATTAGATACCTAATTTATTTCATTTATTTATTTTTGTGATATATCAGCCCTTCTAGGTGTCAAATATCAATCAGAATAAAAAGAAAAACCTGAACGGAATGATACATTTCTAATCGATGAACTTGAAGCAATGAACATAGCAATGGCATGAATGTTTTTAAAGTAGTGAATCATTGCAAAAGGTTTCAACCAATTCGTTTTATCACATTACTCAGACACGTAGTTTAAATTAACAATAAGAAATGATTAACATATTTAACATACTTCATACATCGAAATTAGTAGTAGTCTTCAGTAAACACACAGAACTTTTTCGTAAGCAATTCTTTGTTATATTTTATAAATGTTATATTTTTATTAGTATTTATTATAAACAAAAATTTCGATTTACCATGGGAATACTGTCATTTTCTGAGAACAATATAACCTAACAATACATGACCCTTGTTCTTATGCTTGTTCTTCTTTTATAAACAAAACGTAATGCCGCACGAGAATGCCTTTTAAACTGTATTTATCAACAACAAACTGTCAAAATGTACAACAAACTTGTGCGTCATTTCCACCGGTATCAAACCAATTTATCCCAATAATTAACCAATTCCGCTACAGAACAATATAAATATAACACTTAAATAACAATCTAAGGGCAATGCTTACCTGAATTTATAACATTCTCATTGTCGGAGAGGACATTCACTGTTACCACTGATATTACACTGAAATTTTCGCACAAACGTCTCCACGGTCAAAAACGGACAACAAACATTTGGCGTGCTTATCACAACCGTTTACAATAATACAATATCGCCGTGTATTTTCATGATTTCCGTTGAGTGGCCTGTCAGAATTGTGTCACCGCCGCACATTATTGTCCCGAAGTGGTATGAAATTAAACGCGCACTGACTACAGATTCAAAACAAAGCTACCAACCCAACAGAGCAGATTTTTTATTCGTATTGTTATTGTTCGGACAGCGATGTTAATTTCGCTAATAACGCATTACCGAACGAATCGCAAAACTCCGCGCTTATTTTATTCAACAAACTGTACGGAGTTTCGAAGTATTCTTCGTTTTTTAAGCTAATATCATCGTGGCTGTTACCGCAGATGCGAAATCCCTCTTTTGATAACTCCACGCAGAAATCTTTTTGTTCTAACGTGGTTAAATTAATATAAGTTTTTTGATTTGTACTTTGTAGTTTCGATGACAGCGCAGCTTGTTTTACGTGGTTTTTAATGTCGTTTATCACTGCTCTGGCCTCGACTTTCCAATTATCTGCGTCTAATACATTTTCACACATTTTCACCGACGTAACGAGACATTGAAAACTGACATAACCTTAAAAAGTTACAGGGTATATAAACTTGATGTTTCCTTGTGGTTATGCAACTTAATATACGCGAGCGTACTGGTTGTTGTATACACGCCGTGCTTTTTCATTTATACGTCGTTTTTGTATTAGCTAGTTTTACTAACAACTTTTGACAGAAATTTTACCAGATTTTCACCGACATAACCAAACGATGAAAATTGATATCCTTTAAAAAAATACTGGAGATTTTAGCTTAATGTTTCCCTGTGGGTATGCAACTTAATATACTTGCGCGTACTATCTGTTGTATACATTGGATAAAGGTCCGTTGTGTGCTAATTCTTGTGGATTTGAATAATAAACTTGGATAATAATTACCTACCTCTCTGTATCGATTACGTTTTAGCTGAGAATAGTGAATGTCTTTTATTGAATGTGTGTGCAGTTATACTGCAGAAGAGAGCAGTGCATTTGCTCGATGCGGGTAAACAGCAATCATTATCTTGAAGTTGACGATAAATTAATCGTATATATTATTGGTATACATTTGTGGCTGGGTCTTCTGAATGTGTAGTGCTTCGACTGACCACTTATTGGCCTTACAATGAGTGTGTTTAGTAGGTTTTATTTTAAACCAGTTACAACGGCAACATGTTATGATATTCATCCGTTTAATGATAGTTGTCTTACATATACTGCAGAACAATTCATCAATGCTTATTGGCAATCTGCTAAGCTTTATGCAACTGTTTACCTGGTTCGTATTATTTTTTTATTCATTCAAAATATCTTCATAGTCACTTTTTTGTAATTTAGGTAGTTATTTATAAGATATTTTTAAGGGTTTTATGCAAATATTGCTTCTATTGTTTTGATACAACTTGTATATTAAACAGTAGCCCAGTATTTTTTGTTTCAAGTTCACAATGATTTTGCAGTAATAACTGTGATATTCTTATCAATATATTGCGTAGTAAAATATATCACAAAAAAAATTGCAACATAGCAATGCTTTTTTGAATACACACATAATAATATTGTAATTTTTTTAATTATTATGCATGTTGGTAGATATAAGGAAATATTTACATATATGATAAACAAAATTCTACTTTTATAGGTAGACACTTACAACTTTTGTGATTACTAATGTTCGAGACATTCAAAGGTCATTTAGATAAAAGAAGATATCTTAATTATCTTAGGTAGTCAAATTAAAGAAAAAAAAAACACTTTGATTTAGTTTTCAAGGAAGCAACAACAACAGTGATATAAGTGTATATTTTATTTTGATATGCCAGATTTAGAAACCCTTTGCAACACCCTGTATATAGGGTTATCATCTTGAATGACAAATCCGGTGTTTTGGATTGGCTTGCAGCCAATGTAAACACATCAAATTTTAGCAAACTATACTATTGTCCTTAATACTGATTATTAAATTGTTATACTGATTATTAAATTGTTTAATATAAAGTATTCTTCATAATCTTGAATTATACTTAATCTAAACATTACAGAAAAAATACTTTTGTGTCAAAAACACATTCAAATGCGCCAATCTATTGCACTAGCAAATATTCGACTGTAAAAGTCGTAAAACCTAAAACAGTTGCATTGAAGGAGCTTTCTTTGTGCGACACCCCGTATGTCAGACTTGGTGTATCAATGTGACGTAGGGCCCACTCCAAATGTGTCCGTTCGTCGTCCAAGGTGCTGGAAACCTAGGTATTACAAATCTTGACATACGTAAAATGTTTTCTTAAAACTCCACAGTGGACACATAGTGCACAGTCTTTTTGGATGGGATCATCTATATTAGCATTGTGCGAATAAGAAAAAAAAAGTATCCGGAAAATTACTAAGATTACTAATATTTTTTTGTAAATTTGCCCTTCAGGTATTTCCATAGAAAATAAGAATTGCCAACATAAAAGCAAAAACGGTTATAATAAGTTTAAATACATGTATTTTCCAATAGTTAGTTGTGTTGATTTTGGTGTTATTTATGTGCATAACCATATTTTCGCACGGAATATTTATTTCAATGTCATTAGAATCTGCTGGAATTGAACTAAAATGGGTTCAATTCCAATAAATTTGTATAATGGAAAAGCTCCATGGTAAAAGAAATTAGGCATTGTTTACTCATTTACTTTGAATACATTATGTATATTATGCACATTATGCACATTAATAGTTTAATTGCTTAAAATGTAGAATTTTTTAATAGTTTTTCGTGTTTTTCTTTATCTATTTGGATGTGATGATAATACAGAAATCTGTCCAACGTCAAATTGAAATGGACACTCTAACAATCAAAGTCTAATGTTATATATAATAAAAGCCGTCTATTTGATTTGGTATTATTAAAATATGTACCTAATATTTGTCGTATTTTGAATAGTAATCCGAAAGAAAATATTGTTTGAAATTTTTAAGACTAGTGACATCTGTAGTGACATCTCTATATTAAAAAATGCAGGTTTGCAATCAACACTAGCAAAAAACAAACTAACAAACAGATCGGCTGTAATCAGCTGGCAGGGCGTTATCGCGGCCAGTTAGGCCTAATTTTTACGAGATAATTAATTCGAAATCATTTTATTAACTAGTCCAATCATTGCTCTCAAACGTAATAACACGTTTTTGTGACAACCCAGTGCTAAATCTTAACTTATTTATTTATTTAAACCGACCCGAAAAATTTAACCTAGCCGCGTAGTTATGTGCTGTTATTAAAAAGTGTTGTACAGACAAAATCGCAAATAACAAAAATCGACGAAAATCGAAAAAATGGTGCAAGTTTTAAGTAAACTAAAGGGCATCCCAGTGGGCTGTGATGTTTACGTTCACCCTTGGACGGATAGTTGTCTTGAAGCCACTACGGGTCTATATATACACTCTGTTGTTTATTCTTTAAAATTATATGCCTCTGTGTATTTGGTTAGTTTAAGTTGTGAATAGGTAGCGATTGTTTAGTAATTTATAAATTATTTTCAGCTAGCGTTGCTGATGCAAGGCAGAATACCACGGAAAAAGGATTTTAAGAAAACGGTTGGCGGTATTTTACAATCTGCGGCTTTCCTGAGCGCCACAGCATTCGGATACTCCTTGTTTTTATGCATTTTCAGGTACGATATTATAATTTATAGCGTGATATCTTCTAATAAAGTTTTATTGTTTATAGGAGAGTCTTAGGGAATTTTAATATAGTTACCACATCGTTTTTACCAGCATTTGTCTCAAGTGTGTTCGCTATTTTGATTGAAAGACCTTCTAGAAGGACTTTACTATCTTTGTATGTAAGCAACGTAGCAACGGAAACAATATGGAATATGTTCACTTCAAGAAATATGGTACGGCCTGTTCCGTATGGTCAAGTCGCTATCTTTGGGGTCAGCATGTCGGTTCTCCTTGCGCTTTACCGCAGCGGTTTACATGCGAAAGACGAGAAATCGATGGACTCCATGTTTAAAATTTTAAGGTATGTTTGTCATTTAATGATTAGAATAGCGAAAATCATAGGCAACTTGTTAAGATTAGAATTGGTGGAACTCAAGTGGTTTTATGTGTCAAGTGTTTTTTGACCTTAGTTCTTATCATCGTGATAATTGTTAGTATTAAAAGTGCTGCAATTATCTAGTTAAAGTAAGAGAATGATTCAGCAGTTTTCATGTTTTCGTACGAGTGTAGAGTGATGTCCGATTTTTTTGAATTGTTGACACAACATAGGTTATCTTTAGATATTGGTAAATGTAGTTGTCATGGTTGCTTATACTGTGTGGATATCTAAAAATGCAATAGCATTTCAAATCGAATGTCTATTTGTTGAATTTTCCTCTTACTCGAGATAATTTTTTAAGCGTCGCCAAACCTTTTAGGAAAGCTGATTTATCGATCTTTTGAAGTATGTCAGAATATACAGACAATTACATTGTTATATTAAAATCAATTAAAATTATATACATATACCACAAGAAATGTTTTATTTGGTTAACACTTGGACTAAGTTTGACAAAATAAAATAGAGAAAATAGCGTTTTGTATGGGTGCTACAAACAACACTTCTTTATAGTGGTATCACCTAAAACATATTCCACGTTAGACGTCCACACTGTATGTATTTATATCGTATTTTTATATTAGTGTCATTTCATGCATGACATTTTGTCTTTATGCAGAAAAAGTCACCTCGGTTGAAAATGTTGATTATTTGCTGTGTTATCAGAGATAAAAAACCTTATATTTATATCTTGTTACATGCAGTGAGCAGTTTTTAAGCATCTATATATAAATAAGCAAATTATATGCTTAGTCGGCAAAAACAAATAAAGTAGCAAAACTTATGGTATTAAAACTTTTAACCGTATTGCTCAAGGTTTGGAATTTTACAATGTATATAAAACCAGTTTATCGTTTAAATAGTAATAAAATAGATTATGGATTATGTTTATTTAATTTATTGTTGTATAATTATTTTTAATTTTTAATTCTTTGACAAATTATAGTGCAGTTACTAGGATAAAACCCATTATTTATGAGCTATTTCTTGTGACTGAAAACAAAATTACACTAAAAAATTGTTATAATACCTACGTGCTGATTTCTCGGCATACCTTCTTGTTATATGATCTTAAAAGTCCCAGTGCAAAATCCAGTATTAATTGACAATTTTATGATTAAAAAATGCCATATAATATGATGAAGTTATGATATTTCATATAAAAAACTAAGAACCTACACAAGAATACAGAGTAAAACCGACCTTCAATTGTTTTTGACTTCAGTAACTTCGACATTCGTTTAAATGGCAAACCTATATTTTTTGTACTGATGTTGACAGATCTGTTAATTATCTCAAACGAAATTTACAAAATTTAAGGACTTTCATAAGACAATTTTTGAGAATAAAACATTTGAAAGTTTTCAATTGACTTATTTGCGTTGAAAACGAATCTAGCTTAAAAGTTGCATATCTTATTCAGGTTATGGGTTTTTTATTTTATTTTTTATGGAGGCGTCCGTACACCACTTAGAGTATTGCTGTCAATGCTTCAAAAACATTTGTGAAGATTAACTATGAGACCATTTTGAGGTTTCTAGGACAATGGGTTTTTTTGCATATTACCATACTTTTTTTAAAACAGTGCGTGATAAAAAAAGCTTGGATTTGTTTTCAGGGTACCTACTTCATTTTACCCAAAAAGGCAATTTCATATTCAATTCACAAAATGTATTTTCCCTAAAGTTATCAATATTTTACAATTTTCAATTGGCTTTTTCGCAAAAATGGTCTTGTGTAAACCAAGAAAATTTTCCTATACCTTTTAGACAGTTAAATAATCTACAATGACGTCATAACTCGGTAACAATTGACAATTGGAAATTGAACTTTTCACAGAAATGTGAATTCTAATAATTAAAAATTATAATAATTACAAATTAAAGTAAAAACTCAATTTTGATGTTACCTACCTTAAACTAACAGTGTATGTAATACGCAAAGTTTATTTTTTAGAATTTGTTGAAATTTAGTTATCACGTCACGTCAGTTGTGGTAGCAAAATTACTCGAAAGCCGAAAGGGTTAATATAAATATTATTGACCTTAACTTAGTTTATGACACATTCTCATGAACGATATGCGCACTTCAAAGGTTTATTATACTAATATTAGTAGATCCTGCGGGACATATTTATGTTTTGGGGTAGTTTGGACTATGTACTATTTCCTCCATATGAAAACTGTTGAAAGAATTATTGAGATTTAATTTTGTTTTCGCCTGCCATTATCACAGTGGTGGAAAAAGAATTTTGGAATAAATTTGAACATTGAGGATGCTGTTGCTGCTGTTAAAACATCTGTTAAATTAAAAACTTCTGCTGCAAAATCTTACAAATATTCTTTAAATTTTATTACATAAAAAGTTTACAATTTAAATTTGGACTTAACGATTTTGGCTTGCCATCTGAACATTATTGTGCTCTTTGATAATAATTTACCAGATTTATAATAAATTTACGTCACACAAAGAATTGTTAAAAATAAAAGTTTAAAGTTAGGTTTCATTTCTTTTCATATTATTTATTAGCATCAAAATCCGCAACTTTGCATTATTTAAACACGCACAGTCAAAATTATCTACCTTGAATCTCCAAGGAACACAAAATAAAAAACGAAATTGAGAAAATTCGAGTTAGAGAATACACATTTTTTTAAATTTCACATGAGCCAATACTTTCATAACAATTTGACCCAAAGAGATAAAAATCTGATTAAAAATTGTTGAAACCTTTGTTCGAAAAAATATTTGGGTTATGGAATAATTCAAGTTGGGGAAGTCTGATTGTATACTGCAATATTAATGCAACAAAAATTAAAAAAAATTATGTCAAGCTTTAAAATTATTAAAACACGTTTATTCCCCTTAGATTTGTCATTGGACGACATGAAGAAAAGAACCCGAACCAAGCTAGTCAATCGGAAACGTTCCGTCGAGACGCGGAATCCGTAAACGACTCTTCTAGTAGATCTAGTTGGAGTTCGAAGAAGAAACACAAGAATTTAGTTCTCGCTTTAGTGAACAACGCTCTCAGGGCTTACAAGCAGATTATTAACAAAATTAAGTGCTGTGATAGACACACCGTGTGTCCGCATCCCTTCAGTTGCGTATATTATACATTGGAGGTAAAAGATTTTAGAAAGAATTTAGTTTTCCTATGTTTTCTAAAAAAATTGATTGTTACAGGGTTCGACTAAAATGTTTTCCGTCGGTCTGGGAATCCAGCTAGTACTGAAATTGGCAATGAATGTACAAACTTTATTTAAGGACCCAAAGAAATTTGGCGATATTATTTTCAGGAGAGATACTATCAAGTTGGCTTCTTTCTTGGCAGGATCATCTGGAATTTTCAGGGTTAGTATATTTTGAAAATGAGAAAAAAATTGATTATTGATTCGCAATGTGTTTACAAATTCTTATCTATGATTAAGTTTATAAATTTTATGGTTTTTCAACCAGTTGCTGTTTTGCAATGTGAGAGCTTTTTAATATTTTTTTATTGTAGGCTGTATCCTGCCTTTTGAGAAGAATGACAGGAAAAGATAGTCCACTATTTGCGTTTCCCGCAGGATTATTGGCGGGTGTTGCATTCTCTCAATACCCAGATAAAACAATTGCGTTATACGTCATGTGGAAGACGTTACAGGTAAGAATAGAATATAATGATGTATAATAACTACATAAATATAAACGTAATAAAATTCTCTATATTCTAGGTCATGTTTGTTGTTTCAATAAGATTTTACTACTGATTTTATATTCCAAATATATCAAGTGTTTTATTTTTTTATACATTTATGTTATACATTTACATTTGCTGTATTTATTCTGTCATAGTTTCCAATCTTTTCAATCGATTACTTTTCAGATAGCGTATAATTTGGGCATTGACAAAGGCTACGTACCAGAAGTACCTGGCTTCAACATCTTCCTGTATTGCTTTAGCACAGCCATGTTATTCCACGTAGCTCTCTTAGAACCGCAAAATTTACGCTCAAGCTATTGGAAATTCCTCTGCAATATTTCCGGCGGACGGTAAAAATTATAATCCAATTAAACTATTCCAACGTTTGC
Source organism: Melinopterus prodromus (assembly GCA_964023965.1). Taxonomy (NCBI): domain Eukaryota; kingdom Metazoa; phylum Arthropoda; class Insecta; order Coleoptera; family Scarabaeidae; genus Melinopterus; species Melinopterus prodromus. Next base: position 102,535,166 of record OZ030390.1, read on the forward strand.
AATTTATTTTTTAGGGTTGCGTGCATGGCTCGCGAACCTTTTGAACCGTGGGGCTTAGACACAGTGCGTGGCCTTGCGGAAACTGTAAAGCGGACAAAAACGCCCCAGAAAGTGCAATTCCTCGGCATAGTATGGTGACCAAAGTAGTACTTATGAAAACTCGTCGAAATAAAAGACATTTTAAAAAGTTTACCATACTCTATAGGGAAGATATTGTCTACGTGTTTTAAAGATTGTTATATAGTTGAATTTTTGTTGAACGTTCATAATACAGTAATACCTCGACTTAATAGTAATTATTAGGTGATTATTTTAGTATTTTAGTTGGGATGTTGCGGTATTTGCTGTATGATGATGGGTTTAACTGTTTATACCTACTGTTGATGTAGTTGTACGTCTCTTCAACGTAAGATATCGTTCGGAACCAAAAAAGGATTATTTTATTTTATTAGGAATGAAAAAAATAATATTTAAAGGTGACAAAGTTGAAAAAAATGTTTCTGAATTCTTGCAATTATGTTTGATGTATGAATATAGTGGCCAAAGTTGGAACCAAATTACAATATAACTTAATGGTATTGTATATGTCAAAGATTCTTACTGTATGCTTTAATTGTAACTTACGTGTTGTGTATTTTGTTTTATATATTTTTTTACTTCTGTTGCATTTACCGCAAGCGGGAATTCAACAACAGGTCTGCAGGGAAATATTTGTTGTTTTGTATAGGTATTTTATTATACATAGCCTTTTTCCATTTATGTAATAAAAGGATGAAACATTTAAAACATGTTTTTTAATGCTTTCACCATGTGTTGTAGGAATAAATATTTTTTTTAGGTTAAACATTATTATAAGTTACATATATTATTATTTTACCTTATGTTAAAATGAACTTTTATTCTATTTTCTAATTTAACGTGATATCAACTTTTAGTGTTGAATATTGAATTTTTCAGGTTGGAGAATAATAAAATAAACGTTCTTCATAAAACAGGTAACATTGCATCAAAAACCACACCAAATTCCCCGTTTTTAAAGACGAAGAAATGTAAACATAACCTAATTGTTTATGCTTTTATTAAAATATTAGTAAAACATGTTAGGTTATGTTGACATTTCTTCTTTTTAAAACGGGGTTTAGTGTGGTTTTTAACACAATGTCACTAGTTTTATTAGAGACATTTAGTTTATTATGCATCAACCTGTCTAGCTAACTTCTCTTGCGTACAGCACTGGTCCTATATGTCACTTTTCAAGGTTAAGACTCCATTATTACCAAACTTTTGCATTATGGGATTTTTTGTGGTAATAACTAAACTAAAAACAATACAAGTTTTAATATTTTATTGATAACTACACCCAACCACTTGATTGTTACATGGTTTTTGATTCTTAAACGTTATTTTAGTTTTTTTTTGTCTGACCATTTTGGTTTCAACTAGATTTGAAACTGATAACTACCCTATTATTCAAGGATGATGATTAAATAAACATGATCATGTCACATTTAATAAAGTGACAATGTACCTATTAAAATAATGTTTTAATTATGTAATTCTATTGCAATAATTAGCTAAATTATAGTTTCCGACAGACTTCTGTTGCGTCAGAGGTTTAATAGGTATATACAAGGTTAGTAAAAATTACCGGAAAACTTAAATAATTCTTCAATGCTTCAGACAAACTTTTTTTCTAAACCAGCTATCATTTAAATATATTTTTATTATATGGTTGGTCGTATTGTCGTGAAAATTGCGTAAACTTTCCTTCTTCAAATAGAACACCTAAATAATTCTCCAACAGCAAAAAATTTCAATAAATGTTTTAAACAAACGTTTTTTGGTTAAACAAGCTTATGTTTAAATATATTTTCAATATACTCACTTTACTGTAGCAATTTGAAAACCGTTCTTTTCCTAATAGAACCCCCTGACTATTTTATTTTTTTTTAATAAAATGCAACAAATGAAGATCGTTTTCCCACATGACAGTTTAATTTAATTTTATTTAATTGTTTTGATATTTTTTTCTAGAATTTTTTATTCATTTGGTTACCATAAAAGTTCATGAGTTTTGATTTATTGCTTATAACTGATCATACAGCGGATGATAAAGTAAAAATGATGCATTTTATAAAGAAAAATGATTCCTACAAAAATTCGAATTAAAAAATATAAAAATATGCAGGGTGTTCTATAAGAAAAAGGAAGGCTACTGCTTAAAAATGCAAAAATGTACAGGCTGTTCAAGTTGAAAAAAGAAAGGTTGCCAAATTTCCAGATTAAACTGAACAAATTGTATAATTAAAAATATATTTAAACGATAACTTGTTTAAAACCAAAACACTGTACATTTTTTGAATTTCTTTAATATTGGGGAAATTATTTAGGTGTTCTGTATATTTTGACTAACCCTGGATATACAGGAGTCTGTTTTTCGTAAGAATGCATGATTGTATAGAAACGGTTCCAGGTTTTTTTTTTTGTGGCGTCTTTTGTACAAATCTCAAAATAAACGTTTCATTCAGAATACAGTGATAATATAGAATCTTCATCTGAAATCGCAGATATGTCTTCATATTCATTCGAAGAGCACGAAGTCCTCATTCCCCTACATACTTTACACTTAGGTACTTGTGGTTCCTTCTTTTGACATGCAGTATAATTGTGTGAGTGCGTTGGGCAATTTCGCTGTAATTTTTCGTTATAACCCGCAAGCAGCTTCATAACATCTATGCGGAATAATAACTTTTGATCAGTCCGAAGCGTCTGTAACGATGGCAACAGCGATGTAAAAAACGCCATATCATCATTTGTTTTACCCTGATGATCTTGCACCTCCTCCATTTTCTTTTGCTGGCCATTAATATCACTCGATATAGGATCTTCACAACGCCTTTTCTTCCTTCGAAACCTAAACTGAATACTAGCACTTGGACGTGAATTCTGGCAATCGACGTCTTCTTGTTCCTGTGTTTCTGTTGTATTATCATAAGTATTATCATCTACGATGTATTCCGTGTTATCTTTTATCTCATCATAGTTAATGAGATCCTCTGCGCTATCTTCTATATTATGTTCTAAAATTAGCGAAGAATCTGCCTGCTGACAGTCGATAACGTTGTATAAAAATTCTAGGTGCTTAGCGTAGATGTATGGTCTGAAATGCGTGGAGCTTTTTCTTTTAGCCAGGCGATTATGGCGTACGTAGGCATCACGGATATGGCGCCATTTCATCTGTACAACCTTTCCTAAAATAAAAAATAAATTTTTGATTGTTATTTTGAGTTTTATCCAGTGGAATATAGGCGTCAGATCATATGATTGAATATTATGTATCATTACAATTTTTGAAGTATTTATGAAACATGAAAAGTACATGTTTGACAACTCAAAATACTTAAAACTATATTAATGATAAGAGTGTATATCATGCAATTTTTACTTTGATTCCTATAGTATAAATGAAAAATAAGTTTAATTATTTATTAATTTATTTGGTTCTTCTAATTATTATGCGCAGAAATATTTATGTGTATTAAAGTGAATAAGGTTTTTCTTAACATTTTCTGGAATATAAATATGCAATAATTACTATTGTTAATATTTTTTGTTTAATAATTTATAGGCAATTATCAAACTTTGAAAAAAATATTACCTATTTAATACAGCTCGGAAATAAGTATATCAAAATAGTATGTTAAAATATAAATTTTATATGACAAAAATTGCTGCACGAGTTGTTTTTTCATTGGAACGAGTGCGCCAATACGTCTTATAAAACGAGTGTTATATAGTATTTTTTTTTACTTTGCGACATTAATTTTAAATAAATTTCGTAAATTGCGGTTGCCATCTTACAATCCAGAGTAGTTTTATCTTTAACACCTGGTAGTTGTGATTAAATTCGATATCATCAATTATGGAAAACTAGAAGTTACTAAAAGTTTGTAATAGAGCTGAATTTTCACTGATTTTTATTTGCACATATTTATCTATTTTGATATTCAATTGGTTTTAATTTTTATTATATACCACACTTTTGCCTAACCCATAATGACATGAGCCATATTAGCATATTATTTGACGAGCATACAATTATGGATATCGCATGTTTATGCACTCGCCTACGGCTCGTGTATAAACTTCATGTTAGCGATTTATATCCGTTATGTGCGAGTCAAATACGACGTTTATATACGGCTCATTCATTTGCAGATTATATCATATATTTTAAATGTATTTGTGGTGATGTGAACTGTCAATCAACTGTCAACCACGTAGGTGTTGATGGGTGTTGACAGTAGCATTGAATAATAATGACTATTTTCTACTTTGCGTTCGTTATAAACTCATAACGAAACCGCTTTCGGTGTCGTTATGAAAACATTAGATCACAAACTTTTAGTTTTCCAAGTTTGATGATATTAATATTAATAATAATATTAATAATATTAGATAGAGATTGGAAATAATAAAAAATGCAATAGAAATTTGACTGTCGCACAAATGGGCACATTATTGCCACAAAGCAACAGTATTATTTTGAAACCCCTTTCCTGTTTGCTCGCAAATTACTATGTAGTGATTGATAGGCAACCAAATATACGGTAATGACAAAACTTGTCAAATTAAGACCCATTTTTTATGCGGGACATTCGAAAACTCTTTAGGAAAAACTCTCTTCTTTTTTTTATAGATTATCATTATGCTAATCATTGTATGTTATACTTACCAAGTTGTGCTCTTTCATTTTCATCGTTTTCACAGAAACCGGGAAAAAATCTGTCACATATTTCCGACCAGTTGTTTTTCTTCAATTCTCTACTCTTGTACAATTCAGAAGACGGATCCCACAGAGACGGCTTCTTGCGTATCTCATCAATAAACAATCCAATATCTATTGCGTCCATATTAGCCATCAACGCGTGTTGAAAAACCGAGTTATACCGAGTTAACTTTTAACGTTTGCATAAAATTCTTTGACTATGTCGTGTGTTTTTTGGTCGTAATCGTGCAGATCGTGAGTTTTAGAAGTCTACACGGTGTCTTTGAGATGCCACGACAATTACTGTACGACTTTACATAAAAACAAACGACACACGACCGAAAACGCGATGCCGATAACCGATAAGCGGCGGAAAACCAGAGACCCTCAAACTATGTTTGCGAGCTATATGCGACGCAGTGGAAGTGAAATGGCACTGAATTAAAATTGTTTGAGCACTTCTGCTATGAGATTGACGCATGCTCATAGCAAACGTTGGTAAAGGACGCATATATTTTTCATTTCATGAGCAGATGAGCTATGGATGACGTCATTCTCACGAACAATGTTACCATACGTACTAACTAGTAATTCATGACAAAATATGAGGTTTTTAAATTTACAAGATTTCGTATAAAAGTACAAACACCCTTCTGAAGGTTTCTATAAGGTATTATTGTTCGTTGTTGCTTTTTATTCTGTTCCTCTTTTATTTCTTTAGAATGATGTTCTTTTGTGCTTTCTTCTTTTTTATATACATTCTCTCCAAGCATTAGACAATAATGTTACAGAAGAACAGTTTTTTTTTACTTTATTTGGGTGTTTCAAGCCAGAATAATGATTTTTTAAATGAAGATCGCACGAGTTCAACTGTTATCTCCATCGCAAACGTATTGCATTATGAACGTTAAATTTTGATGTCTATGTAATCTTCATTTTGATCCCATTCATGTTATAAATGTAACTTTTCAGTGTCAACATTCATGTAATGTTACATGATTGTTATGTAATATCCTGGCAATTGTTTTGGGATCTAATACTAATACTTCGATATAATTCTTGTAAAATTAAAATGTGAACACAAAATGAGAATGTAAAAATACATTGTATTATTACCTTGTTTCTTTGATGCTTTCTAAACAGGAATAAAAGCATTGCCACAAAAAAATATTTGAAATATAGCTTATTTTATTTATTTACAGAGATAGAATGCATGTGTAAAAAACATTAACATTTAATTTACAACAGTCATAACGGAGAATAGAAGAACAAACCAGTCAAACATTACACTTTGAGTCATCTTATCAGAACAACATATGCAGTTGCAGTGGCTCAACCACATCAAGTTTTTTTGAAGTTACTCAGCACTGGGTGATAGTTGGCTTCAAGACTCTGGCCAATAGGAATGCCATCAAACATGTACAAATCTAGAAATAAAAACGAAATATTAAAGGAACAAAAATCAACATCACAAATAACAATGGAGGGTCCTAAAGGAATGATCTACATATCATTCAAAATTTCAATATGTAAGAAAATTATCTATGCAAATCTTGGTGTGAACAACAAATATAGAAATGCTTTCCGATGGCAGTTTTGTCTGATTATTGTCTGCTATAATACATTATTAAATATAATTAAATGTTAACAATAAAAGCACAAGTTATTTTCTTTTGTACTTCTCTAGACTTGCACTCTGGAGTATTGTACTGTGTGTTTGTTTTGTAGTGAGTTGGCAACCATGTTTACAATACCGACGATTGTGAAATTCGACTAGAGAACCCAAGCTCAGTCCAGTGTAACAAAATAGAAAGCAATACATTTATTTCTGTAGGTTATAACATACGTCAAATGTAATAAATACGAAATAAAAGCAGACTTGTTTATAGCAACGCCATCTACATCTGGTTATTTTTTTATATTTCGAAACATAGAAGAGATGTTTGCTACAGTTTGCTATTTGAATTGAAACTCGGGAGCCTTAATATTAACTATTTAAACAAAGAAAATTGTGGCTTGATGTCAAAATCTTACCCTCAACACGTTCCCAGCGTGAATCCTGAGTTGTACTAACAGGATTAAGTCCGTTAAACGTTTCCTCGCCTAATATTTTGCGAACGTTATCAAGCGTATAAATTGTTTCCGATTCTGCTGTAACTTCATTACAATATAAAGCTCGTACACCTTGCGAGATATCACTCACAAAATTCAAATCACATTTTGCAGCGGTCAACAGCCTAAAAAATAAACACTATTGAGAATCTTAAATACAACATTAATAAACGAACTAGAATAGAACAGATTAAGGTAAACGCCCAAAATTCAGACAGGTGAAGAAATTTTTAATATATTTGTAACTGTGAACTTCTAACTGTCAACTTTTTTTAAAGAAAATTAAAAGTAGTTGTGTAATTTATGTTATATTTTATAATATCTACAATGTTGTAGGTTTCTTATTTTATCCAACTGAACAGAAACATGGCGGAATTTAGGACAGTGTCTGAATTTGGGACGCTTACCTTACTATCAAAACTATGAATGACAAAACGGTGAAATTGGTGTAACTTACTTCTCTATGTAAATGACCATGTACGGGTTGGTTTGATAAACAATCTTTTCGGCAAGATAGATAAACTTTCGATCGAAATTTTCATCCTCTATTTTGATGATGTAGGCTCTTTTGTTGCCCAGCAATAATTCGCTGATTGCTGCAATCCACATAGCCGCTATACAAGATTGCGCTTGATCCTTGTTCGCGCAACAAATTCGAACGAGCAAAGATATCATCGTCAGCAAGTGATTGAAATAGTGCAACAGTCCGAACATCGGCAACCACAACTTGACAATACCCGCAGGAATTTCTAATAAAAGAAAATAACTCTATACAAGCTTTTTTATTTTTTTTACGCATACCAGTTATTTTTAAGGTTTTGGTAACTTTAATGACACATTTTTTTTGTATTCCCAGTGGCCTCATTTCTGAGAAATCACGGAAAATCAAAAAATGCCCAGTTTCAGGTACATAATCTATTAATTATCTACAGGGTTAGTCAAAATTACCGAAACACCTAAATAAGTCTCCAACCGTGAAATATGTTTCAAACAAAAGGTTTTTGGTTTTAGACAGGCTATCGTTTAAATATATTTGTAATATACAGGCTGTTTATTTTATTCTGGAAATTTGGTAACCTTTGCTTTTTCAAATAGGACAACCTGTATATTTTACCTTTTTTTACAATTCTTTTCAAGTAGAATAATCAAGAATTTTTTGTAGGAATTATTTTTATAAAATGAGTTGCGTCATTTTGAGTTATAAGCAATTAAACAAAAAACACCTACGGAAAAAAATTTAATAATTTAAACGAATGTTTTTTTTTGTTTTAAACAAGCTGCCATCTAAACATATTTTTATTTATTATGCAATCTTGGTAAACTTTTTTTCTAATAGAACACCGTGTATATTTTAACTTTTTAATTCTATGAAGTTCTAATTTTTTATATTCTTAAATCGAATTATTTTTTGTAGGAATCATGTTTTATAAAATTATTTTTGAGTTAATTATAAGCAATTAACCAAACAAAAAAAAATAAAAACAACTGAATAGATTTAAATTAAATATTCACAGGTACACACATACACACACACACACACAATATTTTTCTTTTTTGTACCTTGGTCAAAAATGTTCAGGGTACCAAAAAGGACATATATCCGCTAAAATCTCAATTTTTTTACATGATTACAATTCTTTGTCATACTACGTATGATAAAGTAAAAATGTATTTTACTAAATTTCCATAATAAATAAACACTTTGGTGTTAAAAATATCGATATTCTCTAAAATTCACAGTGCACTTGTAAATTTATTATTTCTACTACATTTCAAGACAAATCGTTAAGAAAACCTTAAGAGCATAACAACCGTCATAACTGGTATGTGTACATAAAAAAAAAAATATCTTACCTTTTGCAGATTCTAAAATATTATCAAAAATAGCACCGTTTGCTATAATAGTATCGCATAATTTATACGAATTCGTAGTTTTTGCTTCAATTCGACTTTTTACCAATTGCCCCAAAATCGAATACAAACTACCCTGCATATTTACGTTAAATTTTCTCAACTGCCGCCCCAATTTCTGTTTAACCCCTTCACTATTTGTCTCTTCATAATTTAATACAATGTTACTGTATAAAGTAACAAATTCTTTTAGTTTTTCGTTCGATTCAGGCTGGTTATGTACATAATCTTTTATCGTTGAATATTGCTGGTCCCAATAGTTCAATTTCAGCCAATTTAACGAGAACGTTAAAGCTCGATTTAACATGTCTTTAGACGGGATACGTTGCGCATGAGCAAAATCGTGGCGTAAATTTATCAGCCAATCGGGTAATTTTTTATTACGCGCAGTCTGGAATAACGTTTCTTGACTGGTTTTAGTCTGATTTACGACGCTTATATTTAAAAACCTAAAAAATCAATTTTAGATTCTATTTTTAGATAATATCAGGTTTGCGGCTTTACCGAAAAATCTTGGACATACCTCATAACAGCTGAAGCTTGCACCTGTCGTACAATTTCATCGGGAAACCCCTTATAAACTTCTAGGATGGCGCTTAAAACAATTAAAGTACCGTCAACACCAGAAAAGAGTCGGGGCATACGTACTTTCCATACGTTTAATATTTTTAAAGCATTTTGTCTCCTATTTACAGTACTGGCGTCGTCAAATATCTCGTGGTATACAAATTTCCATTCGGCACTGCAAGAAATTTATAGGTTAGACTCAATTTTTATAGGTTATGTTGGGATATTTGCAGGTTAGTTACTTACCTATCGTACCAGGGCACTTGCACTTGGTGTTTAAATACTGCAGGACTACCCATATTGCTAATTAATTATTTAGTTAAACAATTTGATTCAGTTATTAGTATAATTTTCATACCAACGTATACTCTCACGTGTATACGAAAGTAAACATAACAAATTGTCAATTGATTCTTGAATTGAATGGACCAATGAGTTTATTTCTATGAATGACGTTAATAAGCTTATTTTGCATACCACAAGGTGGCGCCAGTGTCCGCTGGAAAATTATCCTAATAACCCTAATCTGATATTAGTATATTAGTTTTGCCTAGTTTCTAGTATTGCCAATAGGAAATGGAATAGAATTTTGGAATAGCAATCACTCAACTTTTTGTTTTTTTTCCGTATGACGGTATATTTCTATTGGTCTGTGGCCACTGATAACCCCAAATCAACACGTTTATTTCTATCATGTCTGGTTTAGAATAGGTATATAAAATTAATGTTTTTTTTACTAATAAACGCATTAAAATGAAAACTGTTCGATGTGTTAAGAAAAATTTCGTACATGTCCATTTTACTTTATAGAATTACACATGTTTATATAAAATTGATTTTTTGATCTTCCATTTTGCTCGTTGTATGACGTCATCAACATAGTTTTATTTATGGCAATCCCCTACTTTTCTTAGTGATCATCCATCTGAAAATTTTGGGGGTGAAAGGTAATTGAAATTTTTGGAAATAATGATAACTTTTGGAGCATTTATATCATATTTTGCCATTGTATCTGATAAGTTTTAACAAAGTTTTTCAAAATTGTGACGTTATGAGAAACTCTTATTAGCTTTTTTTACAACTACGATGAACACACAAATAAGCCACACCTATCAGCATGCAGGAAAATCTTATGCTGTTGCAGAGTATAATCTGTAGCCTCTACATATAATAAATCCTAATTTCGTAATATTTAAATGTTTTATTCAGATCTTTTCTCTGATCGCCTTACAAAACTAGATAAAAAAAATTAACATTATAAAAATACAATCATTTTATGCAAGCATACTATAACTAAAAAGCTTACGGCGCCTCTTGCAACAGCTCGCACATTTGATAAAATATCTCGCAATACCCCTGTTTGTCCCTCGTAGTTCAATTTCGATTTCGTTAACATTAATCGGACGTTCCTTTTTGAGTTTCTTCTGTAGATATTCACGGAGCTCGTCTTTTGACTCCGCTGGAATTTCAGGTATGTCGTATTCAAATTTAACCAGCCACCCGCAATTTAGATAATCCCACATCAGTTGATCGATGCCCTTCACTTTTAATTCATCTCCACGGAGAAGAAGTGTGTCGAAGAACAATATTAGGTCTTTGCGATTCTTGATACTCAGTTTACGTGGAAGGCGTTCAGCGCAAGTCAACGTTATAGCGCTAGGCTGAGAAAGAGAAATTAATAAATAACATGATAAACTAATACAATGTCATAAGCTGTATTAAGGTTTTTGTTTACATTATTGTCGTAAAACATTTTATGATGTTACCATGGAATACCAACAATCAACAAGCAAAACAAAACACTGATGTGCGTAATATAAAGAAATAATAACCTGGCACCTAAATACAACCTAAACATAGAATCTATGACAAACTTTTAGATCTTTTGTACTCACCATTGTGATAGATGTTAATAGCTGAGAGAAAATGGCCAGCGACTTGTTGAGAACGCACGTTGTAAACAAAACACAAACACAACAAAGTTTCTTCTTGAATCCACCAATGAAATGACGATACAATGACGTAAGTGATAGCTTACGTTGGACGCTACAAGATGGAGCCACTACAGCATCAGTGTTGCCAATACCGGATATATCTCGAAGATATCTGGTGATATACAAGGATAATAAAAATGCTGAACACAAAACCGTGAAAGTAGAATGAAATTCAAATAGTAAGAGCCACATGGTATTTAAAAATGTTGTTAAACCATTCTTAAACCGGTTTAGCAAAATTAATAATTGAAAATTGTTTGTAACTTATGTAAGTTATCAAGGTTGAATGAAATCTGACGCCATCGCTTAGGGGTAGTGGTTGCCAAAAAGTCTGTTTTATCCATAGGGTTATCCATAGGGTGTATATTAATAGTAGGTAGCCAGGATATTTTGAAACTTTTGACAGTATTCAGAACGTCAGCGATTGCGAAACGTCAATTCAACACGCAAATGCATCGAGAATGCGATGAGGAGGAGAAAGACGCGCGCACGTAGGATATGTGTAACAATGTTGAAACAGCTTGGGTTTACAAAGTCAATGTGTATTTCGAGTGCGGATAGCAATGTTGTTATGCACTTTTCAAGGATTTTGTAAATGAGTCGCCATTTCTGTATCTTAGTTAGCTAGGATTTAGACAAATATTTTCATTCTGACAGTAGGTAGCGTCAAACGCTGTTTTTTTGACAATACCGACTGTCAGAATGAAAATATTTGTTTATCAATCAGAATATGTATCAAATCCTGGGTAGGTACTTGTTTTATTTTAATGCAGACACGATCGATCTCATGCAGCTAAACTATCAATTTTATATATTGTATGATAAAGTCAGGCGCCTGAAAATATGTATTTTTGGTTCCCCTGAACATTTTTGACCAAGGTACAAAAATATATCTGTGTGTGTGTCTATGTATGTACTCGGTTTTTGTGGCGACGATTCCGGAGAAACTACTAAAGGTATCAGGACGAAAGTTCATATTTAGAAGTTTCATGACCAAACTTAGAGCTGAACAGCTTTTGGTTCAAAAGAGTCCAAAGGAACTGGATGTTTCGTCGAAGCATTTTCAAGGATTTTGCAAATAAGCTGTGTCAAATCCTGGCTAACTATGTCCGTCTGTCCATCTGTCCGTCTGTCCATCTGTCCGTCTGTCCATCTGTCCATCTATCCGTCTGTCCGTCAGACACGATCGATCTCCATCAAATAGAATGTCATGCCTGGCCACATCAGTCTTTTTATAAATAATGTTTTTTTAACAAAACGACTAACAAATACAAAATTTAATTTTTTTTATTTATAAATAGATCTATGCATACAAATCTTAAAGATCAGCATACAGCTCTGATTAAATAATTAAATATGCGGTAGTTTAAAACTCGTTTAAAACACAACATTTAAATTAAACACACTGTTTAAAACATGTTTAAATTTAAAACAAAATAATTCGAAACAAAATATTTGTTTTAAAACATGTTTAAAACACAGTTGTTATTGCAAAATTATGTAGAACTTATGCTCTTTTCAGACAAAAGCATTAAATGATGAAAAGGAAAATGATGAAAACAAAAAGTATTGGAACAATAATGTGGACAGTGTATTGTTTTATAGAGGTCAATGCCATTGTTCCACTTCACGCCAACACTAATTTAATTGTGAAGACATGGCAAATTACCAACCGAACATAATCAACGACCACAAAACTATTGACTAATGAATTATCTACTTTATTATTAAACGTACAATTTTACCAAAATAGAAACATTGTTCTTTAAATACTAGCAACTCAATGAAACAACAAAAGACGTTTTCGATTATCGTACTACTTTATTAGTATAGAACACATCAAATAATATATATTTATATAAATACTTTGATACACAAAAATTACACTTATACGTACAAAACACTACCATACCATACATTTATTGATTGGGTTCATGGGGGACCCCACTGGACACCGATACGCGTCCGCGAATTCACACGAGTTCCTCAACGTTCCGATAACTCGAAACCGTCCTGGCGAATGCACGGCGGTCTTCAAACGATTTTTGGCCGCTTCAGGCCTCGATATACCGCACCAAACTTGGGCAAAATTCAAGAAAAACAGCTGATGATTGCTAATATTAAGACCTGGTAGCGATTGGTCCTTATGCGAAGCCAACCACTCTTGGTACGCCCTGAAGGCCTGCTTGATACCACCATTATCAGCGATGTTCTCACCTTGCGTTGTGATCCCATCCAGAGGCGCGTTGACTTCAGGTACCACGAAGGAGTTATACTGGTCCACAATGCATTTGGCTTTATCTCGGAATTTTTCAGTTGATTCATCAGACCACCACGTGTTGAGATTACCGTCTTTATCAAACAACCGACCCTTGTCATCGAAGCCATGGGTGATCTCGTGCCCAATGACCACACCGATTCCACCATAGTTGATGGCTTTCGGGAAATGCTGATGGTAGAAAGGAGGTTGCAAGATTCCGGCTGGAAACATGATCTGGTTCTTGTTCCTGCTGTAGTAAGCGTTGACGACAGCCGGCGCTGTGTTCCACATGTTCTTATCCACCATCTTCCCAATCTTCTGATGCTCGTTTCTCGTGAGATGCCTCAGGATGCTCAAACTATTCTCGAAGTAGTAATTCGGATGGACTTTGATATCCTTGTACCTCTCCGTCAACAGATTCTTGTTTAATATGATATCAGGGTAGCCTATCCTCAATCTCATAGCGTCGACTTTTGCTATCGCTATCGATCTTGTGGAATCGTCCAACCAGTCGGACTGCAGCAGTATGTGCTTGAAGGCGAACTCCAGCTGTTTCGTCATGAAGATGGTGTCGTTCTTGCTCTTCTCGTCAAAATGCGCGTTGACGAACAAGTTTCCTAAAGCCATTCCTAGGTTGGAGTTCACCTGGGCAACGCAGAACTGCCACCTTGGTGGTGATGCCTCGCGACCGAATAGCAAGTGGTAGAACTTCTGTTTCGCGTTCTGGAACCTCTCGTCTAAATTGTTCACCCTATGTCTGACGAACCTCCATAGAAGATAGTTAGCTATCACCCGAGGCTTCGTATTGCTCATCAGGTTGACCAAATCTTGAAGGTAACTCATACAATAGCAGACGATTGGTGTGGAGCTTAAAATATCCTTTTCCGAAACTATTGTGAAGTACCTAATCCAATCTATCTGCGGCAGAAATTCTTGCAACTCCCCAAGACTGAGCCTAGCGTAGATGCTAGTCAGGTTTCTTCTATCCTCAGGATCTGCTGTTATCATTGCGAGCTTGATCTCAAAATCTACTATATCCTTGACATCGTCGATGGCTTGGTCTTCAGGTGCACCCAGAATGTAAACAATATCCAATATGAACTGATGATAGGCTTCGATGTACTCCCTGGAAGTATCAGATAAAAAATATTCCCGAGATGGCAGACCCAAGGAAGTTTGGTCTATCTGGATGACGTACTCGTCCGAGTTTTTGATATCCGGTCCAATCCATTCCGATATCAGCAAGTCGTTATTATAAAGCCTCAACTGGCCGAGTAGCCATACAAAATCAAAACTGGATGCGTCCCAATCTGTCTCCAAGATAGGCCAACCTTTCAATTCGGTTAGTAGATGAAGTAACGGCTTGTCGCCTCTCTTGTCTATAAGGGTTTCCTTCATGCACGACCTATACAAGTTCTTAGCCTTGATTATTGGATCAGTGAACTCTGTTCTGATGGTGTTTAGTACTTCCTCGAAGTAAGGAGTTGGAACTGTTTGGTTTGGAGCGAAATTATACAGCTCCAAACTTATTCTATCGTCTTCTTTGTCGCAATTCTCAAATCCAGAATTATCTGAGTTGTCCTCTAAGAGCCTCCTGAGATGCAGATCCAGATTCTCCCGAAGCATTTCGAAGGTGTCGAAGCCACCATGGTCTGGTGGTATGGGATGATACTTGTGCCAGTTGCCACAAGCGTATTGGTAGAAGTCTTGACATGGAGCTATAGTGTTATCCATGTACTTCTTCATGTTCTTGGCTTGGTACTTCCTTAGATCGTGGGGCGATAGCTTGTTATCCCATAGTTTGGCCTGATCTGAATCTTCCTCGCTCTGATTACGGTATATCGAGTTGTTTTTAGTTCCGTATGCGGCCTGCTGAGATGGTGTTGTTGAAGCCCTAGCCGAACTTGCCTTGTTTAGGAGTATCTGCAATGGAATTGGGATATTGTCTGCCTTCAGATGTGCTTTTGCAAGGATACCTTTGTTGTTCTGATTACTCTTAGTAACTTTTCCCTGAGCGGTGTCCTCATCAGCATCGTCAGAACCAGGGAGAAAACTGGTTGTGCCGCTATCGGTCGGTTTGGTGACTTTAGATCCTTTCAGCTTACGGCTGGCCTGAGTTTCTCCATTTTTCTCTGTGGACTCGTCATCAGCGGAGGGTGTGGCGCATGTGCTTGATCTCTCTTGAAAATTGGAGAGTTCCTTACTGTCTTCGGTGACGTTCAATGGAATTACCTTTTTCATGCGATTATCGCCGGCCCTGGTCCTCCCCCCATTTACAAAGTTTACTATGTCTTGTGGGCAACCAAGAAAACGTTCCATTGCATTACTATCAGCCTCTACTCGCTTATATCTCTCGGTTACGACTGAATCAGAGGCTTCTATTTTATCGTCACTTGGTAAGTCCTTTTGTATCGCATGAGTGGTATGATAAGATGTGTGAACTATTTTAGGGGAAGTTCCATGCGTGTTTGGAGTTGTTGGAGACCAAGTCGGTGTGGTTTCTTTCGTGGTACGCGTTTCACTGGCTGGAAACGTATGTTCTATAGGTTCTCTTTCAAGGGGAATGCTTGGTTTGTATGTAAACGTCTGTGCTGATACTCTAGGACCGCCCCCATGAGAATTTGGCCTCATGGGATGATAGCATGGCCTATCGTAGTTCTCTTCCCAATCGCGTGGATTGAGAAATTTCGATTCTTTTGCTATGGTGATCTGTGTGCCGACATTGTCGAGCTGAAGAACTCGATCGATACTGTTAATTTTTGCGCGCTCCGCGTTTTTTGAATGTGCCGAATTATTTCTGTGGTGGATTGTACCGTTGACTTTGGTACCTCTGTTTTGTTCCGTTGGACGGATATTGTCGTTGTTGAGTATTGCTCCGTCTGGAAGATGGGGCTTCTTTTGTACGTCGCTTAGTGTAGCAAAGTAATCCTTGCTTAGTCTTGGTGTGTTGATGATATCGAACAGCGTTCTTCCGCCGAGTAGGTTGGCTTTAGGTGTAAAGTTCGTGCTACTCTCTAAAGCGTCAGTATTGCGGGTAGTAGTATCTTGGCAGATTTTCTCTTTCGCTTTTGGTGTGTTCTCTTGTGGAATAGGGTAAGCTTTGAAAAAGCTGAGGTCTGGCTGATGTGGCGCAATGTCTGGTGTTGGCGTTGTCTGTGCTTCGACGTTGGTAGCAGGTGTGGTGCTCGAGGATTTGGCTACAGCATCTTTTGAATTACACAATACCGTATCATGCTTTAAAGCTTGTTCAGGTAGTATCGAGAAAGTGGGTTCCGAAACCATCTTATCGGCAGGTATCTTCACAACTTTATCTTTACGTATATCATTACAAGAACCTGTTGTACCTGTTGTATTAGTAACATTCTTTGCAGGACTTTTATGGGCGCCGCTTGTTCCACTAGCTCCATGCGTCATATCGCATTCAGGATTTGGTTTTTGCGCGATCTTATTGACCAGCTCCTCAACGCCTTCGCCATCGAACAAGTCTTCATTGCCTTGTCCGCTGGGAAGAACACCACTATTCCCACTGACGTCATCATTTATTTCTATCGGTGGTAAGCAATGAGGTTTTTCGTTTTGAGTGTTCACCGGGCTTACAAATGGCATAATCGTTATCTGAATATCTATAATTTTCGCTCCAGGCAAAGGTTCTGGTGCCTGTGGTGGTTTGAGATCATCACAGGTGTGGCACGTGGAAGAAGGTTCGTTTACGCCCGATAGCTTATCTTCTATATCCTTAAAGTTAAACTTAAGTTGCTCTTCATTAGCGTTTCTAACGTTTCCTTTCGGGAAATAAATGTTGTCCTCTTGAGAATCTCCTCCAACGTCTTTGACCGAGAAAGGATCAAGTAGGTCTTGATCCTTGAAGGTAAACTGATCAACGTTTGAATTTGAATTGTCTAAGTTAAAATCTATGCTCTCAGGATCTTCATTGCTGTTTAGAGAGAACGGTTTCACATCATTTCCAGGGCCAGTTGGACAGTCACTATTTTCACTACTTTCAAATGCATAGGTTGTTTTATCTATGATGCAGCTAGACTTCGTGGGTTCAGTTTCTGTACTATCTAGGTTTAGTGGTTTGGTGATAGCTTTCTGCGTGGTGACATAAACCAGACATGTCAGATTGAGGGGGGTTCCACTTATAATTTTGCTGGCATCTTGCTCGTTGAGTGGCGGCAGTTTTATCGTCGCAATGCCTGCTGGAGCGACGGCGTTTATCATAGCTTTGTCTCCTTCGTTTGTGCATGCTGGAGTGGTCGATGTAGTAGTTTTTGGCGTTTTAGGTGTTGTTTTACTTGGTGGTGGTGGTTGGCCACTTGAGGATTTATTGTTGATACACGGGTACGGACATTCAGATTCTCCAAATTGCGGAGGAAATCCTTGTGTTGCATTTCCGCCAGAATTGAGTTTCTCTTCGCCTCTCATTTGGTTTGCGGCGAGTTCGTCCTTGCCGTAAGCTTCTTCTGGCATTTCTTGAGTGGCGTTCTCTTTGGGTTTGATGAGCTTTTGCTTTATCTTCTCGATTGTTCCCTTTGCCTTGCCTGCTAAGCTTTCGTTATGACAAAGGTCTGCTATGTTGATATGCTGGTTTGCCAACTGTTCTTTGATCTGTTCAAGTGCCTGTTCTTTCTCTGTTGGCGGACGATGGTGGATTTTGGCATCTTGCCACGATGGATCGATATATCTGCCGTCATTCGGCAATTTATAAATCTTTTCCGCTATCTTTATTCGCGTATCATTTAGTATTTTGTTCGTGTGATTTCTTAGTTTGACGGTGCCGTTTCTAAATCTTTCTGCCGCCTCGGTGAAATTGGTGCGGTTTTTACTCTCTTCCAGCGGATTTCCTTTGAACACTTTCGAGAAGGTTTGCTTCGTGTTCTTCAGAATATTCTTGGTGCCGTTGACCAATTTCGAGTAGAGCATATCTTTGGTGTTATTCTGGCCGGGGTAGGCCGGACTGGTGTACAATTTACAGCTGCCGTCTGGGTTTTGATCGCAATTCTGTATATGGGCATCGTCACTGCCTCCGGCATCGGTGTTGGTATCACCACCAATTTCATCTTTATCATATTCTTCGACCTTTTGACTCGATTTCGTGTGGGGTACCACATGGCAGATTTCTTCACCTGACTGAGGATCATACTGACACACGATTTGTTCGTCTTGTCTGATATCTGCTGCAGTGGGGGGGCCGTCAAGACTTGGCTCCGGCTTGTTACTCTTGACGAGCATATTGTCCAAGTTTCCCACGACCATGTTCGGCATATTGGTGTACTGCTTCCGAAGATCGGTCAGTGTGTCAGGATCGGTCGTGAGGAAGACTAAGCAAGATTGGTTTGTCAGTTTATTGTGCACTGGTCTATTTTGGTTGGTGTCTTGGTCATAGTCTTTGTTATCTTCTTGCACGTTGTCTCTGGGCGTACCGGCTGAGATCTTGAACATACCGGAGTTGCCATCGACCAGTTTTCCTCTTGCTAAAACGTTATTCCCTCCGTCGAGAACTTCAACCATATGATCCTTGGATTCATATGGTGTTCCCTCGTCACTGTGCGATTCCGGGCCTCCGCCTTTATCAACCACTAGTTTACCCCTTGCTAAAACATTATTACCGCCGTCGAGTACTTCAACCATATGATCCTTGGATTCATATGGTGTTCCCTCTTCACCGTGCGATTCCGGGCCTCCGCCTTTGTCCGCCACTATTTTTCCTCTTGTTAAAATATCTCCATCGTCGAGTACTTGAGCCATATCATCCTTGGCTTCATATGGCATTCCATCGTCATTGTGCGATTCCGAGCCTCCGCCTTTGTCCATCACTAGTTTTGCTCTTGTTGAGATATCATTACCACCTCCATCGAGAACTTCAACCATCTGATCCCTGGATTCGTATTGTGCATCTTGCGGGTCGTCTCCACCTTCATCGAGTGTTGATCGTCCAGTGACCTGGTCCTCGGCGAATTTACGATCAGATATTTTGAAGTAAGATGCACGAACGTCTGGCAGCAATTCATCCTCAGTAGACAGATCAGTATCATCGATTTCAACTGCGTTGAATGCGGTACAGTGGTCATCCATTGTGGTCGTGGATTCCTTGTAGTAGTCGTTCGAAAGCGTGGGATTTCTTGACGTACTGGTACTTGTAGACTCATCACGAAATATTCTCGTATCCAATGAGTCTACATTAACGAAATTTTCGTGGAATGGCGAGTGGTAATTGTCGGAAAAAATCTGCTCCTTACTGTCACCCTTTTCTTTGTAAGGTGGCGTTCTACCGACGGTATCCCGTTGATATCCACTATACTTCGCAGTATCAAACCCCGACCGTGTTTTCATGGTATTGCAGGCAGTGGTAGTGCAGGCAGTGGTAGTGCAGGCAGTGGTAGTGCAGGCAGTGGTAGTGGTAGTGCAGGCAGTGGTAGTGCAGGCAGTGGTAGTGCAGGCAGTGGTAGTGTCGCAGATGGTTGTATCCGTTGTATCCGTGGTGTCTATTGACATAACTTCCGTAGAGGTTACAATGGTCACCGTCTGCGTTGGATTCAAACGATAACTGAAAGATTTGGATTTATTAAGTTGGTCTTTGGCGAATTGTTGTTCTAAGGTGTTGTTCTTATCGGCATGAGCTGTTTGGTTGGACTTGGACGTCACCGCGCAACTCGTATTTACGTTCTTGACGGCATTGTCATCTTCGTCGTCCATCGAATCTAAAATATTCTTGCATTCCTCTAGAGAGATGGTATGGATGGGCACATCGGATACGGTGGAAGCAGGCTTATTCACCATGTCCAGAATTGAGCCGTCACCGGACATCGCCCTTGGGGTTGTCTCGTGGCATTCTTGTTTCTTGCTTACTGCTATTGTTCCGGACGTCATCTCCAAGGATTCGGTATAAGGGTTAGTATTATCAACATCATAGAAACCGTCTTTTTTAAATGGTACGTGAAGAGCGACTTTGGTGTGCATTGCGTTATTGAGGCTCTTCCGAGAAACAAATGCAATCGGGTCTAAGTCACCGAGCGGCAGGTACTCAACCTCCTCGCCGTCGTCTTGCTCGCGTGTTATTTTATTGTTGTCATCGCTGGGAATAATTTTCTTTGCTTTTGGTTTTGCCTTCGAATATCTATCCATATGGTTATGATTTTTAGCGGGTGCGTTCTTGCTGTACGTCTTCAGCTTTTTGTCTTTGTAGATCTTCTTCTTGCATGTACATTCCTCGACTACGGATTTAGAATTAGTGTCGACACCGTCATCGTTAGCGACGCCGTCTTCGTCGCTGTCCTCGGGTTTTTTTTTCGCTTGCTTATCGACATTTGGCTTTGGTTCAGGTTCGGCTTCCTCATTTTGATGAGTTTTCTTCTTCTTCGTGTACGGCTTTTCTTCGTCCTCGTCGTTTGATTTATTAAACGGTGGAGCCTCTTCGTTTTGCTCAGGTTTCTTGACCGGTTTGGATTTTTCCTTTTTTGACTTTTCTTCAGTCTTATCTTCAGTGCTATCGTATCTACCGTTGTCTTCGTTCTTAACCGCTTTCGAATCACCTTTGGAACCCTTAGTATCTTTGGGACCCGTTTGCATTTTGCATTTTGGTTGACACTTTTTTAATTCGTCGCACACGTTCGATTTTTGTGTTGTCGTAGTGATACAGTCCTCGTCCCAATTGTAATTCTGCAGCGCGGGTTTGTTTTTCGGGTTTTTTGGCTGACCACCTCCTACGCAAGGATCGCTATCCTCGTTACTGTCGTCTTTTTCGCACCCTATCCTCTTCACTTTCCGTTCAGCAGGCTTTAATCCTTTTATTTTATCAGGTCGCATGAAGACTTCAGCCTTGGATTCCTGTGTTGCTAGGTAATCCCCAGTCGCGTCGTCCAATAGCATCTTCGAAGGATCTATGTCATAGTCAAACCTATCATCAATTTGTACACTGCCGCCGCCGGGTGACGTTGTGGCGACACATCTACTCGTGGTACAGTCCGACTCAGGAGTTGTGTCGCACTCAGTAGTTGTGTCACACTCAGTAGTTGTTGCACACTCAGTAGTTGTGTCGCACTCAGGAGTTGTTGTACACTCAGGAGTTGTTGTACACTCAGGAGTTGTTGTACACTCAGGAGTTGTTGTACACTCAGGAGTTGTTGTACACTCAGGAGTTGTTGTACACTCAGGAGTTGTGTCGCACTCAGGAGTTGTGTCGCACTCAGGAGTTGTTGTACACTCAGGAGTTGTTGTACACTCAGGAGTTGTTGTACACTCAGGAGTTGTTGTACACTCAGGAGTTGTTTCGCACTCAGGAGTTGTTGTACACTCAGGAGTTGTGTCGCACTCAGGAGTTGTAGTACACTCGGTGGTTGTGGTGCATTCAATAGTTGTCCTGTGCTTAGGAGTTGTGGTGCTGCACTCAGGAGTGGTGGTGCACCCAGGAGTGGTGGTGCACTCAGGAGTGGTGGTACATTCCTCGCTACATTCCTTTGCGTGGTTATCTGTCATCACTTGGTACTCAATGTCATCTCCGCAGTTTGAAGCAGCTTCAATATCTGGATACGGACACTGTGGGGTCGTCGTGCATTTAGTTGTTGTCGGGCATTTTGTGGTATCGCACTCATTTGTTGTGCTGCATTCATCAGCAGTGGTTGCACACTTATCGGTAGTGGTACACGCGGACGTCGTTGTTTCATCGTTGCACGGCATATCGGTGACGAAGCCGTTGATGCTTACGGTGATATTTTTGGAACCGTCGCCTTCGGGATCTTGGAATAAAAAGGAAGGATCCTTGTAGACATCCAACTCCAGATGTTGGCTGGTTTCTTTGGGTTCGCCGCACGGCGGGAACATGTTGTCTATCGCGATAACTTCGGATCCATTGTGCTTCTTATTCGCGCACTTATTGTTACATGCTAACACGCACATCTTGTCATAAACATCTGCTGGGTTCTCGGTGGCCTGATGAAGCAATTCGCACGGGCAGGGTTCCTCTGTTGTCGTCGTTGTACACTTAGTAGTAGTAGTCTTATGCTTTTTCATGCACTTTGTTGGCGCTGGTATTTCGATATTATCAGGTTGTGTTATCTTCTTGGTCTTCATGGCATTCTCCATAGCCTTGGATGTCTGGCAGCCAAAATCCTCCGTCGTCTTCTTCATGTCTTTGGCCTTCAGGGCGAGAACCTGCATCATATGCTTGTCGTGCTTCAGTTTCTTCTCGGTGGGGCTTATCGTAGGTTTTACCGACGTGTAGGTATGTCCAGTCTTGCAGCTTGTTTCTCTACTATCCGATATAAGCTCGTTGATGTTGACAAAATCTGTAGGTACTTCCAATGTCTCTTTAAGCTTCTTCTGGCTGTGTTTCTGTTTCTTAAACGGCTCTCCATTCTTTCCGGTACTGAGGACGTTGTTATACCTGAGTTCGCTGATTTCGTTCACTTCCGTGTCACTGGGTATAGTATCGCTGATGATGTTCAATGGGCACTTGTGGCCGGCGAGATTACACTGACACGCGCTCATGTTATGCTTCGTAATTTGTCCAACGTCTGGGACAAGAGGGTTGCCAATAAACATGTTGTCGCCGGATGTTGCTTCTGGGCCTGCACGCATTTGGCTTGGATTTGGGCCGATGAATATTGGCTGAACTTCTGACACCTGGGAATTCGCTAGTGAATCCGTTTCCAACTGCGTGGGGATTTGGGAATTAGGTAATTCTTGGTTGGAGGGATCGTTTGACACTAGGTACATTCCTCTTGGTACTAATGCTTCCTGAGATGGTTTGATTTCGTACAGTTCCGTGGGTTCCGCTGGGTACTCCTGAGGGCTATGCTTCTTCACCTTTTTCGTTTTTTTCAATGATGCGGATTGACGTCGCTTAAACTTGGCTTTGTGTTTCTGTTGTTTCTTGAGCTCCTTTTTATGCTTCTTGATCGCGGTCGCTTTCAATTTACCTTTTGCTCTGTTCTTTCCTTTGATGCTCGTCTTGACGGTGGTCGACGGCGTATGCCTAGTTACCTTAACGGTGGACGTAACTTTGAAGTTGCTTGACGAGTTCCCCGTATGTATTCTTGTATTTTTTGATATGTGCGTGCGGTTATGTGCCGGCAATTCGCTCGGCCGTTTATCGTCTTGCATGGTTGCCTTCTTCCGGTGGAGTTTGTTATTCGCATCCTTGGAATGAGCTTTGGTCTTGTGTTTGGTGTAGGTGTGGATGGCGTTATGCTTTCTTGTGGCGGGCTTCTCGTTCTTCACCGTGGTTAACTTCTTGTTTAGCTTGACAGCTCCTGTGCTACGCTTCGATCTGCCTTTTAAACTAAACCAATGGCGGTTGTTAGTTTCGTCGCTGTGATTCAACTCACCATCCAAGTTCTTGATGTTCTGCCGCACATGACTTCTAATTGAAGTGTTCCAGTCGTACAAGTCGCGCCTGCCTTCTTTATGGAAACCTCTTATGCGCCACTTACGTCTATTGATATCTTCTTTAATATTATCTCGAATCTGTTCGATCTTCTCGTTATAATCTAGTGTGTTGCCATTACCGTATATGCTCTGGTCGTCTTCTTCTTGCGCTGCTACCGTACACAGCATGTGGCATACGACGATTGACAATAGGACTATTATAGACTTATATATGCAAACCGGTTTGCTTGATGATTTTTCGTGCTGACCTTTCCCGGTAGTCTGCGTACATCGCATGACAATTCTATCTACTATGTTCCGGACATCTATTGCTTAATTGCACAGAATGAGCGGGCATTCGGTGCATTTGCGAACACTTGTCAAATATGACAAAAGTATGACAAACTCCGGTCAAATTTGATAGGTAAAATTCACAAGAATCTACGACCATGAAAACGTCAGGTGGGATTATTATTTTATACGGGGTGTAGAATGAAGTGAGGGATTTTGCTATCTAACCGCTGCGCTGATCTTATTTTAATCATTTTTTTTGTTTAATCGTAGTTTGATTCCTCAGCAACGATACCATCATTGATTGTCAACGGATATATGTAATAGATAGTTAGGCATGAGTTAGTCGGGGCCAGGCAATTGCATCCAAAGGGCGGGCAGGGGTTTACATTGTAGCGTTTTCAACTAATACACGTTTATTATGCACGCACTCGGTACAAACTGCACCGAGTCCGAGCATAAATATATAATAAATATACAGGGTGTTAGTAAATAACTGCGACAAACGTCAGGGGGTGATTCTGCATTAAAAAATAATGACAATTTGCTATATAAACATATGTCCGCAAACGCTTCGTTTTCTGAGATACGAGCTGTTAAAGTTTTTCTTAAAATGTGACGCATCAAAAAAGAAAAAAAAACTTTATCTCAGAAAACACAGCATTTTCGGACATACGTTTATATAGCAATCTGTCATTATTTTTTTCATTTAGAATCATCCCCTGAAGTTTGTCGCCCTTATTTACTAACACCCTGTATAAGTAAAAAACGCTATAATTTGTGAATGAATTTTGCTCAACCACCTGCCCTCTGTATGCCATGGCTTCGAAAACCCCATTCCTAAGTATCTATATCCGTTTAGAATTAATGATACCATGCTAGATATTTTTATCAACGACTAACATATAATAAGTTCATTGCATACGTATCCATGACTACCTATGTAATCCCCATCATGATACACGCCAATGATTATAATGACACTAGCGTTGTATAATATTGACAGATCGTTCAAATAATGACTTCATTATTTGAACGAACTGTCATCATTATACAACGCTAGTGTCCAAGTCTGTCAAAACATACGTGGATGACAGTTATGTGACAGTTCGCCTCGCCATCCTTGACAAATACATTTTAAATATTTGATATAAAACGGAATTTATGTGCTCGTCAAATAATATACTATTGTTCAAATTACAGTTTTCACTATATACAGGGTGCAAAAGCAATAGTTATTAACGAAGTCAAATCATTTTTAAGAGACACTCGATCCCCAAAAAAATACAATACAGTTGCCCTTTTGGGAAACGACGCGGGAAATTTTGGGTTTCAATATTTTATTTCGTCCGCAAATGTGATTATAGTGTGAAATTCCTAAAAGCTACCCTAACGTCCACGTTCTCGATCTTTCACAGTTTACAGCAATTTCGCAACTTTTAGCTTCTTTACAAGATTTATAATAAAATTCTGCACAAAAACAGATATGCATATTAAAGTTTTCTTAAATACAGTGGCCCTTAAACTGCAAGCGCCCAAATATTATACAGGGTTAATCAAAAGTATCCGAACAACTAATAAATTCCTCAAACGCAAAAAAGAAAAAAATCAAAAAGAAATTTAAACAGAAGTTATTTTGGTTTTAAACAAGCTATCATTTAAATTATTATTAATATACAGGTGCTCATATTATTCTGAAAATTTGGTAACCTTTCCTTTTTCAAATGGAAGACCCCAAATATATATAATTTTTTATTTTAAATTACATCTACGAGTTTTTTGCATGAATAATTCTTTTTTGAGTTATAAGGAATTAATCGATATTTGTCAAAATTACCGGCCTAAATAATTCTTTTGCCATAAAATAAAAGAAAAAACAAATTCAAACGAAAGTGTTTAGTTCTAAGCAACCTATCGTCTAAATATATCTTTAATATTCATATTCATTTTAAAATTTGGCATCTTCCATTTTCTTATATGACACCCTGTATATTTTTACATTTTTTAATTCTAAGATTAATTTGTTTTGAGCTATAAGCATAAAGCAATTAATCAAAACTCATAAATTTTTATTTTAACAGGATAGAAAATGAAAATTACAAAAAACAAAACAAATTAAATATTCAAACGGCAAAATTAAGATAAATGTGCACGTATGTGGAAAATATTCCGTATGTATAGTTGAGGTTCGATTAATTATTGCTCAAAAACGATGCATTATGTAAAAAATGTGATTCCAACAAGAATTTTTTTTTTATTTTAACATTTCTCTAAGATGTTAAAATTAGATAAAAAATCATAATAAAATAAACAGCCTATATATTGAAAATAAATTTAAACGAGAGCTTGTTAAAAACCAAACACTTTTGTTTGAAAAATATTTGGAATTTTTTTTACAGTTGGAGAATTACGGTAGTTTTGACCAGTACTAAAAAGTCCTAAAAAGATTAAAAATATGAATAAAATAAACATATTAAAAATATCATTACACGATAGCTTGCTTAAAACCAATACAACTTTTTTTGAATTGAATTATTTTTAATCTGACCAGGATCTTGCTTTACACTTGTATAGAGACATACTAGACAGACATAATGAATGAGATTTTTCAGCCAGACAGGCCTTCAGATTATCTACCGAATCGCAAAAACAAGAAGGCCGCTTACACATGAATTACTTTAGTGTTAATTGGTGCTCCTATTAGCATTCAATCGATTATACGTGGAATGGTAATCGTTAGAAAAAAACACACTCATGAATTTAGGCCCGAAACAAAGTTAATGGTTTGTCGTTTAAGCGACAGATTTTTTCCCTGCAAATTATATTTCACAATTCTCATAATGCAATGATATTTATGTATTCATAATAATTTATTGATACACTCGCTTTAGTTGAGTAATAGTAATAATGATAATAATAATTGATGTGAATATATATATAAGGAATAATAGAACAACAAGGATATTCTGATAATAAATTATGTTGGTATAACAATATAAAAAATGTTTTTCGATTGGTTTGCTAGGGAAGTAATTAGTTTGGATTAATTAGCAGGAAGGTGGAAATTAAGGTTATCCAAAGCTTGCTCTGATTTATGTTATATTATTAGAATAGAATATTCATCTTTCACTAATAAGGCGTAG
Source organism: Melinopterus prodromus (assembly GCA_964023965.1). Lineage (NCBI taxonomy): Eukaryota > Metazoa > Arthropoda > Insecta > Coleoptera > Scarabaeidae > Melinopterus > Melinopterus prodromus. The sequence goes on from OZ030390.1 coordinate 102,562,577, forward strand.
GAGGTCACATGGCTTGTAGCTGTCAAGAATGTACCTTGGAGTGATCAAGATAACGTCTACACCTACAAGAATGTACGCAGCTTGCAATGTGCAAGAGTATATAATTTCAGTAAAAGTAAAACATCTCTACTTGTAGTGTTAAAAAATATCTGAGAACGAACTTTATTGAATGGAATGGACTTTTAAACTCGGAAGTGTTTAATTATCTCAATAAAACCTGCATAACAATGAAATGAAAGTTTGAGGGTCCTTTCACGAAACAGCCAAGGATGATCGTTAATTTCCAAGATCATTGCAACATGACATGGAGCAATGTAAATACCGCTAATAAATAATACTAAAACTAGATTTTATACCATTCATAGATTTTATATATGAATACTAGATTTGGTTGTCGAAAATATTGTTGTATTTATTTAATACAGTAAGTAGAAAGGTGCAATATGTAACTTCCCAATTCTCGGAAAGTCCTTTTAACCCTGATTTTGGTGCTAATTTGATAAATTGGTATATAATCTAGGGAAAACCCAATGATAAACTTGGATGGTTTGGTGGGTCTCTTTTCACGAACACTCATGACGGCAATGTAATTACATCGACAAAAAATGTAACCCGGTACGAATTTAAACCAAACAAGACACGCGATGTGAAAAATAATACCGCAAAACGTTATTGGAATATTAAGGAATAAGTACCATACACTCGTTCATTTATTATATGTACCTGCATTATGTGTGTCTATCGATTTAACATTATAACTGAGTGTACTGTTTGGAAAGGTGTGGTAACATTTTAGTGTTTGTCATGTCTTGAGTCCAGAAAAGATTTGTAAATGAATCGGTGCGTGCAAGAACAAAATAAGTCAAATTCTTGCTGTCCAGTGATAAAGAAAAACTGTATATTTCAGCATCATTTTCATTTAATGATTATTCTATTATGCATTTTATTTTTTTTTCGTTTGGAAAGCATAAAGACTAAATTAATTCATAATCATATTAATCATGTATGTGGCTTATTTGATGATAACATAAAAAAATAATGATAATGATAGAAATACTATGAGTAAATATGAATAGACGGTTTTATCAGTTTTTGATTATATAGATTGTTTAGTTCATAAACACCATAAAAAAATCTGATGTGGCCAGGCACATGACTTTATCATACAAAATATAAAATTAATAGTTTAGCTGCATGAGACTCTATTTGATTTAGATAAATTGTGTCTGCATTAAAATTAAACTAGTTAGCCACGATTTGACAGATATTTTCATAGTCAATAGTATCAATAGTAGGTATTGTCAAAGCATCAGCATTTGACACTACCTACTGTCATCAGAATAATAGTTATTTATCTCACAAGTGCCGAAAGTACGGAATAGCGCGACGAGCGGTAATCCGGCGTGTCACCGAAGGCGGAGCGTCGCATGTGAGCGAGGCGCACTATGTAGTTTTCGGCAAGAGTGACATCAACGTTTTCTGTGTTGCTTTTTTAGAAATACGTATTTTAAAAAAATTCAAAAATCGTTATATTTCTGTATAGGAAATGTTAGGTTGATACCTAATTCAAGTTCTGACAGATTTATATTCGTTCAAGATACTGTAGCTGTCACATCCGTACCAACATACTAAAATATAACTACACTCATCGCTATACTTTATTTACAATTTTTTCAATTTAGCGTTTTTACAATTAGGTATCACAACGGGTTGATATTTCCTATCAACAAACAATCAAATTGGTGATCTTATTTTATTTGAATTTTGCATTTTGTACTTTGCCGCACTAGACTAGAGCGGCTACGTTCCATAGCGGTTCGCCAACCTCTGATGAAATCAGCTGTTTTCGAATGTGACAGCCATAGACATTTCTGTGGTGACACCACAAAAAAATATTTGTCAAAATCCTGGCTACTATGTACTTTCATATCAATGCAGATGCGACCGATCTCGATCAAATAGAATTTGCTCTTGCAGCTAAACTACGAATTTTACCAAAAAATATCATAGGCATAAATTATTCAAAATTTTCTCTACTTTAATTTATTATTAACTATTTTGACGAAATTACAGAAATGGCGGCTCATTTGATCTCGATCAAATAGAATTTGCTCTTGCTGCTAAACTATTAGTTTCACCAAAAAATGTCAAAGGCATAAATTATTCAGAATTTCCTCTACTTTAATTTATTATTTAACTATTTTGACGAAATTAGAGAAATGGCGGATCATTTGCAAAATCCTTGAAAAAGGCTTAGAATAAACTACCAGTTCCTTTGAACCCTTTTGCACCAAAAGCTTTTCAGCTCTAAGTTAGGTCATGAAACTTCTAAATATGAACTTTCGTCCCGATACCTTTAGTAGTTTCTCCGGAATCGTCGCCACAAAAATCGTTTACACACACACGCACACACAGACACACACACACACACACAGACATTTTTTTGTACCTTGGTCAAAAATGTTCAGGGGACCCAAAAGGACCTATTTCCGCTAAAAACTCAATTTTTGTTTTTGGCATGATTACAATACTTTATTATACTGCGTATGATAAAGTAAAAAGGTGGAACTTTACTGTTAATTTAATGTCACTGAAGATAATTGAAGAACCTACAATTAGCAAGAATTAAATCAAATTAAATTTTATCTAATATTAAAAGAAACATAATTTTTATAAATCTATATCTTGCATACCAAGGGCAGATTTTCAATTGATTCTAATAAGCTTTTTTTTTGTAGAATATAGTCGGGTATTATACTCTTGCATTGTGTTTGTATTCGACTATCTATAAAAAAGCGTTACTATTTTGCATTTGTCTATTGTGGTAGGTTTCTTTTTGTAAATTTTAAAACGAAATACCTTATAATTTTAGTCATAGAACCCCTAAAAAACTGTCTGTATGAGTTAAATTTTGCAAATGATTGTGTAGAGTGAAAGACTTCATTTTTAAAATAACAAAATTGTTAGTTAAAATGCCATATTTTAATGTTGCAAGAAATTGTTAGAGCAAAGTGTCCACAAAGTGGAAATATGTTATTTTGTAACATTTGTGTGTGTATGTATGTCTATATATGTGTACCCGTTTTTTGACTGATATTTTCATACTAGTGAGAGTAGGTAGTGTCAAACGCTGATCTTTTGACAATGCCTACTGTCAATAGAATCAAATTATTTGTCAAATTCCGGCTAACTAGTAGTATTTTAATGCATACACGACCGATCTCGATCAAATAGAATCTCATGCAGCTAAACTATTAATTTTATATATGGTATGATAAAGTCATGTGCCTGACCACTTCAGATTTATAATTTTATTGCATGTTGATTTGAATAATTTGTTATAAGAAAAATTTGAAAAAGTATTTGTCGTTAAATTCGGGTTTTCCCTTAATGTTGTTTATTAAAACTGGAAGTTTTTATTTTTCTGCATATTATATTATACATAATAATACCATTATATTATACATAAAGTTATTATTATGTTCATTAAATGTTATTATTAAATATTGTCCTGTCTGTCCAATATATTCCGCATTGAATACAGAACATACTACTTTGTAAATGCCACTTTTTCTAAAACAAAAACTTTGTTCTTACTATTAATTAGTATACTTGCAATTGTATTTTAGAAGTTATAATGTTGTGTAGAAGTGATAATGTTGTATTTATGAAGAATGTTTTAATGTGTTTGTGTATTGTCGGGTGACAAAGATTCGAAATATATTTTGATTTGCGTACCATATGTAGATACATTTGTTTTAATAAATGGTTATGTTTCATTCAATTTTATATGGATACATTTTTGTATCCATTATATTCTGCAGTTTGTGTGATAGTATTGTATTCATTGTTATAATTTTCTTTTGTAAATGATAAAGAAATAACTCTGTTAATTAATTTAAGATGTCTATTCCAAAAAAATAAAATCGAAAAAAAAAATCGAAAATATCATCGACGAATCGACCGAAAATGTTTACTACTCGGTACAGTAAATATTTTATTTTTTGGAATATAAACATTCCATATAAATTAATCTCTACTAGCAAATAAGCTAGAGTATTTACGCAGTTAATATATTTTATGCCAAAGAAATATATTTTGATCCAAATAAATAAATTCAAAAAAATATGTTTCTTATAAACATAAAATCTGTGTACTATGCATCTTATTAGATGATGTACGATATATGTTTTCATGTGAAAGTTGCATGCAAAAACTATAAGCATTTAGGCACAAATATGGAGGATTACTGTAGCATTGGCAATGAAATAATCGAGAAAAGAAAGGTTAAATCTACAAATTAATTATAAAGTCAAATTACAAAGTTAACAAATTATAAACTTTATCAGATAGTAATAAAACCATCGCAATTTTTGATACGAGAAAAACAAACACAAGGCAAATTCTTCTAATAGTAGCTTGATCTTAATCACAAGCTTTATCTTGATAATGTCAGTTGTAAAATAATAGAAATTTTAAGTTCTTTCTTTAATGCGGATATTGCACTGCTGCAGTGCACCTCAACTGGTCAACAAACTTTTATAATAAGGTAAATGCACTCTTAAATGAAATGACGCATGTTCTGGGGGATTTATAAAGATCCCAGACGGTTCTGCTTTGGCAAATCGAGTTTTTCGAGACAGTTTACTCGCATGTGACGCACTTTAAACGACAGCAGGGCCGGCCCTAGGCGGTAGGCAAGGTAGGAAACTGAACTACAATAAAAAAGCTCTAAAATATTGCTTGAATCTAGAAAATAAAGGAATAGTAAAATACAATCAAATACAATCGGAATTGACAGGCTGCAGGCCGTTCCTATATTTTAAGATGCATAGCAGCCAATAATAGACATACTGAAATAAAATAGCTCATTAACTTTTATAAGGAATTAAGATCAGATATATTTGACAACGTTATCCTAGGAGCTGAAAAGTTAGCTAACGAAGAAAAAAATAATAATATGAAAGTGTCCTGTAGTGTAGTGATTCTATGCAAAAATCAAAAGAGAAATATAAAATAGTCCTGACGACCCTTTTGAGGTCTTATACGATATCCACAAACTTAAAGAAAATATTATAAGTAAGAACGAATTACTGGCACATTCCAAAGATATAGAAACCGCTTTAAAAGTTGGCGATTCCTCCATCTTAACGGTTTAGAATTTGCTGCCGAAATGGTAATCTAGTTAATTTTTATTTGGGTAGACACATAATTTGCCCGCCTATAAAAATAATATCAAAATGTTGCTGAGTCTTTGATCATATTATTATTGAAATTAATTAAAACTATCTGTGATTACAAAATTTGCCATGTAATGCTTGCATCAATATTTCCGAAAATATTACTCTTAGCAGAACTAATTACACATCATATAAAAGATAAAATTTTGATGAAGATTTGGGTACATGATAAACAAAGAATTACTTAAAAATATTGAAAGATTTAGGTTTGAGAAAATGTAAAAAACGGAGATATTATCTCAATATTTATTCTGTCAAAAACGACAGAAGTTTGCTGATGACAGATGAGTTAACAGTGTGGATATTGATATCATATTTTGGTTCTGAAAACCCGTTTATTAACCTTCTCCCAAATCTACATCTTTCAATATTTTTAAGTAATTCTTATCATCTTTAATATGGTGTACATATTGTTCTGCTAAGCTTAATACTTTCGGAGATATTTGATGCAAGTATTTCATGACAAATTTCACTGATAATAATCACTGATAATTTTTAATCAATTTAAAAATAATGTCTTCATTCAGTAAAAATTTTTATGGTTTCACTGGTACTATTTTCATAGTCGGGCGAATTAATTATTATGTTAAATGATTTTGCGTCCATAGACCTTGTTTCCAGAAGGTCCAGTTGACGTTTTTAAATTCATTACTTCCCTTAGCATTGGGCCAAATTTAAACATTGCTTAGCAGATTTTTTCTAACCCTGCTTATAACTGTTGCTACCGGAGCGACCGATAGACAGTTTGCTAAACTAAAAATAATAATAAAAAGTACTTAAGAACCATGTCTACTTAAAATTGTCTTAATGGGTTAGCAATTAAGGCCACTGAATATGAATTGGGTAATACATTAGATCTGAAAGAAGTTATGCGTGATTTTGCAGAAAAAAGGTTCGAAAGAGGTTATTTTAATTTAGGGTTAAACTTTGTATATTGTACTAGTATTTTTTATTTTTTGTTGTTTGTTTTTAATCCAAATAAATTTCGTAAATATTGTGTGAGTGTTGTGTATTTTTCTGGACCATGATTTTTGTATAAATCTGTTTTTTCTGTATAACTCATTTCGAAGTTAGGGGGGCGGTACTATCCATCATTTCCACGCTCGACCCCCAGCAAAACTAAAGAGAGACGAAAGATGCCTTGTCATGTTTGACAGAAAAAGACAGCGCGAGATGAATGATATCAAGCGCTATCTTTCGTCTCTCTTTAGTTTTGCTGGGGGTCGAGCGTGGATTGAGATGGATTGAGATTTGCCTACGGCGGCAAAAACGCTAGGGCCGGCCCTGACGCAAGTGAAGTGGGCGACTCGCTTGTGCTTTTTTAAGTGAGCGGTTTGAATGTCCCAGAATGTCCAGTTCGAACTAGTCCTCGACTCGGTCGTTCCCCGTCAGAGCAGAAGGCAAAATAATGTATCCGGTCGCCGCATTCACCGGAAAACCCGGAATCGGAAGGACGATTCGCCGACCGCGCCGGAAACTGGACTTTTTTGTGTGACTGATTTTAAAAGAGTAAATGTGCCGAAATGCGTGCGACAGTAACAAAAGAACACAGAGAAAAGGTGGTGCACCGCAATGAATCAATTTTACGCTACCTACTGCGTAATCGATTAGACACTGGCCAATGACGAACACATTTTTCAGTGATTTATTGTCACCGTCACGGTTGCGTGTTTTGCTAATAATGATGACCTATGTGCGAATTGTTGTTTATCTGGATATAATTGTGTCAATAAAGTTTTTTGTTTGTTATTAATAAGCACATGATGCTTAGAACATATAGAGACTAATCTTCAGTCTGCCCTCTCTCCCTCATCTGTATTTTAATGTTTCTTGAATCTGGATTAATTTTTAGAAATCAAATGTCATTCTGAGTGTAATGTTTTTTCTATTCCTTAAGAAGTTACAGCCGTTTGAAATGTTAACAAACAAAGAAAAATAAAACATAAAATACATATTAAACAATGCGAAAACGAAAAAATAAGTAAATACATTTAAGTAACAAAATAAAATCCACATAAAACTTTTTACAGATTTTCTTCTAAAAACTAAATGTCATTCCGAGTAAAAAGGTTCATATTGACTGATTGGTTTTCTCAATTCCTTAAGAAGTTGTAGCCGTTTAAAATACGGTTTTATTGATATTTTTATCAGCTCTAACTTTTTACCGAATTGAAAAATGAATACTCAAATGAATTTTATTTGCGGCGAAAATCATTAGTCTGATACAGAAAAGAAAAAGATATATTTCTGTATAAATTTAGAACATAACAGAAATTTTGGAATTTATTTCTACCAACCAACTCTTGAATGTTTCAGGGAAAAAGCACTCTAGATATACCGACTTGCTTCCGAAGTTCTTTTTGCCTGTATTCACATAATTCCACATTTTGTGTGCGTGTATGTTTTGAATTTCTGGCCTCACAAAATTTTGTTCGTGAACTATCACCTGGTGGTTATAAATGCCGCCACCTATTTGGTATATTGTGATGGTTCCTCCAAGCATCTGACATGGTCGCGGTAATATAAATTTAAATATAATAAAACTTTCAAAATTTGAGTTTGTCAAATATTTAGGTAATTTGGCTAGATTCTTTATATTAGCAGTTACGTACCACCTACTCAATTAGTTTTGATAAGCTCATTTTTAATACAACTTTATACTAATCTAAGGCTTAATAAATCCGCATAAAACATGTGGATGATATGTAGATGAGGGCAAAAATATATATTATCAAAACATCTTATTTATTTTCTTTATTTTAGGAATAATATTTCAAAATGTTTACATATTTTCAGTACGTTTTATGTGGCATGTGTAGCAGAGCTACCCATTTTTATTTTAATTGTATTATGTTCTAAATTCTTTATTTAATTTATTCATATTTATTAGGTACTATTTAAAAATTGTAAATGTTTTTTCTACTTTGCGTTCGTTATGAACTCATAACGAAACCGCTTTCGGTGTCATTATGAAAACACTAGATCACAAACTTTTAGTAACGTTTAGTTTTTCAAGATTTATGATATTGACGTCAAGTGTCAAATAAGGCTGACATCTCAATCGCTAATGGTTCGCGTCAGTCGTATTTGTGAATTTTACACTAACTACCAACTGTTGATAATAAAATTACTTTAAATTGTAAGATAACAACCGCATTTTTCGAAATTTATGTAAAATTAATGTCGCAAAGTAGAAGAAATAGTATATAACAAAGCAACTCGTGCGCCAATTTTTGTCTTCTACAACTTGTATTATAGTAGTAGTAATAATCTTTATTCCAACATCCAGCTTTGTTCAGGTTTATTACCAATTAGTTTCATTTAATAAATTTCATTTGGTGTTCGAACGGGCTACCTAGGTCTTTCTGCCCTGCTCCATCTCTTATTTTGAGTGTCTTCTTGTATTATATTATTCTATAATGTTAGTTTTGTACGTTAATAATATACAAATACAAATATTACTATTTCAATCACATACGGTAAATGAGTCAACAACTTTGGCTTTCATAATTTTGCGGAGCACATGCAACAAGCTCGCGGAGCACCGGTTAAGAACCACTGTTAACTAACATCTGAAATACATCAAGAGAATATTGATTTTGACAATACTATACGGCATAAATTATAAATCACATAAACAGTAAGTACAGGTAATTACCTTTTGAATAAAGAGCTGTATGTAGAGCGTGTTAAAATAATCAATATTGTTGTGCGGCATAATGTGCAATAAATTGCGAATTCTTTTCCCTTTTGCACTATGCACAGATGCAAATTAGTATAAAGCATTAATTCATCTGTTGGTTATTTATATATACAGGCACTGACAAAGGCGACGGTGTTAATGACAGCAAATTACACACATTTAAACAGCGCCATACATTTGTATCGAATACATTCATAATTTCACTCAGGCGTATCCGAGTGCGCTGCGCTACGATATTTTTTGTATTTGTAATTTTTAATTAGTTCCAATTACCGCTGTACCGGGCAACCACATTGTGGCGAATCAATTTACCGGTTATGTTGAACAATCAATTAATTTTAATTGTCTACTCGATATTCTTTATTCGCCTTGAGCTAGGTTTTTAACGTTGTCGAAATATCCCGGTACTTAGACTGATATTTTCGTCAATAAATGTTTGTATTCTTTTTTGTAGTTCGCGTTGTTAAGAACCTATTTTAAGAAATAATTTTATTAACATTTTCAAATGGTTTTTTGTTATTCTTAAATGAAACACCAATATTATTTGCTAACTCCAATCTCCCTAGAGTTCTTTGTAATCTACAGGTGTCTCAACAGTGCGATCTCGGAAGATTGTATCTTTGTTAATGAAGATATTTTAATACTGATTTCACTCATATATACAGAACGCCGAGGAGCACATTTTGAAATTTTTAGCGTTTATACAGGGTGTTCCATAAGGTAGTACCAACCCAAACTTATGTTTTTTTAATGGAACAACCTATATTTCGGCACAATTTTGAATTCCTCGCTAAATTGTACGCCAATGAAACATAACACTACCTACACTAAAGTTAATACTTTTTGATTTATTGGCATTTTTATGCCAAAATAGCACACAAAACTGTATATCTTGTTTTTAATTTTATTACCCACGCTTTGATGATGATTAAGTAAGAAGAGTTCTATTACCTACCATATCTAAAAGGTGTACAGGGTGAGCATGATCTGCAGCAAAATATAGCAAACAGTTCTTCCTAAGAAACTTATTTTTCTTAAATAGAACGTGAATGTTCTATTTAAATTAAATTTATATAATTATTTATATAAATTTAAATTAAAAATTAGATAAATCTAATTCTTTTTTTGAATTCTACGCATCGTTCTGCTCAAAAAAGTACTAGTACACACTAGTGGTAATCTAAACCATTGCAGAGATATAGTCATCTTTATAAAAAAATCGATTTTTCTATCAAAAAGTGCTGCTACATCTACGCTAACAATTAAACCAGTTAAGTATTTACCTAAAGTACTGTTTTCTACCATAATTTCATCCTTTTGTAATAAAATAAAACATTTTATCACATCTGCAATAATATTGTAATTTGAAATAAAATTTTACTTATACCCTGTAGGCTATGAAAAACTGTGCTACAGAAGTTATTAGGGTATTTGTCCGTGGTATCTGTCAACTCTACTTGCCAATAAGGCACTTTTGTTGCATTCGCCAAGAACCCACATATGTCAATTAGTTCCTCCTGGGAAAAGTTCGCCATATTTCCCAAAATTATGCAAATCCAACCCTAACAATATCACCACCACTGACAGATACCTTAATAACTTGTTTAGTATAGTATTTCATAGCCTACACTGCCTACAGGGCATAAATAAAATTTTATTTCAAATTATAACATTAAATTGTAGATGTGATAAAACGTAAATACTTAGGGTACTTAGGGTAAAATTAGGGTAAATACTTAGCTGGTTTAATAGTTAATGTAGGTGCAGAAGCACTTATTGATAGAACAATCGATTTTTGTCATACGCAGTATGATGAAGTATTGCAATCGTGCCGAAAAAAATTGAGATTTTAGCGGAAATGGATCTTTTTGGGTCTCCTGATCATTTTTGACCAAGGTGCAAAAAAATTTCTGTGTGTGTGTATGTATGTGTGTGTGTACTCGATTTTTGTGGAGACGATTCCAGAGAAACCACTGAAGGTATCGGGACGAAACTTCATATTTAGAAGTTTCATGACTAAACTTAGAGCTGAAAAGCTTTTGGTTCAAAAGGGTCCAAAGGAACTGGACGTTTCCTCTAAGCATTTTTCAAGGAGTTTGTAAATGAGCAGCCATTTCTGTAATTTCCTCAAAATAGTTAGAGAACAAATTAAAGTAGAGGAAATTCTGAATAATTTATGACTGCGAAATTTTTTGGTATAATTAATAGTTTAGCTGCAAGAGCAAATTCTATTTGATCGATATCGGTCGCATCTGCATGGATATAATACTATATAGTGAGCCAGGATTTTCCAAATATTTTCAGTCTAATGACAGTACCGGTAGTATCAAATGCTGATGTTTTGACAATATCTCACTAGATCTACTGTCAATAGTCAAAAGATCTCATATTGTGATACTGTGTACGGTCCTTGCCTGACGGCGTCGGATAGGCAGAGTGTTCAGCCTGTACAAAATGCATGTGTTCTGTTTGTTTTTGGTTTGAGGAAGTATGATCATGTATCGAATGGGCTGGGCGACTTGGGCTGGCTGAACATGGATAATACTAGTGTGTTGCATGCAGCAATATCATAAGTTGCTATCCAAGGGGATCTCACAATACCTCAGCCGGAAGATACGCTGTAGAACGGATGTCCATAACCTTAATTTAAGATTCAGGGGTTTGTTTGCTAAACCTGCCCATCGCGCTGAGCTGTAAACGGTCATTCTATTACCAGGTCAGTCACATATACAATGGTCTCAGGGAAGATATAAAAAAAATTATCGTTAAACAGTTTTGGGGGAAAGGTGAAGTGTTGTCTGTTTGCTCAACAGGGACTTTAGGCATTGAGCGCACATCGGAGACTGTTTTAATTTTTATTTTTTATGGGCATGTGCGATGTTTTGTTGAGTTGGATTTGCTGCAATTACGTGTAATTAGACTCTAGAGTAATTTTGTTTGTTTTTGTTTTGATAAGTTCTCGGAATTATTGTTATATTATTGGTACAAATATGTCTTAGTTCTAGTTTGCGTAAGGGGTTGAGTGGAAGAGAAAGGTAATTGGGAAGCAAGTGTGCAGATCTCCGCCCTAAATATAAATATTATTTTGTTGCATTTAATATTGTTTTATGTTAATAAAGAAATTATTTATTTATTTAATTATTTACTAATCTGTCAAATCCTGGCTAACTAGTTTTATTTTAATGCAGACACGACTGATCTCAATCAAATGGATTCTCATGCAGCTAAACTATTAATTTTATATATTGTATGATAAAGTCATCAGATTTTCCACATCAGATTTTTTTATGAAGAAGACTAGTTATCTCTGCAATGGTTTATTTTAGCACTAGTGTCTACTAGTACTTTTTTGTGTTCCGGGTTAGGTACAGGGTGTTCCGTTTAAAAAATAACTTACGAAAAACTTTGCTATATTTTGTTGCTGATTATGACCATCCTGCACACAGTTGGCATATGGTAGATAATCACGCTAAAATAACGCTTCTTACTTAATCATTATCAAAGCGTGGGCAATAAAACTAAAAACAGGTACTGAGATATAAATTTTTTTCTTAGATTGCTATTTTTCTATAAAAATGTCAATAAATCAAAAAGTATAAAGTTTAGGGTAGGTAATGTTATTTTCTTTGTCGAAATATTTGCGAGGCATTTAAACTTGTGCCGAAATAAAGGTTGTTCCGTTTAAAAAAAGATAAGTTTGGGTTGGTACTACCTTATGGAACATCCTGTAGACACGCTAAGAATTCGCGCCTCGGTGTTCAGTATGTGTGGAATCAGTTTTTAAATATCTCATTAACAGAAGTACAATCCCCCGAGATCGCACTGTTAAGACACCCTGTATATCAATTTATTTAGTAATCTTTGTGATATTAGCAAATTGAAAAACTAGTGTGTATCAATCACATCAAAAAAACGCTGTCAACGCTTTCAGCAATGTAGTCTGCTTTTTGTCAAACCCAGCGATTAAGAACTGCAAAAAAGGGCAAAAAATGCATTTTCTGGTGATATTTCCGGGATCGTCGATTTGATTTACTTAATATGGGACCAGGATTTCTTATTTACGTCAATGGCGAAATGAATCGAAATAAAATGAGTATAGGACAGCCATATCGATCACAAAGAATGCAATTAGAACACCTTTAGTCGCACTAAAAATAACTAAATCGATCTCTTTGTCACGTTCTCATTGAGTCATTGATACGTTCAATGCATTCTGGTAATGCTGAAACGATTATCAGGTGTGTTGTAACCTTAATGTGAAGGAGTAATTAAAACCTATGGTGATTGTTTCCCACGGACACTATAAACTTTACCACTGCACGCAAATGTTATAGATTGATTTTTTTTCTGTTGGGCATTTTCAATCAACCGAAAATAATAAATTGCAGCCGTAGTCATTGCCAGTCTGTATAACGTGACTTCAAAGTCGAAAAAGAATGTTGTTTTCTGTTGAGGTGTAATTATTTATGCAATGCCAATGTTAAGAAAGCACTAAATTATAAGGTTTTTATGTTCACTGCCTGAAAATTATCAATCTTATATTATTATGCGCGCGAGAGAAATGAGAACAGGTACCCGATGTTTGCACTTTTAAATTAAAGCTCGTCTTTACAATTTTTTTCCACGTAAACCGCTTGACACAAAAATTTCAATTTTTGTTCAGGTTGCATTTAGAGCCTCTTCTATAGATTGGCATTTTACGTTTCTTCAGTTTTGTGTAATAAATCCTGGGAACAAGTTTTTCATGCACGGATATGCACGTAAACAATAGTCATATTTTATTTAATACGACTGTAGAAAAAGAATTGTATAATTAGTTTTAAGTAATTTTTAAAGCGATTTAATATGAATGATATAAAATACAATATAAAATACATCCCACATGCCTGGAAAGTAGCAGAAGTTAACATGGTACCAAAACTAGGCAAACACCGAACGAGGCCAAATCATATCGCCCACTGTTACCAATGATATCGAAGCTCTTTGAAAAGTTGCTTCTAAAGAGAGTGAAACCTATCATTGACAGAAAGGAACTAATTCCTAATCACCAATTTGGTTTTAGAGAAAAGCATACCACTATTGATCTACTCACTAAAAGAAGTAAAAGCTGGTGTACCCCAGGGTAGTGCATTGGGACCAATTCTCTATCTACTATATACAAGTGACGTACCACAGCTGGGAAACGTAACAGTCGCCACATTCGCAGATGACACGGCTCTAATGGCAGTGGGACCAACTATTGGAGAATCTACTAGGAATCTTCAACAAGCGAGTAATAAAATATATAAATGGACCAAAAAAAGGAAGACCAACCTCAACGAACTGACATCTGACCACATTATCTTCACAAACAAAAGAATCGAGGACATATCTCATGTCAAGATTAACGACGCCATAGTTCCATATGTGAACACTGCAAAGTATTTGGACATGACTCTGGATACAAAACTAAGGTGGAAAGAACATGTTAAGAAGAAGAGACTACAGTTGGGCCTCAAATACAGAGAACTGTACTGGCTTCTGGGAAGAAACTCTCAGTGGTCAGTACAGAACAAACTACAAGTTTACAACCAAATACTAAAACCGATTTGGTTATATGGAATCCAGACTTTTCAAAATAAAGTACTAAGGAATATGGTTAACGCTCCTTGGTACATACGGAATAGTGACCTGCATCGTGATCTTGGTGTCCCACAAGTCATCCAAGAGATAAAAAGATTCGCCACTAAGCATGAATCTCGCCTAAACCATCACGTCAACGTAGAGGCCATGCAGCTACTGGACAACCAGAATCTAGTGAGAAGACTAAAAAGAACTATACCCTTCGAACTAGTGAACCAGTGAAATGTTTAAAAAGCAGAGCACAATGAGCGAAGTGTTAGTGCTTCTTGTTTAGGACAAAGAAAATATAGGACATCAGTGCATAGCCAATTAGAGACAAGTAAACCTGTTAACAACATTTCTTACATACAAACTGAAGAAAACAAAAACGCCAATCTATAGAGACTCTAAACGCAACCTGAACAAAAACTACAATTTTCGTGGTAAGTAGTTTAAAGAGATAAAATCGGAAAGACTGCTAAAACTGCTAAACTGCTAAAATCGGGTATTTTTTAAGTATTGTAGTCGTGCAAACAAAAAAAAATTGAGTTTTTAGTGGCAATAGGTCATTCTGGGTCCCCTGAACATTTTTGACCAAGGTGTGTGTATGTATGTATGTGTGTACCCGATTTTTGTGGCGACGATTCCGGCGAAACTACTAAAGGTATCGGGACGAAACGTCATATTTACATTTTGTTCAAAAAGGACCAAAGTAACTGGATGTTTACTCTAATCATTTTTTAACGACTTTGGAAAGAGCCGCTATTTCTGTAATGTCAAAATAGTTAAATATAATTAATTAAAGCAGAGGAAAATTTGTATAATTTATGTCTATGACATTTTTTGGTAAAATTAATAGTTTAGCTGCATGAGCAAATTCTATTTGATCGAGATCGGTCGTGTCTGCATTAATATAAAGCAAGCTAGCCAGGATTTGACAGATATTTTTATTCTAATGACAGTAGGTAGTGCCAAACGTTGATGTTTTGATAATACCTACTGCCAATAGTATAAACATATCTGTCAAATCCTGGCTAACAGTTTTATTTTAATGTAAACAATTATTTTTATAAATATAGTATGATAAAGTCATGTGCCTGGACACATCTGATTTTTTTCACGTCTCTCGCGCTTACGTCTACACTGAAAGACGTAATATAAAAATGCAAACCACTAATTTTCTGACAATATGATCTATTTGTTCTAAATTGTAAATTATTGTTGACTTGAGTGCTTGTTATTTTTTTATAAAATACTCCAAAATTCTTGTGTTATTTATCAATCACCACAAGTGAAGAATTTTTACAAAAATTTGGTTAATTGAGTAACAACTTTAGGCTACATATATCAATATGCAATATATAAATAATTATAGAACATAAACACAAGCGATTATTACAAAATGTAGTCCACTGTACGCTTCAAGAGACCTACTTTCCTATTTAACTCTTTGTCTGGCCAGTTTTGCGGTGCCAATATTTTTGTGTCGCAACAATTTTGCGCCTTCTTCACTCAACCGATTTACGAAAATCGTTTTTCGTCAGCCGAAATAACGAACAAAACAGCAATAATACCGCTGAAAATTTTTATTTGCCGATCGGTTATGGTGGTGAGTCACGATAATATTACAAAACCTGCGTTTTCGTATCCGTGCATCTAACTATTATAATGGTATAGACTGGTAAGGTGGTTGGCAATTCTGCAAGAGCCGCGTTTGTTCTGGTAGAGACTAGATTTCAAGGTTTGCACCAAATATGTTCATTTTTAATTAATGCTCAAATGCTCTTGCTCGCGCGTGGATTACGGTTACGATTACATCGTTACGAAATTGAAGCAAGGCTGAAGCCTATGGGCGTATGCATATGACTCCTCGATAAAATTGCTTCTGTGAATGACTTTTGAGTCACGCGGGACGAAATTTTGTTTTTGTGTGGTTAGAAAAAGGTCACAAAATACGGAAATTGACACTGAAAGAGATTCATTATTTTAAGATATGCAATTTACACCGTGCTATTATGAAAATATAAAGCAATTTTAGTCAGCCTAAGTAGATATCATTTGATTTTTCTTAATTACTGTTATCCTGTAGCGTTGTAAAAACAGTCGAATTGCAGTTAGGTACCTTATAAGGGAAAAATCAACCTTTAGCATAACACCGGCCGTTAGAATATTGGTAGAATAAAAAACGATTGTGGGTTGATAAGTGTAATGTCAAATTAACAAACCGGATGTCCTAAAATAAAGTTCAATGTAGTAGATTTCTTATTTTATCGCACTAACAGTGTCTGACTTTGCTGCGTTTATCTTACTTGATTGGGTGCATCAGTATTTTTTGTTTGTTTTCAGACGGTCTAATAAATTAAACCAGTATTTCCTAGGAAATTTGTTTGCTGGAAACTATTTTGTATCACCTTGTATTTTAAAGTAAATTAAAATCAAAGTTAATTTGTGTTCTGTCAATTTTTGTTAGCATATTCGAAAATCTAACCGAAGAAAATACTGTTTTCTTTTAAACCGTATCTGGAGTAAAAGCCGCTCTATTTTAGACTATATTTGGCCGTAATTGCCATCATCTGGTGTAGCTTGACATTTTAAAATTGGGGCATTCCTCAAGTACTTATAAATAAACTCACTGGAGAAACAAAATCCCTATACAAACATATTTTCATTATAAATATTATTACAAAGTTATCTTTAATGAGTTTTAAATGAGCAATAAGTTATTATATCTGCAGGTGTTAGTATTATTATTACTATTATGAAATAATATTATACAGAACGTAATTCAACGAAAAAAAATTTAAAAAATGACGGTAAATATAAAAAGTATTCGATAAAAAAATGTTTAAAAATATAAATGTCAAATTCAAATTTAAAAGAGAAAACGAAATATATCTTACCATAAAAAAGTTTAAGTCTATTAGAATTCTCTTTTACGTCACATATCCAGTAAGACAACGAATTGAAAGGAAATTGCATATCGGATAGTTATATATAATATACAGGATTAGTCAAAATTACCGGCTAAAAAAAAAAAAATAAAAATAACAGCTAAATAATTCTCGAACTGTAAACAATTTTGACAAACATTTTAAATAAAGGTGTATTTTCTTTAACCAAGCAATCGTTTAAATATATTTTTTTCGTCGATCGTTCATTTATGACTGTTTATTGACTATGTTTGACTAAATTTTAAAATACATAAGGGTGTATTTGAAAAAGACAAGTTTGCCAACGTTCCATCATAAAATAATTATTATTATTAATTATATATTACAAAATATATTTCGACGATAGCTTGTTTAAAATAAAAAAAAGCATTTGTTTCAAAATTTCTTTTAAATTTTTTACGATTTGAAGAATTATTTCGGTGTTGTCCTAACCTGTTGTCTCCAGAAGATAACTACTTCGGTATGTATAACCTACTTATATATACAATTAATCATGAATTATTCTTTCTATGCTATTTCTTTTAATATTCCGTAATATTAAATTACACAAACGTATGGTATATTGCAAGAATGTAAGTTATATTCGATCGGTCGTGGTCTAACGCTCTGGCCAGTTAGATCGCCTGACTTAATCCCGTTCGATTTATTTCCTTGGAGACAAGTTGAGGAAGAAATTTATTGCGATATTGCAACGTAATAAACAAAATAAGCCAGCGCTTTAAAACAATAATTGCACTAGAAGCCCTGGTTGTGAAATATTTTCACATTTATTTCATTATCTAGTCCTATGACAGAATTATCGTCACAGTCATATTGTCACAGTCACAAGTTCTTCTGTGTCAACATTTTCTGTTGAGAATGCTATATATGTATGATTCAAATTTCTTATTTCCAACTTTCGATTAACAATTGAATTTGAACTTTAGCATAATTTGCATCTATGATCGAAAAGGCCATATTATTATTATCTTATTAGTGTATCTGGCAAAAGTCGATCATTAAAAATTGAATTGCATAATAGATTCAACGTTGTGTGCGCTTGCGGTAACTGACATTTTCAATGCTAGAGAACAATCACCAACTAAACACTAATTACATATTATAATGGATTGTGAGCTCTTAAGTAGAGGTTACAAGACCTACGATATTGTTGGTGATTAAATTTTATGGTATAAGTGATAAATTAATTAAAAATTCATGGTGCATGACCAGTATAATATACCGATATCATTTTCATATTTTTTACTCTCTTTTCGCATATTTTAGCCTTAAAATATTATCTACTTTATTAGTCAGTATTTAGCACTAGACGTGCTAATTCGTATATCGTAAAAATTCGTTTTTCTGTATATACAGGGTCCTGCAACTAAGCTCCCGTCTTCTGTAGCTCACTTACTCATTAAGCTAAGAGTTTGACATTTTGCAAGCTTACTCTGTACTTCAAGGTACAATTCAAGAAATTATTTTTTATTATACAGGGTGTTCCAAAAATGTGCAACGCCATGGTAATATATATTTTTAAATTGCATGCTATACATTTTTCTACACATTTGGAAGCGTTTTATGGTTGCCTACATATCACCAAAATTTTATTGAAATCGGTTGAGTGACCGCAGCGGAAAAAAATAAAAACCAAAAAAAATTGATTTTGCATCGTAGGCTTTAAAAATCAATAAAAACCACAAAATGCACCTCGTTAATAAAAGTTTGCGACGTGCTTATTAAGTTAGATGTAATAGTCTCGTTAACCAAGTGGCATTGTACCAAATTATACAGGGTGACCAAAATCGAGTGTCAAACTTGTCAAACTTCAAAGCGTGTTATTGTTCTTATTTTAAATTGGAACCCATAAATTTTTTTATGCGAAATGATGCAGAATTAAAAAATAAACATTGTTTATAAATACAACCCTATCACAATTCCCAATATTTTAAAAGTTATTCGCCAAAAACTCATTTTTCAACGTTTCCAACGGCAATTTTAGATAATAAATATCGTACGTGACGTTGAAAAACAATTTATTTCATAAAAAATAATAGATCTATTTTAGATTTGAGTGTACTTAATTAAGTATTTATTCAAATGCTAAATTTACTGCATAATTTACCTATAGCGGTAAGGACGGAAATGTGGCTATAGGTAAATTTTGCAGTAAATTTAGCAATTGAATAACTACTTAATTAAGTACAGTAAAATCTAAAATACCTCTCTGCGTTATATTTTATGTAATAAATTGTTTTTCAACGCCACGTACGATATTTATTACCTAAAATTGCCGTTGGAAACGTTGAAAAATGAGTTTTTGGCGAATAACTTTTAAAATATTGAGAAATGTGATGGGGTTGTATTCAGAAACAATATTTATTCTTTAATTTCGCATCGTTTCACCTAAAAAAATTATGGGTTCCAGTTTAAAATAAGAACAATAGCGCGCTTTGAAGTTTGACAAGTTTGACACTCGATTTTGGTCACCTGTATGATTTGGATCAATGTCACTTGGTTAACGAGACTATTACATCTAACTTAATAAGCACGTCGCAAAATTTTATTAACGAGGTGCATTTTGTGGTTTTTATTGATTTTTAAAGCCTACGATACAAAATCAATTTTTTTTTTGGTTTTTTTTTTCCGCTGCGGTCCCTCAACCGATTTCAATAAAATTTTGGTGATATGTAGGCAACCATAAAAGGCGTCCAAATGTGTAGAAAAATGTATAGCAAGCAATTTAAAAAAATATATTACCCTGGCGGTGCACATTTTTGGAACATTTTTGTATAATAAAAAATAATTTCTTGAATTGTACCTTGAAGTACAGGTAAGCCTGCAAAATGTCAAACTCTTAGCTTAATGAGTAAGTGAGCTACAGAAGACGGGAGCTTCGTTGCAGGACCCTGTATATTAAAAATTAGACCGTTGTTTTATATGGTTATACACACCGGCTGGAATATAGGCGCGAATGGCAGACAAATATTTGCTTTTGTATTTATAAATATGCTAACAAACAATAACCGATGTTTAATTATTGCAAATATTGCAGATTTTCTGCGGTCGTCTATGGAAATTTTCTATTTGCTCTTTTTAATAATATTAAAAGTATGCAAATATTACGTGATGTACCGTTGGACGTACTGAAAATTTCGCGTTAAAAATAAATCGTTATTTACATTGTCGGGCAGACGCAAAATCTGGTTTAATCTACCTATTTGGATTTTGCAGAATATTCGCTGAATAGCACGTAATGCTGTTCCGAGATATTTTCGACGTGCCATGAAAATTTAATTGCATTGCTGGACGACTGCGTTTGATGTTGTTTATAGTCGGTACTTATGGGACACCTACTACAAAAGGAGAGAACATTAACAAGTGTTATTTATGGTTTTGCTTTTAATTTGGACGTTTTTGATGATATTTTGATGATGCGCAGTGCTCGAATACCTAACATGATTTAAATTCTTAACTTCAAACGACTTTATCTAATTACTCCTAATGTAACATTTTTCCACTGGTTTGCTAAATTATATCTTAATTAAAATGCATGATGAAGATGCTCTAAGTGACATTGTGTCAACCTATAAAGAGTTACCTTTTAAACATCAAATGGTAAAGTTTTCTTCATTGGATAATGCAAAAAGAATAATATAGAAACAGAAACAACAAGGAAAACTGTTCCCTATAGTAAGTTTACATACAGTTTCCCATTCATAGCCAAAAAGGAAAAGGATTAGCAAAAAAATAAAATATTTTAGATAATTTTTGCGTTTTCTTCAATGTTGCGTCACACAATATTGTAAGCACACCTCAGAATTGGATTTAGCACCACAAAATATATGGAAGACATAAAGATTGAAAAATATAAAAGCAAGCCCACACTTTCCTGGTAGAAACACAATTTGACTTTGGATTAAATAATTAAATTCAAATTTTAATCCCCATAATTGACTCTATAATGGTGAAACTAGCTAAATTCCGACATATTTCTGTTTAGTTGGGTAAAATAAGAAATCTTCAACATTGAACTGTATTTTATGACATCTGGTTTGTTGATTTGACATTACACTTATCAACCCACAATCATTTCTTATTCTACCAATAATGGTGAGAATAGAACCTAAAAGTTTGACTGATCTTGATAATTGAGTGTTATGGTAAAAGTTCATTTTTTTCTTATACGGTAACCGCAATTCGACTTATGTCCGTTTGTCTGTCTGTGTACAGGATAACAGCCGTAATTTTGAAGTAATTGATCTGAAATTTAGTATACAAGCTATCTCATATCACATATCTCTTAAAAAGTATGGACCATTTCGAGAATGGGAAAAATCGGCTCATTTGTTGTTTTTCCTTTCTTATTTATGGTGGTGGCATTTTAACATCAGCACGGCTGAAGATAATTTTCTTACTAGTTTTTAGTAAGTCTGCGACACTTTATGAAAGAAAACATTGTGATGGTGTATGGGAAACTGCATGAGATGTTTATTAAATTAATAGGAACTAGTGAAGTGGATATTTCAAATGTGTGCAGAAATGAAAATTACCTAGTATTTTCGAATTGTGTTGGGTTTGTGGTGTGTCGTCAATTTCGTCCAAATCCATATTTTTTCGCGTTGTTACAACCTCCCACAGTATTGGCAAAGCCGGGAGCAATATAGGCTAGCCTTCTTACAACCACAATGCAATTTGCAGTCCTTCTTTATTTAAAAGAAATAAGCTGAAGCACCGAAACTGTATAGGATCTTTCACGAATCCCAGTCCTAAGCGTCGCAGACTTAATAAAAACTAGTAAGAAAATTGTTTTCAGCCGTGCTAAAGTTAAAATACACCCTCCGTAAATTTTTTTTAAAAAAGAACCTGTTGTTCCCATTCACGAACTTGTCCTTACGTTTTAAGAGATAAGTTTGTATATGTTACTTCAAAATTATGGCAGTTATCGTGTACACAGACAGACAGACGGACATAACTAATTCGAGTCAGTTTTATACCCTCAATATACCCTCACCACATTAAATGTGAGGGGTATAAAAATACATAATACATTAAGTATTCATTAAAAAGCGCTAATATACCCCAAAAAAACATATACAGGGTCCTGCAACTAAGCTCCCGTCTTCTGTAGCTCACTTACTCATTAAGCTAAGAGTTTGACATTTTGCAGGCTTACCCTGTACTTCAAGGTACAATTCAAGAAATTATTTTTTATTATACAGGGTGTTCCAAAAATGTGCAACGCCATGGAAATTATTTTTTTAAATTGCATGCTATACATTTTTCTACACATTTGGAAGCCTTTTATGGTTGCCTACATATCACCAAAATGTTATTGAAATCGGTTGAGTGACCGCAGCGGAAAAATATAAAAACAAAAAAAAATTATTTTGCATCGTAGGCTTTAAAAATCAATAAAAACCACAAAATGCACCTCGTTAATAAAATTTTGCGACGTGCTTATTAAGTTACATGTAATAGTCTCGTTAACCAAGTGACATTGATCCAAATTAAACAGGGTGACCAAAATCGAGTGTCAAACTTGTCAAACTTCAAAGCGCGCTATTGTTCTTATTTTAAATTGGAACCCATAATTTTTTTTAGGTTAAACGATGCGGAATTAAAGAATAAATATTGTTTCTGAATACAACCCCATCACAATTCGCAATATTTTAAAAGTTATTTGCCAAAAACTCATTTTTCAACGTTTCCAACGGCAATTTTAGGTAATAAATATCGTACGTGGCGTTGAAAAACAATTTATTACATAAAATATAACGCAGAGAGGTATTTTAGATTTTACTGTACTTAAGTAAGTAGGTATTCAATTGCTGAATTTACTGCAAAATTTACCTATAGCCACATTTCCGTCCTTACCGCTATAGGAAAATTATGCAGTAAAATTTAGCATTTGAATAACTACTTAATTAAGTACACTCAAATCTAAAATACGTCTATTATTTTTTATGAAATAAATTGTTTTTCAAAGCCACGTACGATATTTATTATCTAAAATTGCTGTTGGAAACGTTGAAAAATGAGTTTTTGGCGAATAAGTTTTAAAATATTGGGAATTGTTATGGGGTTGTATTTAGAAACAATGTTTATTTTTTAATTCTGCAACATTTCACATAAAAAAATGTATGGGTTCCAATTTAAAATAAGAACAATAACACGCTTTGAAGTTTGACAAGTTTGACACTCGATTTTGGTCACCCTGTATAATTTGGATCAATGTCGCTTGGTCAACGAGACTATTACATCTAACTTAATAAGCACGTCGCAAAACTTTATTAACGAGGTGCATTTTGTGGTTTGTATTGATTTTTAATGCCTACGACGCAAAATAATTTTTTTTTGTTTTTATTTTTTTCCGCTGCGGTCACTCAACCGATTTCAATAAAATTTTGGTGATATGTAGGCAACCATAAAAGGCTTCCAAATATGTAGAAAAATGTATAGCATGCAATTTAAAAAAATATATTACCATGGCGTTGCACATTTTTGGAACACCCTGTATAATAAAAAATAAATTCTTGAATTGTACCTTGAAGTACAGAGTAAGCTTGCAAAATGTCAAACTCTTAGCTTAATGAGTAAGTGAGCTACAGAAGACGGGAGCTTAGTTGCAGGACCCTGTACAATGAAAGAAAAAATACTTCTATATTTTTTTCCGGACCAAAACACCATTTGACTGGACTATTTTAACCACTATTATTTACAAATTTGGGTGTGTCGGAATTAGGTACATGTAAGTATAGCACGTCCTTAAATCAGACATGTGTGTCGGAATTGTGTACATGGTTGGAAATAATACATATAACTCTATTGCTGTCTTTTCACAAGAAAATAACATAGTTTACATCGTTTACTATATTACAATTAATTGTACGCATTTTGTCCAAATTCCGACAGGAGTGTCGGAATGCGAATTACAATAATCCGTAATTATTAAAAACAACATTATTGGGCCTGAAACCCCCAAATACATAATAAACAATAAAAACTGAGCTAAAAAAACATTAAAAATTGCAGATGCAAGAAACATTAACATCCAGATGAGGGAGAGAGAGTAGACTGAAGAAGACTAAGGCCTTATTTTATACTTAAGTTTTTTATCTTCCTGTAAATTTTTTTAAATTTGACTAGTTGGAAATAGCAATGACCACGATTAAAAATTACTACAGGAACATGATAAATATGCACATTTATATCGATCATAATATATCAATAATTATCATATCCCAATTAGCCTATCCATTTTGATATAATTCATTCCGACCATGAATTTAACAACACACACACACACATACACACAAAATAATACCTCCTACTGTAAACCAGGAACATACATTTTCCAAAAAATTCACCACACAATGTACCCTTCCACAACAAGCAACTTAAGTCATTTTATACACAAACCAAAATAGCTCCACCAGCTTAGTGACTAACAGAACGCGTATTCGCACATCTGTTAGCGCGAAGACAATAAAACGCTTTACGTTTTGCGTACAGTAGCGGTGGAAAGGAAACTCCGAGATATCTGTGGCCTTAACACCGCAACAGTACGTCTGGTCCAACTCCCGCTCTCACATATATAAAAACATTGCAATCCTTCATCGAGAGTTTAGTTTCGTCTGGTTTAAGTCATCGAACGGTTAAGGATTTGCCCAGGATTGGGTAGCCTAACCGCGTGCGCAAAAACGCAAATCTCAAGATCGTCGTGCATTCCTCAAAAATTTAAATTTCGCGCTTCTTTCTCCTGTAAATTTGTGATTGTTTAAAAATGCCACCACAAGAGCATAGCATGCCATCGGGACAAGCTGATGATAAGACGAGTTATCCGAATACAGCGTTTGTCGGTGACGGTTGTGATAATAATAACGAGGATAAGGAGAAGTTTGAGATGAAGGCGAAGGATCAGGATCAGGATCAGGATCAGGATTTTGATTTCGACGATTTGTTGCCGCATATCGGCGAGTTTGGAATCTATCAGAGGATTTTGTTCCTGTTGATGATACCGTTTGCGTTCTTCGTGGCCTGGGTGTATTTTACGCAGATCTTCATTACTATAAGTCCGGAGGAGCATTGGTGTTGGGTGCCGGAGTTGGCGAATTTAACAGTCGAAGAAAGGTATTTGTTTGATAATTTATATCTAAATAAATAACACATAACGTTTAAATAAGAGAAAATATATGCAGATACGATTTTTTCCAACTTTTTTTTATACGCAGCCTGGATAATAATATTGAAATTGACTTAAACAACGAAGCAATTGTTAAGTACTTGATACATATTTATTGGTCATTATATAAACCGGTTGAATTGTTAATTAATTGCCTTAATTGTATAGTTTTACATTTATTATTTTGTACTTTTTATTATCATAAGTAAAAGTGATCTACTTCTATTCAATTGGGTATTTAAAGTATAATTAATTCTTTGATTTTAACCGAAAGAAACTGACTGGAAACAACCTCAATACTAACAACTCTATTGTCCTAAAGTGGGTTCATTGTTCCTAAGAAATAAACCATTCATATATTAAACCTGTCACGGTGTACTATAATCTGCTTCATTTTTTATCAATGAACGGAATTTATACCATGTGGAGCACTGCTCAAATATTCCAGTCTACCAAATCATATTTTTATGTAAATATTTTCTGATCTTCCCTCTTATAGAACATTAACATGTAACACGAATATGACAGTAATATTTGTTTAGCTACAGTTTATTAAAAAATGGTGAAATGATTCAATCAATCGTTGAATAGTATTTTCTGACTATGGTTAATTTCTTGAAATTCTCGGCTAGAACAATACGCCACGCGCATTATTTATATTATAATTTATTTATTATGATATTTTCATTACGTATGAAGCTAGACTGCTAAAATTTAAAGAAATATTAATAAGCAATGAATATTATTTTTACTTTATCATACGCAGTATGCTAAAGTATTGTAATCATGCCGAAAAAAAAAATTGAGATTTTAGCGGAAATAGGTCTTTTTGGGTCCCCTGAACATTTTTGACCAAGGTACAAAAAAATGTCTGTGTGTGTGTATGTGTGTGTGTATGTGTGTGTGTATGTGTGTGTGTACCCGATTTTTGTTGAGACGATTCCGGAGAAACTACTAAAGGTACCGGGATGAAAGTTCATATTTAGAAGTTTCATGACTAAACTTAGAGCTGAAAAGCTTTTGGTTCAAAAGGGTCCAAAGGAACTGGCAGTTTCCTCTAAGCATTTTTCAAGGATTTTGCAAATGAGCTGCTATTTCTGTAATTTCGTCAAAATAGTTAAATAATAAATTAAAGTAGAGGAAATTTTGAATAACTTATGCCTATGATATTTTTTGGTAAAATTAATAGTTTAGCTTTAAGAGCAAATTCTATTTGATCGAGATCGGTCGCATCTGGCATTGATATGAAGCTTCAAAGTAGCCTGGATTTGACAAATATTTTTTTGTGCTGTCACCAGAGAAATGTCTATGGCTGTCACACTTGAAAACAGCTGATTTCATCAGAGGTTGGAGAACCGCTATGGAACGTTGCCGCTCTAGTGCGGCAAAGTAGAAAATACAAAATTCAAATAAAATAAGATCGCCAATTTGATTGTTTGTTGATAAGAAATATCAACCCGTTGTTATCTAATTGTAAAAACGATAAATTGAGAAAATTGTAATAAAGTATAGCGATGAGTATAGTTACGTTTTAGTATGTTGGTACGGATGTGACATCTACAGTGTCATGAACGAATATAAATCTGTCAGAATTTGAATTAGCTTTTTAAACTTGAGCTTTCGTAGAAGTGGTATCAACCTGACATTTCCTATCCAGAAATATAACCATTTTAAAATTTTTTTTAGATACGTATTTGTCAAAACGCAACACAAAAAACGTTGATGTCACTCCTGCCGAAAACTACATAGCGCGACTCGCTCACATGAGACGGCGACGCTCCGTCATCGGTGACGCGCCGCATCACCGCTCGTCGCGCTATTCCGTACTTTCGGTACTTGTGAGATCAATAACTATTATTCTGGTGACAGTAGATAGTGTCAAATGTTGATGCTTTGACAATACCTACTATTGATAGTATTGACTATCAAAATATCTGTCAAATCCTGGCTAACTAATTTAATTTTAATGTAGACACGATTTATCTGAATCAAATAGATTCTCATGCAGCTAAACTATTAATTTTATATTTTGTATGATAAAGTCATGTGCCTGGCCACATCAGATTTTTTATGTCTGAGGTTAGTTTGACTTCCGGTTTTATCGGAAATGAGGTCTACCTCGAAGTTTTAGTTGTCAGTCCATATTAGTTTCGTGATATTTGTTTTCTAAATAGGTAAATAGACATATTAGGAGTTTTATGAACTAACAACTTTTTTAGTATTACTTTTTACAATTTAAAAATATTGAACTTGTCTTTACTTTTTTGGGCAATATTATGAACAACTATTATGTACTGGTATTATTTTTTGTTTTGTTCTTGTATGTGTTTATCTATCACTATCCCCTATTTCCTTGCGTTGTTGAGTATTTAAAAGATTGTTAATTCTTCAAAATTAATCGTTTTAAGTTGTTTTTTGATTCTATAAATACATATTACTAACTGGCTGGAAACAACCTCAATACTAACAACATTATAATCCCAAACTGGGTTCATTGTTCCGTAGAAACAAACCATTCATATTTTAGATCTGTCACGTTGCTGTTTAATCTTCTCCGCTTTTAAAAACAAACGAAAAACAATAAAAAGGTTTTCATTCTGTAAACATTTCGAAACCAAATTAACACAATATGGAACACTGTCCAAATATTTTAATCTACGAAATTGTATATGTACGTAAATGTTCTCTTAATAGTAACATAATATTTGCACTGAAATTGTATATTTTAGGAGTATTGTTAAAACGGTACATCCCATTTTAACCATCTTGTAACCGAAACAATTTATAATTTAAACCTGATTTAGCAGTATATAGTTTTGTATTTATTAACTGATTATCTCAATTTTTGTTTTTTATTTTGTTTCTTTCTGTAAAATTTTTTTAACGTGTTAGTTATTATCTCGTTACAGTACCTATATAAGAAAAGTGTTGAAAAGTGTAGTGAAATGATTAAAAAACTCATTAAATATGATATTTTATGAGAGTTTGTTCCTTGAATTTACATATTCATAAATGTGACTACGCAAAAAATATTTTTTATATATATTTCTTGAGGTTAATCTGACTTCCGGTTTTACCGGAAATTACGTATTTTTCGAATTTTGATATGTACTTTTATTTTTGTACATACTATTTTTGTTAGATTTTCAATGAGGGTCCCATTCTGAATACAAAAACATAACGATCGTCCATTTTCATCACCAAGCCAACAGAAAATCACTTCTATTTTTATTAATTTTGGTGGCTATGAATTGGTTATAATTGTCAAAAAATGTCAGGTCATTTCTTTCGCGGGTATATTCATAGGTAGGTATTAAGTTTTTACTTGTGATCCAAATAGCAATAATCATGAAACAAATAACAAATTAAATAAGATTGAACAATTAATATCGAACAAAAATTATAAACAAATTTGATATATAATATCAAACAGCGATAAATGAAACAATGATACATAAAGTATTTTATTACATTTACGCTTTGGTTATTCATTTCTGATTTTTACACCCACATCTTCAGACCAGCAACAATTTATATAAAACCAGAATTAATACATGTTATTTTTAAAGGACATAAAATTTTTGTGACTTACCCCTTTTCTTAGTTTTTAGTTTTGTTTGGAAAGGTTCATATTTTTAATCTTCAATCACAACGCCCAGCACCGAACAATTTTTCATATAGTTTAGCTTATTAAGTCATTTCATATAATGTTTCAACATCCTTCAATATTTCTTTGTCATTAACGGTAAGTCACAAAAAACTTTCTAACCTCTAAATATGACAAGTATCATTTCGTATTTTATATCAATTGTAGCTGGTCGAAAGACGGGTGTAAAACCCAGAAATTAGTAACCATGGAGTAAATAAAATAAAATGGTTTGCAGAAGAAATCATATTTCATTTCTTAAAGAATCCATTCATAGTTCACAAAGCTGACAAAATATGAATTATTTGGTAGCATTGTAATCGGAAAAATGTTTTTTTGTCGAATAATCTGGATTTACCCATGGTGTACCCATGAAAAAATCACTTCTTGGCAAAAAAAAAACAACAAAAAACAATTTTCGACTATGTTTTGGCCTATATGTTTTTGTGGTGTTCAGCCTCATTGATAATATCGACAATGCCTTTAAATAATTCAAAGATAACGCCATTTCCGCAAAAACTGGGTGCTATTTCTTTTACATGTCAAATAGATAGCAGAAACTAACTAAATATAAAATATCTTTGAAAGAGATTAATCAAGTTTTGACTAGTTTTTGGGACTAATCATATTCTGACAGACTTTTATTTGAAATTTGAATTTAAATTTGTTGTGCATTGAACTAATAAAATTGCAAAATTGACATTAAATCTGACAAACTTGTGAATGTGAGTAGGGAATGAGTTACTGTTGCTTGAATATAATATAGAAAATGATACATAATATGTGCAGATGATATTTAAATATAGCACCACTTGCACAAGGAATTTATTCGTAATTATATAGGTGTAGCTGATGTTTATTCAATTATTTAAAGATTACGATTATTGGAATGCGACATATAATGATATAATTTATTTAAACTAAAGTAAGAACACTAAACTAACTATAACACAGTATGCAGAGACATAAGTTCTGTAGATGTATATTCTTTCACAAGAGACTTGTAAATATAAATAATTTATTTATAAATATCATCAACCAAAATTTAATATTTAAGCAAGAGTTACACAACTATTTCACATCAAACCGACTTGTGGTACGCGTTAAAATTTCAATAAGCAATACCCGCATAAATTCACAGTTTTTATTTCCTAAGAATTGAAGAATTTTCTTCATAGTTACTTCACAGTTCAATGATATCCAAAATTTATGCTTACAAAACTGTGACATCGACATAAACTATAAATTCGTTAAATATTACTGTGTTTGTTATACATATTTAGTGTCAGCAAAAATCCGAATTCAACAAAAAAAATCTGATGTGGCCAGGCACATGACTTTATCATAGAATATATAAAATTAATAGTTTAGCTGCATGAGGATCTATTTGACTGAGATAAATCGTGTCTGCATTAAAATTAAACTAGTTAGCCAGGATTTGACAGATATTTTGATAGTCAATATTATCAATCGAAGGTATTGTCAAAGCATCAGCATTTGACACTACCTACTGTCATCAGAATAATAGCTGTTTATCTCACAAGTGCCGAAAGTACGGAATAGCACAACGAGCGGTGATGCAGCGCGTCACCGATGACGGAGCGTCGTCGTCGCATGTGAACGATTCGCGCTATGTAGTTTTCGGCAGGAGTGACATCAACGTTTTTTGTGTTGCTTTTTGAGAAATACGTATTTTAAAAAAAATTCAAAAATGGTTATATTTCGGTATAGAAAATGGTAGGTTGATACCACTTCTACGAAATGTCAAGTTTAAAAAGCTAATTCAAATTCTGACAGTTTTATATTCGTTCATGACACTGTAGATGACGTTCCATAGCGGTTCTCCGAGTGTGACAGCGTGGTGACAGCCATAGACATTTCTGTGGTGACAGCACAAAAAACTATTTGTCAAAATCCTGGCTACTATATAGTTTCATATCAATGCAGATGCGACCGATCTCGATCAAATAGAATTTGCTCTTGTAGCTAAACTATTAATTTTACCAAAAAATGTCATAGGCATAAATTATTCAAAATTTCCTCTGCTTTAATTTATTATTTAACTATTTTGACGAAATTACAGAAATGGCGGCCCTTTTGGACCCAAAGCTTTTCAGCTCTAAGTTTGGTCATAAAACTTCTAAATATGATCGTTCATCCCGATACCTTTAGTAGTTTCTCCGGAATCGTCGCCACAAAAATCGAGTACACACATACGCACACACACACATACACACACACACAGAAATTTTTTTGTACCTTGGTCAAAAATGTTCAGGGGACCCATAAAGACCTATTTCCACTAAAACCTCAATTTTTTTTTCGGCATGATTACAATACTTTAGCATAGTATGATAGCATAGTATGATAAAGTAAAAATGTTGAGTCAAATTTTAATATGGTTATCACGTAACTAATAAAGGTCAATTATCAAATGATCATAGCAAATGATGTATCAATTAACAAGATAATACATTCTAAAAAATGATAAATGATACATGCGAACAGGAAGTAAGAATTCGTTCTTCAGGTACAAAATTTGTACCAACATTACCATAGTAGTAATCATAGATATAAGTTAAGTAATCGCTTATTAATTTCCGTTTTGTCTCAATGCAATTTGCAATCTAATCCATATACTATCAAGTTATTTCGATTGCATGTAGAAGGTCAAGGAATATATACTTAATTATGTGATGACCTCGCTGGCAAATAATTATTTGGTATTGTCGAACGATAATTACCAAAAACATATATCGGAACATGTCAGATCACTTCGCTTTTAGTGAACGCCCATATATACTTCCGGAATCCGTTCTCAAACCTTGGTAATGTGAGTGGAGATATAATTATCGTAAACACACGAAATAAACGATGTACGAAAATTGGCATTGTGTGTTCGATAATTTGGTCGTTTAATTGGTGGGTTGAGTTGAAAAGTTCTTGAAATATCAAGATAGCAATTTCCTTGTTTATTTTTTGGTCGTCTTGTATAACAGTTTATATGTTAGTGTTTATATGTCTGAGTACCAGTTATAAACACATCACCGTATAGCTTCTTTCTCTTTGATCTCTGAAGTGTTTTGTAAAGTTGTTTTTTTTTCCTGGTACAAATGATTATGCAAGTTTATATAAATAAATGAGTGTTCGCGTTAAATTGGAAATATTACAAATAATTGAAAAAAGATTACATCGACTATTGAAAAAATATACATACATGAATTTATTATTAATCTTTACAATGTGGATGTTATTTGTTTCTTATTGTTACTTAGAAATTTCCCGATCGTTGAACCGATTGATGATGTAACTAACGTGCTTCTGTTGCTGTTAATAGAAACATTTGTTGCATACATGTACAACACTGTGCAGTACATTGTGTACATCTAAGGTTGAATATATATTATCCTGTGTCCGGCCAAAAGTTGAAGACTATGCGAAACTTTTTTATTATTGATTTTTCAGAAAATGTCATTCATAAAACTATTAGACATGAAATGCAGACTGTAATTATCTGCTTGCATGTACCGGGTGTTACCAAACGTATGAAAAACTCTTAAGAGTAAATGACCTTCATTTTAAATGCTGTGCATAAATGTAATTTGATTAGTGGTTTGTCATAGCTTTGAATATTATGGTACTTTACTCTTCAGTGTGTCTCTTGTCACTGTACTCTTTTTTATAGTTTTTCGAACACCCGGTACATGCAACCAAATACTTACATTCTAATATTTGCATTTTAGGTTAAAGGGGACCGGGTACAATAGCGAGCGAAAAACAGCCGATTAGATTGTTTTTTTTTTCTGGCAATTGCTATACATAGGCACTATGTTTTCTTTTATTTGAATCTACATATCTTTATGTTTACATAACAATTTAAACATAACAAATTTAAATGAGAGAAATATTTTAAATTTCCACCTATAGAAACTGTTAAAAAATGCTCTTTTTTACGGTAGGCATTTTTTAACGGCTAAACAATTGGTCTGAAACAAAAAACTAAACCGCCATTGTACAGCTTACATATAAAGCTACAAATTGATGGTCATACATTCTTAAATTTCATATTATATGTAATAATAATTATATGAATAAAGTAAATAATTATATGAATAAAGTGTAAATTTCTAGAAATTCTGATAATATATCAATATATCACAATATATCAATATATGACAATATATCCTTGCGAACCACGGCACTATTGCTTGAAGCTGTGCTACAAAAGCCTTGGTAGCGTCGCTATTTTTCAAAATATTACTTGATATCTAATGAGAGGCGAGGTAAAGGTCTCAACTTCATGGAAAAAAATAAACAAATTTGAATTTTGTTCAAGACACTTTTATAAAGAATAAGTATTTTCGAGAAATTGTTACTAAACAGGTTAGTTATTAATAAACACACCCGGTATATGCATTGGAGAAGGTGACTATAAATTCGTATTTGATGACATCGTATTTGTTCTAATACATTTTTTTAAATAACATTTTTGCACAGTTTGCAGATAAAGGTACATTATTCTTAAGAGTTTTTCATTGTTTTGGTAACACCCGGTACATGCAAGCAGATAATGATATTCCAATATTTGGTTTTTAGGTTTTAAATAATCCAGAAGCGTTTATAAGAAATATAATATTCTGAAAAGTTAATATACAATAGCGTGTATAAAAAAACTTTTTTTTTGTTGATGAATTCAAGTTGATAAAATGTTTCCTTCCCTTATTTTTTGTACTGAAGGGTTAAATGCTCAAAAAAATTAGGGGAACAGGTTTTTCGAAACCTGTAACTTTTTAGATAATAGTTCTAGGCATACCAAATTTGGTATGCTTTAAGCGCATATATTTAACTAAAGAAAATTACCAAAACCACGTTACAACTCTTACTTACTTTTGAGTTACACTTACAAAATGGAAAAATGTGAAGTATGCTTTGAATTCTCGTATGAAAGCCTACTAAAGATGACAAATGAATACAGTTGTTAATTTTCATTGATTAGAAGCATCATTAGAAGTAAAAATGACGCATCTTAGTAAAGTGCCAGTTGCTCGTGCTGTCGTGACTTGAATCATATTGAACACGTGTGGGATCAGCATGACCGACGTATTTGCAAGCGCCCTAATACACCATTAACTTACAGGAAATCACACAAGCCCTGAACAGCATCTTTAATAAGATCAGAAATCAATTGTTTTCGACTAATTGTAATTGGTCTTTAACTATTTCATTTTCTTATTATGTTGTTTGTTATTTAATTTATTTTTTCGCTTATTAAATCGAATTTTCACGTCACTGAATGACGTTGATTCACAAAAATCCCATATCTTACATCACAAACTACACAAATCGCAGTTAATTCCAACAAATCTATTATTCATTACTACCGGCGTCATTAATTCCGCATACACATATGTGTTTTTTTCACTCGAGTGATTACAAAATCAGGAGTGGTTCTCAAGTAGGTAATCAGCATCAGCATGCGGTGGCAGTTTCTCGGAGATCGTTCATTTATCAACTCAAATTGCCGCTCTTTGCCAATGTAGGTGACCGGAGTACGATTTTGCCACTACTAAGACGTCATTGGAATTATCCGTGACCTCCCATTTTGCCGGTTGTTGCGCAACAATTCTTACACCGCACCGGTAAATAATTGTTAGTAGCGATTCTATTGCCACTTGTTTATAACAGAAGTCGATTTATGGGGATTTTGTTCACGACTCACGTGTCTTGGCGCACCTGAGTTGGTTGCATCTTCACTTGAGCTGACTTGAGCATTATTCCGTAATAGCGAAGTCGTGTGCAAAGTGTGCATGCCTTGGTATCAATTAATACAGAACTAATGGACCGATGTAGGATCATTACCACCATAGGATGTTGTAAACTGGTCATGGTCACTAGGTTTTATGCCAATTTGAACCGTGAAAACAATGAATATCCACAGCGCGTTTTTTTCTTGGTTTTAATTGAAAGTCTGACGATATAATAACGGCAATAGTTGTGGTTATTAAACCCATATATAGTGTGAATGTCCGGTGTTTTATGACTTTATTAAAATGTGGGTAATTCGAGTTAGCTGCAGACCTAAATTTGTATGCATTATAGTCGGGAATATCGCCATTTTTATCAATGATACTAAATCAAGAAGTAAAATGCTATAGAGTACGTATTTTGACGTTTTGAACTTTCGTTGTATTGTATTGTTTTGTATTGTTTTTTGTATTTTTATATATTTTATATATTTTTATATATAAATATATATATATATATATATATATATTTGTATTGTTTTGTGTTTCGTATCTTATCATTTTATGTACCATGCCAGTGACTAACGTGCTTAAATATTAGTGCAGACCCGACGTTTGCAACAGATGACGAGATCGTTATTCCGAAAGTCGACTATTGCAAGAATCCGAAATAAATAGAATTCATCAACTACAGCATTTTATTTTTTGTATGCATTACTTACTTTGTCCATATTTTTTATGCATTGTAGGTAAGACGCAAAAGTGATTTGACCAGGTACATGACTTTAACATACTATATGTCAAATTAATAGTTTAGCTGCGTGAGATTCTATTTGATGGAGATCGATCGTGTCTGCATTAAAATAAAAATAGTTAGCCAGGATTTGATAGATATATCGATTCCATTGACAGTAGGGATTGTTAAAGCATCAGCGTTTGACACTACCTACTGTCATTACTATGAACATATCTGCCAAATCCTGGCTAACTAGTTTTATATTAACGCAGACACGACCGATCTCAATCAAATAGAGTTTGTTCATGCAGCTAAACTATTAATTTTACCAAAAAAATAATTAATTATCAAAATACAAATATTTATGTAATATTTAATTTGCGACCTTCAATTGTTTCTCACTTATGACATTTTGTTTGAATTGTGTTAATGGTAACTTACAAATTTTATAGTCTTAAATAAGACAATTTTCGAGAAAATTGGCATTTCAAAATTAGAGCAATAATTGTTTATTACTGGAACGCTTCAAAACAATTTGTAAACAAACTGTAGGTAACAAATTGTAGGTAAACTTAAAAACGCTTTTGTTACAAAGTTTTTTAGCTGTGATTTGTGCGAATTGTGATGTAAGATACGGCATTTTTGTAATTGACGTTTGTGATGACTAAAATTCGTCATTATAATCCATAATCGAACAATTAAAATAAATAATAACCAAAATATTCTGTATTCTTAGTCACAAATTTTCGTTTAACGTAGAAATATTAAGACTTACTGTGGACTATAGTTAACAATAATAATATTCACTTTTGAAATTTTAAGCTAAATTCTATTAAAAAACTAATGCACCCCGATTCAACAGATGCTTGGAAAGATAAAAATCTATAGAACTTCAAAGTAGTGAATAGTTTTGACGTATACAAAAACATAAAATAATAAATGTTATAAAAGTCCCATAGGAAGAAAATACGGTCGACAATTGTATGATATAAAGTAGCGGTCTAATAAATTGTATCGTACCTAATCAGTATTTTCTCTGTGTTGGAACAGACATATTATAAAGTTTTGAATACTAGATAAATTTCATTATTTAATTTATTGTCATGTCAAATTGCTCAGTATGGAGTTTCCAACTATTATATTATAAAAGTCACTATTTTATCTATTCTCTGGACCAGGGTTGCCAGATTTAAAAAGACATACATCGCCATAGACGACATTTCGATTAAGGAAATCGTTAATTTTTATATAAAAATTAAGTTTTGTGTAATATATATTATATGTATAATTGTTTTAGCGACATATTCTACTATAAATATGAAATTTCCAGTTGTATTGTTTCTAAATGTTCGTTTGTTTTCATATTGTTGTTTTTTAATACTATGCAAATGCTTCAATTAGGTTGTGAATATTCAATTCAATATACATATACATATTTGATATTCAACAAATTTCAGCTTTTCTTTGCAAACCTTTATTCTAAAATTCTTGGTGTATCTTACTAGTTAGATAATATATTCCTTAACAACTTTAGTACAAACAAACGTCTTCTTAGAATTCTCTTATTTGTTACATAAAACAAAAATAAATCTTTTGATTTATACTTATTATCCTATAAGTCTTAGCAAATTAGTATGTCAGATTGATATTTTATAAATAAGTCAACGCTTAAAAATACCTGAAGTATAAAAATGCTTTCTCGATTCAAAACACCTGTGGGATTTCAAAACATCGAACCGTTGAACTGGTCGGCTTGACAAGAAACGTGTTGTTTTGTGGCAGGCACTACGCCGAATGTTGCTGGAATATTTGAGCAAAATAAGCTGATACCATCAATGCTCGACAGAAAAATATATTTTTCTGATTGAAAGAAATTGTTATCGCGTCAGTACACTTCTTTTTATGTTTCAGTTTCGACGACAAAATAATACATATATTGGTTTAAAATATGCACATGTTTGTTTTTGTTTTATATGCTATATAATATGCAATAATTAAGAAAATTTAGTGTTTGATACAAAATGATCTTATATTTTTTCAAATAGGGCTTCTAAGGGCAATTCGGAGGAAATCGGGATTAATATGTTGACCTCTGGAATAATATAACAATGCTCCACATGTTAGTTGAGACATTTTTCAATTTTGACAACAGTATTGGTATGCAGACTACTTATTAAGAAAATATTATCGATGATGTCTAATATTTGGTTAGTTCAGTAAAATACAGTCCTCAAAATACCGATGGGCCAATGGAGCATTTATTTATTTATTTATTAGAACATGCTGAGCATACGTACCATGTTAATGGATATTTAATTTTATTTTTTGGCTGAAAGAATGCCATATAAAAATTAAAAGCAGACAATACCGGAAATGACTAGTGATTTATTTGGTTTGAACATGAGCGTTAAAACCCGATATTAATCACCCAAAAAATAAATAAATAAAACAAAATAGTTTGTAGAAGAAATTGTGTTATATTCTTTATATACTAATCAACAACAGGAAACTAATGTATGCAATATGCATTCATTGGGAACATTCGTGTGAAGATATTGTTTCGGTTTCTGTGTTTTTGTGCGATATTTTGTAAATGATGTAACTGTCTAACAATTTCAGACAATATTTATTATTGCCAGCTGTTATTAATGATACAAATAAAGAGTTATTAGGGAAACCCCAATTCACCGCATACATGAGCAAACATAATGTAATTATTACTCATTTCTTTACGTAAAAGTTAATGTTAACAATATTTTGAGATTGTTCCCTATTAGTGTCTTTGTATATACACGTGCACTGCTGTTTTACTATGAATATTACTGGTATAAAATGAAAATATGCAAGTACAAATTTTAATGGGCAGGTGATACAAATTGGCTATATAATTTTCAGTATTTTATACTGTCTGAATATTATATGTGTTGACCCTAATAGCCATTGAGCATTATAGCTGTTTATATTCCACAGATTTTTATTATGAACAACACACAACAAACTGTCTGGAGTAACTCGACTTCCAAATGTTTATTTTTGCAGTCCTGATACTAGGCAGATGTACACTGGTGGAGTTAGGTATGTTCTGATCCGTATTTCAGCAGTGTGTCGATGTTACTCCAAGTACGAGTTTTTTGTTACTCTGGTCGGCCTCTCGGCCGCTAAGTGCAAAAAATTCTCCGTTTACGCTACATACTCGTATATCGGAAATTTATTATTTGCGAAATCTTGTGCGAATGCTTTGAATTGGTTTATGATTTATATATTTCTATTTATTAGCTTAATGTGTAATTAATTAATATGTAATTCCTACATTGCAATATAATTGTGTTTTTATTAAACATAATTAAACATGAAATGATAATCTCATTTTAAGATATTGCATAAAACACAACAAACTATACAAACTTATTGCATCTAATAGCTTTTTTTGCGTTAATAAATACAAAAATCAATTTCTCGTTGTGAATATTTTTACTGAAGGTTATTTCAGAACTAACATGTATTAACATTTTATTCACAAAATATAAATAAATAAATTAAATTAAATAGTTTCAAATTTGTATTTATGGTAATTTGTTACTTGTGATTTACTGGTGTTTTCGAGATATTTACCTTCAACGATATTTTGCAGTTTAACTTAATAACCAGAAACCAATTTTTTATATTATTATTTTATATTTACTTTACAGCAATATTTTTCAAATATCTGGCAACTGAAAATTATGTATATCACTAATATACAAAAATTGATAATAGCTTGTAGAAACAAACGCTAAATTTTCGACGAATTTTGATGGAATGTAAATATGTAATAATTATTATTAAAAAGAGTAAATAAACCAAAATATACGACCATCTAAAAGAACATTTAGACAATCTAAAAACCATTATTGT
Source organism: Melinopterus prodromus (assembly GCA_964023965.1). Taxonomy (NCBI): domain Eukaryota; kingdom Metazoa; phylum Arthropoda; class Insecta; order Coleoptera; family Scarabaeidae; genus Melinopterus; species Melinopterus prodromus. Next base: position 102,602,259 of record OZ030390.1, read on the forward strand.
TAAAATTAGTTCCCTCTATGTCCAAAACTACTACAGATTTGATATTTGAAAAAAATAAATAAAATATAGCGAAGTTTTGATAAATCAAAAATACAAAATGACTTAGGAATCACTGCACTTTATAATTATGTATGGTATTATAACATGGTTAATCAACAAATTAATACAGAAGCTTGGTGATGGCAGATGACTTGACAGAAAGACATTAATCATTATTGACATAATAACCTAATTTTTAAACCAACTTTTAATATTCTTAAGTAATTAGTTAATTAATTTTAAGTATAACTTTAATAATTCGAATTATAAATAAACTAACGAAGAAACCAACATGTTTTTTTTTCTAGAAAGTAGAAGGTAATAAGTTTCATATGGTCTTATTGGTTTTCTCTGTTCCTTTAGAAGTTGGAGCCGTTTAAAATAAGACATTGTTAATAATTCAAACGGCTGTAACTTTTTAATGAATTAAAAAAAGTAATTTGCTTTCTGAAAAAATGCTTTGCAGAAGAAACGTCGGACAGCCTGTATATATTACTGCTATAATTTTATTTTGGTTGTCAAGCGTGTATTAGATCTCATGAAAGATAATTGAAACATTAACTGCTGTAAAGTAAATACAGATACATTTCCATTATTCTTCATACAAAATACATCCTCCGTCCTAAATATAAATTTAAATTTAATTTAAAGAATTTATTTACATATAGTGAAAAATATTTTAATATTACAATTCTGAAATAGTCTATAATCTATATTCAGTGATAATCCTTGGCAACAAGATGATTTGTGCATTTACTTAGTTACTTACTTAAGCCTGTCATCCCACTGCTGGGCAAAGGCATTTACTTACGTAACTAATATGTGTATTAGATAAAATAAATTTAAATAATGTGTCGGGATATTACGCAATATCTTAAATTGAGATTTTCGTGTCATATTATCAAATTTCATGTTTATTAATATTATTATAAAAGTAATTCTATATTTAATTAAATGCACTACTCGTAAACTCAACTGTAGTGGTCATATTATATTTCTTACATTGCAATGAAGATATCACATTAAGGAAAAGATCGGACACGCTCAAAATAAACTAAATCCCGTTACATCCATCGAAAAACCCCCTCGTGACGGACAACTTTTTGCGAAGCGGCCGGGTCGACGGAGCACAGTACACGAATATATAACCAACATAATATTTTCAAATCCTGCGATAGCGATACGAATATACTTATTTCCATGACTTCTTATCCAATTTATACAATATCAGGTCATTAATATACATTATTATTACTCAAGTATTCGTATAGGTAATTCAACGTAGAAAAATTGTAAATCTCGACTTCTCTAATATTAGTATGGTTAATTTGAAATGTTCTAATCTTGGCTCGAGCGAAAGAAACACAGATTTATTATAATTTATGACGCATTAATACATCGAGTTTGAGTAAACAATGCATAATTCTGTCGAAGCGTCGATCTCAATCAAAATAAAGCAACTCCAGACTAGTAGCTACGTCAATACTATAAACATTTATATCAACATGTGAATAACTTACCTTATATCACACATTAAGTCTGAACTTACTGTTTTTAAATGGCAGCAATGTAAGTCAATTTACATGTGGTCATTGCTAAACAGTTTATGCTCTATTTAAGCGATAAGGCGGATAAACTGACCATACATCCTGAGTTTTATTGCTGCCTATAACATAGGAGTTATTTACTTCTTTTCTTTGAAATCGCGCACACATTGGTGTCTCCATTTTTGCCAAACGAATGCAGGTCAGGTTTGTAGAAAGTTAAGCAGTTAAAGGTCGATCCGTTAGTTGGTGATTTTTGCACGTATAAGTAGATTTTTTGCAAAGAGAGCGATGTGGTGAACTGGTGAAGATTGTGATTGTCATTTATTGAGTGTTGGAGGAATCTCAATGTTAATCTCGTTATAGTTTTATGTCGTCGTTAGTGGCAAATGTAAAGAACATATCTCGAATCGCGTGCTCGAAAATGTAGATTTGTTGAAAAGTAATTAGTGTTTGTTGCTGAGGATTGTGCACGTCTGTTAGGATAATAATATTTAATGGTTTTCCTTATGCGCTAGGGTATTATTAATGCAGTATTTATCTGCTAGTTTAACCCTCAATCACGTTCATTGCCATGAGAATAATATGAGAATGGAAAATCTTTTAACTTTTTAATGATCTTATCGAACAGCCTGTATACAAACTAATAATTTTAAAATGTGCACCTGGGCGTTCTGTATATATGAGTGAAATCGGTTTTAAAATATCTTCATTAACAGAGGTACAATCTTCCGAGATCGCACTGTTGAAACACCCTGTATTACCCCTGAATTATCCTGCTGGCTAAAAGTGAAAAAAAAAATAATAAAATATTTACGCAAATTGACCAATTGGCGAAAATGTTACTGCATTTGTCCATTTCATTTAACAATGCAGTTTCTGTGGATACTTTACACCGATAATTTTTTCGGTCATATTTATTTCTGGTAAATATAACTGTTGTTTTTTAATAAAATAAACAAGTTTGAGTTGTCGCGAATCCTCACCACTGCAACAAACTCTTTTCAAATAAATAGTACGCTGTCCAGTTGTCCTAATCTTATCACCCGCCAAACTAGATTTAAAGTCAAAGTTTCCAATCGTACTGTACCTAGATTATATGTTCTTCCCAAAATTCACAAACCTGGTAAATCAGTGAGACCTATTGTATCAGGTATTAACTCACCTACTTACCAGTTAGCGAAATGGTTATCGAATGAGTTCAACAATTTACCTGTTCCTCAACCAAGCTTCTCTGTTAATAACTCATTGGAGTTTATCAATAAGGTTAACAATGTAAAATTAGAGGATGGCGAATTGTTGATTTCATTTGATGTTGCTTCACTGTTTCCTAGTGTGCCTATTCCGGAAACTTTGGAGTTTCTTAGGGAATTATTGAGCAATAACAACTTTGACCCGTCAGAAATAGATGAATATGTAAGATTGACTGCCCTTTGTATGTCTCAAAATTGTTTTCAAATAAACGGAAAGTTTTTTGAACAACTTGAGGGAACTGCAATGGGTAACTGTCTCTCACCTTTTATTGCCAACTTGTTTATGAGCAGATTTGAAACCAATGTAAAGTCTATAGCACCATATTTCCCTAAGACTTGGGTTAGGTATGTCGACGATATTTTTGCCATTTTTGACACCAAGAAGTGCAGTATTCAAGATTTTCTTCTCGTTTTGAATTCTAAATTCAACACCATTAACTTTACTGTAGAACAAGAAGTTAACGGCCAACTTCCATTTTTAGATACTCTGGTAGTCAGGAATAGCAAAAATATAATTGACGTGTATCGGAAAGATACTAACACAATCAGGTTTATCCCTAATGATTCGCAGCATCCTTTTCAACAAAAATTGTCTTTTATTAGTTGTTTAGTAAATAGGTTATTGAAATTTCCATTGTCCGCAGATAGATATCAGCAAGAATTATTGTTTATTAAGAATGTTGTCATACATAATGGGTACCCTGAGAAAATAGTTGATAGAATGATTAAGAAGCAGAATCAAAAAATGTATGTAAATCAAATATTTACTTTAAATACTTTGTCTGTAGAAAAGAAGAAATATGTTAAAATACCGTTCGATTGTGCATATACAAGGAGTTTGAGAAGTATTTTTATATCACAAAATCTCTGTATAGCATATTCGACTCATAATAGCATAAAAAACCTTCTTGGAAACCCAAAGGATAAGGTAGATGTACTTGATAAATCTGGTATATATTGTATCAAATGTCATGACTGTGAAAAGAATACGTAGGCCAGACTAGAAGAACAATTTTAACTAGGTTCAAAGAACATGTAGCTCATTTTAAATATAATCGTTTTGAAAAATCTAGTGTGGCTCAACATATTTTAGACACAGGTCATAAAGTAGTTGTAGATGACTTAAAACTTGTAAAAGCTGTGTCAAATAATAGGGAACTAAACAGCTTGGAAAGTATCTTTATTCACTTGAATAGAGATAAATTAATAAATTCAGACAGGGGTCCTATACCCAGTTCGCCATTGTTTGACCTGCTTTAATTAAAACTTGTTTTTTACGCTTCAATGATCAAAATTCACTGAGGTGTGAACAACAAATGGGTATATATAGGGTAATTTTTAACATGGACGTCACTTCCACTAGTGATTTGCTTGGACAATATCCAGTAAAGATACTATGAAGTGCTAATCTCTCTTTTCCTCTTTTTAGGTTCTACTGAAGATGGCAACATAGTTGCTGAAATACGTATTTAAGTTCTAAACTTCCAACTTGTTGTGGTTACGTATTTAGGTTCGTAAATACGTGAAATACGTATTTAGGTTCTAAAATACTTGTTGTGGTTAGGGGTTTATAATTTTATTGTTAAGTTCGCCACAGTCTCCAAAATATTGTTAATTATAATATGATACAGCTTTCTTGCTTTATATATTTCACCAAAGAAAAATTATTTCCTTTCACCACCATTTAAGTATTTCCTAATACTCGTTCTAATGTTTATTGTACGTCAACATCGTTCCATATGCTTCTATTCGCAGATGTTTACATTGGTGCCTATTCTATTCTACATACGTAAGGTACCACCACCGCGCCGAATATTGAAATAACTTTGTATAAAATTCATGGTAAAAGTCGAATGTTGAATGGGCGTTGAACATTTCAGTACCCATAGTAAGGCCGTCGTCCAGTTTCGCGTTATTTAATATGCGCATCTTAAATTAGGTGCTCTGTTTGTTTCTGTAATTGACGGTAATCAACATACAGGAAAGTTTTATTTGCCAGGATACCAACTTCCGCCGAAGCGTGTGGCCGCAAATACGCAAACTCTTATCAGTTTAGAGTATTATCAATTTTAATCTGTGGCTTTTTGTTGTTACCTATGTTTCGAAAGAAGTCGTTTCCTTTTGCATATTTTGGTTACGATCATCTTTTTTGATTCTTTAACTTCTTTATAATACTTACGTACGCTAAAGTAACCTTCATTATTTTAGCAATATTCATGTGATAGGTGTCATGTAATAATACTAATAATCGTTAGTATTACTTGTAGTTATTCATGTGCCAATCGTATCTTTTAAAAGTATTATAGATACGTTGTTAAATCCAAATTTCCTCAAAAATATCATCTAGAAATGAATACTGACCTAAATGCTTTTATTCATTTCAGAAATCTTCAAATGTAGTCGTACGAACTCAAGTTTTGTTTCAGTAACTATCCTTCAAGATATACATGTAAAGATATATTCTAACAAAGCGTTGTTTGGGTCAGTATTCACTTTTAAATGATTTTTTGGAGAAAATTTTGGTTAAGTAACAATTAAGTAATAGTATTATGTTCTTTTTTATTGTTTCATACCTTTATGGCATTATCTCAAAAGAAAGAAACATATATACTTCTTAAATGATTTTTGCTTACACGATTGTATTAAATATTGATGATTTTAAAAAAGAACTTGATTGTAGGATTATGATAGTAATAATAATAGTACGAAAGCCTATGGATTTAAATGGACACTTGTAGACCAGCTTAATCTTAACATTTAATTAACTTGCAAAAAACTTTTTTCTTAATAACCAGTAACCAGAAAGTTTACTAGTTACTGGTTATAGATGGCGTTAGTGTCGTGAAACGAGCTAAGTTGTGTTTTTTAATATATTTTCGTATAAATTTGAAAATTTTATTTTCTTTACCTACGTTGTCCTACCCTATCACTTACAGTTTTGGACTACTAGAAATTTATTTATTTATGACTACAGCTTTTTTTGATACCTTATAACTGGGAAATTGCTTAATACCGTGTATTACCTTCCCTAGTAACTTTAAGAGTTTCTGATCTACGCGGCATACTGCAAATCAGGACTCTTATCCTTTCTATTGGTATACGATCCCATTCTTCCTCTAATGTATACCCATTTCTGTAGGACCTTTTTGACGCCTCTCATGAGAACTCACCCTTTCCCCTGATTCATCTCACACATCTTCGAAAGGGTTTCTCGCAGGCCACTGTAACGGCTGCTGTGATACCCGTAGCTTCAAAGAAGTTTCGTGCTATGGTTTTGGTGTGTGGTCGGACATTATCCTGCACCAATATAAAATTATTGCCCACTAAGTCCTCATCTGCCGTAAAATGTCAATGTACATTTTAACTGTCAACTGTCAACTGTCAGTTGTCTTCATAGATAGCGTTTTTTACAGTGTGTCTGGGAGACACTCTATATATTGTTCCCTCCCAGTTCAGCAACATAAGAAAATAATTAAGTAATAATGACATTTACTTAAGTTTGAGCTCTTTGGCCAATAAAATGTATCGACCCAATAAATGGGTGGAATCTGAAAGTTTCAATGGAACGATAACGTAATTTTAAGGGAGGGGATAAGTTTGGGGTAAATGTCAACAACGCTCCTTTGTTGCCTGTAGTATTTAACAGAAAGAAAACTCCTCAGAGAGCTCGCAAAGTTTCACAATAATCATTCAATATTTAACTTTGTTTTAAAGCAATAATTTGTTCTCTCCTAAGCTCAAAATTTCTGCAGTTGTTCTACTTTCAGTGTCACTCTCTATGTAAAGGCAAAACTGGGAGAGCTGAAGGTGATTCATCGCTTAAAATCGTATGAACCAAGATATGAACGTACCGCGTGAATAGGTTATTAGCTGTGTATATTAAGTTGCCTACTAGGTAGTTCGTTCAAGATTAATATTTAATTATTAAAAATACTGTCATTTAATTGTGATAATTGTCCTATCTAATTTATATATCCATCATTAGCATGTTTAACAGAAGCAAAGTGAAAACATACCAACGAAAACATCTTGTTCACACACGTTCGCGCTCGAATTGGAGGTTAGGTTGCTACCGCTGTCATTCGTTCTTATGGTTCTAAGAACAGACGTACTTTTTTGTCTTGCCCATTTAAATTATACAGCAGACGTATGAAAAGTATGCTATTTCGTTTTAACACGCGTCAATATTTAGCAATATTCTGTAACGTATGTCTAAAATAACAGCTGAAATCTATGAGTAATCTTCAGCTCTCCCAGTTTTGCCTATAACGTCGAACGCCTTGAAATTTTCAATCACTCTCACTTCAATGTACAGATTAATATTTTACCATTATTGAAACTTTCTAAACATGCAATATTTCAAGTACACAAAAATGATTTAACAGTAATTCCGCATAACCTCAAGCTATTATACAACAAATACCCATATGAAAAATCAAATGCGTGCATTAATTAAACAACGAGAAAACGGAGCGATTTGTGATAGACTTTTCGAAATTATCGTCGACCTTCGTATCGTTCGTAAAAATTCGACCTAAAAAATAAAAGTAAGAGGCCGGAGACATGCGAATGTGAAATTATTTCTGTAATTACCGGCCTGTTTGATTAAGACACACACACACTGTTATACACTCATACCGTGAACTTGCATTTTGACCATGAACGATGGATTCCTTGGTCGCCCTTCACTTGCAAGACATAATCATCACGTCTGCGAAAACCTATTTCGCTAGCAATTGAGCAGATTTAATGACGTTACGTACTGGGATTGCTAACTTGCGTAAGTGATGTTTGTTCTTGAATTTGTACCTTCTAAGAATTGTGATTGTAATTTGATGACTTTGATGATATTGATGACGCCAGAACATACATACATCATCAATCTTCCACAGCTTTTGAAATAGCTCGTTTATTTGTAGAAACCCAAAAATGATTACATACTGAAAACTCATTACTTGAAACCAGAACACGTTCTTGAAGTTATGTAATTGATTCAAATGCATATATGTATAGTTAGATACACAAAGTTAGGTATACACAAGAAATGTAGGTAACTGCAATTTGACTTCTTTTTACATCGTTACAGGATAACAGTAATTAAGAAAATTCTAATAATATCTTTTTAGGCTCATATTGGCTCTTGTAACCAATATTATTTATAAATTTAGGGGTGCCTGAATTAGGTACATAAAATATAGCACGTCCTTAAATCAGACAAGTGCGTCGGAATTGTGTACATAGTTAGAAGTAAGACATATGACTCTATTGTTGTCTTTACACAAGAAAATAACATATTTTACATTGCTTGCTATATTACAATTATTTGTACGCATTTTGACATGATTCCCGTAAAAACCTGAAAGATATTTATGATTTATCTACCACGTTAAACTCTACTATTGTTTTTGACCAACACAAAACAAATGTCATTGCCTGTCACTACACATTTTATTTAATACACTTTGATTTCGCATAAAATTAACCCGATATCAAAAATGCTGCATACCTACACATAAAGTAACAACTTATTGCGAATATCGTATCTTGTCAATCTTCATAATGTAGGAAATTTGTTGTTTAAAGAAAGTAATTGAAAATTTGTACCGTTTATTTGCCCACTGCGTATATAATAATAATAATAATAATATTTATTAACAAGCAAAGCAGTACGTCAACAATAAATGTAACAACAAATTCAAGAATATCATATTGTCCTCAAAGAATTGAGGAACTCCTCAACTGTGTAGGCTGCCTGACCAAGGAGGTGGGCCCTCACTTTCTTCCGGAATCTATTGGCCGTCATCTCTTTCCACTCATTTGGCAGCTGGTTGAAGAGACGTGGGCCTGCTGTGGTCCAGTCATTTGTTTTAAGTCTTACAAACGGTATATGTAGGTGTTGAAGATTGCGGGTATGGTACAGGTGGGTGTCGCACCGGGACTGGAGTAGGTGGAGGTTGCGTTTCGTGTGTAGGAGAAGTTGTAGAACATACTCCGAGGTTATTGTTAGGACTTTGTATTTGCGGAAAAGGGGTTTACAGGAAACTATATTTGGGACTCCCTCTATCGCGCGCAAAGCTTTTTTCTGCAATATTAGGATCCCGTTGGCATGAGTAGAACCTCCCCATAATGACAGCGCGTATGCCATTCTACTGTGGAATAGGGCAAAGTAAGTTGTCCTAGCGGCCTCTTTGTTGATGACTTTGGATATTCTTCTTATTGCGTATATGGCTGATGTAAGTTTTGAGGTCAGGTGTTCGCAATGCGGTCGCCACGTGAGCAGTGGGTCCAGCCAGAGCCCAAGGAAACTTGTTGTTTGACGTGATACTATTCTTCTGTTGCTCGTAAAGTCCATTTCAACTGTCTTATCAACGTTGAGTGTTAATCTATTTGCTGTAAACCACTCCTCCGCTTCTTGTTTTGCCCTTTCAGCGTCATTTCTATTTTTAAGCAAAATGGTCGTGTCATCTGCATATAACAAGCTCCTGAAATTTATCCCCGCTGGTAAATCGTTGACGTATATGACGAACAGGAGGGGTCCAATCAGTGAACCCTGGGCAATACCGCAGTTGGTCCGGGTGTAACTGCTGCTGTGGCCGTTGTTATGGACATATTGTTTCCTATTTGTGAGGTAGGATTCAATCAATTTTAATGCAACTCCTCTGAGTCCATAATACTCAAGTTTATCCAGTAAAATCTTGTGCGATATGCAATCGAATGCTTTTGATAAGTCGCAGAACAGGGCCCTACACGGGTCCCCGTCTTCAAGTCGTTCAGCTACAAAAGTCAGCAGGTGGAGTACTGCATCTGATGTCCGGAGGCCAGGTCGGAACCCAAACTGGCATTCACTGAGGTATCCATTGCACTCAAAGAACTGGAGTATTCTTCTGCATATTGCTGCTTCAAAAACTTTTGAGAAAGCAGGTAGGACTGCAATCGGCCTATAGTTTGCAGTGTTATTGGGACAGCCTTTTTTGAACACAGGTTTTATCTTTGCCAGCTTCAACTTATCGGGAAATATGCCTGATGAAAGAGTGTTGTTGATTATAAACTGTATGGGCAAAGCTATCGACTGCATTACAAATTTCATGATTTCTGTATTGATCTCATAGCAGTCTTCGGTCCTTTTGGGTTTCAAAGTTTTTGCTGCACTTAGTACTTCTTCTGTTGTCACTGGATTGAAAAAACATGAACTACCATTTACTCGTACTTTGTGAACAAGTTTCATGGGATCGTGGTTTGAGGCTGGTAATTGGGATTCTAGGGAGTCCGCAATGGTAGCAAAATATTCATTGAACTGTTCTGGTGTGTGGTCACTTGGCTGGTTTTTGTCTCTAGTTCTTCCGGTTTCAGTATTTATGATCTGCCAGATTTTCTGTTGTTTATTTTTGGTCTGAAGAATGTTGAGATTATTTTTCCGTTTGTGTTGTTCTTCACAGTACTGTATGTAAAACATTTTATAGTTACTATATGTACGCTGTAATGCTGTGTCTTCTGGGTACATTTTGCTATGATCTCTTAGAAGGCCTAGGGTTTCTTTAATTCCGGTATACTCTTCTGTTCTGTCGATGTTTACTGGTTTCTTGTTCGGGAAGCGTTTAATTGGAATACACGTATTGCAATGGTGGAGAAAGAGGTCTAAAAAGCGATTAAACATGTCGTTAGCATCCCTAGCGCTATAAACAACATCCCAAGTCTGTGCCGTCAAAGTGTTGTAGAATAGAGCCTTGTTTGTTTCGGAAAAGTTCCTGTTATATCCACGGTTTTGGCTGTCTGGTAACTGTTCAGTGAAATCTATTACTTGCGGTTGGTGATCCGATATGGTATCTTTCAGTACTTGGACCCTGTAGTTTGTCATATTCGTAAAAATGTTGTCTATCAAGGAGTTGTTTCTTGTGGGATCGTAAATAGTTTGATGTAATCCATACATGTGCATTGTGTTCAGTAGCATGTGCTTTGCTGTGGTGTTGTTCAGGAGGTTTATATTAAAGTCACCACAGACGATGATGTTTATGTCACTCCTGAATGAATCTAAAACAGACAGTAATGATTGCTCCAAAGTTTCAGCAAATATATTAATGTCACCTTGTCCACTTCTGTATATTGTTAGGGCTACCGTATTCATTTGTTCCATATGAACCGCTGTGATTTCGCAATGTAATTCAACCGATAGACTTTTTATTGATTCAACTGGAACTGCATGCACTCTGGAATCGACCAAAATGCCGACACCTCCATGGATATGTTGTTCACGGCACACTTGGGTGATCCATTTAAAACCAGAGAGATTATATAAACTTTTGTTATGCGTATTCAACCAATGTTCAGTTATACATGCAATATTCACCTTATATGTCTGTAGAAGTTCTTCTAAAGATTTTGATTTGTTTGTCACACATTGGATGTTCAAGTGTAATAATCTAATTTGCGTAGACGCTGATTTGTTGGTCTTGTGTTGAGAATTTATAAAAAATTTCCGCCTTGCTGTTGCAGAAATTCCCTATGTTTATCAAATTTGAATCTTTTTATTCCAACATTTTCAGGCCAAAAGCTTGTTTCGTACAATGTATCCTTTTGATTGAACGGTGCCGTAATTACGAATCGTTTCAGGACAGATTGATTTTCTAAATTGGGATAGGGCAATTCCTTTACGGTGACATTACAATCCTTTAAGCCTGGTTTGTTCTTTATGTAATCTTTAATTTTTTCCTCTGTTGCATTTTGTTTAACTCTGTATAGATATAGCCAAACTTTCTTCTCTTGTCCAGCAAAGCCTGATTTCTTTTGTGCGTCACTCACTACAGCTGTTCCTAACTTCTTTTGCTTATTGTAGTTTCTCTTAGTTTTCACTAGTATGTAATCGCTGTTTGTTTCATTTGTTCTATCTGTTGGGGATTGTACGCCCTTGGTGATGTTTTGCCCCTGCCTCCGTTGCTGGTTTAATGGGATTTGGTCAGCATCCACAATGGAACTGTAAAGTTTCCTTGGTGGTAAATAATTTGTGTTCGAATTTTGGCCTTCTCCTCTTCTCGCATCACTTTTTTCTCTGCTTGGAAACTTCGTAGCAGAACCATCACGAAAGTTTGCGCTTATGTTGGTATCCATTGCAACGCCTTTTACGCCAACTTCAGGTTGTTTATCTTCTTTTGGAATTTCTAACCTCGGTGACCGACGCACAAGAAGTTCTATGTTTTTCCTTAGTTCAGCAATGAGTTCGTCTTTTACGTGGATGATATTGTCCTTATCCCGTATAATTTGGTCTTTTGCGCTCACCAATTGTAGCAGCAAATCTATGTTGTTAGGTGTTACATTTTCAGCCGGTTTTTTGCTCTCATCCTCGTTTGTGTCTGATTCGCAACAAATTCCGGAATCTTCCGTCGTTTTATGGATATTGGAACGCTCCGCACAGCTGGGGTGGTATACCTTATTGCATTTGGTACAATTTATACACTTGTTTTTAACGTTTTTCGCGCAATAGGCGCACTGCTTAACATTTTCGCCATTCACGTCCGCCATCTTGCTAAAGATGAAGGTTTTCACTCTAAGCTTGCTCATGAAACTTCTAAATATGAATTTTCGTTGTGATACCTACAAACATACATACACACATACAGAATTTTTTTTGTACCTAGGACAAAAATTTTTTGTGGACCAAAAAAGACGCTTGATTACAATACTTTTATATACTATGTATAATAAAGTAAAAGGAACGACATAGACGCAATAATCTGAAGTTGTAGAGCTCTTTCAAGCTCAAATTCGCATTCAGCGCATAATAAATCAATCTAAAACGCCTATTCGCTTTCCATAAACAAACAAAAGTTATCCCAATTTTCAATTGTCTGTTTCTTGTAAATTTTCTTATGTAAAGGACGTAAATTTTGCAAATTACCACAAAAACAATTATTAGATCTATCGATAAATTATAGATAAACCATTGATCATTAGAAGAAAAGTACATTCAATATACCATTAAAATACAATATCTATATGGCTACCATAAAGAGAACAAAATTTGACTTTGGTTTCTTTGCTTTTTTTTCAATCTAATGACTAGAATCAAGTTCAATGTTTTGGCCATTGGGTTGTTAGTGCACAAATCAAAATCACAAATTCAAACTTTCAGTTTTTTTATTACATATTAAGAGATACCTAGTTATTTCTATCTCCCAATTTTTTTAACTTAATCATTAACCGTTTTACTATAGATGTCAATAATATTTTAAAAAGACAAGTGATTAACTACACGAGGCAACAAAAATAATCGTGTTTTGATTCATTTCAATTAACTTTGACAATTAGCATTGGGAGAAATATTATTTTTAACTCACGAAAAAAGTCTGAAATTATTATGAAAATCATAGGTTGAAGAGTGGTGAAAAGTGTGTTGCATCAAATATAAATCTGTTTGAAATTTGTCGCATATGCCATCTCTGATTGAAAAGCTTTAATTGGTTTTATTTTTGTTATTTCTTTCAATAGATTATGTATGAAAATTATTCATTTCCAAGGTATTTGTTTTCTTGAAAGTAGGAGAACCAGAGCATCTTTTTCAGATATCCATTCATAGAGAAAGTCACACACAGTCTAGCGAATACAACCTTATAATTTTATCGTGGATAGATTAATAAGCATTTCCGTTTCGAATGCAACAGGTACACTTGAGGAAAAATAATTCAATTGCAGAAACTTGTAAAGATTAGAAAAATAGCAATATGCAAAGAAGCATTGAATCAAAAACAAGAATTGGAAATGTGAATACTATACAACTAACAAATTACTGTACACAACATACCAAGTAGAGCATCAAACCTACATAACAGCCTCATAAAGAGATGAAGTGACTAGTCCATCTATAAAGATAGCAGAGGGAAAAAATGTGTTGAATTAGGTAACATAATGGCACATAATGACACATAATTAAGCACACAATAACAGTACGTATCAGACAAGTGGAATTAATTCATCTCCATGTTTGGTTGTCTGCTAACTTAGTGCTAAAAAACGTTAATCTTTGTTTATTATGGTTGTCGCATTATCTTGTAATACTTAGTTTTTAAAAGTCACATGCAAGCTCTTTTCTCGTCAGCTGTTTTTGATATTAATAACTTTGGCAAACACGAAATTTATGTATGTACATACCTGTTAAAAAGGTGTTTTTCTAAATTTTTCGTTCGCAGTCATTAATTTACGTTTTTTTTTCTTTTGATTTCAGGAAAGATTTAGCCATACCACGAACAGCTGACGGCGGTTTCGACAAGTGCTCGATGTACGTCCGAAACTACACGGAAATTCTTCTGAACAATTCAACCAATATTAACAACGCTGAGTTGCCAACAATTGCTTGCCAACACGGTTGGGAATATAACTTCACCGACGTACCATACAAAACAATTGCGTCAGATGTAAGAAACACCGCAATTCTTTAATATTTATCGACATTCTTAAAATTCTTTTCCTGTTTTTAGTTAAACTGGGTTTGCGAACACGAAGCCTTAGCTCCTATAGCTCAAGGTATATTTTTCTGTGGTGCCATATTGGGAGGACTTGTTTTTGGCTGGATTGCCGACAAATACGGAAGGATACCTTCCTTGGTTGGAACTAACCTGACTGGATTTGTTGGAGGAATTGCAACAGCGTTTTGTGGCAGTTTCTGGTCGTTCTGCGTATGCAGATTCTTGGTCGGGATGGCTTTTGATAACTGCTTTACCATGATGTATATTTTAGGTAAGTTTTATTTACAAGAATGACGTCATTTTGAGTATTGAAAACAGTAAAACTCAAAAAAATGTAAAGGAGGTCGCCTCTGAATGTTAGGTTAACAATCTATTCATTCATTATTAATTCATTCCACATACTGATATACTGCATAGTTACCAAGATATTATTTTTCGTCTAAACTGAAACGTATTAAGAAATGACGATCTAGTCTGAAAACAATTTCTTGCCAGTAGAAAAAAGTATGTTTTTGCGGAGGGTTGACTGCTTCAATAAATGCGGCGTAGACGTTATTTTACGGCAACAGAATAACACGTTTTTTGTCCAGCCGGCTGCAGTGTTTTACATGTGCTGTCTCAAATCGATATCAAATGTTTATGTTATACGTATTTTCAAGTATATTTGACTTATTTTCAAAATGGTAATCTCACATTCCAATTTGTTTTGATTAATAGAATAATATACTGAGCGTAATACAACTGATTTCAAATTTCTGACTTAATTTCTCTAATAACAAAAATCATTATTTTCAATAGTGTTTTGTTTCATGTTAAACAAGTTATTCTAAAATTTGACTAAAATAAATTATACCTATCCTAAGCAATTATCACTCTATAATCATTTATAGTAGATACTTATAAATCTTTGCATCCCCAATAAATAAAGCAGCTGGTCTCCATCTAGTTCTATAAAAAAATTATTTTGGTGCTAAGCCATTTGCATATTAGGCCGACGCTATTCAACATTGTAGTGGCAACTATTATATTAATTACATAGTTTATGTAAATACATATTTATTAAGAAATAAACTAAGCTATCAATAAGCAAGTAACAGTTCGTATTGAGTATGTAATACTTTATCATTACCCATTGAAACACCGTCAAAAATCAAATTCAAAAGTATAATAGGTATGTGTTTTTGTACAACAATGTTTAAGTTAACCAGTGTCTCATATATTTTTACCAGCAGTCTCATATATTTTGATAAGATAGAAAACTGGCAACCCTAGTTATCTCCGAAACACTGACAGCAAATAAAAACGAGCAAAACGCATAAAGTTGACGTGATAAAACCTTCGATAAAACCAATAAATCTATACGAAAGATTTTACTCGGAATGAGTAATACTTTCTACATAAATGTGGGGGGAAAATAGTGGAAAAATAGTGGGATATTTATTTAGAATATGCGAGGAACAGCTAGACAAATAAGGGATTGCTATTTGAAAAACTGCCAATCAAATTTAATTTGGTATAAAAATTGTATATTTTGTTAATTAAAGTTGTATTTTGAATTAAAATTGATTTTATTTTATATTATTGCTATTGTATTCGATAAAAAATGTTTATGCAAAGAAAATCTTTACGACTTGATGAAAAAGTGGTAATACCGTTTTTAACTACTGTAAACAAACAAGTATGTTGTTTGTCAATAAGATTTAATATAGAATTTGGTCAATCGTGACTGACTAAATTTCTATATACTTACACCACTTCTGTATTTTCACAAAAAACATAAATCTGCTTTTTGCAATTTTAATCTGTCGTGATGTTTCTGTATATACACTAAAATATATTGATTTCGAAATCAGAAATGTTCTGAAACTAATATCTCTTTGCAAATATCGTGGATAAAGATAATAAAACTTAGAGTAATTTGGATGCAAAATGACGTTTGTTCTTTATTATTGGTAAGCTTCATGATGGCTTCATCCAATACCAGTATGTGACCTATCACTGCTGTCACATTTGTGTTTACCTGTATTTAGTTATAAACTACGGTTATTATGACAAAAAATTAATGATAGACAACAAAACTAACAAACACATTGTTTTGTTTTCCTTTGTACTCATGTTACAGCCTGGTTATTTGTGAATAATAGTATATTGTGTACCAAGGCGAGAAAGTGGTTCTTTTCCGGGACGAGAGAAGATTTCCTCTTGAGAAAGAAGACTTCTTGAGGCCCGGAAAACCACTTTCTGGGCGTGGTGCATAAAAAAATTTTTATCCTACACAACAATATCGTAATAAAAATCACCCGTTTCTAAAGACTAATCACTGACATATTGGCTTTTGACAAATAAAATTGGTTGACGTTTTAATCGCAAACCGAATCGAAAATTGTGTTTTGATTGGACAGAGTTATATTGTGGCAGGCAAATAACAACTTTCGTGTCTCCATAGAGACGCGAAAATGACATTTTCGCATCGTGTAGGATAAAAATGTCGGTACGTAACTTCTACTGGATAAATGCATAAGGTTAGGCATAAGTTAGGTTAGGATCAGCTGTCATCTCGTGTTGGCATTTCACAAAACTTTCAAAACTCAAAAACTCAAAACTCAAAAACATATTCGATAAAATATGATGAAAATTGAAATTGTTTCCATAGGCAACAGTTCGTTTTCGTTGTCATAATAACGATGTTCATGAAATGTATCGATTACGATCCTTTGTCAAAAATCAACGTAAGCCGACCACAAACATACCCGCTATTCCATTGTGATGTCTATTCCATCACTTGTGTGTATCAACACCGCGGACCGGTAACCATGGGTAACCATCAATTTAATTTTACACTTGACCGGTGACATTTCTCGTTCGCCGCGTTCATAAATCGGCGCGAACGTTCATACAATCGGACGGGAGCGTGTCGCGAGCATGCGAACGCCGCCCATTACATCGGTTTATCTATCCGATATATCTGATTTATCTATCAATCACAATTGTTAATTATTCTTCGGCTTGTTCTGCTGTCACATCGAGGTTCCCCTTCTCGCACAAGGATGCGGATTACCATAGAATGTCGATTTTCGTTTTGTCGTTAGATCTGATGACTTGTGGGTACATGTATAGTTATATATAGGTCTTCTGTTTGATGCTTAAGTAATAATAATTGACGAGAGATATGTCCGGGAGAGTGAACTGTGACTAATTTTAATTAAGTTGGTTTGAAGTCACTTGCTTTGTAAATTATGTTTGCTACTGAGAGATTAAGCTAGAATTTTAAATGTCACATTAGTATTGCAAAACGTCCTACATAGCAAGCATCCATAGTGCCCTTAATTTATATCTATTCTCACATTTTATACATAAAATTATAGATAAGGGTGTATTTCTTGTTGTAGTAATGTCTGTCTTAATTTTTGTGGTTGTGTCTATGCTATATGTGATAAAATATGTCTAATTCCTGTACTCAAAGATGCATCGGTAACTTACTACTACATACATATTCTTTGGGATTTTTTTTGCGTAGCTGCGAGGTTATAAACAACAAGTAGTGCCCGAGGTGCATACAAAATTTTATGTCCTACAATTTTTGTTCCTTCCTTTCAATAATATTAATAAATATTTTGACGTTATCAAGTGACATGCGTCTCTACGGACTTGAATAACAATACAAACAATTCGGGGTTGAGTAACAATACAGACAATTAATTGTCAAACTTATAACCGACAATAATTGGCATTGCCGAGTGACAGTACAGACAATTAATTGTCAAACTTAAGAAGCAGTTTTTGTCACTTTAGAATAGAATAGAAGAGAATTATACTTTTCTAAACTTTGATATTTAATACAAAACTATTACCTGTCATTACTATTATGGTTTCATTCATAAACCGTTTTTATAAACAATGTTTTCAACCAAATGTTGCGTTTTATTAAAATATATATCCAATGATACTACACACGACCTAGCTTCTGGTTATAAATTCCACCTCCATGCTGTTGGTCAGTAAAACACAGATTTCTAACGTTGTATGCCAGCAATTTGTAGAATTGGCGAAACGTGTAAAGGCTGGATCTACCTACCGATGGGAAATATTAAAAAATAATGTCTCGCAGATGTAAGCCTAAAGATGTAGTGGATTCCCTTGTAAATACAACAAAAATATCGCAAAAATCATAAAAATTCGGCCTTATAACACACATAAACATCTAAAATCGCATATTTTCCAACAAAACAATCACAAAACACGATTTATATTTTATGTCCTACATGATCATAAAGTAACATTTTATATCGGGGTAAAAACTGCCCGTGAGGGCGGTAAGGATTGCCATGGTCGTTATATGTCAAATATATCAAATATTTGTCATTCAAATTATTATTTTAAATCGTCAATGTCAATTATTGGCGATTAAGGTTATAAGTTTGACAATTAATTGTCTATATTGTCACTCAACTCCGAATTGTTTGCGTTGTTATTCAACTCCGTAGATACGCATGTCATGTCACTTAATAACGTCAAAATATTTATTAATATTATTCAAACGAAAGAATAAAACTGAATATATTATTATTATTGTTGTAGGATATACAATTTTTATGCACCTCGGGCATTACTTGATGTTTATACCCTCGGGCGACTTAAAGCTTTTTAAACGGTCACTCTCGGGGCATAAACATTCGTGTAATGCCCTTGGTACATAAATAACTATTGTCAAATTCTTCTTTCGCTAAAATAAATCCCATATACGTTTGTTTTGAACAGGCAAATAGTAATACGGCCGATGAGTCATTTGGATTTTTGTGTGCAATCGCTTCGAATTTTGGCAAAACTTTGACTTACCCTTAGCGAATCGGTCCGGGAAATGGCACATCATCCTTCGGGATATTGGGATACAGGCACCGAAGACACTTATAGGTCGCGTCACGAAAAAAAATCAATCAAACATCCATCTGTCAAACCCTGTGTAGCAACTTGGTCTGAAGTCTGAAGTGTTGAGATGCAACCGTTGCAACCCGCTTAACATAGCACTTGTAATTGTAGGAGACAGGAGACAGCTTGCGTTTCTTTGGACGCATTCATCCATAATTGGTGACAGCTACTACACCCAGCGCTCAAAGCGATTCATTACTTTTTCATAATTATTGTTTTATTGTCCATGTAATTGATTTAGTTATTCCAAAACTAAACTACGTAAATAAACATAGTACAAATTACAAATTACAGTTACAAATTATGCAGTGTGTTAGATTACTTTTTTACTTCTACATTATATGGTTTTTGACTTAATTACTCGATACCCGAGTTTAACCGTTTTTGTAATTCGAAAACTGTTTTTTTTTATCAAAGGGCGTGTTTTGCGTAAACTCACTTGCACAAAACTAACTTTGATATTGACATATGACAATTCTTTAGCGATCATTTAGTCAAAACTTTAATAATTATATATATTTCATGTATAAAAGTAAAACACAAAAAAACAATGAATATTTAATTCCAAATGGTATAAATAAAATACGACAAGATCACTTTTTAGATCGATAACATAAACAGACATGAGACAGGCCATGTGGCAAATAAATAATATCAATGGTTAGCCCGCATTTATCAAATAAATTTCCGCGTGTCAGTCTAATGTGACAATATATAATCAACGGCGTATTACGCACATAAATATAACCGAAGAAAAAGCCGAACAAAAACTTCAATCTTTCGTTTCAGCTAAGCGCAATGGGCCATATTTTCTAATTAAGTTGTCAGCTAGACGCATTTAAACGAGCCTTGATTGTAACACAAAACGTTGAATCGAGATATGACCACGAACCGCTTTCCTGTCTACTTATGAATTAACACCGAGTTAACCTCTAATTAACACAAGTCTTTACGAGAAATTATAAGAAAAATAAATAGTTATTGTAAGGTTGTAACTGTATACAACCAAGATTACGCTCATTGTAGAATAAAGTCCTTGATATCATTCTGTATTTTATTTAAAATGTACGCTTGAGAAGTTTTGTGAATGAATAATTGTCTGAATCGTTGTAGATATTATTTTTTTTGAGAATGAAATAGTGTTCAATAATTGTTAGATCCTGTTGCATGTTTTACGACTTATCTACTTGTAATTATGGACGTTTACCAGTGTTATTTCACCATTATCGTACTGTTTCCACTTAAAAATAAACGTTTTCGAGTGCATAAGTGATTTAAATAAATTTGTACTTTCCATGCACTTGGCTAATTGCAACTGGATTACTCTGATTGCAACTGTATTCTTCTGTATTATATTACTCCTATGATAATATATTATAATTTTTCTTATGTGGGCTGCTGGTTTTCTCTGTCAGTTCTCTCAGTTATAAAAAACATAAGTTAATGTTGTTTTTCTTCACAATATTTGCATTCCTTGCAGGAACCTTGGTGCTCAGAGGTATCTCAGAAAAATGTTGTATATAGGAATACTGGTTCTTGTTAAATGAGCAAATAAATAATGACCATTAAAAGAAAAACGACACAACGAACAGTGGGGTACGCATTCCTTTTACTAGCTTGTATTTTTAAAATCCAGTTTGAACTGCTTAAGGTCTTATCACGTCAGCAATACGATTATATCAGTTTATTTGTTACTTTATTAAAGATTGGAAAATGAGTGGCCGGGAATTCAAATTTATTTATTATTTTTAGTTTACCGAATAATAATTTTATGTACCTACTTATCTTATAATAAAATAAAACAAATTTAATGACTAGTTTTTGTTGAAAATCAAAAGTAAAAATGACTGGTTTGCGTTTCCTTTTAGATGTTCTTCTTCTTGTTCAAGAGTTTTATACTTTGTCTTTTGTTTTTTTACCGAATATGTTTGCCATGTTGCATATTTTTCCATAATCCAATATGAAATAAATATAAATAAATAATTTTAAGGTTATGTTACCATTACGAGAATTAAAAGATCTTTCAACTTTTTGAAAATCTTGCGTCCGAGAGTCCGAATTTGTATTCCGCTAAAAAAAAAATCTGATGTGGCCAGGCACATGACTTTATCATACAATATATAAAATTAAGAGTTTAGCTGCATAAGAATCTATTCTATTCAGATAAATCGTAGGTATTGTCAAAGCATCAGCATTTGACACTACCTACACTTCGTCATTAGAATAATAGTTATTTATGTCCCAAATGCCGAAAGTACGGAATAGCGCGACGAGCGGTGATGCGGCGCGTCACCGAAGGCGGAGTGTCGCCGTCGCATGTGAACGAGTAGCGCTATCTAGTTTTTGGCAGGAGCGACATCAACGTTTATTGTGTTGCTTTTTAAGAAATACGTATTTTAAAAAAAATAAATAAAAAATTTCTGTATAGTACATGCTAGGTTGGGACCACTTTGACGAAACGTCAAATTTAAAGGTGCGTTCCGATTGGTAGGTAATGGTAGCTAATGGCGGTGGTAGAATACGAAATTATAGTATTTCTTACATGTCGTGATAATGACACATATTAGTTTGCATGTACATAAACATGAGTCACTATCAATTTTCTATTGGAAATACTATAACGGCGTCTGCTACCACTGCCATTATCACTAATGAAAACGCACCTTAAAAAGGTAATTCAAATTCTGACAGATTTATATTTGTTCATGACACATCCCTACCAACATACTAAAATAAAACTACACTCATCGCTATACTTTATTTATAATTTTCTCAATGTATCGTTTTTAGAATTAGATATAAAGACGGGTTGATATTTCTTATCAACAAAGAATCAAATTGGTGATCTTACTTTATTTGAAATTTGTATTTTATAATTTGCCGCACTACAGCGGCAACGTTTCATAGTGGTTCTCCAACCTCTGATGAGATCAGCTGTTTTCGAATGTGACAATACAAAAAAATATTTGTCAAGATCCTGGCTACTATGTAATTTCATATCAATGCAGATGCGACCGATCTCGATCAAATAGAATTTGCTCTTGAAGCTAAACTATTAATTTTACCAAAAAATTTCATAGGAATAAATCATTCAAAATTTCCTCTACTTTAATTTATTAATTAACTATTTTGTCGAAATTACAGAAATGGCGGCCCATTTCCAAAATCCTTCAAAAAGGCTTAGAATAAACTAAA
This sequence comes from Melinopterus prodromus, assembly GCA_964023965.1. Taxonomy (NCBI): domain Eukaryota; kingdom Metazoa; phylum Arthropoda; class Insecta; order Coleoptera; family Scarabaeidae; genus Melinopterus; species Melinopterus prodromus. The sequence continues at coordinate 102,624,669 of OZ030390.1, forward strand.
AAGCTAAACTATTAATTTTACCAAAAAATGTCATAGGCATAAATTATTCAAAATTTCCTCTACTTTAATTTATTATTTAACTATTTTGTCGAAATTACAGAAATGGCGGCGCATTTGCAAAATCATTGAAAAAGGCTTAGAATAAACTACCAGTTCCTTTCGACCCTTTTGAACCAAAAGCTTTTCAGCTCTAAGTTTGGTCATAAAACTTCTAAATATAAACTTTCGTCCCGATACCTTTAGTAGTTTCTCCGGAATCGTCGTCACAAAAATCGTTTACACACGCACACACACACACACACACACACACACACACACACACACACACACACACACACACACACACACACACACACACACACACACACACACACACACACACACACACACACACACACACAGACATTTTTTTGTACCTTGGTCAAAAATGTTCAGGGGACCCATAAAGACCTATTTCCGCTAAAATCTCAATTTTTTTTTTCGGCATGATTACAATACTTTACATACTGCGTATGATAAAGTAAAAACGAATAGTTATATTTAATTCTTTATTCCCCAGATAACTATTGAAGGATTTTTAATTATAACATTTTATAATAAATCTATTGAATTTAAAAAACGTATCAGTAGAACAAAAATGTCAAAAATGTTTGTACGTTAATTTAATTACGATGTAAATGATACTAAACACATATACATGTGAATCATTTCAGGTACTGAAACACTCGATGAGTGTTAAATTCCAGTTTGTGTTCTCGAACAATCCTAATATAAAACATCAATAAATTCTTAAGTTTTCTTTTTTATTTACCTTAATTGTCGTCACATTGAAGAGAATCATTCAAAAGAATCATCAAATGAAACTCTATTTTATTGTTTACTACAGGTCATTAGTGCTGTTGTTATTTCTTATCTATTCTAATAAGTGTCAGTTGCTTATTTATAGAACGCATGTCACCCGTCAGAACGGAATGCCCCCTTACCTAAAATATGTTTCTTTAAACTGTTTTGTTGAGAAACGATAATTAAATCTCCAATAATTATTAAAATATTTACGTAGTCACAATTCCTCTTCTCAACTTCCTATTTAAAGAAGAACAATTAATTTTAATTAGTTTTTACACTATCGAATTTATTATTTCTTTTATTTCACTACATCCCGGTCTTATTTCAAAAGAAAAAAATACTTTTTAAATAGTTGTTCCCATCTATATGGATTTTGCGAATGGAAATTAATTCAATCTATAACTTTAGGTGTTGAAATGATGATTAATTTTGGAAATTTATTGAATTTTGTCGTTGTAAATTTGTAATTACCTACTTGCCACATCACTATTTTAACAAATAATCGAAAACGCAATTTCATTTGATCAAAATCATTTTTATAAGAGACAATAATATTTGACGTAAATGCTAACGTTTCGCAAATCATGTTGCTTGCTTCGTCAGAGCTAACTGAATACTAGAGTATTAAAACGAATTTAATTTTCTAAATGATTCTAGCCGTGAAAGCCTCTGATATGTAGTTGAGTAGAAAATACACTGATGGACACAATTAAACAAATGTTTAAGTTAGTTTTGCTAATTTTGATGTACAATAACTCAAAAATAAAAATAACAATTTTATTTCAAACTGTATTTTTACAATAATTCACATATTGGGATCAACTAAAAGAGAAAATGTTAGGAATTGATACGGCTTACTTAGCTACAGAGTACTTGAGAAGCTGCACAACTTCCCTACTCACTCCACAGGCTGTCTCAAAGTTAGATAAAATACGATTTTTGTTCCTGCGCTATAATCAGCAATAACATTTAACCCAATCATTCACTGAAACTATATTTGTAGCATGAACCAATGGCGAATGCAGTAAATCATTGACTTTTTCTAAGACAAGGCAACTGAATTGTGAAAATCTCTGTACCGTAAATATTAAAACTCTTCGCCATCTTAGGCGAAATAACAGTGATATTACTTCACCAAATAAATAACTTAAATGTTACAATATTTTCTTTACTTTTACTGCAGCATATGTTCTGTATCAGATGTATCATGTACATAAGTGATACTGCTAACTGTATTTTCTCAGACATTTCTCTCTCCGAATCAGCATCATTAATACCGAAATCTGCATAAATTCACTTACCGGTAATCTCCGTCGTACAAATTTTAAATATTCCATTGCTAAAGTTATTTCGTTTTATCCAGATGGTCGGAGATGAACTCTGGGAAACTGATTGCCAAATCCGCGATTTGAATTACCTACTGTTCGAAATCTGCTCCAGAATCCAATATGTACAGTACGGATTTAAGGATTACAGGCTTATTCTGTTCTGTATTATCCTTTATACCAAACTCACCTCACCGTTTTTTTGCCCGTTCAATACAACGTATTTGAATCTAAGCTTAACCTTTTATTTATATTTGTTTCAGTACTGGAATACGTCGGACCAAAATATCGCACATTCGTGGCTAATATGTCCATAGCTATTTTCTTCACACTCGCCACATGTGTCTTACCTTGGATCGCATTAGCAGTGGCAGACTGGAAGACCTTAAGTATTGTTACTTCTGCTCCACTACTCTTAGCTGTATTTACACCATGGCTTGTTCCTGAATCAGCCAGGTATGCCAAACTAAAGAAAAAAAAGTTCCATTTTTTAAAACTCATACATAAAAAGCTCATTTTTCTTCGTAATCGTGAAAATATATATATATATATATATATACAGGGTCCTGCAACTAAGCTCCCGTCTTCTGTAGCTCACTTACTCATTAAGCTAAGAGTTTGACATTTTGCAGGCTTACCCTGTACTTCAAGGTACAATTCACGAAATTATTTTTTATTATACAGGCTGTTCCAAAAATGTGCAACGCCATGGTAATATATTTTTTTAAATTGCATGCTATACATTTTTCTACACATTTGGAAGCCTTTTATGGTTGCCTACATATCACCAAAATATTATTGAAATCGGTTGAGTGACCGCAGCGGAAAAAAATAAAAACAAAAAAAAAATTGATTTTGCATGGTAGGCTTTAAAAATCAATAAAAACCACAAAATGCACCTCGTTAATAAAATTTTGCGACGTGCTTATTAAGTTAGATGTAATAGTCTCGTTAACCAAGTGACATTGATCCAAATTATACAGGGTGACCAAAATCGAGTGTCAAACTTGTCAAACTTCAAAGCGGGCTATTATTCGTATTTTAAATTGGAACCCATATTTTTTCTTATGTGAAACGATGCGAAATTAAAGATTAAATATTGTTTCTGAGTACAACCCCATCACAATTCCCAATATTTTAAAAGTTATTCGCCAAAAACTCATTTTTTTTTATGAAATAAATTGTTTTTCAAAGCCACGTACGATATTTATTATGTAAAATTGCCGTTGGAAACGTTGAAAAATGAGTTTTTGGCGAATAAGTTTTAAAATATTGGGAATTGTTATGGGGTTCTATTTAGAAACAATGTTTATTTTTTAATTCTGCATCATTTCACATAAAAAAATGTATGGGTTCCAATTTAAAATAAGAACAATAACACGCTTTGAAGTTTGACAAGTTTGACACTCGATTTTGGTCACCCTGTATAATTTGGATCAATGTCACTTGGTTAACGAGACTATTACATCTAACTTAATAAGCACGTCGCAAAATTTTATTAACGAGGTGCATTTTGTGGTTTTTATTGATTTTTAAAGCCTACGATGCAAAATCAATTTTTTTTGGTTTTTATTTTTTTCCGCTGCGGTCACTCAAACGATTTCAATAAAATTTTGGTGATATGTAGGCAACCATAAAAGGCTTCCAAATGTGCAAAAAAATGTATAGCATGCAATTTAAAAAAATATATTACCATGGCGTTGCACATTTTTGGAACACCCTGTATAATAAAAAATAATTTCTTGAATTGTACCTTGAAGTACAGGGTAAGCTTGCAAAATGTCAAACTCTTAGCTTAATGAGTAAGTGAGCTACAGAAGACGGGAGCTTAGTTGCAGGACCCTGTATATCTATATATATATATATATATATATATATATATATATATATCTGTCGTACTGTTGACCTAAATTGTCGTTAAGACTCCGTAATGTATCATGCTGAGTCCATATTCTGTCTTGCAAAAATTATCGTTACGACTACCTAATATGTTGCGCGACATTCCCAAAAAAAAGAAACTGGTTATGTATTTTGTGTGACTAACAACCAAGAACTTTTGCAGATGGTTAGTCTCACAAGGAAACACCAGTAAAGCCGTCAGCATCCTAAGGAAATTCCAACGTATCAACAAAACCACCGTTAAAGATGACATTTACAAGCAATTCGAGGACAGCTGTAACAAGGCTTTGAAAGAGGAGGAAAATACCAAGAGCTATTCAGTGTTGGACTTGTTCAAGACGCCGCGTTTGAGGAAAATAACCATTCTCCTTATTGTCATCTGGATGGCCATCTCCTTGACTTTTGATGGTCACGTGAGGAACGTCGGTTCTTTGGGTTTGGACATCTTCTTGACATTCACAGTGGCTTCGGTCACAGAATTCCCAGCCGATACATTTTTGACCATGGTTTTGGACGTTTGGGGCAGGAGATGGTTAGCCTTTGGTTCCATGGTCGCCAGTGGAGTTTTTAGTTTGTTAGCAACAGCTGTACCACTAGGTAAGTTGATTTTGAAAACTTTTTTATTGGTCCAAGATGATTCACGTATTGAAGCTAATCTAAAAGATTACCCACTTAGATATTCAATTGTTTTGAAAAATATGGCAATTGCTGGTCTTCTTCTAAAAACCACGAAAGAAACTAAATTTTTGCAAATATTATCTTACAACTTTATCAGACAATCATCAAATACAGTTACTAGTTTTTGTGATATCTGCAATTCAAATAACATGTAATGTAAGTACTAATTTTAAGATTGCTCAGTATTCAGCATATTTTGTAAGTCTAAGTAAAGTTTTTTTTTTAATTTTGGATAAAAAAGGAATCACATAATAACTTGGGTAATAACACTGTTCTTAGTTAATTCCCAAAGTTTGAAAATGCGACGGAAATGGGTTCATATCTTAAAAAAGTAAATGTCTATAAACATAATATTTACTGAAAATGACAACAATTTAAAAAAAATGCATACCTATAATTCCAAAACGGGATAACACTAATATTATCATAAAATTTGGTATTTTTCTATAATTACATGAAGACACAATTGTACAACATTTTATCCAATATCCAATGCCTATCATGAAAATGTGTTGACTTCTGAAAGTGTTGGACAGTTTGATTTGTGCAAACTAAATTACTGCATGCTACGATCACCCTGTATAGCATCTGGCTATTGTTTTAGTTATTATATTTCAAAATGTTGACAACAATATCTACAAAAATGTAGTACATATTTACGACGTTTAAAAAAGGACCTGGAATTGCAAATTTTGTTAACAAACAATTAAACATCTCAAAACTATTTTCGGAAGTGTAATGACTCACCCTGCCTATATATATGTATATATATATATATATATATATATATAAGGAAACTGGTTTAATCGGTTTAAATATACTATATAGGGAATATGACGTAAATAGAATCCAAGTGAGAAGTAATTTAAATTAATTTAAAAATTACTTCTAACTTGGATTCTATTTACGTCATATTCCCTATATATATATATATATATATATATATATATATATATATATATAAATAAAATAATGACCAAATTAATTAAAATAAAGTAAAAAAACATCACAGATTGTGTTTATTATACAAAACAAAAATTACAAATCTGTCAGAGTTTCGTGACACTTTTGTTCTCCTTGTGATCCCTTCTGCAAACAGGCGTCCTGCAGTCGCGAACGCTGTAATATGTGGTCACGTGCCTTACCATAGCACCCAGTCCACAGACAACTTCAGCGCCAATTTCCAGAATCTTGGATACGTGTGGTGTAAAACCGTTTTTGCCACATTTTTGCAGCTCTATGCTGTAAGCAAACTTAACGCCATGCGTACCTCTAGCAAAATCAACGCCACAACCAGCTGTGCAATCTACAATAAATAACATTAAACAGATTTACATCGCCTTAAAAAAAAAAGCCTACACATTAAATTGGCTACACTCCCTACTTTGAAATCCCTATTAATTCCACACCTGAGCATTGCTTTCTTACAAGCACAGCCGCACTCTTGCTGGAAGATAAGATTATCCACTTTGACGTTTTTTGTTTTCCTGAAAAGAGATAGCTTACCAAGTCTTTGCGATCGAATAGTTCCGCTTTTGTGTAGCCCCAAGGGTATAAGATTAAGTTCCCGTAGCAATGCAAGGAAATGTACAGCTTGAGGGATGTACCAAGGTGCGTGAACACGTGATCTAAAGCTTGGGTTTCAAGCTCGCTTAGTGCGTGTTCTCCGTGATAGTGTGCGGCTTCCTTTATACTACTGGACCCTTCTAGATCTGGAAGGTGTTTGGTTATTGATAAATACGTGGATGACAATACTTTAAAATAAATAAAAAACAATAATTTGAAATAGCGCAGCGATTTGGCGTTTGGTACACTTGTTTTCACAGTCGTGCAGTGTCTCTGTTCTTCTTGCATTTATTTTACTGAAGTATCTCTATTCTTCTGTCTTGATATTCGTTTTTATTATGTATGCCACTGTCTTTATTCTTTTACTATGTGTCCATTCAAATCTTCCTTGGATCCATTAAATCCTTTGTGCAAACTCCTTTGCACACATCGTTCTAGCTGGCCTTGAGCAGAAGATATTTTTTGGATTCTGTCGTATACTGCATTCGGTTTTCTGGCTATAGCTGAGCAGAGTTTTATAAAACCATAGATAAGATTTAAAGGAAGCAATAGAACAGAAAAGGCACGCTGGCTATGTCATGTTATAATATTCTTATAACTGTAAAATCATTTTGTGGATCTTTTATGATTTATAGATACTTTTTTGGCATAGCTGTAAAAGTGTAAAAGCTATTGATAGCTAAATTTAAAAAAAATCAATACGTTCCCTTTCCAATATTGGTACATTTCCAATTAAAGAGAAAAGCTAAAACGTTATACATTCATTTTGTTGTCATTCAAGAGGTTTATTTTATAACAAAACAGTACAGTACTTCGTAAAAAATAAGGAACATAACGCTTTGAAGACAAATGAGTACACTGGACAACAACAAAAATACCTACGAAAGACAAAACTTAAGTACCAACCAACAAAAATACCTACGAAAGACAAAACTTAAGTACCAACTTAACTTAATTCGACTCAATTCACAATTTCTGTGCTTTTTGTAAAGTTTGATATGAAAGGAAGAATGATAGAAACAGAGGTTACGCACATAAGCGTACAATAATTGTTCTGCGTACTACGTCATACCAGAGTGGCTGTCAATGACAAGTGTTAAACTCGCGTGGAACAGGACCGAACTGCGTCTTTTCTTCAATGAAAAAACGTTATCAATTTTGTTTTGCTTGAAAAGATGACTATCCCAAAATTTTTGAAATCTAACGAACCTTTTTTGTACTACCCTTGGCTTTCCTTTACATATCCATAGTCTCTTCATGTATTCTTCACCAGATTTGATCTTATTACTTGACTTATCAAGTTAAACATGTACACGACACGTCTGTCAAAACAAACAATGCACCACACCAAAAAGCAACAATTTCTTGGATAGGTACTTAATTATAATGGCGTATAAACAAAATACAGAACACCTACCTCCAAATTTAAACGGAAAGTTCCTATTTATATCGACACCATAACACCTGCTATTATTCGTACCGTTGGTGTTTCTGTTCTTCCTCCATAATCTGCACTACTAAATAAAGTGTATAATAGACAGAGTTTTTAATATAAAAGGCATACCGTGGTGTGGGAATATTCGTAACCGTCCGGATTCAGACAAGGTATAATATAGAAATCCATGAAATTCAGTAAGATGGGGCTGCGTATCAGATGGTTGACTATGCATAACGCCGAAGAAACTGACAACCACTCTCTGGCGTGCGTACCAGCGTCTATGACCACCGCGTATTTCTTCTTGTTGATGTCCTTTGCTATGATAATCATTTCGATGTCCCTTCCCTCGAAAGTACATCCGATCTTCTCCAGTTTTACCCGCTGTGGAAAATGCTTCTGCAACGCGCGTAGGTACGACTGAATCTGGAAAACACTTACGTCACACATAAAGCCTTAAGAAGTAAGCACGGTGGTACTTCTCGATATCTGGAAAATTTATGGAAGAAGAAGCTAAATGTTTCACTCTTCTTGTTATGACTTCGCGCCTTTCTCTTCCTCATTGTTAGATAATCATCAAAAACGAAAATTTATTTCAAATCCAATGACATTCAGGAAGACACCATGACAATTTGTGACAGCTAATAGATTAATGACAACTAATACCAACGTTACATTTTAGGTATCCCCACTGCGAGTTTAGCCATAGTTGGTAGGTTTGCTGTGAATATTTCGTACAATATCGGTCTCCAGTATGCTGCGGAATTGCTACCAACTGTCGTAAGGGCTCAAGGAGTTGCCCTGATTCATATTATGGGATACGTGGCTAGTATTGTAGCACCATTCGTAGTATATTTGGTAAGAAGTACCCAAAACGTGTTATCCTTCCGTATTTTTAATTGTTTTTGTTTGTTTTTGTAGGGTAACGTTTCGACTTCATTACCACTTTTGATCTTAGGAGTTATTGGAATCTTTGGAGGAGTTTTATCGCTCTTCTTGCCAGAAACCTTGGACCACGATTTACCACAGACGTTGCAAGATGGGGAGGACTTTGGGCTTGACCAGAGGTTCATGGATTTCCCATGCATAAAAAGGTAAACACAGTAATCCTCCATTGACGTAGTAGAGCGGTATATTTTAAAAAATCTTATATTTTTGATTCAAATTTTAATTCAATCTCCTATAAATTATGATACAATTTTCTCATATCGACATTTGAAAAAAAAAAGAATACTTGATCACCCATAAAAAGCACTTACCTTAAGCATTTTATTAGATTAGGAAATAAAATATAAAATAATCTTTAAAAAGCATAAATCGGCAAATGCTGTACTTCCTAATTCCTATAAATTGCCTTGTTAGGGAATAATTTGGGTTTTATAGCTTTCAAACTATTCCTTCATATAATTGATTGGCCTATTTTTGCCAAAATGGCTTTTGTATTCAATGGTTCGATTTACATAATTCGATATTTCGATAATTCGATAATTCGTATAACATAATTCTCTTCGATTAACGACTAAAAAATAAATAATAAATATTATAAAATTTATATGTAGTATGAATCTTTGCATCGTCAATAAATAAAGCAACTGGTTCATCTGTTCATCGAACTTGTTTCTTGCTGTATTCTAAATTTTATTACTTCGTATTGAAGCCATTAACATCATTTACATTGCATTCATTTTGGTATGATTTATCGGTTTAACTACTACACTTTTATAGGTTAAATATATGGTGACTACAGGCGGGATGTAAATTTAAAATAAATCAAAAATTACTGGACTTCTTTTCGGCATAGTAGATTTTCTTTGGCATGACTCATACAACTGCAGATATTGCACAATCTATTTGTGACTTTCTTGTGTGTGTTTTTTTTGTGGATTATTGTTCCAATGTTTTTTGTAGACGAGCCCACATAACATTACGTTTTTGAGAAAAACAAGTTATACATTTCAAAAAATTAGTTTAAAATATATTTAGCTTGCCTAAAAAATAATTGGACTTGATGGAATTCCTCTTTACATTGAAGTTCCAAGATTCAAGATTACATTTCAGCCTACCTAAAGAATGCAGTGCCAAAACACGACATTGTTGGTATTTTGGTACATTTTTTTTAGTATTTGGTAGATTTTTGTTAAAATCTAAAAAAAAGTATCATAATGATCTGTTTTCTTTTTTTTTGCGAGACACAACAATGCTCGAACAATGTCGAATGTCAAAACCTCACCGCAATATACCAAACGATTTATTTTCTAATGTAACAAACAGCAGGCTTTTATATGTTTAGGGGAATTCACATGATGTCAATGAAAATAATTCTCAAAACTTATAAAATAATAAAATAATATTATAAAATATTATATATAACCCATTTTTTGGGAACTGCTGGCTTTTCGTGGAGTTGTAGGCAACCGTACATTCAAGAATATTCATGTATGTACAAAATTAATAACTAAAATTCAAAATATAGTTTTTTGGTGATATCTGAAAATTGTTTGGCCGAATTTAACTCTTGCATATCTTCAAATAAACGAGAAAAAAAGACTATCCTGTATTTAAGATTTACGTTAATTTTTTTTTAATGTAGATTATTTTTAAGATAGCACGAATTCTAATGCTAAGGAGAAAAAAATAAACTGCGGAACCCAAAACACTTTTAAGTGAGTCAAAACCTGAAAATGACAAAAAAATTGTAGCTTTTAGAAGTGTCAAACACTGTTTGTTGTTTTAATAAAATAATTTTATTGTTCCGCATATTTATAGAAATAACAATACATTTTATTGCAGTTACCCAAATTTTATAGACTTCTGACAAATATCGATGAACAAAAAACATAAATAGACAGTTTTATTTATTATTAAAAATCGCAGAGAATAGGATTTGCTTCAGAGAGGTTAACTTTTATTTTAGATAACAAAGTTTAATCCATCTCTCCTAATGTAGAAATAATTTGAAGATTATTTCTAACACGATCAGTCAGCAATACCGAGGGTTTATTTCCTATTTTAAGCTGGTAAAAATTTATGTGCGCGGTACATATTCGGATTAAAACCTCAACGCGTTTGCAAAACCTGAAAAGGATTTTCCAAAAACCGTCTACTATGATGATATCAAAGTATTTATTGACGCCAAAATCCGAAAACAAACATTTTAGGTTTGTAATATAACATATTTTCATTAAAAATTCTTAACAAAAATAAACAACTTAAATAATTCAATTTTTATTTCTTTAAAGTCCGGGCCACACAGTTCATAATTGAACTTTTTCAAATTTGTAAATCACAGTGTGGTAATCCTCACTCCATCTTAATTTTGTGTTTACACATTCTTGCCAAAATACTTATTCTTTCTCGATTTCAGGAGAACCAAACCAACTACCGAAGCTCCACAGTTCAGGAGGACAACATCAATCAGAGCTTCAGCCGCCAGGGCATCATTTAGAGGCCAAATTCGTTCGAGCATGATCCAAAGAGGTTCAGTAAGGGTAAAGAAGACAAGATCTGTACCAGAGGATCGTGCAGTGTGATGCTATTGATATAGGGACAATGCTTCATGTCTTCATAGTCAATTTTGTACTCAAATAATTACGTGTTAACGGTCCTACACACACACGACTAAGTAACAAGTCAAGTATCAAGTCAAGTAGCTAGTCAAGTAGTAAGTGAAGTAGTTAGTTACCATGTGCGAACATTGCAGTTTAGTCATTTTTTAGGACAGTAAGTTGCTACTTGATACTTGACTTGTGACTTAACTATGTATATGGTCGTTTAAACGTAGAATATGTGCAATATTGTGAGTCTCTTTGTGTAAGATGGCGACAAGCCGTCTGACTGTCTGTGGTATTTAGTTGTTAAGCGTTTTTTGTTTTCGTATAATTTATAGTTGATTTGTGTCGCTCCAGAACGAGATCAAGAGTGCCCAATGAGTGTTTTATTTATTGTTTTAGCATTGTGATTCTTAGTACTATTATTTGTGTGTTCCTACGACGTATTAGAGAAAACAAGTGCGTATGTAGTTTTGTAGTTACCTAATGATGATCTTTTAATGTGTACGTACGCACCTTAGATAAAATCTTAACGTACATGTAGTAAATTGGTTGAGAAAATTGTATAAAATAAAGTGAATTATAGAGATAATAAAATTCAACCTATGAATAAAATTATATTTTGTGTGAAAATTGGTTTGTGTTTTGTTTAGTGTGTAGTAAAATTTAACATATATCAACATGAGTAAAAATTAGAACTTTTTACGTAAGTTGTTATTCTTAATCTTGCACATTTATTCACTCCACTTCTGAGCGCATTTTTATTGCTCCTCCGCAGTATGATAAAGTCATGTAATCGTGCCGAAAAAAAAAATTTGATTTTGAAAATTTGAATTGAAATTTTCCAAATATTTTCAGTCTAATGACAGTGCCGGTAGTGTCAAACGCTGATGTTTTGACAATATGTCACTATATCTACTGTCAATAGTAAAAAGATCTCATATTGTGATACCGTGTACGGTCCTTGCCTGACGGCGTCGGATAGGCAGCGTGTTCAGCGTGTCCAAAATGCATGTATTCTGTTTGTTTTTGGTTTGAGGAAGTATCGTCATGTATCGAATGGGCTGGGCGATTTGGGGTGGTTGAACATGGATAACACTATGGTGTTGCATGCAGCAATATTAAATCATAACTTGTTATCCAATAGGATCCCACAATACCTCATGCGGAAGATACGCTGTAGAACGGATGTCCATAACCTTAATTTAAGATTCAGGGGTTTGTTTGCTCCACCAGCCCATCGCGCTGACCTGTATAAACGGTCATTCTCTTACCAGGTTAGTCACATATAAAATGGGCTCAGAGAAGATATGAAAAAATTATCGTTAAACAGTTTTGGGGGAAAGGTGAAGTGTTGTCTGTTTGCTCAACAGGGGGGACTTTAGGCATTGAGCGCACATCGGAGGCTGATTTAATTTTAATTCTCAACTTTTCACATTTTCACAATTTCAAATTTGTCTTTTCCTTTATTTTCGTAACGAATAACGACAAATTAAATACATGCAAAAAAGCCCATAATTTGAAACTAAGTGTTTCAATTGTCAATATCGACGAAGAAGCAGTAAATCAGTCACAAACTTTAAAATGATTATGTTAATAATTTAAAACTACGTTGTATTATCTACATAAATCCAATAGCTTTTATCCCAAATATACCAGCTAACTTCACAAAAACTGGCCGTGCGACTGCGAGCGTGTTTTAGCAAAAACATCTCACATGCCGTTGTCGAATTTAGTTTGTTTTCGTACCTTATGTTACGTGGGTAGATTTTAGATCTGCGTTGTACAGTATTCGTAGTTAATTTAGTAGTGTTTGTTGTAATTCCTTACGTTGTATTATGCGTCGGTGATCACGAACTGTTTAAATAATTGTGACGTGCAACGCCGCAACTGGTCAAAATGTTCAGTGAGCAGAACAAGGCAAATTGTCACCTAATATGGTTATTGAATAACGGCATATGACCTGCGACGACTTCTCAAGGTGAATAAACTCAAATCAATTATCAATATTCTTATACATTTTGACAGCTTGATCTGTGAAGTGTTATGCAGGTGTTATGTTTTGCTATGTGCTATGGATACTGCGATCCCAACCAGTCTGTAGCCTCTGTAGGTACATGATATATTATGTTTTTTGACAGAGATTACTATTTATTATTGGATTATTGATATGTTTTTTTGTAGTTTATTAACTAATTTAAAGTTATTTATACAATTACCATTTGTTTAAACAAAAATATACGGTGTTACGAACATGTTTTTCCATTTTTTGCAGAATTTATTAAATTATGGGCCTTTTTTGTCATTTATTAACTAATTAGTAATTGTTTAAACAATTACCATTTGTTTAAACAAGATTATATGATGTTACGCACATATTGTTCTATTTTTGCAGAAACTATCAGATTATTAGCATTTTTTCACATTTATTAACTAATTTACAATTGTTTAAACAAATACCATTTGTTTAAACAAATATATGCACTGTAATTTGCTATATTTTGTGCATAGATTATTATCAGATTATTGGATTTTTTGACATTTATTAACGATTTTGCAATTATTTGAAAAAGTACCATTTGTTTAAAAAAAAAAGTTTTTCTACCATTCTCTTTGTAGAAATTATTATTGTGATATTAGTTGGCATGTTTTTTTGTACTTAATGTGCAATTGGTTGAACAGTACCTATGTATTTCTTGGCAAAAAATTATTATAGGATTTTTCCATTTTTACTACTGATGATTATAGGTTATAATTGAAAATTAGTTAACAATTTAGGCAAGAAAAAAATACGTCAGTACAAATGGTATTTGTTGAAACAATTACAAATTACTTAGTAAATGACGTCAAACAATAAGAATAACCTACATATAACCTAATAATAATACTTTAATCCTTTTAAAATATAGAAAATATGTCTGCAACATTGTGTAAACGAATGGTATTTTGTTTAAACTATTGCTAATTAATTAATAAATAACAAAAAAACAAAAATTTTATAATTTCTGCAAAAATGGAACAATATGGTCGTAACATATTTGATATTTTTTAAACAAACGGTAATCCTGTAAACAATTTCAAATTAAGTAAATAAATGACAAAAAACATGTCTATAATCTAATAGTAATTATTTCTGCAAAAAATACAACACGTAAAGTTGTAATATTGTAAATTTTGTTTTTTGGGAGACTTTTGTCTCATATTTAGGGTACTATGGGGAGGGTAGGGGGTAGTAAACAAAAAAATAGTGCTTGTAAATTTGTTCCTTGGGGAGTTCTGAACAATTGCTGATAATCTCCCGCAACCTTTTTTTAAAATCCGAATCGTGAAAACAGGTGCTTGGTTGCAATGTATTTTAACCGATTTTTCTCAAATTTGTGGGGACTATATTTTTCTGGAAAAGGAACAGATTGGGGGATCGTTGGGAGGACACGTTAGAAGAACTCTTCAGGACTGTGTATATAGCATATATAAATTATTATATATCAATATCAGTCGAGATGGTACTTTGATGATTGCAATATTTTCCTTCATACGCCAATGTCAGCTAATGTTTGAAACTGAATTAAAAACACTCACTTTAGACTGTTTAGAGCAACAGTTTGAAATATTCATTCAATTAATAATTTCGTTTGCCATTTATACAATTAAATCTATCAAAATTAATATTACAAAAATACCAATAACGTTACGTCAAAAAGAATTCATGGTTACAAATTGAATTTTATATAATCATCGTTCAATTTTTAATGATTTCAACATTGTAGGTGGGACCCATCGTAGATCTTGAATGTGTCTACAATCTAAATGCTTGCTCTGCCTTCAGTGGGACATCACAATTCCAATAAATTTTCACGCTGGTATAATCGATCAGGCTAGAATGACCTACATATTGAGAACTAAGCACAATAGGCATTCTTAAAATATGTTCCAAGGTTACCAGGTCGCGTCGTTGCTTTTTCTGAAAAACGAAAAGTTTCGCGCGAAAAACTTTTTGGGTCGATGGAATAATAATAGAAGTTTTATATTAGTTACTTTACGGGAGTTACAATGCCTTTAAAATGCCTCAAAATTATGATATCTGAACTAGCTTTAAAACCATACAGACCCAGTTCTCAAGTTTCTTTTAATTACCTATACATTTCTCTACAAATTTGCTATATTTTCTTAAGTCATTAGATTGAACCTACGTGAAAACTATGAGCGACAGAATAATAGAATACACAGTGCAAATCTCGCTATCGTTTTATGTATTTATTAATTCTTCAATAGATCTACTGCCAGATAAATTTAAACTATGTATTGTAGTAAAATATAACCCTTGATTACAATTAAGTTAATGAATAGAATTGCATAGAAATTATACAGGGTGTTTCAGAAATATTGGCTACCCTGGAAGGAGCATATGCCCAAGGACGTAATAAGCATGTTTTGTCAAATAACATATGGTCTCTAACGCATTGTTAAGATAAATAATAAAGAAAGACTCCACTACAGTTGTGTTGCAACTGGTGACAAATCAATGCCGCCGGGAACATATGGGTGTTCCTCCACCCATATATATAATATATAACCTTGATTTATATCCTTAATTATGTGCTTGTTAAATAATATACTATTTTTATTCCTATGCTAACATGACAGGGTTAAAAATAAAATACATTGAAAGTTGTCAATATGTACATTTATTTTTAGTAAAATTATACGTTTTTTTTCGGAATTGTTGATGTTACATCAAAATATGATATGCTGAGCCAACATTTAGGCAAATTATTAATATTATTATTATTATTATTATGATTTATAGTTATACATTTTTCTTTTTGATATTATATTACACATGCTACTAACCCAACGCAATTTTCCAACACGGTACACTTCTTTAACATATTATTATATATCGTATAATAGACATTAATTACTTATCATATATTATATTATATACACATAGAACTTAAGCAACTATCAAAAATATTACACATTCTCCATTCATAATGACTCTATATAAAATAAACAGCGCCATCTATAGTCAATACTTCAATACTCAACAAACGTAATTCACTATAGTAACAAATTACATATATGTATATTTATTTATACGTGAAACATTTGAAATGTTACACAGGGTGACTACAAAGGAAATTCACGGTTTTACCAACCTCAAATTAATAATATTATCATGAATTTGTTTTACACAGATTCAATTATGACAGAATTTAATTTTAAATTAAATTAAAAAAAAAAATAGTCTCTTCCTGGAATCGAACCTGGGAACGTTGTAGTGTCGGTACAAAAGTACGTAGCTTCTTTTAATAATATAATTAATAATAGTTTTTTCTTTTGTAGTCGGCCTGTATTTTCGACAGTCCCCGGAATATTTAAAACATATCATTTCTATTTCGATTAACATCTACTGTTTTGTTTGTCTGTTTTGTTCTTGCTTTAGGATTCGGTGACTGGTCGTTTGTTTAGCCACTCCTCTATGCTCGGCAGGCTGTAGATTTTGCCTTTGAGGGCCTTCAGTGCCGGGTAGTAATCCAGGGAGGCCTTTCCGAATATTATTTCGAAATTCTCGAGGGAAACGGCGAACACGAAATCGCACCAGGTAATCTGAAATTCAAATTCGAAACTGAAATTGGTCGCCGTGCATTTCAGGTTCATAGGCATGCAGAAATGAATATAACATGACATGAATTTTCATAGGCTGGTCTCTCTTTTCGTATTTTGCAATATTCCAACATTGCTCGATGCAATACATGAATTGTGATGAACAAATAACATAAAAAAAGGTATTATTATTATTATTTATTCGTTACTAAACTTTATAATGTTTGTAATTATGTCAATAAGTCATGCCAATAAAAAATTTTGAGATATATCGTTAACCACTATTTCTGAAACGAACAAGATTTTTTTCTGAAATGCCAAATTATGACATGATCACTAAAATGTAAAGAAAGTCGAATTTGAATGAATGAATCACATTTCATTTTGATATACATAAACATTTTAAGGTAAACCCTAACCTCTGTACTTTGTCCTACAATGGTTTTGTTGTGGTTTTGTTCCTCCGTTTGAAATAAATAAATATTTCGACGTTATCAAGTGACATGCGTATCTAATGAGTTGAATAACAATACAAACAATTCCGCAGTTGAGTGACAATACAGACAATTCATTGTCAAACTTATAACCTTAATCGCCAATAATTGACATTGCCGAGTGACAGTACAGACAATTAGTTGTCAAACTTATAACCTTAATCGCCAATAATTGACATTAATGACTTCAAATTTACAATTTGAATGACAAACATTTGATATATTTGCTTTGTGATCATGTAGGACATAAAATCTATTAAAAGCACTTCCAAATAACCCATTTTCCATTCACATCATCAATATTATTCATACTATCATTCATATTATCCAAATTTTGAATTGTCTCTCCAGCAAAATAACGTATTTTAACCAATTAACAATATGACAATATTTTGGAGACTGTGGCGAACTTAATAATAAAATTATAAACCCCTAACCACAACAAGTATTTTAAAACCCTAAATACGTATTTCAGCAACTATGTTGCCATCTTCAGTAGAACATAAAAAGAGGAAAAGAGAGATTAGCACTTCATAAACGGAAAGTTTTTTGAACAACTTGAGGGAACTGCAATGGGTAACTGTCTCTCACCTCTTATTGCCAACTTGTTTATGAGCAGATTTGAAACCAATGTAAAGTCTATAGCACCATATTTCCCTAAGACTTGGGTTAGGTATGTCGACGATATTTTTGCCATTTTTTGACACCAAGAAGTTTCAAGATTTTCAAGATTTTCTTCTCGTTTTGAATTCTAAATTCAACACCATTAACTTTACTGTAGAACAAGAAGTTAACGGCCAACTTCCATTTTTAGATACTCTGGTAGTCAGGAATAGCAAAAATATAATAGAAATTGACGTGTATCGGAAATATACTAACACAATCAGATTTATCCCTAATGATTCGTAGCATCCTTTTCAACAAAAATTGTCTTTTATTAGTTGTTTAGTAAATAGGTTATTGAAATTTCCATTGTCCGCAGATAGATATCAGCAAGAATTATTGTTTATTAAGAATGTTGTCATACATAATGGGTACCCTGAGAAAATAGTTGATAGAATGATTAAGAAGCAGAATCAAAAAATGTATGTAAATCAAATATCTACTTTAAATACTTTGTCTGTAGAAAAGAAGAAATATGTTAAAATACCGTTCGATTGTGCATATACAAGGGGTTTGAGAAGTATTTTTACATCACAAAATCTCTGTATAGCATATTCGACTCATAATAGCATAAAAAACCTTCTTGGAAACCCAAAGGATAAGGTAGATACTTGATAAATCTGGTATATATATATATTGTATCAAATGTCATGACTGTGAAAAAGAATACGTAGGCCAGACTAGAAGAACAATTTTAACTAGGTCCAAAGAACATGTACCTCATTTTAAATATAATCGTTTTGAAAAATCTAGTGTGGCTCAACATATTTTAGACACAGGTCATAAAGTAGTTGTGGATGACTTAAAACTTGTAAAAGCTGTGTCAAATAATAGGGAACTAAACAGCTTGGAAAGTATCTTTATTCACTTGAATAGAGATAAATTAATAAATTCAGACAGGGGTCCTATACCTAGTTCGCCATTGTTTGACCTGCTTTAATTAAAACTTGTTTTTTACGCTTCAATGATCAAAATTCACTGAGGTGTGAACAACAAATGGGTATATATAGGCTAATTTTTAACATGGACGTCACTTCCACTAGTGATTTGCTTGGACAATATCCAGTAAAGATACTATGAAGTGCTAATCTCTCTTTTCCTCTTTTTATGTTCTACTGAAGATGGCAACATAGTTGCTGAAATACGTATTTAGGTTTTTAAAATACTTGTTGTGGTTAGGGGTTTATAATTTTACAATTAACAATAGTAAGTAGATATTTTTGGTTGTTTTTTGTACTGATTACAAATCCGTTCTCAAACGTAGCTCATCCAGACAGTTTTTAGCGTTTCTGTTTGTTTTCGTGTATGAGCGCATACATGATGGTATTAAGAGAGGGGAAAGGGGAGGCAACTGCCTCCCCCCCCCCATTCCGTATTTTGGTATTATGTTTATTGCATAGCCATCTTTCCCTTATGGACGCTAGGGTGGTTATTTTTATGTAGAAAGCAACGATCCTCCCTCAAATCGTTTCCAAGACACAAAAAAGTATACAAGTAATTTTTTCCAAATTTGAATGGTGCCTATCGAGGCCTCAAATTTACATGGGAAAATTTTCATAATATTCGTTTTCATTATTTCATCAAAATAGAGTATAGGGAACAGATACCAGACAGCAACAAATCTACATAATCTTGAATACATACTTAGTGGTGGGAAATCAGAATAAGAAATGTGATTAATAAAATTTGTTGCCATTAGGAAATATAATATTTTAAAAAGAAATGTAACTCCCCAATTTCCCGAAGGAAAGAATTAAAAATCATTTAAATTTTTTCGAATAAATGATATTGAAAACGAATAATAATTTATTATTTAAACAATTGAAATCATCCCAAAATATAAATGATGTCTCTTGAGAATAACAATTGGCCAGACCGATCTAAAAAAATAATTTTAGGAGAATTGCAAAAAAAAAATTTAAAAACAATTGTTTAAACAAATGGAATTTGTTGAAACAAATGTGGGTTTATTAGGTAATATAGATAATAGGTTTATTAGATATGTCGAATATGAAATTTAAGTTAATTGATTGTTTAAACAATAAGAAGAAATTTTTTATGAATAATGTCACTGTAAGATAATAATTTGCCATTTCGAACTCGGAAAAATAATTCAGACTGATTTTCGAGAAAAACGAATTATTTAAATAAATAAAATTTCTTTAAACATAAACTAACATAAACATAAACTAACTGAAATGATTAGAAGGATCAATTATCTGAAGTATGTACATATTTTCATTTAAGGGTAGTTAAGTATAAATTGATAAATGTTTTTTGACCAAAATTGCTTCTCTATTCTTGGTGGATATGCTCCTACACTAAGGCAGTTTTTTCAGAAACAGCCATGTATTCTCAATCTGAATAACACATTTGCTTTAAAATTACGCACCCAGATATTTTGCCATATTTACATACGTGCTCACTGTATATTAATATACGCACTCATAAATAAAACCCTCTCTCTCTCTCTCAAAAAAAAAGCAATAAACCAATAAACACTCCAGACACACGTGACTCCGTCATACTCCACACGCCCAACTTTTTTCCATCCTTTTGCACAAAAACTAATTTCCACGCCATTTTCTAATTAACTCCGACGGACGCCGCCGGCATAGATGGCGCCACCTACTACCACCGCCAATGTACTACTCACCTCGCTCCCAACAGAGAATCCATTATTTTCGGCGACAATATTCTCGAATTTCGCTAAGTAAAACGGAATAGTTTCTCTCATTAATTTCGCCTTCCTCTCTTCCTTTTTAATTGGATCCTGTTCGGACCTCAGCTGCCAAAGCACTGCAAATGAAAATATCCGGTTAGCGACGAACGAACGAACGGACGGCTGAAACACTGCGAAAACTGAAACGTGACACAGCATCAGTAACAAGGACGACGGCGGAAAAGCAACCGGTGTGTATAGAATTCCGTTTGAAATTTTAATTACCGACCTCCCGACTTTAATTAAAGATTTTTGTTAGCGCGTCGAAGTTAGACGTTATTTGAACTGTAATTAAATCCGGAGTGTATGTTGTTTTGAAGGTTATGTTACTACAAGGGAAATGTTACATAAAATCAAACCAGTACAGGACTATAGTATTGGTCCCAGAGCTCTACCTTGCGGTTTGGACAGTTATTCTTTATTTAATTCTGAAATACGTATCTCTTGCATAATTATGATTACAGTAGAATATAGTAGAGACATGTTTGGCACATTTTACTAATAGCGACCTGTAAACCATAAAGTTCCAAGTATTTTTTTTTATTATTAATTAACAACATCCCACTAGCTATATTAATCTAACCTAAACTGCTACGTATAAAAAATGTGTTCGATATTAAGTGTTCCCCCATTGGTGTAACTTAAATTTAATTTGGATGCTGACGCTTTAAACTTCACACACTGCACGTTGATCTGCTTTGTTCACCTATCGGCTATCACTCCCAGAACACTGTGCTCTGCTTTTTTTAACTTCACTTCACCAACTCAAAAGGTTTAGTTCTTTTGAGTCTTCGCACACTGTCACAATTGTCAAGAAGCTGGATTGCCTCGACATTCGTGTGCTGGAGAAGTCTGTTCTGATGATTCTCTGCAAATTTTCCAATTTCGTACGTTATTAATTCCGTCTCAAGATCCCTGTGGAGATTTCTGTTTCTTATATACCACGGTGCACCCACGATGTTTCTTAGCACCTTATTTTGGAACCGTTGAATGAGGATACCATAGGTTTACACCGATTTAAGTATCTGCTTGTAAAGTAGGAGTTTATTGTATGTCGACAAAGACGACTTCCCAACAATAAGCCAGTACATTTTTTTGTATCTTATACCCAATTCTTCTCGTTTCTTTTTAACATGTGATTTCCAGTGGAGCTTGGTGTCTAGCGTCATACCGAGGTATTTCGCCATGTTCGAGTAGGGTACGGTGGTGATATTTATTGTAACTGGAACGTATCGTATTCGCTTGTTGGTAAAATTTATGTGAACGGATTTGGTTTCGTTCAATGTAATTAGCCATCGTTCCATCCAATCACTAACCTCGTTGACAGTGTTCTGCTGTTTTAGTGTTGCTCCTTCTACATTTGTATCCACTGCCATGATAGCAGTGTCATCAGCAAACGTGGAAACGGTAACACCATCTGGTTGCGGAAGATCATGTGTATATAGAAGGTAAAGAATTGGGCTAAGTACACTACCTTGTGGTACTCCAGCTTTGATACATTTGAGGGTTGAGTACTCATTATCTTGCTTTATGCGGAAGTATATGTTAGAAAGATATGATCCTAATAGTTGGTTATACTCGAAGGGTAGTACCCGATACAGCTTATAGAGTAAACCTTCGTGCCAAACTTTGTCGAAGGCTTTTGCCACATCCAGGAATATGCACGCCAATCTATAATTATTACAATAGACATTTATGTGAAAATTTTAATTTCCGATCATGAATAGTTACTGAGTTATGACGTCATCGACAGTTTTTTCTAAATGCAACCTGAACGACGTGGGTTTTTTGAAATAAAAACTGTTACAGTGGTTTTGTTTCCGTACTTTTCGCGCTCACTGTATAATAAATAGACGTATTCTAACCTAAAACTTTAATATTGTTCTGCACATAGGTTATTTGGTAGTTTCAACATAATATTCGCTAATTACTGGCTAAAATACCTCCTCTACTACTTCCTAAAAACTTTACGTCGAACCACCAAACACCTTTGTATACAAAGCGATATTTACATTAAATTTCAAATTACAAAAACTGGTAAAAATAAGTTAATTTATGATATACCTAATATAAATTAAAGACACTGGGCATTAACAGCAAAATATATAAAATCGATAGAACAATAGATTTTTTCGCCAACCGATTTTTCTTAGAACATACTGAGAACCTTTACCCTTTCTTAGAACTATAAATCTATATCACTTTTGTACAAAATTTCACTTATGGTTCAGAGGTAGCAAATTGTTACGTCAAAATGTTATACTAAAAGCTACTCTGACATCAATATTGACTATAAATAAACTGTTAAATTCCAATTTCAATATCAGGCGAAACTCAAACTGGGTCGTAATAGCCCAGCGTGCTTAACACTTGAGAGCACAAACATGGAATTAATAATAATCAATGCTGTGTAGTGAGCTATCTATATTGTCCTGTTGAATGTGCTGACTGAATTGGATATCTGCGATGGACTTTTTGGCGTCCATTATGGTACGCAGTAAATTTCGAATATTCGAAATTAATACACTAATAAAGCGCAGTGAAATTAGTCAAATAAAGCTAGTTACTTCGGAAAAATTCACACCCCATTAAAAATAACGAAAAATATACCGATAAAATCAATCAATAATCACAAACGTACGTTTAAACTATTAAATTATAACAAATTTACCACTCCGGTCATTGTAGCAGCCTAAACCGACAATAAAAAGCGGATACGTGCATTTAAAACCATAGATAAGACAACAAAGGAGCGATGAATATTAACATTCGAAATTATTATATTTTATAAGCGACGGATAACTAAATTTAAGCATAGAATAAGTAACGCTAAAGCTATAACACCAATAATACATACAACAATTTATAAAATAACAAGTTACGGAATAGTTCACTTTATTTAACATTGCACTATATGTACTATCGTGGCCATATATCACGATATGACCACGTGATATATGTAATTTTAACTAACAATTAAATTCTTAATATTTGCATAATTTTGATTATAATATGTGACTAGGTACGAGAGAAATCTCTTCTATCGATTGGCGTTTATGTTTTCTTCAGTTTTATACAATAAGGTTGTAAACAAGATTTTGATGGAAGCGGATAGATCTAATAATATGGGGTTAGCAGATTTTCCGATTAGTGGTGAATACTAAATTAAGTTTGCTTGATAAACCCAAAAAATATTTAAAAAGTATGACCGATTTTGTTATGTAAATAATCAAACTATTATAACAGTTTCAACAGTTTATTTATTAATAATATTTAAACACATGCACAAACAATATAAAATAAACACAACTCTTGATATATTACATATATTACAAACGTCAGCTCTGAGCGTATAAAACTTAGAAATATCAAAAAACTTTAACAAATTTAGCATCGTAAATTTGTAGACACATAGATTATTTTGCAGATCGTTCATTAATTTTAAATGCTCATCCCGAAACCCGATTTAAATTGCCAAGAATTTCCATGGGGCTTCCAAATGCCTGTTCGTGGTTCTGTTATCTTGTTGACTCATTTTGCCATTATTTTTTAATTCGATAATCTGTCGCTGGATATCCAAATTTCTTTGGCGAGGCATAGTCGCCGAGTCGTTATATGTATTGTGTCCATAAACACTGTTCCCCTAGTAACTAATGCACGTGCGATCCGCCACTACTTGCAGCGTCGCTGTCGATCCCTTCCACCGCTCGCCCGAAAGACCGAAGAGCGCCGCGTCAATTGCAGCAATCATGAGATGCTTCAACTCGATCTTTTGTAGGGAAAATGCAAGATAAATAATGATTATGTAATAAGCTTTAAACCTATGAATTAGTGGGTAGCCTATAGTCTATATTTCATTATCCTAGCTCTTCTAATAAAGGAATTGCTGGCATTGCATAATGTAGTTTTTTGTGGGTGAAGCACCAACCCAATTATTTTACAAAAATGCACATTGAAAGCTAGCATTCCGCAGGTGATTTTGCTTTTTAATTCGTTGAAATCTATAGATTATTTCCGGAGCAATTAATTGCTAAAGTTAAACGAATAAAATGTATGGGGCAAAAACAGCGCCAATTCGTCTTAATTTGGAAAAATCGGGAAAACGCCAACATATACAGCATTCTAATTTTTATGAGTTGTAGCATATTAATCAAGGACAGCATCAGAATTTTTCAAATTTTTTCGCCCCTAGATTTGCGAGAAAATGGACTTCAAAAGAGGGGAGATAATATATGGCCACGATAGTACGTGTTTTCCTACCTACCATCTTCACATCTTTTTTGTCCGTGCTAACCTGTTTGTTGTCCCGTTACGCCCGAACACTGTTAGCGTCTTACAATTTTTACGTGTTTCTCTGTGTTTGTTTTCAATACTGTCGGCGTTTAGCTTTAGCAATTTGATAAATGTGCAACATGTGGTGATGGTGACGTTCTCGGTGACTTTTTCATCAGTTTTCATCGAGTTTGAAGATAGAAATGTGCGGAAATAAGGTATAATGTTCCTCTATTTTGCACTCGCTGTAGATTTTGCTGGAACGCTTGCGTTTCAAAATCGCTTTGGGCTTGCTATTCTTGAATATAGTATTCTAATAATAATATTTTGACTATACGGTGTTTGTCATGTAAATCTATGTTTATAGCGTATAAATTTGTATGAATTATATTTGAGGTTATGATAAAGGATGAGTCATTATAGTCGCAGTCGTGAATATTTCCGTTATATAGAGATGCAAAAATGTTATTTATACAACAATTAAATTTGGATTCATAATATAAAAGGACGCGTATTAAAGATAACAATCTAATCTAACCAAAAACATAAATTTTGAGACATTCTGGCTTTTTACACCAACCACACTAATAGCTATGAAAGAAAGAATGCAAAAGTCCAGCTGGGTTTTAATTTTTCCGAAGTAATTAGCTATTTTAGTAAATTTTGACTGGACTGATAAAAAAGGAACTATTCTCTTTTCACAATAGTTGTATCCCATATATTTAGAATATCCCATATATTTACTTCTTGAAAAACTGCGCGGTTAAATGTTCATCGAGCAACAATAAAGGAAAAACTCATCGCGCAAAGATTCCAAGACTAGTAATGTTTTTGTTGCCTGCGGCTACTATTCTTTCCACTTTATAAACTTTGTTTTGAGAGGAAGACGGAGTTTTTAATCCACAAAAATATATAACGCGGACGAACTTACGCTGTTTTAGGTCGCCCAGGGCATCAACAAGTACGTCGCACTGGAGGCTTTCCCATTCGTCTTTCCCAGTTAGTCCACATAGTTTTGCCAGATGCCTCGCGATAGCGTTACTCTGTGCTACAGCTTTACCGTCTATTTCCAACACAGGCAGCATCCCGAACGGTGTCTCTAAAACAAAAATAACAAAATGCACTGTATTTTACTTTATAACGCACACTACATGAGTAAAACTTATTTATCTACGACTCACATATAATAAGTTTATTGCATAAGTATCTATGACTATATAATCCCCATCATTATACGCACCAATGATTATAATGACACTAGCGTTGTATAATAATGACAGTGCGTTCAAATAATGACCTCATTATTTGAACGAACTGTCATCATTATACAACGCTAGTGTCAAAGTCTGCCAAAACCTACGTGGATGACAGTTATTTGACAGTTCGCCTCGCTATCATTGACAAATACATTTAAAATATTTTGCATAAAATGGAATTTATGAGTCGTAGATAAAACGTCGTATTTGACTCGCACATAACGGATATAAGTCTCTCGCATGATTACACGCTCGCCTACGGCTCGCGTGTAAACTTCATGCTCGCGATTTATATCCTTAATTATTTGCTCGTCAAATAATATACTATTATCTACGACTCACATGCAATCAGTTCATTGCATACGTATCTATGACTATATAATCCCTATCATGATTCACGCCATTGCCACTAGCATTATATAATAACGACAGTTCGTTCAAGTAATGACTTCATTATTTGAACGAAGTGTCATCATTATACAACGGTAGTGTCAAAGTCTGTCGAAACCTACGTGGATAACAGTTATGTGATTAAATATTCTTATTAAGTTCAAAAGGTTTCAAAGGTTTGTTATAGATAGTTTTTATGGTGTGATATAATCAATCAGATGTACCTAAATGAAATACAAGATGATGTTGGTTGTAATTAGAGTCTCCTGTCTCCTGTTATCAAAATCGATAAAGACTTAGTTTGAACTTAGTTTGAATGCACGTCTGTGCTCAGAAACGAAGTTACCAGGCAAACTTCAGGCAATAATTAGGAAACTTGAGCGTTCACATTATTATTGTAATAAGGTCGATATAACTCCTTGATATACTAGTTTTCGCGATTGGAACGCTAAAATATTGTCAATTAATTTTCGCAAAAGGGAAGATACAAGAAAGCGGTGGTGTCGGTACATATTCAGCGCCCTGGAGGAAGAAAAATCTGTGGGCCCCATTCGCAAGAGGACTGGCATTTTTGAACTATTATTTTATTCCCAGTTTTAATTCAAAATTTTCAACTCCTGATTGAACCAAAAACGGACCTTATACCGGGTGATTCAATTTCGAGCCTCACCATAGGGATCTCGGTTATTAGTGGAGATAGAGCCTATGTTATAATTTGCAAAGTTTCGTATTTTTGTGCTATTCAATTATCTGAAAAGAAATTTAAGCCATCATTTTTCATTTTGAAGATATCCTCAAAAAACTGAAATGTTAAGATATCGTTTTTAATTTTTTATTCAAAACCAAATGTAGCTAGACATTTGAAACAAAAACATTCTAAAGGTACCTTTTAACAAGGAATGCAGTGCCATTTTTTAATTTGAAATAACATCAAAGATTGCGGCGTAACCATGGCCAACTTTTGTTTTTCTTATGGGCGCCCTGTTGAATTCTGGCATTTTCCGATAGTCGTGCTTTTCTCATTTCCGTAATGTATAACATGTTACCATTCTTTTTTAAAATAATGGTGTAATAATCAAAAAACCTTCAGGTACCCAACAAAATGCACTTGGATCAAGCGGCGCCCTCAGCGTTAGGTTTGCCATTTAACCAAATAAACCTTAATTGTGGTTGATTGTGGATGTAAAGGGCCGTTTACCAATAACGAAAAGCGTGATATAGTTAAGAGCGTAGTTGAATTTTGACATTTTCCGATAGTTGGGTCTTTTTTCATTTTCGAAATGTATGGCATTATTTTTTAAAACAATGGTTTAATAATAAAAAAAATACGTTCTTCTTTTTCTTGTTGTTTGTCGTGCTTAGAGGTATTTTAGAAATGGTAAACGTTAAATTACCATAATTTGCAATGCTTCAACTACTGGTTTTTAGATAAATGACGATCCTCGGATTTCTAAGCGCGAAGTAGCCCTTAATTTGGAATTGCCGCAAACACGTGTTTGCAGACCATTACGAACAAAGAAATTCAAACCGTACAAACTCCACACAAGTCAAACTTTGCAATTGTACAAAATTATTTAAATCAACAATTTCCAAATCGCTGGATTGGTAATGGTGGAGTGGTTGGTAATGATGGAGTGGTGAATCCCCTGATTTAAGTCCTCTGGACTATTTTCTTTGGGGAACTGTGAACGACGAAATTTATCACGAAACTCGCTGAAATATATCTGCGGGATCGAATAACAAATGCGGTCAATGCTATTCCGGGAAGAACAGTTAGAACAGCATAACAACATGTAGAAAAGCGGGCACGCTTTTATGCCTTCAAGAAAATAACGGCCAATTTGAACAATTACTTAAAAAATAATTATGTTGTATAAACTTGTTTCTTTTACAATCTGAATGTTTTTATTCCAAAGCACTCTTGGTCAGTCCGGCGCCGGCGATCTGTAACCAAGCTGCAGTTGGTTACTTGATAAGCACGACAAACAAAAAGAAAAAGAAGAGCGTGTTTTTTTATTATTAAACCACTGTTTTAAAATATAATGCCAACATGTTAAACATTCCGAAAATGAGAAAAGACACGACTATCGGAAAATGTCAAAATTCAATTAAACTCTTTTCGCTTTTCTTCACGCTTTTCGTTATTGGTAAACAACGGCATTTTACATCCACAATCAACCACAATTAATTTTTATTTAGTTAAATAGAAAACCTAACACTCAGGGCGCCGCTTGATCCAAGTGCATTTTGTTGGCATTGCTTGGCAACGACTCCGGCGGTCTGTAATCAAGCTCCAGTTGGGTACCTGAAGGTTTTTTGATTATTACACCATTATTTTAGAAAAGACTGGTAACATGGTATGCGGAAATGAGAAAAAACACGACTATGAGGAAAATGCCAAAATTCAACATGGCCCATAAGAAAAACAAAAGTTGGCCATGGTTACGCCGCCATATTTGATGTTATTTCAAATTAAAAAATAACACTGCATGCCTTGTT
This sequence comes from Melinopterus prodromus, assembly GCA_964023965.1. Classification (NCBI taxonomy): domain Eukaryota; kingdom Metazoa; phylum Arthropoda; class Insecta; order Coleoptera; family Scarabaeidae; genus Melinopterus; species Melinopterus prodromus. The sequence continues at coordinate 102,653,869 of OZ030390.1, forward strand.
AAAAACTAGCATGTTTTTGTTTCAAATGTCTAGCTAGTCTTGGTTTTGAATAAAAAAATAAACACGATATCTTAACATTTCAGTTTTTTTCGGATGTCTTCAAAATGCAAAATGATTGCTTAAATTTCTTTTCAGATAATTGATCAACACAAAAATACATAAACTAGGCTAAAGGCCAAAGTTATATAAATTTCCAAATCCACGTTTTTCTTCTTTAAATCGTGATCTTCAGACAAATGATGATAGATGTTGAAAAAATGTCTATTCGCAAATTCCATGTTAATAGGTAAAACAATTTAAGCAGAAAATATCTTTCTTTTTTTAGATAGGGCCAGAACGTAGCGAAATACCTATAATAATGCCTCCAAAAACCATTTACTTGTTTTCAAATTCAACGATAATACAGCTAATTCATTCAAAATACCCTACAGATAATACAGATAAACATTAGCGTTAGATCGAAATCTTAGAAGTGACTTTCATAAAACCCGATATCCCTTCAGGCTGCGCAGTAATCCGAACTTATCCGAGCACTTTAACTAATGCAACCCCTAAACTCCAATCCCACGTATCACTTGACTTTTTATCGTTAGCAAACAAACAAAAAGACTCGCTAGCAGCGTCCTCTCTATAACGACATACGTGCATTTTCATTTGTTCTCTTTTCATTACAACCAACTGATGGCAGCAGGCAATTAGTCGTAGAGCTGAGCGACTGCGATCGTAAAGGTTTTCTTTCTGGAAAGCCGAGATTGGATTAAAATTGTTCTCGTAATAATATTCGAGAAAATTCACCCCGCGAAAGAGGGTGGAGTGGTCTCCATTATGGAAATTACCCGGGAAAAGTTCTTTCGTTATCTGATAAACTGGAACAAAAAAGAATAGTCTTTTTTTTAGGCGAGTGTTTCGTCATTATGATGTAAATGAGCCTAAGAAAGTTTTTTTCGGTAATCGGAATGACTAACATTAAAGTTAGCCCTGCTAACGTTGTTCATTTTGATATTTTTTTTTTTCATGTGAAAATAAATTTGGTATACAAACGCACACTGGGGCCAATTACTGCAATTGGTGGAGTAAATTATTTTTGTGAACTTTTATTAAGAAAATTTATATTTTGTTTTATTAATTAACAGCACCCCTCAGGTTCTTCTGTATAAACTCAAATATGTCAAGTACATAACACCTAGTCTGCGTTTCTTATATACCACGGTGTACCTACGATGTTTCTTAACACCTTATTTTGGAAGCGGTGAATGATGGTGATATTGCTTGGCTTAGTGCAGCCCCACAGTTGGATACCATAGGCTCCACACAGGTTTAAGTATCTACTTGTAAAGTAGGAGTTTATTATATGTCGACAAAGACGACTTCCTACCAATAAGCCAGTACATTTTTTGTATCTTATGCCCAATTCTTCTCGTTTCTTTTTAACATGTGCTTTCCAGCTGAGCTTGGTGTCTAGCGTCATACCGAGGTATTTTGCCGTGTTCGAGTAGGGTATATATTCGCTTGTTGGTAAAGTTTATGTGAACGGATTTGGTTTCGTTCAATGTAATTAGCCATCGTTGCATCCAATCACTAATATCGTTGACAGCATTCTGCAGTTTTAGTGTTGCTCCTTCAACATTTGTATCTACTGCCATGATAGCAGGTCATCAGCAAACGTGGCAACGGTAACACCATCTGGTTGCGGAAGATCATGTGTATTTAGAAGGTAAAGAGATGGGCCAAGTACACAACCTTGTAGTACTCCAGCCTTAATACATTTGAGGGTTGAGTACTCATTACCTTGCTTTATGCGGAAGTATCTGTCAGAAAGATATGATCCTAATAGTTTGCTATACTCGAAGGGTAGTAGCCGATCCAGCTTATAGAGTAGACCTTCGTGCCAAACTATGTCGAATGCTTTTGCCACATCCAGGAATATGGAGGAGCATAATTTGTTTTCTTCTAAAGTTCTTTCTACGATCTTGTTATCCTGTGCACCTGATCAATTGTGGAATGTTTGTTTCTGAATCCAAACTGATGAATGGGTATGATGTTTCTTTCATCTCAGATAGGAGGATGCTTCATTTGGTGGTTTTCCTGGCTTGGGAATCATCACTACCTCCGCAGTTTTCCAAACAGATTGCACATATTTAAGCCTAAATGCTGCGTTGCAGAGGTTAGTTACATTACTATGGCTTTTTTAGGCAATTCTTTTAAAATCTCACCTGTTATCAGATCAAAACCAGGTACTTTTTTTGTTTTAATTTTTTTTATTTCATTTATTACCTCTTTAGGAGTAACCGGAGATATTCGTTTTCCTTGGATTATTGTAGAATTAGTAAATTAATATGATATAATATACTAATTATTACCAGAAATAAAACTCCTTGTTCTTCTCTGTTCAAATTGATTTAATTCTGATTAGTGACCGGTTTCGCCCAGCAATCTGGGCATTAACGAACTAATGCTACAAATTTTAACACCAAATTAGCGAAACGCACGTTAAAAAATAAATAGGAAAACTTACAGTCAGGAGTATTGATTGAATTAATTGATTAATTTAAAATCGTTGAAAAATAATTAATATATAGTTCAATCCTAATTATTTTAGGAGTGTAGTGCTAAGATGGACAAGTATATCCATATTATCCATGTATATCCAAATGGCGTTCCAGTATTAGAGGTTTAACGTAATTTTTTATTTTATTATTTATGCCTAGAATGCATAGGCTTGACCCCTATGTGAGTCAGTTGTAAAAACTAAGGTTTTGTCATTAATCATTATCGATTTGATTTAGGTTAGAACGTTTGAAAGAATTTGGTACAAGCTCCACTAATAATTTTCTAATGTTTCGTAATTATTTTTTGGCCAAACACCAAATATACAAGATAACTCATAAATCTATAAATTATTCGTAAACATACTTTCTATTTTTAATCTTTACACATACACACTTCCGGAGAATCTTTGATGATGCATGTACCCTAGGTGTGTAAACAATCTCAAATACATTAATTATTTTTATACCCGAATACTGTTTGTATAGATCAAACTTTCTCCTATAAACATTAAAACAGATATACGATGGATTTTTAAATAGAATTCATAATAATTGCTGAAACACTCTACATAGACTCAACGTACACGACGTATACTCGGACCCACGACAAGTGCGAATGACTCATCGCTTAAAATTGTTAGAACAGACCCATGTAGAAGCGTGGTGTCTCATTCTAACGCATAGGATGGTTTACAACGTATACGCATGTTAACAGCTGAAATCGATGAGTCATTTGCACTTGTCGTGGGACAGAGTATAAATCAATAGAGGACTGATTTTACTGAAGAGTAAACAGAGCAAAATAAACATTACTTTGCATTTTGTGGATAAAAATTTGAGCCCTACCATGCAAACTAGTATTGATTTGATCTGCGAAAGTTTGAATTGCAAATTATTGGTGATGGAATAACACATTTTGTCGATGCTGGTCACATATATTGGTAAATTTACCACAGTGGCATGCGATCCATACTTTCAGAGCGTGCAGTGCACACCCTAAGATATAGGAAAAAATCTGATGTGGCCAGGCACATGACTTTATCATACAATATATAAAATTAATAGTTTAGCTGCATGAGATTCTATCAAGATCGATCGTGTTTGTATTAAAATAAAACGAATTAGCCAGGATTTAACAGATATTCACAGTAGGTATTGTCAAAAAATCAGCCTTTAACACTACCTACTGTCATTAGAATAAAAATATCTGGCAAATCCTATATTAATGCAGACACGATCTCGATCAAATAGAATTTGCTCCTACAGCTAAACTATTAATTTTACCAAAAAATGTCATGGACATAAATTATACAAAATTTCCTCTACTTTAATTTATTATTTAACTATTTTGACGAAATTACAGAAATGGCGCCTGATTTGCAAAATCCTTGTAATAGTATATTACATTACAAGAGCTGTAACTAGCATATTACGTGCGAGTGGAATGTTAACATACGAGCCGCGAAGCGGCGAGTTTTGTTATATTTCACGAGCACGTTATATGCGTGTACAGCTCGAGTATTGTACATAGTTTTACCTACGACCGACAATTTCAATAAATTGTATCAACAATGTCAAATAATAAAGGTAAGGATATTTGGCGGGTGACAATATTTGACGGTATTCGCGCGACATCTATTGCAACTACGGAGAACTTTGTCTGAAGTGTCGACCGAAAATTCCAATACAAATTCAACATGAATATACACGAGCATGCAATATATGTTACAGCTCGAGTATTGCACTTACCTACGACCGAAAATTTCAATAAATATAAATAGGATCACAAATGACAAACAATTAATCAAAATATTCGCGCGACATCTGTCATTATGACATTAGGTCGTGCGTAAAAAACACAAACGCACGGCCAAACGCACGCGTATGTTATAAGCGATATACGAGCGAAGCAGTCCGTGACGTAAGGGACGTTTACACGTCGGTCGTAGGTAAAATGCATAACAATATTGTTATCCGCAATCCCCACTTGAAATACACATTGACTTTGTAAACGTCATGGAAACACCAAGTTTTTCAATATTTATTCACATAGCGTACGTGCACGCGTGTTTCTCCTCCTCATCACATTCTCCATGCATTTGCGTGTTGAATTGACGTTTCGTAACCGCTGACGTTCTGTCAAACGTTTCAAAATTTCCTGGCTACCTACTATTAATGTAGACACGATTTCGATCAAATTGAATTTGTTCCTGCAGCTAAACTATTAATTTTACCAAAAAATGTTATAGACATAAATTATACGAAAATTTCCTCTACTTTAATTTATTATTTATCTATTTTGACGAATTTACAGAATGACGGCTCATTTGCAAAATCGTTGAAAAATGCTAAGAGTAAATAGCCAGTTCCTTTGGACCCTTTTGAACCAAAAAAAAAAGCTTTGCAGCTCTAAGTTTGGTCATAAAACTTCCAAATATGAACTTTCGTCCAGATACCTTTAGTAGTTTCTCCGGAATCGTCGCCACAAAAATCGTTTACACACACACATACACACACACACACACACACAGAGATTTTTTTTAACTTGGTCAAAAATGTTCAGGGGACCCATAAAGACCTATTTCCGCTAAAATCACAATTTTTTTTCGGCACGATTACAATACTTCATCATACTGCGTATGATAAAGTAAAAAGAAAGAAACATATTAAAATTGTCTAGCCAAAAAAGAATATAGTAGGTATGCATGTATTAGAGATGGGATAATTAGTTCTTTTTGATGAACTAGTTCTTCCGAACTAGTTCACAAAAAGGAACTAGTTCTAAGTTGATGTTGACTGATGTTTGGTGCCTCTTATAATTGGTTTTAACTGTAAGTTTAACATTTCTATACATTTAAGGCATAATTAACTTATTTTTCTGTTGAAAATGTTAAAAAATATTGAATACGCTATTCATTTTTCTTGAGCGTTTAAATGGAACACACTGTTAAATATGTCTTGGGTGTAATAACACTTTTGCTTTGCTTCAATTTATGTCTAGTTATAGTCATACACTGAATGTTTCTAGTAATGAAAATGATGATGAAGTTGCTAACGCTTATATTGCTCTGTATACAAGGCATTTGGTAGTTTCATGTAAAGTGTTGGGTGACAGAAGAGGATGATTACCTCTACTGTCCTATACAAAGTACTACCGTTATCGACACAGATATTGATAATTTTAGATGACAGTTTTTAAGTATATTTTACCATTCTGCAATAGTATGGCAAAGGAACACGGCACCTAAAAACTTTAAATTACTACTAGTAAACCCTAAACCATCCACTTTTAGGTTAACTGTCGTGACAATTTCGTTGAAAGTGTTCAACTGGTGGATTTTTTTTATGTGATTGAAGTGCTCACGCATAAAAACCAAATATGCATAAAAATCTATAAAAATCTCTAGAAAACCCCATTTAAAAATGTTAAAAACTTACTCCTCCTTATCCTGTATAAAATATAAAACAAATAATAGCCGTAATAACACTTGAAATTCTATTTGAACTACCCTGCATAACATATTGTAGGCTCCTCCACCAATTCTACAGCCTAAGACAACCCCATCGTATACTATATCGATTCATGTGCTGCCATCTACACAACAGCAACTCTTACTATAACTCGCTCGTATTCTGTCAATGGTCGTTCATTTTCCCGTTTTCCCATCCCCACCCTCGTCCCTCCCAACCCTCCTCTTCACCAACCTCCTAGTTCCCACCTATTTTTAATCAGCATCCGCTGAGTTGCGAGCAACAACAAAAGGGTAGTAGCGAGAGAAAAAAAGTAGGCAGGGTATGGGGCAGGATATAGTGGGCGCTGGGGTTCTTTTCTCCCTTAATGACTTACTTTTTTTCAATTCTGGCCACTTCTCTCTCGGGATCCGCTCGTCTTCATACTCGATGCCGGCGTAAGCGAAGATGAAGCGTATGTGCTCGGCGCGACCTCTCGCGTTGAAATATATTAACTTGTAATGAGGAGTCATCGCTGCAGGTGCTGCTCGGAAAGCCTGAGACCTTTTTCACCTGAAAAGAGAAAAGAAAAACTATATTAAGCAAAAGAAATTTCAGAAATTAAGCATTAGTTGCATAAAAACTTGATAGAATTCTCTAAGTAGGCTGCTATGAAACAACAACCTTGACTTCCAAACCTACGAACATCTTTTTTTTTTTTTTTTAAGAATTAATGTTTTATTGATAATGTAATAAATATAGTACATTATAAGTGAGTATACAGTACACATATAAAATGGTTGCTACTCTTCTGCTCCTTCAACGTCCATCTGGGTATTGAGTGATCCTCTTCCCAGTGGGCGGCATTGAAGGTCTACGTTGTTTGTCTGTTGTGTGTTGGTCACGTCCCAATCATTGTCTCAATTGGTGTTGTATAAGCATATATTTTATTTTAAGTTTGAAGGTTTGGTATGTTTGTTTTTTTATATGCTGGTCTATCTTATTGTATGTGTCTATCGTTCGGGTGGTTATGTTTTGGGAGTATTTGCTTCTCTTATATTTGTGTGTTCTGAGGTTTGTTCTTGTTCTGATATGATAGTTGTGGAAGTCGTTCGATTTTTTAAATACAATATCGGTTTTTCTAATGTTGTTATCTATCTTAAATAGCAGATTTAGACTATTAAATGTTATTCGTTGTGGTATTGTTAATTCGTGTGTCATTTCCATCACGTCCTTTGTTGGTGTCAGCCTTGGTATTCTGTATAATATTTTTAGTATTTTATTCTGTTGTCTTTGTATTTTGTTTATGTTTGTTTGTGTTGTGTTTCCCCATACAGTTAGTAGGTATGTTATGTTTGAGACAAATAAGGCATTGTATATAGTTTTCTTCAGGTGGTTGGGTACATATTTACTGATTTTATATATTTGTGCTATGGTTATAGAGTTCTTCTGTATTATTTTTGATATGTGTTTGTCCCATTTTAGAGTGTTCTGAATGTGGAGTCCAAGATAGTTCGTCTCGGTAAGTTCGGAAATTATCGTATCGTTTATCTTCACATTTATTTTTGTTTGTGTCTTGGTCGGGTTAAATATTAGGTAATTTGTTTTTGTTTCGTTTATTGTTAAGATATTATTCTCACACCATATTTGCAGTTTGGTCATATCTGCATTGATGGAATCTTGGAGCTTTCTCTCATTTTTATTTGAATATGCTATGCATATATCGTCTGCATACATATATAATTTTCCTTCCAGGTCTTGTTCAACGATGTCGTTTGTATACAAGATATATAACAGGGGAGGAATATTTCCTCCTTGTGGTATGCCGTATGTGGCATAGTCCGGGTCGCTGTAAGTGTTATTTATCTTTGTCATCTGTTGTCGGTCTTGTAGGTATGTTCTTAGTAGTTCTAGATTCTTGTCTCTTATCCCAATAGCTTCTAATTTTTTAACTAATGTGTGTCTGCTAACTGTGTCAAAAGCTTTCCGCATGTCTATAAAAACAGTTACAACAGTTTCTATATCGTCCATTTTTTGTGCAATATATGTTATTAAATCTATCACTGCTGACGTTGTTCCAGAGTTTTTTTGAAATGCGTATTGCCGTTTGTTTATTATTTTGTTTGTTTTAATATGTTTCTCTAAGCGTATTTTTATTACCGTTTCCAGGATCTTGTTTAGTCTAAATGATCGGTCATATCTTACTTTCAAATAGCGGTAATAATAATGATCATAAGTCATAATTAGTTAGGCTGTGACATGAGTTCAAAAGAAGTGTTACAAACAAAGCAACGTTATTGGTATTTCTTTTATTATTTTACCCGCAGTTTATAACTAAAGATGATACCGGGACAGCGGTGATAGGGCACAGTTCTGGTATGGAAAGAAGCTTGCCAATGGCAAAGCACAAATGTTATTTTGCAAGAACTACTATTCATAATCTTTATCGTCGTTATTTGCAAATCTGTAATAATTATTACTTTTAGAATTCTTCTGATATTGAAATCAATATTATATAGACAAACAAACATAGACAAACAAACACCGACGATTTTTTAACGTTTTGATTGTTAAATTAAATTGAATTTGCCATTTTATTTGTAAAAAAGTATCAGTAACGCCTATTCTTTCTTAAAATATGCTATTTGAAAACCGCCATAATACCCTACTACACTTAGAAGCAGGAAGGGGGTTTTAAACGGGACAAAATGGATTTATGGATTTATTTTTACCCGGAAAATGTCAAATGTACATAGAAAATATGTCTTTCTTTATTGTTTGCTTTCAAACAGATTATTACGATACGTCGAATGAATCACATACGACCACATACGATGTGTTACACCTATTATTATCTTTCATAGAAATCAATATCCATCCATGATATATCAAAGAGTGAATTTGATATTGAACTTTGTGCACGCAGCTGTCAAGACCGACATGATGTTTTATTCGCCAGGAAATTTTAAAATGACAATTTAAGAAGTTCGTTAATTACAATTTCCAACAAATATTCTCTCGGATTATAACTTCAAGTAAGGTAAACGCCCCAAATTCAGACAGGTTAAGGAATTTTTGTTACATTTGTAACTGTAGATGATTTTTTTTTCAATTCCGTGTTCAAAATGGTATATGATTACTTTTTACCGCAATTTAAGCGACGATTGTACAAATGCAAGGATAGTTTGTCGCATTAGTTGTAGGAAAATCCGTGCAGAAGGTATTTTGGCAATTTTCCACTAATATTTAAGCGAGATTTGACATTTCATTCTATTAGTCGTATATAACAAATATATCTCTAAGCGGCTCCGTGGCTTAGTGGGGAAATTCACAGCCGTACCGATTTTTGGAATACGTGGCGTTTCTAGCGCGATGGAGGTTATATTCTGACCGTTAGAACATTGTGTACCGAAACTACATTCGTTATAAAGAAAAGCATGTTTGTTCAGTTAGTTATGTTTGTATAATCTTTACTTGTGTTCATTTATTTTGAAAAATCCTGTTTTTGTGTATTTTTGAACTCGTCTGAACGTCCGATACGTAACTGGTTCCGAGACTGGTTTGATAGGTGATTCTCGTATAGTATTTTTGAGCCGCCCAGACGGACAAGTTTCGTGAATAGTGGGGGTCGTTTTAACGGTATAAAAGCCCGGCCACATGCTGACAAAATTGTTGTTGGCCCTTTGAATGCTGATACGAGACCTTAAGGTATTATTTGATGGCCCTTGGCATGCTGTTAATAATACGTCGAACTCCTTACCTTATTAACTTACTTATTAAATGATTAATGGTGAAGAATACATTTATTACTTTATTAAACCTTCGTATTTTATTCCGACAAACCTAGGACCTACGAGCTACTTATTACAGGGTTAAATATTGATATATTTATTGAGTAACGCTTCAACATTTCACCAGAGAACGAGGTGCGTTACAATTGCTAGAATAAGAAACGATTGTGGGTTGATGAATGTAATGTCAAATCAACAAACCGGATGTCCTAAAATAAAGTTCAATGTTGTAAATTTCCTATTTTATCCAACTAAACAGAAATATGTCGGAATTCAGGCCAGTGTCTGAATTTGGTATATTTGCCTTAACGATTCTTCCTTTATAATAATAATAATGATATTTATTTAGTTAAAAGAAACTAATAATCACAATAAATTTGGGTTCAATAAACTTATCAACTACTTAAAATTAGCCAATACATGAACCCGACATGATGTTTTAAAAAGACTTAGCGAACTACTGTTTTTTATATCACTTGGTAGGGTATTAAACATCTTCAGTGCTTTATAATAAAATGAATTTTGTGTGCTGCTTTTTGTATATTTTGGTAATCTGAAGTGGTCCTTTTGCCGAGTATTGTATTCATACTGCTGACTATTGTATGTTAAATAATTACTCATATAATTTGGGAGTTTATTATTTATGCATTTATATACCAACGTGAGTGCCTGATATACCGTTCCTTGTTTAACATTCAAAAAATTTAATTTACTCAGCATGGACTCGACACTGGTTAACCTGGAGCTTTGTAATAAAATTCTGAGTGCTCGGTTTTGTTGTACTTGAATCTTTTTAATGTCTTTGTCTGTACACAAAAATATTATACTGCTGCAATAGTAAAAATATGGTTCTATAATCGTATGGTACAAAGATATTCTAGCTTTTAATGTAAGTTTATTAGATATTCTTCCTAAGTAGCTAATCTTTCGACTCACCTTTTTAACTATATATTACATATTACTCGTAAATTTGAAACTATTACCTAAAATGACACCTAGATATTTAAATTCGACCACTATCTCAACAACTGTGTTATCGATAACTATGTCTGGTGTAGGGTTTACCGAATTTCTATTTCCCAATACCATAGCTTTTGTTTTCAATACATTCAAACATAATTTATTTTCTTTATACCAATTTGATATCGATACTAGTTCGGAGTTTAATGTCGCGATTACATCAGGTAAGTTATCTCCTGCAATTGATATTAGTGTATCGTCTGCAAATAGGTGCATATCACAAGCTTTAACTTGTGAAGCAACATCGTTTATGTACAAATTAAATAAAACTGGTCCAAGAACAGAACCTTGTGGTACCCCTAAGCTGTTTATTAATTCACTTGACTCATTTTCTCCAATCCTAACCTTCTGTCTCCTGTTTGTTAAATAGTTTTCAAACCATTTCAATTCTTTTCCTCTGATTCCTTTAACATATACTTTTTATATCTCTTGCCAAATAGCCTGGAAGATGTCACAATTATGCAAAATCTAATACTCCTGATGATTTATAATTGTTTTGAGATTTTATTATTAATTTGGTCATGTTTTTTTCTGGATTGTTTTTGGCACAAAACAAAATCTAGATGAATTTTGAACAGAAGCGCATATAATTAATATGCTTTGTGTACTGCTAATCTCAATCTACACGCACACACTCATAGTAAATATGTGCAAATTGTCATATGTACACTGCTTAAATACTGGCAGCATTCATACACAATTGCATTAATTATGCTTCACAAAATGGTTAGAGGCGAATTTTCAGTGCTATTTTATGATGTTGTCGTACTTAAAATATGAATTAATGCAAAGGTTCATTGAAATAATGTAAAAAGTATTATTAAGTAAGTATCTTAATTTGTTTTTTAATTTTTTTTAATTTTTAATTTAATATGCATACCGTCGACAGCGAACTTGACACAAAACTAACAAACTGTGGCAGAAGGCAAACATCACAGCACTGAATTAAAATAACAATTTTAAAATAATATTTAAAAAACTATTGCATAATATAATGAATATTTTATTGTAAAGACAAAATTGAATTAAGATTTTCATGTAAGTAAATGGAGAGTTGGTTATTTTTCCATTTATATTTGTTTGTGTTAAAAACGATTTGTGTATTGTCGACTTCTCATTTTATTCTTCATACATTTTAGCAATTCGCCTTAACGATACCAAAAACATTGCATCGAGAAGAAAATATGACTTTAAAGTATAATTATTTTACTTTATTTTAAACACTCTAACTTCTAGTTTGAATGCAAATACATGAACATTCACTAGTAAATCTTTTTTTCTTCTCCTAGTAAGATTCTAAACGTAAATGCTCCCCATCCGAACCAAATACGTCCCGTCTGCCGCGCCGCAGCCGTGTTTATAAAGCGATTACGTACATACAGATGGCGCTTTTGATGTTCGCGAACAACTTGATCACAAGAAGTTTCGAGTGCGGTGCAAATACAGGTTCGAGTCGAAAATTAATCATCGCTCAAGATTTGCATCAGCACGTGATATTACGGTGACCTTTTCTGGGTCAGTTCTCTTCTCCACCCAAAACGGTGGCAGCGCTGGGAAAGCTTTTGCTTCCTCTTCCTTTCCACGTAGCACCAACTTACTCTCTCTCTCTCTCTCTTTCTCTGAAGCGTTACATCCCTTACACACACTCACGCACACACATACACACGTACACACACACACATACACACACACACACACAAAGCTCCATACCCTTCGGAGGGAGCAAGCTTTCAATGCATGCATCTAGGTTAAAACTGCCAGGTGTTTCCAAGAAAAGGTAACATCGATACTAACCCTGGGAAGATATTGAATACTGAGAGAGTATTACATACGTACAGTCTAATAAAATTATATTACAGGCATAAGTTATTTGAAAAGTCCACTGATTGTTTTTGGAGTTGCTTAGAACCGGGTGTTGCCGAGAAGATGAAAATAACTTAAGACTGAATTACCTTTATTTTGAAATAAACGCAAAGTGTTTATTTGAAAAAGAAACATACCATAAATGTCAGTTTGGTTTACCCACAATCCAGAAGATGTGTCTGAACAGTGGCGTTAATTTAATTTACAACAGTTTCAATTCCAATTTTTCCATTCGATTGAATCAAAAACGGAGATAATATATACAAAATCCTTGAGAAACTCAGTTTAGGGTATTATGACAACTAGTCAATTAGTTATGGCAACTAGTCAACATCTGGCTGTTTTCAATTTCTAACAAATTAAAATAACCCAAATGACAAAACTGTTTTATACAAATACCGGCATAATATTTTATGAAAGTTTTCTAAAGCTAGTATCCTTTACTAGCGTATATTTAATAACACAGTTACACTAATTTTAGTTTCCGGAAAAACCAAGGTTGGTATTACATAAGCCATTACTTAACTGTCGGAAGAACTATCTCGCAAATGGACAAGCTTTAATTGCATGCTATGGTTCTTCTTATTAGTAAATATGATGCTCTATCATGTTTTCAAATACTTGGGACGCGGAATCGACTTAAAGGATGTATACACATTTTATGTAGAGAATTAAAAAATCTAAAAGTTTCCTAAAAATAATCATTGTTCTTCGATCAATAAAAAAATCCCATTCGGTCATCAATGACCGTGAATAACTCGCAGCTCAGACCCGATATCGATGGGAGTTTTTACACGTTGCTGCTAATGCCAAATCAAAGGCGTATTTAACAGTCCAACTGTGTTTGAATTTTTCCGAAGTGAGCTTTATTTGTTTAATTTCACTGGGCTAAGACGTTATAGTCTACTATTCCCGTTTTTTGAGTTGGTAAGCTTGCGTTTAGTGCTCGTGGCGATAGTTTGAGTGTGCTGTAATGTAAATATTCAAATCTTATTGTCTATAATTTCTTATTTTTTCCGTGTTTTATAATTATTAATCTGAAAATTTAAAAAATCTTATGTCTACAAAGTTACAACCGCAATATACAAAAGCAGTAAAATAAAATTACAATTAAAAATAATAACATAGGTAACTGACAACCTTGACATTTTCACAGTTCAGGTGAAGGTTGGTTGAGATGCCACAGTAGGAAATTTTTTCAAGTTTCTTTTTTTTTTATTTTCATCAAAATTATTTGGAAGACAAAATGAAAGTGAAAAAACTTTTACCTAGCACTAAAAGTTTGAGATTGGCTATTTCTTTCTTTTAAAATAACTAACATTATGTCTGACATATTAACCGGAAAATACTAAAAGCCACTTACACTATACACCACTAGTTTATGATTAAAAAACACACTAATTTACTCAAATAATAGCAGTCATTTAAACTGAACTATATACTTACTACAATAATACACTAAATAAATAAATATATGTGAATTGCGTTTGCTTAAAAAACGTACTTTTACAGAAGTCACTTGTACATGGAATTACATATGTATAAACACAACGTACCAATCTATAAATTGAAATTATGGTAATTAAGTCAAGATCACAAAACATTCAGGTCCAGTTCAGAGTTTTATTTAGAAATTCTGGCCATTCGAACTTTTTATACAAAAGTTTTTTATTTCTGTTCCAACTTTGCGCCCCCTCTACGCCTGGAGCAGTTTGCGCTCCCACTGCCCCTGTGTCTGAATACACAAGAAAAGAAATTGTTTTAATAGATGACAATTTGGCAATGGCTTCCTTCACCAAAATTATAGGTCGTGAGCGTGAGAAAACACAAAGTTAAAGATTGAAAGCCAGAAAAAATCTGCAAAAATCAATGTTTGCTGCGAAATGTTGAATGACCATATTCCCGTATCTTTTCACGATACGTTAAAGGGCCAAAGGTATGTCGAAAGGTTTATGGTTATTATCGGAATTATAATTTTTTGAAGTTTTCCCTAAACATTGGATAGGATAATACCGTACTAACTCGTGGCCTGTGAGGTTACCAGACCTAATACCAAAGTATTTGGGGCACTTTAGGATATAATGTGTACGCACTACGACCATCATTTGAAAAAATGTCAGCGAAAATTGCATGCATCAGGACTGAATTCCTCACACATAAGAATCTTGCGTAGCGAGATGAAACGGCAAAAAATATTATGCATAGAAAATGAAGATAGCCACGTTCAATGAATTTTTAAAAATAAATTTACGTAATAGCACACGATGTAAGTAATAAATAAATATTTATTTGGTGACTATTGGTCATCACTAAATCGTGGTTTAATTTTTTTTTTCCTTTTCAATTATGGATACATGCGATTAACTAATTTTAATTTGTAACGCTTTTCTTCAAAGGGATTGGTTTGGAATTTCTTGAACGGAATGTACTGCAGAACTATAAAACAACTGTCAGCTATATAGGCGTTGACAGTTCATTTGAATGAAGAGGGCTTTGTCCAAATTCCGACACAACTGTAGGAATGATGGACATCAATAATCCCTAATTATTACACTAGCAGCAGAGAGTAGCGATTTTGGAATTAATACACCACCTTTGCAGATAAGTTGAACTCATGCCATCGCCGTTAACAAAATCATTATTCTGGCCTGAAACACCCAAATAAAGTAAAAAGAAACTGTTCTTCTGTAACACACACAGAGAAAGGAATGCTCAATTCAAATAAAATTGCTTTGCATCAAAACAACGGTTGATTTCCATATCCACGAAATAACTATCCACTTCAACCGAGACAATATTTTCTCAGTACAAATGTGTTAAGTGCTTCGTTCGAGATAAAATTAGTTGCAACGAGTAAACTATTGACTTGCACCAAATAGTCATCAACTCGAAAGGACTATAATGTTGTTTTCAATGAAACTTTGTAGTATTATTTCAAATATTTCAACATTTGGACCAAACTAATATTGTTTAAATGCAACCATATGATGTCTTAAAGAGAGTAATAGAGCTATCGGAATAAGTAATAGGTTATTTTGCTTGAAAGAACCAATGTTTCAGAGAAACATTTGTAATTTTGGTTCAACACCTTTAGTGTTCTGAATAGAATATTTTTTTCTCAAAGCAAGTAACTGTCATTTTAAACGAAGTGCGTTAAAAATTCAAAGCAAGTAATAGTAATTTACATTCAACATAATATATTGATTTGAAGTGAATGTTTTTGTTGTTTTGTTAAAACTATCTACCGCTGCTGCAAAGGTTACATAAAAAATAAGTCTATCAAAACAAATGCAGAAAGAACTACACGATTATAATAGCACATTACTTTCTTAATCATATTTACTAGCAAGAATAATTCTTCTGGCTGACAAATCTAATCAAAACATAATATGTGGTATTACATCAAAGTTCTTTAAGCAATTATTTTGTAAGACATATATTTTTTTTAGTCATGTAGCAAAGACAATGGGTAAAAAAAGTTCATATATACTAATACATTAATTTATTATAAAATTAAAAATATATTTCAAACAAGTAGGTGTCATACTGATATAAACCCAATAACTTGTTATACAAGAAAAAAAAATACATTTAAAATACAATCAAAAATACAAAAAAATGTCATCCTGATACAGTAATTAGTACAGTTAAGAGCTAAGCAGTCAACAAGACTTGATGGGCCTTTCTGCAACTGGCCATTATAATACGGTTTCTCACCTTAGATGTTTCTAAATCTCCTCTTAGCTTCACCGCTTCCCGGAAAACAATCCGATCTCCAATAGCCGGAATAAGTTCTTTTATCTCTTCTTCTGTAAGTTTTGTTATGTTTTGCACAGTTATTGTATGGTCTGCAAACATAGAATGCATATAGTGTATTAACATTCGCATAAAAAGTAGATATACGCATATACTTACTGTCAAATATCGTTTTAAGATGATCTGATGAAATTGAAAAATCATCCACGCTGTCCATTATCACATGTAAGGCAGAAAACTGACCGATGCGATAAGCGACTTGCGATACGCGATTTCTATAGAAACATATAGGCTGTTGTGTATCGCCGATCTATGTATCCATAGAAACATATAGAATGTCGCGTATCGCTAGTTGCTTATCGCATCGGTGAGTTTTCTCCATTAAGCTGCAGATACAATCAAGCGTATATCAAAGCGACACTGCTTACCACTATAACCAATATATTTGCATGGAGTGAACGTTGTGAGGGTTGTGAGTGAGACTGGAGAATGTAGTCCTCATATACTGCGTATCTAAAAACTGTCGCCGTTCTACGTCGCGTCAGTCTGGTGCCACAAACCGCGCAAACTCTTAAGTTTTCCGCACAATGAAACCACCCGATATTTTAAACTAAGCATTTGGTTACTTGGTTCACACAAAACGTCTCTTGCATCAACCAACTAGTTTTACTTGTTTTGAACACCATATTTTACATATATGATCTTGTTTCAATGCAATAGTTGTTTTTATTGGAATATATTGAATTGTTCAATGCAACACACTATATTCTTAAAAGAACTCATAAGAACTTTTAAAATTATCCAATGTAGTTTTACTTGGAAACAAAATGTTGTCGCTTCAAAGGAGAAATTTGTGAGTTTTGATTCAAAAAGCTCATCTAAATTGAAAACTTTATTGATTTGTTCGGAGTAAATTTCGGCAAGACAACGAATGTCTTAAACATTTCTCTGTGTGCAGTATTATCTAATGCTTGGAGAGAATACTTGTTAATAAAAAAGAGTAAGCACAAAAGAAAAACATTCTAGAGAAATAAGAAATGAAGCGAAAAAGGAACAGAATAAAAAGCTGCGCCAAGAAAAACACAAAAAACACCAGATGCAAGAAACATGAAAATACATATGAGGTAGAGAGGGCAGACTGAAGAAGACATAAATTTTTAACATTTCTTAATTCTAAATCTTATTTAACAATATTTAAAACATTTAATATTTACTTGAATGTTTATATTTGTCGTTTATACACCTTATATAAGTGTTATCAATTACCACGAGCAATAGATTTTTTACTTCTTTCTTCGTTTTCATCAAACCACCCCAAACTTTCTTTCTCGGCTTTCAGCAGACCACCTCCCATCGTAAATTATTTAATCATCGCGTACGGAGCCAAGAAACCGTATCTGGCGATCTATATTTAACACAAAATAAAATTGAACCGACCTATACAAATTTCACCGCTCAATATTATCAAGGTCCTTCTTCCACACCGGTCGCCGTTCACGTCCGTCCGTTATATATTTACGCGTCGTCCTGAACGCTCGCAGCACAAGGACTATAAATAGTATCTACATAGTACATACATACACGGTGAACGCTAAATAACGACAACGGTAAGGCCACCTTTACCCAATACCAATAAATTTTCGCCACTCAAGATCTTCTCTGTTATCTCTACTCACCGAAAGTGAGTATAGCAACGTTTACCAGCTCGAAGTGTGATAAATTTAGATGATATTATCCTCACGCAAACCGTTTTCCCCTTTTCCTATGTATATACGTGTATAGCTTCGGTATCTTATTGTCTGATTTATTAGGTTAGGTTAGGTGGTTCGCCTTATGTTTATTTTGGGGACAGTATTTACATTTTAATGTGTTTACCACACACTCGGGTGTCGTTTGAAATGAAAGGGGTAATAACGAGCAAGGAAAGCACGTAAAAAAGGCATAAAATGTAGCTAAAATAAGCTACTCGCGTGTCTCATCATTATTATCAAGTTCCTATAGACTGAAGGTCTGAGTGTCTTTGGTGTCTTTTTTTACAAAAAGTGGTACGATCTTTCATTAAGAAAGCTAGTACGAGCTATAATTTTGAAAATAGTCATTTTCAAATCTAAGAACATAGAAATAAACGAAAAGAAAAACACATTTAACTCTTTTTACCGTCTATAAATTATTTTCCAGCAGCCACATCAATAAGAACTTTTGATATACAGTATGTCCCCAGATGATCCTAACTACATCACCTACAATGGTCCAACTTTTCAATTTCGTAATCTTTTTCGCTACCAAAGGTTCAAATTATGGTTTTAAAGAATTTTCCAAGAAAAAATTGCCATAACACATATGCCACAATAATAACACCATAAATTCACGTAAAAGAATATTTGATTAGAATAGGATAATCAAATAGCGAACTTGGAGAAGAGAATGGAGGTGTTTGCGAAATATTTTTGTAGAAACCATGGAAAATGTGATGTTTCCATCGGGAATTTGAAGTTAGACTTAAGTGCCTGAGTGTGGTGAGATGTGCACTCTTGAAAATCGTACTGCAATAATTATTATTTAAATATTATTAAATAACTATTTAACAAACAGGAGACAGAAGGTTAGAATTGGAGAAGTGAATTAATAAATAACTTAGGGGTACCACAAGGTTCTGTTCTGGGGCCAGTTTTGTTTAATTTATATATAAACGATGTTGCTTCACTAGTTAAATCTTGTGATATGCACCTATTTGCAGACGATACACTAATATCAATTGCAGGAGATAATTTACCTGATGTAATCGCGACATTGAACTCTGAACTGGTTTTGATATCAAATTGAATGTATTGAAAACAAAAGCCATGATATTGGGCAATAGAATTTCGGTAAACCCTACACCTGAAATAGTTATCGATAACACAGTTGTTGAGATAGTGGACAAATTGAAATATCTAGGTGTCATTTTAGACACTACTTTAAAAATTTACGAGTAATATGGAGTATATAGTTAAAACGGTGAGCCGAAAGATTAGCTACTGAGGAAGAATATCTAATAAACTTACATTAGAAGCTAGAATATCTTGGTACCATACGATTATAGAACCATACTTTAACTATTGCAGCAGTATAAATTTTTGTGTACAGACAAAGAGAAAAAAAAGACAAAGAAAAAAGAGAAAAAGAAAAAATCCGTACAGCAAAATCGGGCACTCAGAATTTTATTACAAAGCTCCAGGTTAACCAGTATCGAGTCAATGTTGAGTAAATTAAGTTTCTTGAATATTAAACAAGGAACGGTATATCAGGCACTGATCTTGGTATATAAATGCATAAATAATACTTCCAACTATATAATAACTTCCAACTTATATGAGTAATTATTTAGCATACAATAGTCAGCAGCATGAATACAATACTCGACAAAAGGACCACTTCAGATTACCAAAATATACAAAGCACTGAAGATGTTTAACAGCCTACCAAGTGATATAAAAAACAGTAGTTCGCTACGTTTTCTTAAAATATCATGCCGGGTTTATGTATTGGCTAATTTAAAGTAGTTGATAAGTTTAGTACTAAGGAAACCAAATTTATTGTGATTATTAGTTTCTTTTAACTAAATAAACATCATTATTATTAATAAATAAATAAATAGAACAGACGATTCATCTGGCTAAGGCGTTGGATCACTACAACCAACCCAAGCTAGAGCAAAGAAGTGTCCATCTTTTAACAATCGTTTTCTGTTTTTGCCATTTCTATAAATATTTTTACTGGCCTAATGTCAACTCTCGCTGAAAAGACAGTAGTTTGTTCATGGAATCTATAACTAGACATTTAGGTTCGAGGGTAGTTTCGATTGACGCAAATTTAATTGTTATAAAACAAGTCCGGCACGACTGTTTTGTACCAGCGTATTTAGATGCTCGATGTATTTGTATATTTACAATACTCAATCTTTTTTACGAAAGCGAAGCAAAGCTAAAACAGAAAACAATGTTGCAGTCATATAACTACTACAGTAGCGAGGTAAATTGAAATATTCAATTTGGCGGCATAAACTCGCAACAGGCGTGTTTCCCACATACTGGCAAACGGGCAAACGGGACACATTTTGTGAACCCGTGAACCGGAAGCACGCTCTTTTAAATTGCAACGCAAATATGCGGGACTAGACCGAGTTTTCGCATGAACGCGTCCCAGATATGCCGCATATGAAAATCTACAACTGTGGATCTGCGTTTGCTATGTCTAAAGTCTACTACAATTATGTACATTGTACATTCTAAAATGTACATACAGGATGTTTCTAAATATCATGTAAATACGAAAAGGATTATTTATTTTTTTTCCAAATTCTTTGGATTATTTAATGACTAAAAATTCATATATAAACATAGATCCGCAAACGCTTCGTTGCCGATCTACAGGGTGTTGAAACTTCAAGATTTTTTGAGTTTTTTCTTTATAACTCTTGTAGTTATTGAGATATTTAGCTCTAATTTGGAAGACGGGTTACGCTGTAGGACTTACATCATTGGGCATACCAAATGGTTGTAAGAATCTACAGGGAGGTATTTATTCAGGCGTTTGCGCACCTATGTTTATATGAATTTTTAGACATTAAATAAGCCATGGTTTTACATGGTATTTATGAACACCCCGTATATACATTATATACGTTTTCTGTATACTAGAGTTCGGCATAATTTAATTTAATTAGAGACAAATTGCACATTATCTCACTGGCTATTATTTTCGTTTACATCTATAAAAATGTTTACACAATGGCGCAGTCGTTTTAATTTTTTTCTTGTATGAGTTATGTTCGTGTTTTATTATATGAAGATACTTTGTGTTAGCCGGATTGTTTAACAAGTCGTTTGCTGTTTGTTGGGGACGAACAGTCGTTAATTTTTTAGCAGCCATAAAACGAACATTAGCCGCACGCTAGTCTAGTTGAGTATCCACCTGATACACTTGTATTTTCTAACTAGATTGATTTCGATCTAATCTATTTATAGGTTCTCTGTCACTATTGGTCATTTTTAATAAAAAGAAGTTCACCAAAATCATAGTTTTGAAATAATTGGAATTTATTATTTAAATATTAAACTCTGCACTTGTAACAAATCTACAAATAATAAGTATATAACCTATAGGTATAAGTGCGAAAAATACACATTTGTCACATATCCATACTGCGTATGATAAAAAAACTAATTTATTTCAAAGTTTAATTTAATAACATAACACCATCATTCATTTACGACTTTTTTTCTGATACTGGTAGAAAAATCAGCTTTTTTGATTTTTCTACGACATATCTAATAAAAGAAAAAGAAATTCACCTAAAATATATATTTTTTTTTTAAATCGGTCTGGCCAACTGTTATTCTCAAGTGACATCATTTATATTTTTGGATGATTTCCATTGTTTAAGTAATACAATATTATTCGTTTTCAATATCATTTATTCGAAAAAATTGAAATGATTTGTAATCCTTTTTTTGGAAAGTTGTATCATAGGTTAAATTCTTCCTTGGAAGGTCCTCTACAAGACCTATAACTAACATAAATTTTCCCAAACCCCGAACAATTATTCGAAAAATACCAAAAAGTCTTCTTCTCATGGTAACTTGAGGCATCGATAGGAACCATTAAAAATCAAAATTTCGAAAAAAAACTCGTCTACTTTTTTTGGACTTTGAAACGATTTGGGGAGGATCGTTGCTAGCTACATAAAAATAACCACCCTAGTGTCCATATGGGAAATAGTGCCATGTATTAAACTTAATTCCAAATTACGGAAGGGTGGGGGCAGCTGCCCCCCACGCTGTCGCAATCCAACCGGAACACTGTACAGACGACCACAAACTGCACAAACAACCATTGCAAGTTAGATTAAAGTTTGAGTTTCTGACGAAACATGCCTCAACTGTCAAGTTGGCAAATAAAAGCAAGCCAGAATTACATGACGTAAAAATTAACTGTACGACTTTTTTTGGTGCGCGTAGTACCTACTATACATATTTGATGTGTTACGGACATTGTAACTATCACCAAATTCCTTGTAATTTGGTCCTCAGTTCGTATGGAGCACTGTTTTCTGATGGAGTTGCCCAGGTTGCCTACAATCATTGATCGTTTGAAAGTATGGTCACCCCATCCCAAAACTTTGTCCGAAAAATAGCGTATGAGTGACGGAAAATCAACAAAACAAGCACTCCATCCGTCCTTCGCAACAAAACAGTTCCTCGTAGGCGACAAACTCAAATTGAACGACATTGTCACGTTGAGAAGTTGAGAGGATCGATTAAATGGCTTCAAGTCGGCCGGTATGAATGCAAATTCGATTCCGCGAACAATTGAAATACGGTAACAAACGTTGGAGACAATGGCGGTGGCAGTTTGCAGCGCGCTAACCGAATTAAATTGCTCTTGGAATCGTGGCAGCAGTGCGCGCAATGTTGGACCAGCGAACAGGTTTGATAGTTAGCAATTCTCTAGCACGGTCGACAGTGTGAATACCGGCGTTGAAATCGTATTGAATTTGCACGCAGAATTGAGCGAAAATTCAACAACCGTCAACCGCTTGGCTAGCCGAAAACTTGTTACGTTGGTAATTGGATTTGCATTTTTTCGGAGCGTTGTTAATCGGATATTTTTTATTTGTGTCACACCTGCGCGCGCAGGCGACAAAATTTTAAAAAGTTGGTTATCGAAATACCTAAATTTTTCGGTATATTGAATATACATATACGATAAAACATGGAGTAAACGCATGGTTTAAATAAATCGGAATTATAACCTGATTAAGAACAAGTCGCCAGGAAGGAAACCACCAAAATGATTTATCGTTCCGTTGTTACATTCCGTATGCTGTTTATCTTACCCCACGTGTTTCATGTTTCTGATTGTGTTATAGGCAAAACTGGGAGAGCTGAAGGTGATTCATCGCTTAAAATCGTATGAACCAAGATATGAACGTACCGCGTGAATTAGTTGTTAGCTGTGTATATTAAGTTGCCTACTAGGTAGTTCGTTCAAGATTAATATTTAATTATTAAAAATACTGTCATTTAATTGTGATAATTGTCCTATCGAATTTATATATCCATCATTAGCATGTTTAACAGAAGCAAAGTGAAAACATACCAACGAAAACATCTTGTTCACATCACACTTTCGCGCTCGAATTGGAGGTTAGGTTGCTACCGCTGTCATTCGTTCTTATGGTTCTAAGAACTGACGTACTATTTTGTCTTGCCCATTTAAAATATACAGCAGACGTATGAAAAGTATGCTATTTCGTTTTAACACGCGTCAATATTTAGAAATATTCTGTAACGTATGTCTAAAATAACAGCTGAAATCTATGAGTAATCTTCAGCTCTCCCAGTTTTGCCTATACACTGTTTTTCGACGTTGATGTTGAACTTAATATCAGATTTTTGACATTATAATAGTGATGATGGTGGTGCCAACCGAAATATGTATATAGAAAATTAAAATATACTTTGCAAGGACAAGTAGACTCGTATTCACTTCAAGATAATAATATGCCATTTCGAACTCTCTGTTTTCTGAGTTTGAAATGGCAAATTATTATGATTTTCGAGAAAAGCGAATTATTTAAACAAATAGAATTTCTTTAAACATATGTAAATTAACTGACAAATGGTTATAAACATTTCACTAGACTTATAGTAATAATTTCTATGAAAAAAAGAGACTGAAATGATTAGAAGGATAAATTATCTGAAGAATTTACATTTTTTCATTTAAGGGTAGTTCTCAGGGCACTATGTGGATGGGTTGGAGGCGTCAAATCCATATGTATAATAGGTCAAGTATTTCCTTGGAAAATTCGCTACAAGCCCTTAAGTAAACTTAACGTTTCTCAAACCCCGAACAATTATTTGAAAAATACCAAAAAATTACAAAATAAGGTTTTTCCCCTTCTAAATTTAAGGCCTCGACAATAGGCACCCTTTTCCCATACAGCAAGTTAAATTTAGACAACTGCCCCCCCCCCCCCCCCCTTCAGATTTAAGCTAGATACGCCCATGCCCTGAATATTATTATTAAATACGCTGAAATTTGATTCGTCTGACTATTGCTTAAATATTTATTCGAGTTCTAAAACTCCTTTTGGGAAGAGAAGCTACAGAAGAAATAATTAATTGGAATCCAGGAAAAGGAATCGAAAAAAATCCAGCAAATGAAAATCTAGATTAGTACCAAACGTTTTCTTTCTGTAGAAACAAAACTTAAAGACCTAGATAATGACGTAGATAAGCTATACTTTCCTCCGATCATCTATATTGACTTCGAGTTCGACTGTTGAATTTTGTATCTTCTTCTTAAAAATTATTAATCTAGGAAGGAGGTTTATAGCGCCGCGCCGTCCAGCATTGACCTGTAGGATCTGGGGCTTTACGTGTCCTACAAAATGACTAAAACGCGTTTTTTGCCATTTCTACGTGGGGTTTCTCTAGAACCTTAAAGAACCCTCTCTAGTATCTTAAAATGGTCTCAAAGTAAACCTTAATCTCTGCCGTAAAATACTAAAAACACTTGCTTACAATATGAATGTAATCCCGAACTGTAGAATGTAGTATTATATCATATTAAATTGTACCGTGTAACATGTATTGTAGAAAAAGTCCATTAAATAGATATATATCTACCAGCCAACTCTATTAACAAATTGGATAATAACTACCTTTTTCATTTTAAACTAAATAAACTCTTGTCACCGATTATTATGATATGAAATATTTATTAGCTTCAAAATCAATGGCTTGACGTGGTCGACATATTGTAGGTCACATCAATTATTACACTTGTTGAAACATTTTCGTGTTTTGTCTTAAGTGGTCTAGCAACATTGTAGATAATCGTAGAGCGATCTAAGTACCAATAAGAAATTCAAAAAATATTGTAGAAAACCGACATCAGGGAAAAACATGAAATAGAGAAAGTTTAAAAGCAAAAAATCTAATGTGGCCAGGCACATGAGTTTATCATACAATATTTTAAATTAATAGTTTACCTGCATGAGAATCTATTTGATTGAGATCAGTCGTGTCTGCATTAAAATAAAACTAGTTAGCCAGGATTTGACAGATAAATAAATAATTAAATAATTTTTTTTATTAACATAAAACAGTATTAAATGCAACAAATTAAAATTTATGTTTAGGGCGGAGATCAGCACACTTGTTTCCAAATAGCCTTGCTCTTCCACTGAACCTCTTACGCACACAAGAACTAAGACATAATTGTACCAATAATATAACAATAATACCGAGACCTCATCAAAACAAAAACAATCAAAAAAATTACTCTAGAGTCTAATTACACGTAATTGCAGCAAATCCAACTCAACAAAACATCGCACACGCCCATAAAAAATAAAAATTAAAACAGCCTCCGATGTGCGGTCAATGCCTAAAGTCCCCCCTGTTGAGCAAACAGACAACACTTCACCTTTCCCCCAAAACTATTTAACGATATTTTTTTCATATCTTCCCTGAGACCATTGTATATGTAACTGACCTGGTAAGAGAATGGCCGTTTAGACAGCTCAGCGCGATGGGCAGGGGGACCAAACAAACCCCTAAATCTTAAATTAGGGTTATGGACATCCGTTCTACAGCGTATCTTCCGCATGAGGTATTGTGGGATCCTCTAGGATAGCAGCTTATGATATAATATTGCTGCATGCAACACCCTAGTGTTATTTATGTTCAACCATCCCAAGTCGCCCAGCCCATTCGATACATGGTCATACTTCCTCAAACCAAAACAAACAAAACACATGCATTTTGGACACGCTGAACACGCTGCCTATCCGACGCCGTCAGACAAGGAGACACAATATGAGATATTTTTACGATTGACAGTAGATATAGTGAGATATTGTTAAAACATCAGCATTTGACACTACCGGTACTGTCGTTAGACTGAAAATATTTGGGAAATCCTGGCTCACTATATAGTATTATATCAATGCAGATGCGACCGATCTCGATCAAAAAGAATTTGCTCATACAGCGAAACTATTAATTTTACCAAAACATGTCATAGACATAAATTATACAGAGTTTCCTCTATTTTAATTTATTATTTAATTATTTTGAGGAAATTACAGAAATGGCGGCTCACTTACAAAATCCTTGAAAAATGCTTAGAGGAAACGGCCAGTTTAGTCATGAAACTTCTAAATATGAAGTTTCGTCCCGATACCTTCAGTAGTTTCTCCGGAATCGTCTCCACATAAATCGAGTACACACACACACACACAGACATTTTTTTGTACCTTGGCCAAAAATGATCAGGGGACCCAAAAAGACGTTCTTCCGCTAAAATCCCATTTTTTTTTTCATTTTGGCACGATTACAGTACTTCATCATACTGCGTATGATAAAGTAAAAAGTAGATGGATGTATTAAACACAATTTTGCAGAATTAAATAAAAAAAGGGTCAATGTTAATGTAGGAATCATTGGGCAATAAAATAAAATTTATTTCCTTATGATAGCGTTATTCTATCCAAAGTTACGACTCAATGTCCGTAAAGTTATAGTTTCACTTTAAAGGCTCTAAAAACATTACAGGGGATCGTAGAACAGTCTAAGTACCACCAGTAAATTCCCAAAAGATCATAGTACACTATATCCGAAAATTAAAACCATAAAACAATAATTAAAATCATAATGGTACGAACGAAAGCTAATATGCAATCAAATAAACCGACTGGAACAACTTTCGCAATAAAAAAATCGTGTAGCTATATATCTTCAACGGAGCGTAATTGGCGTCAGTTGGCTTCACAATTAATTTCCAGACCATAGACAATACGCGATCTACCACTCTGGTCTTTGTTTAGCACTGTTTGCAGGTCAAGGTAGCTCCAAGGCTTTTCTGCGAACTTACAACACTCGACTGAAGAGATTTCGCACCACAATATAATCCCAGTGTCTCTATTCTAGCCCTAATCGTAACATAATGAATTCACGGCGTCATAAAGGCGCTCTTTGTAGTGGATAAAGTGGGTATTCATCCATTCAGTATCAAGAACATCCGCTTAAACAACCAAGAATGGAAATAATAGGTATAGTGGTTGTGTGGATATGCGTGGATTTGTTAGTTTGGATAGGAATTTTTTGATGCAAAAGAACAATGGTCCCAATGTACTACCCTGTGGGACCCACCACTCTTTCATCATCGATTAGTAGAAACTAAACTAATAAAATTATAAACCCCTAACCACAACAAGTATTTTAGAAACCTAAATACGTATTTCAGCAACTATGTTGCCATCTTCAGTAGAACCTAAAAAAAGGAAAAGAGAGATTAGCACTTCATAGTATCTTTACTGGATATTGTCCATGCAAATCACATATTGGCTAGTCTCCCGAAACCGATTCCATAAACGCTGAATAGCAGAACGAGAAACTCGAAGGTCCCTCTTAACATGTCGAATACAGTGGCCATGCTGAATAAGGGCGACAGCACGAGCAACTTGCACTTCACTAAGATGCCTCATTTTACGCTTCTAATCAACGAAAACTGACAACTGAATACATTTGTCATGTATGTAGTAGGCTTTCATACGTGAATTCAAAGCATATTTGACATTTATTCCATTTTGTTTTGCGTTATTAATTTACATTTTTAAGTGTAACTTAAAGAGAGTAACTAAGAGCTGGAACATTGTTTTTTGTAATTTTCTGTAGTTAAATATATGCCCTTAAAGCATACCAAACATGATTTGCCTGGAACTATTATTTAAAAACGTACTGGTTTCGAAAAACGTGTTCCCCTAATTTTTTTAGCAGTGCAGTTTCTACAAACTTCAGAATCGATGATGAAAAAGTAGTCGGTTCCACAGGGTAGTACATTGGGACCATTGCTTTTTTATCCAGAAAAATAAATTACTAATTAAACAATAGAAATTGGATGGCAATGTCGAAAGTGTTCCAAAGGAAGCACAAGAGCTAAAATGAAGATGCAAACAGAGAAAACTCGCAGTAATTACTGGCAAACATTATTGAAACCCGAGCGAATATATGTAGTACCAAATCAGAGGGAAAAAACAGAAAGAAAGCAAAAAGACTAGCCAGCCGTGGTGACCATCTTAGTAATGAAGAAATTTCCCAAGTTATGCAAAGTACCTACATGCCATAAAAGTACCTATTTTTGGGGATTCTCGGAAACCGGCAATTTATATAAACGGTTTTAGATACAAGACCTGATTTGTAAAAATTATGTGTAATGAGTAATAAAAATAAAATCACTAAAAATATTATCTTTTTATAGAGCTACTGTTGGTTAAATGGGACAAAGATGCGTAAATATAGCCACTTTTAAGAACAGTTACAGATTTTTAATATTTTTTCAGGGATCACTCGATATTATGGAAAAAGTAAAAAGTGTGGTTTTATTTTTTCTCTAGTAACTTCGCTATTACGATAAATAGAAAGTAGAAATGATGTATTCTTAGATAAGAGCAAAACTGAAATCATTTTTGATATCTGAAAATGGGTCAACTTTAAACTTTAGATGGGCGATATTAAATATCTTGTATTTCTTATGGACGGTATATTGCTATATTTTGGCCGATTTCAATAGAATATTTAAAATGCTTTACAACCATGTATGATACGTTTATGAAATTACCACAATATACAATACCAGGTCTTATTAGGTGGCCCACCAGATCACCCGACTTACCCCCATGGATTGTTTTTTCTATGGAGAAAAATAGAAACTTACATCCATGCAATGAACTTTGATACTTACATATCAGTTCAGTTCAGCTACCTACTTTAATATTAATGCAGACACGACTTATCTCGATCAAATAGAATTTGCTCATGCAACTAAACTATTAATTGTACCCAAAAAATGTCGCAGACATAAATTATTCAGAATTTTGTCCACTTTAATTTATTATTTAACTATTTTGATGAAATTGCAGAAATGGCGGCTAATTTCCAAAATGAGCCAAGACTAAACAACCAGTTCCTTTGGACCATTTTGAATGAAAAGCTTTTCAGCTCTAAGTTTGGCCATGAATCTTCAAAATATGAAGTTTCGTCCCAATAAATGTTTTTAAAATGAATTTCTTTTCCTTCGTCAGTTTTTCAAATATAACAGTACTAAAGTTGAAATTAACCTGATTTACGCTGAGTACGAAATAGAAATCAAAAGGTAAATTCACAAAGTTCTTTCACTTACAATCTCCTAGAAAACCACCAGTGTTAAAGGATTTCCTTTCAATTAAAAATTGTAGAGCAAGTTCCAACAATTATTATTTTATATTCTTTTGGACATTAGCAGTAACGATTCAATCTAGTAGTCAAATGGGTTACGCCAAGCTCTTAGGTTCACCTAAAAATCCATTCAACAAGCTCCCCTAAGGTACCACAATTCTTACCTGTTCCTCTTAGAATAGCACTGGGTAACCTTGACGTCCGATCTTCCTTTCACAACAATTTTACAAAATTAAAAGCTATTTTGTACCATTCACTTTTTATGTATTCTCTATGCTTCCTTAGCGCTTTTAATGTGTCCGTGTACGTGTGTCTGTGTGTGTGTGTGAGTGAGCGGGTCGTGGATGGAAATATGTTCGCCCACGACGATGGTTCACGAATTTTCCGCTCAGTACTGATCGGTGTGGACATCGGAGTTCCTGGTGGAGGCCCGCAAAATATACATTTCGCGCGCCGAGCTGTCCCGACCCGGCGCGCAGCTTTCGGAAATGAGCTTTCCGTGCGGGTTTATTCCGTGACGTCCAAAGCTCGCACCACCGACCGAGCGGACGAGCTTTCGAAATGCAATAGCGAAACGGTTGCGGACTGTTGTGAACGGACCATTCGTGAAAACGTTATTAGAAAAATAGTATCGTTGCAAGTTGTAGCCTATCCTAAAACGCGTTTTCAAATGAAAACGTTATTTATTATTCAAAATTTATGAAATTTTCGGTGTAACTAAGAGAAATAACGAGTTGGGGAGGATGAAAAATAATTTTTTGGGAAGATAAAAATTAATTTTACTTCTACATCTTTGGCTTTTTATTTTATCATACGCAGTATGATGAAGCATTGTAATCGTGCCGAAAATAAAATGAGATTTTAGCGGAAATAGGTCTTTTTGGGTCCTCTGGTCATTTGACCAAGGTATAAAAAATGTCTGTGTGTGTGTGTGCCCGATTTTTGTGGCGACGATTCCGGAGAAACTACTAAATGTATCGGATACTAAAGATATTCTGTTACCAGAAAATGCACCTACGTGATTAGAAAGCCCCCACAGTGCCCCAGACTTTAGAATCGTCAGTGATGATGCTTTTATACAGAAGTAGGCAAGGCATTTCCAAACTGGCCATAATCCCTACAAACGAACGAATGTATAATTTAATGTAATTGTTAATATCTATACTTCGCGCTTCGGTATATTGTGGCTTCAATATTCCTAAGGATATTAAAGTAAGATGATGCGATGAATCTTATACTGATATTTAAGTTTTCCGCATAACTACTAATTAGAATGCGTCATTAATTTTATAGAACCTAGTAAATAGCAGTTTAGATAGATTATTAAACGCATAAAAAATCAGCTTTAATACAGACTATTAATTTAAAAGGGATGAGTACATTTTTCAAATGTTTCTGAAGGGTATATGTTTCATTCAACCGTCACCAAATAACTTATGTGCTGGATGGCGGTCACCAGCTAAATTATAATATATTAGACGAACAATATTTACAATAGAATCGTTTTTTAGAACAGCTTACCTATAAATTATTAATGCCCATTAGCATTATCGGAAACTCGATTGCACAAATAAAATCAAAAGTGTTCTATTCTATAATTATATAATTAGGTTAGCAATATTTTATCTATGTATATCCGAAGACCACGTTAAATAAAACCGCTCGGGAAAAACTCGCAGCTTAGATTATCGTATTGGATAACAGCATGTTAGGCAGACAATAAGTTATTATATTAGTATACTTATTTCGGAAAAAAAAAGCAAATCCGCATCTAGTGTAGGTTCTATACCTCACTATTGCTGCAGAACCGGCTCTAGATTTGCTAAATATTTATTTAAAGTAAATTAACTTGATATGTTGATATGTTACTTGATACACATTTTATTAACACGTCTCTACCCACCGATTGAACTAATATGGTCTATTTTTTTTTTAATAAGCATATTGTGCTTAACATATTGAAACTAATGTGAAAGATTAACCATCAATTTAAATCTGAATTCTTAAAACTAGGTACTTGTCTCTAATAGGCTATCCACTGATGTCCTATATTAACTTTGTCCTAAACAAGGAGCACTAACACTTCACGCACTGTGCTCTGCTTTTTCACATTTCACTGAGTCACTAGTTCGAAGGGTGTAGTTCTTTTTAGTCTTCTCACTAGATTCTGGTTGTCCAGTAGCTGCAGGGCCTCTACGTTGACGTGGTGGCTTAGGCGAGATTCGTGTTTAGTGGCGAATCTTTTTATCTCTTGGATGACTTGCGGGACACCTAGGTCACGATGTAGGTCACTATTCCGTATGTACCAAGGAGCGTTAACCATATTCCTTAGTACTTTATTTTGGAAAGTCTGGATTCCTTGTATGTTGGAATTTTTTGCGCAACCCCAAAGCTGGATGCCGTATAACCAGATCGGTTTTAGTATTTGGTTGTACACTCGTAGTTTGTCCTGAACTGACAACTGAGAGTTTCTTCCCAGAAGCCAGTAGAGTTCTCTATATTTGAGGCCAAGCTCTACTCTTTTCTTCTTAACATGTTCTTTCCACCTTAGTTTTGTATCCAGAGTCATACCCAAATACTTTGCAGTGTTCGCATATGGAACTATGGCGTCGTTAATCTTTACATGAGGTATGACCTCGATTCTTTTATTTGTAAAGTTAATGTGGACAGATTTCAGTTCGTTGAGCTTGGTCTTCCATTTTTTGGTCCAGTTATACATTTTATTGGTAGCTTGTTGAAGATTCCTAGTAGATTCTCCAATAGTTGATCCCACTGCCATTAGAGCCGTGTCATCTGCGAATGTGGCGACTGTTACATTTTCCAGCTGTGGAAGGTCACTTGTATACAGTAGATAGAGAATTGGTCCCAACACACTACCCTGGGGTACCCCAGCTTTTACTTCCTTTAGATCCGAGTATTCATCGATTTGTTTAATTCTGAATAGCCTATCAGATACATAGGATGTTAGCAGCTCGACGTATTGTAGAGGAAGCATACTCTTTAGTTTGTGTATCAATCCTTCGTGCCAAACCTTATCGAAAGCTTGTGTCACATCCAGAAAGATTGTTGAGCAAATTAGGTTTTCTTCTAATGCTTTCTCTACGATATCTGTTATTCTATGAACTTGATCTATAGTCGAATGCTTTTCTCTAAAACCAAATTGGTGATTAGGAATTAGTTCCTTTCTCTCAATGATAGGTTTCATCCTCTTTAGAAGCAACTTTTCAAAGAGCTTCTACATCATTGGTAACAGTGATATTGGGCGATATGATTTGGCTTCGTTTGGTGGTTTGCCTAGTTTTGGTACCATGATAACTTCTGCTACTTTCCAGACATGTGGGACGTATTTTAGTCTGAACGATGCATTTATTTTAGTCTGAACGATGCATTATTTTAGTCTGAACGATGCATTTATTAGATACATCAGCATAAGAATACCTTTCTTAGGTAATTGCTTAAGAACTTCTCCTGTGATAAGGTCATATCCAGGTGCCTTCTTTGGATTCAGGTTTGTCTTGATTTCTCTGGCAACTTCCTTTGAAGTAACTAGCTGTATGGCTTCTTCTTCATAGGTTATATGTTCATTCGTGATTGGCTCTGATTCGATGTTGTGAGGCTGAAAGATTTCTGTTAGATGTTCTGCAAAAAGTTCAGCCTTCTGTTTGTTGTCTCTTGCCCAGGTACCGGCATGGTCTATTTAAAATACTTTTAAAGGTCATGGGCGTTATTGATAGTATTGCTACTAGGTACTTATCAGTATGATACTATTGTGATACATATATCTTTCTTACATATCAAATTGTTAAAAGAATATTGCTTTGAATTCTAACCTGTTAGATCATCAACTAAATAGTTATTCGAGACAAAGATAATAATTAAATAATTATTGTTATAAACTTTGTTTTATCCTGAACGTTCATAGATCGTAGTTTTTCTTTAAACATCTACAGGGTGTAAGATGTAAGGAATGTTAGCGAAGGATAATTAACATAAAATTGGACGACTTACCTGTAAGGAAGGACAATCGTAATTATCCGAGCTAACATTCCGAACATTTTACAACCCACCCTAGGTTCCCAACCCTATACGATCTATTCACTTATTGAGCACGCGACAATATAATAAGTAATGCCCTAGCCCGAGAGGTGATATATACTGGTGTAATAGAGAAAAAAGTTGTTTCTTTCTTTAAAATTGTGAGTCAACAACACAACGGCCTTATATACTACAGGGTGTAAAATGTTCGGAATGTTAGGTCAGATAATAACGATTATCCTTCCTTACAGGTAAGTCGTCCAATCTGTTAATTATCTTAGTCAAGGGTTGTGTCACTGTCAAGCTACACTGACATCATCAACGACTTACAAATGTACTTCAGCACAATGGCTAGACAGATTTTGACACTCAAAAACTGACTGACATAAATGTACGATGGGAGCTGCGATAATCATTTTAAAATCCATAACCACCCATGACCAAGGTAATTTTTGATATCACGGTATAAAACTATAGTAAGCTAGGATTTGAAAGATATTGTTATTCTAATGACAGTACGTAGTGTCAACCGTTAATGGTTTTGAGAATACCTACTGTCAATAGTATTACGAAGTAAA
Source organism: Melinopterus prodromus (assembly GCA_964023965.1). NCBI lineage: Eukaryota > Metazoa > Arthropoda > Insecta > Coleoptera > Scarabaeidae > Melinopterus > Melinopterus prodromus. The sequence continues at coordinate 102,688,179 of OZ030390.1, forward strand.
TTAAAATAAGGGTATTATTTTGTTTGAGTAAAAATTGCATAAAACAATAAAGTCGACGACCTGAGTTGCTCAATGCTTGCAGATTCAAAGTACGTTTTCCAAACGCCAAGTTTGCAGAAAATAGTAGTGAACGAAGTCGTCGTTTGGTAGCCTAATAATTAATGGTGATGACGCATTTGAACGATTGATATAAAAAGCCACATACCGGAGTATCAAAGAAGAATTGTATTTTATCGGTAATCACGATTAGACATCCAACACCCAGAGGCAGTGTCCTGTCTTGTCGGGTCGGCTGCCCGTTTCATTTTACACGTATGTAAAACCAGTGTGAGTTTTATTTACATCCACCCTGACCTGGACTCTTCCCATACAGAGCTCCGTACCAATAGAATCGAAATATCTGTCAAATCCTGGCTAACTAGGAAAACATTTACCAGCAGTTGCTCATTCCACGAAGCTACATCGTCGGTGTACTGTCACTGAGACGGTCCTTCTAGATATTTGCAGTCATTTATATCAACCATCGATTCCCTGTCATTGCCATCTGACGTACTATCTCGGATACGCGGGCATCCAAGTGGATACTCCTTCATGCCCGTTCATTTATCATCTTTTATATAACACGCGTTAGTTTTTGTTTTCACTTGAAGTCTCCATTTCATGGTGTGACTATTTCCATCGATCTACTTACTTGTTGCAGCATTCTCTATCTATAGGAATTATATTGCAATGCCAATATATAATTGAACCAAGAAACTGTCAAGCTTTTAGAGCAGCCTTCTTTTTTTAAAACGAAAAATATAAAATTCTGTGTGCTAAACTTGAGGAGCGTTTTTTTTTGTCGGGTTTGGGCTGTGGACCAATTCTTGCTAGACCTTATTTCTGTTTGGATTAAATTTACAACATGTACTGGAGTAGCGAATAGGATTAGGCGGATAGTACCACCAACTATCCCCAATGGATGTCACGACGTTTTTTATATATTGTTATTTATTTATTATATATTTTTATATATTTAATTTCCATTGCCACGGTATCTCAACTGGGAGAGCTCCCGACCGGAATTTATGCGGTTCCTGGTTCAAATCCAGGCCAAAGCACTTTTTTTCATAAATTGTCCTCAAAAAAATAAAATTTGTATTTGATAGTGAAGTTTTTTCAGCTTTTATTACATGTTCATGGAACTACAAAATAGGAAATCAAATTCTGTAGTCTAATGATTTGAACTGCAAAAATATATTTTGTAGTTATATTTAATAGTGCTTGAATATGAGTCTGAATACAGGATATTTTTCTCCACGGGGTTTTCCAGAATCAAATTTAGGGCACCATAGAAACATTCACATCGGGCTCTGGCCGCAATTTATTGAAAATGTGTTAGGTATCTTTACCTATAGACTATAGTAGACATTATCGTAATATAATATGGTTTAAACGACGTTTACTTTGTCTTCACTATTATAAAAAAATCAAATTGCAAACTGTCGATCGTTTAAGAATAATATAAGTAAAGAACTTCGATCACAAATTTCCAAGATCGCCGTGATCGCAGTGTGTTTTGGAGAAGTTGGTAATATGATAATACCAACTGCACAATCGTTCGGTGACCTTGAAGCAATTTTCACCACTTGTTACCGTTCATTGTAATCGTTTATTTCCATTTTTCTTTTGCATCCACGTAATGAAACAAAAACGAACAAACTATCACAATAGATAGACCCTATCTAAACTGGAAATACAGAACCAATTTCTACTGACAATTTGTACCACGAGATGGCGCCAAGTGTGAACAAGCAAGATTACACTACATTATTTAAGGGGGGATTCCGGTTTTCTAATAAAAAAAAGATTTTTTTCTATAGTTTATTTTATTATGTAAGGTCTTAAGAATGTGTGTACGACGTTTCAAGGCAATATTTGCAAAATTAGCCATTTTATAAGCATTTAGCCGACGGCGTGCAGGTGCCAAACATACGGAGCGCGCGGATCGGTCGGATCGCGTGCACAGCAATTTTTCCGCTCGAGTTAAAATTTGTTCAAGCCAAGAGATCTTTCGGTGTGTGGTTTATTATTCTGTGAAATTATCTCGTGAACAGTCATGGATAAGAAACACTCAAGAAAAAACTTCTTCGCGTGCTGTTTGACGAGAAAAAAGAAAATTTTCTGAGAATTCACACTCGTGAAAGAAAAGCATTTGCTAGTACGTCTGCCCATATATAGTCGACAGCGGAAGACGAAAAAATTATAGTGTATATGGGTTTGGAGACGGGATATGGAAGAAGACAGATTACACTTCGTTTTATGGGATCACGGTACCTACTTATGAAGAAATATACTGTAAGTGAAATCCAGGCCTTGAGTCTCCGCTGATGCCGGCAAAAAACCCTGTTTCGTATACCTGCCCGACGTTGACTAACTGGTGGACTGTTTTTCTGATATTGGAGTATTGTATCGTGTCCCCGGGCGATTGCTCATTCTTAGCTAGTTGGTGATAAAGATAAGACGTGCAGTGTAATTACTAATATTGTTCTGCTATTATTATCTTTCGTTCAACTTGCATACGATTATTATTTATTTAAATTGCGATCGATAACAATACTAACAAAGTGGTTGAGTTTGCCGTGAAATTTTCCTATTGTCATGCCTGTGAGTTTTGGGAATTAGAATCTGGCAACATGACAATTGTATCGAAGTACATACAATACTGCGAACATAATCGGTCAGCGGGAGAAATAATGGATTCTACCAAAGACATATCCGCGCGGCTGTGGGTTGGAGCACTGGGTCCGATGCGGCTAGCACATTGAAAACAATAGACAACTTTCTATGTTTTACCAATCAGACGACATCCAGACTGTTGATTATATATACAATGCTGTGTGGACTAAATTCATAAGATCTGGACGAATGAAAATCCCCAGCATATGTACTGCCGAGACAACTCTAGATGAATTCAATAACACTTGATAAAAATGTCGATAATGCCACCAAGCCGATTTACAACAATTTGTCGTTGAGAAAGTTGCTAGAACGGTGTTTGGGGAGGAGAAACTCAAAAACAACAACCTAAAGCTTCAATTCTACTGTCTGGCGCCGCGCACCCAACCATCTTTACTGTGGCTCAAAACCTATCAAAATTGCGGCTTATGCAGCAGCAGGAATTTATAAATAAAGGCTTTTCTGCCGTCCTTAAAACTATGACAACAATAGGAATCGTTATTGGCACGGAAACGAACATATTTTCAAATGTGCGCGAAAATCAGCGCCTGTTGAGGTCGTCGAGACGTGCACTCCAGGCTGCAAAATAAGCTTAAACTAGGCGTAGAAATGAGCCAATATGTCAAAATATATTCTACGAAGTGGAGGAAGGAATAAAGTATTGCCGTGGTATAACATATTAGCAGAAGAATACTGTAAGTACCCGATGTCGCGTTATAAACTGTACTTAAAAGTTTACATGTGTTTTTCTCGAAACCGCTTTTTTGCGAACGGTTGGCATGATACTTCAAAACTATTGGCCCGATTGACTTCAAATTTTAACTGGATGTTAAGTAAGCATCCCTTTATCGTTTGATGAACGAGAAATGGAATATGTTATATACTTTTCTTTTCATAGAGGAAACATTGTCAATTTTTATGAGAAACATCGATTCCAAGATAGCGCCGGTTACTTACAATTTATCTTAGTATTGTTGCATCTCTCATTCGGTTTAGGAGAGCATGAATATTAGATCTCTATTTTATCTTCATTGCATCTATGTTATTTGGTGATATGATACAATACAATCATCAATGACAAATCTAACAAACGCCTTCTTCATATTGATTTTACATGATTTCTGTGTAGTCAACTTAATCCGTTGCCGATTCTTATAAAAATCGTTATAAAATTTGTTTTAAACATGCTCAACAAATTGTTGGTATAGGACCATGTTATCGGACAAAAGACATCACACAAAAGAAGCATACTCACAAGTAAAACACAATCTCCAATAAAAGAATAACAAATATTTATTAGGAATTAAAATAAAAGAATTAATGAATCAATGAAATGAAACTCTTAAATTTATCACATATTTTGAGAAGTTGTCATATTATACAATACACATTTAAGTTTAAAATTAAACATAAAGTAAGGAACTAATTTTCGGCATACCATTTACAAAAACATACGCTAAATCAATTACATTTTCAGATTAAACAAGCTGGATGCTTGCTTTTGGTTTGATTTACATCACACCACACCAAATGTCGTTTTTTATTTTACCGAAATTCACGCCTCCCGTATTTATTCAAACTGCCCCTCCCTCCATTTCATATTAGAAGCAAAAAGAAGTACAGATGACGATAAACAGAAATTATACTTAATCTATTGATAAAGAAAGCCCCCAAATGCATCACACACCAACACACCTACCCAATAAGTTACATAGAATTACATACTAATCATAAATAGCTTCCCACAGACCAAAATAATAGCAATTAATTAATTAATATATAATAACAATACCTTACACAACCGTCAGTATTTTTCCTATGCTGCTTCTAAAGAAACTCTCTGCGTAGACGTTGAATTAAAATAATACTTATTTGTTTTGATAAAATTTATCCTGTGATACCTCACACAACCTATCTCCAACTGCTGATTTTAGTTGATTTTGTATAAAATATTTTCTCAATGTGCAGCAGTATTCTATGATATTCGAGTATATCTAATTTCTAATATTCTATATCTAATATTTGGTAAATGACAGTTCATGTTGTGGTTTCATGTCCATAAACTATGTATATATGGGTGACCCAAGCCATAGGTGCGTCCGTTAATTTTTTTTTATCTATTATGTGAGACAAATGAAATTTTGATTTGTGGTAATGAATGAAAAACCTCTCCTTTTGTTAAGATTTCCTTCAATTTCTTAGATATCGGTATTGTTGTAAAAAAACAGCAAATAATGAACTTGGTTTTTTAAATGTTTTTTGTTTAATATATCTAAAACCAGTGTATTAAAAATTTTTGGAAAGTTCTGACAAGTTCGTCTCTTTTAATTCCAATTCCTATTTCTCAAACTTATCTCTTACTGAAAATATTACTGAAAATTGTGGAACAATTTGGAATCAGATAACTTGACTTTACGTGCGTATAGGTTTCGTTTCAAAATCTGTCCAATCATTTCTTTACACACGTTTATAATAGGTTTTGTTTTGGCCTTCCCAATTTTGCGCAACCATAATAAAATACTGTAATCAAATTACAGTAAGAAATGTTGTTTTGCATTTATGGACAGTTCAAGCCCATCGTGTTTCGATGATATTTGAATGGGTATGAACTGTCCCCAGTTGATTTGTCTTGATACAACATATTATAGTGAAATTATTGAGAAATTCTAATCCCACGTCATGATGCAAAGTGCAAAAGTGTTCTCTTGCGTACACCTATCTTCATATTCTGAAACACAAATATACCAGTCAAGCATTTCCATGGTGTTCGAAAGCCTCGTCAACAATGATTGGGATAGATAAAAAACTTCAAAAAATTTGGCGAGTTAGTTTAGTTAAGAAAATTATAATCGACCGCATCATTGTTGATCATTCTGTATTTATCTTGTACAGAGTGAGACAGTACAGTCGCAGTGGTAGATATAGCATTTAACTGTATAGATCGTACACTATTTGAAAATGCTTTCTGTCAAAGTTGTAAGAAAATATCAGCAAAAATGTCGATGCTCCGAAGTTTTCGAAAACAGCATTTTTCAAAAACTTCGGAACAATGACAGAAAATTTTAATTGCTCTATAGCGTATCAAATTTATTTTGGTACTATCGCCTCCCTATTAGTTTCGGTTACTTTCTGACAAAGTTGTAAGAAAATATCCACAAAAATAGTCGTTACTCCGAAGTTTTTGAAAAAGGCCTCTTCCTGCTCTAAAGACAAATGCTATATATCAATCACCGCGACTCTGGTGACTCACCCTATATTATAGATACTTATGTGGATAAAGTGCAGTGAATCATATTTACCAGGATCTACAGGAGTATCCAACTTTTCCCAGCCGTATTCCCCTTCGACTGCTAAGCAAGTTGTTGGAATATTGGGAAAATGTTCGTCAACAACTTCCATCCAATCAATATCGTCAGCAATGTTAACACAAACACAAGCCACGACAGCAGCATGCTTTTTCAAAGTTATTCTTGCCTTTATCTAAAAGATAATATTAAAATAAATGCAGAATGTAAAATAAATTTGGTCATAATGTAAATGTTGGTCAGTTTACATCAAAATAGGAACTCGACCGACGAAATAATGACCACGTGTATTATTGCGCTATGATTGGTCTGTTCGAAATTCCTGCATTTTTACGTATCAAGTGTGTCTGCTTTTGACGTTTCAAACAAACATAACCACAACATCGGTATTGCGCTACTGCTGTTTGAACCACCCCGCGTTGTTACGTGTCAAACGTCACAGTTTAAGGGGGGGGGGGGGTAAGGTTTTGAACGCGATACAGATATATTTAATTTTTTTTTAATTATCTCTAGCAACCCCTTCAATGTTCTCCATAAGTTATGACTCATCCTTTACATTTCCTCAAATAAAGAAAGAAATGCTTGAGAATTTTGCATTTGTCTATTAACTACATTGAAAATAATGCTTGCTTTTGCTTTGTTGAACTGAATGTTCAATGTCTTATTTATTTCAATATACTACTATCATACGTACGTCTTCAAAAAATTCCTTATGGCGGAAATGGGTTGTACATATTGCTGAATACGCCTCAAAATTTGTTGACTCTGGCGGTGCAGCTATCGCAAGAATGTTCAGTTTCACATTTCTGGGCTTTTGTCCTTTTTTCCTTGGCTTTTCTTGCAGCGTTAGATCAGATTTGTTATACCGAACCATCCCACCACACAAGGCGTAAACTTTGTCTTTCTGCCTAGAAGCATTGATTATTTTCCGTTAATAAGAGTTGTTAGCAAATCTTAAGCAAAAATTACTTTTTTAAAATATTGTCTAGAAAGTATTGCGGAGCACGGTTGAATCTATCAAAGACAAGTAGAGCTCGAACTTCAAGATTCTTCTGAAATATTCTCTCGTTCACTTCATACATAATTTGGTCGTCGCTCCAGCCACAGATGCGTTCAACAATCACGTTCGGCAACTTTGGAATTATAAGACCTGTCATCATCAGCGTATTTGACAGTGACTTAACACTTAAACCGTAACATATGATGAAAGGAACATCATCACCAATAAGCTTCTTGCTAACACCTTCAAGAGCTAAAAAGAAAATCTTTAAAATGGTACTAATGAGTAGTTCAATAAGTTCAATGATATAACTTTGAATAGAAAGAACCTTCTAACAACAAGTAGAACAACCCTGCACACAAATCATTTTAATCGTAGATTTTCCCGCATATTGCAAAAATTTCTTAAGTAATTATTATTAATAATAATAATAATATTTATTCACAGAATCTTAAGATCAAAGCACCAAAAGAATGTACAATTTTCCATCATATAGGGGATCACGGGATTTTTCTTAACTGCCAATTTTTTAAAAATAAGTAAACGAATCTGACAAAAGGTCTTCTCAACTTTTGACTTTTTCTTTTGTTTTTGAGGTCCATCTGGGGCCACACTGTATAAGAATGAGCAAAATAAATACATGTCCAAAATACTAGACAGACTGCCAAAATATACAAAAAGCGGCAAGTTTAAAAACTACACTAAATAGGCAATCTTTTAAAGTAACTTGCCAGGCTATCCTGGTATTTTTCGTTTAGATATGACGACCCAACATTCGAAGTATAATTTTTTTTATTATTATTTTAAGATTATAATAGTTACCATCATATTTCTGAAAATCTTCACCCTCATGGAGGCAAATAGTCTTAGTCTGATGAAAAGATTTCTCGCAGAAGAGTAAACCGCAAGCCATTTCGTGATAAGTGTTACATTCCAATTGGTATTCCCCCTCTTTCAACTCGGCTAACGAGAACCACCCTGGTGTTACCACCGTTCTTGCTTTCATTGCCTCAGCGGCATACATTTTCCATGAATCATTTACTGCAGCACAGCTCTGTAGATCCTCGTAAGATACATAATTGAAGACCAGTCGCAACAGTGGATATTTTTCTGCAAGAGCTTTCCCAAAATCAAACGAAGGCACTGAATGAATATACACTTCAGGCACTATTTGCGGTGTTTTAAAAACGCACCACGTCTTTTTGTCTTTAGTATGATTTTCTTCAGAAGTCATATTGCAATAACGTGGCAAACAGTTAATTACTATTTTACAAATAACTGGAATAACTGTAATCAATAATATCAGAGAAGATAGCTACGTTTGAGGTTAAGTTACCGCATTTAGGGGATTTTCGAATTTAAGCAAACGCAGCTGACTTCAGTTTTGTTTTACGTTGTCGAAATTTTTAGGTTAGTTTCTGTTAAAACAAAAATATTCATGTTTACAGTTGTTTAATTTACGTAGATCTCTTGATTATAATATTTGTACAGAAAGTTTTAAAAGGTATAAAGTATTTAGTTGAGTGCAATGAGTGTTCTGTCGGATATAAAACCTACAATCGGCTGGGTAGGTTTGTTTATATGTTCAATCTATGCTTGGAGAAAGTATTTTAATATTAGGAGGAAATGGAACGAAACAATTCAAGATGATACTGCTGTCGTAATGTACATAGCCGGTTGTCCTCTCTCCGATTTCAAGACATCTACCAACTTTAAGGAATTAAAAGAAGCATATATTCCCATAACTAATTTTATTGATACCGCCGAGAAGACTATCGATGTTGCTGTAATGGTTATATCGTCATTTATATTAGTCGATTCGCTTGTAAAAGCACTGGAACGTGGAGTCAAAGTACGACTTATTATCGATTATAACGACAGCAATATTTCGTACAAAAAACTGATGAAACTAGGTATAAACTTTGTTTAATATATTTGTTTTTACACAATTTAAAAAACTTATTACTTTCAAGGTGCAGAAATATTTTTTTTCATTGATTGCAATAACGATATTAGTAGTATATTTCATTATAAATATGCTATTAAAGACTTTGGAACCTCTAAGCAATTGTTGTACTGCGGTTCGTTAAATTGGACTGATGGAGGATTTCAGTCAAATTATGAAGACGTTACCTTCATTACGAACAAAACTGCAATTAGTGCGTTTCAACGGAATTTTAATGAGACGATGGAGTATTTGGAAGAAGTCAACTCAACAAATTCTTATAATAAACATTTGATGAATGCACTAAAAAAGCTATAGGAATATTAAATTTGTTATTTTTTTATTATCATGCGTTATTATTTATTACTATATATATGTGCAGCTTTGGATTTAAAAAATACTTTACTTACCGCGTGACGTCATGCAGGACAAATCAACGAAAACGGATAAGCTATATTCTTTATATCATGTACCTGTCAAATAATCAGTCCTGCCAACATTCTAGAATATTACAAACTACGAGTTAAACGTCAACTTCCAGGCAGCGGAACTTCATATTTTCGCTAATTTCAACTTTCCTTATTGCCGTGCGTTAATATTTTAATAAATAGCTGACGCAATGTCGCTTTTGAATAAATTTGGTAAGAAGCATATCGATATCCTCTCCCAGTGGTGAGTATTGATTTTATAGGTTAGATTGAATTCTTGGGTTATGTAACTTATTTCTACAGGGTTGGAAGTGCTATAACTTTTGGAATTGCTGGAGGCACCCTCGTCACATACGCTAGCGAATGGAAAGCCGTCTTACAGTACCTGCCATACTATAACGGCAAATACCCAAAGGAAGAAGAAAGTTAAATATTTATAAATTGTAACCTAATTAAAACGTAGTTGGAAATAAATAACAATGTAACTTTTTATTGATTTTGTGGTATTTATATTATTTCACAATGCATATTTGTATTATTGGTCTGTGGACTGTTGAACTTCTTTCTCGTACAAAAACGTCGCGTAAGCTTCTGATTCTGCTAATTTCCTGCGCGTTGCCCAAGGTTTGTATCCGTACTTAAATGCAGCAAAGAAACATCCAGTAAATCCCAACACTGCGGCAATTAACATGACAGGATTTCCCCGCTGTTTGAGTTTCCAAGCTTGATAAGCTGACATTATGTGTCTAAAAGTAATCGGTCAGTTTGATATCTCTCTATTTGACATTTTTGTTACCTTTTTTTAAGTCTGCAGTACTTTCAGTTTCCCTTTTGAACCTTAAAAACAAAGGTTTCCAAATGTATAAACCTCCAGCAACACCTATGAAGACAGCAAGGCCTATTTGCGCACCAGTGAGTCCAGCACGATTTCTTATCCGCATAACAATTGTTAGTTGTTTACGTCGGACTTTCTAACCTCTTTCTTGGTTACCAAGAGAGGTTTCACGAAATAAAATCCTAAATGCAGGGCGACTGCAGTTCCGATTAGTAATTTTAGCACGGTCTTTTTGTCCCTAACCATACCGCCTATAGTTAAAAAAAGATTTGTGAAGATAACACCCACTCGTCAGGTGATTACCATCTTGACAACATAACCACAAAAAAGTTTTCTTGATTTTCTAAAATAACTTTTATTATTAGAATTCTTAAGTTTATAATAACTAGGGGAAACCCTTACTAAGTTTTACTCAAGAGAAGACTTCAAGTAAATTTGAGGTAAATAGAGATAATTGAGGGATATTTTATGTTAGAAGTTGGTATAATTGTCTGAAAATAGCGGATTTATTTATTTACAGTTCTTGACAGCGGTCTTCAGCTTCACTATTTTAATAATTTTAAATCTATTTAATAATTTTAAGAAATAAACGACGTTTTACCAATCGATCCAAAGAAAAACAAACTTAAATGGCAGGAAATTTTTGGCAAAGTTCACACCAGTAAGCGCTGCCGATTTTTAGGTTATTTTCAATTTTCTTATTCCTTTTTTGCAGCCAACAATGGTTACTCGACAAACAAGATTTAATAAGAGAGCGACAGTATGATCTATCCATTTTAACGGAAGAAGAATATCAAAAGATATTTATATTTTTTTCAAGCGGTAAGTTTCACCAGAAATATAATTTTACAAATACATATTAGCCTTTTTTTATATTTTTAGTCATTCAAACTTTAGGAGAGCAGTTGAAATTACGCCAACAAGTAATTGCAACTGCGACTGTATATTTTAAGAGGTTTTACGCTAGAAATTCGTTGAAATGTATAGACCCGTTATTGCTTGCGCCCACTTGTATATTTTTGGCTTCGAAGGTTGAGGAGTTTGGGGTTATATCTAATTCGAGATTGATATCAACTTGTCAGACTGTCGGTAAGTAGTAATTTTTAGGTTTTTAGGGTATCCATCATTTTTTTATTGTTGCCTCTAGTTATATTTAATGCTCGGAAAAAATTTAATGTCCACAGTTTCAATTGTTCAATTGTTTAATACAAACGTCGTATTCGACTCGCACACAATGGAAATAAATCGCTCGCATGTTTACACGCTCGCCTACGGCTCACGTATAAATTTCATTCTCACAATTTATATCCTTACACTATGTGTTCGCCGAATAATATACTATTATTTGATGTTCCTGATTCTATTTTTGGGTAATTCTGTTTGACGTTGGCATTTTAGTTTGTGTATGTCATTATTGCCTTGTAGCCATGGCAACCAATGTTTGTTTTTCAAATATAATGTTATTGAACTGTAAACAAACAAATCTTTCAAAAGTTTTTTGTTTCTTCTTTTATTTGTCTAATTATTTTTTTCTTTTTTTAACCTTTTCCAATTATTTTTTTATTTTTTTTATTTTTTATATTTTGAATTTATAATAATAATAATAAACTTTATTTAAATAGGAGAGACCTAATACAATAAAACTCAAAAATATAGAAACAATACAATAACAATTGCACAGAACGCATTTAACACAGATACATCATCACATATACAATAAGTTAAGATAACCTACAACAGCTCTACAATAGATATTTTTTGAGTTCTTTTTTAAACAAACCTAAGCTATTTAATTCTTTGATAGCAGATGGCAAATGATTATATTTGACAATTCCTCTATGAACCAACGTATTCATTCCTCTCCGGGTTCTGCTTGGTAACACGTGTATATCATTTCGGCACCTAGTCATATACGAATGAATTTCACTGTTATAACTTATCAAACTAGTAAGATAATTTGGTGCTAGGCCCTTAACAATTTTAAAAACAAAAACCAACGTCAGGTACTCTAACCGATTTGCGACTGACTGCCAATTGAGTGTGGCCAGCATAAGATCCACAGGAGTGTATCGATTGCACCGCAATATTGTACGCATGGCTTTATTCTGCATTCTCTGGAGGGATTGTTTTTGATTGTTGTTAAACAGAAACAATATGCTCGAGCAATAGTCAAAATGAGGCTGAATTATAGCATTATAGATTTTCACTCTAGTCTGCATTGATACGGACATTGAAATTCTGTAAAAAAAGAACAGTTTTTTTGATATTTTGCGTGTAACATAGTCATAATGATGTTTAAATGTTAAACTTCTATCTACAACATTTATTTACTTTTATTGTTGTTATCGGTATTGATTGTGTTCCTTTTTGCATTCTTTGATATGTCTTTTATTGTTTATTTTTCTTTATTTTGTTGATATTTCAAGCGGCTGTAACTTGTTAAGTATTTGAAAAACAATTAGGTGCATTTGAAGACATTTACTCAGAATCTCATTTAGTTTCTAAATATAATTTATGCAAAGAAAACGTGAGAGAGCCTTGTTTAAGACAATGTGATCTTTGGCAATGCATTTTGTTAGCCAGACAAAATTGTGTTAGCCAATATTATGAGCCTTTTTAAGAATGGAATGTTTTTTTTCCATCTGGTATAAATGATTTTATCACAATGTCTTTAGAAATAACCAAAATTTGTAGTTTTAGTTTTCTGATTTGATTATTTTTGAGATTATTGAATGGCAATTCAAAAAACATTGTTTCTTTTCATAAATTAGTGTTGAAAGCCAACGATTTAAAGTTCATTTAGGTACAAAACATTATTATATAAAATATTTTTTTTCTAATTCTCCAATCATGAAATATTTCGAAAATGTTTCCTAACAGAAGTTTTTTTTTTTGCTTTAAACATGCTATCGTTTAAAGATACTTTTAATATATAGGATGTTATTTTATTCTGGAAATTTTGTAATCTTTCCTTTTGCAAATAGTATTTAGTTTTTTTTATTTTTAGATTGCTTTTAAGAATTTTTTGTAGGTATCAATTTTGAGTTAATCAAAATTACCAGAACACTTACATAGTTCTCCAACCATAAAAAAAGTTAAACTAAAACTTTCCATCTAAACATATTTTAATATATTTCAATTTATTCATTCATTTTATATGGAAACTTACTAACCTTTTCTTTTTTACTAGAACACCTGTATGTTTTTATATTTTTAGTTCTAAGATGTATGTGGGAGAATGTTCTTAATTTGATGTTCAGGGTTTTTGATTAATTGCTTATAACTCAAAAATGATGCATTTTATGAAAAAATGGTACCTACAAAAAATTCTTTGAAGTAATAAACGATGACTTGTTTTAAACCAAAAACTTTTGCTTGAATATTTTTTAAAGATTGTTTACGCTTGGAGAATTATTTAGGTGATCCGGTAATTTTGAGTAACTTAGATAACTCAAAAATGATCCATTTTATAAAAAAATGATGCCTACACATAATTCTTGGAATTAAGCAAAGACTTAAAAAAAAAATGTAAAAATATAGAAATCATTCAGTTTGAAACAGGTAAGGTTACCAAATTTCCAAAGTACAATGCACAAAATGTTCACTCATTAGGTATGTACCAGTGTACCATTGTGTTAATTTACAAAAACCTTTATAGAAACTTAAAAGCAGCTAATGACAGATAACGACTGTATAGTTTTGTATTTAATGCTTGATTTTTAACGTATTTCTTAATAATTTAATCTCCATCAATGTCTTTATCCTCTTACAAAATCTTTTTTTTACTCTTTTTAGTAAAGAATAAATTTAGCTACGCCTATACTCAAGAATTCCCGTACAGGACAAATCACATTTTGGAGTGCGAATTTTACTTATTAGAGAATCTAGACTGCTGTTTGATCGTCTATCAGCCGTACAGACCTCTCTTGCAATTAATGCAAGACCTCGGCCACGAAGAGCAGCTTTTGACACTGGCTTGGAAGATCGTAAATGATTCTCTGCGTACCGACGTCTGCCTGCTGTATCCGCCCTACCAGATAGCGATAGGTTGTATGCAAATAGCTTGCGTCATCTTACAGAAAGACCACAAGAATTGGTTTGCCGAACTGAACGTCGATATAGAGAAAATTCAGGAAATTGCGAGGTATATTATTAATTTGTTTGAGCTGTGGAAAACTTACGACGAGAAGAAGGAAATTCAGGGGTTGTTGAATAAAATGCCGAAGCCGAAACCTGCACCGCAACGGTAGTGAATTTGTGGAAAAAATGAGAGATTTTATCGATAATGCGGAGACGACTCAATATTTTTGGTTAATTTTGACTGTAATGTATTTTTGACTAAGGTAAGATGAACTGTGTTGGTTTAAGTAAAATATTATTACCTACAGGTTGTATTCTTTATTTCTCAAGTTTAGTTTGTTTTTACATTTAACGTTACTGAAAAGAATTACAGAGAATGACATGATAGACTCGTTTCCCTGATGTAACATAAAAAAAGCTTCTGGTAAAACTAATGACCGGCTTTAGCTATGTTTCTAAGGTTGGTGCCAGTATTGCCAACAGTTAGTTTCCTTTAAATCAATTTTTTACTTTATCATACGCAGTATGTAAAGTATTGTAATCGTGCCGAAAATTTTTTTTGAGATTTTAGCGGAAATAGGTCTTTATGGGTCCCCTGAACATTTTTGACCAAGGTACAAAAAAATGTCTGTGTGTGTGTGTGTATGTGTGTGTGTGTGTGTGTGTGTGTGTGTGTGTGTACCCAATTTTTGTTAATTCATTTCCGGAGAAACTACTAAAGGTATCGGCACGGAACTTCATATTTAGAAGTTTCATGACCAAACTTAGAGTTGAAAAGCTTTTGGTTCAAAAGGGTCCAAAGGAACTGGGTGTTTACTCCAAACCTTTTTCAAGGATTTTAGAAATCAGCCGCCATTTCTCTAATTTCTTCAAAATAGTTAAATAATAAATTAAAGCAGAGGAAATTTTGAATAATTTATGCCTATGACATTTTTTGGTAAAATTAATAGTTTAGCATTTTAGTTTATTCTAAGCCTTTTTTGAGGATTTTGGAAATGAGCCGCCATTTCTGTAATTTCGACAAAATAGTTAATTAATAAATTAAAGTAGAGGAAATTTTGAATAATTTATGCCTATAACATTTTTTAGTAAAATTAATAGTTTACCTTCAAGAGCAAATTCTATTTGATCGAGATCGGTCGCATCTGCATTGATATGAAATTACATAGTAGCCAGGATTTTGACAAATATTTTTTTGTGTTGTCACATTCGAAAACAGCTGATCTCATCAGAGGTTGGAGAACCACTATGGAACGTGCCGCTGTAGTGCGCAAAATAAATAAATAAAGTATAGCGATGAGTGTAGTTTTATTTTAGTATGTTGGTAGGGATGTGTCATGAACAAATATAAATCTGTCAGAATTTGAATTACCTTTTTAAGGTGCGTTTTCATTAGTGATAATGGCAGTGGTAGCAGACGCCGTTATAGTATTTCCAATAGAAAATTGCTAGTGACTCATGTTTATGTACATGCAAACTAATATGTGTCATTATCACGATATGTAAGAAATACTATAATTTCGTATTCTACCACCACCATTAGCTACCATTACCTACCAATCGGAACGCACCTTTCGTCAAAGTGGTACCAACCTAGCATTTACTATACAGAAATTATTTATTTTTTTTTAAATACGTATTTTTACTTTATCATACGCAGTATGTAAAGTATTGTAATCGTGCCGAAAAAAAAAAATTGGGATTTTAGCGGAAATAGGTCTTTTTGGGTCCCCTGCACATTTTTGACCAAGGTACAAAAAAATGTCTGTGTGTGTGTGTGTGTGTACTCAATTTTTGTGAATCCGATTCCGGAGAAACTACTAAAGGTATCGGCACGGAACTTCATATTTAGAAGTTTCATGACCAAACTTAGAGTTGAAAAGCTTTTGGTTCAAAAGGGTCCAAAGGAACTGGGTGTTTACTCCAAGCCTTTTTAAGGATTTTAGAAATCAGCCGCCATTTGTGTAATTTCGTCAAAATAGTTAAATAATAAATTAAAGCAGAGGAAATTTTGAATAATTTATGCCTATGACATTTTTTGGTAAAATTAATAGTTTAGCTTTTCAGTTTATTCTAAGCCTTTTTCAAGGATTTTGGAAATGAGCCGCCATTTTTGTAATTTCGACAAAATAGTTAATTAATAAATTAAAGTAGAGGAAATTTTTAATAATTTATGTCTATAACATTTTTTGGTAAAATTAATAGTTTACCATCAAGAGCAAATTCTATTTGATCGAGATCGGTCGCATCTGCATTGATATGAAATTACATAGTAGCCAGGATTTTGACAAATATTTTTTGGTGTTGTCACATTCGAAAACAGCATCAGAGGTTGGAGAACCACTATGGAACGTGCCCCTGTAGTGCGCAAAATTATAAAATACAAATTTCAAATAAAATAAGATCACCAATTTGATTGTTTGTTGATAAGAAATATCAACCCGTCTTTATATCTAATTCTAAAAATGATACATTTAGAAAATTATAAATAAAGTATAGCGATGAGTGTAGTTTTATTTTAGTATGTTGGTAGGGATGTGTCATGAACAAATATAAATCTGTCAGAATTTGAATTACCTTTTTAAGGTGCGTTTTCATTAGTGATAATGGCAGTGGTAGCAGACGCCGTTATAGTATTTCCAATAGAAAATTGCTAGTGACTCATGTTTATGTACATGCAAACTAATATGTGTCATTATCACGATATGTAAGAAATACTATCATTTCGTATTCTACCACCGCCATTAGCTACCATTACCTACCAATCGGAACGCACCTTTCGTCAAAGTGGTACCAACCTAGCATTTACTATACAGAAATCATTGATTTTTTTTAAATACGTATTTCTTAAAAAGCACCACAATAAACGTTGATGTCGCTCCTGCCAAAAACTAGATAGCTCGACTCGCTCATATGCGACGGCGACACTCCGCCTTCGGTGACGCGCCGTATCACCGCTCGTCGCGCTATTCCGTACTTTAGGCATTTGTGTCATAAATAACTATTACTCTAATGACGTAGTGTAGGTAGTGTCAAATGCTGATGCTTTGACAATACCTACGATTTATCTCTATAGAATAGATTCTCATGCAGCTAAACTATTAATTTTATATATTGTATGATAAAGTCATGTGCCTGGCCACATCAGATTTTTTTACCCTGTCACTGCTCTTGACGAATATATTCGCCAAAATGTGTGGACGAGATGTTTCTCAATTCATGTAAAAATACGATCCTAGTTAGCCAGGGTTTTGATTCTATAGACGGTAGGTATTGTCGAAACATCAGCTTTTACCAAAATCTACTGTCATTACAATGAAAATATCTGTCAAATCCTGGCCAACTAGTTTTATAGTAATGCAGACATGACCTATCTCGATCACATAACTCTACTTTAACTTATTATTTAACTATTTAGAGGTTATTACAGAAATGGCTGCTCATTTGCAAATCCTGTGAAAAATGCCTAAACATCCTTTGGATGCTTATGAACAAAAACTTTTTCAGCTCTAAAACATAACAAGTGGAAAGTTTTTTTGGGCATAATATGCAATTAGTAGAGTGATTATCTTAAAACATTGCATTTATTTCGATCATATATATTTAGAACTTTTCAAGGGATGGTTGGCCATCCAAGTCCTAGAAAGTTAACTATAGATTTAGAGTTAATTATGCTAATAAAAATACGCAAAATGAGAAATATATTAATGTCCAGCATGAATAACAAAATAAAAACACAAAATGTTTTTGTGGTCCTTCTATTTTATTACACTCAGACATTTTACCATTATTATTTAATGACATAAACATACACGTTTCACTAATTGTATATAATACTCTATATGGTAGTGACTATCATACAGTCTCGGTTGTTATAAAATATATATAGCGGCTCCATCTTGCTCCATGAAACATAACAACCAATATTCTATTCATATTTTCTTGTCCTCCATTAAGCAAATATGAGATACATTACACAAACTGCCATTGTATATTACAAAACAATCTGGCATAGACTGTAACTAATTGTTACCTATTAACGTTAAAATTATTCAAAATAAAAATGTTTAATTACGAGTTATACCAGATCATTATTGCGATCATTTAAGGCAAACACAATTCAAAAAAGTAAACGCTAGGAATCTTTTGCTTGCGCGGGTAACAATTTATGTCTTCTCATATTATTAATAACACCATCCAAAGACGTCGTCTTTTTCTTCGCACTGCCTTTCAACGCATCTTCACCATCCTTCCGTATTTTCAACTTCGGAAGCGTAACTTCATCCATAAAATCAAAATCTGACTTATCTTCCTCCCTATAAAAACGTACCGTCAAAATATACAAACTACCAAATCGTACGATGAATCTTACTGTTTAATTTCGACGTAAGCATCTTCTGGTGCAGCTTGTTCCTCAGGAGTTGGTGACTTATACCCGGGACACTTCCAATTTAATTCGGGCATTTCATCCTTATCGAGCATTGAATACAACCTGTGGATTTCCTCTACGGATGACGGTTCCCATGGCCCTCTAGATTCTTTAAATTCGTCATCGGAACAGTCAATGTTCCAATCGCCTTCCATTAGTTGGTTTTGTAGAATATTTATGCAAATGTGTAGTGTTTTGTTGGCTTTGTAGTAGTGCTTGTAAAATGTTAGGTTAGATAGTTCATAAACAAGAGTGACATTAGCCACACGATGTTGGTTTGGACGTACAGGCTGGCCAACTTAAATTGCTTCATTATTCGAGGTAATCAATAAAAGAGAATTATTGCGGAATTTCGCGTCTAATCTAGACAACATCGATGATTTATTATTTTATTTCGACTATAAGCGGGATTGATTCAGCTGGTATTTAAATTTGTGGATGAAAGCAGGGATTTTAAAACGCCAGTTGGTTGGCCATCCTGTTTTCTAAAGAATAGAGACACCATTGACCATACAGTGTGTATAAAAAGAAAACGTGCCAACATCTCTTCTTCAGAAAAATTTAAAAAATTTATTCAGTTCAAGATAAATTTTAAATGATTTAAGCAACAAATTTGAAATAGTTTTGAACACACAGGCGATACATTTTTAAGAAGCAGACCAAAGTTTTCGTACATTGTCAATAGATCCTCAATATCAACAAAATTCCGTTATGCAATAAGAATTCATAAGAATTCAGGGTTGCACAAACATTAAATCCATAGCCGGGCAATTCTAGAATTCTGAAACTCCTCGATAGGCTCCTGACCGTTGAATATAGGCTTTAAAATATATATTTATCTGTTTATATTCGATTCCAACTACTCACAAACTTGCCACATTAGAAATTATTGCCCGTGAACTGCTATGAACAATTTACAGATCACCATGACTACTCTCAAAACAAACTACAATTGTTCCTCTTCTATAGTAATCATATGTAACACAAAAGGTTGACCATTATAACTCCAATGGATTATTGGATATAAGCGAGCAAAAATATTTATATCTTTTTCTATCATTTTACTAATATGCGTAGAAAGTATTTCCTGGTATTTCCGCACCATTGTGGACTGTTTTAGACCGCTCAACTTATCTGAAACGCACCTTATATGGTGTTGGTGTTTTGAAATGCTGTAAAAATACATAATAGAATAAAACACGTATAATTTAATTAGGCATATATGTATATTACGATCACAAAGTATTATAAATATTGCTATTTTAGATTTAAAAAATTCATTTTACATAGTAACAGTATTTCTTCTAATAGAAATAGAAAATTTTCGCAAGAATATCCTTCTTATCATTATGTACATTTGAGCTAAAAATGACTATCGTAATCCTCCTTCTTAACAACACGGTACATTGTTAAAAAAGATGCATATCTAAAAATAATAATCGTACAACGTGAAAACAAACGCTAAATGGAACGTTCGCAATGTGATAAAATTAAGATCGATCTCGTTATATACAAAAATATACAAACGCAATGTACAAGTAAATAATACAATAAAAAGGAAGATGCACGTATAAAAATCGATGAGCAATATTTGCATGACACACTTTGATAATGAAAAGTATAACATAAGTTCATTTTCCGGAAAGCATAGAAATTACGATTAAATAAAGTAATACATACACATTTCATAGGCCAATTCGTTTACAGGTATCGTTGATGAAATCATTTTATTCAAAAATATATAAATTTTTCACTTCTTTTTTTAACTATACAAAAATTCTTTGGTATATATTATTCAACAACTTTTCTCCTCATTATATTTTAACGATAATAATAATAATATTAATGATAATAATAACGCCTAATCAAACATCAAACCTCTCAACAAAATCGTATGACGCTTCACGCTACAAATAATAAGGAAAATCGTTTTAAATTTGTTATAGGTTTGGAAGCTCTGAATATTTCGGAAAAATTAAAGTGTAGAGATATGATGAGACAGTTCATGATATTCGAGGGATTTATTAAAATCGTTCCTTCGCTTCGATTATATGATTTGTTTTCTTCTTTTAGTTCAGAATTGACAATATACAGAATCAGCATTCGTCACGAAAAATACTGACGCCATCTTTCGGCATTCTCCATAAATTTGATATGTACAACTAATATTGACACGCAAGTAGAAAGTTGCAACGTTTAAAAATCAACTTCCGTCACACCATAAATAAAATCTTTTATTCGTTACGATTGTAAAATTGCACGTGTAAGATATTAAAATATTAAAGCTTTGTGTATTGCACAGTATTAAAGAGGAATTTAGATCTTTTTTATATAATTTTCCTACGACAATTAAGGTTTTGTATATACGGAAGTTGACTTTTAAACAACGTATAAACGTTTTTTTTATAGATCGTTCGGTAGCTATTAATATAACTGTACTCTCCGATTAATTTTTAATCACAATTCGTTCAATTAATTTAATTGTCTAGTGCCACAGAGACGAGAGACGGCGTTCTGATATCGGCTTGAACAATTTCTAAGTACAGCGTAGAGTGAAAAAGTATTCATACAGATAGGATTTTAGGTTAAATCAGCAAATATTTATAGTTAGTATGACGTTAAGTAACTGCGATTGATGAAAATGGTAAAAAAATAAAATCAGATATCATTAAAAGGCTTTTGCCTAGGCAAAAGCCTTTTGCCTAAAACAACCATTTGCCTGCGACATACATACTTCGGCGATCTACTGACTTCAGCGATCTACAGACTTCGGTGATCTACGGACCGCGAGTTTGACTTAGGTTATTTTAGTCCCAGCTGTCACCTCGTCAAATGTTGACATATGATTGACACTTTGCAAAACTTTGATGGAAACTTGCGTCAAACATCTGACAAGAACTTGTCAAACAAAATTATCAAAAGATTGATAAATTTGTTTGAATTGTTTATAATTTATTGAAATTTCTGTAAGTAGTTATGAAAATTTTTTTGTCAGTTGACAGTTCTGTTTTTTCCCGGTATAGTTCTGTTATGTTTTACGTCAAGATGACTGTCAAATTTAAAATTCTGTTAAAAGATTCTCCAAAATGCACAATTTCTAACGATACGTCATAAATATTTGCTAAGTGTACCAAAAAAGCCTAATTGTACGAATAATTATCACACATACTGCGAGATATATTAGGTAGTAAGGTAGTAAAAAAATAAGTCGCGAAACGAACAAACATCAGTCTTCTTTCGTACAAAAAAATCGTCCAATTCACTTTGACGCTCTCTAATTTGTCCTTATTAACAATAGTAGTCCCGAAAATATTATACGTGCGTGGCCATGGTGCCCCTTTTGATAGTCGTCGCGTTCGAATTTGGAATTATGTACTGGCTGGTCGGTGAATTCGGTAATCGTCCGACCTGCGGTATGGAACCGTTCGACCCGTTCGCGATCACCGTATTCACTATGTTCGCACTAGCAGTCACCATGCCACTCGAATTTATAACGTTCCTAGACGAGTCTCGCGTGTACGGCGGTGGCGCTGGTGTCGCCACGGGATTTGCCGTGTTCGGAGTCGGCAGGCCGATGCTGCTACTGCGCAGGTACGGATTACCGTACGTCGCGCTGAACCTAGGGTCGATTCCCGGGATGTTCCCGTTCGGGATTTGGGATGTGATGTGGAGATCGGTGAGATCGGACATCGGCAGGCTTGAACCGGAAACGGGTATCTGATGGCCCAGGGAGTTCAATTGGAGTCGTGTTGATTGATGGCTTTGGTCTAGTGATGATGATATGGGGGGTTGCATCATCGGTGGGTTGTAGTCTCTGGAGTAGTCTACGTAGCCGATGTAGCCGTTGTTGTTTTGACCGTCCTGCAAGGAAAGATTTCTTTACTAAGTATGTTCATGCGTTCGTTTTCATCAGTCGGTACAAAACTACGCAGTGGCTAGTCTACTACAGCCAAAGTCTAAAGTAGCCATAGCGTAGCGTGAGCGTAGATTTATCTGGAATATGATTGGCATTGCGACATGCTCGCGCATAAAAATTATCGTGGTAACCGCAATAAATGTTGAATTACAAAAATGCAATCTCATCCGGTGTTTGTGAATTCAACTGATGCCTACTTTGCTGTTGCCCAGAGTGAGCATTGTACGGCTACAGTGGAAACATTGGGCCAACATTGGGCATGACATTGGGCCACGCTGTACTCTCGGACATCTCCAGAAAAATCTACGTTCACTCTACGTAATGGCTCAGCGTAGCTTGCATTGTGAACGCATACTACCCTACTTTTGGGTTCAGATTAAACGCACGCCACTCCTGCGTAGAGTACCAACTGCGTAGCTTCTTATGTGAATGCTACATTATTCGACGATTAATTCAAATCACTAACTAACTAGACAAACAGTGCCTACAGATAAATAAATTTATTGTCAATTAGTAAAAGCTTATGATTTATATTTTCGTCTCCATTCAAGGTTACTACCTCTGACAGCTGTCAAATTAATAAAATAAAATAATAAATAAAATAAATTAATATAAATTTGAATGAGTGAAATTAACGCGTATTTGATATTTTTTGTAACGTGTATGTCCACCCTTGTTGAACTGAACTTTTCTTTTGACATTTCTTTGGAAGTTCAGGAATCGAAACTTAATCTTACTTTAATTTGTTAATTCATGTTGGTACATAAAACGAATTTTATTGTTCATCAATGGATTTTTTGGGCAAAAATTAAAGAAATTATATTATTATTAATAAAAAAATTATAAACCCCTAACCACAACAAGTATTTTAGAACCTAAATACGTATTTCAGCAACTATGTTGCCATCTTCAGTAGAACCTAAAAAGAGGAAAAGAGAGATTAGCACTTCATAGTATCTTTACTGGATATTGTCCAAGCAAATCACTAGTGGAAGTGACGTCCATGTTAAAAATTACCCTATATATACCCATTTGTTGTTCACACCTCAATGATTCGCAGCATCCTTTTCAACAAAAATTGTCTTTTATTAGTTGTTTAGTAAATAGGTTATTGAAATTTCCATTGTCCGCAGATAGATATCAGCAAGAATTATTGTTTATTAAGAATGTTGTCATACATAATGGATACCCTGAGAAAATAGTTGATAGAATGATTAAGAAGCAGAATCAAAAAATGTATGTAAATCAAATATCTACTTTAAATACTTTGTCTGTAGAAAAGAAGAAATATGTTAAAATACCGTTCGATTGTGCATATACAAGGGGTTTGAGAAGTATTTTTACATCACAAAATCTCTGTATAGCATATTCGACTCATAATAGCATAAAAAACCTTCTTGGAAACCCAAAGGATAAGGTAGATGTACTTGATAAATCTGGTATATATTGTATCAAATGTCATGACTGTGAAAAAGAATACGTAGGCCAGACTAGAAGAGCAATTTTAACTAGGTTCAAAGAACATGTAGCTCATTTTAAATATAATCGTTTTGAAAAATCTAGTGTGGCTCAACATATTTTAGACACAGGTCATAAAGTAGTTGTAGATGACTTAAAACTTGTAAAAGCTGTGTCAAATAATAGGGAACTAAACAGCTTGGAAAGTATCTTTATTCACTTGAATAGAGATAAATTAATAAATTCAGACAGGGGTCCTATACCTAGTTCGCCATTGTTTGACCTGCTTTAATTAAAACTTGTTTTTTTACGCTTCAATGATCAAAATTCACTGAGGTGTGAACAACAAATGGGTATATATAGGGTAATTTTTAACATGGACGTCACTTCCACTAGTCCAAGCAAATCGGACAATATCCAGTAAAGATACTATGAAGTGCTAATCTCTCTTTTCCTCTTTTTAGGTTCTACTGAAGATGGCAACATAGTTGCTGAAATACGTATTTAGGTTCTAAAATACTTGTTGTGGTTAGGGGTTTATAATTTTATTATCGCCACAGTCTCCAAAATATTGTCATATATTATTATTGTATATATCTCTGGCAGTTCTACGAATTTTGAAACGAAACTTTCAGGGAACATTCTTCAAATATACCACTACCGAAAAAACATAATTTCAAATTCACTATTTTTTTAACAACCTTAAAGATTGTGAAACTATGATTACCGAAAACAAGAAAATAAATAAATACCTTTGGTGGAAATGAAGGTTCCGTATAGTCCGATGAATACCTATACAGGTCCTGGCCTGGAACACTGACAGGACCTGCCAACGGCACCCCAATCCTCGTTATAACAGACTCACTCCCTGTTTCCGATTCACCTGGTATATAGTCCATGTCGCAATGCATATTACTATTGGATGAGCCAGTGCGCAAATCCAGCTTCAAATCCGATATATTTGAACTTCTATCGGACTCTTTGCACTGTTTTTCAATCGTATTCACATCGCCACCTAAAAATTAGAAGAAAATTTTAAGAATTTTTGATTTTCTTACTCGGCGTCATAGGTTTCGGTAGTTCAATTGGTTAGAGCACCGTAGCGACAATTCGAAATTTAGTGGATATTCAGAAAAATAAATAATGTATACTTACATTTACCCTCTGGGGGCGGTTTCTTGTGGCTTTGTTTGTTGTAGACGCAGACAATTAGACCAATGATCACGATCACTATGCACAATGCGACGCTTCCTATGATCACCATGAGCATTGGAAAATTTTCTAGAAAAGAAAAATATGATTACTTAAAGACAATAGATAATACTATATAATCCTAGGATCGCATCAATAGGAGTAGAAAAATAATATATTTTTGACAAATACTTACTTTGTGGCCTTAAACTGATTTCAACCATGTCACTTCCGTAAGGGTTGGCAACACTGCAATTGTAAGTACCAAAATGCTTTTCCTGCGATTCCCGTATGATCAAAGTTGATTTTATTCCTTCGGGTAAAGGATCTTCAAGGACAGAATAGTCCTGGTTGTGTACATCAACCTCCCGTCCATTGAAAGTCCAAACAACCTTTTCTGGGGCGGGAATAGAAAACGCTGTACATTCTACACGAACATTATCACCTTCTATGCCAAACTGGGTCCTGTGACTTATTATTGATGGCGGACCTACGATAGAATTCAAATAAATTTATTTAAATTTGTCTTTTAGACAACGGTCTGTACCTAACATACCTTTCAGGTATATCGACGCTTCAGCGCCGACTTCAGGAAAACCAGGCACGTGCGCTTTGCAGTAGTATCTTCCGGCTGTTTCGAGATCTACTCTTAAGGTGAGATTGGGACTGGCGGAGACCACTCTGCTTTTGTCTTGGTGGATCCAGGTTATGTCCGGAATGGGGTTGCCATCTACGTCGCACGATAAGGTGACACTGGCTCCGAGATCTGCTTGTACGGATTTTGGTTTGTGCCGGAATTGTGGACCATCTGTTGGGATAGATTAAGTTTGATAATTTTTTAATTGAGCATGAGCATTTTTGTTTGTTTTTTTTTGTAGTTATTTGTTGCATATGTTGCAGGAATGCGGACCACGTAATTTTTTTTTACTTTGGGGTTACATAACTTTTGGAATCTTTTACGGATTTTGTTGATTTATAAGAAATGTTGTCACATGCAGTAGGTCATTGAAAGTATGTACAAATATTTTTAGTTTGGATTTCTGCAATTTAAATTAACCATGCTTAGAAGGTGCAAAAAAGTAGAAAGCACCAATTTCAAATTGTGGTGGATGCGCCGTGAAGATAAAATAAATCGCGTAACGTCAAGATGTGTCGAGATTTTTCACCCGGCACCTCCACCAAAAGATAAATTGACTGAGTAAGTTCTCCGGCGCCGCCGCCAAAATTTCAAATTGAGGTAGATGCGCCGCGAAGACAAAATAAGTCGCGTAACGTCAAGATGTGTCGAGATTTTTCACCCGGCACCTCCGCCAAAAGAAATTGACTAAGCAAGTTCTCCGGCGCCGCCGCAAAAATTTCAAATTTGAATTTTGATTTGAAATTTTTGCAAAAATAAATGATTAAATAAGGGTTAACTAAGAGAAGAGTCGCGGATTTTCATGCTGGTTGCTAAAATAGGAAAGGTTTGAAGAAATCACTTAAACGCAAACGCAATGAAATTAGACATTTGTAAACCACATCATATCAGAATCATATTAAGATAACTCGCAACCTGCAAACACCTTAAAAATTAAATATTTCATAATCATATTTGGATAATTTTTTTTTGGTTTGGATTTCTGCAATTTAAATTAACCATGGTTAGAAGGTGCAAAAAAAGTAGAAAGCACCAAATTATCTTGTACAATCATCACGTACAAATGACAGAAGGAATTGATTTCTAGTAATTTACATGAAGGTTTTGTTGTTGAGAAATTAATCAATATTAAAATAAAATAAAATAAAACAAAATAAAATATTCTTTATTTGTCTTTTGATCATATAAGATATAGACAATTCTCATAATTACAATCCAGAAAAGTATAATACAAACAAACCGTTGCGCTAACAAATAATAAGAATAAGCAGTGCAATCCATCCTAAATTACTCAATGTGCAAATTAAAACCGCCATACAGCTCAACAACGCAAGCAGACACACAAAAAATAGAAAAAGAAAACCAATAAGATATCTATTCACCGGGTGGACCCGCTAGATATGTCCCAATTGTATAGAAAGAATGGGTAATCAAGTATTTCTTTAACTCTTTCTTAAATAATGTCATGGTTTGTGCAGCCAATACAAAGGCATTAAAAGCTTTTACAATCAATATGCAATTTACCAAAATGAATAATTCATATATTTCTTAGTAAAACAATATCTCAATCACTATTTTTAAAGAGTAAACTTTAGTCGTTTTTCTTAGAACTGTATAATTCTGTGAACATAAAAAGGTAAAAGAATACAAAAGTTATGGAACATCATAGTTTCTTCCGGTGAGTGTAAAATACTTACAGCTAATATCCAAGGTCTCGCTTTCCTCACTCTTCCCCACAGCATTGTGAACTTCACACTTCACAATAGCATCATGATGTTTCCTAGTGACGTTGTGAAGCACCAACTCAGTGGTATAGTCACCAATCAGAACTTCGTCATTTAAAAACCACCTATACGTAACATCAGCTGGATTAGCATCAGCATGGCATCCCAGATGGACTTCAGCGCCTTCAGGAATCCTTCCGTTCGGAGCAGTACCAGAGATAATGCTCACAGTGACCTTAGGAGCATACTTAACCTACAAACAAACAATGAAGTTATCAGAAAATTAAAACCAAATAACTTAGACATCCGAACGTCCAAGTTATGGACTTCTATTACTTACCTCTAGCTTCAACTTAGCAGATCTATGAGTCCTCTCGGCTGTATTTTGCGCTTGACAGGTAAAACTTGTATTATGGTGTTGCTTCCTCGGTGTTAGCTTCAAGATGCTCTTAGCGGTAAACCTACGTCCGTCTGACAGTTCTTCGACGATGTTTTCAATACCATCGGTGAGGACGTTGCCCATGCCATCAATCCACGTGATTTCAGCTGCTGGTTTTCCGGCTTGGCTTACGCATTCCAGTTCGATTTCTCGATCTTCTGTAGTGACTAAATAGTCACCTTGGACGATTTTTGGCGGCTCAGGAGGTACTAGGACGCTTATGGTTGCCACGTGGCTTCTGATTCCTGGTTGTCCTTGAGGTCCTGGTGAGACTTGGCATTCGTATCTTGCATCGTCATCCAGCATTACTGGGTAGATGTCCAAGGAGTAATCACCTGGAAGCAAAGGAGAGATTTGGATTGAATTTGTGGTCATTATCTCACGTCAAATGTGTGTTTGAAAACATTGAAAAAACCTTTTAGGAGATCGATAAAAAATATTTTCTCTTGTTGGTCTGTTTATAGGTCTCGAGTATAATTTGGTGTAAAACATAAAATTTTACACCAATTTGAGGCAATCATGGTAAAACCGGGGTAATGATTGCCTGAAATTATCGTGACTTCGTGTTTCTTTCTGTGAAATGTTAAGTATTGAGTTAAGTACCTTTAGTGGTAAAACAAAATGATTCTGGAGAATGGCATAATTGCGCGTTTCCTTCGAAAGGAGGTAATGGGTTTCGTGTTTTTGTTGTCCATTATACAAAAATAGACTTATTATAATAAGACCTACCTATCTCTTATTTTCAGTTCTTTCTACCGGTTGAGGTCATATTAGTTGATAATAAAAACAAGTATAATATATTACCTATTCCTATCTGCCTGTTCCGTTGTTTAGACTTTATTACAATTATAGTTTTGTTTTCAGACAGTTATATTATGAATTTTGAAGTAATATTATTTGCATATCTCGAGCATTTTTTAGCTTGACAATATATTGTTCAAGTTTTATGTTGGAATACCTGTTATCAAATCAACCGTACTTAGCTAAAACCTAGCTTAAAACACAATACTAGCGGAGAAGTTAACAAATCGACAAATTTACCAACTGCCAAACCCAAGTCTACAAAAACCTAATATGTGACACTAAATTAGCCAAGATATTCTAGTCATTTTAGATTTGTAGAGACAAATAATTCACCCCCACCTATGAAAAGAATAACCCATACATTCAGCAAAATGTCAATGTTGAAATTAATTTAAAAAACAGGATAAACAAAGATATGATAAAAAAAGAATTAGTTTAAAATATTGGAAAATGTAGGTTTGAGGGAATCTAAAAAAACGGGTTTTCAGAACACAGATATTATATCAATATCAATTCTCTCAAAAAAATACAGTTTGCAGATGAAAGAATACATATTGATATAGGTAATATCTCGAATCTGAAATCCAGTTTTTAACCTTCTTCCGAATCTAAATCATCCAATATTTTAAAGTAATTCTTTGTTTATCATGTACCCACATATTTCGTCTTTAATATTGTGTATATTTTGTTCTGGTAGGCTTAACACCTTCCAAGATATTGACGCAAACATTTCATGACGAATGTTTCACCGATGATAGTTTTTAATTAATTTGAAAAATAGATTTGATATGATGTTCAAGACTTTTCTCTGAATCTATTGATATTATTTTCATAGGCGGGCAAACTATTTACGACGTCCATCAAAATATTCTTCAATTTTTTTTTCTTAAGGGAGGTAGTGTTTTGTACGGAACACAAAGCGTACCTCAAATTTCTATTTCGGATATACACCCCATTTTGTACTTATGTATTTATGCTGTCATGAACAAACTTGCCCAAACATCCAAAACTTTGTTGTTTAAATTTGACGTAGAATAATTAGCAAGACGATCTAGGAGCCTGTAGATACACGTCTGACCTAGGACTACCGCATTTCGAAAATAATAACAACAGATAAAACCTGACTTTTGGTAATGGAAGCTTTTTTTATTTAATAAATTGTACTATTATACAAGGTTTTAAGAAAATGGTAAATTTGTATACGTGTTTGCTTATAACAGCCTGCACAAAAGCGACATAACAGAAAACAATTTAAAATGTTTAACAAAGTATTTTACGTATCTTTAATTATACTGCATTTAAGAAATTACCGAAAAGTTGTTGAAATGCTTTAATTCACGAGAAGAAGTTTGGTTTTTAAAAGTAGTGGCCTTTACTCGTTTGAAATCTTGAAAAACTAAATTGTTTCACTATCTTACAGTATAAAACTATATAAGATCATCATTGTTGTTGAGATGCTATTATTATGATTCAAAATAATTTGTGATGACATTAATAATTTAATAATCTCATTTTTTTAAAATAAAATAATAATTTTGTAAATGACAAGTGAGTACCTAGCAGTTTGCAATCACTTCAAGATTTCACTGATTTTGGCAATGTTTGCGAATTTACAGTGAACAAACTTTAGAACAACGCCTTAGAAACTTCAAAATTGTTTAAAAGTAAATAGCAATTAATTACAAATCACCTGCGGAATGCTAGCTTTCAATGTGCCGTTCTGTAAAATCATTGGATTAGTGGTTGACCCACAGAAAGCTGAATATTATGCAATGCCAGCAATTCCGTGATTAGAAAAGCTAGAATAATGAAATATAGACTATAGGCTACCCAATAATTTATAGGTTTAAAGTTTATTACATAATCATTGTTTATCTTGCATTTTTCATACAAAAGATCGTGCTGAAACTCCGCGTGAATTCCGACGCTCTACGGTCTTTGGTGTGCTGCGGGGAAGGGAGGCGTTAGCGGTGCTGTCATGTCGGAGAGAACCGACACAGCTGGGAGAACCGGGGCAGCTTATTATCAATACACAAAAAAAACCATAACTTGACAAGGTAGTAACTTTAACTAACAATTAAATTCTTAATTTTTGCATAATTTTGATTATAATATGTGACTCGGTACGAGAGAAATCTCTTCTATCGATTGGTGTTTTGTTTTCTTCAGTTTTTATACAATAAGGTTGTAGACAAGATTTTGATGGAAGCGGATTGATCTAATATTATGGAGTTAGCAAATTTTCCGGTTAGTGGTGAATACTAAATTAAGTTTACTTGATAAACACAAAAAAATATTTAAAAAGTATGTCCGATTTTGTTATATAAATATTCAAAGTATTATAAGTTTCAACAGTTTATTTAGTAATAATATTTAAATACATGCACAAACAATATAAAATAAATACAACTCTTGATATATTAGATATATTACAAACGTCAGCTCTGAGCGTATAAAACTTAAACATATCAAAAAAGATTTCTTTGGCGACGCATAATGGCCGTGTCTTTATATTGTGTCCGTAAACACAATAGCTTTTTGTGGGTCAAGCAATAATCCAATGATTTTACAAAAATGCACATTGAAACCTAGCGTTCCGCAGGTGATTTTAGTGGGAAAAATCGAGAAAACGCCAAGATGTACATCTTTCTAATTATTATGAGTTGTAGCATATTAATCAAGACAGCATCTGAATTTTTTCAATTATTTTTGCCCCTAGATTTGCGAGAAAACGGTCGTCAAAAGAGGGGACATATATATGGCTACGATAGTACGTGTCACCTCAGACGTCCTCAAGAAACGTCAAAGAGTCAACTAACGAAATAAAACTTCGAGTCTTTCTCCAAGTGGAAAGCACCATATTCTATTGAAAATCCTGAAAAGTCAACATCCACAAAAGCACATGAGATCGCAAATACAGCGCGTAGGTATGTCTACGACTTTCCTCGGCGTATTTCGTGTTGCTGTCGAGTCAGCGGCCGTAATGCTGTTATTTTTTACGATATAATTGGGAGAATGGTGCCTGGTATCGACGCTGTTATTCGGCGTCTGGACTCCCATAGGAACCGGGAGAGGAGCGAAGGAGCTGGAGGACTTGTTACGTTATAGATTATGTTGCCCGTGGTATACACTGGTGAGCAGTTCCAGCTCCTTATATATACGATCCAGACACTAAAGTAATATCTCCCATGGTGCTGGTGATAGTTGGCGCTCGTCGTCCTATAGCTTCTCTAAGATATGAGATGATTGGGGGGCAATTTTGTTACTCTTTCAGTCGTGAATGACGACGTGTGTGTTAGAGGTTGAAAGAAGAACGTGCTGTTTATCGTAATTCACGATATATTCGTGAATTATGAAAGTTTGTTGCTTGTTTATTTATGTTAACTGGTCACCAGTTTGATTGAGTGTTGGAGTCAGCAAGTGTTTGTCGTTTCAATCCAGATATTGTATGTCTGGATTTTGGTTATTATGTCCAAAATTGAATACTTTGAGAAAACTAATACTTAATGATACGAATGTTTATAAAATAATTAAGAAAGATCGAACTAGTACGATTTAGAAAAAAGTAAATGGTTTTGTTAAAAAGATGTTTCAGGATGGAGTAATAGATGATAATTTTGAATATGTTATGCATTAATAATGCTATTGCTCCAAATGTATATTGCTGAGTACTCAACCCTCAAATGTATTAAAGCTGGAGTACCACAAGGTAGTGTACTTGGCCCAATTCTTTACCTTCTATATACACATGATCTTCCGCAACCAGATGGTGTTACGGTTGCCACGTTTGCTGATGACACTGCTATCATGGCAGTAGATACAAATGTTGAAGGAGCAACACTAAAACTGCAGAATCCTGTCAACGATGTTAGTGATTGGATGCAACGATGGCTAATTACATTGAACGAAACCAAATGCGTTCACATAAACTTTACCAACAAGCGAATACGATACGTTCCAATTACAATAAATATCACCACCGTACCCTACTCGGACACGGCAAAATACCTCGGTATGACGCTAGACACCAAGCTCCGCTGGAAAGCACATGTTAAAAAGAAACGAGAAGAATTGGGCATAAGATACAAACAAAATGTGCTGGTTTATTGGTAGAAAGTCGTCTTTGTCGACATATAATAAACTTCTACTTTATAAGCAGATATTTAAACCTGCACTAAGCCAAGCAATATCACCATCATTCAACACTTCCAAAATAAGGTGCTAAGAAACATCGTGGCTCTGTGCTAAGAATCATCAGATCACACTTCTCCAGCACACGAATGTCGAGGCAATCCAGCTTCTTGACAATTGTGACGGTGTGCGAAGACTCAAAAGAACCAAACCTTTTGAGATGGTGAAGTGAAGTTAAAAAAGCAGAGCACAGTGTTATGTGAGTGATAGCTGATAGGTGAACAAAGCAGAGCAACGTGCAGTGTGTGAAGTTTAAAGCGTCAGCATCCAAATTAAATTTAAGTTAAACCAATGGGGAACACTTTATATCGAACACTTTTTATACGTAGCAAGTTAGGTTAGATTAATATAGCTAGATAGTCATCAGGACTAGGTGTTATACACAAGTACCTGTGGGGTGCTGTTAATTAATAAAAAAAACTAACATACCAACATAAAAAAAAAAAACTAACATAAAACTAGTAAATTAAGATGTGCATTAGCTCAACATGCTTTTGACGAAATTTCATTTTGATAATGCTCTTTATTACTGAATTTAATACTGACGTGGAAAATGTAAGTATTATTTATAAAATAGTATTAATGTTATTGGAATCTTGTAACCGTCAGACATAATTTTGGCTAATTTATTAATATAATATATTTTTCTCAGATTAAAATACGGACTACAAAAGAATAATCCCACAATTTGAAACCAAAGGTCGCTTTATCTTTAACAAAAGAAAAAGTACTATTAATGTTTAACACATTATATTTTGCAAATCTAATTTAACATTTGATTGCCAAAGAGCATATATGTACATTGTTGGGGTTGCCCTACTTTCTTCCCCGCAAAACTTTTTTCCAGTTAGTAAATGTCACAGTGAGCAAAAACCATCTTATGGACTTATTTGTTTCTTTATCCATAAAAATGTTACAGCCATTTGACGTAATAGCAAAACTGTATTTTAAAGAAACGATTTACTCAGATTCACATTTCCTTGTAAAAAAAAACAAATGTTTCATACGTAATGTTTCTTCCTACTTTTATTATTGTTATAGGTATTGAGTGTGATGTTTCTTTGATTTCGCAGTGTTTGATATGTATTTTATTGTTTATTTTACTTTCTTTTGTTATTATTTATAATGGTTGTAACATTTTAAGAATATGTAAAACAATTAGGTCCATATGAAAAGCTTTATCAAAATAACATCTACCGCAAAAAAATAATTTTTGTTGGGAAAAAAAGTTGGACAGCCTGTATATGCACTTTGACAATAATTACGGCTTTACGTGACATAAATCTCAAGATACCATATCACAAGATCTGCTGATTAAAACGGAAACTTTACATACCCAAATTAATATTAACATTATCAAACAGCCTGGTCTAAATTCTGCTTTGATATCAGCAATCCTAATGACCATAGTTGACCTGATTAATATATCTTCTCCAAATGAACTGTCAGAGAACCGGCTAGCGCACAAGTTCGTACAATCAAATCGGATGATTTACGGGCGACGAACCCACGCGATAAATTCGTATATAGGGGGGGCGTTGGGGTTTCATATTTCGCCCGCGACTGACGCGTGACGGTAGTTTTGTTTGCAGCGTCGGTCGTATGCAAATGCGTTTTTATATTGGTTTTCGGGAAGAGTAATAGTACACTATTAGCACCTACGATACCGTTAGATATGCGTGATTTTTTTCTCTATACTGCGCGGAGAACCGTTTTGAACCCTTGTCGTTCATGTCAACCGGTGATTACTTGGAACGGAGATCTGTGGTAGCGAAAAATGGTTGCCTTTTAAAATAAACCGCCTTCGTGTGCTCGAGAGATTCGTATCTAGCACGACGGTGGTCTATTCGATGGATTCGGCTGAAAATAACGATGAGGAAAATCCATTTTTAACAACTATAAGTAACATATCTGGAAAAAAACATATAGCTGGAAAACTACCTCGCCAATTACGGCCAGCAGAGGTAAGCACTTAGACGTATTATCAACAGCATGCAAAGGGCCATCAGATAATACCTAAGGTCACTAAAAATTCGAGAAGATACATTAAAATACAGATGCAGACTGAAGAAGACTAAGGACTTATTTTATACGTTTAGTGTCGGAATTAGGGGCAATTGCTAAATGTATAAAATATAATATAAATTACATAACACTACAGAAATATAAATTCTACAGTTACATATGTAACAAAAATTCCTTAACCTCTCTGAATTTGCGGCGTTTACCTTAGTTGTTTTTATGAGTTTGCAAGAAGAAAGAACGAAGAAAGTTGTTTAACGAAAAGAGAGTGGTGATTTTGTTTGGGCTGGGAAGGGTGAGCGCCGCCCCCCCCCCTCCTCCCCCTCCCCGCGCAAAGATACGCCCGTGGACTTTCGATTTTAACGACGTTCTTACTCAATCCTCGAAACTTAATGACAGCCGTAATGGCCAAATCCGATCTCTAATTAAGCAACACCGGAAAGTTTCCTCGACGATCGTAAGAATTTCAATTATTCGCGGTTACTTAAATTTATTTGGACCGGGAAAGCACTCTGCGAGGGAAGGAAGCACCTTGGAAGTTCCTGCTTTCCGACCGGCACATTATTATCGAACCGAAAATACACTCAATTTTAATTAAAAAGTAAAAAGAGGTTCTCGTCGGACTTATTGTTTGTGAATTGTCCGGTGCGATGTGGAATAGTGTGAAATTTTCTTCAGAGATGTTGACAGAATTTGGTAAGTAGGCCGAAATAAAAGCTCTAACCTTTAACATTAAACCTAATGTTCGATCAGTGACAACTCTCTAACAAAATATAGCAGAAATTTGCAGTTTTTCGTAATAAGGCGAACTTGGTTTTTGTATTTTAGTTTGTATGGGTTTTGGAAACCTTGTACTAAAGAACTTACCATAAGATGCAAGAATAAAGGGAGTCGTAGTGATTGAGGGGGGGTAGAAGAGATTTCAGAGTCTCAAGTTCTTTTTCTATGGATAAGTAATGATTATTTGAAATTTTTTAGTTAATTATCAAAAAATTTCTATTAATAGCAGGTTTTGGGCGATAGGCATTCTTGTCTCATAGAAGTTCTAAGATAATTTGTGATTCGATTTTATTTTTCTTTAGCGGATTTCAAACGTAGAAGTGTTGCGCTACGAAACGTCTATTCTGATTTTGCGTCAAAATGTTGGGAAATAGGTGAAAAATGCTTTCAAACATGACCAAAAACGGCCGCGCGCTCCAAAGCGGTCGGGTGGTGGTAGGCGGCCTTTTTTCGTTCCACATGACCTGGGACCGTCGGCTTCCTAATACTATTTTTGTCACTCCACAAACATACCCACATTAAGATTCCACAATCCAAAAGATTCTTATTTAAATAATCCAACGAACAGCTAACTACGATGCTACGAACAGAGGTCATAGTTGGATAATCAACAATTAATAAATATAAAAACAACTGATCTCCAATGCAGACCGTCCTTATTATTTCAAGTTTCCCGGTTACGAATTTGTAGTCCCGCTTCACCTTCAAAATACGAGCTATATATAACTTGCTCCTTTCATACTGGGCGGTCGTTGACAGTATAAATATTGCAAATTATCCTCTTTATAGCCCATAAAAAATTATTATAAGTGCAATGATTTCCCGAGCGGTGCCATTCGCCTGGATTTAACGTCGTCCTTCCTCCTTGCCTTCTTTTTTAATAAAGCAAATCAATGGGGCCTGCCACGTATTCGAAGCAACGGAGGGTCTCGCTTTCAGGCTTCAGCCTTCAGCGTTCACCGGGAGGGTTCATTCGCAAATGCGAACGCCATTAACTCGAAACAAGACAGTTAATATTGTTGTATTTTCCTCGAAATTTGTTTCTCCGCGTTGCTACGGGGCAGGGTTTCGTTCAAATGTTCTTCCACATTAACCTTTAGAAGTCTCCAAGGGACCGAAGGACCTGGAGGTAGTATAGCAGAGGCCGGGCTACGTAATAAAGCGAGTTCTTTTATGAACTCGTTATGTATCGTCGGCATTATTCTCTTACTTTTCGGTGTATAGGTTAGGTTGATAGGCCGGGTGCCAATCAAGTGCGCCGCGCGCTGTTTACGAACACGTGACGCGTGTGAAAATGTTTTATTCGCCCGGGACGTCGTAAATAATGCAGTCGCCGTCGATATCGTCCGGTATACTGTCGTTGTCGGTATACTGCCTAACAGTCGTAAACGGAAGGAATTTTATGGGCGAAGGAGTAGATTGATTTTTTTGCTGTCGTTTCGGCGCAGTTTGACGTCCAATTTTTATTTGGCCGTCCGAGGCGAAAATTCTATCCGAAATTCGAGATAATGCTTTTGTTTTGACGGCGTGCGACATCCGGTTTATTGCGATCGTCGGCGATTGACTGACTACAAACCCTGCAGTTGTATCGAATTTGACGACCGAAACATTGAAAAGCAATCATCCAGTAAAAAGGAACAAAGAAGGACAAAAATAAAACTGTAGAGCAACATAAGGAAGGGGAAAAGCATCTAATAGTCATTGACGTGATGGCAAACGCTGAAATCGTTCAGGGAAAGTCCGGCCCTGTTCAGCGTAAGAAAATCGTCAACAACCTATTGTAGTTGTAGTGTTAATGTAATGTTTACTAACTGTTGTGAACCTTAAGCAATTCTGGTTACTTTTTAGTCCTGAAGATGCCTCTTGCAACAGAGCGCGAAACGTCGACTGCTTCAAAGTCATCAACGCGGTTTCCAGCCGGAAATCGATATATCATTGACTCAGACCGCGGAAGTCTACAATCT
The DNA here is from genome assembly GCA_964023965.1 of Melinopterus prodromus. Lineage (NCBI taxonomy): Eukaryota > Metazoa > Arthropoda > Insecta > Coleoptera > Scarabaeidae > Melinopterus > Melinopterus prodromus. The sequence goes on from OZ030390.1 coordinate 102,726,045, forward strand.
AGATATACTAATCTCTACGGGGAGGAGATCCAGAAAAAGACCAAAGAGTTTAGCAAAGTCCGCTTGAAGATAAGTCGTCTTCTGTGTTCCTTAACCTTCCTTGTCCGTTGTCGAGACAAAAGACCCGCCCCAACAGACGACAGTATCTTCTTAGCACTTGGTTTGATAACTTAGTCCTGAAGATCCCTCTAGCAACAGAGCGCGAAACGTCGACTGCTTCAAAGTCCTCAACGTGGTTTCCACCGGGAATGCAATATATCATAAGTCAACAAATTTAACAATAGTGTAACGTGCCTTTACCGATTTTGAAAAAAAAGGAATCAAACTTGCAGTTTTCTATAGCGGGCAATTGAAAATGACGTCCTGGTGGCACAATTTTAAAATACCCTGTGGAGAAACTAATATATGTCGCTGCGTCTCCAGGTATAGCAACTGTAATAAGTTACTTTTTCAAAATTGCGAAGGCGAGTGATAATTATGATGAATTAGTTTACTATCATCCTAAAGAATTATTAAAATGGGTTAAAGATTACAAAAAATATTCAACATCAAAATCCACAATTCACATTGATCACAAAACATGCCAAAATTTCAGAAAGTGCAGAACTTTAAAAACTATTATAACACAAATATCCAAAAATCCAAAATATATACATATCCCATGTAGTGTAGTACCAGAAACGAACGGATGACAATTGTATGCGACGGATGACTCGCATGCGAAATAACTTTGATCGCCCGCGGCGCGCAGTTGCGGCGTTTCGTCCTTATCCCTTTCGCAACTCCTTTCCTTTCGTACCTACCCCATTTATATCTTCATTATTAGTTTTTTACCTCCTTATTTATACCATTCTCTCCGCCTTCACAGCGGCAAACTAATTAGACAAATCTCTAGTTCAAGAGCTCGCCGAGCTTGTGGAATTTTCGTGCTTTCTTGCTCTCGGATCGCCTGCCAGTTGAGCACGTGTTCATAATTCGCAGGGTAAATAGTATTACTCGACGCGCTCTCGTCACTGCCGGAGGGTGGAAGTTTTGAAAGTTCTCTCCACCACCCCCTTCAGTCGCCAATTAGGGCACCGGGCCCGCTGCTGCTAAAGCCCGGCGCCGAGTGGCATCGGTAATTTTCGCAAAACACACGAAATCGAGCGACACTTTTGAGCATCGAGGCGAAAGCTCGCAGCAAAGTTCAAACAACATCAAAGGGCCGCTGCAAAATTTCCTCTTCCTGTGCGAGGCGAAGTGACGCGCCAACAGGTCTCGCGTGTATTTGCACGCCGGTGTACGTGTGCTGGTGTGTTGGTGTTTAATATACGTTTACGAAAAATGTAGTCGCACCCGGTATAGTAGGACAATAGCCACTTTAACAGTGGAGGGGATGCGGATTAAAACAAGCCCCAGAAGACAGGGTGTTTCAATATTTAGTCGAGCTGATAGGTGTTGGACAGGTATCATCAGAACTTTGTTATCAAAATATGTGTGTGTGTGTGTCTGTGTGGATAAATTAAACAAGGCGTTGAGTGAAATAGTCATCACAAGTTTTGAAGGGAACGTCTTTCCAGAACAATTAAGAACGACCAACATTCCGATACATAACAAAGGATCAAAAGTAGACATTATCCATTACAGGCCATCCTTTGAAATGACTAATTAGGTGAATTCCTTGTCACAGGCCTCAGTAGCTTAGCGGTAGAGTAATGCCCCGGCAAGACAGCAGACCGTGGTTCGATTCCGATCAGAGCCCGTATTTTTTAATTAATTTTACTTAACACCTGGTATTTCTTTCGTCATGATTGCATATATAGCTTATATTCCATGCTTATATTAAAACCTACTAAAATAGATTCATATTATATATTATATATTCCATAATAAAATATGGTATTCAGTTTTTGGAAAATTTGGTTGAAGTTGCAAGGTAAAGAAATTACAGAAGACAAGTCTAAAAAGCATATTTCAACTGAAGTGTACTGAAATGCAAAAAGTGCTTTGACTTTTGTTTTCTTTTGACGTCTTCCATACTTTTGCCTATTGAATAAAAGATATATTTATTTATTTATTTAATACTAACCTTCTTCGTCGCTGCCGATCATCGCATATCGTTCGAAGCCACTCAAATTCCTGTGCGTCCCTAAGCCAAAATCGTCCTTGGTCCATTGCAGGATCCCAGTCTTGTCGATGACCCTGCACGGTAAGGTAACCCTCGATCCGACAACGGCCGTCTGATCTTGCGGTTCCATGGCGAATTTTTGCTCCCTATAGTTGCTCCCACTGACGAGGAGTACGCAGCAGGCCATCCGTAACAGCAGCAGGAGGAACTTGTGTGCGAGCGCCATCTCTAGGTAGTATGATTGTCTCGTTTCCTGAAACAGAGGAACCGTATTAAAATTTCAGCGAGTGTCTAATGCAATTTCGCAGTTACTGGCGAATAGTGCAGACCGGTTGCGCTTATTTGCTCGTGTTTTGTGCTACTAAAACTGGGCTGGTTTGCTAGGAGCCTTGGGAAAGGAATGAACCGCATGACACCTTTGGCTAGCTAGGCGATCTACCAATGTCGACGTCGGATATAATAGATAACAAATGATAAGATTATCAGTTATCACAGGATCAACTGTTTCGTCGGTAGACGTGGCAAAATGGAAGTACGGGAAGTATTCGTAAACAACTTAACTAATTAGTAATTAGGACGGTTCCTGGTTCCGTCCGTCGCCCTGGCGCGTCGCTACCGTTAGTGGTTGTAGTAGTGAAGGAATTCGAAAGTTTTCTGATCCGATAATTCCGCGCCAAGACTCGAACTTTTCCTATCTTAATTGGTAGCTCCGGTCCATGTCAGATTACGTCCTGCAATGCGCCGCCTCTCAGGTAATTTATTTCTTGCGAAATCTTGCCCGAATTCCACCTCAAAATTCACTTCTTCCGCGGATATCACGATTGCGAAATCGAAGAGGAAGTTATGAATTATGCTATCTTATGCCTGCCAGAAAGGGCCAACATAACTTTATTTATGCCTCTAGAAATAGTTGCGAAATAAATTTTAATGACCATCGATAATTAGATTGGATGAATTAGGTCGTGGAGTCGTGTAACCCGTATTGTATTCTCTATGCTCTATGGGGACACCTTTAGTGGTTTATTCGCCAGAAATATGGCGCTGGTACATGTCGTGCCCTCTGGCGGCTTGTCGGCGAAACATATGAATATTTAAATTCGCCGTTCAGCCGGCCAACTAAAATCGGAAAATCAACGGGATACGATCGGTTATTTGCTTTTATAATCTACGCGCTACGCTGAACACATTATTTTCGACTAGCTGCCACATGAATCACTCCAAAATAAAAACGTACCAGTCGCGAGCATTCGTTGTTATTTGCCGCGCACATGTCATCTTCACATTCAAAACTATTCATTCATGCGAACTGCGTGCTGCTGTTTTAGTTTAGTGTCAGTTAGCATATATGAAATAAAGGTTTTATGTGGACCCGTTTGCGTTAATATTGTATTAAATGAATTATTGAAATAGTGTGATTTCTTGTTGTACCGTGTCACAGAACTACATTTTTTACATTTATACAGATTTCCATGGCTATTTGTCTGTATTAATGTTACCGTTATCAGTTGACGTTGCCATGTTTTCTGTTTGTATTGATATGACATCTACCCCGAGCGGCGATCTACCCGGATCGGCGACCTACCCGGATCGGCGATCTACCCGGATCGGCGATCTACCCGCATCGGCGATCTACACAAATCGGCGATCTACCCGTCTAGGCGACGCGCGCAGACCTATCGGTCTGCCCGTTTCTAGACTATCACTATATACTAAAAAGCTAACACATTCACGGAGAGAGTTTTACGAAAACGGGCCAAATTCTGGCAACAAAACTGAAATCTACGATTTTACAAAAAAATCCCATATTTGAATAACTTTATGGATTTACGTTTGGGTCTGCACCTCCCGGCTCGAGTCACCATGGCGATCGCTCAAAAAAAATGACAGTTCTCCGCTCGACACGGTCGAAATAGCTGCACGTTTCGCCGTCGCGCGTATATTTTGCCGAAAATCCTCGAACATCGGATACGAGTTTGGAAAAACCGTCGTCGGCCACCGCAGGTAGCTTTACGGACGTTAGATAATAAGTGTCAGTTTCTGGAATTTCCCGCGCGACGGTCCCGATTACGCGTTTGCGTTTTGCTTTTTGACAGTTCTCCCCTCCCGTCGGTCAGAGAGTTATGCCCACATTGGCTCTAAATTGAACATGAACCGGTGGAAGAAACAGGCCGCGCACGTCCGCGGGTTTGTTTACGAACGACAGAGACGGTACGTTTGAAGAATTTCGTCCGATTATCGCGTACGGGACGTTTTTAATTCGTAATGTGTTTGAAATTATTGCTTTGGGCGCCATTTGCAGCACCGTCTGACGGCGATCAAGTTCGAACTGTCAGTTGCCGTTTGCCGTCCAAGTAGCGTTAGGTTCGTCAACAACTATTTCGAGAGAAGTAAGTATTTCTAAGTGCCTGGGGCGAATTATTTATATTATATTTTTCGGCCAGAGTGAATTTTAGAAAGCCCGAATTGATTACTGTCATTGTAGTGTTTAAATGAAATACAAATGAATGAAGATACATAGATACATGTCCTTATTTATTTAGAAAGATGAAAACACCCTTGGCAAATAAGTTGGCACCGATCTGTCAAAACAATACCAAACATAACCTTTCAAGATATAACGTCGCCAGGTTGCTGTTTGTATTGATGTGCCGACACATCAGTTCTTAACAGGAACTCATCCGACTAGTTGGCCCAGTGTTGACAGTTGGAACCGCCGTGAGCACGATTTACAAGAAGTCAGTTCTCCCACGGATTTATCTCGGACTAGTTGGCCCAGTGTTGACGATCAATCGCCGCGAACGGAATTCGCTAGGAGAAAACCGTAATTGAATTATTTTGCATGCGCTAGGTTAGTTGGCCCGTGTTGACAGCCACAGGTGATTTTTCTTATTGAAATGGGACGTGGGATTGCATACGCATAGTCCAATCATACTTGCAGGTAGATAGTTTGTTTACATCGTCAGTGTTTTACATCAACCACAGTCTAAATAAGAAAACAAAATCCTTTAGACTGCCGAGATGCGTAGATCGCCGAAATCGGTACAACGCTAATGATTCTTTCCATCATCTCAAAATTTGCCTATATATATATTTCGTCTTAATGCGTGTCGAGCGAGGGTAATTAACGTCCAATGGCGAACTCTTAGCATTCACCGCAAATTAAACACCATTGGTCGCCGTCCCTGAAGTGATTACGTGCCTATGGCAAATGACGAGGACGAGGCGCAAATCAAGATTAAACAAGGCGGCCGGTCAGGCCTCCCATGTCCACCCACCGCTCGAAATGGAGGGCAAAGGATGGATACTGTTTGATGTATCGGAGGTCTTTTGTGCAAACACCAGTTAATTAGTGGAGGAGCCACGGCCGGACAGCCTAGTTGCCCGTCGTGATCTCTGTTCGGACTTGTTGCTTCAGCCAAGGAGTGAGTAGATGGCGCCACTGTATACTGCTCGACTAGCCAAACTGATACTCCGCGGCTTTTCAAGTTAAATCGAATGCTGGTCGAATAGCGTCTTGTGTATACTGTCGAAGTATACGGTGTCCAGATTTACACATACGGTTCAGTGAGCGTCAATCGATTAAAGGTTAAACTTGATTTTGCGGATGTGAAAGCGAAAGCCATGAAAATTAAACGTTCTATATGGTTAATACTGTGCTTGTTAGAATTGCTTTTTGTCGTCCTTGTAGATATTATATCACAAAAATAAATCTAACCTTACAACAAACATTAAATTGTTTGATTTCTTCATATTCTTCTACTAAATGTTTGATTTGAGGAAATGTTAGAAACTGATTTGGTAAGCAGCATCATCTTAGTTTGGCTCAATTTGGGAAGTTGCTGACTTTGTTACGAAGCGTAAATAATCCGAATCACGATTGGTTATTGCTTATTACAGAGATATCGAGAATTTGCATAAGTATCAGAATTTAGTCCAGAATTCGCTCAAACAATTTGAAGTTGCAGAGTGTTGAACGTGCAATTGAGTCAGGAAACAAATAATCGATAACGCACGTCGTATTGCAGGCTATACTATTAGAAACTTGCATCAGCTTGCTATCTGGACATTGCTGACTAGCGTTGAGCAAATTATACAGCGTGTTTCAGGACTTGTGGAGCTGTGATAAATTTATGTACCAAATGAGATAATATAATAATGATACAATATTTTGGAGACTGTGGCGAACTTAATAATAAAATTATAAACCCCTAACCACAACAAGTATTTTAGAACCTAAATACGTATTTCAGCAACTATGTTGCCATCTTCAGTAGAACCTAAAAAGAGGAAAAGAGAGATTAGCACTTCATAGTATCTTTACTCGATATTGTCCAAGCAAATCACTAGTGGAAGTGACGTCCATGTTAAAAATTAGCCTATATATACCCATTTGTTGTTCACACCTCAGTGAATTTTGATCATTGAAGCGTAAAAAACAAGTTTTAATTAAAGCAGGTCAAACAATGGCGAACTAGGTATAGGACCCCTGTCTGAATTTATTAATTTATCTCTATTCAAGTGAATAAAGATACTTTCCAAGCTGTTTAGTTCCCTATTATTTGACACAGCTTTTACAAGTTTTAAGTCACCTACAACTACTTTATGACCTGTGTCTAAAATATGTTGAGCCACACTAGATTTTTCAAAACGATTATATTTAAAATGAGCTACATGTTCTTTGAACCTAGTTAAAATTGTTCTTCTAGTCTGGCCTACGTATTCTTTTTCACAGTCATGACATTTGATACAATATATACCAGATTTATCAAGTACATCTACCTTATCCTTTGGGTTTCCAAGAAGGTTTTTTATGCTATTATGAGTCGAATATGCCATACAGAGATTTTGTGATGTAAAAATACTTCTCAAACCCCTTGTATATGCACAATCGAACGGTATTTTAATATATTTCTTCTTTTCTACAGACAAAGTATTTAAAGTAGATATTTGATTTACATACATTTTTTGATTCTGCTTCTTAATCATTCTATCAACTATTTTCTCAGGGTACCCATTATGTACGACAACATTCTTAATAAACAATAATTCTTGCTGATATCTATCTGCGGACAATGGAAATTTCAATAACCTATTTACTAAACAACTAATAAAAGACAATTTTTGTTGAAAAGGATGCTGCGAATCATTAGGGATAAACCTGATTGTGTTAGTATCTTTCCGATACCCGCCAATTTCTATTATATTTTTGCTATTCCTGACTACCAGAGTATCTAAAAATGGAAGTTGGCCGTAAACTTCTTGTTCTACAGTAAAGTTAATGGTGTCGAATTTAGAATTCAAAACGAGAAGAAAATCTTGAATACTGCACTTCTTGGTGTCAAAAATGGCAAAAATATCGTCGACATACCTAACCCAAGTCTTAGGGAAATATGGTGCTATAGACTTTACATTGGTTTCAAATCTGCTCATAAACAAGTTGGCAATAAAAGGTGAGAGACAGTTACCCATTGCAGTTCCCTCAAGTTGTTCAAAAAACTTTCCGTTTATTTGAAAATGGGTATATATAGGGTAATTTTTAACATGGACGTCACTTCCACTAGTGATTTGCTTGGACAATATCCAGTAAAGATACTATGAAGTGCTAATCTCTCTTTTCCTCTTTTTAGGTTCTACTGAAGATGGCAACATAGTTGCTGAAATACGTATTTAGGTTCTAAAATACTTGTTGTGGTTAGTGGATTATAATTCTATTATTATAATAATGATGCTTATTTGTTAAAACAAATTTTTAAATACAATAAATTTGGTTTCCTTAGTACTAAACTTATCAACTACTTAAAATTAGCACATAACACATTAGCACAATTAACACATAAACCAGACATGACGATTTATAGTTATTTAACCAACAAGTATATTAAAAAGAGCGATTAATGATCGAGACTGTTTAACGCACGAGCGATTAGCAAGTGCGTCATTTCTAACTACTTTGTTTAAGTCCCAATCCGCTTCCAACTTAGTTAATATCGCTTTTGGTTACATATTACATACTTAAAATGTTTCTTTTTTCGAACATGTATAAACCATTGTGTAGGTGTTAAATTAAGAAACGGCGCCAAGTCTAGCGTATTCCCCTTATGCGGCTTCAGTCTAAAATAACACGTGACTAATTGCAGACATCGGCTCATGTGCGCACGAATAGATTTCTTTTGCGAACGGAAGTGGGATACACGCCAAAGACAGTATTATGTTTCCTGCGGTATTCCTTACAGTCGCCGGTGTTGAATTCATCCGAACAAGTAAACTCGGCGCGGTAGGAGTTTTCGTTTTGTTCAAATAGTCCGTTAAAGTTGAGAAACTTAAAACCGACCGTAGAAAAAAGTTTAAATTTCCAATCACCCGCGCGCTGGTTTTAAAATAAGCGCAACTTAATGAGTAAGTTTCCCATCGTTTTTTTCGTTCGACTTAAAAATGTGCGCACTCAAGTTCGGTCACATCTTGACCAGGTCCGCGCGTCGAATTGAAAACTACTTAAGTTTATAAGTCGCTTAAAGTTTTTCGCACGTAGCAACTTTTTTGATACTTTTCACCCTTCGGAACGACCCTTAACGCTTAAGTTTCGGCAAGCCGCGAACAATGTGCGACACGTCTACGCCGACCGCATTAAAATAAATTGAAAATCCATCCCTTAACTTGACGTTCCTCCTACGAGGTTTAGTATGGCGGAAGTACAATGAAATTCCTCGCGGTTTTTACGGCAAAATCAGTTTTTTTTTGTGATTACTGATTTTGTTCAGAATGATGTGCTATAAAATTATAGTGTTTTTACTACGGTTATATTAAATTCACTAGCTTTTTTGTTTGTTTGTTGAATTGTTTGTTTGTTACGTTCAAATCTTGTAATCGATATCTTACCTACATCCCAATGTGCAATCGATTTGAAATTTTGCATGTGGACATATTTCCGGTGACAATGCATAAATGAATAGAAAAAACTGGATTTTTTTTTTAAAATTTTGAAGAATATCAAGATTTTGAAAATTCGTCCAATTGAGTTGAAATTTAGCATGTGGGCAGATTTCCGGTGACAATACACCAATTAAAAAAAAAATGGCAAAGTTTCAAAATTTTATAAACATTTTAAAAATTTTGAAATGTTGTGTAGTCGAGTTGATATTTTGCATGTGGGCAGGTTTCCGACGAGAATGCATAAAACAAAAACAAAATTTATAAACAGTAGTCCTTAAAAATGTATTTTTTACATACATTTATTATTTATTCTGTAAAGTAGCCATAAAAAATAGTCATTATCAAAATTATAGACTGCAAAATCTGCTATATAATTCTGTTTTATATAGCATTTATGTAGTTTTTTTCACAACCAACGCCGCCTTTTTATGATTGTTTGCATAACAAATAAAATATTAATTTTAGCATATATTTCATATATTAATTTTAGCATAATCAAGTATATCTACCAGAAGGCAACCCATTTTATGCAAAATCAATTCTGATTAATTAGTAATATCACTTATCATTTTTTGTTTATTTATTTTGTAAATTAGTATAGTAATACGTCCATGTACGAGACAGGAAACATATGTCAAGAAAAATACATTTTCTAGAATATTTAGGAATATTATTCAATACTGAAAACAAAAATCTACATCATAAGATAACAGGCTGATATAAAAACTATTGGACCAATACACAAAACAGAGGACCAGTAAATTTAAGTAACGTTGATGAATGATATGTTGACGATAAATGTTTTTACGTTCAAGTTTGTGGTTTTTCTGAAACTACAAAAATTGTATGTATTAATGGAATCAGTATCCTGGAGTCAATTGATTTTTAAGGTTCTTACAAATCTGGTAATAGAAAGACTCCATCATGTCACATATTTAATTAAAATGACAAAAAATACAAAAAAATTAATTTTTCGAACTTGTGATAACTGTTGATAATATGCAGCGTGATACATAACCTTAAAAGGGCTGAACTGGAAGTTTGAACCTTTGACTTAAAAACTAGACTAACCTAGAAAACTAGAAACTAGAAAATGAAAAACCGTGACAACGAAAAATGGGCTCAAAATCTCAAAAACTATAATACTGAAATACTAAACATAAATGTAATAGAATTTTAAGTAGGTAGTAAACTCCAAACTTGCGGATTAGTTTTGTTCTAGGAGGACAGAACACCACCTCATAGCTTCTATGTACAAAGTTAAAAAGTTTTAATTTCACCCTACTCAAACAACTCTATCATATTACATTTTTGAAAAAATTAAATGAAAGTAAATTTTCAAAATTTGGAAAAATTGTCAAAAATTTTGAAATTTTGTCCAATCAAGTTGAAATTTTATGTGCACAGATTTACGCTAAGAATGCAGAAAAAAAATTGATAATTTTCCCGAATTTGGATAAATTTGCATCATTTTCAAAATTTGTTCAATCGAGATGAAATTTAGTATATGGACAGACTTACAGTGATAATGAATGGAACAATAAAGAACATGAAAAATTTTCCAAGCTTCGGAAAAATTGGCCAACATTTGGAAATTTTTTAAAATTTGGAGCTTTGTCCACATTCGAGTTGAAAGTTTGCATGTGTGCAGATTTCCGATGGCAATGTATGAATCAATAAAACGAATTGGAAATTTACTGCAAAATTGCAAAAAAAATTTTAGAATTTCCCAATTTTTGTTTAAATCGTTGTTTTTAAGTTAATTTATTTTACTTTAATTTATTACATCGCTACCTGATAACAGTAGAAAATTGTTAGAAAATTGTAATAGTTCTATTTAGACCGACTGAAAATGCATTCTATTTTTATAATAACGATGTACTGCCGTGTTAACCACTAAATTTCTACCTATTGGACCTATTTTCTACCTAGTTTCTTTAGAAAAGGTAAAACATAAATGTTTAACATTTCTTAATAATACATCTTATCAACAGCGACCTATTGTAAATGTATCCGGTGTAAAACAGTCAGTAATCCTGCCAATCTTGGGCGACCCTAGTATAAAGTTCGAAAAACTCTACAGATTTCGTCTATATTCATACAGAAATACGTGCATCCTCGTCCACATTGAATTCCTTTTGCCTGGACAAATTAAAGCTTCAAGATTAACACAGAACGCGTAGCCCGAGCATTTCGCTAAGATTAAAGGAAACCCGGTGCGGGTAAAAACGCGGCGTGGTTTCCTTCATTAAGGGCCTTTCTCTTTGCATTTACGACGTGGTCTTACCTGCTCATAAAAAAAAAACCAGACGCAAGACAACGGAAAATAGTCTCGCCGCCGATGTTAGAAGAGGCGAACGGCACGCGGCGGTGGCTCTTTACGGTTTTCAAGGGTCCTGGATTTTTCGTTCCGTCGGAGCGAGCTGAAGGGCCTTTGAGAAGGGCCGTAAAAACTCACCGAGGAATTTCTGTGCACCTCCGCCACTATACCGTACGAGGAACGTCAAGTTAACGGATGGATTTTCAATTTATTTTAATGCGGTCGGCGTTGTCGTGTGTCGCACATTGTTCGCGGCTTGCCGAAACTTAAGCTTTAAGGGTCGTTCCAAAACGAAAAGTATCGAAAAAGTTGACGAAAAAGTTCAAAAGTCCTAAATAGTATACTACAGTATAAACCAAAAGTCCGACAACATCCTTTGCCGCCAGAATATTCGCCCAAAATTGTAGCCGATTACTTTAATGTTCACCATCAGAGATTTATTGGGATTATCAAATATGTTTAACCTGAAAATAATTTAAATTGAACACCTAAAATAATTCCCGACATTTCTGGTGATTTTTGCCTACTGCGAACCTAGCTTCGGGATTTTGTCCTCCTAGTTTAAAATAGCAAAGAGTAATCAAACTACACTTCAAGGAGAATGACAATATTTTGGAGACTGCGGCGAACTTAATAATAAAATTATAAACCCCTAACCACAACAAGTATTTTGGAACCTAAATACGTATTTCAGCAACTATGTTGCCATCTTGAGTAGAACCTAAAAGAGGAAAAGAGAGATTAGCACTTCATAGTATCTTTACTGGATATTGTCCAAGCAAATCACTAGTGGAAGTGACGTCCATGTTAAACATTACCCTATATATACCCATTTGTTGTTCACACCTCAGTGAATTTTGATCATTGAAGCGTAAAAAACAAGTTTTAATTGAAGCAGGTCAAACAATGGCGAACTAGGTATGGGACCCCTGTCTGAATTTATTAATTTATCTCTATTCAAGTGAATAAAGATACTTTCCAAGCTGTTTAGTTCCCTATTATTTGACACAGCTTTTACAAGTTTTAAGTCATCTACAACTACTTTATGACCTGTGTCTAAAATATGTTGAGCCACACTAGATTTTTCAAAACGATTATATTTAAAATGAGCTACATGTTCTTTGAACCTAGTTAAAATTGTTCTTCTAGTCTGGCCTACGTATTCTTTTTCACAGTCATGACATTTGATACAATATATACCAGATTTATCAAGTACATCTACCTTATCCTTTGGGTTTCCAAGAAGGTTTTTTATGCTATTATGAGTCGAATATGCCATACAGAGATTTTGTGATGTAAAAATACTTCTCAAACCCCTTGTATATGCACAATCGAACGGTATTTTAACATATTTCTTCTTTTCTACAGACAAAGTATTTAAAGTAGATATTTGATTTACATACATTTTTTGATTCTGCTTCTTAATCATTCTATCAACTATTTTCTCAGGGTACCCATTATGTATGACAACATTCTTAATAAACAATAATTCTTGCTGATATCTATCTGCGGACAATAGAAATTTCAATAATCTATTTACTAAACAACTAATAAAAGACAATTTTTGTTGAAAAGGATGCTGCGAATCATTAGAGATAAACCTGATTGTGTTAGTATCTTTCCGATACACGTCAATTTCTATTATATTTTTGCTATTCCTGACTACCAGAGTATCTAAAAATGGAAGTTGGCCGTTAACTTCTTGTTCTACAGTAAAGTTAATGGTGATGAATTTAGAATTCAAAACGAGAAGAAAATCTTGAATACTGCACTTCTTGGTGTCAAAAATGGCAAAGTGACAAAGAGTCATGACATTTGATACAATATATACCAGATTTATCAAGTACATCTACCTTATCCTTTGGGTTTCCAAGAAGGTTTTTTATGCTATTATGATTCGAATATGCTATACAGAGACTTTGTGATGTAAAAATACTTGTCAAACCCCTTGTATATGCACAATCGAACGGTATTTTAACATATTTCTTCTTTTCTTTTTTTTTTATATTGTTTTTTTTATGTTCTTATATGTTAAAATACCGTTCGATTGTGCATATACAAGGGGTTTGAGAAGTATTTTTACATCACAAAGTCTCTGTATAGCATATTCGACTCATAATAGCATAAAAAACCTTCTTGGAAACCCAAAGGATAAGGTAGATGTACTTGATAAATCTGGTATATATTGTATCAAATGTCATGACTGTGAAAAAGAATACGTAGGCCAGACTAGAAGAACAATTTTAACTAGGTTCAAAGAACATGTAGCTCATTTTAAATATAATCGTTTTGAAAAATCTAGTGTGGCTCAACATATTTTAGACACAGGTCATAAAGTAGTTGTAGATGACTTAAAACTTGTAAAAGCTGTGTCAAATAATAGGGAACTAAACAGCTTGGAAAGTATCTTTATTCACTTGAATAGAGATAAATTAATAAATTCAGACAGGGGTCCCATACCTAGTTCGCCATTGTTTGACCTGCTTTAATTAAAACTTGTTTTTTACGCTTCAATGATCAAAATTCACTGAGGTGTGAACAACAAATGGGTATATATAGGGTAATGTTTAACATGGACGTCACTTCCACTAGTGATTTGGTTGGACAATATCCAGTAAAGATACTATGAAGTGCTAATCTCTCTTTTCCTCTTTTTAGGTTCTACTGAAGATGGCAACATAGTTGCTGAAATACGTATTTAGGTTCTAAAATACTTGTTGTGGTTAGGGGTTTATAATTTCATTTTCAAGGAGAATATTAAAAAGAAAACTGGTTTCATTTTGAAACTACACCCACCCACACACATAATATAGAGCACGCAAAAACGTTCCACATTTGACATTGCCTGCATGTTTTGGGCAGGGAGAAATGTATCAACGTTATGAAAGGGATTTCGGCGCACGTTTTTGCCGAATACCGGATTTATTAGCACTTTTCTGGATCCTAAATGTACTGCGGCGCGACGGGTATTGTCCTTGTTTCGCGTGCCTTTCAGCAAAATGGCACAATACATCATCCAATCCGCGAGCCGGCGGCGCGCTTACGGCCGTACGCAAAAAAATGAGAACGTCAATCGCGGGAAAATATGCGGGAAAAGGTTTGGACTTTGGACAGGAGCTCCGCGCGCACCGCCACTATTCAATGGCGGGCGGCTAGAGTCCTATTTTTCGAATGCAACATTACATTTTCAATGGAAGATTCCAGCGGTATTTCCGAAATACACAATCGGGTATGCGGTTGTTAATGCGGTCGGATATTCTTTTTTGGTTGCGCGTCGATAGAAAACGTAAAACGGTACAAATATATAGTAAAATTGGAAAATTTTCACCATTTAGCAAGCAGGTAACATGACGGTTTCACTGCGAAAAAACTCAAACCCAAAACCTATTTTCATCCATAATTTTATACGTTTCCACTGCCTTGGTAGCTCAACTGGGAGAACCCCCAATTCTTAAATCAGGGAATAACAAAAAAATGTTTTTATAGATCTAATCAATTACCAGATTCATTATGCCACTTCTTACAGGAAATAGATAGTAAAAACAGAATTATTCAGTAAAATACAAACAATTGTGACTTGCCAGAGGACAGACGATAGTCATTGCACTGAACGCGGATACCGTGACTTTCCCTAACCAATGAGAGTGATTTCTAACCTACCAGATTTCTATAGGCGAGCGTAATATATACGTTTGGGCGGTTACCTTATGTTCTTTTCATTGCAAAATTCGTTTTTTCGTGGTATTTCTATCAGGTAGTTTTCAAGAATTTAAAATAGATTTTTTCTTTCTCTTCTGCAACGTAAATAACAATTATAAGCTAAACTGTGTTCACAATTGACACATTGTAACACATTGTACTGTTGTCGGTGTTACAATTAACAAATTGTAAAAGTTTTTGGTAACATTTAGGGTTGTAAAATTGGTGATATCAAACGTAAAGCGTAAAACCACGTACATAATCACATTTTTTGATTGTTTACAGTGGCTTTGAGCATCCTCCAAAGTGTGTTTCTCGTTCTATTATTTACAGCACTCGTCGCTGCGCTCCTCGTGTTTCCTTTGGCGTCTTATAAACCTAGTATAATAATATAGTATAGTAACACTTAAAATCGTTTATAGGTGATATTTTATAGTGGATACAATTTACGTAGCAATCAGAATCACTAAAGAATCCTTGTATTCTTGTGCAGAAAAATGCAAAAAGGAACAGAAATACGTTGTTTGATCTCTCTCTCTCTCTTGAAAAAGACTGTCCAAAGCTAGACCCACCCGCGAGACAGGAAATACCGTTGGCTGTAAGTTGGCGCGACTTGGCGAGAATCAATAGTATTTAGAATTCAGAAGGGGCAGCTCGCTATCACCTCTATCTTTAATTCAGTCCTTTTCAGACAGCTCGATTACGGCACTACAGCTGGACCCCTCACGATTTAGTCACGCTTTATATCCCTTCAAGGAAGTGATTTCCAAGGATAATAACACTCCGACACCGCATAATACAGTGTATATTAAATTCTCCAATTGCTGGTAATCGCCTTATTTTCAACTACCTACTTATCTTTCCAGTCGCAAAAGTGTACGATGAATAAAATAGTAAAAATGCTGCTTTGTCTTCAGAGAGGAGCGTACCAGCGACACGTGCATGGCGAACTGATGCTTTCTAGTGTTTAAATAAACAATTACGGGCACTCCTGTGTGCCTTTGGGAGCGACGGTGCTATAGGAGACAGGAAACATTCGTTTTTGCCCTACGTGTTTTCGTTTGGGGAGCAAAGAACGCATTCCCCGTAGATCTAGGGGAAGGGAAAATAACGAAAAACCCCGTTTTGTTATTTATAAATATGGGGGCTTTCAGGGTATTGCAAAACTTAAAATGTCTTAGAGTTTTTATTGCCCATAGCAAACTTTGTCGTGGTATATATAAATGGTTGTGGAAAACAAAGACAAAACTGCTGAAATTTTGCCCGGCGTTTCGTAATAGTATTGAACCCTGTGTTTGAAGACTCAACTTAAACTACTTATCAAAAGCATATAATATACAAAGAGAATTTGTATAAACCACTAAACAAATTGTAACGAAACTCCGTTCGCTATAAAGAAATGCATATTTATTTTGTCAGTAATAAGTCTTTATTGATTGTACCATTTTTACTTGTGTGCAAAATAATTTGGAGAATCCTGTTTATGTATATTTTTGAACTCGTCTGAACGTCCGATACGTAACTGGTTCCGAGACTGGTTTGATATGTGATTCTCGTATAGTGTTTTTGAACCGCCCTGACGGACAAGTTTCGGGAATAGTGGGGGTCGTTTTGACGGTATATAAGCCTCTACCCTCTGGAGTTCAGTCTATTTCCGTTGGCCCCTTGCATGCTGATGAAATAGCTCAGACACCTCGCGGATGGCCCTTTGAATGCTGACCTTTAGGTATTATCTGATGGCCCTTTGCATGCTGTTGATAATACGACGAACTGCTTACTTCTGCTGGCCGTAGTTGGCGAGGTAGTTTTTTGGCGAGGTAGCTTTCTTTCAAATATGTTAGTTATTTCCAGATATATGTTAATTTAGTACCGCATATTCATTTTATAAATATGTTACCTAAAAAGGCAAATAAAGCTGACAGACGAAATCCATTCTTTCAAATACAATTCTTACAAATAATGAACCTATTCAATACGTCTTCCTTTCGATTCAGTATCGATTTATCTCCGATAGTGCAGTGCGGCGTAAACAACGCCGCATTTATTGGTTTTTTTTTCTAGTTTTTTAGAATTGACAACGGAATGATGAATCACCAGAGTTCGGATAAATTGGAAGCTTCAATTTGGGACTTGGGGTGGTTCTCTCCGGGGAGCGCGGCGCGCCATTTCCTATCGAGGTGTTCGCGAAAAACCGTACCTTTGCAGAATTCGATATATATTAAAGTCACGTTTTGTTTCGACGAAAACACAAAAAAAAACAGTGCGAGAATGCTCAAGCCGCGTTTTCTGATTGAACTAGCGAAAAACGTGTTATTGCCCTAAAGGTGGCTTGTCGTTAGAATTTAAAACGCCGGAATTGGCGGTGTTTCCGCATGTGTACGCCATCTGGTGAAATAAATATGAGTTTAACCGTGACAGGGAAACGTATGCATTGTCGGAGGCATGATGATAGAAAGCCTAATATATTATTTAAAGGACACAAACGTCGAGAGTAGATGAAGAAGAATTTGGTTAAAGTTATATTGTATGTAATGCAATTGCGTACTGTATAGTTGAATGACTTAAAATTACTTTTAATATCGTTAATTGTTGTATTTTGGTCCAAAGGATTACCTACAATTGTATTTAATTTGATTTTTTGACGCTGTAACAGTATTTAAAGCGATCGTTAAAATTGGTGGATGCGCCGGAAAATTGACTTTTTCCTAAAAAAGTTCCTTAAATGTCAAAATGTTACCACTATACGTTAAATTTGACCGAAAATAACCACTTTTCAGTTATAGTGTGAATATTTTGCCATATTTCCACATTTTTACGAAAGGGAGCCCTCAAATCGCTATCGGATTCCTTTTTTCTACGCTCCGTTTTATTTTTTAGCAAATTCGCTGGAACTGTACGTGTAGCTAGACGAACTAAAAATAATACAACCGTATGTAATCCGATTTGCGAAGATTCAGTGCGTCGTATGCGAGCGACCAGCGATAGACGTCATGCATAAACATTCGCAGGACGAATAATAACGGCAACATATGCTCCACGCCTGGGATATACAGGATTCATAACCGATATCTCCATATCTGTACACATATCTCTCTGTACCAGGAATCCGAATCCGTAGTCCGCCAGAGCGAAACGCGGAAGAACTCCACCATAGCAGAAATATATATATGTATGTATACATATATATGTTTCTATATCTATATGTATCGCATCGACGTCCGGGGAAATAAAAAGACGCCCGAAAAATGTCGCGTCGCCGCCGTAAAGGGCTACACTACCTTCCAACTCTTTCGCATATTTTTATTTATTCATAATATAAAATTCAAATACGGTCCTGGGTTCAGGTATCCAGCATACTAACATAGGAAACGAAAAAACTTCCATAAGTCACCCAATAGATGGCGACCTTACCGTAGGTTTTTACTCTGTCACATGAAGGTACCTATTCCCAAAAAAATAGGATACCAAAACCTTAAATTTGTTTTGACGGTCATCTCGACGTAAAACAACCTAAGAATTCATGAAATACGACTGGAAAATTGGAACAACTAACATGCGTTGATCGACAGAAAACTGTCACCTAACAGAAGAATTTTCATAACTACAGTGATTCCTATAAATTATAAACTCAAAATTCAGACAAATTTTGATAATTTTTACGATCTAAATCGCCTAATCAATTATTAAGTTATGAAACTTTTTTAATTTTGTTTCTCCTTGTCAAATGTTTGACGCAACTTTCCATGAATGTTTTGCAAAGTGTCAATCATGTGTCAACACTTGACGAGGTGACAGCTGGGACTAAAATAACGTCAATCAAAATACCACCTCAAAATAACTGTTAGAAAATCGTTTGCAAGAATTTGGCAGTACTCGTTTGACGTTTGGGAATAAGTAAGTTTTACGTCAAACACGCGACCTGTAGATCGCAGGGTTCATTTGATAGCCGAAGTTTGTAGATCGCCGAAGTCAGTAGTTCGCCGAGATCGGTAGGCTATTATATGACATCAAAGACTTTTAGTTCTCCCTGACGATTTGCTAAAAACTTATGACAAACTACACTATTTTTTTAAAACAAAGCCTATAAATGCAATGGTATAAATTCCCTTACAATCCAACAAGGGCTTTTTAAGCCTCCCTAACGATTCTCCTCCTCTAATACAACATATTGATATATTTGTTATATTTTTTTTGTACGATATATCAGTATTTAGACCGACATTTTGTCGACGTTTTGACCGTGTTTTGTCACAAGTTGCAGCACAATTGCGTAGGTTGTTGACGATTTTCTTAAGCTGAACATGGTCGGACCTTTTTATTTATTGTATTTTCTCAAGAAGAATCGCAAAAAGCTCATAAAATAAATGCTAAAAACCCTTATATTGGAAGTGTAATACTTCTGTATTTACGTGAACCACCCCTAAACTAAACTAATTGATCATTCCGGGCAATAAGCCTCCGTTTTGGCCCCCGACTACTCGGATCCACAACAAAAGCCATTAAACTCGCTCTATGACATACGTTAATTTCAGCTTATAACCCACCCCACCCTCACTCCACCGTAGCTAGCTAACAACGCCGCCAGCGGCGTCACACACTACTAACCATTAACGTCACTAATCTATTAATTTGTACAATTAGGCGCGAGCAGTAAACTTCCCTTAATCCATAGATGGCGCCCCTGTACGTGATTTAAATGACACACGGCCTGCTATATACGCGTTTTGTACTATATTTGTACCTTGCCTCTTCTAATTAATCGATAACCGACGAATGCGGGGTGCGCTAGTCCACTTTGAAGCGTTCTTTGCGTGCTTTTTTTGTGCTTGTTTCGCCGAGAGGGGAATTTGAAAGCGCATTAGTTTGAGTATCTATGCTTTGCGCAAAACGGGGCGAAATCAAAGCTGCGTTAGCAATCAATTTGCATGTAAATTGTATAGGTAAAAGCTCTGTTATAGCAATACCGGTGGATGGTTGTTCGGCCACGAGCTTTGCGCTTTAAAGCGCTCCAATTAATATGTCACATACATGTAGGTTCTTTCAGGCTTTACTTGGCTGTACATTATGATTCGAATGCTTACGAATGCTTACGTCAATGGGTTGTTATAGGTAGTACTTCACATTGAAATATAAACATATTACATTGCTTAAGTGATTTTGTGAGATCGTTTGCAAAAATTAACTAAAATTGAAAAAAAATCACACTATTATTAAAACGTGGCTCTTTTTTAGTCAAACTGTAGGTAGAAAATCAACATTTCTAATTTTGAATAAGCCTTTTTGGGAAAAAGAAAATCTTCCGGCGCATCCACCAATTTTTAAAATCCGCTTAAACACGCTTATATCGTCAAGAAACAAGTTTAGTACAATTATATGTAATCCTTGGGACCAACATACAACATTTAACAGTATTAAAAGTAACTTTACGTCATTAAATTGACTCGTTTTATAAATTCCGGATTGAGCTAAAAAAAGAAATCCTCGAGGTACGGATCGGAAGATTTCGGACTGTGATTAACAAATTTCGATTCAATTAATTCGAAGTGGCCTAATTGGCGCTGCAGTAAGCAGTTAACAAGGACCCGGTGCGCGAAAAGGGCGTCCCTAATTTTTATCGCACCGACTATTTCCTCCTTTACCCTTTCAGTTAACGCCAAGGAGGAAAGTCGTCAGTATTCAAAATAATTTGAATACATGAATTTGGTCATTTTTTAATCATGAATTAAGCTAGAAAATAAAACAAAATAAGAAGTCTCTTGTGGTTTGTTGGAAATCGAATTGTTCGTTTAATAAAGTGATATGGTGATATTCTTTTGTGTTTTTCTATTTCAAGTTGTTCTAATAAACCCAATTTGTAATTTTTATTGCATTTATGAAGGAGTTAAGGTTCCTTGTATTTTATACACTGACCTTTTGAAATTGTAGTTTATCGGTTCTGGTAACTGAGTATAGGAAGAAATATTTGAATCCCTTAAGGATTTGAGGGTTAAAATAAGGAAATGGTAGCATATTTCTTTTGGTTAGTAAATAATTGAAAAGGGATTATTTCCTTAGGCATATTGTACGTTGGAATAGCTTTTTCTGGGAAAAAGGAAATCTCCCGGCGACTCCACCATTTTTGAAAATCCGCTTAAATAAGCTTATATCATCAAAAAACAAGTTCATATCAATTATATATAATCATTGGGACTAAAATATAACAGTTAACAGTATTAAAAGTAACTTTACGTCATTAAATTGACTCATTTTATGAAATTCCGGATTCAGCTAAAAAAAGAAATCCTCGAGGTCCGGGTCGGAAATTTTCGGACTGTGATTAACAAATTTCGATTCAATTAATTCGCAGTGTCCTAATTGGCGCTGCAGTAAGCAGTTAACAAGGACCCGGGGCGCGAAAAGGGCGTCCCTAATTTTTATCGCCCGGTCTATTTCCCCCTTTACCCTTTCACTTCGTGCCAAGGAGGATTCGAAAATCGTCAGTTCTTTAATACATCTCGCGCGCCTTAAGGGGAGGCCGCTAGGGTGCGCTTTATAAGGCGATAATTTCAACCCCGCAATAGAGAGATTTTAATTTCGCCAAATTTCCACCGAGTAAATTTGGCACTGTGTGGCCGTCCGGTCTTTCATTAAATGTAAATTAATTCAGCGCAGGAACTGTTATACGGTATTCTTGGACTCGCCGCGCGCGCCGCCGCCGGCAAAATATTGAAATGGCACGCAAATTAAATGCATTAAAAACGTGCAGCGACGCCTCTGCGACAGTTTTCACTATTATAAACGAAATATTTAGGTCGCCACCATTCTTAATTGTTTTAATTTCGGTCTGGCGGAATTCGGACGGAGTTTTCATTAATTAATGTAAATGATTCCGGGGAATAAATTTGAGTATAAACGACGGCGTGTATATTTATTCCGGATAAAAAGGGTTTTTATAGGGTACGTAAGAAAAATTTACGGCGGCTGAAGGTTCATCTTTCAAGTAGGTGTAAGTCTCGAGAGGGTCTGGGTAATATAAGCCGATACACTTTAAAATTTCGCCTCGCATAAAGGCTAAGTAAAGACTAAGTACCGAGCGGCTATAATATTTAATTAACAATCAACGGAGGGAGTTTTGAGTTTATCGATTTTCTTATATCTACGGTTAGTAAGTGGAGATTTTGCGGTATCCTCTTACAAATTTATGTTATTAGCAAATACTTTATCGTATCTTATGTACTAAAAATGGATGTACACTGTGAATTCTAATATATATTTGCCAGTTCTGGTTTATCTGCTATTTTAACAAAGCTGCACAAAACGTAATGTGTAATAGCTTTTAGCTTGTCCACACACAAAAAATACTAATATAAACTGATTTGAAACTTGGTGTTGATAAGTGCAGTGTTTATTGTTGCTTACTGTCTTATTTACAAACAGCAGTTCAAAGGAAAAAGATTAAATATCAAAATGGCAAACAGTGGCTAAGTTATAGATCCAGCTAAAAAAAGGAGTGAGCAAAATGATATTCTTCCAATAGGTTTCTTCTGCCTTGTTCTGTCGACAGGGGTGAAACGTTGTCATGAAAGATGGTAATGTTTATATTGGTACTTCCGAAAATATACCTTAGCATAGATCGACAAATTTCTAGTTTTAATTTTTTATAAGGTGAAATTAAATTCGTGAAATTTTCAATAGCAAGTTGATTTATAGATACGCTTGAGACAAAACCTTTTAATGAAGTTAGGGTTTCAAAAATATTGGGATGGTCGATAATTGAATTAGGCGTACAGATTATAATATGACCGACATCATTGTATTTTACTCTTCCGCTTTGTTGGTTTTAAAAAAACAATTTTAATTTTTTTGCTTTAATCTAATCTAGAAGCTCTCAGAAATGTTCACACTCTCGCACACTCTCACACACTGTCACACACCCCTACACGCTCTCCCACGCTCTCACACTCTCTCATCGCTCTCACACGCTGTCATACGCTCTCACACGCTCTCACACGCTCTCACACACCCTCATACACTCTCATACACTCTCACACACTCCAACACACTCTCACACGCTCTCACACGCTCTCACTCGGTCTCACACGCTCTCACACGCTCTCACACGCTCTCACACTCTCTCGCATGCTCCCATACGCTCTCACACGCTGTCATACGCTCTCACACGCTCTCGCACGCTCTCACGCGCTCTCATACGCGCTCACACGCTCTTACACGCTCTCACACGCTCTCACATGCTCTCACACGCTCTGACACGCTCTCACAATATCAGGATGTACATCGTAATGATTAAAATTGATTGGTATTATGTAGGTTCGAGTATTTTCTCGACTTGACTCCATAATACTTTTGTGGGAATCTTCTATATTTTGATTTATGATTACTTTATTTTCAAATTCATGCACTTTTCAAAAACTCGTCATAATTGACGACAAGACTCTTTTAAAAATTTTAAGATATTTTTCAAACACAAGAAAAAATTTGGAATAACTCTATCTCGACAAAGGTATATACAGGCTGGCCCACCTTTTTCCCCGCATAACTATTTTTTTAGAAAGAAAATGTCAAAAATGTTTTATATAGATTTATTTGTTTTCCTTAAAAAGTTACAGCTGTTGAAGTCTTATTGATCATTCAGTACAGTGAGGTTGTGGTTTCTTCTATGTTTTTCTATTTCAAGTTGTTCTAAAAAATCCAATTTGTAGTTGTTAATTGCATTTGTGAAGTAGTGTAGGTTCATTGTATTTTAAACAATGACTTGTTGAAAATGACTTGTTGTTAAATGTTAGAAGAAGTTTTAGATTTATGTTTTGACAACTTCCTTCTGGTTTGACCAACATACACCAACAGCATCGCAATTAGAGCTTTGCTAAGATCGAACAACTGAGTATTTTCAACCAATTACATAAAAAAACTTCCCCTTAAATTAAGTAGATCAAAATATAAAATAATTTTGTTTAACTGTTTTAGTTTTTAATCCAAAGGTCATCTTACACATAAGATTTCCTATCGTAATAATTAATAGTCCCTCATCACTGCAATAATAATGGTCGTAAGCACCAATATCCTATCTAATTAATTAGGTTCGTTGCTTTACGCGACATCATTCGGAAGCAGGACGTCAGCGTTGCAGCAAGGGTTGGACAATTGAATGGGGATGAATGGTGCCGGCGTAAGCAGTAGCGCAGACACCGGAAATACTTCGGAATGAAATCGAACGAAAGGCAAAACAAAAGCCAACCCGAGGACAATGGCAGACGACCATCCGAGAAACTACGATGCAACCGGACCCTCCGGTGGATGTTTGTTATGTCATCCGACCCCCTCGGCGCTTTCCACTAATAAATGACTCCTATTATTGCGCCACCTGAACGACAGAGGGCGGGCTGAGCGGGGCAAGGGTACCAACATGACGGGGCGCGCTCGACTCACGATTAGGAGCCGCTGGAATGTTCAGTTGTTTGTTAAATAGACACGCCAGAATCCAATAGTACAACTGATTAATTAGTGCGGACGAACAAGGGGGTGGTTGTGGGGGTCGGGGGGTGTGGGAATTCGCACCCTCCCCGACCTATGGAATTATATCGCAGAGCGTAATTAAAAATTCCTGCGGACTCCTGTCGCAGTCGACGCTCTTGATGCAATTGATACCCTTATAACAAGCCCTTGTCACCCCTTTGAACGCAGCTCGTCATAACCACTTACTGTTACTTTGATTGTTTTAAAATTTCAACGAGATATGTCAAGGTAATTTGGTATAAAGTGTTCTTTCCTGTAAAAGAATATTGCATGTGGTTGTTGACACACATCCCACTCTTTGCTTACTATGTAATATGGAATTGTGTGTTCCTGGTAATTTGAGTCTATGACTGTAAGTTACTTATTTAAATTATTTTTTTTATGCCATTCTCTTCTAAATTAATTGGGTTTTGCTTACAACTAAAATACTCTGTCTCGGTCTACATCAGGGGTTCTCAACCGGTGGTAAGCGTAGCACTAGTGGTATGCGAAGAACTTCCAAGTGGTACGCGAAAGATACCAAACTTTACTGGTAAATTCATATTTATTTTGATGATATTGTTGAATTACTTGACCCAAAATTATAAGCGGCGAGATTCGATACTATTCCATCACCAAGAAAGTGTAGTTAAAAAAGTAAAACATAGTAAGTATTTTGCGCTTTGATGAGGTTTTCTTATTTTAAATAAAACAAACAAGATTTTTACAATTTTTTTTATATAAAAAACAGCAAAAACTCTTCAAATATCGGTAGTTTAACACACATTTAAAACACAACGTTTAAAGCAGAACTATTTAAAACAAAATAGTTTAAAACAAAATATTTTTTTAATAGTAACTTTTTTTTCTCGAATGGAACACCCTGTATATTTTTACATTTTGTGATTTTAAGACTTATTCTAAACATCTTTTATTAAAATAATCTTTTTATAAAATGCACCATTTTTGAATTTTAAGCAATTCATTAAAATTGGTCAGAATTACCAGAACACCTACATAGTTCTCCAACCGTAAAAAAACATATTTTTAAACAAGCTCTGCTTAAATATACTTTTAAATTGGGGGCGTTTATTTTATTATGGCAGTATGGAACATCCTGTACATCGCATCATCTGCATCATTTTTTAGTTATCAGCAATTAATTAAAACTCCAAAACATTTATTTTGACCAAACGGATAAATAATAACAAATTCAAGAAAAAGAAACAAAGTAATTAAATTAAATTTTCAAACAGCCATCCCTGAGCGGCTTGACAATGCCGCAACCTATCAACAAATTCCCGTCAACAGTTTTCCAAATGTTCGACAGTAATACTTTGAACTTCGTCCACTATCCACTGCTTCAACGCATCAATGTTTTGCGGCCTATTGGTGTAAACCTTGGACTTTTGGTGTCCCCAATTAGAAAAATACAATATTTGCAAATCCGGCAACCCAGGTGGCCATTCAATGGGTCCTCTCCTTTCAATCCACATCTGCGGAAAAATTCAATTTAAATAATTTCGCACTTGGACACCGTACTGCGGCGGGGCACCATCTTGTTGAAATCAAATGTTATTTAGTTCTAAAACAGTTTCCAGTAGTTTCCAAAACAGTGTTCTGATAAAATCTATTTATTGAAAGCAGTTTTTGGTAATTTTCAGTTTTGTCGATTGGCGATATCGCTTGCAAAATAAGTAAATGTCAAGTAAAAATACATAACCACAATGTGGCTACAGTAGACACTTGAGTAGAGACCAAATGTCGCAGGCAAACATTGTCTAATACGCGATGTAACATGTTCAAAGTATCTAAATTTAATAAAATTAATGTACCAAACGAGAAAGAAATAGTTTATCCGTTTGATTAAGATAAATTGGTATGTATGTGGGAAAATATTCTCAATTTGAAGTTCAGGAGTTTTGATTAATTGCTTATAACTAAAACACTATGAAACTTATGAAAAAATGATTCCAATAAAAATGTTTAGCATTATAAATGTAAAAAAAAAGTTTACGAAATTTCTATCATAAAATGAAAATTTAAAATATATTTTAACGATGGATTATTTAAAGTCAAAAAACTTTTATCTGATTTTTTTTGAAATTTCTTACCGTTGGTGAGTTATTTAGGTGTTCCGGTAATTTTGGCTCACGCTGTATAGTCATAGATACGTATTCAATGGACTTTTGTTGTATTATTGTTTATTGTTATATTTTAGTTTTTTCAGTAGTTTCATTAGCCCAGAGAACTTTCGTTATGAAAGTTCTTCTGTTAAAAAATAAATATGTAGGTTTATGTAAATTCTGAAATCAACTTTTTTTATTTATGTACGTTTCACCGTATTGATAGACATTTTTGTATAAAAGGTGGTGGTACGGAGAACTTACGGGATATTTTGTAGATAGTAAACGTGCCCTAAAAGATTGAGAACCCCTAGTCTAAACGCCTAGTCATGTTTTTGCTTCATTTGTGAATTTAAAATAATTATACTCCTACAACTGTATTCATTAAACAATTATTTTACCGACAAATTTTCTGTATTATCACCATTAACAACCAACGCCAAACACAAAAAAGAGCATCATTTCAATAATCCGAACATTTGCGGGTATAAAATTTTTGGGGGGTAGTTTGCACCCTCTTAAAATCGTCGGGCGACCACGGGCAATTACTCAGGTCGTTTAAAAAGGGCGCCTGCCGGAGAGCGGGGTGGCAACATTTGGAAGCCCTTAATTCATCTAACTATCCCTACAGCGGTCGCAAGGAGCCGGCGACACCCCCGCAGGGGACGGGGGTGGCCAACACCACCGGAGCGAGCAAACATCAGCACTTTGGCGCGGGCACAACATACCCTTGTCACCGTGTACAAACACCTAGAGCGGCCCGTATATACCGCAGCACACCCGACACCTACCTCTTCTAGAGAGGGTTAAAGTAATGAATTAGATAAAATATATCATTCGGTTTGAAATTAAATTCGAGAATGTTGGAGATAGGTGTTTGGGGTAAGACTTACTAGGGTAGTTGCGAACTTGATGAATCGTTTCTTGGTTGAAGGGATAGAGGTGTATTCAGAGTGTCCACCATTCGATATAAAAATAGATCTAGATCTTTTTTTTCAGCAGAATTAATTTTTAGAAATCAAATGTCATTCTGAGTATAATGTTTTATATGGTCTTATATGTTTTTTTTTTCTATTCCTTAAGAAGTTACAGCCGTTTGAAATGTTAACAAACAAAGAAAAATAAAAGAAGAAATACATATCAAACAATGCAAAAACAAAAAATAACATAATCAATACCCATTACAACAATAAAAAGTAAATAAATTTATGTAACAAAATAAAATCCGCATAAAACTTATTACACATTTTCATCTAAAAACTAAATGTCATTCCGAGTAAAAAGGTGATATTGACTTATCGGTTTTCTCAATTCCTTAAAAAGTTGTAGCCGTTTAATACACGTTTTATTGATATTTTTAAAACCTCTAACTTTTTACCGAATTGTAAAAATGAATACTCGAATGAAGTTTATTTGCGGTGAAAATCATTAGTCTGATACTGAACCCAGAAAAAGATATATTTCTGTTTCTCAAGTAGTTTTAATAAGCGCATTTTTAATACAACTTTATACTGTAGATGTAGATGAGGGCAAAAATATATATTATCAAAACATCATATTTATTATCTTTATTTTAGGAAATATACTTTAAAACGTTTACATATTTTCAGAACTTTTTATGTGGCATGTGTAGCAGAGCTATACCCATTTCTATTTTAATTCTATTATGTTCTAAATTCTTTATTTATTTTATTCATATTTATTACTATTTGAAAATTGTAAATGTTTTTTTCTACTTTGCGTTCGTTATAAACTCATAACGAAACCGCTTTCGGTGTCATTATGAAAACACTACATCACAAACTTTTAGTAGGTACTTTTGGTTTTCCAAGATTTATGATATTGACGTCAAGTGTCAAACAAGGCTGACATCTCAATCGCTATTGGTTCGCGTCAGTCGTAGTTGTCAATTATACACTAACTACCAACTGTTGAATATAAAATTAATTTAAATTGTAAGATAACAACCGCATTTTTCGAAATTTATGTAAACTTAATGTCGCAAGGTCGAAAAAATAGTATATAACAAAACAAGTCGTGCGCTAATTTTTGTCTTCTAAAACTTGTATTAAAGTAGTAGTAATAATCTTTATTCGAACATCCAGCTTTGTATAGGTTTATTACACAATTAGTTTCATTTAATAAATTTCATTTGGTGTTCGAACCTAGGTCTTTCTGTCCTGCTCCATCTCTTATTTTGGGTGCCTTCTTATGTTATAATATACTATAATTGTTAGTTTTGTTGAAGTTAGAATGTTTTGTACGTTAATAATATACAAATACAAATATTATTATTTCAATCACATACGGTAAATGAGTCAACAATTTCGGCTTTCATAATTTTGCGGAGCACTTGGCAACACGCTCGCGAAGCACCAGTGTTCCGCGGAGCACCGGTTGAGAACCACTGGTCTAGATCTTACATTCCAAATTAGTTTACTAAATCTGTCGACTAATCGGCTAAACATAGGTAGATCGCTTCTTCCGAAAAGATGAGAAAAAACATTCCAAATCAGTTTACTGAATATAAACCAAAAAAGCACAACAAATTTTGTGTATAAAGTGTAGAAAAGTAAGACATCCTTGACGAATAATTCGGTCGATAAAGTAGTTTTCTTCTGCGGACTGACGTGGGGACACATTTCCCACTTTATCGACACGGCCATTTTAAGGTTATCTACCTGACAGCGCGGGTCCGTAGCGGGCTACTTCGTTATTCAAATTAATTCAAAGAAACTTTTCCCGTTTATGATTCATTAAACGTCGAGGAAATGGAGAAAAGCAAAGAAAGCAAGAGAGATAGCCCCAGAAAGATAAAAAAAAAACGCTAGAAAACTTTCTGTCGGCTATGTCGCGGTTCGGAGCTTCGGCTGAGAAACCGATAGGTTCGTTTAAGTTAAAAACATGGTGGCGGGTCGAACCTAGAGGCGAGGATAGCCCGTTCATGGTTGAAAATATGGTGGAGCGTATTTTGTGAGACCTGGAATGGTGAAATCGCCTTAGTGGCCCAAAATTTAGAGTAGATATAGAGATAACAATATTTTGGAGACTGTGGCGAACTTAATAATAAAATTATAAACCCCTAACCACAACAAGTATTTTAGAAACCTAAATACGTATTTCAGCAACTATGTTGCCATCTTCAGTAGAACCTAAAAAAGAAAAAGAGAGATTAGCACATCATAGTATCTTTACTGGATATTGTCCAAGCAAATCACTAGTGGAAGTGACGTCCATGTTAAAAATTACCCTATATATACCCATTTGTTGTTCACGCCTCAGTGAATTTTGATCATTGAAGCGTAAAAAACAAGTTTTAATTAAAGCAGGTCAAACAATGGCGAACTAGGTATAGGACCCCTGTCTGAATTTATTATCTTATCTCTATTCAAGTGAATAAAGATACTTTCCAAGCTGTTTAGTTCCCTATTATTTGACACAGCTTTTACAAGTTTTAAGTCATCTACAACTACTTTATGACCTGTGGTATGTCGACGATATTTTTGCCATTTTTGACACCAAGAAGTGCAGTATTCAAGATTTTCTTCTCGTTTTGAATTCTAAGTTCAACACCATTAACTTTACTGTAGAACAAGAAGTTAACGGCCAACTTCCATTTTTAGATACTCTGGTAGTCAGGAATAGCAAAAATATAATATAAATTGACGTGTATCGGAAAGATACTAACACAATCAGGTTTATCCGTAATGATTCGCAGCATCCTTTTCAACAAAAATTGTCTTTTATTAGTTGTTTAGTAAATAGGTTATTGAAATTTCCATTGTCCGCAGATAGATATCAGCAAGAATTATTGTTTATTAAGAATGTTGTCATACATAATGGGTACCCTGAGAAAATAGTTGATAGAATGATTAAGAAGCAGAATCAAAAAATGTATGTAAATCAAATATCTACTTTAAATACTTTGTCTGTAGAAAAGAAGAATTATGTTAAAATACCGTTCGATTGTGCATATACAAGGGGTTTGAGAAGTATTTTTACATCACAAAATCTCTGTTTAGCATATTCGACTCATAATAGCATAAAGAACCTTCTTGGAAACCCAAAGGATAAGGTAGATGTACTTGATAAATCTGGTATATATTGTATCAAATGTCATGACTGTGAAAAAGAATACGTAGGCCAGACTAGAAGAACAATTTTAACTAGGTTCAAAGAACATGTAGCTCATTTTAAATATAATCGTTTTGAAAAATCTAGTGTGGCTGAACATATTTTAGACACAGGTCATAAAGTAGTTGTAGATGACTTAAAACTTGTAAAAGCTGTGTCAAATAATAGGGAACTAAACAGCTTGGAAAGTATCTTTATTCACTTGAATAGAGATAAATTAATAAATTCAGACAGGGGTCCTATACCTAGTTCGCCATTGTTTGACCTGCTTTAATTAAAACTTGTTTTTTACGCTTCAATGATCAAAATTCACTGAGGCGTGAACAACAAATGGGTATATATAGGGTAATTTTTAACATGGACGTCACTTCCACTAGTGATTTGCTTGGACAATATCCAGTAAAGATACTAAGAAGTGCTAATCTCTCTTTTTCTTTTTTAGGTTCTACTGAAGATGGCAACATAGTTGCTGAAATACGTATTTAGGTTTCTAAAATACTTGTTGTGGTTAGGGGTTTATAATTTTATTAATAGGTATAGAGATTTTGACGGAATCAGGTAGCCAATATAAAGAGCGCCGATAGAAGTTTGTTTAATGTTTTTATATAGTTTTAATATAGGGAACGGCATCGCGCACGCGCTGCCCGAACTGTCAAACCGACACACCTCTTCGTGCGAACTTTGTTGGTGTTGTGTAGCAACCGCCGTTCTCGCGGAAGAAGAATTTGGACACTATTAAAAATTCATAGAGCTTTATGGAGATAAAAAAACTTGATCTCGACCGTCAAACCGCGCAATGTAGCAAACGTTTCAGCTTTAGTTAACAGAAGGTAGGGCATTTTCCATAGCTCTGAAAATATCCTTTGGGCCTGGAAAATCTGGCCGAACCGCTCCCGACGCGACGTCGATTAGTGGCCGTTATTTTATTAGTATACGGATAAAGTATCTCTATTTTCTTCTGCTTGGGGAAGACAGTTGTCTTGGTGCGAATTCTAAAGAAGTAAAATCTTTTTCGAATCTATTGTTTTGAGAAAATCAGCAGATATAGAAGAGATGTGGTTTTGACGTTTTGGCAAGTTTTTTTTTTTTGGTCTAAAACTATCTTCATGTCCTGCTTTTTTTAATTACGATTTTAAGCAAAACGACATTCCAGAGTCACTTGTAATTTGTTTAAGATATTTTGTTGTTGGCCTTTCTCTTCGCTTTTTTATGGCCTTTTAGCACGGCCTTTTCAGCAATTTCGCCAGGCGAACATCGTCAACTGAGCGGGGGTATTTTTAAATCTCCCAAAAAATAACACTGTAAAGAAAAGTAATTTTAGTATTTTCTATCTGTATCCAAATACATACATTTATTTCACACAAGCATTCTAACAAATATGTAGTTGTTTTTTTATTTATTTTGAAATTACTGAGATGACTGCGGAGAATTTTGTCTGAAGTGTCGATAGAAAACACCAATACAAATTCAACATAAATGTTCACGAGCACGTAATATATGTTACAGCTCGAGTATTGCACTTACCTACGACCGAAAATTTCAATAAATTTAAATTGTATCAAAAATGACAAATAATTAATCAAAATATTCGTGCGACATCTGTCATTATGACATTATGTCGTGCGTAAAAACACAAACGCACACGTTTGTTATTAGCATATACGAGCAAAGCAGTCCATGAGGTAAGGGACGTTTACACACACGGTCGTAGGTAATAGTATATTATTCTATGAGCAAGTAATTTAAGCAATTACTCACGAGAACGAAGTTTGCAGCACGAGCCGTAGGCGAGTGCTGCAAAGCGTTCGAGTGAGAAATTGCCATTACTTGCGAATGGAATACTATACTTTTTCTACGACCTGCAACAAAATTTTATAAATTAATTTTTGTGCATATAGGGACAGCTGTATGTCACTATGACGGTTTACAGGATTTTGACAGATTAAAATTGTTTGGTGCGCCTTGTCACTTAGCGACTTGTCAACGCCTTGACAATGTCGCTAAGCAGTGTATCAACAATTTGGAAATGAAAAGTCCAGAGCTGTGATTGGTTCTAAAGTCGTGAGGAATGAAATATTTCTCACTACTGGCGGGGTATGAGGAGCCAGGAATGAAATATTTGTCATGTGTGTGGGGAATGGTTAGTATTACTTATCATAAATTGCCATGATAATGAATGCATTCCTTAATAGGAGTAGAAAAAAAAGTTTATTGGCTGTTCTAGTAAATTTTCCCACCATTTTCACGTTATTTTTTTAGATTTTATGGAAAAATGCGGGATTTTTCTGTTAAATACGTGAGAGCCTTGCTCAAATCGAAACGTCTGGCAACCCTGATTGCAGGTCGCGTATGTTTAAATTAACGTATTAGGTACATACCTATTAGGGTGATAAACTTCACAGCATCTCAGAGAAAGGTCGCCGTGATTCGTTCATAAATAGCACAACCTGAAAACAAAGAAATAAAATTAGGATGTTTTTTGAATGGTTACTGAATGGTAAATTTTTAAAAATGTACACAAAACTTATTGCTGGGTTTAGGAAATCACAAAACAATATAAAGGCAATCGATCTAAAACATGTTTCACTAGTTATAGTAGAAAACCCATTATTCTCTACTCAAAACCTATGGCCTGCATGGATGTACAGTTACGGAAAGATATAAGTTCCTATCGCTATTTCAGAATTTTAAAGCATTTAAAGTTTAAAGTATTTCTAAAAATGTGAAATAGCGATGGGAACATACATCTTTCCGTAACTGTACATCGTTCAAACCGTTTCGCACAAAAACCGCGCTCGTCATACATCTGTGGATAATCGAAATTGAGGTCGACATGTCAATTCGTGTCGAATTATTCTTCGGAAAAAGGGCCCTCCCCGTCGCTTTGTCATCGCGGTCGTCCGCGATTGATTAATTAGGTATCCGCGATCTGGAGTGAATTACATTTGATTGGCGATGATTATACGTCGCAGTAGTGCATTAAATCATTTGGGCGGCGGGAACCCTACAGGCAGTGGCGTACTGTCTGCCAGTTACGGGGCGAGGGAGATCGATCACGTGGATAATCCGGATAACCTAATAATTTATCCGGGATACGCCTACAGCGCGCTCTCTCTAGCGACGATGGATGAATTGGCCAGTCTTTACCACGTGGGACTTATGTTCAAAATAAAAGATGTGGGGTGGCGTTTTGATGAAATATTATTTGATGAGATTTTTTCTACAAAGCGAAGGTAATCTACCTTTTTAATGATATTGTCAATTCAAAGGTACGTTATGTTACTTACTTGTAAGCAAAAGTAGGTATATTATTGTAAAGTGGACATGAATAAGGCTTTTTTGTTGGTTTGATTGATTAATAAGGTGATATTGTGTTTTCTTTTCTGTTCTTCTATATCGAGGTGTTCTAATAGATCTAATTTTTAGTGTAGGTCCGGTTTTTGAAATTTAGCAGGCGAAATCAATAGAATTAACTAACTATATTTTTGTTCGAGACTTAGTCCTGAAGATGCCTCTGCAACAGAGTGCGAAACGTAGCCTGCTTTAAAGTCATCAACGCAGTTTCCAGCCGGAAATCAATATATTATCAACATTATGAAATGTCTGTGAACTTAGGTACTTAATATGTTTGAAATTCTGGATACAAAATTAATATTGTATAATAACTGTCTACTAAATTTGATTTTATATTTATCCAGAGCTGTTTTCGAAATATTATTTCTCCTAATTTTTTAAATACTGTATGAACTAATTTTTCCGTTACTTTAGATTTTCTCATGAGAGAAGAAACTTTTTTTCAGATAGCAAATGTCGTACTGGGTAAAAAGCTTCATATGCAATTGCAGTTATAAAATAGTAACAAGTATTACAAGAATGACATTTACCTCATTAAAACACTTAAAAATATCTGATTATTTTTGCATTGTATTTGGAATTGTAAACTGATTCTAAAACCGCATTTTTTTTAATAAAATCGTGTGTCGAATGTTACGTAAACTGGTTTAAATAATTTCCCCATTGCAAAAAAATTGTAAAATTTTTCAAGCAGTTTTTTTTTATTTAAACAAGCTGCTGTTCCAATATATTTATGTGTTCATTTTATTATGGAATTTTGGAAACCTGCCTGTTTTCAAATAGGATACCCTATATATTTTTATAATTATTATTTGATTGCAAGAATTTTGTATAGGAATATTTTTTTTTTTTTATAAAATGCATCACTTTTGTGTTATAAGCTAATCAAAATTACCGAAACACCTAAACAATTCTCCAACCATAAAAAAAATTCAAATAATGTTTCAATTAAAAGTTTTTGGGGTTAAACAAATAGAATGCCCTGTATATTTTCATTTTTTTATTCTCAGATTAATTCTAAGAATCTTTTGTAGAAATCATTCTTATAGAAAATACACTATTTTGAGTTATGAGCAATTAATCAAACTAAACATAACTAAACTGAACATCAAACTAAGAATATTTTCGCACATGCATACACATTTATTGTAATGTGTTGTTATTTTCCATTGGATTATATATTTTTTAGGTTCAAATAAAACTTTAAAAAATAATGCAATTTATAAAACAATAATTCCTATATAAAATTAGGAAAATATAGAATTAATCTCGGAAGTTTTGTTAGAAAAAGGAAAGGTTTACAAATTTCCATTATAAAATGAAAAACATATATTAAGAATATGTTTAAACACAAAAAACTTTTCTTTTGCTGTTGGTGGATTATGGAATTATAATTTAGGTGTTCCAGTAAATTTGGCTATTTTTAGTTAATAGCATCTAAGTAAAAAATGACTCCTATAGTAAATTCTTAAAATAAAAAAAAAAATGTAAAAATCTACAGTCGCTCTATTTAAAAAAGGGTTACCAAATTTCCAAAATAAAATAAACACTCGGTGTATTAAAAACCTATATAAACAATAGCTTGTTTAACGCCAAAAAAATCGTTTGAGACTTTTTTGATATTTCTTACAGTTGGAGAATTATTTAGGTGTTCCGGTAATTTTATCAAACCCTGTATATTAAACCTCCATTGATAATGTAACATTTTGAGTCAAGAATAGTAACGTCGTATCCAAGCATATAATAGGGTACATCCCACAAATGTAGACATTTGAGGATAAACAATAAGTTCATCTAGTTCAAAAGGTTCTCATATTTTCTAAGAAATATTTATTTGGCCTATAGTATTACATATTAATCACAATTGAATGGTTTCTTGTAGCAAACAGATTGGTGTTTTGTTGCTAAAACAAAAAATGATAATCTCGCTGCCTGAAAAAAAAATCCCTATGTTATTACGCATATGCTAGTCTAGAAACTAGTTTTCAGAGATACATCTGCAACTGCGGTGGCTTAAATATTTGATGCGTGCAGAGGAATATATAATACGGTAGCACTTAGGATTCCATTATTCACTAAACCATTAACTAATTTTCACGACGAGTGCAACCATCAAGCGCAACTTCCCACCCAAAACGCCGGCTAATAAACTCCTCAAACTATGTAAACTAAGCACAACTTGCCTTAAAGCATAGAAAAATCTAGTTCACCCATGGTCGTGACTTTTTTACACATACTTTGCTAATTCTAGCCACGATCGTGACTAATCCATCATTCCACAACTGAAAATCGGCGAGTTTTATTGATATAGACAATTTGGACAGGATTTTATTTTCACTGGTTATTATAAATTATTATAGTTGATGACATTTGCATATATTTGAATCAATGCCCAATATACCGGTCAAAATTTCTATTAATTTAAATACAAATTGAATCCTGTATACCGCCAACTATTATAATTACTATTCAAACCGATATTATCGATAAACTCGTTAAGCAGGCGTTCGCGCGCTAAATCAGCTTCTTGCGGTTGTAGATAGGTGGCGTGCTGTAGTAGTAGGGTTTTGTTCCGTGACGGGGCGCCACATAAAAGTGTACCGTTAATATATTTTAAAGATATCAATCAGAATGGCCCGTAAGCCATCATTTTAGTAAGTGTTTGTTAAATATTGAACCCAGGCGGTTGTAGCGCCCATAAGCCGGCCGCCGTAATGGTTGTACCACAAGACATAAATCACTATTAATACATTCTCCTTGAATTAGTTATGCGACAATGGCGACCTTCTTGGCCGACACGAAATGGCCAACTAAGAAAACAACCCCTACAAAACACCCAGCAAACAGTGTTTTTTTTTTCAACTTTGACGTACATTAATACGTAATACTAATAAAATTACCCTTTGTTTAACTGTAGTTTGCTCGGCCATTATTGTCGTTAGTCGTATTTGTTGTTGCATATGGAACTTGTAAAAGCCCGGACTTTCAGTAATAACAAACGAGCGGAGCGCGTTAGTTTAAGGCTATAAATAACCGATGGAATCAATCGAGCCGATGTACAAACACAGAGGGCGCTCGCTCGACATTTTATCGTCACTAAATCACGAAAATATTTACACCGGAATTAAATATAGAACTTAAATAAAGACTTTGTTGCTCTAACCCTATTATAAACCGAACAGTAGCATCACGTTACAGACTATACTCAGTGTCAGTAGGTTACCGACCCACTATGATGGTTGATTTATTCATCATTGGCTTTTCTACATCTATTCTGACCACAAATATGCCAGGAACATTAGATCAAAACATGGTAGACAGGAGGACTTCATCGTTTTTCGGTTATTGTTATAGTATTGTAATAAAACTGCTTTCTCATAACACGAATAGTTTCACCAAAACTTAACTGACGTTGAGGACAACTTTGACCTGGATTCTGATCATTCCGCTATATTAATGATCCTAAGCGAAAGGATAATAAAAAAGGAATATAAACTAACTTTAACTAACAAACCTAGTGGAAAACAGAAAACATTATTTAGGTTAAAACAACGTAACTGCTGGAGGTAGAAGCAGAGAAACTCATTAACACCATCAACATCCAAACTACATCATCGAGTCCAAAAAAAGGAACCTAGACATAAGTTCAACACAGGGTGAATCTTTAGTTAGTTACCAAAGAAAGGTAGTTTTATGCACAAGTTTGAAAAAGTCATTAATGATACCAAACCCTGTCTAACGACCAAATGAGGCAAAATTATATCGCAACATGGCATTGGACTTGATGTTGTTTGGTTGGATGATTCCTGCTAGATGTTTCTGCTAGACGTGCCATATGTTTTTGTTCTATAGGAAGGAGAACTTGTGTACTTTCTCACCGATTTCTACTGCGCGAAATCTGTTTCTTAATTTGGACTCAAATTTGCTAGAGAAAAATGTTGATGACATTTCTTTTAGTTTATGAGAGAAGAAGAAGAAGGACAAGAGGGAGAAGACGGAGAACAATTAGAAGAAAGAGAAGAAGGAGAAGAAGGAGAAGAAGGAGCAGAAGGAGAAGAAGGAGAAGAAGGAGAAGAAGGACGAGAAGGACGAGAAGGACAAGAAGGAGAAGAAGGAGAAGAAGGAGAAGAAGGAGAAGAAGGAGAAGAAGGAGAAGAATGAGAAGAAGGATAAGAAGGATAAAAAGGAGAAGAAGGGTAAGAAGGAGAAGAAAGAGAAGAAGGAGAAGAAGGAGAAGAAGGAGAAGAAGGAGAAGAAGGAGAAGAAGGAGAAAAAGGAGAAGAAGGAGAAGAAGGAGAAGAAGGAGAAGAAGGGGAAAAAGGAGAAAAACGAGAAGAAAGAGAAGAAGAAGGAGAAGAAGGAGAAAAATGTGAAGAAGGAGAAGAACGAGAAGAAGGAGAAGAAGGAGAAGAAGGAGAAGAAGGAGAAGAAGGAGAAGAAGGAGAAGAAGGAGAAGAAGGAGAAGAAGGAGAAGAAGGAGAAGAAGGAGAAGAAGGAGAAGAAGGAGAAGAAGAAGGAGAAGAAGGAGAAGAAGGTGAAGAAGGTGAAGAAGGAGAACATGGAGAACAAGGAGAAGAAGGAGAAGAATGAGAAAATGGAGAAGAAGGAGAAGGAGAAAAAGAAGAAGGAAAAAACGTGAAGAAGGAGGACAATTAATGTGGACAAATATAGGATTGGTCCTAAGATACCGCCATAGGACAAAGAAAAGCGCAGATAATACACTGGCTTTTTGGAGAAAACTCTCAATGCCTCACCCTTGTAAAAACTAATTACTTGTGCGGAAATATGTGGTGTAATAAATTAATTGAAATTTAATGTATTCCATTTCATCGAATCGAGAGTCTTTCTTCGGTCGATCGACAGAGTAAATAGCAGAAAATCAAATTTAGCGAAGTGACTATCGTTTCTCTCCGGGCTGATCCTCGCCGGCCGAATTCGATTCTTGAAAACTTTGCCGGAATTAATTCCGATTCTGGACCGAGTTCTCGTCAAATGCTAAACTAAATCCGGGCTGCTCTCTCTCTTCTTGCGTATATAGTTGAGAGCGACGGGGGGGTGGGGTTGGACGTAAAAAGTCGGATTGCAACTCCTGAAGTGTAAACAGGAATTTAATATCGAGCCCTGCCGTCTCAAATGAACTGTGACAATTTTCATTCACCCCCGATAGGTTCGGTGGTAGCGCAGCTCTGCTGCTGCTGCTGGCTTCGAAAAGGTGTGTCATCACTTTTAAACTTATTATCGAATTCGAAATTGATACCGACGCGAATCCGCGCTCCAAATCCGAGCGTCGAGCTTAATCCCACAGACTGATGGAATGCCAGGAACGGACTCAGGTCGATATCTTACGCTTTAACCATAAATATTTGTTTTGTATTACAAACAAGACCAGCTTTACCATTAGCGCAAGAGTACACACACTCCTCGCTTCGCTCCTCGTGTCCCAAATAAAAGAATTTCTCTGGTTCAAATTCAAATTTATATTGAAGACAGGTACTATTTATAAGCATATTGGTGCAATATCTCATTTTTCAACTAATTATTACATAAGACCCTCAATGTCTAATGAATTTCAACTTTAATTGATTCTCTTGCGCAACCCCTTTAGTAACTAACTAAACAATTAAAAAAAAAACATCACAGGACGAAAACTATGAAAAACGAGCAAGTAAGTGTTAACCTGTTTCTGGCGGGGGGTTAAGAAATAAAAAAACTTATAATTAGAAAAGTTTGTCTGGTGTCGTGCGGATTTGGCGCGTGGTGGAGGCGTGAGACAGGCGCAACCCCCTCCTCGGGGGGTTGCGATTTTTTATGTTAAATTGGAAACCATTAATTTAAACGTCTCTCAGGTTCCTCTCTCAACCTGCGGTAATTAACATTTTTCGCGTCCGAACCATTTAACCTGGGTCTTTTTCCGCTAATCTCGTAATTAAAAGGCACCCAGCAGAAAGAAAGCAAGAAGAGATGCACCTCCCAAATTACGCACTCTTAGGCGGAAAAAATTCATCCTACGTTTGACGATAGCCATCGCGGCAAGTTTGATAATTAAAAATACCTGGTTTAATAGGTGGATAATTTATGCTAATGGCGGCCAGTGTCGATTCGTACTTAATAGCTCGTCTTATCTCATGAATTGGGATCACGATTGCCGCCTATTAGGCGGCTTAATTACCCTAAGTGATTATTGATGGTGAAGTTATCGATGGCAAGGAAAGAAAGCATAATGGTGGGTCATTTCGTTCAAATCCATTTGTTGTTTAAGAGTACACAGTACATTACGGATATATCACATAGCTTAGCGCAAGAGAGAATTATATACCCCGTTGTATTTCCGTTTCCACTACGACATTAACTTCTAAAAAGATCAGTTACATTCTGAGGACTGGACTAAAATAAATAGCCTTTATAAATATTCTTCTGGCCAATTTGTTTCCATTGATCGATATATGGTATTTGATCGACCAACGACGTTGTTTTCATAGCCTCGGTTGTGTCATTGGTTATATCATGGGTTATATGCTTCTTTTCCTCATTCTCATTCTTCTCCTTCCTTCTTCTCTTTCTTCTCCTTCTTCTCTTTCTTCTCCTTCTTCTCCTTCTTCTCCTTCTTCTCCTTCTTTTCCTTCTTCTCCTTCTTCTCCTTCTTCTCCTTCTTCTCCTTCTTCTCCTTTTTCTCCTTCTTCTCCTTCTTCTCCTTCTTCTCCATCTTCTCCTTCTTCTCCTTCGTTTCCTTCTTGTCCTTCTTCTCCTTCTTCTCCTTCGTCTCCTTCTTCTCCTTCGTCTCGTTCTTCTCCTTCTCCTTCTTCTCCTTCTTCTCCTTCTTCTCCTTCTTCTCCTTCTTGTCCTTCTTCTCCTTCTCCTTCTTCTTGTTCTCCTTCTTCTCCTTCTTCTACTTCTTCTACTTCCTCTCCTTCTTCTCCTTCTCCTTTTCTTCTTCTTCTCCTTCTTCTCCTTCTTCTCGCTTTTCTCCTTCATCTCCTTCTTCTACTTCTTCTACTTCCTCTCCTTCTTCTTGGTCTCCTTTTTCTTCTTTTTCTCTTTCTTCTCCTTCTTCTTCTTCATCCTCTCCTTATTCTCCTTCTTCTCCTTCTTCTTCTTCATCCTCTCCTTATTCTCCTTCTTCTCCTTCTTCTCCTTCTTCTCCTTCTTCTCCTTCTTCTCCTTCTTCTCCTTCTCATTCTTCTCCGTCTCCTTGTTCTCCTTCTTCTCGTTTTTCTCCTTCTTCTCCTTCTTCTCCTTCTTCTCCTTCCTCTACTTCCTCTCCTTCTTCTCCTTCTCCTTTTTCTTCTTCTTCTCCGTCTTCTCCTTCTTCTGCTTTTTCTCCTTCTTCTCCTTCCTCTTCCTCTTCTCCATCTTCTAATTTTAAGACTATTTTTCAATAGAATATTGTTTCAATCGAAGACTATGAAGGCGCACAGCGAGTTGTTGGTTCAACATAAAGTTTGCACTCGACTTAAGCAATACGAAAAGCATAAGCAAAGTTATCCGAGATATCCGGACCTTTCTCCGGATTAAACTGGTTTTCAATTCCTCATTTACGGCCCCGGGCGGCTTCCAGTTGAATTTAACCCGACCCATAGCGTTACCATGACGATTAATGACAAGGTTTTATAGTTCTGGCGTTCAGTGCCGCAATCTAGGAGTCGCGAAACAACCTCCGCGTTAAGGGGTAACACAAAACCTTCCATCGCACGGATCGTAGGGGGTTGTGAACGGGCGAGGAGTAGGGGATGAGGCGGGGAGGGTGTAAAAGGAACGTAGTGGCGGATTCCGAGACTACACCGGGGATAATATAATTCAAATTAAATTCTTTTGTTCGGGCATTAGTGCCTTAGCTGTAAAATTGCACTTTACGTATTCCGTCAGCTTTTAATGCCTAGGCGAGGCCCTTCTTCTTCTTCTTCTTATTCTTCTTTCGTTCGCTTTGCCGGCTGGAAGCTCGAGCGTCACGGTCAAAGGTCTTCTTTGCACGTGAGCCGACAAAGAGACAGGCGCGCATGAAAAAAAGCTATTTGTATTATGGAAGTCGGGAAAATGGGCCCTGCCTTTCATAACTTCGGAGATAATGGAAACTAGAATGGGTTGTTTTCTTTAGTTTTCCCCTGACGTTCCCGTCCTCCGAGTTTAAGTCGGATATTATACACAGGGCATTCAGTTATTATACTTTACGAGGAGAAACAATCGTCATTGTGTTGGACTGTATTCAAGTTGATCAGGTTTTCACGTGTAACGTCTTTCCCAAAAGCTTGAATTACATTACTCTACTTTTGTCCAAGTTTCCGTCCATTTTTAAAACTAGATTCGCAAAATAGAGTTTTCTTTTATGGATTTTCTTCTGAATTACATTATCGAAAGTTAAATGCAGCGCATTGAGCTTTGAAACTTGGACGAAACTAGTATACTGTCTCCAAAACTATTGAGTTACAAATATGATGTATTATTTGTAAATTAATAGTTTTGGAGACAGAAAAATGTGGGTATATAACAAACATAGAATAACTTAATACCACGCAAATATCTAAAAATAAATTGTTGGTATTCAACATTATATGTTATAATTATTAAGAAAGCTCCAAAGAAAATTTCAGTTTTTCTTTGTAATTATTTATTCGACAATAAATTTACAATAAACTGATGAATTCGTGGAAATAGATATTGTGAATATGCGTTGAATAAGAACAGAAATTTGTGTTTTTTTTTTGTTGGTCATTGTGTTTAAACTTCGCTTTTTTCAGTACATTCACCTACACTCAAAAGTTCGTCGATTATTTTAAATGATAACAATTAAAGAAAGGAATATAAGGCAAATGAATATGACAATTATTTCCGTTCTTATCGCGAAGTTGTGCTATAATTCGTTACAGCGATATTTTTCCTAAATAACCTTCTTTACAGCCTTTGTTACAGTGAAATTTACGAAAGCAGAAAAGCTAATCTGTAGACGAGCTCTTAGACGCTCTCATATCCAAACCTAGGGCAAAAAAGTCCTACAGTTTATGTAGAAATGATTCGGGAGCATAACGGACTTTACTTTAATATCTTTTCGTTAGTGGTTTCCCAGTTATAGGCCTTCAAAGATAGAGCTCAATAGTTTTGCAATCGATAGTAGTGACCATGATTCAACAATTGGGTAAACCGACTACTACTATAAATCGAACGAATGACCATCACAAGAAATAATCTAACAGAAGGTCACGATCATCTTCTACTAGAAAATAAGAGTAATTATCTTTTTGTACTTCGTCGCAACGCTGTAATTTCAGTAAAAAAGAAACACCGTTTCAAGTATTTAAGGAATCGACCTTTAGTATCACGTTATATTTAATAACAATGGTAACATCCGCCGGCATGTTTCTACTGTTAGAAAAGCGACAAAAAATACTCAGACACACACACAGAGACGGTACATGTGGTTGTTAAATTGACGAACAGACGCTACTGGTTTTCATCCTTAGTTCACACCACCGCCGCGATGGCGTTACTAGCGACAACCACCACCACCACTGTGAAATAATGAGGACGGGTAGTGACAGATGGTTTTTGTTGCCCAACATCTGGCCAAAGTATATTTTGATATACCCGTCGTCCGACTATGG
Source organism: Melinopterus prodromus (assembly GCA_964023965.1). NCBI lineage: Eukaryota > Metazoa > Arthropoda > Insecta > Coleoptera > Scarabaeidae > Melinopterus > Melinopterus prodromus. The sequence goes on from OZ030390.1 coordinate 102,769,800, forward strand.
GTGCCCTTTTTTACGATTTTCATTAAATACGACTTGTCTCGAAGAATTGTCGACGGTGTCACATGTGGGAACAAAGTTACGGAGGACAAACTTCTGTTGGAGTGAAATAAGGTCAAAGTAATAATAAGCTTGAGTAGATTATCATAAGTACTGTTATAAAATAAATTTTATTGACTAAAGTATGATGCATAGGAATTACGAGACAACTACCATTTCAGTAAAATAATTAACAGATTGGAGAACTTGTCCAGTAAGAGAGAACAATTCTAATTACCCGAGCTCACATTCGGAATATTCGACAACCCACTTTTGGTTTTAAACCCTGTACGGTCTATTCACATTGAGCACGCGATACTACTATAATGACGAATAACTGTTTTTTCTTTATATCTTGTTGTACGTAGTTTTTTCTACTAAGGCCTCAGTTTTACCAATTTATAGTAATATAAAATTCATAAATGTCATAATATACCGATAAAGAACACTGGGCACGTATTCGGAAGTTCATAAATAAATGCCAAGGAAAACAGAATTGTTATTGAAATTATAAATACATTTAATCGTTACTTAAATAATCAATAAACGCAAATTATGCCTTGTTATATTTCTATAGCAATACATTATAATTGTCGTATTTAAACAAATTTTTCTACTTTGCATTCACAATGCACACATTGTCACACTGTTTTCGGTGCTACAATTTACAAATTGTAACATCGTGTTTACTGACTTTTTTTCCAAGATTTGTACACACTGACACAGTACACATTGATTGTTGATATCAAATGCCATATGTCAAACGTACAACACATAACCACACACACCCTCTTTTTAATCGCTTGCTATCGCTTAAACTGCGAAATATCAATATTCTATACATATTTAAACATACGTGTAGCCTGCTATAGTGTGGCCAAAGGATTGGGGCTTTCTTAGTTTTGCTGTGTTCCTCAAAATACGCCAGCATGACATTTCGGTGATATTTTGCGACTCGGGTAAGTGATCGTCATCATTCCTTTCAACTAAACATCAAATCTCCTTTTCATATATAATTCAAGGACAACATTTACTTTAATAAGGTATTATGCGAAGATCAAACCTACATAGGAGATATGAACGATTTTAATTACTGCTGCGAGATTGTATATGCCGAATAAATGGTTTATTGAATATCAGCATACACGTAGGAAGCTATAGTACATTTAAAGTGGTGAGGATTTCTTAGTTTATGTAACGTATCACATGTAATTTTACTAAGTTTAATTTATTCTAATAAATTGTTACACCGAAATTCGAATTTGGTCTTAATTATAAGCCAGTGGTACTAGGTTAGAAATTTGCTATTAAATGTTAACCGTTATAACAATTCTTTAGTAAGTGCTTATTCTTTGAAGTAATTAATCAGTTACCGCCAAACACGTCTATTCAGAATATTATACTTCTGAAACCAATCTTTTAAAGTTACTTTTTAGGTTATGTTTCATGTATTTATCACAGTAGGGTTAAAAGCGTTGCCCCAAGCTCCATTATGATCATAGTTGTGACCTCGCTGATTATTTATTAAAACTTGTAGGCTAAAGTAGAGTAAGATTATTCACAATTAGATTTTGTTATGATTTTATTCCATCCTTACGAAGTTGACAGTTAAGCGAAGTAAAAGTCGAATTACAGTTGTCAGTTTTTAACGCATTCAACGGATTTTACACTCTAAAATTGCGCACAATAACGCAATTTTATGTTGTACATAACTAAAACATTCGATGAATTCTCGGAAGAGAATTACTCGACCACATAAAATATAATATTGCATAAATACGCGAAGAATGTACAGCCTATCGATAACCGAATACACGATTGATTGATTGATTCTATACACACTACCGAGTTACATAGATACGTGAGTGAAATAACTGTTGAGGTTATGTTGTATTGAATTCCGGCGGTGCTGAATGATGCCTGTCTGAAATATGCAAAACTTATCGATCGCCGGCAATAAACAGTTCTAGGAAATGTACCGTCAATTACGTGATGACATAAAAGAAAGAAATCACGCGAGGTATTTTGTTATTTTGTCGCGTGAGTATGCGTTTTTCTACAGAGAAGGTCGTCGTACGTGGGCCGCTTGATCGCTTGTGTACTCGATATTTATATCACCCGGTTTTTTTAACCTCTAAATTTTTGCGGGGGCGGAATATCAAAAGAAGATCGACGGGCGATCATTTTTTAATTCGAGCCGTCACGCCGAGTGAAGCCCAAATTTCATATACGATCGCTTTTTTTTCTAAAGGCGTCGTCGTTTTTTTGTGTATCGTAGGTTCTTTATTGGAATTTATTGGATGTTTTTTTTTTTGACGGGGAGTTTTAATATGTAAACCGTTAAGGGATGATACGAGTGATACCTTCCGACGTTCGTAATAAATTTATAATAGGTACAACCGTCTTTTTTTTTCGTTAGATGTCACATGAGAAGAAGAACAAAGAAAAAAGGAATCAACCGGTTTATTTCAATTTGCGATGATGTATAGTGCCGAAAAGTGCCTTGTTTCGAGATATTTAGGTTATTTAAGGGAATAAATAAATGAATAAATAAATAAATAAATGTGACCTGGACTACGTAAAGGGGGTCTATGTATCAAGAAGTCGATTGCAATATGAATAGAAATATAATTCGTGGAAGCAGTTCTTTGCAAACTTCAATCGCGTTTTTCTCGAAAACGTGTCTTGGCACTTAAACCCGGTTTCCGTAGTCCAGTCCACATCTGGTGTTATTTCTTAAGCCCCGTTCAAATACATATCTGCAAGTATCAGTACGGAAAAATCGGAAAAATTTGTCACGATTTTTTTTGCATCAATATCTATAAAACTACCAAACTTAGAGCGAAAGATTTGAGATATAAATTAATCATGGTTTTCGGAACGACCCCTCTGTTGTTCTCATATGCCCCTATATGCGTTCTCATATGCTTTTTAACATTGGCACTTTGTGCACAAGCATAGTCACATTTGTTGGATTTTAATGGTTTCTCGTCTTGGAGCGTTACGCACGCGTGTCGTCTGTTTTACTGAACCAGAACTTTCGAATTTTGTAATATTTGACGAAGTAATATTTAACCATTAGGACACGTTGTTATCTTGTGCAGCGCTCCATGTTTACTAACTGCCATCTGTCTCTGTCTATCGACCTGTCTCACTTGTTCACGAATCGTATCATAACAGCCAAAATAGCGCACAATTCGAATCTTGCAGTACTAGTATCAGTCCGTATCATGCCAAACTCTTTACCAATTTGAACAATTATTGATGTGGACATCAGCAATACAAATACTTTAGAAAATTGTTAATATAAAATTATATGTTAGAGATACATGATCACTTGCGGATAATGTTGTAAACTTAAAGCAGATAAAACACAAAATCTAACAAACGTTTTAATAAAAACATAAATTTTATTTTATCGTTTTACATTAAATTGCAATTGATCATTCAGTAGTTATATTTGTGGGTTTCTATTGTATTTCGTGATCTGAAGTTGTTCAAGGAGATCCATTTTTGGACCTTTAGTGCATTTATGCAATAGTTTTTTACGCTATTTTTTATCTATTTTATGGCACTTAATAAGACCGTTAATATTTTTACTTGAACTTAACGTCACTACTTAGAAACAATGACAGAAATATTTTAGTGAGGTTAATAAGTAACGTTTTCAATGACAATTATAACTAAACTCCAAATACAATTTATCAAAACTGTTTCGTAACTGTTATTAATGACAACAGGTGATGAACTTTTGCCTATGCTCGTCGAATTCCGTTCGTCACACGAAAAATGCCCTAATTACGAAACGTCGAAAACGATGCGGCGACCCGACCCGACCGTCGAACAAATAATAACAATTGTGCGCGCAAATTAAACGTTGCCCGTAGTCGCTGTCGTTTTGCAGCTGTGATTTCGGCCGCAACCCGTTCATTCCGAGCGTGTTCCCTCGAAAACGCTAATAATGTATCATTATGTCGTCCGACAACAATCAAGCCTCAACCCGGCTTGTATTTCGAGTGCTGTACAACTCCAAAAAGCGAGAGAGAAAAAAAAAAAACTCTTAAAACCGTTCCAATTACGGACGGTTAAATTCTTTAAATTTCGGCCGGCAGTTACATATTTTTAATGCGAATTCGAAATGCCTCTCTTTCAAAGGGCTTTGCCGTTGAAGGGACGCTTTGAAGTTACACGCATACGCATAAATATATTACGTTATTTCCGACAGTATGTGGAGGGGGAAGGGGGCTTTAATGAACGCAGAGCGTACGAACCAAAAGGAAAACAGAACGGAGAGCCGGATGAGAGAAACGGGCGATGTGGAAAATATTTTTCGCTGAAATTATATGTAGGTACTGGTATTAGGTTTCCTTGTTAGGGATAATAAGAGTTGTGTATGGATACACACACTTTTATTGGTATAAATTGTGAAATATATTTCGAAAATAAAAATATTAAAAAAATACGATCAAAAATGAAAAATCTTTTGTTGATACCAAAACGGTCATTAAAACAATTTATTTGGGGCGGATTAAAGCAGCAAAGAGAGAGTATTTCTTGCCGCACACTGTACTTGTGACTTGACATTATATCGTTGTACTTTTGGAATATGTAGACAGTTTCTCCTCATACTTACTCAAAATGAATTCCTGTTTATGTTTAGAATGTAGTACATACAATTTACTTATGCTTGATTTTTTCTTGCCAAAAATTGCGTCGTGCTTTAAATTTTTTATTACATCCAATGGATTTTTGTTGTGTTTTAATATGGCTACTTGAAAAACAGTAAACAACTTAAGTAATTTTTGAGGATTATAATTAATTGTACTAATAAACCAAAAAAATATTTTGCTAATCTTCGTGATAAGAATTGCTGAACTATTGTTTTTGGATTGTATGGCATGTGTGCCTAGATATTGCAAGGGACCGAATGACTTTAGACGAAAAAAAAACAGTTTTAAAACTCTGAAATTACCCACAATGACAAATATTCTGTTAGTAATGAAGAAGCGAGCAACATGGTTTGCGAAATGTCAGCAATTAATAATTCTGATGCATGGCCATAACACGGAATCACTTTATTTTCAAATATCATTACTACTAGTACCAAAAATTGTATCAACGCAACCTGAAAATAAAAAGACAGTTCCGAATATGATGATGTAGAAAGTAAAGTATACAAGGTGTCTCACGGAAGTGGTACATTAGAAACTTTATCATGTTCTACTATTTCTGGAAACTTAAAATTTTGGAACCATACTTTACTCGATCTGAGCTCTCCATCTAAAATATTTCATCAACTTTGTTATTTTAAATGGAATAATATATTTAATTTTATTTTTGGTTTCTACGTAACAAAATGCATCATTTTTGATAATGTTTCCCTATACCTAAATAGCACAATCTTATAGTACCTGGCTTATAATCGCAAATAACAATTTTCAACATGGCGCAGTCAGGTAGAACTTAGTTATCATCACAATTAAATATAATGAATAATTTCCACAATAACATAGGATAATTTTACTTAAATGGAAACTCCATCATAGTGCAGTTGTTTAACAATCCATCCATCCAGCATTTGTTATTATTAATTTGAACTTAAACTGTGACGAAGGCCACAAACAAAACCGATATATTACCACGGCGTATTTCCATGGGAAACTACGCGAAACCATTACGTGAACTCTAATGAGAAACTTTGCAAATATAGGACGCAAAACAAACAGCAAATTGGAGCACGTTCCGAGGCGCCATCCTCCCCCCAAAATGGAAAGGCATTATTTCCAATTTAAGGAAAGTAATCCCGAGATATCTAAGACGTGATCAGCGAGGTAAGCACCCTTTGTAAATCTTCCTCCATATACCTTATTCTATTACTGTTTATTTATCGTAAAACGATTTTATTGCGGCCATTGATAAACTCCCTCTGATAAAGAAAAGTATTATTCCCCGTGCGGGTAAACTTTTGCCTCACCACCGGTGGAACTCTGGTATCGTAAAGTATTGAAATTTATTCTACTTATCTTTGCGCGCCGTAAAAAACCGGAGGAAGCCAACTTATATGCTAGTCTTTATAAATCGTTTAGTTATTAAAACAAGCCGCCATATCGCAGTCTCGAGGGCCGACAGTATAACACCGCCTTGCAACGTCTTTTTTCGCTTGAAAGCATGAAAGTTTATTCCTACCCTCTGTACTCTTGCATCTAGTTGTGAAATATGCATACAGGTCTCTCTAGTGTCCTCTATATTGCACTCTACTTACTGTTTCCTCTAGCGAATTATAAATAACAAAGTTTTCCATGTACATAGCAATAATTTACCACGCTTTTTATAGCCCCATGTACTCCACCCAACTTCTGTTTCCACTTACAAATGTATTCGCCGCTTTCTCATAGCTAGGTACTCACCTAATCAAGTAAGTGGCTATTTTAGTTGTTTGTACCTAGATTCGGTGTGATTTTTTAATACGACACTTTTAAGATGCTGTTAAAACTTAAAGCAAAGAGAAAAATTACCAACAATAAACTACAGATAAAAAAACTCGCTCCGTAACTTCGGGAGTTTAGAGCGCTCGTTTTCTTTTTTGAGACGTTGGCGGACTTGATCCCGTAAATTCGAATAAAAACTTCGGTAATTAAACAAAAAGAAACATTCGCGAGGACGGGCCAGGTGGCGCCAACTTAATACCCGGTCGTTTTTCTGAATTTTCACGCCCCTCCTAAAAGAGTGATCGTAAAAAAGGGTAACGTGCGAAACGACGTTGACCGGTATTAAAAATATGAAAAAGAGTCCCTAGTTTTCGTTTCGGTACCTTTATAGTCGCCTTCATAACTTTGATGATTTAATAAATAATAAAAAGTATGTACCATATAAAAATACCTAATAAATTGTTTTTACTTGCATAAAATGTGCTTGTTATTGCTCAAAATCAGCACATTTAGTCGTCACAAAACACGTAAACGTTCCAATTCGTACAGTTTTTGCGTTAATGAACGGGAGTGGAGTAACCAGAGCGCGCTCCGTCTACTCGGAACGTTGTTCCCGAACATTGTCCAGTACATAAATAAAATAGGTTATAAAAGTTAACAATAACTTCAGTAATATTGTAAGGGATTATTCCGGCATATCCCTTCACCATGACGGCGCAGTAAATAAACCAACGGAACGGATCAACGTAAGCTTTGCCCGGCTGACTGACGGTGTAAAATAACTTTATTGATCGTGAAAACTCGGTTACTCACAAGAAGAACTCCTTCCCTAAATCCTAACCTTCTACGCTTACACTTAACGCCGTTTACTAAATCTTTTCGAAATATGGACGTTATTGAAGATTCTGATAAGTATTCTATTATATCGGGTGATTCATTTTCGAGCCTCACCATGGGGATCTCGCTTATTAGTAGAGATTAGAGAGATTATTGGTAGGGATTTCACTGCGCTCCTTGTTAAAAAGTACCTCTAGAATGTTTTTGTTTCAAATGTCTACCTACATTTGGCTTTGAGGCTCGAAATTGAATCACCCGGTATATATACAATAAATTCGTTTAAAGTGTGGAGGGAAAGGATGATGTTGAACAAGATGTCTCCATTATCTTACGTAGCTAAAATGCCAATCTTTTGGGGGTCTGTCGTGTCGTAGCGAGTTGTAACAGTCGAATTTTGAAGGAGGGGAGGGTTGAGGCATTTATTCGTCGGCAGTCATGCGTCAGCTTTATTTTCTTGACATCCCGGAAAAGGAGAAATTCAATTTTAGACTTTCCCGTCCTCGTGTCTGAACCACCAGCAGCAGCAGCAGCAGCAGCAAAAGTTGTGCTTCGAACGGAGAATGGGAAAAACTACCCAGTACCACCCCTTAGTCGGTATATTCTGTCATCGTAAACGCGAACAAATTTCCTTCTAAATGTGTATGTCTAAAATATCGTAATATTTGAATTTCGCGCTATTTTGGCTGTTATGATTCGATAGATATTTCTACAATTTTCGGTAGAAAAAATGTTCCAAATTCATCCACTGTGAAACGAATAGTCGAAAATTTTTATAGTACTGGTTCAGTAAAACACACGAGACGCACTCGTAATGCACAAAGACGAGAAATCATTAAAATACAGCAAATGTGACTATGCTTGTACACAAAATACCAATGTAGGTAGGGATTTTTCTTCCTCTCATTAATGTACTTTTATTGTACCCCGTATCTCGTATACACTCAAGCCTGCTTAATTAGAGCGAGTTTTCGGGTCGTTTCGCAGCGCGCATACACTCGCCGTAATGACCTGCATTTATTTCCCTCATGTTGGTAATTTTATATGGCCGAGGTTGGTATAAATAATGACTGGGACGTACGTATCTTCGCACGCAATGCGTTCTCCCTGACAGAGAATTTGTATTTTTTATTCGCCGCGAGGGGTGAAAGAAAGAAATAACGAACAAAAAAAACACGTTCCTAAAACGTACATACATTACTTCCGGTGCTGGTTTCATTTTTCGTCGTCTTGTTTCATTTGTATTTTAGTTGACAGTTTGGCCCGCTCGTACGTGATTCTAACGTTTTCTCGCGCGAGAAATGGTGACGTTGTCGGATGGGTGTCGGTTTCCAAGGTTTTTCCAAAAACTGAGTTATTGCATAGCTTAAGAAAATCTTTTACCCAAACGCTCAACTAATATATGAACAAAAAATACATAAAACCCCCATTATTTATGGTCATAATAAGACTGTCGTTGGGAGCTTAAATGTCAACTATCACGAAAAGAATTCTGCTTTATCGATCGCGGCGATAATGACAGTTATTACGGCCGCGATTGTTTACCGTTGTCGAAGATTTGTTGCGTGTTCTGGTCGCATTGGCGCGATCGGGATTAAGTGATATAGAACGAGGGCCGGGCGTCATTAAAAACTCTCGATTTGGCGAAATTGAAAGAAAGGCAGTTCGGCGAAGGGTTACGCGGTCGGCCGCGAGAGGGCGCGCCGATCCCGGCCCGAATCGAAACCAGAAATAAATAAACCGATGAATGGGTTTCAATTATGATCCGTTGACGTGTGTACAGCTCCGAATGTGTCGGTGGCATGCGATACTGTTGCGGTTTATTTAAAATAGCCAACGCTGGTAGTTTAACGTCATGTAATATCGGCGTCGGCGTCAATACGATCGAGAAATAGATGAAAACAATTAGGAACGAACGATTACTAACTAATTATTCAGTCAAATAACATATTTTTTTGAATAAACGTCTTTCGGTTAGAGTTCCTGTTCAAAATGGACGACTTCCGGTTCAAAATAGACGACTTCCGGTTTGACTTCCGGTCCGAAACGGCCGACTTCCGGTTCAAAATAGCCGACTAGGGTTCGTTGGCTTTTTCACTTCCGTACCTAGGTTCGGGTGGAGTGAAATAAGTTCAAGGTCGTTTAAGCTGCCCCAGTACCTACTACATGCGTTACTGTGAAAACGCCATTTGACATTTCAATGACAATTGATTCTAATGACGTCCCAGGAAGCAAATATAATGAATTATTTGGGAACGTAACTTCATTTCGATCGTACTGTATGTTCAGTTATCGCACAGAGTTAAATAATTATAAGAATTACGTCTACATGGTGTAGAATCATTTGTTTAGTGATTTTAGTCAAATTTCCACATGGGCCACGTAATACGACGGCCCAGGTGGCGTCACAACGTAATAGCCGGTCGTTTTTCTGAGTTTTCACGCAAACTGACGTAAAAGAACAGCCGTAAAAAGGGAATATGAGAAACGGGTGTTGACCGGTATTAAGAATATGACGTACAGCACCCGCAGTTTTTGTGAGCCCTTTACTTCTAATAGAAATATATGATTCTCAGTTAGGCCTTTCTTTTTGCAGGACAAATCCCAGGTTTTTAGGTTTCTTATGATAATATTTTCGTATGCGTTTCCCCCAAATTGTTCATACGAAAATCTATATACAGCGTGGATCATTTTTATCTTAACATTTGATTATCCTGAAAAGTACAGGTTGTAGCTTGATAACTGAAGGAAATAAACGCTGTAGAGAAGAGCAACGAAGAAACTACAAAGAGACTACAGAGGGACTACATGGAGACTACAAAGAGACTACAAAGAGACTACAAAGAAACTACAGAGAGACTACAGAGACTACAAAGGAACTACAGAGACTACAAAGGGACTACAAAGAGACTACAAACGGCTCTTATTAATTTTCAGGTCTGGCCATACAAAAAGAAAGAATTAAACTGAATGAACAAACATTTGGCTAATATATAACTTTATTTTGATTCTTTCGGTAGGTACTTAAAGATATAGGAACGATTATTAATCTAACATATCGCAAGAATAAACACAAACATCGTTAATCATCATCATGGGACATTCTTTACTAACTCCTTCCAGACTTATTATTATTAATGGTCGATGTTTGGATACACTTAATACGTTCTTATCTTTTATCAGGTTGTAGGGAAAATGTTATTGTCGTTTGGAATATCTAGGGCGCATGTTATCGGAATTAAATTTGAATAATATTTTCCCGATGTGTAGGTACGATCTAAAATACACATTACATGGGGAAATGTTCGAAAGAAGTGGAGAGCATTATCGCAAACCACTCTACGGCCAACTCGGCTACGCTATAATTACGGCAGTTAGGAAGCAGTTAACTTTTCCGCCGGTACATTTTATTAATTACAATTATAGGACATTACGGGTCAGATTGATGGGCTTTTTTTGCGCCGACTGGACGGTAAAAATCCCTAACGATCTAACGCAACGCAGACCATTACATTACGGAGGCACTCTACGACTGTTATCCGCTGAAATGTGCTGTTGGAAGAGTTCAAAGAAATTTAATTCCTAGAAAATACGACTAATTGACCCGCAGGGGAAAAAAGTAGCTGAACCGTGAGCATGGAAGTTGCTCGCGCTCGCGAGTGTGATAAAAACTATCTAGCCTGCTTGTCACCAAAGTTGACATTGATTATATTAATGATGGTGCGTAGCACCGGACGCGGTAATGACGGCTTTTTGCTATAACCATTTTCGCAACTTTCGTAGCAAAGTAATTATTTTAAACTTTTAAACTTCTTTGTACAGTAAAAATGTTTTGAGGTTGGGGAAGTATGCTTGATTATGAAGGATTTCACAAAAAGATTCCACGTTCTAAAAAATATGGTGACGTTTAGGATTATGGAGAACCGCTGTAAGAAATTATTATTGGAATAATTCGTCTCACTGTTACGACATGTCACAATTTTTGCTTTTTCGAAGCAGGCTTGTCTCTGTTTCAGCCAACTCTGGCTGAAAGTCGAGTACGTAATATATATTATATCAAAGCAGTGAACAAAAATAAAAACAAAAACACTGTAACTTTATTTTTCTATAACAACAAACAACAAAACCTTCTCCCAATTAGTCGTTATAAGTAACATGTAGAATATAGAGTGTTATTTTTAAATTATTTCCTTTCTCAAGATATCTCTATGATATCAAAATAAATTAAAGAATACCGAGAAATCATATTATTTTGAAAAGGTTTTCCGGTAATAGTGTAAAAATTGGCCCCAAACCCGTGGATATAAAATATTATCGAAAATAATAAACATTAAAATTGTGAAGTTTATTTAAAGAATTTTTGTAACACTCAACACCATCTTAGTAAGCGTGTCATTTAAAAACAATCCTTTTTTAACAACAACAAACTGTAATTATTATTAGATTTATATTTAGGCTGTTCTTACATTTTTAAAGTAAAAATCATAAAACTTTTGATTTACATATCCTACAAAAACTATTTATACAAATTTGTAACACATTTTTCATGATTTCGTGTTCGAAAAATATGAACATCCTTATTGAATAAATAAATCTGCATGTGTCAAAAAATTCTTGAACACGTCGATTTTTAATTATCAAAAGACACATTTACATCAAATTCAAGTATCAACCTTCAAATGTTTAGAAGTTTTATGACCAAACTTAGAGCTGAAAAGCTTTTGGTTCAAACGAGTCCAAAGGAACTGGCTATTTACTCTTAGCATTTTTCAACGATTTTGCAAATGAACCGCCATTTCTGTAATTGCGTCAAAATAGATAAATAATAAATTAAAGTAATAAATTTTGAATAATTTATGTCTATAACATTTTTTGGTAAAATTAATAGTTTAGCTGCAGGAGCAAATTCTATTTGATCGAAATCGTGGCTGCATTAATAGTAGGTAGCCAGGATATTTTGAAACTTTTGGCAGTATTCAGAACGTCAGCGGCTGCGAAACGTCAATTCAACAAGTAAATGCATGGAGAATGCGATGAGGAGGAGAAACACGCGCGCACGTACGCTATGTGAAACACTATTGAAACAGCCTGGTGTTTTCATGGTGTTTACAAAGTCAATGTATATTTCGAGTGCGGATAGTAATGTTGTTATGCATTTTTCAAGGATTTTGCAAATGAGCCGCCATTTCTGTAATTTCGTCAAATAGTTAAATAATAAATTAAAGCTAAGGAAATTTTTTATAATTTATGTCTATGACATTTTTTGGTAAAATTAATAGTTTAGCTGTAGGAGCAAATTCTATTTGTTCGAGATTGTGTCTGCATTAATATAGGATTTTTTGACAATACCTACTGTCAAATCCTGGCTAATTGTTTTATTTTAATGCAAACACGATCGATCTCGATCAAATAGAATCTCATGCAGCTAAACTATTAATTTTATATATTGTATGATAAAGTCATGTGGCTGGCCACATCAGATTTTTTTTATTTTTTGGAAAGCGGCTAATAACCATTTTCGAAAATTTTCAAAAAATATGTTAACAAACTTTCAGGATTTCAGGTCTACTATAAGGTTCTTAGGACGTTGGTTCAGCTAACATAAATTAGTAAAAATTGCCAAAATTGCACTTTTTAATATTTTGACCTCAGTTTTTTTCGAAAAACTTACACGTTAGGATTTTTTTTAGTCCGGATTCCTATTTAGGAGGAATAATTCTATCAAAATAGCATTTTTCCATTCCATTCAGAATATACATGTTCCCTGAATATACATGACCCCAGAATATACATGACCCCAGAATATATATGACTTCTCAATGTCTTACAATTTTGAATTTTCTTTTCTTCGAAAATGTTCTGATGTGAGGCCATAAAATGTTTTCGCAATCAATTAAATTAATACAAAAATTATCGACCCTAATTAAAAATAGAAGTGTTTGAAAGTCTTTTAAAATATCAACCCATCTCATGTTTCCATTCTATATGAGCGCACTGTATAAAGAGCATGTTTATGACTATAGAAAATTAAATTTTATCTAGTTTTTTTTTTATTAATAATTAAACGTTTAAGTAAAATTTGTGAAATAGTCTTATTGCACTACAATATTCATACACTTTTTTATGCTGATAAAAGACGATACTCGTAATTATTTAACCAGTTGAAATAAGTTGCAATATGAAAAAATATAGGTTTCCACTGAAGTGGTTTTATCAAAAATACCTTCTAGCATAACCACATCTTGGAAATTGTTAACTCGTGCCGAAAAAATGTTTCAGATTTTAGCGCAAATATGTCCTTTTGGGTCCCCTGAACAGTTAACATCACTTTCTACCACAGACTTTTTTATATTAGCATTTTATTCCACCAACAATGACCTACCCATACTATACCATGGAGAGTGAACATGTTTACCCTTCAAGCGTCGTTATTCTTTACGATTTCTGATCTTTCGACGTTCCATAGGAACGCCAAGGGAACACGTGTTGGTTGGCCTGTGTACTTGGTCGGTAATCTCGCCTTTCCTTCCAGTATAACGCTATGCAAATATATCTTTTTCATGAGGTGGTGAATTTCGGACGCTAAGAAAACAAGAATTGGTCCTCTGGGACGTCTGAAGAAAATTTCCCTGCAGGCGCGTAGAAAGCGCGCGCGGTTTCGCTACCCCAAGCTTAGGGGCGGAAAAAATGAAAACGGGGAGCCCTACGAAACGGTTTCTACGTATTAGAAAGATAAAATAGAATTTGGTCTGTGTCAATATTTAGTAACTAAACTACATACATAAGTTAGAAGGATTGAGCGACAATGTTATAAGAATGTATCAAATTCTAGCGTAAGGGCTGGTAATTTCACCTGTTTGGGGTGGGGTGATGATTAAGCCAGAATTTACTTATGAAAAAGCGGGATAATTTAATTAGCTTAAAGATATTAATTGTCTAACCGTATTTACTTCAATTAACTAAATATTCAATCTTGTAAATAAATATTGTTCGATATAAGATATACTCAAATGTTACCTGCCTGAGAGATATTGTACAGTCAAACAGTGATGCATGCTCTGTTCTCAAGGAAATAAAACCTGTAGAGAAGAGCAATGAAGAACTACAAAGAGACTACAAAGAGACTACAAAACGACTACAAAGAGACTACAAAGAGACTACAAAACGACTACAAAGAGACTACAAACAGACTACAAAGAGACTACACAGAGACTACAAAGAGACTGAAAGATGCTAAATGAATTAAGTCGTCAATTTTTGTTGATTAAAATTAATAATTTATATTTTTCTTTATAATAAAATCGCTAATTTCTTTATGACACTAACATCACTAAATAGTTAGCGACACCAAAATCTTTTATGTTATTTTGTAATATTTTTCTTAATTAGGTACAATAATAGGATATTCATATTATGTAACGTGCTGTTTTAGCTAATAATCAGACATATCGACAGGTACTTAAACTGACTATATAGTAGTTAATACCATAGAGGGGTTCCTTGCAGAAATCCGCGGTAATACCCCCCCAACAAAATTAATTATCAATCGAAACATGATTAACGTCAAAATTAAAGCATGTCAATTAGTATTGCTGATTGATTGGTTGGCTTGCGGCTTGCGGATTCAGTCTTGCGGTCTACCAATATCAGAATGCATCCACTAAAATATCTCCACCGGAAGTAACTCATTTCATATCGTACCATGCATCCCTTTGAATCATTTTACAGCCAGAAGAGGGCAGCACTCACCGCGGAAGATATCTTCGGTTAAACGCTGCGTTGGAATTCTTTTTGTGGTGCCGCTCCGATGAAAAATGGATCGGGATAATTTGACATGCTATCCTTAAACAGGATATCTATAGGCTATTGTCAGCTCTGGCTCGGGCGACAGTGTTATTAATAACGCGCTTTATTTTTATACGCACTTCTGTTTTCGGACGGTTCAGCGCTATTTTAGGACGCTACTATGGATGGAATGGATTAAAAACAAGCTTTGTGCAAAATAATTTCTTCGAATACAATAAATAACAAGACCTGAATCGTCGATATGATTAAATTCAGCGAGGAACTTCTATACAAACGATTATTATTATTACAATTGTAAAATGGATTTATTAGAACAATTGGAAATTGGGAAACATAAAATAAATAATGTATAAATAATAAATAATTTCTTTCACTTTCGCATTCTTAATAATATAATAACTAAATTCAACAAAAGATGAAGAAACAATAAATCCACATGAAACTTTTGCTGTTATGTTTTGCTGTTAAGTAATTATAAGTTATTAAGTAGGAAATTTCCTGTAGTCGTTATCAAAACAGTTGCTAGAATGGTGTTTAGGTGGACACTCAAGATTTTTTTTGGATTAATTAAGAGCACCCTTACAGGTACTTGTGTATAACACCTAGTCTGATGACTATCTAGCTATATTAATCTAACATAAATTGCTACGTATAAAAGGTGTTC
This sequence comes from Melinopterus prodromus, assembly GCA_964023965.1. NCBI lineage: Eukaryota > Metazoa > Arthropoda > Insecta > Coleoptera > Scarabaeidae > Melinopterus > Melinopterus prodromus. Next base: position 102,785,568 of record OZ030390.1, read on the forward strand.
TCCATTGGTGTAACTTAAATTTAATTTGGATGCTGACGCTTTAAACTTTACACACTGCACGTTGCTCTGCTTTGTTCACCTATCGGCTTTCACTCACATAACACTGTGCTCTGCTTTTTTAACATCAGTTCACCAACTCAAAAGGTTTGGTTCTTTTGAGTCTTCGCACACTGTCACAGTTGTCAAGAAGCTGGATTGCCTCCATTTCAAGATCCCTGTGGAGATTTCTGTTTCTTATATACCACGGTGCACCCACGATGTTTCTTAGCACCTTATTTTGGAAGCGTTGAATTATGGTGTTATTGCTTGGCTTAGTGCAGCCCGACAGTTGGATACCATAGGTCCACACAGGTTTAAGTATCTGCTTGTAAAGTAGGAGTTTATTATATGTCGACAAAGACGACTTCCTACCAATAAGCCAGTACATTTTTTTGTATCTTATGCCCAATTCTTCTCGTTTCTTTTTAACATGTGCTTTCCAGCGGAGCTTGGTGTCTAGCGTCATACCGAGGCATTTTGCCGTGTTCGAGTAGGGTACGGTGGTGAAATTTATTGTACGTATCATATTCGCTTGTTGGTAAAGTTTATGTGAACTGATTTGGTTTCGTTCAATGTAATTAGCCACCGTTGCATCCAATCACTAATATCGTTGACAGCATTCTGCAGTTTTTGTGTTGATCCTTCAACATTTGTATCTACTGCCATGATAGCAGTGTCATCAGCAAACGTGGCAACGGTAACACCATCTGGTTGCGGAAGATCATGTGTATATAGAAGGTAAAGAATTGGGCCAAGTACACTACCTTGTGGTACTCCAGCTTTAATACATTTGAGGGTTGAGTACTCATTATCTTTCTTTATGCCGACACTCAAGATAACAACGAAATGGTCAATTCTACTGTCTGGCGCCAACACAGATGGAAAAGATTTCTTGTTTTTAAGAAATATATTTTTTAGAATTTATGCTTTTGGACTAAAACATATTTCTTTGACGCCAACAATATTTATTTCATTGAATATTATAGTTTATATGCTTGTAGAGATTAATTTGTTTCGAATATGTACTTAAGTAAAATTTGGATACAAACAAAAATTACTTTCCTTTAAAATAATATTTGTTTGTATCGAGTTCCATGAAGCAGAAGAAGGAATACTGTAAGACTCTGGTATAGCAGATTAGCAGAAAAAAATGCTATAAGGATTTGATATGTTTCTGTAAACTGGAAACTTGAGACGCATTTTTCTCTAAACAGTTTCGTCGCGACTGGTTGGCATGATATTTCAAAAACTATTGGACTAATCGACTTGAAATTTTTACTGCATGTCAACAAACATTGCTGAATCATTTAGTCAACAAAAGTTTTAAAAAGTCACCATGCATATGTAAATTTAATTGTGTTTTAAGTGTGTTTGAGCACTCGTCAACACATCGTACACCTGAACGATTAACTCCGGGCCAAATTCGATTAACTCTAGAAATAATTATCGTGGATTTAGTGCGTAGCACATGAACGCTTCGTGTGGGAAAACCTTCAGCTTGGGATAATTGGAAATCAAACAGCTTTTCCTCTTTCGCTGATGGCGGCTTACGTACGTCTCTGCTGACATTTAAGGTATGCAAGCGCTAGTTTCGCCATTCCTGCGCTGACGCTCTCAACGTTTCCCGCCGCTGCTACACTTGCCTTTGGCAGGAAAATCGATAGGCGCCCCCCGTGTGTACACTGGCTAAAATAAAAGCCACCGGAAAGAGAGCAGGAAAATAAAGGAAAACCCGAGCGAAAACTCGCCCCTATTAAGCGCGTCGGTTTAAAATAATTAGCTTCGTTTCTGTTTGCTGTTTATTCAGGTATTCATACGTTTTCGAGCCAACGTTTGGAAATAATATCGCTATGAGTTATAGAAAATCAATAAGACTATCATTACGTATAGGTATGACTTTAAATGATTTATTTCAGTAGCTCTCGTAACGTGTGAACAAAATCATCTTTGGTATGGTATAGCATGGCAGAGGTGGGTCGTTTGGCATCTGTAAAAGATCTTTTGTCTTTCCCTCATACATTACAGTCCTTCGATATTGACCCTTTTCACGAAGTAGCTTTATCTTTAGCTTTATCTTCCCAGTTTTGTTACTATCTTTCTGATGTAGCTGTTCGTGATACCGCAACAGGGTTCAGGTTCGTAGAAGGGAGTCTTAGAGCCTTCTCTGGCTAGGATGTCGGCTTGTTAGTTGCCTTCGATCCCTGAATGTCCTGGAACCCATATCAGTGAAACATTGTTCTCTTTTGCTAGTCTTTCCAGGGAAATTTTGCAGTGCCAGACAGTTTTGGATTTGTGGGAAAAACAACATCTTCAGCGAGGAGGCTTATTTTCACCAACACCAGAGTAGCAATTTACTGGATACATAATTCAGTAAATATTTCAAAGAAATTTACAAAGGAATCTGACGACACACCGTGTTGAAAAATATCATACACACACACGCTTCGGGTTTGATGTTCAATTGTTTTTAGTTATAGATTATAGCGGTAGTCGATGATGGGGAACGGTAATATACAGCTTCCTAAGATGATTCAATAATTTCAACATCTTCGTTTCGAATAACTGGGCTACTTAGTAAAAATAAACAGTTTGAGAGGTTTTTATGAGTAATAGGGAGTCGGTTGCCTCATTCGGTTGTATAAAATGGCTGATTTATGTGAAGCAGTTAAAGTAAACTGCCGGTGTTATACACAAAGGCTAAATCGAGACAGTCAAATAGACAATCGGAACGAGAAGTGTTTAGAACTCGCTCAAAAAAAACGTACTAGTAAATGCCTATATGAGTATCTTGATTATATGTAGTGATGGAGATCTTGTTTTATGTTTTGGGGGGGTGTATAAATTGCGTAATCACTTGCAGAAAGTGGAACTGATCTAGTGGAAAACTAGTGGTTGTTGTCATAAATTCTACAACATAAAAAATTCAAAACGAAATATTAAATAGAAAAACGAATAGAATAGATGGTAATAATTATATTAATTGCAGCAAAATCTGTTGGAAAGGAATTTTATAGACGCTAAACTTTGAATATAAAGGAATGAAATTGCTGACATAATGACACATAGAAGATAGCTGTAATGTCCTATATCTGACATCAACACCCTCAAAGATCAAGGCACAAGTCAACGAAAAAGTAGTAGATTACGACGTTCTTTAAGTGTCATTCGTCCTTTAAACTCAAGAAAACGCCTCGCAAGTTGTAGTTTAAACTTCTTCGGGCAGTTCCAGTCGAGCAAAACATATAATCTACTTCCTTTCGAATTAAATAGATGGAGTTCGGCGATTTGTTAGCCCATCGATCGTCGCGCAACGAAACTATCTAACAAGTACCGTGCAGCCGTTCGTTGTTTAGCCGCCTTTTGGGAAACCTGTTAAGCTGAAAAGTCGTCCGGCGGCCCGTTCAAGTTCGGTCCCGTGAACTATCAGGGGAAGATCGTACATAACGACTCTACTAGGCATTCTTTAATTAAATTCCTGCGGAAAATAGCGAAGAACTTTGTTTATGAACGCGAAGGAAGGGTAGGCAAGGAGCCGGAGAGAACGTCGCACGCCAGGAATGTCGAACTGAAACTTTTCATTCCGGACATTTTATACGATGTAGTAGTAGTAGTAGTAGTAGTAGGTCCAGTTTGCCAGCCGCTTATATGAAGGCAATGCTCGCGTGTGTTTGTATGTATGTGTGTATGTGTGTGTGTGTGTGTGAGTATATGTGAACGTGTGTCGGCTCAAGTCAAAACGTTCGCAACGTTAATGTCGGTAATAAATGTTCTGGCGGCTTTGTCGTTACGTCAGTGTCAAACGGTACATCACACATTCACCGCACCGGTCAACAATCGGATAGATGTCGCACAGAATGTAAAACAAACCGCTCAATAATGGATAAAATAATAATAGACTCCATTCAAACGTGTGACATCGTTTATATTGAGTACACCACACATTCTCTTTGTCGCTGTATGCATTTCTGTACTGTCTCGAATAAAATCCCAAAGACATTACTTAATTACGCGAGTATCTAGAAATTGATCATTTAATAAAGTTTTATTATGGTTTATTGTATGCTTTTCTATCTCGAATTGTTCTAATAAGTCCATTCTGTAGTTTTTCCTGGTACTTTGTTCACAAACTGTTTTGATGTATTTCCAACTTGAATATGACAAGGCGAATCTATTAGAAAATCAAAAACGGTTCCCTAAGATAACGACTGCTCAGAGGCACCACGTAGGGTTAGAATTATTGTTGGTACGCTTAGCAAGAACGGGGAAAATTACTGCTAGCTAATTCTTCAACACGACAATCGAGAATTGACGCGAAAAATAAAAAGTAGTACAAAAGTCTATATCGGATTTTAGTCCGTTGTACTATCGTGGCCATATATTATATCCCTTATTTTGACGTCGATTTTCTCGCAGAACTAGAGGCGAAAAGATTTGAAAAACTTCTGATGCTGTCCTTGATTAATATGTTGCAACTCATAAAAATTAGAAAGCTGTATATGTTGGCGTTTTCCCGATTTTTCCAAATTAAGAAGAATTGGCGGTGTTTTAGCCCCGTAAATTTTATTCGTTTAACTTTAGCAATTAATTACTCCAGAAATAATCTAAAGATTTCAACAAATTAAAAAGTAAAATCACCTGCGGAATGCTAGTTTTCAATGTGCATTTTTGTAAAACCATTGGATTAGTGGTTGACCCACAACAAGCTATATTATGCAATACCAGCAATTCCGTTATTAGAAGAGCTAGAATGATGAAATATAGACTATAGGCTACCCAATAATTCATAGGTTTAAAGGTTATTACATAATCATTGTTTATCTTGCATTTTTCATACAAAAGATCGTGCTGAAACTCCGCGTGAATTCCGACGCTCTACGGTCTTTGGGGTACTGCGGGGAAGGGAGGCGTTAGCGGTGCTGTCATGTCGGAGAGAACCGACACAGCTGAGAGAACCGGGGCAGCTTATTATCAATACGCAAAAACGATAACTTATCAAGGTAGTAATTTTAACTAACTATTAAATTCTTAATTTTTGCACTATTCTGTTTATAATATGTGACCCGGTTCGAGAGAAATCTCTTCTATCGATTGGCGTTTATGTTTTCTTCAGTTTTATACAATAAGGTTGTAAACAAGATTTTGATGGAAACAGATAGATTTAATAATATGAAGTTAGCAGATTTTCCGATTAGTGATGAATACTAAATTAAGTTTGCTTGATAAACCCAAAAAATATTTAAAAAGTATGCCCGATTTTGTTATATAAATATTTAAAGTATTGTAACTGTTTCAACAGATTATTTATTAATAATATTTAAATATATGCACAAACAATATAAATTATATACAACTCTTGATATATTAGATATATTACAAACGTCAGCTCTGAGCGTATAAAACTTAGAAATATCAAAAAACTTTTACAAATTTAGCATCGTAAATTTGTAGACACACAGATTATTTTGCAGATCGTTCATTAATTTTAAATTCTAATCCCGAACCCCGATTTAAATTGCCAAGAATTTCCAAGGGACTTCCAAATGCCTGTTCGTGGTTCTGTTATCTTATTGACTCATTTTGCCGTTATTTTTTAATTCGGTAATCTGTCGCCGGATATCCAAATTTCTTTGGCGAGGCATAATCGCCGTGTCGTTATATGTATTGTGTCCGCAAGCACTGTTCTCCTAGTAACTAACGCACGTGCGATCCGCCACTACTTGCAGCGTCGCTGTCGATCGCTTCCCCCGCTCGCCTGAAAGACTGAAGAGCGCCAATTGGAGCAATCATGAAATGCTTCAACTTGATCTTTTGTAGGGAAAATGCAAGATAAACAATGATTATGACATAAGCTTTAAACCTATGAATTAGTGGGTAGCCTATAGTCTATATTTCATTATTTTAACTCTTATAATAAAGGAATTGCTGGCATTGCATAATATAGCTTTTTGTGGGTCAAGCACTAATCCAATGATTTTACAAAAATGCACATAGAAGGCTAGCATTCCGAAGGTGATTTTACTTTTTAATTCGTCGAAATCTATAGATAATTTCTGGAGTAATTAATTGCTAAAGTTAAACGAATAAAATTTACAGGGCAAAAACCACGCCAATTCTTCTTAATTTGGAAAAATCGGGTAAACGCCATAATATACAGCTTTCTAATTTTTATGAGTTGTAGCATATTAATCAAGGACAGCATCAGAACTTTTTCAAATTTTTTCGCCCCTAGTTCTGCGTGAAAATCGACGTCAAAGGAAGGGACATAATATATGGCCACGATAGTACATTGAACGAAATTTGACCATTATAACGTATCATAGTCCACAGAGCGACGTAAGAAAGTCGGGACCAAAACATAAACGTAAAACATTACCGCACAGGCAATAATAGTTACCAATAATTTATTGGTTTGGTTAGGGCCAGAGGGTAGTCATTAGCATTTGAGTTTGGGTCGGTTATCCAGGCGATAGCCAACGCGATAATACTAAACGGCATAATCATCCCTAGGATTAATTATAGGCCGGACAGTATATATGTACATATATGGTTTCTTTCATGCTTTTCTATCTCGAGTTGTTCTAATAAGTCCAGTTTGTAGTTTTTCCTGAAGGTTTGTTCACTAATGGTTTTGGAGCATTTCCAAGGTGAATATGATAAGACAAATCTATTAGAATACCACAAACGCTGCAGTAGGATAACGATCGCTCAGAGGCACCACGAACAAAAGTAGGGTTAGAATGACCGTTGGTACGCTTAGGAATGGCAGGGAAAACTACTGGTAGTGAATTCTTCAACACGATAATCGAGAAATGAGGAGGAAAGTAAAAAGTAGTACCAAACTCTATATCGGACTTAATTTGACCATAATAACGGATCATAGCCCGCCGGGGCGACGCAAGAAAGTCCGGACAAAACGTAAACGTAAAATGTTGCCGCAAAGGAAATAATAGTTTCCAATAATGTATTCGTTTGGTTAGGACCAAAGGGGGTAGTCCTTAGCATTTGAGTTTGGGTCGGTTATCCAGGCGATGGCCAACGCGATAATACTAAACGGCATAATCGTCCCTAGGATTATGACCCGGACAGGATATACGTACGTATACATGTAGATCTGTTGGAGAGAGTGGTTGGTAGCGGCTAGGCAAGGACCGCTGTGCGGATGGGCGACATTGTGTAACGATTATGTCCCTCTCACAGGGACTATTCAACTAACATTAATGATCGCTTGTTTGTGCTCGAATCAAGAGTCACTCGGGAGTAGCTCGGCGCCGCTCGCCCCCGTTCGCGGCGCGGGGGTGGGCGGGCGCGATAACCGCCCATTTCTTACCGGCCGTCGTAAAATTTTCCTAGTACCACGTAAAACCCGCGACCCTTTCAATTATAATAAAATTACCGACCCCGAATTTTTTTACCACTCGTCATAAAAACGACGACTCTCATACCGTACCCACCCCCTTAAATTAAATCATTCTAGGCCAACCCCCGGCGTTATTATCGCGGAGTGTCTTATATAGGCTTATCATCATCCATCAAATGTTAATACCTACAGCTTTCCTTTTTATCCTCTCGATGAGGCGGTGTTAAATTTTTATGGGGATGAAATTAAACTTAGAAATGTCTTCATATTCTCTGTGAGTTTTAAATGGTGGTCGTTTTTAGTTTCTTTTGTATCGTCTTAATATGTTTTCTTTGGTAGTTTTGATTGTAGAGTTCGGTTGATCGCTCAGGTCGGTAGATCGCTCAGGTCGGTAGATCGCTCAGGTTGGGAGATCGCTCAGGTTGGTAGATCGCCGATAGCGTTCAGGACAATTAATTCTACCCACTACGCAAAATACTTCACAGTTTCTTGGGGTTGGGTTAGTGGAAAACATTAAAAACGTGCTGAACTATAAACAAATTGTACCATTGGGTAAATTGACAACAGCAAATGTTTACTATGACCTATAATATACGTTTTCACTTTCAATAAAAGAAAAGAAGCTTAAGAAATAACAATATAAATAAAACAAACATTCTTTAACTTTCACTAGTTAAAACAAAAAAGGAAACATAACACAACATAAATCAACCACAATTCTACAATTTTTACAAATTGTACTACAAGAACCTAACTTAAAACAACATTTTTATTATGATAGTATTTTTTAACTAAAAATAATCATTAAATAAACTGTATGCAAATATTGAAACATACCTATATCTGAATAAATATAAAATAAAACAAAATATAATAAAATTTAATAAAGTTTCTTTAACTTTTACAAATTGCACTATTACTTGACTCTATTCTTCCCGTCTAGACGATCTCTGATTTTTTAAAAACATTGTTCTTTCCTCTTCGTTCTGTACCGCCAAAATTTGTATTTGTACTGTCTGCTGCAATGAATCCATAATTTTATTGCAGAATTCTTCAGCCGTCTCGCGAATATTTTCGTGAATTTTTAAAATATTTATTTGAATACATTTTTGAACATCAAAGTATCTAACCAGGAGAGGGAGTATTTTTATGTCTCTGGCTAGATGTGTCAGGAAGTATTGTCACGAAATTGCATTTCCTCACATTTCTTCTCAACTATTTCTTTACTAGAGGATAAAACACATTTGTTATACCTGCTTCTGTGGTAGTTCGTAGGAGGCACATCTTCTTTTAAAACATTTACATTAGAAGTTTTGACGTGCAGTCTATTAATCGAAAATTGTGGTTGTGATACAGACAGTGGTATGCATATGTGCCTTGTTTGCAAGCCAAAATCTTTTCTGGTTCCCCTACTGTTACGGCTCTAAAACAAGTACTTAATTTCGATGAACTTGCTACATCATGCATTACTTCTGTATATTCGATGTATGTTTTGCAATATCGTTTCGGCGACCTCCGCCGATGTAAAACTGCATGTTAGTTCTGATTGGGAATAGGCCTAGTAATTTTCAAGAAAAACGAAATTGTTTTTGTAAGTTGTCATTGAACGTGCTTTTGCGTTTTCTGTCTTTGTGTTCCACATTTTTGGAGGAAATTAATCTAGGTAGAAGAAATCCCAAGAACAGAATAAAATAAATCGGTAACACATATTTTTCTCTTTCATTCCAAATTATTAGGATCAATATATCTGTGATTTGCTATGGCGCATTTTATGAATACCAACAAATGTGTAAAATAGAAATCTGATAATAACAAAAATATGTTTTGTATTGTGTTGACTGATTCAATTTGAAAATCAAAAAATAAAAATGATCCAACGCGACCTAGCCACTAAATCTTACCCCGCCCAAACGATTCCACAAAAGACTAACATGAATTTTTATTTAAGTCAGATTAGTTTTTTATTATAAGCAATATGCACCGTTTGTACACCGTCACAAGGACTAGATTGTCAGCCACACCCACCAACCAGCTATTCACTACGCGTGTTCACATAATTATTATGGTCGCTAAGGTTGCGCTTAAAATTCGTTATAGATAGACAACCCTTCTTTCAGATAATAATTGGGAATCTAATTTATGTTCATGGATATCTTGGAAATTCGAATTGTATTACAAAATCCTGGACATAAGGACAAAATTTTCAAAAATCGGGACAAAATTTGGGTCGCTTTACAAGTCGGGACGAGTTATTAAAATTCGGGACTGTCCCGCCCAAATCGGGACGGTTGGTCACCCTATATGACATACATATTTTAAAACAAAACTATGCTTACAACTGGTATTGCTGATTGTTAATCACTATTTTTCGCTTATCTAACCTTAGAAAAGAAAACTATCATTAATATTCTAAATTGCACATCTGCCTTTGTATAATATCGATATCTTCAAAATGGAGAATGGCTTATGGATGCACACCAGACGTTTTTATGCTTTGTTTTGTTAAAAACCGCTTCCCCACCGTCCAGTAAGAAGTCTAACTTAGAAAAAACTACAAAAATACGTTCAAAACATTAAAATTCGCGCAGAAAAAAGTCAAATTACATTTATCCGATGAGACTTTTCCGCTCTGCCCGCATACAAACGGCGCTCTGGCGGGCGAGGCGAGAAGTAGGCGTGATAAATGTCACAGCGGGAAAGTAGAGAACTTAATGTAGCGCGCCGGAATCCGTTTTGGGATTATTCCGAATTGTTTTTCTTCTCTTCAACTTCCCCTTTGACGGTTTTAAATGACAATGGAGAAGCGGGAGCGAGCAGCTAATGAACGGTCTACCGGAGCGGCTCCACTTGCCCTACGGTGCCCTTTGACGGTGGCGCCACCTACACTCGCGCTCTGTAATCGTTAGTTAGTTATTTCGCTGATAAATTTCACGTGTCTTATAAGTTCCCGATTGTTTTATTTTTGGTTTTGTTATACGAGAGGGGCCGATTGTTTGGGAAACTTTTTTGTTAGCCTATAAAGTTTGTTGGAGCTAATTAAAACTTTATATAATAGCACCCCCGTAAAAAGTTTACTTCGTTAGTAATACCGACCGATAACTACGTCGATTTTATGTTGTGAAAGGATGATTTCTTGAGATCGTAAAATTCTTCTATAGGGTCATGCGGAAATTTGACTAAAATCCAAGCGTTATAATACTGTTCATACATCGCACTGATCTCACGTAGTCTTATTCAAATTTCAAACGGCGCGCGTTTTCTCTTAAATTAAAGTAAATTTTGACATACAAATATGTTATTAAGAAGCAATACTAGTCTACAATCACCTAAAAACTATATTTCACGTGGAATAGGGTGAAGTGAGGTTAAAACCACATCACGTAAAATAGGACGAACCAGAAACTGAAGTAGATTTATGAATATTCATATCTTTCGGTCACTAAAACCACTTATCAATGCGCGCCGGATATCGCCTAGAAACAAAAGAAAAAAGAGCTGTACGGAGGAAATTTTTAGAGTGTCATTGCAGCATAAATTTTTATGGACACTTCAAGCGCGGGAATAGATAAAAGTGCATTCCGGTGCGCGTTGGGTCAACGGCTGAGTACCGAAACCGTACTCGAATTATCGTAAACGTATTGATATGACATTTACTGCTAAAAACTGGGTTTATGACGCCATGAGTATTGATTATAATTTTGTAGGTCATACTGATAATCCGCTAAACCGTTGGGTTATTGTCAATAAACAACGTGGACATTTTTTCAAACCTTTTTAAACAAATTAGGTTGTTATTAATTAGATGGAATGTTTGGGGAAAGAGAAGCCAGGAGAGAGGTAAAATTAAAAATCAATTAAAAATTTACGGTCTCAGCCCGGAGTCGAACCGGGGTCTTCTGCCTTGCCGGGGCATTGCTCTACCATTAAGCTACCGAGGCCAGTGACAGAGAATAGATTTTATCTTTTAGCTATTTTTCTATTTAAATTTATCTATTCTCTGTCACTGGCCTCGGTAGCTTAATGATTGATTTTTTACGTTATTAATTAGGTCATTTTCCAACACAAGCAGAAGTTTTGAAAAGGCCTATAACTAACAACTGTCGCAACATTTGCTGACGACACGGCTATCCTAGCTGTTGGGAACAGCAATGAAGAAACGACGAGAAAACTCCAAACAGCTCTTGGTCATTTTCAGGTTTGGACAAAGAAAAAAAGAATTAAACTGAACGAACTCAAGTCAGTACATGTTCACTTCACGAACAAGAAAATACAACACATCCCGGTTACTATTAATAACCAAATAGTACCGTACGCAAACACAGCCAAATATCTTGGCATGACATTAGACGCCAGGCTCCGCTGGAAATCCCATGTCAAAAAGAAAAGAGAGGAACTAGGAATCCGTTATAGAGAGATGTACTGGCTGCTGGGAAGAAACTCTACGCTGTATGTACATAATAAGCTTCTCTTGTACCAGCAAATTCTAAAACCCGTGTGGACGTATGGTGCTCAACTCTGGGGTTGCACCAAAAAAAGCAACATTAAACTTGTCCAGACCTTCCAAAATAAAGTATTGAGATGCATTGTCAATGGACCTTGGTACATTAGGAATGATGATCTCCACAAGGACCTTAAAATGGAGTTTGTTTGCAAAGAAATCCAAAAATTAGCAAGAAGTCACGAGGAAAGGCTTCACCATCACGTGAACGTTGAGGCCATCCAGCTCCTCGACAACACCGCATTAGTCAGAAGACTCAAGGGAAAGAAGCCTTTTGAGTTAGTGTAAATGTGAGATAGTGATAAAAGCAGAGTAAGTGCTGGTTGTAGGTGTTAGTTCCAAAAGCAGAGTCAGTGCTACGTAGTGCGCAAGAAAAACGTGCCCAGTATACCAGGACTAACTGAGAGACATGGATGGGTGCCTGTTAGGTTAAATTACACTAGTAAAATAAGTTAGAATTAAGTTACTCATTAGTCAATTATTGTAATGCTATTGAATAAAAAAAATTAATTAGATGGAATGTTTGGGGAAAGAGAAGCCACGAGAGAGGAAAATTTAAAAATCAAATAAAAATTTACGGTCTCAGTCCGGAGTCGAACCGGGGTCTTCTGCCTTGCCGGGGCATTGCTCTACCATTAAGCTACCGAGGCCAGTGACAGAGAATAGACTTTATCTTTTAGCTATTTATCTATTTAAATTTATCTATTCTCTGTCACTGGCCTCGGTAGCTTAATGATTGATTTTTTACGTTATTAATTAGGTCATTTTCCAACACAAGCAGAACTTTTGAATCGGCCTATAACTAACAACTTAGTTTGAGTTTAACGTAAAATTATACTGTAATTATTAAAGCTGATACGCTAATTTCTTGGTTGTGATGTTATGCAGTTTAAATTGTGCTGTGGTGCCGTATTGATTTTTTAATTACGACGTTACCGTGTGTTGACGTGTTCTTATCTGAAACTGTAGACGAATGCAGGTTCCTGAAAATGATTAATGATGTACCCAAGCAACGTATTATTTTAGTTACCGCAGTAATTTGTTGAAACGATCCTACAAATCTATATCTAAACAATCTTCTCCTATATATCGGTCCCATCCATTCATAGATTAATGCCAAAATTGTAAATATGTTACCTAGTTAGGAACAAAATTGTTATTTCTCTAGAAAAAAAGATATTTATCATAAAGATTGGCTGCAATACTAATAATTGTTAAATTTTCTCAGCACTAAAGACGATTAAATCATTCAATTGGAGTGTTATTAGATAGAATAAGTTATGGCAAAGGTACTCCAACATTTTAAGCCGATTACCATAAAGAGAAATTGAAAAAATGATTTAAGTTGCTGATGTAAAAAGTATTTTTTTTGCGCTATGACGATGACGCTTCAAACTTTTGCAAAGTTTAAAAGTTAATGATTTCGCGCATATTTAGACTCCAATATTTTTGAAACAATTTCGGTGTTAGGTTCAAGATTTTTAGTAGATTTTATTTATTTCATTATTCCATTTAGGTGTGTTTTTTGTGCCATTGTATACGGCAACATCGTAATCCGCTAGAGCGTAGCGTGATATCGACAACTGGTCCCTTTTTAGTTCACAACAAAAACGCATTTTTCATGTGTTTCCAACCGCAGACAGGTTTCACAGGAACATAACTGATAAAAAAAACACAATAAAGAACCTATTTGCGATTATCTGCATAACTAGACAACTGGGACAACTGGTCCCTTTTCACATCCACGCACACATATATCATCAACCTACAGTAGCATCTTCGTCACGTCTAAAAATCATCATTGTCGTAAAGAGGTAGGTAATCCCACTTCTGATGTTATACCTATTATAACAAACGAATATAATTCAGCTTTGAAACAAATGGTCGAAAATTGTTTTCGTGTGTGGGTGAAGGTATGGGGGGTGGTCTAATGTCCTAATGGTCAGTGGCCGGTTTGGCAGGCTAAAATCAGACGGGGAAAGCGATGCTAATGATGGTGAGGGCACGCCGTGTGACCGGAGCCGACGGCATACACGTATGGATTTATTGATTTTTCATTACGCCGCGGGCGTACGTTAATTATTCAACGGGATTTTTCGGTGCCCGGAGTCACGTCCCACGTATTAGTCGGTCATACCAGGCGTCACCGATATACATATTGTTTTTTTTTATTTTTCGAATATCGTGGCTACCGGTATCCGTACGTAATTTGATTATATTGACAGAATTTAGGTTATTTTTCGATTGTTTTGCTTTCCGGAACACCTAGTTGTCGTTTTATATTTACTTTATATCGAAATAATTGCTGCCGTATCGTTGTTTTTAAGCGTCATTTCCGTTTATTTTTATGACAGATCGAAACAATCAACAAATTGTTCAAGACTACACAAGATGTACACGAACATCTATAGCATACTTCTGGATTTAGTATTGATGAATAACAACAAAGAACAAAGCGTTTGTTCAGGATGCATCCAATATTTCCGACTATAATACAATGGAAATCAAATTTTGATGAGCAAATCAGTATTGAAACAAATCTCGAAGAAGAATAAACGATTATAGGAAATATATTGCAATTAATTTGCAAAAACAGTTCGTTGGCTAAATAGACTTTAGTTTGCTCGAGTTGCTTGACATCAATAAGAAAGAGAAAACATTAATTTAATTCTAAAAACGATAATGGGTGACAAAAGCCAAAATAAATAAGAAAGAATAAGACATAAGAAAAATTAAGAAAGACAAGATCAATACAGAATTCATTTACACCATCCATCAGACAAGCCGCTCAATTTTAACACCATCAGCAACCAATCATAAAACCCAGTACACAACAATTCCAGTTTAAGACAATTAGTGTTCATCATGTTTATTCTGTCAAAGTATAATAAAAACATCAACGATGTTTATCATCTATTATTGTATATCAATTAAGGTAATAAAGGATTCATAACCTATCTTTGGACAATATATTTAATAAATAAGCATTGCCAACACGATATGTGGAAATGCCGTGGAAATGCCAAAGGACATGATGTCACCTGTCTACGCCTTTGATGGGGCAGTATATAAGACAAGAGGAGACAAAAGGTTAGATTGGATAAGTGTAGTACTAAGAAACCAAATTTATTGTAATTATTCATTTCTTTTAACTAAATAAACGTCATTAGTATCATCGACGTACGGCAAAACTGGATTGTGCATTTTTAAGTTGAGGTTACGTCACGGTGTTTCACAAGGTGGTCAATAGATGGCGTTCAGATGGTAGTTCATTATAATATGGAGTACCTACGTATAAAATAACTATTATATGTATTATAAAATTAAACGAACCTGGTTAAAATATAATATTATACCGACGTATTATTAATAGGCCGGATTGAAACTCGAATGGTATTCAAAAGAACTTACAAAAATTGGTAACTTACGGAATCAGAGGAAAGGAATTGAAATGGTTTGAAATATATTTAACAAAGTTAACAAAGTTAGCTTGGAAAAGTGTAGTACTAAAGAAACCAAATTTATTGTAATTATTAGTTTCTTTTAACTAAATGAACGTCATTATTAATTAGTATCATCGATGTACGGCAAAACTGGGTTGTTCATTTTTAAGTTGAGGTTATGACACGGTGTTTCGCAAGGTGGTCAATAGATGGCGTTCAGATGGTAGTTCATTATAATATGGAGCACCTACGTATAAAATATGTATTATAGGTATTATAAAATTAAACGAACGTGGTTAAAATATAATATTATACCGACGTATTATAATATGCCGGATTGAAACTCGAATGGGTTTCAAAACTAGTAACAAAAATTGGAAACTTACGGAATCAGAGGAAAGGAATTGAAATGGTTTGAAATCTATTTAACAAAGAGGAGAAAAAGTTTAGATTGGAAAAGTGTAATACTAAGAAACCAAATTTATTGTAATTATTAGTTCCTTTTAATTAAATAAACGTCATTATTAGATCATCGACGTACGGAAAAACTGGATTGTGCATTTTTAAGTTGAGGTTACTGCACGGTGTTTCACAAGGTGGTCAATAGATGGCGTTCAGATGGTAGTTCATTATAATATGGAGTACCTACGTATAAAATATGTATTATAGATATTATAAAATTAAACCAACGTAGTTAAAATATAATATTATGCCGACGTATTATAATATGCCGGATCGAAACTCGAATGGGTTTCATCCGATACAGGCAAAAAGGTCGTTAATACAAAACAGTTTCAAATATCCGAATTAAATCCAGCAGTGAACTGAGAATGTAAAGTATCCCATTACATCGCGTTATCCGGCGGATTCTTTTATTCCGTTCTCCATTGAATCAAGGCCGGGATATTGAATTTTTTCGTATATAAAGCGGAATACAATAAACCCGAAATTAAACGTAGTTTCGGCGGGAATACGCGTGACATATCAGTTTTCCGAACGTGTACATATAAATTCCTCCTCGTTGATCCACAAAATTGATGCAAATGATGATAAATGTACGTTTGGGCAGGCTTAATATAATTCCTCGGTAAATCTACCGTAAACCGTCGTTAATTCGTGAATGGAATTCTGAATTAAATTCTCCGCTAACGGCAACAATGAACTTCACGGGGACACACAGATTAAACTAGGCTGCGGACAACAATTTTATATAGTGTCACTGTGCATTGTTAGCACCGGTCATCAATGAGGATGGTAGGAATTTTCCGATTCTGAGAATGCTCTTAAGAAAGGCGAGACTACAACAATCCGTAACAATCTGTCATATATTTTGTTAGCGCTTAGTCTAGCGGAACTACCATTAAATCTAAGCCATGAGAATCCAACCTTTTTTCGTTACATCCGAAGAGAAGATCGAATTTTATTCAAATAACTCACTTTATTGACTTTTAATTATTATTGGTGTTCGGCAAAACTATGCAAGTATACTCCCTCAACTGTACATGACCATAATAATAATAATAATAGAAATAATCTTTATTCAATCAAAAAGCCAACGGAAACATAGATTACGTCAAAAAAAAATACCAACTTCTTTCTTAATATCAACAATATAACAAAATTAAATATTCAGTGAACTGCTATAGAACTCCTTGACAGAATATAACACTTTCTCTCTTTGTTTGAGGTGGTATATACTTATTAGACAGGATTTTTGTAACTTAAAAATTCTCCCAACCTCTGTAGAATTTCCCCAGAAATAAATTCCATAAGTTATTCTGGAGTATACTAGGCCATAATATGAAGATAATGCCGTCTTTTCATTAACATTGGATGATATTATTCGAATAAAAGAATGAATTAATTCATCCCAGATATACCCAAATATACCTGGAAATGCAATGAACGTAAACTCTAAATTACTTGGTAACATATTGTGATAGTCTGGCAGGTAACAACAAAAAGGAAAACAAAAAAAAACAGTGTCATAATTTTAGAATAACATTAAGATAAATGGGCGCTAACTCCGCGATTCACGAGTCCACGCAGAAAGACGCAAAACTCCCGCGAAAAGGACATCTATCATTTGTCTTTTAGTTATATAAGATAGTAAATATAACTGCTAGTAATGTCTAATTAATGTGTAGACTACGGATTTTCTACAGTCGGCCTGTATAATTTCTTCTCCATAGTGCGATGTGTCTAGCCAGTCAATAAAATTTGATAACTCTACTAAAATTCTGAAAATTTCGTATATGCCAGCTCAAACACTCACACTATGTGTCGTGAAAAGTATATTTCGTTTTTTTTTTTGTAAACGCTAATGTTTATTTCTAACAAATCCTATTTCGCAAATGAATCAATCTAACATCTAAGAAGTAGAAAGTCTACCGTAGGGTGGTGTCTTGGGACCGTCACTTTACCGGACGGTCTATCCGAGTGCCTAAAGGGGCGGATATGCATATCCATCACCGAATGTTACTCGCCTATGTAAATGAACTAAGGCTACAAGGTTGGTATTGCAAATACCCGGATTAAGGAGATATTCCGTGATAACCGTACCTGACGATGTCAATAAATTCAGTACCCCCACTTCCTACTACCCCGAGTCAACCCTTCAGCTAGCTTTCACGGTCTACATGATACATGCACATGAATATCCTGAGTATCCACGAAATTAGCTTCCTTAGTTGCTAAGTTATGGCAGACTTAATGTGTATAGAAGGTTTATTAGGGTTTCTGTATGTTGTAAATTTCACAGGTATGTGAGCTACGCTGTAATTCGTTATTTTGGACGGCAGGGACCCTATTATACTATAACCAAAATGCATAAGTATACCAAACTTAAGAAATTTTTAGACTTACATGAAACTGCAAATTATCGGTGAAAATCTGAAACAAATAAAGAAGATTGTAAACACCACTTCTGATAGGCAATAAAGAGTAAGTAAAAATACAAACAAACTACATGTGTCAAATTGCTTATTACTGACGATGTAATGGAAAAGCGTGAGTAACAAAAATTCACCTACGCGTTTCGATGACAACCAGCATGAGTGAGGTTAAGAACTACTTTCTGCTCTCGTATCCAAGTTTGAAACTGATTATGTCAGTTGTATGACTGAACACAGTAAATTATTCAAACAAAAACTGTTTATAGTCACTAATGGATATTCAATTAAATCCCCCAAAAAGAGCATCATCTGTTACCACGTATACAGATTAATTTTAGTTTTTTTTTCGATATGACTGATGCATACGCAATCCTTCACCAATTAAAATCGAATTAATCAAAAACTGCTTGCAACGAGAGGCAGAAATAATTGACACATGATATTCAATATCGGAATAAATCAATATAGTTTTTATTGGCGATTGAAATAAGTATTAAATTTCGAGTAAATATTTATTTTTAATTATACCGACTTTCCCTCTCACTCTCAATATTAATAATGCGGATTAAGTTCGGATTACACTACATAACCAATACATAGCCTATAACTGTCAACGTCAACGATCGTACGCTCTCCTCTAATAACCTAACCTAATATTTAGAATAATATCGATTGTCGGTTTCACACTCAATTAGCAGTCACGTTTCCCCAACCGTGCTATATATTTTTGGCATTATTTCTCGTCAAATTAACTCAGTATGTAAATTCACCAAGTTAAACACAATACGTAACTCGGCGGCGTTTTCGTAGCGCTTGAAGTTGGCCGCGAAGCGGCAACAAAACCCAGGGTCGGAACTTTGTGCCATTTCACTGGGACACACGCGCAGCTATGCTTTATGGGCACGCTGAATGTATTCAACAACGGTGTATAGTTAAAAATCTTTCCCTTTCGCAGCCGCAGGGTGCCGCGTGATATATGCGTCTCGACCGCATACATAGGGGGCGCAACACGAAAAAAAGTGTCGCAATTTTAACTGCATACGTAATGAAAATCTATAAATTACCTTGATTAATTGCTACCACGTTTGTGTTGCGTACCATTTTCCCCCTTTTTTCTGTTGGCGATATTGTTCGCTACTAAGCGGGAAACTTAAATGTCAAACGTCAACATAACCCCAAAACGCGTAGGCAACGAAATACCACGTTAGTATATTTGGTTGCCTATACGCAAGATATATTGTGACACTACTCTGCACTGGCTCACGACGGATCTTTTAAAGCATTTTCATATAACAAGATAAACAAAAAAATCTTCATCCCTAAAATGAAACATCCACCTCTTTGGTATGTTAATTTTCCTGTACAAACCGCGTTCGCTTATAGTGAGGGCCGTGAGGAAAAAATGTCATTTTATATTCGAGCCGCTTTCGACTCCTTTGTGCCAGGATAATTATGGAATTTTAATACCGCACATCAAAAAATACTCGGACCGCGTAGGCAGACCTCTTTTTATATCACGAAAACCGAGCTTTCACGAAAATTTCATAAACGAGCGTTGAACCCGGGAAGGCCGAACAAAAAAGGCCCGAAATAAATCCTAAATTGCCGGTGACAAATTGCGATACTCTTCTTCCCTCCGCTTTTTTTGGTACTCCGTCGATGACATAACCTCAAAATTATCGGTAATGTCCACGTCTTCGGCTATAGAAAAGAAAAACCTTACGAAATTATTGATAATCAGCATTATAGCACACAATAGAAGTAATAAATAACAGTAGAAACGGTTTTGTTCCCATTTTAAGAACAGTTTTTAACCTCTGTCAAGTTAGCCCCCAAAAATTGTTTTTATTTCTGTCAGGTTTACCCCTTACTTTCACATTTTGTGTAGATTTACTATTGTATTTATTGGCTATGTTTCCCATAAATGGTATATATTTCTTCATGTCGTTAGAAAATCATTAGGGAAGATTAAAAAGTCCACTTCTCTGATGTAAGGGAGTATATTAGTTTGACCGAAAATCAATAATAAAGATTGTGGTTATATACCATTATATACGTATTCAACTATTGTATTTATTGGCTTAGTTTTCGATACATGGTTTGTATTTCTTCATAAGTCGTTAGAAAATCATCAGGAAGGATGAAAAAGTCCACTTATGATGTAAGGGAGTATATTAGTTTGAGTATATTAGTTAGTTTTCGATAAATAAAAAAATAAAGTATGTACTAAACTTTTAAATTTTTAAACCTCCCTAACGATTTCCAAGCAAATACAATAATTTTTTTTAACAATTTAAAAGTGAATGGTACAGCTTGACAGCAAGAAAAACAACTTTCATTCTCTGAACAAACATGCGCTCCCAAACGAAAAAAGTGTACTCCCAAACCCTCCCTAACGATTCACAGACGATTGGTATCAAAAACCGACATAATATTCAAAACTGAGGCGGCTAACTTGTCAGTTTTTTGCTCTTTTTTAGTTAAATCAAAGTTTTATTCATGGCACGTGACTTAATCACCTGGTTAACAGCGTTATAATTAAAACATGGGGTGCATGCTTGATTAAAGGGTTGTACGTATCACCCTGGTATCCAGATGATACAATCCGGTAGGGGTTAATGCTCCACAACGTAGGTGGACGGAGGTATTGCAACCATTTCGCGGAGAAAGCACCCCTTTAGGGCACTTTCAAGTTAATTTAGCTACGCCCGCTATTCAGCATTGACTGAAACTTTGAAAACAGGTAACTTCCCCGCGCCCCTTGAAATTCATACACCTCCTGCTGGCTTGCTTACTGTATTATCTTGCAACTTCAGATTGGACACCTGTGATATATACATTCCATTTGGCCCTACCGTGTTATTGGTCCCTTGGGCGACATTCATAAAAATTATCTTTACCTTCGCTTCTTTACGCAGAAGTCGTTAGCGGTTAGGTTAGGTTTTTTGGGTGAAGGGACGCGTATGAAGGGCTGTGTTGTAAACGATAGAGAAATAAAAATAAAGCATTCGTATTTCCAAAGGTTGATGATAACTTAGGGTATTGTCTATATTAAGTAAACTGATTTGGACGATTTTTTCTCTGCAAGTCACGTGCGAAAAAGTGACATTTTAATTGCTTAACGAAAACTGTGGAGATGACTTTTTGTCCCAAAGACAACTTAATTTAATTACTAACTCCTAGCAATAGCAATCCTTCCGATACATTAATAACGATCTTCGTCCACACTACTGGCAGTAATATGATTACTAGGCATTAGGGCTTTTGATAATAGTTTCGAAGCCGTATGTCAACAGTGTCAGCTGCGTGCGGAGAGCGCCACCTAGCGAAAGCCGCGCACTGGTGACTGGACAGGATAACGGAGGGATTCGGGGGAATGGACACGTCACCCACTGCAATCTAGCTGGCACTGCACTAATGCAGTACTGCAGGAGCACTGTCGAAGCAGGACAGCGCGCTCAGGACATGTTTATTATCATTTCGGTGCGGTTGGAATCGCTACACGTATGCAAACCACATTAGTGCGTGTGCACACAACCGGCTAACAGGTGAAATAAGGCCTGTGTTACCATTGGTGGCCGATGGAGTGCGCCAGCATCGCTGTTTGTGGCGGATTTAGGAACTAATTTTGACAGGAAACAATGTTACTAATAAGTGGACACATGGTGGACACACAATAACGTGACACATTCATGGTAGACATAATAAAGAAAAGTGTGGTTATGTTTGACAGTTGATATCAATGCCACCAATTTTACAAACTTAAAAGTTACTAAAACGTCTATTATAAACGAAATGTTTCGAAATGCGTTAAGTTGTTTTAGTCAATATAAATTTGAGACCAGTACACTTAACCTGTAAGCAAACCGTAAATAAAATTCTTCAAAGAGGGTTTTAATCGAAGTGGATTAAATTGAGGCGAAGGAGGCCTTTTGTCAGTGACAGCGTTTATTCAATTGTGACGTGACGTAATCGGGCGGATAAGAAAAGGCCTACTCCGAATCGGATGGGAAGAAGTTTGGACAGACAATTGGAGGAATGTTTGCGTCTCGCTTATCCAATAAAATTCGACATTCTGGTCGAGCGGTGATCAGATCCAGATCCGACGGAAACGGTTTAGGTTTTTGTTAAATTGAAAATTACCCATTCTTGCCCGATCGGCTGGAACATTCAATCACAAAGTCACCTGATTTGTAGATGTTTTTTTTTTCACGTATGAGAAGTTCAGTATTTTGGGAACATCGCTCTACTCTAGGGATAACGAAACCGCTTTCGGTGTCGTTATGAAAACACTAGATAACAAACTTTTAGTAACTTTTGGTTTTCCAAGATTGATGAAATTGACGTTCTGTCAAATAAGGCTGACATTTCAATCGCTATTGGCTCGCTTCAATCATATTTGAGAATTTTACTACAACTACCAACTGTTGAAGAAAAATATTACTCTAGGATCTAAGATGACAACCGTAATTTTTGACATTTATGTAAAATTAATGTCGCAAAGCAGAAAAAATAGTATATAACACTCGTTTTATAAGACGCATTGGCGTACTCGTGTGCCAATTTTTGTCTTATAAAATTATAATATACTATTGTAGTGGCTCAAAAATCACTCAACTAAATGAAAAAGGAATCGTCAAAATGTGCTTGTTGCGCTTTGCTTTGACAAGAAATCCATAGACACACAATTTTGCGAATTAACCATCTAGAAATAACAATACAAAGTCGCTCAGCGTCTCGATTAAAAGCGGTGTTATCTTTTTATCAAAAAATCCATAAAGACACACAATTTGTGAATAAACCGTTTACCCTAACCTCACTTTTTCAGACAAATGTAGTTATACGTCTAGAAATAACAGTACAAAGTCGCTCAGATTCCTCGATTAAAAGCGGTGTTATCTTTAATCGTACGGCGATCGACAAACTTATTACTTCGTAAACGTTTAGTAGCTGCAGTGCGCGCCGCGGTGCGGCTACAATCGTAAACTGTAAACTTCGAACGCGCAGATAATCTCGCAATAAATACCGGCGAATGGAAAACGCGAACCGCGCCCGAGTTTGGCAAAATCAATTTAAATTATATAGCAACAACAACAATGGGGTTCGATGCGGCCGCCGCGCCACCGCGCGGCGGATATTTTAAACGCTTAAATCCGTGTGCCGCACATAGCGTTCATGCTCAATTGAATCGACTATACGTACGAAATACTGGGCGCCGTCGCGTATAAATATATTTAATTTTGCGCCCGTGTCGGATATGGGATCGACGAGACTCGGGCCTACGCCGATCGGCGACTGTTTAAACAGATTTACCGGAAGACTAACTACCGGCTCCGACACGGGGTGGCGCTTCAAAACGTCAGCATAAACAGATTAGTTCTGAAACATTGGGTGCGACGCGTCGCGCTCGCTGAAATATGAAACTGGCCAGCCTAATATTACATAATGATTTCGTTTGAGTCTCCTGTTACTCGTTGTTATTTAACCTCTACCATTATTACTATTTTATGTTCTATTTACAAGCATTTATTAACAATAATAAATTATTCAACATAGAGGTGTTTGAATTATCTATCAAATTATTGCGTTTTGTAAACGTGTTAGTTTGATGTTGCACAGTTGATGATATATAAAAATGCACAAATTACGATTTGGCTAAAATTTGGCTTCCTTTCAAAGACTCAAATAAGACATTATTAAGAAATATTAAACATTTATGTTTGGCCATTTTTAATGAAACACAGTATAAAATAAGTCCTGTCTTCTTCACTCTGTCCCCTTTCGCTCCTTTTACAGAAGAACAGTTTCTTTTTACTTTACTTGTTATCTCCTCAAGTTATCTCCTGCAACTGATATTAGTGTATCACCTGCATATAGATGCACAGCACAAGAATTAATTAGTGAAGCAACGTCGTTTATGTACAAATAAATAACAGTGGTCCTAAAACAGAACCTTGTGGTACCCCCAAGCTGTTTATTAATTCACTTGACTCATTTTCTCCAATCGTACCCTTCTGTTTGTGTCTCTTTAATTCGGTAAATTTTAAAATAATATTGTCGCCTTTCTATTGTTTATCACTGTTATTAAGAATTTCTGATTCATAAACGCTATTATGGAATTTTTAAATTAGTCCATTCTGTTTCTGTATTATTTTCGATTTTAAAGAATATCATACGAGATAATTTGGTAAATTTATAATCTTGAATTTTAAATTAAATCTACATATTTATTCGAAATTTGTCTTCATTATTCAAAGAGTAGATTGTGATAAAATATTTAAATATCAAAAAATATTAAATAAATTACGTAAAATTGAAAAACTTTCCTGAAAATATTCCAATAATAAATAATACAGATAACAATTCACAAACTTATCTCAAAATAAGAGTGTTTTAATAAGTTTTATTTTTAACTCAGTTATCCAGCGTTATCCTAAAATTATAAAAATTTATCCCGCGTACTTTGAGGTACCGCTTCACCCTCCCGTTAACACGATCCCTTTTTTATTTTACTATCTACCCAAACCCCACCCCAAAAAGAGTTATTATCGTAAATCCAGCAAGCATTAGAGGAAAATTTTTCGCATCCCTTTTATCTTTTTTTTTTTCAGGAAATTTGTTTCACGTTATAGCGAACAACCCCGTTGAGCTTGTAGCGCAGCCAACCCCAATTTTGAACCGGTGCGAAATCGCCCATAAAACGATGTTACGAATTTCGGAAAAGCTAGTAAATAAAGCTCCGAGTAAAGCGCACCCTACCCAAACATAACCGCTCTAAAATAACACAAATTTAATTTCACATTTCGCCTCGTTTTGGATTATTACACGTTATATTGAATTTAATATTAATAATAATAACGCGAAAGAGTTTTTCTACATTGAGTTCATAATTGACACATTGTAACACTATTTTTGGATAATTAGCAAATGTCACAATTTGTTCTTTTTGTTTGTCAGTCTGAATCTAAGCCTACACATAGAAAACTATAGTAGGTACTCATCTAAAATGTTGAGGAATTTATTGTTTAATTATGGACAATAATGATAGTAATAAATTTCTACTAAAACTAAGGGGAAACTCACCTTAAAATGAACATACTTTCCCCACTGTTATTTTACTGTTGGGGCAGTAAATCTTTCTGTCCCCTTTAAAAAATTTATACTATCCCGATGCAACTGAAACTTGCGTGCTTCCGGCATATAAATATCACATTCCTCCACATTCCCCTCGCCCCTGGGGCATTGCCAACGTTAAAAATTAATCATATTATTCCGAAATTTATTACCACAACGCTTTTGCTATGACAGCACTGCCATACTGTGTGTGTGTGTGTGTGTGTGTGTGTGTGTGTGTGTGTGACGAGAAATCTAGAAACGCAACCGTCAAAAAGTATAGAAAATGTTTTGTTTGATGTATAAAATAAAGGAAATTCTAGAAGACTATTTGTGGAAATGTCGTGTTACATTCGGCTACTGGTTTTTTAAAACATGGTAGAAACTACGGACATAAAATGTTTGTCTCAGTTAATAAAATGATATTCATACAAACAATTGTTTCAAGAGAATATATACTAGGCATAGAAGATTCCTGAATATTTTGATATTCCAAAGATTTAGTGTTAATTCAAACAACTGACAACTTTGTTCAAGACCATACGAAAACTAACACTATTAGGTAGATAATAAATAAAAAATGGACACTTAATCCTTTTATTTAAAACATCCAATTATTAAACAATTGATATACCATAATTAGTCTAAAATTTGAGTGTTTTAAGTGAAACATTTATAGTTTGACGCATTAAGATTTAGTTCCACCCTTCAGTAAACAAGTTTTCAAATAACGCCGTTATTTATTGTTCAAAATTGATGAAACTTTCAATGTAACTTCCTAGATGAATAAGAGTTGGGCTATTTAAAAAAAGATTTAAGAAATTTTACTTCTACGCGTTCTTTTTTCAGATATATTTCAAATAGCCCAACTTCTATGAGGAAAATAGGTCTGTTATCTAAGCACAAGTTCAATCTAAAATTTATAACTTTTCCACTATAAAAAATGCAATAAATGAAACAATTGCCCATATTATTCATAATTTAATTTCATATTCCATTGAAATAATCCATGTTCCCAGAGTGAGATGAATATTTTACAATTGACAATTGTATGTTTCCCAAAAATCACGTTTTTTTGCAGTTTGACTATTGCGAATGTGATAGAAAACGTTTGTGTTTGGATTTGGTTTCAGTCATACCGAATAAGTAAACGAAAATAATATAAACAAAAGAAAAATGTTTCAAAAAATTACCGAATACACTTTTATGGCAACATTTCTCTTAAAAAGCTATAATTATTTTTTAAATTGTAGATATTACACGGGACGGGCAGAATAAAATATTTACCAGCAAGAAGATGTAAAAATAGTGTGGGAAGTTCATCAATGGTTTCTATAGATTCCTCAAATCAAATATTTAGTAGAAAAATTCGAGCGGATCAAATAATTTGTGGTCTATTCTGAGGTAAGATTTGTTTTAAAATATCAGCAATTACATGTTCTTTACGAGTTTTAGCCTTGTTTGGAACCACTGATAATTTATCTAAGTTTCATATTGTTCTTTACCAATGGATTTAAAACCATTTCAACAAATAAATAATTTGTGGTTGATTTTTAGATTAGTTTTGTTTTAAATGATCAGTTCTTGTACGTTCTTTAATAATAATAATAACAAAAAGTTAAAAGTTCTATCCTTGTTTGGAGCATTTAATCATCAAAGTTTCATTTTGTTTTTTAACAACAGCATTCAACCCATTTCAAATACAATTAATTTCCATACCATTGTTTCTAAAATTTAACACTAGAGGCATAAACTATATCTTCCTGCATTACTATCCCTATCTCCCTATATTTCTCTGCGCCGGTATTTTCTTTAGCGAGATTCGCGAAGTTGTTACCCCGTTATTCCTGATCTCAATTTCGGCGCGCTATATTGGATGAAAAAGCACAGCCGCCTACCGTCGCAGCTGCGACCACCCTACCTGATGGGGTGTAGCCGCCGCCGAAACGTCTCCGCTCTAATTTTTGTTATTACCCCGTTTTCCGAGGAACAAATATCGCCCCCTTTCGGTCGAAATTAGAAGTTACAAGATGGGACCCTTCCCCCTTCCGCCCGTCTACCCTGCTTTCCATCCTATTTCGAAACAAATTATTTTCCGGGGAATTTCTTATTTTGTTTCGCTCCCTCTTTTTTTAGAGTATATAAATCGCAGGTTGTTCAAGAATGGTGATATATTTGAATAAAAATTGATTAAAAATGTCAAAAATTTGGAATGGGAATTGTAATTTGAGTAAAGAAAATGTTTGGGAATGTTTTGAAGATATTTAATTAAACCTCAGAGATAAAATGTCGTACATCCCTTTTTTCTAAATTGGCGAAGTAAATGCAGGAACATAAAAATTTCCTGTATGTACCAACATTTGTACTAAAATCCACTGTTGGTTCATATAACTGGAGAAAACTTTAACTTCAACCTGAAGCAATTTGGTGAAGCATCTCATACATCCAATTCATAAGAGATAAATCGGACAAAGTTTGGTAATGTTATAAAGCGTTGAACAAAACTACTTTTAAAAAAGCTTTTATCTCGCAAAACCACGTTTTTAATATATGCATTAAAAACTCCTCTTTGTCGGTTTTGATAAAATTTAACCTGACGGAAAATAATTTAACAGCCAGAGCAAAAAATGATAACACAAGCAGTACAAATAATCATAGCAATATTTTATGTATTATCTTTTTGCCTGAAGTTAGTATATGTATTTTGTTGTATCACGCAAACCTACTGAATTAGATCAGTTGTTTACTACTTTGAGAATTTGAACATTTGGGGTAATTAATTATTAGGTAAAAATCTGATACCCAGCTACTTCATAACACCTTATGATATTTAGTTTGCAAGATAAAAATGAATTTGGTTTTGACATGTTTATTCAAACATAATTCCCCTAGCCCAACTCACAAAAATACAAAAAATATGTGTTTTATATAGGTACAATTTCAGCCCAAACACTATAACTTTCAGCTAACCGAATAAATGCGATAATTGCCTGAAATGTTAAAAAGGACCATATTTCTGCTTTTGAGCATTAAGCTATCCAACTTTGAAACAAAACACCACAAAATTGGTGCGCAAGAAAACCGATTGATTTTAAGAAAATTGTAATACAGAGCAGTTGTCATTGTTTTTATTACTTGTTTATACACTGTGGGCCAAAAAAGAACGTAACAAATTTTCAATTGCTCATATTTCCAAAGATATTACGTAAATTCTTCATGATAAACTAATTTTTTATATTATATTAAGCAACTTGCACTAAAGAAACATAGAAATAAACTTGGCAAAATCGCTACAAAATGAGGAGGCTTAAGAAATACTTTCTCAAAAACATAATCTTTTACCTCAAAAGTGGTCTTACTACTAAAACATCAATTTTGAAGTTTTGACTGTTTATACATTATAATATTGTATATCTCTTACAATATGTTTGTAAAACTGTTCCAAACTTGAGATACTTTTTGGGTCTCTACATGAGAATTAATTAGCAACATGAATTGTGACCTAAAACACACTCAAACATAACCTCAAAGATGCTCATAACTCTGAAATTAGTTCACGAAACATTACCAACTAAACTTTGTTATAATCGTGAAATATTTCTGTACAACATGTATAGTTAACAAAATTGTGTGCTGCTAGGTTTAAACTTGAGCGCGACAGATGTGAAAAATCGTTCATGATTTTTATAAATTTGTTTACAACCTTTATTATATGAAAACAGAAGAAAACACAAATGTTAATCTATAGAGAAGATTTCAAAATTGGTACTAAGATTGTGTACCCTAATTTTTCCCGGTTACCAAACTATAATTTTAAGTTAATTTACAAAAAACAAATTTTTTACAACTAAAAGTATAACAAATATTAAATATATTCTAAACTAAGGTCTGCTTTCCCCAATAGTAATAAAAAATTTCACTACTGTCTTCAGACTTTCAACTTGGCGCTACCTATATAGTTTCTAAGTTCTCCGCTAGATGGCGCTAGCTGGTCTAACCCACGGTTGCTTCTGAACCTGCAAGCAGGCAATACAAACCTGTGCGGTGTGCACAAGGATTCATTTCTTTTGCCTACGGATAATAACATTTATAATAGGATATGCGCGCATTATGGCTTACCTATACAGGTCTATAAACACATTGTACGTTCAGTTTGGATTAATACATTTCGCCGGGATATAATAAAGCGTTATCATGAGAAACAGCACATGATGCAGAGCGGAAGATCGTTTACTGGCAACAGATGTGATTTCGCATACAATATAGAATAATACGCCGTGTTATAACGTCTATATCTACTTAGAGATAATTTACAAAGATTAACTCACATTTCTTCAATGGAGGTGTACGAATATTAATTATTATTAACTGTTTTAATAAAAAAATCTATTATATAATATATATAAAAGTAATCTATTAGCATATTTATGAAGAGTCAAAATATGTATAGCAAATTTATGTACGCGGAAGGGTTCGGTATGCATACATAATTTTGGCGTGATAATTTTCAGGATTCGTAGAGCATTTCAGGGGATGTCGTGACCTGTTTTTACCCCATTTTTCCAGTTAAAGATACGATATATGCACAGGAAGTTTACGATAGATAATTTTTCGCAAATTATGATACCATTAAACGAAAAAACGGTCATAAATAAAATTTTCAGGAATCTTGATAAGTCCAGCGACATGTAGGCGGTTTAGGATTAAAATAAATAATAAATGTGAAATAGCGTGTAGATAAAAAGTCGACAGGGATCCGATTACAGAGAATTTAATAAAATTTTCGGGGAATTGGGGATTATTTTAATACGAGTGTTAATAAGTCACATTTTTATTTTGTTGCGGTCCGCTTTTTACGGAAAAATATCCTTAAACGCTTCCCGTTTATAGATTCACAGTAACATACGAGAATCTATATACTAAAAGTGATTTCTAATATAAATTCCAGTGTTGTGCAGCTTTGAAATTTATGTGAAATCGTTTGGTATTTTATGCCTACGTTCAAACGATGCTGGAGTTGGCTGCCTTTGTAGTTTTGCAGGAATATTTGTTTCAGGCTGTCATATAAGTAGCACACAGCTTAAATTTAAGCATTTCAGAATAGATTTTCGATTTTTAGGAACTGTCGCTTCTGGTTCTCCAGTTTATTTTAGTGCAGCTGGTTTAAGTTTATTTTAAGTTGTTTTAGATAACAACAACATACATCAAAATGCTCGAACACTATATACAACAAATTATATATGTATTTAATTCTAATTTTTGTTGGTTATTTTTGATATTTTAGACAAGCTACGTTGTATTTCATGGTTTGAAAATGATTAAATATAAACTCTGATTCCGAGACGTTTTAGAATATGTTTCTGGAATATATTTGTTTAACTTTGATAGTCACTGTTTTTCTGTTTTTTTTTAATAATACATTTTCAGGTTTTCATTTATTTTATAGGGATTGGATTAATTTATTTTACGATATATTAGACGATAAAATCATAAATATCAACAACAGTATCTAATATTTTCAGAACTGGTTCTCGAGTTATTTTCAGTTGTTTTAATAAATTATAACACGACACTTCAAATTCCTTGAAATTGTAAACTTAGATGCATATCTTTCCTAAGATGTTTTCAAGCAAATCGATTCTCTTAAAAAACATCGTAAAACTCTTATTTTAAAACGTTTTATTTCCTTTAATTTAAATAGTTTAGAGAAACTATGTTGTATTTCATGTTTTGAAAATGACATGAAAAACTGAAGGTTTTCATATTATTTTCTCAGATAATGATTTCTGATTTCTTAATAAAAAAATATTAAAAACTCTGATTCAAAGCCGTTTTGAAATATGTTTAAGGAATATATTTGTTTAGCTTTGACTTTAACTATTTTTTAATAATGTCGTTTAATACTGTTTTCAAGTGATAAATAATACTATCCCTAATAATGATTTCTGTTCTCGTTAATAAAAACAAATATTAAAAGCTTTGAGTCAGACGTTTAGGCTTTCATTTCATAAAGCTATTTTAGGGTGGCCCTATTTTATAATATATTCACGTATTTCACATGTGTAACTACTATATTTTGAAGTGACTATTTTTCTTTAACATTAGGATTGAGAGTTGGTTCAACACCATTTTGTAAGAATTTACACTGAAATATATTTGCTGGCTTTGATTTTTATTTCAAATTGGTTTTGGTTGAGCTTATTTTACAGTTTTTAGAAGATAAAATCAACACTATCCATACGAGTATCATAAAAGATTTTCAGCACAGTTTTAAACCATTCAGAATTACTTCTCTTCAAATACTAATTTCTAAGAAACTCATTAATTTTGACTTATTTAAGGCATTGTTATGGTATGCTAATGCCTATATTAATCCATCATTTTTAAAATCCCAGTTATTTTTGGATCTAATAAACACTGCTACTTTTTTTCTTCAATATTTTCGCACTACCCACATAGGTATTTCATTTAATCACAAATTCACGAGTTCACCAACAAAACGACGAAAAGAAAACAAAAACAAGTACTCACTAATCAATTCAGCACAACAAATCCAAAACGCACGTGACAAAACAACACACCAAACACACCAACACACCAAAAATCAGGTGAAACACCACGGTATATATCCTTTACACCACGCATATATCCTTTATATCAACACTATAATCCAAAACTCCTCGATTCCGGAAATATCCCACCGCTGCCACCAAAACCACACTCGGTACAAAGTCGTCTTTACACCGTAAAACCAAAAAAAACCGCTCGTATTTTCGAATTGTTCGTTCGTTACCGGATTCTCGCGTAAAGTCCGGTTAGATGCCCGGAGTCGGAGCGACAGCGACGTACACTGAACGGAAGCGGGTCGACTACTGAAAACTGGATACCGTTCGCAGCGGCGGCCAGCGCTATACTGAGGACTGCTTCTCTCCTTGTTCCATATCGGACGGAGACAGACGGCGAGATGGTGCAGGGCGTCGAAGCGAGACGGGTAGAGTAAAGGGGCGCTAAAGGATACCTAGGACGCAAGACGGGTCCGGGTAATTATACATGGAAGCTATAACAAACCTTCTTATGCGTTGATCAGGTAGCGACGTTGATACAAGCTCCGAGGAGGATAGCCGTGCGGAATTAATCTCAGATGTGCACGAGAATTCAGATTTTCATCAGTTCGGTGGTAGGTATAGGCAACCCGGAAAGTGTCTGATGCAATTTTATTAGCGTCGGTGGTTTAGTGTAAGTCACGTAGATAGATTGTAACCAGAGATTTTATTCAGCGAAGAAATGATACAGGGAGTATCTACAGGTAAATTATACAAGGAGTATCTACAGGCAAATGGAAGGAATACCAAAACTCCTTTCAACATGGAATTTAGTGGTCCCATTCTGTATCCGAATCCGACAATTAAATTGCAAATTTCACAATTGCGGAATAGAAATTGTTAATAATTAAGGATTTTCAGCCAATATTTGGTTTACAAGGTTGTGTAAGGACTCAAAATGGCAAGTAAAGCTAAGGCTGTGTTTTTTCATAAACAATTTAAACTGTGAACCTAGTTCAGCCAAATGAAGTAATCTTGTAATGTTGATTGTGTATAAATTTACAGAAATTTGAAGATATTCGGAAGTCGCATGAATAAAATTTAGTAGACTTTTTTAATTGCTATTTTCTTGGCCGTCTGTTTAAAATTAAAATTTAAGATTTGGATTTATCGTTCATAAATAGGCCACTTACGAATTGTTATAATCCCAATTTAGCAGAAATTTTGGTTGCCATTTTCTTCTTCGCAATGTTGAATTTTGTATTGTAAATACCGGATTCGGATTCTCCCTAACTCAACTACCTTAAAAAGACCTCTAAACTAAATTTGGCTGAAATTTCTATCATTTTCTGATTCTTTCAAGTTATTTGTTGTTTGAAGGTCAAGTTATTGATAATGCTTTCAAAGGAGTTCTATTTGACAAGCCGTGAATTTATTTATGTCTTACATGATCATAAAGTGACATTTTACATCTTAGATACCTGGGCGAAAACAGCTACTTTATGCCCGCGCGGGCATTAAGCGTTGCCATGGTTTATATGTCACATACGTCAAGTATTTGACATTCAAATTGTAAATTTTAAATCGTCCATGTCAATTATTGGCGATTAAGGTTATTTTGTTTGGCAATTAATTATTATCTGCAATGTTACTCAACTCCGAATTGTTTGTATTGTTATTCAACTCCGTAGGTACGCATGTCACTTCATTACGTCAACATATTTATTAATATTATTCAAACGGAGGAACAAAACCATTGTAGGACATAAAATTTTGTATGTATCACGGGCATTACTTGATGTTTGTGCCCTCAGGGCATAAACATTTGTGTAACATCTTGGTACATACATAACTTTTATTCGTTGTTCGAGGTACAAACAGACAGATCCCAAACAAGTACTTGCAAATACAAGTGATTTTTGTCAACATATCAATAGTGATTTGTATCTTGAATACTTGAACAGTATCCATGCATTTACTTAACGTTTCTTGAACAATAGTTTGTTGTGATTGCAAATCTGAATACAGTAGATATTCGATAATCCACATCCTTTCCAAATATTTTGTACTTTATCATAGATAGTATGATAAAGGTATTGTAATCGTGCCGAAGAAAAAGTTGAGTTTTTAGCGGGAATAGGCCTTTTTGTGCCCCCTGAACATTTTTGACCAAGGTACAAAAAAATTTCTGTGTGGACGAAAGTTCATATTTAGAAGTTTCATGACCAAACTTAGAGCTGAAAAGCGTTTTGTTCAAAAGGGTCCAAAGGAACTGGATGTTTCCTCTAAGCATTTTTCAAGGATTTTGCAAATGAGCTGCAATGTCTGTAATTTCGTCAAAATAGTTAAATAATAAATTAAAGTAGAGGAAATTTTTGTATAATTTATATCTATGACAATTTTTGATAAAATTAATAGTTTAGCTGTATGAGCAAATTCTATTTCATCAAGATCGTGTCTACAATAAAAGTAGTTACCCAGGATTTGACGGATATTTTCGTTCTAATGACAGTAGGTAGTGTCAAAGCGACGTTTTGACAATACCTACTGTCAATAACATCGATATTTCTGTCAAACCATGGCTAAATAGTTTTATTTTAATGCAGACACGAAAGATCTCGACCAAATACAATCGCATGCAGGTAAACTATTAATTTTTATATATAGTATGATAAAGTCATGTGCCTGGCATCATGAGATTCTTTTTGTTGGTATTAATGAAAATAAAGTTTCCTACTTCAGTATTGCCAACTTTTTGGAGATCACTGTACTGCTTTCTTTAATTGGTAGGCATATGGTTTGAAACATCTAATACAAAAGTAACCACATCAATTATCTTGTTAGATAAAAAGGTTAAATGACCACTTGACATTTGACATTACCGTCCTTTGGTAAGCGTTTTATTTCAAATTCTCCATAAACAGGCACCTTATACATAATATTATATCCTATAAACCCGATTTGAACTTTTCATTCAGTTCGCCTGTCGATACTGTTTGAAATTGGAAGTATTGACACGGTAAAGACCCACTATCTCTAATTACAAAGCGGAGAGTACATGCGGAATTAACGCATATGGGATTTGCGCCCGCGACAGATGGTGATAGCCGCGACAATACTATTTAGAGACTACGTTATGTTCCGATGTAGGTTACTATACAATTTCGTTTGTAATCACACAAGCGAGGTAACCAATAATCCAGTTATAGCCTCTGTATAGTGGAATTAGCGAACAGAGTCCTGATGATTAAGTTCATAATTTAAAAAAAAATATCTCACCAGTTGGAATTAGAACTGGTTTAACATAAAAGCAATGTCTGAACTCTATTCTATCATACTGCATTCGAAAGATTACATAATCAAAATATGATGAAAATGCGATTGGTGAAGTTGAAGATGGCGACTTTGGAAATGTTTGCGAATCTATAACGGCTGAACCCAATGTCCTACAAGCTTCAAAAAGATCTCAAACAAAGCCGAAATCTGTGTACTTTTTACTTGTAATCCTCAAAGTTAGTTCGCTAGTGGCCCCGACGTGCTGACAACGCTTGTTGATATCTTAAACGACACAAATAGTACACAAATTGTGTACTAAATTGTGCACTAAATTGCGTAGTGTAAAACTGCTATTAGGCTTAAGATATTGGTTTGTTTTCCTAAAGCTATTACACATTTCAACGAACTAACTATAGGCAAAACTGGGAGAGCTGAAGGTGATTCATCGCTTAAAATCGTATGAACCAAGATATGAACGTACCGCGTGAATTGGTTATTAGCTGTGTATATTAAGTTGCCTACTAGGTAGTTCGTTCAAGATTAATATTTAATTATTACAAATACTGTCATTTAATTGTGATAATTGTCCTATCTAATTTATATATGCATCATTAGCATGTTTAACAGAAGCAAAGTGAAAACATACCAACGAAAACATCTTGTTCACATCATACGTTCGCGCTCGAATTGGAGGTTAACTTGCTACCGCTGTCATTCGTTCTTATGGTTCTAAGAACAGACGTACTTTTTTGTCTTGCCCATTTAAAATATACAGCAGACGTATGAAAATTATGCGATTTCGTTTTAACACGCGTCAATATTTAGAAATATTCTGTAACGTATGTCTAAAATAACAGCTGAAATCTATGAGTAATCTTCAGCTCTCCCAGTTTTGCCTATATGCCAAACTTTCGACATAAAATTAGAGGTTATAGATGACACTTAAACTGATGTTACCAATACTTGGAGGTGACTTGAAAATAATCAATAAGCCTCTTAAATCTCTTCATGGCTAATGTCCACGAAACATGATACCTCCAGCAATCGCGATTAAAGAATAAAATAACGATGATAATACTCGTTTTCAACTTCGGTGTCCACGCTCAACAGTTTCGGACGTTAAATATAGATGACAATTTTAATTTATTCCATCCAGATAACGACACAGCTCAGTCGTCCTCATCTGAAAGCAGCTTAACCGGTCCGCCGTTGCTGGCGTAGAAGCGAAATGACACACCAGTCATTAACCGGTAAGGTTGGTATCTTTTTCCGTCCGCGATTGTTTACAGTTATCTTCGTTGGTGATTTTTTTCTTCACGCTCCTAAACCTAACCTAAAAATATCTCGACGCGCTCAACGAAGAGGATTGGAAGAAAAAACGAGGAAGGAAGCGGGGTATAAAAATAGTTTATAATGCCAAATGTCGTTATGGATATATTAAAAAAAAGGAGAGGATTATAAACAAATATCCTTAATGATGGTAGTTTTAGTGGAAGTATTCATTTTTGTGACTTAATGGGTTGGAGATTTAGTAAATTTGTAGGGAAATGTCTTCAGATGTCACAACATGTAATAAAAGTCGTTATTTGTTTAAATGATCGCGTAGTTATTGGTATTTCGTCCTTTTTGTCGTTAATAAGTTTCGTCAAACTCGAATGACTTGTACATATTTACATTTCCTGTTAGTATTCCACAAAACTAGGATAATATTTACTAACTTAATCATATAAGAATCATAAACACATTTTCCGATTAAAAAAATATCTGTGTTTGATCAAAAAGACTCCCTTATGAGAAATAAAAAAGGTTCATGATAATGATTGACTATCAAACATAATATATGGTTCTGATCAAATATATCTTTTAAAAAAGAGCCTAGGTAATATGATTTTGATTTGATTATGATGATTTTGGTAGATTTTGGTATTAATTTAATTAATGGTAACGAAAACATTTGTGTGCCTGGATAAGAAAAGGGACCGAAAAAAAAAGTTGACCGAAATTGAGTTATGAGTGTTTTTAGATAGAATAACTTATGGCAAAGGTACTCAACATTTTAAGTCGATTACCATAATGAGATTTTTAATAGACTTGTTTATATTATTATTCCGTTTTAGGTTTTATCGGTTTTTGAATCTATAACCTGGGGCTACAGAATTGTGTAAACTAGGTACATATCTTCATTTCTCGAGTTTTAAGAAGACTTTAAGCATTCTCGTAAGGGGGTTTTTGGAGTCTCTGATTCCAAATAAGCTTTCGGATTTTTAGAATTCAAAATGGCTGATCTAATATGTCGACCAAACATGTAATTAATTGACGGATTCATATAAAAACTAAACCATGATATATGGGGTTCAAACGAACACATCTGATAAAAAAAACACAATAAAGAGACTAATCAGCCAATAAAACAAAAATGTGTATTCTGCACCAGTTTAACTTTATTTGGGATTTTTTGCATAACTAGAAACGGACAACTGGTCCTTTTTCACATCCACGCACTAATTTTATGCCATTACGTCAGCAAACTTTCGATAAAATGACAATTGACAATTGTAAAATATTGATTGAACCACATGACTCAAAAGTTCTCATTCGTATAAAAATTTCCGAAAAAAAGTTGAAAGTGAAAAGCGCAAATTTTGTAATTTGCAAAATTTATAACAGGTGAACCCAGGTTCTAGAAACCTCAAAAGAACCTCATAGTTAACCGAAAGTAGAAAGTTTAATACTTTTACCTGAAACCCTGAAAGTTTATTCAGCTTGATTTTTTAAGCATTTACACCAATTCTAAGTTAACTGATGATGTAAGATTTTGATGTTATATGTACTTGTACTCTGTAACAAAGTCTCGTCCATTCACATCATCTTGTTTTTAAATCCAGGATTAGAATTTTTATAGAGATACACTGTGAACTTCAAGTACAATTTAGCAAATGTAAATGAAGTTGGAACTGGCTGTATAGTTTATAGCTGGCTCAATTGAGAGGATTCATTTATTGTTGCTTTACTATTTGCCTTATTGTTGCCGAAGAAACCTTAAAATTCTATCCTAAGAGATGTGATATAATATTTGTGCTACTTAGCAAAACCACTGTTTCCCCATTGGTACAGTTAGAAAATTTTGTTTTATTCAAATAAATATGCCTGGGCTCCAAAGAAATCTCGTGTTCCAATAGAGCAAAAGAAATATTTCTTTGCGGGTAAGAATGCATTGGGTTTGAAATGTTTATTGGGTAGAAAGAACGTTTAGTTGTGTCAAACAACTTAAAATTTAGAATTTGTATATTATAACGAACGAGATATATTTAATTCAAATAAAAATGATTGTGTTGACTGAAATAATTATAATTTTTTAAATTGACGAATTTGTTGGTTGAGTTAACGTTCGATATTTGTAGGCCTTTTTAGCAATTTAGCCAGATGCATGACATGAACTGAGTGGTAGGCATTCACCAGTCTACTATTTACACTCAAGATAAGGCCGAACTACGAGGGGAGCGTTTACAGCGCCGTATAACAATACAGTTGTATTAGATATTGACACTAAAAATATATTTATTTGAATTAAAATACGATTTCTTTGGCGGAAGTAAACCTATATCGAAGCCAAATCAAAAAAAAAAAAAATTTAAAAGAATATATTTATTAAAAACAAGAAATCTTTTCTATCTGTGTACTATACGATTTCCGCATATACATTTGACCAGGTAAATAGCTTTTAAAATATCACCGACGACTAGCTTTTCAGTCTTCATTTATTCCAGGTAGAAGCCATGAAATAACCCATTCGCCTGCGGCATATAAACCTCAGGAAGTGAAGCGTTGAAATTCGGATAATTTTAATAACTTGCAAAACAAACAACATCGCAGAAATACGATATACCAGAGGCACTAATAGCCAATTTAATTATTATCACCAAAGTCGTTAAATTTATGACATCCACATCAGCTAGGTACATACTCCTATAATCTTCCTGTAACGTCATAATTTTCGAGCATTACGGCCCTTAAAATGCATAACACCATAAATAAAGTTAACTACTACATGTGGGTAATTAATTATGCATTCCAAAAACTGTTCACCACGGATAGTAATGCGGTGATACTACATGAATACCATGGCTTCCAACGATGCCTGGTTCTTATAGAATGTTGAACGATTAGGTACGAGGTAATTAATAGAATGCTGTGATACAAAATTAATATCTGTGGTCACCATAATCATAGATTTTAAACGAGGAGTTAAACTGAGAGCCGAACATTAAAAATAACGATGAGTTATGTTGAAAATGGAAGATATTATTTGTATTCCTGTTTACGGAAAAATATATTTTTTTATTTTTTATGAATATAATGCAAACTGCTAGAAGTAACGTCACTATGAATATATCTGCGAATTTAATAATGTATCTATTAAATAATTTATTTTCTTGTGATAAACGACATTACCTTGCTATTATTTATAGCTATATATATATATATATATATATATATATATATATTGTATTTTGGGAAATATGTTCTGTATGTATTATGTGTTCTATATTCTAGAAAATAGTCTCACGACATTTTGTGAAGATTAAAAATGATAAAGTTAAAATTACATCACAACATTTAGCTATATGGAAAGCCGAGTTAAAATTAGCAATTTCGGTTATAACTCAGTATAACCTGGAGGAATAAAACCAGACGCCAGATTCACACTAGAGAAATATTACCAGAAATGTCACCAGATATGTTAGCGGTCAAATTTAAATTATTGTGAGGTTAAAAATATTAAATAACTACAATAAATATCTTAGTAGGGTAAACATCTTAGTAGGGTAATAAAAGGAAACGATTATGTTGTATGGGTAATTCCATGTCAAATCAACACAGCTCCATTCCCCACCACATTGGATTTTGATAAAAATTTTTACTATATTGTTGTCTATATTGTTGTCAATCCCGGAATCCCGGGATCCCGGGACAAATAATGAAAAAGTTAAATCTAAATTATTTTCTTTATTTGTTGCTAATTGGTAAAGTGTGGGCACTGATCTACAATAAATCAATTGAACTCCTTTTTTTTAAGTATGAAATTCAATCTATAACAGCACCATTTCTTATTAAATTAAGTATCAAGGATAAAATATTCGTTTATACCAACATGTTGTTATAATAGGAGGAACAGATTTTGCACGAAGTAGATATAATTCAATATGAAGACAAACATCATTTTCAGCTTGTTTGCGTCTTTTTATTTACCTCAACAAAGAAATTCAGGCTTTATTTAAAACAGAAACAAAAACATAAACGTATAAATTAGTGGCGGATTCCGCACCTGTATTCTATGATGTACTACAGAATATTAAATTTGTAAATAGGTATAAAGTACAGCGAAAAAAATATTGAAAATAAGTAGAAAATAAATATACAAATTAATCCCGATGTATTTAAGTGTAAAATGAACCCCAAATTGTACCAAAAATGATTTATTATTAGTCGTTGTTATTAATCTTTTGATGGTTCACTCCAATCGAACGAACGATGTCATTTCTTGTTCCGATTTTCAAGTTTCATCTAGTTCAGGAAATTTACCTTAAACTAACGAAATATTTACGTACGATGTTGTTTCATCATGAAGTAAGATTGCGTCTCCGGTAAAACATCTCGAGTTTGTATTGAGCTGTGACAGCGGTAATATGGCCGTTTTTGCCATTTCTTCATGGCACAATTATCGCATTTTTTGCTCTTTTAGTGGAGAAGTTGTGTCAAAAAGAACACTGTAAAAAATGTATTTTATAATATGGGTTGGGCTATGTGAACTATAGTTGACATAACCAAAAGACGTACAAGGCAAAATTTGAAAACGTCGATCAAGTTTCAGAGTAAAAAATATAGTCCAACCAAGTATATTTTAGGCGTTTCTTACTGCTTTTCTTACTGACTAGATTTGGTAACATTTTGCATCGCAGGAGTTTTGATCCGCCAATTTTTGGGATTTTTCATGAATCCGGGGATCAATCCCGGGAGTCCGGGATTACAAAATCTTTCATCCCGGGATCAGTATTTTGTCCGGGATTGGAAGCTCTGATAGATTTTATTTTCGCCCCACTATAAAAATTTGGGAATTAACTGAAAACAGTGTAAGCTATTATGTATTTTTTCCCAAAGTTTTAAAACTGAGTATTTTGAAATAATCCAAATTAAACTTTAAATTTTTAATTAAGAAAACATATTGTAGCAATGAGCGCACTTTTGAGGCCTTGAAAGAGTCAAGTTTCAGGCTAGAAACCATGGAGCCATAGTTGAGTTCCAGAAACCATGTGATGTCACGTGAAGTACGTGGAATCGCGTGGAGAGCTGCCATTGGTCGAAGAAGCAACTGAACGGACTCGCCGCGGGAAGGTGCCACAAGCACAGATAATTGTATAATGAGTATTAGTTGAACTAACATCGAGATAACTACCTTTGTAACTATACTCAATAAATAAGTATTCCGTCAAGAACGAAGTGTGTCTGAGTTAGAGCTACCCCCCCGAAGACGCGGTCGTCACAACTGGTGGAGACGCCGAAGTATCCCAATAAAGAAAAAAAAAAAGAATCAACAAAAGGTAGATAGTGAATGCCTGTGACCAGAGCCCAACAAAGAAGACTAATGGCAGAAGAACCAAGAGAAATAACCCCTGCCGTACACCCTAAACTGTTTGGAGGGAAGAGCAATGAAGATGTCGATCAGTTTGTAAAGAACTACAAACGCGTCGCACGTGCCAACCGATGGGGAGACGAGACGAAGATTTTGCAATTGCCGTGCTATCTGAATGGCGCTGCAATAAATTGGTTCGAGACGATCGAGGACCAAGAGATGACATTCGACCAGATCGTAGAAGAGATGAAGACAACGTTCAGGAGGGCCCTACACGACGAGGAACTCCAATATCGATTGTCATCCCGGAAGCAGGCACCAAGGGAAGATGTGTGGGAGTATTTCCACGACATTGTAAAGACGTGCTACCAACTCAACCCATTGATGCCGGAAGAAGAAAAGGTAAAACACGTCCTTAAGGGTCTACAAACAACCACACTGGAGAAGGTCAGCCTGATGGAAAATCCGGACGTGGAGCGGCTGCGACAGAACATCCGGAAGGTGGAAACCATGAACTTCCTAGTGGACCAGGTGACACCGCACGCGAGCAGTCAGAGGGACCAACATCATCAGGACCAGAACCAGAGGGATCGATACCAGGGAAACCAATATCAGAGGGATCGATACCAGGGAAACCAGTACCAGAGGGACGAGGAAATGGAGGACCTCCGTCGACAGATGGCCGAGCTTAGAAGACAAATACCAGGTAGGAATGTTCCTTATAATTCTAACCCGGCGGGCAATAGGCCAAACGCGTACGTAAATCCACGAAATATGCCTGCACGTACTAGAGACGGGCGGGTCATCTGTTTTAACTGCCGAATTCCGGGGCATTTCGCAAAAAACTGCCCCGTCAAGAAGGAAGATCCAAATCCATAGAGCGGTCACGAAATGAAAGGTTAGAATATAAGTGTTATTTTTGTTTAAAATTAGGTCATAAAAAACAAACATGTAGAATTAGAAATAAGTTAATTGCAAATGGACAGTCGACTGGTGCAATGATAGTAAATGTGGATGGGTTGGTTCAGTTGAGGGGCGCGGTCGGGGCCAAGCCAGCCAATTTCATAGTCGATACCGGCGCTGGAGTAAGCCTGCTGAACGCGCATTTTGTTTCAAACAAAAATAACATAGTCGCCGTACCGTACATCCAGGTAAAGTCAGCAACAGGCGATTCATTGTGGGTGTTAGGGAGACTGAGGCATAAAATTGTTATTAATTCGGTTGATTTCGAACATGATTTCTTGGTGATAAAACATTTGCAAGTAGATGCTCTGTTGGGAAACGATTTTAATGATAAATATGCGGCAAATATAAATTTTATTTCAAAAAGTATTCAGTTTCAAGTTGATAACCGCGACGTAACCTTCCAATTCAGCACGGGTGACGCTGGCGTGGTACCGTGCGACGTGCTTGGTCAGCAAAACCAGGGCGACGTGGTCTCACGTGGTGAAACCCGAGTACTGCCTTTGTCTACGACGCGCGTGGCAATAGATTTCCCAGAAGATGCAAAAAACTATTATTTCGTTCCAAACACCAAATTATTTCAAAGTCCTTTCTTTAAGATTCATAATTTCGTTGATCGAGGAAAAAAGGCGTGCGTATATGTGACCAATTTGAGCGATAGTACAGCAAAAATATTGAAGGACACTAAATTAGGTAGAATTAGGATAAATGAAACGGTGGAAAGTTCCACCAAAGTTAGGTTTTCTGATAACGTAAATGTTATCAATGTACAAGCAACATCGGAGGGTGATAGTAAGTTAAACATTAGTGAAAAATTAGAGTCGGCTCAGCGGCGCGAGATTGAAAATCTTTTGCGGGAATACGCGGATATTTTTGCAAAAGATAATTACGAGTTAAGTCGAATTCCCGGCTACGAACATCATGTAGATACCGGAGACGCGAGGCCGATTCGACGGCCGCCGTATCGCGTTTCACACCGGGAAAAGGAGATAATTCGCGAACAGGTGCAAGAAATGTTGGACGCGGGTGTAATTAGGAAGTCCCAAAGCGCGTGGTGTTCACCCGTGGTCCTAGTACGAAAAAAGGTGGCGATTGGAGATTCTGCGTGGACTATCGAAAATTAAATCAAGTAGCCAAAATGGACTCCTATCCGTTACCGGTGATTGATGATTTGTTGTCATGTTTAGAGGGTGCTCAGTGGTTTTCAGCCCTTGACTGCTTCAGCGGTTATTGGCAGATTGGAATGGCCGAAAAAGATAAGTCAAAAACAGCATTTGTGACTCCCGAGGGTTTGTACGAGTTCAATGTACTCCCTTTTGGCTTGTCTTCGAGTCCAGCCGCGTTTCAAAGATGTATTGATCAAGTTCTGGGTGGTTTAAAATGGGTATCGTGTATAATTTATTTAGATGA
The DNA here is from genome assembly GCA_964023965.1 of Melinopterus prodromus. Classification (NCBI taxonomy): domain Eukaryota; kingdom Metazoa; phylum Arthropoda; class Insecta; order Coleoptera; family Scarabaeidae; genus Melinopterus; species Melinopterus prodromus. The sequence continues at coordinate 102,829,734 of OZ030390.1, forward strand.
TGTCATAGTAAAGGGAAATTCCTTTGAAGAGCATTATCAGAATTTACGTGCGGTATTTCAAAGATTTAGGGAAAATAACATGAAATTAAAACCTAGTAAATGTTCATTTGGGTACCGAGAAGTAAAAGTTTTGGGACACGTTGTTAGCGCGGCGGGTATATCACCAGACCCTGATAAGATTGAAGCGGTGATGGGGTTCCCGAGACCGAAAAAGGTGAAAGACATTCAGTCTTTTGTCGGGTTGGCAAATTATTACAGAAAATTTATTCAGGGTTTCGCGGATATCGTACGACCGTTAACCTTGTTAACGCGAAAAAATGTTAAATTTAATTGGACTACCGTGGAAGAGACTGCCTTTAATACTTTGAAAACGAAATTGGTTGAATACCCCGTACTTAGACATTTTAGAGTCGATCTGCCGGTGGAAATTCATACGGATGCGAGTGACGTGGGGCTGGGCGCGGTTATTTTGCAAACAGGCGGAACCGTAACGTATCCTATCGCGTACGCTTCTAGGAGATTATCGGATGCGGAAGTCCGTTACAATACGACGGAGAAAGAATGTCTCGGAATCGTCTATGCGGTCAATTTCTTCCGACATTATCTGTGGGGCAGGAGGTTCAAAATAGTTACAGATCACCACGCCCTCTGTTGGCTCCATAAACATCCAAATCCCTCTTCGCGTCTAGCTCGGTGGGTAATTAAGCTTCAGGATTACGATTACGAAATTGTGCATAAAAGCGGTAAGCGACACCTTGACGCGGACGGTCTCTCGCGGTATCCGATACATAAGGCGACCGAGGATAGAGAAGGAGACTTGGAAATTCCTGTACTCATGTTAAATACGCCGAACGTCTCCGCATTACAGCTAGCAGATGCGGACTTAGCAGAAATCATTAAAGCATTAAAAACGCCAGAGTTAGTAGAAAATAAAGTAGTAAGAAAGTCACGTAGTTTCATCTTGGATAATGAGATTTTGTATAAGAAACATCACACGCCCTTCGGACAATCCACGTTGTTAGTAGTACCAAAAAGTTTGCAAGACGAAATTTTATATAGCTGTCACGATGATCCTTTAAGCGGAGCGCACTTAGGAATAGCAAAGACGTTTGGGAAAATTCAGAGTCGGTATTATTGGGAAAATCTGAGGGTAAAAGTAGAAAACTATGTAAAGTCGTGTCAATCGTGCCAGCAACGTAAAAGACCAATTCAGGCACCAGCGGGTCTTTTAAAGCCCATTAAAGTAGGGAAACCGTTTGAAAAAATTGGTATAGACCTTCTCGGACCGTTTCCGAAATCGAAATTAGGTAATACTTTTATCATTACGGCCGTTGATTATGCTACAAAGTGGGCAGAGGCGCGAGCGTTACCGGATGGGACCGCGAAATCGGTGGCAGAATTCTTAGTCGAAAACATAATTAGTAGACACGGTTGTCCGTGCGAAATTCTGAGCGATAGAGGTAGATGCTTTACGTCATCACTCGTTACGGAACTTATTCGATCAATCGGCATAAACCCAAATTTTACCACGGCTTACAGGCCCCAAACTAACGGCTTAACCGAACATTACAACGGGACACTAGCCACAATGATTTCTATGTATGTGTCTACAGAACAACGGGACTGGGACACGTACGTTCCATTGGTGACTTTTGCGTATAATTCGTCGAAACAAGAAACCACTAAGGAATCGCCGTTTTTACTTGTGTACGGGCGCGAACCGAAATTGCCTACCGATGTTGCCTTAGGAATTCAAAATAGTGAGAATTCCGATGCTAGGGAATATTTAGAAAAAATAGAAAAAGTTAGGTATACTGCGCTAAAGCGGATAGAAAAAGCGCAAGAGAAACAAAAACAGAGTTATGATGTAGGACGCAAAGAACTAGAATTTTCTGTGGGAGATTTAGTTTTAGTATATTCGCCAATTAGGAAAATTGGTAAGTCAGAAAAGTTGCTTCATCGGTGGCGAGGGCCATACGAAGTCAGCAAACAGTTTAACGAGGTCAATTACGAAATTCGAATAAAGAAGAAAAATAAGTTTACGTACGATACCGTACATGTCCAGCGTATGAAAAAATACCATCAGAGCGAAAAATGAACGGGGACGGGAAACCAGTCAGCAGTTTGTGTTTCACAAGTAAAAGTAGTAAACGTGATTACGGCGGCAATTGTGGTAATAATTGTTATGCGAAATCCGGCTCTGCTGGGATTATCAGCTGTGGGTCGGGTGTCAGCATGGCAGGAAAGTGTGAACGAGGTCAGTAACGGTGTTGTTATTGTCATTGCACTTGGCTTGATTGTCTATTTTTGTTACGCATGCATTAGAAAGAGACGCAATAAGACAAAAATACAAACGGACATAGAACTTCACGTTCCGATTCAACCGTCACCTAGCAAACGCGCAAAGTAGATTAACATGGTAGATTAAGGAGTACTCCTAGATAAGAAATGTGGTTATTACCTGTAACAGTTAAGGTGTGAATGGATGTATGAAGCGCTTCGAATTAAGTAGAATTAAGGGTTTATGTAAATTTAAGTAGAATTAATCAATCTATAAGAAGTTACTGTTTAATGTTTTTTATGTTCCATGTGCAGTCCGGGGACCTATCCAGCGACGAGTGCCGGCGGCGGCTTCCGAGACCACCTCAGATCGAAACATCGGGTCGATGTTTCTTTTAGGGGGAGAAGTGTAGCAATGAGCGCACTTTTGAGGCCTTGAAAGAGTCAAGTTTCAGGCTAGAAACCATGGAGCCATAGTTGAGTTCCAGAAACCATGTGATGTCACGTGAAGTACGTGGAATCGCGTGGAGAGCTGCCATTGGTCGAAGAAGCAACTGAACGGACTCGCCGCGGGAAGGTGCCACAAGCACAGATAATTGTATAATGAGTATTAGTTGAACTAACATCGAGATAACTACCTTTGTAACTATACTCAATAAATAAGTATTCCGTCAAGAACGAAGTGTGTCTGAGTTAGAGCTACCCCCCCGAAGACGCGGTCGTCACAATATTATCATAAAATATCAGTATTCAGTATTGGTATTATAGAAAGTGAACATTTGTTTTATAGATTAGATGAGGTTAACGCCAACGTGAAAATTGATTTGATTTTTTGTAAAAACATGATTTCGGGGATGATTTTCGTGATATTACTTTTAGTGTTGTCTTTCAGAATACCCACATTAATTTATTTTTAGGTTACGGGTTTTACTTCAACTTGACGGTTGATTGATATATTAGGAGAGAAAATCAAGTATTCTAACTTAAACAAACAATGTTAGGTACTAATAAACGAAATTTCACCGATTGTATAATAAGTCGTAACGCTCATTCTAAGTATGTAGTACATACGTGTATTCGTGCAGTTTACAGTATAATCAATATTACATAGTTCAACCCTTCTTCGGCAATACAACTATGCGTGCTCATAACACAAGTGTTCATTTTCCCAATATTCCTTTGCACAAAACATGGCCCATTAAAAATTTATCATAATAATGCTTAATATAATGCTAGAAAACAAGCAAATCCAGAAAGTTTGTTTTTTTAAGAAGTCGTTATTATCGCCAACGTTGAAGTACAGAACATAACAAGAAGTTGTTTACTACTAAAATAAGAAACTTTACAGGCATTTTCTTCATATTTTTATCCATCTCGTTACAAAGAAAAACACAGAAGCCAAGTTCGAATTAATTATAAACTACCTTATCGTATCGTATTTGAATAAAAGAACAAACAATAAGATAACATAGAATAGACAGACCCATTCAAAAGGAAACTTATTCCACGGCATACGGCGATCTATATATCAATCAGTGGTCCATTGTGAGTGGCCAGTAACATCTCGTTGCCACCGTTGGGGTCCGCTAATCTGCATCTTCGGATCTTTTAGTTCAATTAGTCATGAAACGACCGGAGGTCAGTCAGCATAGTCTTCAGGAGTATAGGTAGCTGCCAGGTAACTTTTGATAGCTGGCTTTGCGACATAGGCGTGCTGAGAGAGAGAGATAGAGAGAGAGCGAGAGAGAGAGAGAGAGCGAGAGAGAGATAGAGAGAGAGAGATGGAGCACACAAAAACCGGTCAAACTAATTACATTAATTAATCCCGTAGTTCGAGTACAGCGGCGTATTCGAGACGTGCTCCCTTCGATCTGCCCAACAGTTACCTCCGCACGTTGGGATGACCCCAAAACGTAAAGGTATCACCGCATCGTCCCTTAAATTAGGGAGGTATACTGTATCTTGGGGCACGTTGCACAGTGTGAAAAAATTACCAAAAGTCAGACCATAAGTTTTTTCGATTTAGGTAAAAATCGGCAATCTAAGGTTTGAAGGGTCACCGAATTACCAAGCCGAAATTCCAAAAGTTTAAATAACAAAATGGAAGACTTGGCAATATGGCGAACATTTGTTCGAAACCTACTTTAAATTTAGCGGAATTTCAATATTTCAGGAGATTTGGGAGATTTGCTGATTATAAACCTGAATTCAAAATAAAAATAAAAAACAGAAAAATAGCCGATCAAAAATGGACTATCGACAATATGGACTTCTAATCTAAAACTACTTTCAATTCAGCGGAAATTCGAAATTTTAAAATTCGTAACTGCTGGCATTCTGCGAACCATGTTGCTCGCTTTTTCAAAGCAAACTGAATATTTGTAATTATGGCTAAGACCAGAGCTTTTAAACTAGTTTGTGCGTCTAAAATCATTCTGTTCTGGAATTGGTAGCTTTCCATATCCAGGAACACTTATCATACAATCCAATAACAACGTTTCAAACCTGCCCATTTCAGCAATTTTTATCACCAAGATTAGGAAAACCAATTTGTTTGTTGTTTAATCCTAGGTGACCAACAATATTAATTTATAATACTCAAGCAGTATTTAGTTTATGTCCTACATGATCATAAAGTGACATTTTACATTTCAGTGAAGAAACGATACAGGTGAAGATCTACCAAAAAATACAAGAATGGTTTAAGGAGTATCTTATGGTAAATACAAGGAATACCACAACTCCTTCGAATATCTGGTGGTCCCATTCTGTATCAGAATCTGACAATTAAATTGCAAATTTCAAAATTGCGTAATAGAAATTGTTAATAAGTAAAGGATATCTCAGCCAATATTTGGTTTACAAAGTTGTTTAAGGACTCAAAATGGCAAGTAAAGCTATGTCTGGATTTTTTCCTAACCAATTTATTTAAACTGTGAACCTAGTTCAGGTCTTTAGGTATGTGAACTCGGTTCGTGGTTTAAACTTATAGCGGAAAACACATAAACTAAATGACGATGTTGTGGGTAGACCACCGGATTGTACACATGCATGTAATTGATTGCTGTGATTATTTTTTGACGTTTCTTAAAACCAATGAAATGCTTCTTTATTTGTCACAAGGGTAAGTTTCATCCAATTATGTCATTATTATAGTGGGAATAAATCTCTTGTGATTATTCTCGGGAATAATCACTGTAGCTTTTATTTGCCTAGCAACTGTCAGATACTTGTATTATAGAAAATACGCAGGAGGAAACACTTAATATAACAAGCAATTCCAAATCCTCAATAAATAATGAGTCTCGAAATATTTTTAATAATTGCGTTTTTCATTGTACTAATTTAAATTGTTAATTCTTTTAATATATTCACAATGTGTCAACGATATTTTCATATATTGTAAGTAATAATTAATTAAATTAAATTTTTCAATAATTTTATAATAGTTTTATTGATCTTTTTTATTGTAAAAATTTGTGAATCAAAAAATAATCTAGTCAAATATAACTCGAGAGTTCCATAAATTAGAAAATAATTTGACAGATTTTGTTCAAACTTGTTGCCATCTGGCAGTTTTCAAGTTTTCAAACAATCTGTCAAATTATTTTCAATTTATTCTCACTCTCTTGTTATATTATTACTGAAAATTGACAGAAAATATTCGGAAATTTGTGACGGAAACTCGTGACAGATGATGACGGATTCATGAATAAAATTTTGCAGATTTTTTTAATTGTTATTTTCTTGGCCGTCTGTTTAAAATTAAAATACAAGATTTGGATTTATCGTTCATAAATAAGTTTGGTTGCCATTTTCTTCTTTGCCATGTTGAATTTTGCATTGTAAATGCCTGATTCGGATTCACCCTAACTTAACTACCTTAAAACGCCCTCTAAACGAAATTTAGCTAAAATTTCTTCAAGTTTTTCTTTCAAGTTAGTTATTTTCTTGGCCGTCTGTTTAAAATTAAAATACAAGATTTGGATTTATCGTTCATAAATAAGTTTGGTTGCCATTTTCTTCTTTGCTATGTTGAATTTTGCATTGTAAATGCCGGATTCGGATTCACCCTAACTTAACTACCTTAAAAATCCCTCTAAACGAAATTTAGCTGAAATTTCTTTAAGTTTTTCTTTCAAGTTATTTGTTGTTTGAAGGTCGAGTTATTGATAATGCTTTCAAAGGAGTTTGAGAGGCCGTAAATTTATTTATGTCCTACATGATCATAAAGTGACATTTTACATCTTAGATACCGGGGCGAAAACAGCTACTTTATGCCCGCGCGGGTATTAAGGATTCTTAACGCCCGCGCGGGCATTAAGCGTTGCCATGGTTTATAGGTCAGATACATAAAAAATTTTACATTAAAATTGGAAATTTTAAATCGTCAAGTCAATTATTGGCGATTAAGGTTATTCTGTTTGACAATTAATTGTCTGCATGGTCACTCAATTCCGAATTGTTGATAACGTCAAAATATTTATTAATATTATTCAAACGCGGGAAGAAAACCATTGTAGGACATTACATTTTTATGTACCACGACCGTTATTAGATGTTTATACCCTCGAGGGCCGATAGGCCCGAAAACGGTCACCCTCGGGGCATAAACATCCATGTAATGCCCTTGGTACATAAATAACTATTTTGTGCTCAGTTGTCTTCAGTTTTTCAAGTCGCTCTGTTTAAACATAATGAAAAATGCATAAGATGCCATTAAAAATGTAAGAAAGAGATGACGCAATTTCTGCAAAAAAATCAATCTAACCTCAAGAATATCTTGAAAAAATCTGATGTGGCCAGACACATGACTTTATCATACAATATATAAAATTAATAGTTTAGCTGCAGGAGAATCTAGTTTATTGAGATAAATCGTAGGTATTGTCAAAGCATCAGCATTTGACACTACCTACATTACGTCATTAGAATAATAGTTATTTATGTCACAAGTGCCGGAAGTACGGAATAGCGCGATGAGCGGTGATGCGGCGCATCACCGAAGGCAAAGCGTCGCCGTAGCACGTGTGCGAGTCGCGCTATCTAGTTTTTTGGGAGGAGTGACATCAACGTTTATTGTGTTGCTTTTTTAGAAACATGTATTCAAAAAAATAAATAAAAAATGGTTATATTTCTGTATAGGAAATGTTAGGTTGGTACCATTTTGACGAAACAAGTTTAATTCAAATTCTGACAGATTTATAATTGTTCATGACACTGTAGATGTCACATCCATTGATGTGACATCTACAGTGTCAGTCTATAGTGCTGTCTTCGAGTGTGACAGCACAAAAAAGTAGTTGTCAAAATCCTGGCTACTATGTAGTTTCATATCAATGCAGATGCGACCGATCTCGATCAGTAAAATTTGCTCTTGCAGCTAAACTATTAGTTTCACCAAAAACATTTCATACGCATAAATTATTCAAAATTTCCTCTACTTTAATTTATTATTTAACTATTTTGACGAAATTACAGAAATGGCGGCTCATTTGAAAAATCCTTGAAAAAGGCTTAGAATAAACTACCAGTTCCTTTGGACCCTTTTGAACCAAAAGCTTTTCAGCTCTAAGTTAGGTCATGAAACTTCTAGATATGAACTTTCGTCCCGATACCTTTAGTAGTTTCTCCGGAATCGTCGTCACAAAAATCGTTTACACACACACACACACACACACACACACACACACACACACACACACACACACACACACACACACACACAGACACACACACACACACACACACAGACATTTCTTTGTACCTTGGTCAAAAATGTTCAGGGGACCCAAAAACACCTATTTCCGCTAAAATCTCAATTTTTTTTCGGCATGATTACAATACTTTATCTTACTGCGTATGATAAAGTAAAAAGCACAAGCTTATTAAGAAAATAATAAGGGAACAGCATTCCCTTATGCGAACATGTATTATATGTACTCCATTCTAAAAATGAACACAACTTCAATTTGAGGAGAAACTGTCTAGATATTCAAAATGTATAAAATCTGATCTTTACAATGACCTATAATTCTAACCGAGGATATGCGGGGAAGTCTAGACAAATTTTAAGTCCATAAAATTATTGCTACATTCTAAGAAAAGGTGCAAAAAATACATGTTAAATTAATGAATTGCATAGAATAAATTTTTAAGTGTATCATACCTTAAAGAATATTCTCCATTTCACAAAAACAATAAAGTTATTGTCAACAAGCACAGAAAATTACAATTGCAATGGTGTCAAACATACCCAAATACACGATTTGCAGCAATAAAAACTTGGAACTGATACCATTCTTAACTTGTTTAGCAAACAATTTTACATATTATAATAAAATATGGCCAGGTTTTTGGGCCAACACATTGAGAATTGTGAAACGAAATTACAGTTTTGAAAGAAAAAAAATACAGGTTAGGTATTATTCTGGGAGAATCGAAATGGTTTTTTGTTATGGAAGTTTGTGACATCCTAACAAAGTAAATAAGGTCCTCAAGTATTCTGTGACAACCATTTATCTATTCTCATTATATATGTTATTTAGATTCACTCCGACATCTAAATGTGAGTAGACGAAACACAGTCTCTAGTAAACCGGTGAAATATATGTGCCTGTACTCCTCGCTGCGCTCCTCGTGCCCTAGAGAACTCATCTCATTAAATTTCACAGGCCCTACGCACAGTACCTACGGAGTGGGGGACTCAGAAACAACTTTGATGCCCGTGGCGGAAATGAATCCCTCCAGAAGTTTTCTCCGTTACCGCTGCAAGTAAAAGCGCTGCGATCGACTTTGTTATTTCTAATTAACATTCTCCAATACAACCAAAGAAAATGCGCCTTAATTTCACTACAAACTATTTTAACCTCATCGATTCTCGTGCTAGTACAGTTGCTACGCGCTCTTACAAAAATGAATGAAACGTACGCCGCTGGCTTATGCTCATGGTGCATATCAGCACACCTCATTGGCTGGATGCACCAGACCTACACGGCGACCAGAGAAGCAGCTCTCGCGATGAATGAACCGGCACACGGGGATGGATAGATGGATGGTGGTCCCATTCATAAGTTCGAGATACGTCGACGAGCAAGCCTGCCTCGTTTTCTAGACCGGGTTCGACGCGGAGGGCGCGCGGGGAACGCGGGGACCGCGCGGAGACATGAGCCGATATTTTACAAGCGCCGAGTAAGGCAATTTGTTAACAGATCCCTTCCTTCTCTCATACAAATAACATATTGTTCCCATTACCGATTGTGAGCGCGAGAAGGTGAAACCTGAAAGGGATTTTTCACGCCTATATATGGAGGGTGGTGGGATAAGAAAAGGAACTTGGTGGTTCCTTTTCAGGTGATTCCGGACGAATGCGCACACACTGGGTTTTCGGAAAGCAGTTACAATGATATCATAATCGTTGCGAGAATAAGAGGCTTTAGTTCTTTTGAAGTCTTTAAGGGGAGTGTATTCCCAAATGGATTGAATTTATCTAATAAGATGGAGTAAATCGTGTGGAATTTTATAGTTGGGTTTGTGAATTGATTACCTTAATAATATTTTCACGGATTATGCTATCAAAATCTGGTCATGGCGGTCAATAATTGCTGGTAAATTACGAATCAAAACCGTACCGATCTAATATGTATTCAGAACCGCAGTACAAAATCAACTTAAGAGGCTGGTTCAACCTAATTTCAGGACTGTTGTGGTAATCCCCTATTGGTCCAATTATTCAAACTGTAGAGTGCTCGGTTTATTATTGAATAATGAAATTCACAAACCTGGTAAATCAGTGAGACCTATTGTATCAGGTATTAACTCACCTACTTACCAGTTAGCGAAATGGTTATCGAATGAGTTCAACAATTTACCTGTTCCTCAACCAAGCTTCTCTGTTAATAACTCATTGGAGTTTATCAATAAGGTCAACAATGTAAAATTAGAGGATGGCGAATTGTTGATTTCATTTGATGGTGCTTCACTGTTTCCTTGTGTGCCTATTCCGGAAACTTTGGAGTTTCTTAGGGAATTATTGAGCAATAACAACTTTGACCCGTCAGAAATAGATGAATATGTAAGATTGACTGCCCTTTGTATGTCTCAAAATTGTTTTCAAATAAACGGAAAGTTTTTTGAACAACTTGAGGGAACTGCAATGGGTAATTGTCTCTCACCTTTTATTGCCAACTTGTTTATGAGCAGATTTGAAACCAATGTAAAGTCTATAGCACCATATTTCCCTAAGACTTGGGTTAGGTATGTCGACGATATTTTTGCCATTTTTGACACCAAGAAGTGCAGTATTCAAGATTTTCTTCTCGTTTTGAATTCTAAATTCAACACCATTAACTTTACTGTAGAACAAGAAGTTAACGGCCAACTTCCATTTTTAGACACTCTGGTAGTCAGGAATAGCAAAAATATAATAGAAATTGACGTGTATCGGAAAGATACTAACACAATCAGGTTTATCCCTAATGATTCGCAGCATCCTTTTCAACAAAAATTGTCTTTTATTAGTTGTTTAGTAAATAGGTTATTGAAATTTCCATTGTCCGCAGATAGATATCAGCAAGAATTATTGCTTATTAAGAATGTTGTCATACATAATGGGTACCCAGAAAATAGTTGATAGAATGATTAAGAAGCAGAATCAAAAAATGTATGTAAATCAAATATCTACTTTAAATACTTTGTCTGTAGAAAAGAAGAAATATGTTAAAATACCGTTCGATTGTGCATATACAAGGGGTTTGAGAAGTATTTTTACATCACAAAATCTCTGTATAGCATATTCGACTCATAATAGCATAAAAAACCTTCTTGGAAACCCAAAGGATAAGGTAGATGTACTTGATAAATCTGGTATATATTGTATCAAATGTCATGACTGTGAAAAAGAATACGTAGGCCAGACTAGAAGAACAATTTTAACTAGGATTCAAAGAACATGTAGCTCATTTTAAATATAATTGTTTTGAAAAATCTAGTGTGGCTTAACATATTTTTGACACAGGTCATAAAGTAGTTGTAGATGACTTAAAACTTGTAAAAGCTGTGTCAAATAATAGGGAACTAAACAGCTTGGAAAGTATCTTTATTCACTTGAATAGAGATAAATTAATAAATTCAGACAGGGGTCCTATACCTAGTTCGCCATTGTTTGACCTGCTTTAATTAAAACATGTTTTTTACGCTTCAATGATCAAAATTCACTGAGGCGTGACGAACAAATGGGTATATATAGGCTAATTTTTAACATGGACGTCACTTCCACTAGTGATTTGCTTGGACAATATCCAGTAAAGATACTATGAAGTGCTAATCTCTTTTCTTTTCTTTTTTAGATTCTACTGAAGATGGCAACATAGTTGCTGAAATACGTATTTAGGTTCTAAAATACTTCTTGTGGTTAGGGGTTTATAATTTTATTATTAAGTTCGCCACAGTCTCCAAAATATTGTTATTGAATAATGATAGTATCTTATAAGATTACAACGATTTAATTTAACTGTTCTTGGTCTGCACGATATTTATTATACTCATACCCAATTTTAAACAATTGCTGCTTAAAACATACGTATAATTTGGATGTCCTGATTTCAGGAATAATATTTCAATGTTTTTTTGTGTCCTGTCCGCCGTAGTTTCATTTTACGTCAATGTAATTATTTGTGAAAATTCTGTAATGTCTGTAACTCGACAAAATTCACATTTATTCAGTTTACTCAGTGGACAGATTTCGAGAGTTCTAACCTACAAATCAGATATAATCGGAAAATATAGAAAACTTGGGAACACCGCACAAAGAAGTATTCTCATCGAAATTAGGAGATTACATAAAAATTCTACTATTATATCAGACATCAATCAGGTTTGTGCCTAAAGAAGTATACTATTATTTTCTTAAAAACCCCACGCCAATTGTTAGGTTAGCTAGCAGATATACATACAAACAGTGCTGTTTTATCCATTCCACACCAGAGAATTCAAGCTCCAACTATGGTATAATGCAGATGCACATTACGGGTTTTGTAATTGTATTCAAATTACATTACGGAAAATCAAAATACTTTACGTACTATTTTGTTGATCGAAGGGGCTTTCTAGACAATCGATGTGATTACTAATTTTCATAATTTCCATAAACCCGCAATAAAATTACCGAGGTATGCTGAGAATTATCAAATAAACATGCCATTTAGAAATGTAATTACCTATGCAAATTTTCTAGATTGGACAATTTTTCTATGTGAGTTCCTTACTAATAATTAATTTACTTAAATTTAGCATCTAGATCTTATCATTTTCTGCACTACTTTCATATTTTACGTTCCTACATCAAAGCTTTACCGAAATGTAGTAAAAAACAGACGTATTTATAAATTTAAGTACCTTTTATAATTTGCTTCTATCACAGCTGATGTAAAACTCACTCGTACACTATTCATACTATGGTTTTAGTACCAATCCAAGTTCAATTTAAATATACTGTGTATATGATGTGGCGGTGGTAAAATTAGTAATCATGCGTGGCATTATCTATATTAAACTATTGGTGACGGAGTTCGAAATTTCAAATATTCCATCAAAATTTGTGAAATTCGTCTTATCAACTAGATTATTAATATCAATTAGAATAATTTAATCAAAACGGAAGTGACGAATGGCGTACGAATATCAACGTTATAGTTCGCTGTGACTGCCTTGTCAGTTTGCATTAGGGCTTTGACAGAAACAATCGATATTTGATTTAGGTAATTCTTTAAGTTGGCACATATGCTATATTGTAGTGTTCACCACTACTTTTGGACGTAAATTTTTTATGGAATATAGACTGACGTAGAATAAAATATATATAACCAAAAAGCTAACGTCAATTACGACCACGTTTTTTAGAGTGAAAAATATTAACAAAACGCTAGATCACAAACTTTTAACAACTTTTAGATTTCCAAGATTGATGAAACTGACGTCCAAGCGTCAAATAAGACTATCTCAATCGCTATAGTTTCGCCTCAATCGTATTTGTCAATTTTACCACAACTACCAACAGTTAAAGATAAATCTACTCTAGATTGTAAGATGACAGCCGCAGTTTTCAAAATTTATGTAAAATTAATATCGCAAAGTAGAAAAATAGTATATAATATTTGTTTCATAAGACGTATTTCCATTTTGTTTCTAAAGCAATTCGTGTGCCAATATTTATCTTATAAAACTTGTATTATAATATAAGATAATGTTCACGTGTAGAAGAAAATAAATAATATTACATAATAAATAAAGTTTGGGACGATTATCGAAACGATATAATGGTCATTTAATCTTGTGATATATGAACAGAAACGCCAAAATTTGTGTGAACTACATTTAACACTACATTCACGCGGAACAGTAAATATTTTCGGCCAAACTTTGCCTTGATTTTTGGCGGAATTGATGCCTATTTTGATCATAGATTAGCATGGGATTTACATTCTCCCAATACTTGACACTTATTGACACCTTACCGAGTTTCAAACGCAGAAAAAAACCGGCCAGTAGAGTACGTGTATTATTTTTATGTTGTTTGTTTAATAATAACCAATGACCGATAAATCACACTTATTTATATATTTACCATTCTTTTTTGGCAGGACAAATATTGATTAATTTATTGTTAATTGGTATTCGACCCATTAAGGAGATGTAGTTAGTATAAACACTATAAATAGGTATTTTTTTGGAATGCCAATTACATACTATTCTACTTGGTTTGGACATTCTTGTTACAAAATGTTGCAAAATGTTACTAAATCTACGACGTAGAGGCTAAGGTACACTAATATGACAATTAACAATAACGAAGTAAGATATGTTTAGTCTATCTGTGGAAGTAACAGCAAAAACCTTACTGTAATCCACTAAAAATTCAAAATCTATTTGGAGATAACCATAAATCGCATAATAAACGCATAATACGACCAAACTATCTCATTTGTAGCCTATAGGGATACGCGCTGTATACCAAACGTTTGCAACGCAATCACTCCAATATGACATTTGCACATTTTTCCGACCGCGCTTAATTATACACAAAAATAAACTCACCGGTATACGATTGCTGTCACATTTCATCTCAAATGGTTGCTAGGAAGTCAAACAAACGCACTGGTGACACTTTCCGATTTAATTTAGCTAAACATTGTGCAACATGTTGAAATTGTAAACGCAGACCACAGTGACGCGATGAACCCGATGTAGTGACTGATAACGCGGGCAGGTGGGGAGCACAGATCGCTTGGTTTTTCTTGCAAAGACTGCGTGTGTCAAATTGTATACTTGGTGTTGATATTCCACTTGGTGTTATATTTTACTATTCAGGACTACTTTTGGTCGTACCTTACATATTTTATTACATATTTTGCTCGCTACGATCGTCGCGCCCAAAACAATTCGTGCGCCAATTTTAGTCTTATAAAACTGGAATTAGAATGTACTATTTTTTCTTAATAGCTTCCATATTGCGAAAGAAAAAGCCCATATACAGTATATATTCAAAACTTCCCACTCAACAAGCTTTTATGGAAAAAACTTTTAGTTTAACGATTTTGGTTTTACGAAAAACATTTAGTTTTACGAAACATTGATTGTCTCCCTGATCATTTTTGAACAAGGTGCCAAAAAATGTCTGTGTGTGTGTACCTGATTTTTGTGGCGACGATTCCGGAGAAACAACTAAAGGTATCGGGATGAAAGTTCATCTTTAGAAGTTTTATGATAAAACTTAGAGCTGAAAAGCTTTTTGTTGAAAAGGGTCCAAATGGAAAATTGTGTGTAATTTATGTCTATTATTACATTTTTTGGTAAAATTAATAGCTATATGAGCAAATTCTTTTTGATCGAGATCGTGTCTGCATTAAAACTACATAGTTAACCAAGATTTATCAAACGCTGATTTTGTGACAATACCTACTGTCAATATTGTCAAACTATCTGGCAAATCCTTACTAACTTATTATTTAAATGCAGACACAATCGATCTCGATCAAATAGTCATGCAGCTAAACTATTAATTTTATATATTGTATGATAAAGTAATGTGCCTGGCCACATCAGATTTTTTCTTGATTCCTCATTCCAAATATTTTGTCAAATGTAATTGAAGCCTATTATTTCCTGATATTTGAGGCTTCCTAATTCCAAATCTGATTCGTGAATTTTAAAACAATGGTATTTATTGGTATTTAGACTAATTATTTTTTCAATACAGGAATTATAAATTTACATAATTTGTTTATTGCGTTTTGTTATTTAGAAAAAATCTTTGAGTAACACTTTGAATTTGAATTATTAAAATACACATTTTTAAATTTAAAAAAAATTCAAAATTTCGCTTCATGACATCATGACATTTTTCATAATGGTCACACCAATTTTTCTTACTTATCTAGATATATTTTATTTGTCTTAATTCTAACGGAAACATTCTATGGCCTCACATAAGAAAGTTTTCGAAGTAATGGCAATTGAAATTTGTAAAATATTAGTAACTAAATGTAGGTAATTATAAATTTTTGGTAATGTTAGCATATTTATACCAGGAAAAAATTATCTTAGAAATATCAAAATGGTCATACGTAGTACAGTTTGAGTAGTCTTGGTACTACCGGAAATACTGAAACTTCCAAATATTTTTTAAGTATTTTCAGCAATTCTCTGTTCACAGTTTTTCAGAAATTCTTTCAAGTAAGGGCATAAAGTTTGTTTGTATGCGATTGCCATTCAAAAAAAGATACACATAACGTCATAACTGCCAAACAAATGAAGGTTGGAAATCAACATTAATATAAATATGTGTATTTGGATAATTTGAAATCGACGTGCTAGAGCATTTTTTAAATAAAAACCGTTTAGTTCATTTTCCGTCTCTCTAATTAATTATGTTTTAATGTTCACAGCCCTGAAGAGGGATGCAAATTCAGTCTAAAATATTAGAAAAAGAATGTTTAAAAAACATGACTGTAAGAAAGAATTAATTCCCATTATGATGAACTAATTTATCATATACTACTTCAGAGAGCATAGTCTTATAATAGCATAAGCAACCGCTGTCACAATTTTCCCTCGGCGGCACGGAATTGTACCCCTAAAGTTACAAGCGCCCTCGATCTCGTTATTGTTAAATTAATTCATCTTTTCATATTGGGGCATAATGTATTTTCGTGGTAGAGACACAAGATTCGAGAGGAAAATTTGGGACGATTTTACCCTCCCCCCCCCCGTTCCACCCTTCATCCCTCCGCTCATAGCACGTTCCCTTTCCGTTAAGTAACTGTCGTGATGTTCGAGTTCCTGGGGTCGGAGTATCCCCGCACAAAAGACTTTATTTTGCCACAGAGCAGCGCGACGGTTTTTGGGAAGAGGGAAAGGAAAAGGGAAAGGGAAAACTGTGGGGACACCACATAATTAATTTTATAAGCATTCGGCCGGGGGCGCAATTATTATTTATGTTTTGCTTACGGTGTTGGTCGGCCACCATCCTTTAGGCGACTTCCGGATGGGAGATATTTCCAATTTTGGACATTATTTAAATTGGGAATGGAATTACGCTCCTGGGGACCCTTCTAAGGGGTAATTATTGTTTATTAGGTATGGTGGAACTTATTTGAATAATTGGACGACGTATTTTAGCTGAAACGAGTTTTGGTTTAATGGAGTATAATTAACACTATAAGAAAAGTCTCTGCTGCCTATCATGTCAAAAATGTTCGAAAAATTACTACTCAATAGATTGAAGCCGATAATTGAGAGAAAAGGCTCGTTCCAGACCATCAGTTCGGATTTTCCAACATAATTGAAAAATCGTTAGAGGAAAAAAAGTTTTGCTCTGGAGTCTTTCTAGATGTGGCACCGGCTTTTGATAAAGTCTGGCATGAAGGACTAACAATAAATTAGGAAGCCTTCTCCCAAAACAGTTTGCACAACTATTAAAATCTTACCTGACTGAGTAATACTTTAGAGTCAAACAAGGTGATACATGCTCTGCACTTAAGAAAATAAAAGCAGGAGTGCCGCAAGGTAGTGTTTTAGGGCCGGTCCTATACCTACTCTACACCAGCGACCTCCCAGCACTAGAAAATAATACTGTTGCAACTTTTGCAGATCACACGGCTATCCTAGCTGTTGGCAACAGCAATGAAAAAACGACGAAAAAACTCCAAACAGCTCTTGGTCATTTTCAGGTCTGGACAAAGAAAAAAAGAATCAAACTCAACGAACTTAAGTCAGTACATGTTGACTTCACGAACAAGAAAATACAACACATCCCGGTTACTATTAATAACCAAATAGTACCGTACGCGAACACAGCCAAATATCTCGGCATGACATGAGACGCCAGGCTCCGCTGGAAAGCCCATGTCAAAAAGAAAAGAGAGGAACTAGGAATCCGTTACAGAGAGATGCACTGGCTGCTAGGAAGAAACTCCACGCTGTCTGTACATAATAAGCTTCTCTTCTACCAGCAAATTCTAAAACCCGGGTGGACGTATGGTGCTCAACTCTGGGGTTGCACCAAAAAAAGTAACGTTAAAATTGTCCAGACCTTTCAAAATAAAGTATTGAGATGCATTGTCAATGCGGCTTGGTACATTAGCAATAATGATCTCCACAAAGACCTCAAAATGGAGTCTGTGTGCAAAGCAATACAAAAAGTAGCAAGAAGTCACGAGGTAAGGCTTCACCATCACGTAAACGTTGAGGCTATCCAGCTCCTCGACAACAACGAATTAATCTGAGGATTCAAGAGAAAGAAGCCTTTTGAGTTAGTGGAAAAGCAGAGGAAGTGCTAGTTGTAGGTGTCAGTTCTAAAAGCAGAGACAGTGCTACGTAGTCCGTATACTTAGTATAACTTAGTTATACTAAGTTATACTAAGCTATACTAGTAAAATAAGTTAGATTTAAGTTACTCATTAGTCAATTCTGACTAGATTGTAATGCACTTATTGAATAATAATAAAAAAAAGATATTTCCAATTTTGGACATTATTTAAATTGGGAATGGAATTACGCTCCTATGGACCCTTCTAAGGGGTAATTATTGTTTATTAGGTATGGTGGAACTTATTAGAATAATTGGACGACGTATTTTAGGTGAGATGAGTTTTGGTTTAATTGAGTAGGTATAATTACCACTATAAGGTAAGTATATAGACTACATAGTATGTATAATAAAGAATAAATAAAAATATACCCACTTCAATGCCGGCAAAATGTAATTATCACGTATATGTATGCACACCAGCCCCAGCCGATTGGCATGACCTTGTTTGGCAGCATGTTTATCTTCTGATATCCATTGTGGCGGATAAGTAACTTCTTTTTATATAGTGATTCAGTAAAAATTTGCACCTGTGCGGGTATTTGTTGACCACTCATTGCTGCTATCTAAGCTTGATTTTTTGATTTGTCCCCAGGCCTTCTCCGTTTGATGCAGTCTTATCTCCGAGGCAGAGTTACATACGTGTCTTATAATGGATTTAAATCAAGAGAATTTGAGATGACATCTGGAGTGCCACAGGGATCGAACCTTGGCCCCCTTCTTTTCCTGTTCTTTATTGATGATCTTTTGCTCGGACTGTCTTGTCCTACACTGACGACTTGAAGATTTTTCATACTATTGATACACAGAATGATGCTGACTTCCTGCAGAGTAACTTCGATTTTGTTGCTGATAGGTGTGTGAAAAATCATTTAAGTTTGAACATCGAAAAATGTTGAAGATAACTTACACTAAGCGCCGGATACCATTGCCCACAGCTACAACATTAGTGGAAATCAACTGTAGAGTCGCAATACCTTGAGAGATCTTGGCGTGTTGTTTGATTCGGAGTTTTCCTTTATTCCACATACATCGGAGGTATCTAGGAGTGCTTCAAGATCATTGGGATTTGTGCTGCGTTGTGTAAAGGACTTTAATGACATTGACTTGTTTCAGACGCTGTATTATGCATTTGTTGTTAGTAAGCTGGAATATGCAAGTATTTTTTGGTATCCGATTTATGCATGTCACACTCATCTTTTCGAATCTATTCAAAGATCCCGAGATCCCGACAAATAATGAGTTTTCTTTTGATCTCGGGATTATAAATCTAAATCTCGGGATCCTAAAAAAGTTAACTTTACTTTTACTGACCTAAAATAAATCAATTGAGCTGCTATTTTTTAAGTGTGAATATATATCAGTCTATAACAGCACCCTTTCAAATTAAATTACGTATCAAGCATAAAATGTTCGTTTACACATGTTGCTATAATAGGGAGACCAAATTTTGCAAATATTAGATATAATTCGATATGGAGACAAACATGAACCTTTTCAACTTGCTTAGGTCTTTTTAGTTACTTTACCCTCATCAACAGGAAAAAACATAAACGTAAAAATAAGGAAATTTGTGGCGGATTTCTTTACTTGGATTCAGTGATGTACTACAGAATATAAATGTAGTAAATAGGTAATAAAATACAGCGAAACAGTTTCTTCCAGTTTAAGGATTTTACCATAAACTAAAAATGTAATATTTTGGTACGAAGCATCTCGAGTTTGTGATTAGCTGTGACAGAGGTAATATGGTCATTTTTAACATTTCTTCATCGCACAATTATCGCTTTCTTTAGTGGAAAAGTTTTGTCAGAAAGGGCACTTAGATAAAAAAAACTATAATGTATGCTATGGTTGGGCTATTTGAACTATATTTGAGAAAACCAAAAAACGTACAAGTATAGTCTAATATTAACATTTTCATGACAAGAAATTGAATATTTACTATTCTAAGAAGTTGCACTGAAAATATAATACAATATAATACAATATAATACAATACAATACAATATAATACAATATAATACAATATAATACAATATAATACAATATAACACAATATAATACAATATAATACAATATAATACAATATAATACAATATAATATAATATAATACCATATAATACAACATAAGACAAAAGTAGAGAATTTTGTAATGTCATTAAACAACCAATACAATAAATTCTTTATTTATAAAACAGGAATTTTGTAAATACAACCACAAAAAAAGAACCGAAAACTACTTGCAAGAAGCTGAAATTGCTTCTGGTGCCAAAGCTCACTAACCGAAAGATCTTGAGGGCATCAAATTTGGTCTAATTGTTCTTCCCAACAAACGCTTAATCATAATAATTACACCACATGGTTAGATCGGTGGGTAACTTTCAAATATGGACCTATTCTTAATTTCACCGCTTTAAATCCATTAAACTGAAGTGTACTTTATATTATTAATTGCCGGCTAAAAGAGCTCAAATCTAATTGCTCCAAAGTGAATTGAATTAACGAGCGCCATCATTAATCCACAAAAATCTCCGCTCCGCACAACGTTCGGGCGAAAAAATGCGCCCACAGCGACAGTTTTCTCTACAGTAGGTACCCCAAAGCTAAATGTTCCTAAACCGAACCGTCTATTACTCGAACAATTAATCGCCGTAGTTATTTTTTCCGGTAGAAATTACTACCGTGTGTCGGCATGCGGCGCAATAACAGAGGTCCAAAATACCGGTAAGATAAAGTTGAAGAATCGGGGCATTAACATAAATATAAATATTGTAATTACGCAATAGATGGGTATTAAATTCCACGTATAGTGAATGGATCTGGATGTAATTGCTGCCATCAAATCGACCACTATTACTATAATTTTTCCCATTTGACGCAGCGGGACCACTGGCTCCATTAAAGTGTTCTTTTCTGATGTTATATGGTCGGTTTTACGAAATATGTAGAGGGAAGATTTAAGGTTATAGATACGTTTTAATATGTGAGTTTGGTGTTTTTTTGTTCAGTTCGTGCATTAATGCAAGTGATGCAGTTCATGGAAATAACGTTGTTGTTCATGGAGAAAGAGAAATGCCTGCCAAGCACTTCCAGGCAATAGGGTGACAGTGTTTATCAAATAACATATTTCAAGGACCCATGTGTTGATACTGGTAGTACAAAATTTTTTTTTTCTCCAAAATTAAAGTAAAGTTTGACATTTTCACTGGGCTAAGACGCGATAGTCTACTATTTCCATATTTTGAATTAGCAGGCTTGCATTTAAAGCTTGTGTCATATTTTGAGTATGATGTAATTATCAAATTTTATTATATACATTTTTCTTCCTTTTTTTGTTGTTTGTATTTATTAATGACAATATTTTAGAGACTGTGGCGAACTTAATAATAAAATTATAAACCCCTAACCACAACAAGTATTTTAGAAACCTAAATACGTATTTCAGCAACTATGTTGCCATCTTCAGTAGAAACTAAAAAAAGAAAAGAGAGATTAGCACTTCATAGTATCTTTACTGGATATTGTCCAAGCAAATCACTAGTGGAAGTGACGTCCATGTTAAAAATTACCCTATATATACCCATTTGTTGGTCACACCTCAGTGAATTTTGATCATTGAAACGTAAAAAACATGTTTTAATTAAAGCAGGTCAAACAATGGCGATCTAGGAGTAGGACCCCTGTCTGAATTTATTAATTTTTCTCTATTCAAGTGAATAAAGATACTTTCCAAGCTGTTTAGTTCCCTATTATTTGACACAGCTTTTACAAGTTTTAAGTCATCTACAACTACTTTATGACCTGTGTCTAAAATATGTTGAGCTACACTAGATTTTTCAAACCGATTATATTTAAAATGAGCTACATGTTCTTTGAACCTAGTTAAAATTGTTCTTCTAGTCTGGCCTACGTATTCTTTTTCACAGTCATGACATTTGATACAATATATACCAGATTTATCAAGTACATCTACCTTATCCTTTGGGTTTCCAAGAAGGTTTTTTATGTTATTATGAGTCGAATATGCTATACAGAGATTTTGTGATGTAAAAATACTTCTCAAACCCCTTGTATATGCACAATCGAACGGTATTTTAACATATTTCTTCTTTTCTACAGACAAAGTATTTAAAGTAGATATTTGATTTACATACATTTTTTGATTCTGCTTCTTAATCATTCTATCAACTATTTTCTCAGGGTACCCATTATGTATGACAACATTCTTAATAAACAATAATTCTTGCTGATATCTATCTGCGGAGAATGGAAATTTCAATAACCTATTTACTAAACAACTAATAAAAGACAATTTTTGTTGAAAAGGATGCTGCGAATCATTAGGGATAAACCTGATTGTGTTAGTATCTTTCCGATACACGTCAATTTCTATTATATTTTTGCTATTCCTGACTACCAGAGTATCTAAAAATGGAAGTTGGCTGTTAACTTCTTGTTCTACAGTAAAGTTAATGGTGTTGAATTTAGAATTCAAAACGAGAAGAAAATCTTGAATACTGCACTTCTTGGTGTAAAAAATTGCAAAAATATCGTCGACATACCTAACCCAAGTCTTAGGGAAATATGGTGCTATAGACTTTACATTGGTTTCAAATCTGCTCATAAACAAGTTGGCAATAAAAGGTGAGAGACAGTTACCCATTGCAGTTCCCTCAAGTTGTTCAAAAAACAACAAATAAACGGAAAGTTTTCAAAATTCACTGAGGTGTGACCAACAAATGGGTATATATAGGGTAATATTTAACATGGACGTCACTTCCACTAGTGATTTGCTTGGACAATATCCAGTAAAGATACTATGAAGTGCTAATCTCTCTTTTCTTTTTTTAGTTTCTACTGAAGATGGCAACATAGTTGCTGAAATACGTATTTAGGTTTCTAAAATACTTGTTGCGGTTAGGGGTTTATAATTTTATTATTGTATTTATTAATCTACAAATTTAAAAAATTCTGTTATCTACAAAGTTACAACCGCAATATACGAATAAAATATATACGCAATAATTTTTTTTTTAAAGTAACAAAATAGCTAGCAATGTTGAAAACATTTTCACAGTTCAGGTGAAGCTTGGTTGAGATGCAATAGTACGCTACTAATGCTTCTAACCTCATTCAAATCACGTTTAGGGACATCTTTTCAAGTTTCTTAAAGAGATTTTTGTTAAATTTTCGTTATTATTATTTGGAAGAAAGCGTTTTAGGCAATTGAAACGTTAACCTACCACTAAAATTTTGGGATTATCTGTTTCATATTAACAAGAAAATGCTGAAATCCACTTAGGTACATACTTATAAGTTTATGCATAAAAAATACATTAATGTATAAATACAACGCGTCAACCTATAAATCAAAATTATGATAATTAAGTCGAGATCACAAAATATTTAGGTCCTTAGAGCTTTATTTAAAAGATCTGGCCAATTGAATTTTTTACACTAAAGTTTTTTTATTGCCCTTCCAATTTTGCACCATCTCTACACGTGCGCTTGGAGCAGTTTGCCCCCACTGCTCCCCGTAGCTACGCCCCTGTATAGAGTCATTTGTTAAGTGATTTTAGTAAAATTTCCATATGACTATAAAATAGGGTGACCAACTTTTTCAATTGCAAAATCGGGACGCTTGGGGATCGGGGTTGGGTTGGGTTGGATTAGTGGAAAACATTAAACAAAACGTGCTGAACTATAAACAAATTGTACCATTGAGTAAACTGACAACAGCAAATGTTTACTATGACCTATAATATACGTTTTCACTTTCAATAAAAGAAAAGAAGCTTAAGAAATAACAATATAAATAAAACAAACATTCTTTAACTTCCACTAGTTAAAACAAAAAGGGAACATAACACAACATAAATCAAACACAATTCTACAATTTTGATAAATTGTACCACTAGAACCTAACTTAAAATAACATTTTTATTATCATAGTATTTTTTAACAAAAAATAATCATCAAATAAACTGTATGCAAATATTGAAACATACCTATATCAGAATAAATATAAAATAAAACAAAATATAATAAAATTAAATAAAGTTTAACTTTAACTTTTACAAATTGCACTATTACTTGACTCTATTCTTCCCGTATAGACGATCTCATATTTTTTAAAAACAGTGTTCTCTCTTCTTCGTTCTTTACCGCCAAAATTGGTATTTGTACTGTCTGCTGCAATGAATCCATAATTTTATTGGATAATTCTTCAGCCGTCTCGCGAATATTTTCATGAACATTTAAAATACTTATTTGAATACATTTTTGGACATCAAAGTATCTAACCAGGAGAGGGAGTATTTTTATGTCTCTGGCTAGATGTGTCAGGAAATATTGTCACGAAATTGCATTTCCTCACATTTCTTCTCAACTCTCGCTTTACTAGAGGATAAAACACATTTATTATACTTACTTCTGTGTTAGTTCGTACGAGACACAACTTCTTTTCAAACATTTACATTAGAAGTTTTGACGTGCAGTCTATTAATCGAAAATTGTGGTTGTGATACCGACAGTAGTATGCATATGTGCCTTGTTTGCAAGCCAAAATCTTTTCTGGTTCCCCTACTGTTACGGCTCTAAAACAAGTACTTAATTTCGATGAACTTGCTACATAATGCATTGGGTTCTGTATATTCGATGTATGTTTTGCAATTTCGTTTCGGCGACCTCCGCCGATGTAAAACTGCATTTTAGTTCTGATTGGGAATTAGGCCTAGTAATTTTCAAAAAAAACGAAATTGTTTTTGTAAGTTGTCATTGAACGTGCTTTTGCGTTTTCTGTCTTTGTGTTCCATATTTTTGGAAGAAATTAGTCTAGGTCTAGAATCTAGACCTAGACTCTAGATAGAAGAAATCCCAAGAACAGAATAAAATTAATCGGTAACATATATTTTTCTCTTTCATTCCAAATTATTAGGATCAATATATGTGTGATTTGCTATGGCGCATTTTCTGAATACCAACATGTATAAACAATGTATAAAATAGAAATCTGATAATAACAAAAATATGTTTTGTATTGTGTTGACTGATTCAATTTGAAAATCAAAAAATAGAAATGGTCCAACGCGACCTGGCCACTAAATCTTACCCCGCCCAAACGATTTCACAAAAGACTAACATGCAATTTTATTTAAGTCAGATTAGTTTTTTATTATAAGCAATATGCACCGTTTGTACACCGTCACAAGGACCAGATTGTCACCCACCAACCGGCTATTCACTACACGTGTTCACATAATTATTATGGTCGCTAAGGTTGCGCTTAAAATTCGTTATAGATAGACAACCCTTCTTTCAGATAATAATTGGGAATCTAATTTATGTTCATGGATATCTTGGAAATGTATTACAAAATCCTGGACATTAGGATACAATTTTCAAAAATCGGGACAAAATTCGGGACGCTTTACAAGTCGGGACGAGTTTTTAAAATTCGGGACTGTCCCGCCCAAATCGGGACGGTTGGTCACCCTACTGTAAAAGGCAAAGAATAGTCTACCAGTCAGTTTTAGCACACCAAACTGTCAAATTTCAATATCTATTTAGACGAACATTGATGCTCAATAACGTATGGCTGATTTTCATTATTTTGGTAAGAAATTCATTAAGATTATCACATATCTTCGCTATTTAATAAAAAGATAATTCACCTCATTATACCGAGAACAGGTTGGTAAGCTGTAGACGATTTATTTGCACTAAACAAGGCGAACACAATTTTTCTTGTTAAGTTAGACCATACGTCGTTTGAGAAAAGCGAGAATAAACGAGATCCTCATGCATTAAAATTAATAACAAAGAGCCCATATGCACGGTTGATTTTCAGGCTCATTTTAATTAATAGTTCAGCCATATTTTTATTACTTTGATTTTATAGTGTTCGAAATATATTTTCAAATCCTTTAATTTTTGTGAGTCGTTATTCGAAACAATCCAGAAACAAATTCCGACATAATGACACACATTTTCATTATAAATTTTATTATCAAAAGACCAAATGTTTGATCGCTCGATCGAACAAACGCAGATCACATAACAAAGTCTCCAGACAATAAAATGCGAAATTTGATATTCCGGCCAACAGGTTGCGAGAATATTGTTACGATTGGAAATGGGACATTTGCGACGAACCGGGAAGCACCGCGCATGTTTTAAAGCGACTTTATCAGACTTGACGACGTACTTTGCGGTCGCGTACCAAATTGGCGAAATAAACTTTTCCCCTACACGTCTAGCATACGTCGACCGTATGCATGCGCCTGCATATTTCGTCACATTGAATTAGATCGTTGTTTATGCATGAAATGGGATACAAATTCAGCCGTGTACCGGCAATAAACTTCGAACCGACAACGAATATTGCTGCGCCAAAACTATACGGATATTCGTATAAATTCGTATCGGGCTGAAGTGACTATTACCCTACTATACTACGTCTCACAGTGGGAGAAAAATCACCCTTCGGGGACAAAATTCTGCGACTTTGCCATTACTGGATGAATTCTTATAAAATTCGGTGTGCATAACAAGAAAGGACTAAGGTTTAATCTTAGTAAACAAAAAACTGGAAAATGTTATTAATTTATCTGTTATTAAATAACAAACAAGGAACTTTTGAGCGGCTAGCTTGCTTTTGTACCAACTATAATAAACCTTCGTATTTAAGGTGGTTTTGTGTCACTAATTATAAATGAGAACTTGGATTTTAAAAATACAAAATGGTAGATGCAATATTATATGTTAGAGCAAAACAACACGTTTAATTATTAAGTCTACGTCTATTATAAAAAAAATATTTCCTACCACAAGACATACTTTGTAGTATGATATGGAATCTTTTTATCAATTCGTTATTAATTGTTATTTTAGTGGTAGAAGTGCACTAGGTCTTTCTTAGCTGCTTTTTCCTTCCTATTTTATTCTGTCATTGCAGACCATGACAGATTATAGGATATGTGAAGAACTAACTCCATAAATCTGATGCAAGCGTGTAATGTTGAAAGACCAAATCTAAAAGTTTTTTTCTTTTCTGGGTTTTCCGTTACGAGTGCATGATCGTCTACTGTTGGCTTATGTAGGCATACAATACACGTGGAACTTGATGGTGTATTTGTTACGACTTGAGCCACTTTACCATCTATCATAGTGGAGT
Organism: Melinopterus prodromus; assembly: GCA_964023965.1. Lineage (NCBI taxonomy): Eukaryota > Metazoa > Arthropoda > Insecta > Coleoptera > Scarabaeidae > Melinopterus > Melinopterus prodromus. The sequence continues at coordinate 102,857,058 of OZ030390.1, forward strand.
GTACGGTGTCATTTAATCATAATATCACAATAATTATAAGGGTGGCATTTTTCGCCCAGACAAATTTCGGTACCTTAACGACAAAATATGCATTTGAACGACGAAATATGTGTTTTAGCGACAGAAAGTGTAAACAAACGACATAATATATTATATGTTTTAACGACAAAACATGTAAATGAACAATTGATTGTAGTTACTAGAGCACTTGTTGATCAAAAAAGGCTATATCTTAGGACGGTTGGTGTAGCTCGTGAGGGTTTTTCAACAATAAACTAGATGTAGTTGTTCATTAAGTTGTTTATTAATCGAAAAAGCCCAAATTTTCAACTTGAATTCAAGTCATCTTCACTAAGTGTAAACAAACAATATAATATATTATATGTTTTAACGACAAATTTAACGACAAATAAAGGAACCGGAAGTGAGGTTAGCGTACAATTAAGAACAATGTACGCTAACCTCACTTCCGGTTCCTCTACCAGCCTGTGAAGTTGACTTGGATTCGAGTCGAAAATTTGGCGTTTTTCGATTAATAAAGAAATTAATGAACCACAACATCTACTTTATTGTTGAAAAAACGTCAGAGCTACATCAAACGTCCTAAGATATAGCCTTTTTTGATGTAAATGAACAACAATATTTGTATTTAAACTACAAAATCAGAAAACTATGTAATTTTGTTTTTAAGTTAATAAAAAAAATATTCTGTGTATAATTGTTGTTCAGTGCAGTCTTCAGGTAAGTTATAATTAAAAATTATATATGATTTGAGTTATAGATAATATGGACAACAAAATTCAACTAGAAATCGAACAGTTGTAGGCAATTGCTTGTTTGATTGATATGATTATTTTAGCTAAAATATTTGTCGGTTGCAAAAGTTCAACTTTAGTACTTTTTCACAGTTCAAGTTCGACCGTATAATAATAACAGGGTCTTTACCTTGGTATATTTCTTATTATGTCAATTAGGGTGGTGCTTATTTTTTGTACTTTTATTTTTTTATACAGGACTCTCTCAATTTGTTCATTTATATCAATGCTTAATTGCTGTGAAATTTGAGTTTGATCGATACAGTACATTAACCCATACTCCAATGGGCACAAAATCGAGTATACGTCTAATTTAATCTTATTAAAAAGGAAATATTTTTGGTATTTTTACTACAATAAATTTACATACCGCAGTTATTAGCTAACACAGAAAAAATAATGAATGAACTATTCAGTGCATTTCACATATTTCGAAGTAGATACTTAGTTTGTCAAAAATACAATAATCTAAGGTAAGTACCATCAATAAACACAATCGAACTGTCTATGGAGAAAACCCTATAAAAAATAGTATAATAAGCCGGATACTCTAGGGAATTCCAAGTTTTGTAAGCAAAAGTCGAAATTTCAAGCTTTTCAAATTTTTGTTGAACATAAAAAAAATCTGATGTGGCCAGGCACATGACTTTATCGTACAATATATAAAATTAATAGTTTAGCTGCATGAGATTCAATCGAGATCGATCGTGTTTGCATTAAAATAAAACGAATTACCCAGGATTTGACAGATATTGACAGTAGGTATTGTCAAAAAATCAGCCTTTAGCACTACCTACTGTCATTAGAATAAAAATATCTGGCAAATCCTATATTAATGCCACGATTTCGATTTTGATTTCGATTTCGATTTCGATTAATGACACGATTTCGATCAAATAAAATTTGCTCCTGCAGCTTAACTATTGATTTTACCAAAAAATGTTATAGACATAAATTATACAAAATTTCCTCTACTTTAATTTATTATTTATCTATTTTGACGAAATTACAGAAATAAGGGTTCATTTGCAAAATCGTTGAAAAATGCTAAGAGTAGCCAGTTCCTTTGGACCCTTTTGAACCAAAAGCTTTTCGGCTCTAAGTTTGGTCATAAAACTTCTAAATATGAATTAGATACCTTTAGTAGCTTCTCCGGAATCGTCGCCACAAAAATCGTTTACACACACACATACAGACATTTTTGTGAACCTTGGTCAAAAATGTTCAGGTGATCCATAAATTTTTTATTTCGGCACGATTACAATACTTCATCGTACTGCGTATGATAAAGTAAAAACGGGAAATATTCTATTCTTGGCACTAAGTATACATTTGCTTAAGTATAAACATATTAAGGAGTAAATTACCAAGAAAGGCGTTACATGGTAGAAACCTATTATCGTACGATGCTTCAGAATTTTTCATTTTAGCAAGGTTCTGCAAACTAGATAAAAAGCAATAAAACGTAGTATGTTAGACGGCGGAGGCAGATGGAGGTGAAAGCTTTGTCAAAAGCTTAGTGAGTTTTTTATTATTTAGAATGGGTTTTAGGATGGCCACGGAAAATATAACAACTAATACGCAAGAGAAATTATATTACTATAATTAATTATTGTTTTTCGCAGTATGACCTGAAGATGTTCATTACTGAACGAAACTGGTAGTCAAGAATAAAATACTGAGTGAAAACTATTGGAGTTTTGAATAAACACAACCAACAATTGCATTATATTGTTTTCGTTAAAGGATGGAAACTTCTATTCAACAGATGAACTGTAAGTCGCTATTTGTCTGAAAATGCGCGCAATAATTTTTCGCGAGTAACCGAAAATGTCAACTTTGACGTCGTTTAGAAGAACGACCAGTGGTTCAAAATATAATAAAATGATTGGGCAAATCAAACTTCAATCTATCTACTTTATTATAAAAATAATTTCAGCTTTGTAGGAAACTGCTGAAACTTGCTGAAAACTGTTATTGTCCCTCCTGTATACAGCGGAGCCCCACTGTGACGGCGATAAACTTAAACTTAAACAAATCGACAACGAATATTGCTGCGCCAAAACGACACGGATATTCGTACAAATTCGTATCGGGCTGAAGTGACTGTATCCCTACTACTCTACCGTCTGTGTCTTATTGACAAAACGGATGAATACCGCAGTCATCAATTCAACGAAACTCCGCATAATTCAAACGGCGACGCCTTCCGTAACTTACGTACCTTGAGGAGAGCCGAGTTCACGTTTCGGGAACATTTTAAATATTATCCGGCCGTTGCGGCAATCCGCCGCCGTAATTAAGAATTAATTATGGCGGGTCTGAACGCTCAGCGTGAATTTCAGATCGTCTGACAACTCCTCATTGACGGTCTGGCGGAGAGACATATTCCCCCGTAAACTGCTACGACTTAGCACGAACGCTGAAACGCTGAAGCGACGAATTAGTCAAGCGGAAGTAAATTTTACCCTGTTATGGTTTTATGTTTGCGGATAGAGAAATTCTCAATTGAGGTAAAAACTAATACACTAATTACAATCTTCGTAATGTAGAAAATACATTTTTAAAACTAAGATTTATAAAAAAAATCCACAAATGTTGGTAATTTTTCTAAAAAATTTCCAATCCTTTTTATTGGTCAATGTATTGCCATAGAAATCTGTCCACATGCAAAATTTCCACTATTAATAATACTGCTCAATTAAAACAAACTTAACAAACGAATATTAAGACAAGTAAAGAGCACAATTAGTGGGACATAAATTTATTTTTCTACTTTGCATTCACACTACACACTAGGGTGGACCTTATTTTTTTATGATCGAATTTTTTTCACGTCACCCTCTAGATTTGTTCTACTATGAATAAAAATAAGTCCTGCAAAAGAAAAACTTCATTCGACCACGGGAAGGGGTGCCTCAATCGATTTGAAGTTTGAAAATGTCAGTAATTTTTCTCATATTTGACGTTTGACTTTAGTTTAACAATTTAAATAAGACAGTTATTGTTATTATACAAGGGTACCTTACTTTTGTTGTCCAGTAACCATATTTGCTTATATAGTTATTTTAATTAAGTAACTTATTCGATCCTTTAAGACTTTTACACGCCGCGTGTTCGCACTGACTACGCTCGACGCTCTTACACTACTTTGGATTAATTCCTAGTTTAACCCTGTCCGAAACATTGTTCTGCCTATTTTATATATATTTTTCTTATTTAGAAAATAAACTGCTTCCGGGTTATGCCGTGGGTCAAGATTTTTTAATGCTGACGTTTCGCGAACCATGTTGCTCGCTTCTTCAAAGCTAATTGAATACTCGCGAAACGCGAAACGTCAGCATTAACAAATCTTGACACACGGCATAACCCGGAAGCAGTTTATTTTCTAAATGATTTTGGCCGTGAAAGCCTACGTACTTATATTTCATATTTCTTGTCCTTTATCAAGTAGACGCACACTCACTTTAGCATAGAGTTTGAGGTGTTGTCAGTATAAGGGTTTGAAGTGTATCAGTTACATATTGACCAAGAAATGGAGACACGAAGTCGAGATAAATTGTTTTTATTGGTTTATTTCCAACAACAGATTGTTGGTGCTAAATTGCCGAGTATGGGTCAGGTTTTAAGAGTGCTTTCTTATAATTTGCGAAAAGTTAACTTGAATCTTCGCACTAGTGCGGCTCTTTTTATAAAAGAAGAGGAAACATGTTGACAAAAGGCACGAATCCCTGTGAAGCTAACTGCACATAGTATTGCCAAATTAGAACCACTTTACCAGAAGTGGAGAACACTAAATTGGAATGCAAAACACCGAACTGCGTCTCAAATACAACGAGAACACGAATTTACTGATTCGTTGAACGATTTATTCGATACCGGCCATGCAAATGCTTTGCAAATGATGACAATCGAAGAAGACAAAATATTTCTGTTGAAGCAGAAAAGGGCGAGTCGAAGTGATGGGTGCTGGTGATCGCATTTTAGCAGAAAAGGAGCAGCAAAAAACTCTTTGGCAGAACGGAAAGAGATGCTGGTAGAAAAGGCTCAACAATCAATAATTTCTCAAGGTACATTTTAGTAATTTAATTAATTTATTTTGTTGTGTTTAGTTTTGATTAAACCCTTTCGTTGGTGGTGTAAAATGTATTGTAGATCACTTTTTTTGATCTAAAATCGATTATAAATATATAGTACACATTTTATTGTGAAATGAAACTTCTATAGGAGCGTTGGGTGTGAATCGGTTTGCCCGCATTTACGCATTTAACGAATAGTAGATAAGAAAACACTAAACGCCGAATTTTAAACAACTCCATAATTTGTTGCTGTGTATTACTATTATTTGCTATTATTATAATTAATACTATTGTTATACAACTCTTGTATTGTTCATATATTTATTTTTAATAAACATTTTTAGTCTACAATTAGTCTAGAATTTAGATATTTTTAGTAAACATTGTTATAATTCAGTTCTAATTTGTACCTAAGTCTCTATATGCGTTTATAAATAACAGAAATAATTATTAAATAGTTTATAAACAAAACAATGATTATTTTTATTTTTCCTTTTTTTATCAATTACCTAAAATTGTTTATCAAAAACATTAATATAATAAATTTTGTTTACACAATTTTCTGTTTATTGATAAATATAATATAAATAACGTTTTTTTAGTTCATATAATAATTAGAATACAGCATTAGAATAATATCTATTGAGTAACGGATTGAAATGTGTGTATATTTTAATTTTAATAATGTCCCATTTTTTGCATAAACAAAGCCCTTTAGGCACGTCTTCCCATTATCCGATCGACTTCAAACTTGGAGGGAATTAGTTTTTTAGTATGTAGAACAAATTACAGGGGTGACGTGGACTTAATTTTGAAAATAATTTTTCGTTAAGAGTAACTAAGGTCCACCCTACTACACACATTGCATTCGCAACTAACCAACAAATCTCCTTTTCAGATATAATTCAAGGGCCGCATTTACTTTAATAAGGTATTATACGAAGATCAAACCTACATCGTAGATATGAACGATTTTAATTACTGTTGCGAGATTCTATATGCACAATAAATGGTTTATTGAATATCAGCATACACGTAGGAAGCTACAATTAAAGTGTGTTAAAGAGGATTTCTTAGTTTATGTAACGTATAAGTTTTCGGTAACATTTTGGACCGAATTCTGCTCGTTTCAATACCGTATTCGTTTTTGTCAGTCGCTTTCGACTTCGTCTTAGTTCTGGTTGTGTGCAACTTATTTGTGTTACCTCCATCACAGGTAATTTTACTAAGTATAATTTATTCTAATAGATTGTTACACCGAAAATAGAATTTGGTTTCAATTATAAGCCAGTGGTACTATATAGGTAGAAACTGCTATTAAATGTTAACCGTTATAACAATTCTTAAGTAAGTGCTTATTCTTTGAAGTAACTAATCAGTTACCGCCAAACACGTCTATTCAGAATATTATACTTATGAAACCACTCTTTTAAAGTTACTTTTTAGGTTATGTTTCATGCATTTATCGCAGTAGGGTTAAGTGTTGCCCCAAGCTCCATTATGAACATAGTTGCGACCTCGCTGATTATTTATTAAAACTTGTAGGCCAAACTAGAGTAAAATTATTCACAATTAGACTTTGTTATGATTTTATTCCATCCAAAGTTGACAGTTGCTACAGTACTGCCACTTGGTACCTGCAAAATACCCAAGATTCTAATTTAGCGCAATATAGTAACCACAATTTCTAAATTTATATAAAATTAATGACGCAAAGTAGAAAAAATAGTATATTACACTCGTTTTATAAGACGTCTTATAAAACTTGTATAATAATATACTATTAAACAATTATTATATTCTAAATGGTTTAAATTAACAACTTCAAGCACGAAATTAAAAACTCGATGATCGATTTCACACGACCAGCATGATTTTACACCACTCGGCGAAAACTGAAATTCCCATTAAGCAAATAAATACAGAATACGCCCTTCCAGGCGCTTAACTTAGGAGTTTGTGTTTTCTTATTAGCTTATGAAGATTTTATTTAAATATTAAAACGTTTAGCCTCTTACGGAATACGTATACGTTGTGCCGCACCTTGTGCCAGTAATTGCGTTTTAAAGTTGAGATATGGTTGACGAATAATTGATACATTAAGCCTTCCTTCATTACTTATCCGCTAGATGGTGCTTCGCACACACTCGAAGGTCGCCTATAGGAAATGCCCGCTTAATAAAACTGATACGTACGGGTTAATTTAAAAGCTTCGATAAATTTCAAAACCTGATCAGGCCGGTATTCATAATTCATGCGAGGAAATTAGCAACCTTAGGCGGTTTTGTTCAGTCTTATTTTTCAGGTTTTTTATTTTTCAGTTTCTTTTTCAGGTTTGTACATACATAGTGCCGATATTCATTAAGTCAATTTCACTTAACGATGTTTAAAAAGTTCATGATTAAAAACTTTAGAATTTAGCGAAAAAATCGTCGCTGAAAGTATCGGTATGAAGTTAATAATTATCCTATTAATATATGGGGAGGTTTTTAACTTGAACGACGTACATACACTGGGGCAACACGTATGGATTATTGGAAAATATAGAGGCAATGAATTATTGACTATATTTAGCACATGCACAACAACATAAGTTTTTCCTTTATTATTTTAGTAGTTTGACAAAAATAGATATACCTAATATAGTACATACCATGTATTGTTTTAGGTACATTCATTACCATATATAATATAATATATTATTAATCAAATGTATAGAAACTGGTGCTATCATCTTTAGTTATATAAAGTACAGTATGTGCACTCTCGTGAAAATTTGTTGATTTGTGAAAACTATGTGAAAAATTCTGCCGCCCAAAAATTCAATATTATTTTTTTCGTTCAGGAAAGAATTCCTTAATATTACGACTGGCCACTCTGTGGTGATTTCGCTATTAATAGTTCAGATTTTTTAGTGTATTTGCATAATATGATATCGATGGTATTAAACAGTGAAAAATGAAGAAACTTGAAAAATGCAGGTGATTTCTTAAAATTTTATAAATGTTCAGAACTCTTATTATTTTAGTTTTGACTAGTTTAAAAATGAAATTTGCAAAAATTAGTTTGCATAATTCTTGAGGAACTGGAGAATATATAAAAATCAATAAAAAATATTTAATAAGATTAGTTGTTTAAATAGTAATTACAAGTGAATACTGGTTTTTAAAATAGTTAAAAATAGATTCAAGGAGTATTTATTTTTTTACCACAAGGTCATGTTAATTAGTATACATTTTGTACTAAAAACATAATTTATTATTGATTTACAGTCATATGTAGTCTAAAACTTGCAATGATAATACTTTGTTGGCACTACGGCGTTGTGCTCAAAAACAATTTTTTTTTGTGGCAGAAGAATATGTCCTTCTTTGCAGAATTTAAGGTAAACGCTTCAAATTCGGAAAGGGTAAAGAATTTTTGTTACATTTGTAATTGTAGATTTTTAAGAATTTTATTTGGGTATTTTTAGCTATTTTTCGTTTAGATATGACGAAAACTTGCGAAAACGCGAAATGTATGGTAGTATTAGATTTGTATTTGTGGTAAATAGCAACCCTAAAGGGTTGTGCACTAGGGTGGTTCAAAAATGCATTGCAAAAGTTTTTGCAATGCTTTTTTTCTTCGAAATTTTGATTTTTAATGGTGCCTATCGATGCATCAAATTTACATAAGAAATGGGAAAAAGAAATTTTTTGGAATTTTTCGATTAATTGTTCGGGGTTTGGGAAAATTCAAGATTAAAGTTATACTTAGACTTGTAGAAGACTTTTCAAGGAACAATTTGACAAAAAAATACGTTTCCACTTTTTTTGGATTTGGTAACGATTTGCGGGGATATTTGTGGACTTTCTGAATAAAAATAGCCAATTTGAACCACCGTATTGTGCACTGTGCACCAATAATCAGAATATTAAAGACGAAGTTTTGTACCTCTCGCACTCAAAAAAGTGATGAGATAACGATTTTTATAAAATTCATAAACATGTCAATACCTCGAAAACTATCGACATTTTACTCAAGTTATATGAATTTAGATATTTTAGTCAGCCATAACCAGAATACCTGTATATTATCAAAAGAAAGATTAGAAAGAAATAGGTATATCAAAAACATCTTATTCATGAGTCAGTATAGTATTCTAAATTCTATATCTTGTTAATACAATAAAATCACTCTAGGTATTTTCTGGATAAAATTTAAATATAATATAATGAATTCGTAAGTAATGTTGAACACGAAAACAATTTCTTGTAACTACAAAAACCTACATATTCTTCGTTGGAAAAATTGCGACGCTATTCGAATATTTGACCTAAAATGTTTTTACACAATTCCATTTGAAAATTATTTTAGTGGCGTAGCAGGCGAAATGTTTTTGTGTAGCGTCGAGAATTCGAAACGTGTTTTTCAACTAATGGTGTTTTCGATTGAATATCTCGAGAACCACATGTGCGATACAACGCACTACGGTTTTTGCTATTCTAACCTCGACCGTCGTGCCCAAAAAATGGTTCGACACGTAGTTATTTACGTTGCATATACGCACGATTTGTTATTTAAAATAGTAACTAGTCCAGGCATTTTAAATTTGTGATGTACAGCGTAAAAGATCAAATGTTATAGTTAATAGGTTAATAAATTTAAAATTAAAGAAAAACCATTGAAAAATTGTGCCTGTCAGACATTATTTTTATCAATTATACTAAATTCACCGTTCATTTGCTGGTATAGGTTTCGGGTAATTCAAAACAGTTTTATTCCTCACCACCTTGGATTTTGGTACAATTGTTGTCTTCATGTAGTTATAGAAAAATAACAAATTTTATGATAATATGTTATCCTGTTTTGGAATTATAGGTATGCAAAATTTAAAAAATTGTTTGGACATGATATGTTTTAACGCCGCTTATTGCCTTCTGGTACAGGTGCCATTTTATAGCTTTTTCCGTGAGCTTTCTCGTGATATACAACACAATAGTGCTTGTGAGAGAATTTTGTTTATATAATATATATTATAGTAATATATACTTACTATATCATCATTAATTATTATATAATGTATATTATAGTTTATATCTAACACTTATGTATAACAATTGCCCATAATTCTGACACTAAGCCTAGGCTTACCATACATCCCGGTTTGACCGGGACAGTCCCGGTTTGGGACATCGGTCCCGGCGTCCCGGCCGGTTTGGTATTGTGTCCCGGCTAAAATTCTTTCCTGGAATTTATATCAGTAACAAATCACACAGATCAAAAGATTGATTGATTATTGTCAAACTTGTGAATCAGGTATTATCATTGATCGGTAGAACACATCTAGCTTTGAAACTTGCAAATGGTAGAATGTTAGAAATCTAGAAAGGCCTCAAGTCATATGTTCTTTGTCAAGAAAAATTGTTTCATTTTACTACTTTTCGATACTTATTGAGAGAGTTGATTGCTGAAAATTGTTTATAACGTTTTAAAAATTACTGAACGACGATATTATATACGTCAAAATATAGACTACCTATCTGAATTAGTTAGTCACTATTTCCCGTTCTGTACCAAACAACCTTTAAATCACAGTAATTTGCATATACTTTCTATGCAAGCTTTCAGATATATTACGAAAAACGCTACAGAAAAATTGTTATAATTTTAACAAAAATTAAATGTATCGGAAATAAAAAAAGTTGTTACATATCTTTGCTTTATATGACAAATTCGTAGGTAATTAATCGTTGTATTTACTCATTTGCGCTGAGAAATTTTGTTTGTGGCATACAACCACAGTAATACAATCACAGTAATTTTGTCTACTACTTATTTGAGTATTGCAGTTCAAACTACATATGTTTATAACAGAAAAATGTTTATAACTTTTACAAAAACTGTTTAAATCCTTTTCTCTTGGGCTAAATTGTAGGTAGTTGATTGGGATTATACTTTAAATGATTACAATAAAAGCTGAAAAGCCTCCACGTTACGATATTATGTATACGTATGACACCAAGTGGAGGAAGTTGACTGGTTGTCGGTGAACCAGTCTCGTGGATAATGATAGGCAACAACTTTTATACAAAATATCTTTTTCCCTTTCTTATAATAAATGCTGATATTATTTTTTTCATAAATCGTATAATTTGCACCAGTGTGCAAGGTAATATACTACCAGCTGAAAAGCAGACTTCAGACAAAAAATAAATAGGCCAATAATTAATATCGTTAACATATGATTAAGTATGCAGGAGACCACACAGGGTACAACGTGACATTAACGTATATATAAAACAATTATTCTATTTAGTCACGCTTGATCTGAATTATAGGTCATAAACGTAAGTTTCCGCCGAGTAGTTGATTTTCGTTATTATCAGTATTGGTAGTTAATTATTTATTTTTTTAATGGGCGAGTAAAGCTATAAATGATATAGGTTGTGTAACTCGCCGGTCGAGTTTCCCATAGAAGTTGCTGTTTCTTTTTTTCGGTGCGAGTTCAGTGGAAGAGCGAGACCATTAGGTAATGAGCTGTTAAAGTTTTATCTTTGAAAGCGTAATTTTTGAAGTTAATTGGCCCAGGTCTCCGGACCGTTTTGTCCCGAGATGCTCTGATGTATCTAATTACAAAATTTGTGGAAAATGGATGAACAGGTTGCCGCCGCCCAGCTCGACCTCGAGTGTTGAACGAAGAAATTGGTTGGAAATAACGTTTTAGTTTCTCCTAACGAATACAAGTCAGTAATTTAATAAATTTTGTGGAAGGTTGTGGTAATTTTGTAGATTTAGTTTGTTTTAATTATTAAGGAACATTTAAAGTGAGAGCAGCTAAGGTAAACGCCCAAAATTCAGACAGGTTATTGAATATCCCGATTTCGGCAAATGTTGTATGTAACCTAATCAGTTATTAATTAATTAAAGATACTAATTTACATATTTCGGATCGGACTTTTCCATTTTTAGATAGGCCGAAGAATGCTCGTTTGAACAAATTGTAGACGAATTGTAACGACAGTCCCAAACTTTCAATCTTGTCCACTCATATTTTCATATCTCCAAAACTATTAATCTAGTCACAACCAATGTCATTGCAAAGAGAAGGGATGTGGGTATACTACAGAAAATAATTTCTGAAAAATATTGAAAGATGTACTATCGTGGCCATATATTATGTCCCCTCTTTTGAAGTCCATTTTCTCGCAAATCTAGGGGCGACATTTTTTTTTTAATTCTGATGCTGTCCTTGATTAATATGCTACAGCTCATAAAAATTAGAAAGCTGTATATGTTGGCGTTTTTCCGATTTTTTCAAATTAAGAAGAATTGGCGCTGTCTTTGCCCCGTAAATTTTATTATTTAACTTTAGCAATTAATTACCTCATAAATAATCTATAGATTTCAACGAATTAAAAAGTAAAATCACCTGCGGAATGCTAGTTTTCAATGTGCATCTTTGTAAAATCATTGGATTAGTGGTTGACCCACAAAAAGCTATATTATACAATGCCAGCAATTCCGTTATTAGAAGAGCTAGAATAATGAAATATAGACTATAGGCTACCCAATAATTCATAGATTTAAAGTTTATTACATAATCATTCCGACGCTCTACGGTATTTGGGGTGCGGCGGGGAAGGGAGGCGTTAGCGGTGCCGTCATGTCGGGGAGAACCGACGCAGCTGAGAGAACCGGGACAGCTTATTATCAATACACAAAAAGAACTTGTCAAGGTAGTAATTTTAACTAACAATTAAATTCTTAATTTTTGTATAATTTTGATTATAATATGTGACCCGGTACGAGAGAAATGTCTTCTATCGATTGGCGTTTATGTTTTCTTCAGTTTTATACATTAAGGTTGTAAACAAGATTTTGATAGATCTAATAATATGGAGTTAGCAGATTTTCCGATTAGTGGTGAATACTAAATTAAGTTTGCTTGATAACCCAAAAAATATTTAAAAAGTATGCCCGATTTTGTTATATAAATATTCAAACTATTATAACAGTTTCAACAGTTTATTTATTAATAATAATTAAATACATGCCCAAACAATATAAAATAAATACAACTCTTGATATATTACATATATTACAAACGTCAGCTCTGAGCGTATAAAACTCATAAATATCAAAAAACTTACAAATTTAGCATCGTAAATTTGTAGACACAGATTATTTTGCAGATTGCGACCCGATTTAAATTGCCAAGAATTTCCATGGGACTTCCAAGTGCCTGTTCGTGGTTCTGTTATCTTATTGACTCATTTTGTCATTATTTTTTAATTCGGTAATCTGTCGCCGGATATCCAAATTTCTTTGGCGAGGCATAATCGCCGTGTCGTTATATGTATTGTGTCCTAATAACGAATGCACGTGCGATCCGAAACTACTTGCAGCGTCGCTGTCGATCCCTTCCCCCGCTCGCCCGAAAGACCGAAGAGCGCCGCGTTAATTGCAGCAATCATGAGATGCTTCAACTCGATCTTTTGTAGGGAAAATGCAAGATTAAACAATGATTATGTAATAAACTTTAAACCTATGAATTATTGGGTAGCCTATAGTCTATATTTCATTATTCTAGCTCTTCTAATAACGGAATTGCTGGCATTGCATAATAAAGCTTTTTGTGGGTCAAGCACTAATCCAATGATTTTACAAAAATGCACATTGAAAACTAGCATTCCGCAGGTGATTTTAGTTTTTAATTCGTTGAAATCTATAGATTATTTCCGGGGTAATTAATTGCAAAAGTTAAACGAACAAAATTTACGGGGCAAAAACAGCGCCAATTCTTCTTAATTTGGAAAAATCGGGAAAACGCCAACATATACAGCTTTCTAATTTTTATGAGTTGTAGCTTATTAATCAAAGACAGCATGAGAATTTTTTAAAATTTTTTTGCCCCTACATTTGCGATAAAATGGACTTCCAAAGAGGGGACATAATATGTGGCCATGATAGTACGTATTGAAAGTGGTTACAAAAGATTTCAATGCGCTAGTGCGTCGGTTGAACAAAACTAAACCATTCGAATAAGTGGGGGAGTGATCAAAAGCAGAGCACCCGCAGTGTATACACAGTGGAAGTGTATGTAAAACAAAGTGTGAATGAAAATGCCCGCCTTCAAGGTAGGTGGTAAAAATTAAGTGGTCAGACAAAAACAAAATTGTTGAAATATACATTATATTATCAGATTAGGTTAATTCAAAATAACTTTTTAGGCATTTACCAGATATTATGCCATATTAGGCTCAATAAATTACAGAGAAAATATAAAAGAATATTTATTAGGGGACTTGACTTTTGAAGTAAAAAATAAAATTACCTAATAAATTATTTATATATTCCCATTTTATATACCCAAATATCCCAATATCCGCTTTTAATACTATTATTTAAAATATCTTACATTCCAAGGTTGATTAGCCTATAGTTTTCTGGAAACGCCCCATATATTCTTCATAATGTAAAACTAAGCAGCCAAAAAGCCAATAGATTCTCTTTAGATCCCTTCAAAATAGGTCGTTTGATCTTTCGTGATTCTCCATAAATATCGTACTCCATTTTCATCCTAACAGTAATTATGATAAATCCCATTCAATAATATTATATACGATGTTTAGGAAAGCCTTAAGTGTTATTAGTCTCCAGGATAAACACTGTTTTCTCCGGCCAAAGCAATCTATATTAAAAATATTTACATCGCGGTAGAGTAATAATTAACCCCGAAGATCGGACGTCATACTCTTAAGTATTAGATGATAAATATAGAGCCGTTCCGACATGAAACCCACGTCATCCATAACGATTGGCTTACATTTTCATTTCAGTCTAAAAGTCCATGTAAATTAGGCGACAATCGGTGCACGTATTTGGCTATATGACCGATGAACAGGAAGAGTATTGCGTTCGTTAAGATATTAAATATATACCAGATGTTGTGGTGGGTATAAAATCAATAAGCGCGTTGAAAACACCTTAATGATGCACCGCGGACCATTTATTAAACAGGTTGAGACGACTTACAAGACGGTCTTCATAATTAAGCGGACCCTTTTGACCCTCAAGATCCCAAAACCGAGGATTACACTTACCGTAGGGATTGTTTATTAAAGATAATTTAATTTTGATGGTACGCTAAGTAATGCGATGCGAATACGGCATAAATTAACTGCTTAGTGATATTGTAAGGTGATTTTGTATAAGAGGAACAACCCCTCTGACAAAGTATGTGTTAATAATAACAGTAAGTTTATGTTTTATATCACAAGTATAGTACAAAATTCCAGTTTTTTATATTCTGTAAATAACAGTGGCCCAAAGATGCACCCTGCGGGACACTTGAGTTTAAACTGATGAAATGAGTGTGAATTTATAAATTAAATTTATATTTTTACCACGGTAAACCTACTCTATTTGTCTATACATTGAAACTACTATCTGAGATGTAAATTTGTGATGTGTTCGTGCAATTTTCCTCTCTTGATGGTAAAGTGCTACCGTGCGCATTTTATAGCGCTTGCGCAATAGAGAGAATGCAGTTCGACTGAGTTCGCCATCTGTTTACTTGGTTTATCGTATGTTCTGCAATATTTTCTCTATATAGTATTGGAAGATATAATATACATTCATTTTTGTTTCTTTTTTATGGAGGAATTTGCAAATATATACTATAAAGTGCAGGTAGAAGTTTCTAACTTTTCTATACCTACGGTCATGTAATCAAATTTATTACTAAAATGTATTTAAGCATTTTGGAATTTATTTTATGCTGTGCTTGTACTATCCCGCAGATTTCCCTCACTCTAGAGATAGTTCAGCTTTTTAAAATTTATAATTAAGATGACCAAAATAAGTAAATGTTTGTGTGTAACCTAAGTAAGTGTCCGATGTAAGTTTTCCTTAACTCTACTTTCTTTTCAACAAATATTCTTGAAATACGATTTAATTTATATTTAAAAGATATACAGGCTTAGTCAAAATCACCGAAACAGCTAAATAATTCTCCAACAGTAAACAATTTCAACAAATTTTTCAAATATTTTTTTTTGGGTTTAACCAAGCTATCGTTTAAATATAATTTTAAATTAGTGTTCATTTTTTTCTAGAAATATGGTAATCATTCGCTTTTCAAATAGAACACCCTAAACATTATTACATTTTTGAATTCTAAAAATCTTTTGTAGGAATTATGTTTTTATAAAATGCATCACTTTTTAGTTATAAGCAATTAATCAAAATTAGACAAAATTTCCGGCACACCTAAATAATTATCCAACTGTAAACAAGTTCAACAAATTTTTAATATAATAGCTTTTGGCTTTAAATAGGCAATCGTTTAAATATATATAATATATAATATACAGTTCATTTTGTTTATGGAAATACCGTAATCATTCCCTTTTCTAATAGAACAGCCTGTATATTATTAAGTTTTTGAATTCTAAGACTAATTCGAAGAATTTTTTGTAGGAATCAATTTTTTTATAGAATCTATCACTTTTTAGTTAGAAGCAACTAATAAAAATTAGACAAAATTGCCGGAACACCTAAATAAATTCCTCAACCGAAAAAAATTTAACAAAAGTTTTTTAGGTTCAGACAAGCGAGCGTTTAAATAATTTTTTAATTTACATCCATGTTATTCTGGAAATTTGGTAACCTTGCTATTTTCTGTTAGAACAGCCTGTATAGTTTTAAATTTTTCATGCATTTTTCTTTAGTTATAAGCAATTAATAAAAACTCCTGAACTTTAAACTAAGAATATTTTCCCACATATATAAACATTTATTTTAGTTTGGCAGTTTGATCATTTAATTTATTTGTATGTCATTGTGTTGTTATTCTTTATCCGTTAATTATCGATTAATTGCATATAACTGAAAAAATAATATTTATAAAAAAAATTATTCCTACAAAAACTCTTAGAATTAAATCTTAGAGTTAAAGAATATAAAAATATACACCGTGTTCTATTAGAAAATGAAAAGTTTACAAAGTTTACCATAAAAAAATATATTTAGATGATAGATTGCCTAAAATAAAAAATCGTTCGTTTTTAAAAAAATATTTTTACGGTTGAAGGATAATTTAGGAGTTCCGGTAATTTTGACTAATTTTGATTAATTGCTAATAACTAATAAATCATGCAGTTCATAACAAAAGATATTCTACAAAAAATGCTAAGAATTGAAAAATGTAAGTATATAGGTGTTCTATTTGAAAAAGTTAGTTTTATTTGAACATAACTTACGAAATAGAGGCGATTCTTGAAGAAGAATGTCATGTAGGTAAGCAGTATTCATTTCCTTATAAATTGGAATCCAAATCTTCAGTTTTAGTTTTTGTGTTGGTATCTTAGATGTAACTTACCTGAAAAGATAAAAAAAAAACCATTAGACATGAATAATAAAAAAGAGAACAATAATAAATATAATGATGATTGGTGTATTGAATGTAATAACGTTTTATTTCTACTCTCTATGAAATCGTAGAATCATTCTAAATTTTGATTCGGAAATTCAAATGCCCTCGATGAAAAGCATAGGTAATAAGAACATTTTTAATTAACGAAAAACCATTGAAAAATTATACTTGTCAGACATCAATCCTTTATTCCTCGTATGTCACTCACTTCATCACATAACTAAAAATACCAGCTATAGCAGACAATATTTACCATCAAAAGAATTCGGGTACCTATACGAGAAAATGAACGGTTAATTTTGTATAATTGATTGAGGTATTTTTTTCGATTGTACGTCAACAGGTCAGATGAAATACCCGTTCTAATGTCAAACGATCGATAGACGTGAAATTGCCGAAAATTAGTTGAATCAATTATAATTGATTATACTAAATTAACCGTTTGTTTTCTCGTATTGAGAAATTGTGCTCAATGGCTTTTAATTAATTACAGTTTTTCCTATTAACTATGATTCTATAATTTTTAATGTTACTACTATAAGCTACTAAGTATAAGCTACCGATTACTATAATTTTCATTGAATGCATTTAATCTTCGTAATGCTTATTAGTACATGAAAAATCTGGAATTACTGGACTAAAACGCAACAGTGCAGATGTCCAGACAAAATACCGGTTGCCAGGTGCAAATTCAGATTGTCAAACTTTCTCCACCAATTGCAGTAACCTCGGATGCTGCAATATACCAGAGATACACGCAATTTTGCCCGACCTCAATTCCAAAATAAAAAAAAGCTAAAAAGGAAATTGTCTCTACCATATCATGTACACGAAACCTAAAAGACTAATTTGTCCACCCGGTATATTATTGTGGATGTCTCTCTTCCTGTATAATTATGTGGCGGGTTTCATGAAATACGGTAGACACTTATTAGCCGTCCTAACTACTTGGGTCAGTTATTTTTTCCGCCGTATAACGAGCGGCAAGCCTGTGTGAGAGATTTCTCCAAATTTTTTGGCTTAAACCGAAAACATGCCATTAAAAGGTACTTAAAATGGACCGGTGAGTGCTTATTTTAGTGAAAATTCAACGTTGATTTGTGCGAAATTAAACGATTCGAATTGTAAAACGATTCATTTTCATTGTTAACTTCTCTGAATCCATGGCTACAGGAGAAAACAAATTTTGATTCTCTTTTCTAACTTTTTTAAGTGTTTCTCTGAGCATTGCCATGGCAATTATAATTTTTTATATTCCCATAGCAACCTAGCTGTTGTCATGTGTGACTATAGGGCTACCAATTGTCTGGATTTCACAGGATTTCCTGGATTCAGGCATAAATTCGCGTCTTCCTGCAAAAGACGTCCGCAGGATGCTTAATGTCCTGGAATTTCATAGAAATCGACAATTTGCTTGACCCAGTACAACGATGCCTTACATGTATATAACGCACGTTGTTGTAATAGTAAACTCGCTAATTTAGAATATTCACTGATTGTGTATGGCAACATTGAAATTGTATGGCTTTATTGCTGTCTTTTTATTGTAACCCTGTCAAAAAAAAGATTTGAGTTTTAAGCGAAAATGTCCTGTTTGGTCCCCTGAACATTTTATGGCGACGATTCCGGAGGAACTAGTAAAACTATCGAGACGAAACTTTATATTTAAAAGTTTCATGACTAAACTTTGAGTTGAAAGAACTTTTGTTCAAATAGGTCTAAAATAAACTGGGTGATTACTCCTAGCAGTTTTGAACGATTTTGCAAATGAGCCGCCATTTGTGCCATTTCGTCAAAATAGCTAAATAATAAATTAAAGTAGAGGAAATTCTGAATAATTAATGTCTATGACACTTTTGGTAAAATCAATAGTTTCTTTGCATAAGCATATTCAAATCGAGATCGGTCGTGTCTGCATTAAAACTAGTTAGCCAGGAATTGACAGATAGTATGATTCTATTGGTAGTATTATCAGACCATCAGCGTTTGAAACTCCTGTATAGTATGACAAAGTCATGTGTCTAGAAACATCATTTGTTTAAAAAGCGCACCAACAACACTTAAAGTTGAAAGAAGATAAAGTACAAAATTTAAGGTTTGCTATGAGACGCCTTTCTGGTTTCTATAGGTTCTATAGGTTTCTATAGGTTTCCATATTGGGTTCAGCCTACTGAATTCCTGAATAAATTTATAAAATTTTTCAATTCACGATTTTTTTGCATTTAACGCTTATTATTTAAGAAACATATAGAATATGCACAAGAAATCAGCACAGTTTCTTGGTAATTTTTGAACGATTTTACTATTTATCTATGTATGTTCGCCCAGGATTTTTTGTATTTCCTGCTTTTTTCAATTTCCTGTCCAGAAAATTCAATTTTGAACCTGGGAACCATATGTGTGGCATAACTAAAACGTAAGGGAACTTTACAAGAGAAACAATTGATAAATAGGTGAGAAATATTGAGATTACAAATCAAAATGGTATCTTTTTATTAATATTTATGAATATTTACATATTAGTTATTTACCAGCAAGGAAAGCTATTTTTATAAATTTAAACCAGTTTTCGAAATGCCCAGCGAAATGGTTTTAAAACTACAAACCGCATTTTACAAGAATACTGATATGATTGCACAAACTGAAAGAATTTTGTACAAATCCTGTGAAAAATAAATTTCATGCTATTTTGACTATCCTCACGTGTACTACACGTGTCGACATCGGGCCATCATTCTCATTATTTAGGGATTTTCTTAATACAAAACGACTGTTTCTCACTGCGGATAACATAAAAAAATCATAGGTACAAGTTCAAATAAAATATAATCACATCCGCCCTTTGTATACAACATCAACCCCCCTTCGTATAAATTAAAATGCACGGGTGAATAAATGAAGATAAAGTGAATCGAAATCCCTTTCTAGAGCCCACTTGAACGAGAGGATGTACCGGATAAGCATCTCCTTGAGAAGACCAGTCGGCAGGTGCAAATACTGATTGTCCAACTTTCTCTACCCAAACCAGCAGCCTCTCGATTCTCGGTAAAACAACATTCATTTCCATTCTAGCGGTCAACACACTATTTTGCCGTTAAAAGAAAATATTTCCCTAGATGCTGTGCTATAATGTCAAACTTTAAAACAAATACGTTATTTATTATGAATAAATATTATAAGATTTCGATTTTTGCATAAACCATTGCTTAAATGACTTTATAGTGATTTCTGTAGCGATGTAAAATACGTCAAGTTGCAGTTACCTTATAAGGAAGAAATCAAGTTTTAGCATAACACTCAATTACCCAACTACTTTGCTCGTAATCGCACAAGAAGCGAAATAATAGCATTCAACCACCGATAAACAACGTAAAATCTAAGTTTCAAAAATCCTCCTGAACAAACTAAAATAGATAGAGGGCTGTACTTTTTAGAATTAATTACCCAATGTATCTGATCCATAAACGTGTATAATAATAATTTGTATCCCAACTACTTTGCTCGTAATCGCACATGAAGCGAAATAATAACATTCAGCCACCGATAAACAACGTAAAATCTAAGTTTCAAAAATCCTCCTGAACAAACTAAAATAGATAGAGGGCTGTACTTTTTAGAATTACTTACCCAATGTATCTGATCCATAAACGTGTATAATAATAATTTGTGTCCCAACTACTTTGCTCGTAATCGCACATGAAGCAAAATAATAACATTCAACCACCGATAAACAACGTAAAATCTAAGTTTCAAAAATTCTCCTGAAGAAACTAAAATAGATAGGGGGCTGTACTTTTTAGAATTAATTACCCAATGTATCTGATCCATAAACGTGTATAATAATAATTTGTATCCCAACTACTTTGCTCGTAATCGCACAAGAAGCGAAATAATAACATTCAACCACCGATAAACAACGTAAAATCTAAGTTTCAAAAATCCTCCTGAACAAACTAAAATAGATAGAGGGCTATACTTTTTAGAATTAATTACCCAATGTATCTGATCCATAAACGTGTATAATAATAATTTGTATCCCAACTACTTTGCTCGTAATCGCACATGAAGCGAAATAATAACATTCAACCACCGATAAACAACGTAAAATCTAAGTTTCAAAAATTCTCCTGAACAAACTAAAATAGATAGAGGGCTGTACATTTTAGAACTAATTACCCAATGTATCTGATCCATAAACGTGTATAATAATAATTTGTATCCCAACTACTTTGCTCGTAATCGCACATGAAGCAAAATAATAACATTCAACCACCGATAAACAACGTAAAATCTAAGTTTCAAAAATCCTCCTGAACATGCTAAAATAGATAGAGGCCTGTACTTTTTAGAATTAATTACCCAATGTATCTGATCCATAAACGTGTATAATAATAATTTGTATCCCAACTACTTTGCTCGTAATCACACATGAAGCAAAATAATAACATTCAACCACCGATAAACAACGTAAAATCTAAGTTTCAAAAATCCTCCTGAACAAACTAAAATAGATAGAGGGCTGTACTTTTTAGAATTAATTACCCAATGTATCTGATCCATAAACGTGTATAATAATAATTTGTATCCCAACCAGTTTGCTCGTTATCGCACATGAAGCGAAATAATAACATTCAACCACCGATAAACAACGTAAAATCTAAGTTTCAAAAATCCTCCTGAACAAACTAAAATAGATAGAGGGCTATACTTTTTAGAATTAATTACCCAATGTATCTGATCCATAAACGTGTATAATAATAATTTGTATCCCAACTACTTTGCTCGTAATCGCACATGAAGCGAAATAATAACATTCAACCACCGATAAACAACGTAAAATCTAAGTTTCAAAAATTCTCCTGAACAAACTAAAATAGATAGAGGGCTATACATTTTACGACTAATTACCCAATGTATCTGATCCATAAACGTGTATAATAATAATTTGTATCCCAACTACTTTGCTCGTAATCGCACATGAAGCGAAATAATAACATTCAACCACCGATAAACAACGTAAAATCTAAGTTTCAAAAATCCTCCTGAACAAACTAAAATAGATAGAGGGCTGTACTTTTTAGAATTAATTACCCAATGTATCTGATCCATAAACGTGTATAATAATAATTTGTATCCCAACTACTTTGCTCGTAATCGCACATGAAGCGAAATAATAACATTCAACCACCGATAAACAACGTAAAATCTAAGTTTCAAAAATCCTCCTGAACAAACTAAAATAGATAGAGGGCTATACTTTTTAGAATTAATTACCCAATGTATCTGATCCATAAACGTGTATAATAATAATTTGTATCCCAACTACTTTGCTCGTAATCGCACATGAAGCAAAATAATAACATTCAACCACCGATAAACAACGTAAAATCTAAGTTTCAAAAATCCTCCTGAACATGCTAAAATAGATAGAGGCCTGTACTTTTTAGAATTAATTACCCAATGTATCTGATCCATAAACGTGTATAATAATAATTTGTATCCCAACTACTTTGCTCGTAATCACACATGAAGCAAAATAATAACATTCAACCACCGATAAACAACGTAAAATCTAAGTTTCAAAAATCCTCCTGAACAAACTAAAATAGATAGAGGGCTGTACATTTTAGAACTAATTACCCAATGTATCTGATCCATAAACGTGTATAATAATAATTTGTATCCCAACTACTTTGCTCGTAATCGCACATGAAGCAAAATAATAACATTCAACCACCGATAAACAACGTAAAATCTAAGTTTCAAAAATCCTCCTGAACATGCTAAAATAGATAGAGGCCTGTACTTTTTAGAATTAATTACCCAATGTATCTGATCCATAAACGTGTATAATAATAATTTGTATCCCAACTACTTTGCTCGTAATCACACATGAAGCAAAATAATAACATTCAACCACCGATAAACAACGTAAAATCTAAGTTTCAAAAATCCTCCTGAACAAACTAAAATAGATAGAGGGCTGTACTTTTTAGAATTAATTACCCAATGTATCTGATCCATAAACGTGTATAATAATAATTTGTATCCCAACCAGTTTGCTCGTTATCGCACATGAAGCGAAATAATAACATTCAACCACCGATAAACAACGTAAAATCTAAGTTTCAAAAATCCTCCTGAACAAACTAAAATAGATAGAGGGCTATACTTTTTAGAATTAATTACCCAATGTATCTGATCCATAAACGTGTATAATAATAATTTGTATCCCAACTACTTTGCTCGTAATCGCACATGAAGCGAAATAATAACATTCAACCACCGATAAACAACGTAAAATCTAAGTTTCAAAAATTCTCCTGAACAAACTAAAATAGATAGAGGGCTATACATTTTACGACTAATTACCCAATGTATCTGATCCATAAACGTGTATAATAATAATTTGTATCCCAACTACTTTGCTCGTAATCGCACATGAAGCGAAATAATAACATTCAACCACCGATAATCAACGTAAAATCTAAGTTTCAAAAATCCTCCTGAACAAACTAAAATAGATAGAGGGCTGTACTTTTTAGAATTAATTACCCAATGTATCTGATCCATAAACGTGTATAATAATAATTTGTATCCCAACCAGTTTGCTCGTTATCGCACATGAAGCGAAATAATAACATTCAACCACCGATAAACAACGTAAAATCTAAGTTTCAAAAATCCTCCTGAACAAACTAAAATAGATAGAGGGCTATACTTTTTAGAATTAATTACCCAATGTATCTGATCCATAAACGTGTATAATAATAATTTGTATCCCAACTACTTTGCTCGTAATCGCACATGAAGCGAAATAATAACATTCAACCACCGATAAACAACGTAAAATCTAAGTTTCAAAAATTCTCCTGAACAAACTAAAATAGATAGAGGGCTATACATTTTACGACTAATTACCCAATGTATCTGATCCATAAACGTGTATAATAATAATTTGTATCCCAACTACTTTGCTCGTAATCGCACATGAAGCGAAATAATAACATTCAACCACCGATAATCAACGTAAAATCTAAGTTTCAAAAATCCTCCTGAACAAACTAAAATAGATAGATGCCTGTACTTTTTAGAATTAATTACCCAATGTATCTGATGCATAAACGTGTATAATAATAATTTGTATCCCAACTACTTTGCTCGTAATCGCACATGAAACGAAATAATAACATTCAACCACCGATAAACAACGTAAAATCTAAGTTTCAAAAATTCTCCTGAACAAACTAAAATAGATAGAGGGCTGTACTTTTTAGAATTAATTACCCAATGTATCTGATCCATAAACGTGTATAATAATAATTTGTATCCCAACTACTTTGCTCGTAATCGCACATGAAGCGAAATAATAACATTCAACCACCGATAAACAACGTAAAATCTAAGTTTCAAAAATCCTCCTGAACAAACTAAAATAGATAGAGGGCTGTACTTTTTATAATTAATTACCCAATGTATCTGATCCATAAACGTGTATAATAATAATAAAAAATTAAAAATTAAAAAAATAAAAAATATATAATTAAACAGTCAATGTCCTAAAATAGAGTTCAGTTATAGATTTCTAATTTTGTTCAACTAAACAGAAATAGGTTGGAATTTAGAAGAATGTATTAATTTTGTATTCATTTATTTACCTTATATACTAATAGACTAACACCACTAAATCACAATTGGGTTGATTAAGTCCAGTTCTAAATGAGTTCTTACAAGTTATGTCACTATTTCTTTGTTTTGTAGTTTGTTTCAGATATTTTCGGATGATGTTTAATGCGTCCCTGGTTCTGCTGGTAATGAAGAGAAAATACACTTGTTGTTGTTATGGGGGTGCAAAGTTTCGACCGTAATAAAAAGTTTTCCGGGACCGCTGTTAAAATGGAAACTGTGTAACTGTAGTGAGAACTGCTCTCCACTCGGCAATTATACAGGCAAATAAGTATTGCATATTTCAAAGTAGCATTGCAGTGGTGTTTGCACAGCGAATAAACGGGCTTATTGGCCTTTTAAAATTAGTACTGTTTGTTTGGGGAATATTCTACGAACGAATAACTGTAAGAAATGCTTTTATGGAACTAGTCTATTTGAACTATAATTGCTTTGTGGCAAGTTATTTATTTGTAGATTTCTGCTAGTTCAAAATTTGGTTAATATGGGATATATATGGCAATTAAATTGCAAAATTCCAAATAGAGGACCCAAACTGGCCAACAACTAAACATATCCAATAAATTACTCATAGCAAATAATTGTAAAAAAAACTATTCCGTATATTTTCTACATAATTATTTATAAAATAATCTTTTTTGTTTAAATTTTCAACCATATTTTGCTAAAATTTGTTATTTACTAATTGTGTTATTATTATTAGTTACTATTATTTCCTATATGTGACCCCACACGAAAGAATCGCCCTTACTGTCATCTGTCGTTTCAGAAGAATTGAACAGAAAAAAATTTAAACAGTGCGTCATTCTCCTGAATCATTTCTACATAAGTTGTGCAACGTTTGTTGTCTGTCGGAATAAACATACGTGCGAGAGAAATGGAAAATCGGTGGTTAGGCACGTGATTTTATCATACTATAAATTAAAATATTAGTTTAGCTGCATGAGATTCTATTTGATCGAGATCGGTCTGCATTAAAATAAAACTAGTTAGCCAGGCTTTGACAGATATTTTGATACTATTGACTGTAGGTATTGTCAAAACATCAGCGACACTACCTACTGTCATTAGAATGAAAATATCTGCCAAATCCTGGCTAACTAGTTTTATATTAATGCAGGCACGACCGATCTCGATCAAATAGAATTCGCTCAATGTCATATGCATAAATTATTCAGAAATTCCTATAGTTTAATTTATTATTTAACTATTTTGACGAAATTCCAGAAAATGCGCCTCATTTGCAAAATCGTTGAAAAATGCTATGAGTAAATAAATATCCAGTTCCTTTGGACCCTTTTGACCAAAAGTTTGGTCATGAAACGTAGCTTCTCCGGAATCGCCGCCACAAAAAACTGGTACACACAGACAGTCAATCACATTTCCGCCTAAACATCAAAATAAAAATTCGGCACAATTAACTTTGGCATCATACGTAGTATGATAAAGTCAAAGCATATTTGTTAATTTGGCAACTGGAAAATATCTTCATCTTCATCTCATTAATATTTTGTTTAAAAACAATGGCTGCCTAAGGGAGTTCGCCCACAGCGATGGCGTCGCGAATTTTTGTCAGTCAAAATTTAACAATTCTTGTTCGATTTTGTGACTTTTCCGACCTGTAATTTGGAAATCTGGCAACCCTGGCCCTGAATGACCGGCTCATCTTCGGACCGATGTTGATTAAGCATTCTTGACTTTATCTTTATCTTGAGATAGACCTAGAACGCTTTTGAAGTTACTGATGAATTCGTTGTCAAAATAAAAAGATTCTGGATATTTTCTACTTAAATAGGTATTTATAAAACAAGTTTCTTTGCTAAAATTTTCACCAACATATTGCTGAAATTTTTTGTATTATAATTTACATTTCTACTTCGCCAGTTTTACTTCAGTACTGAATTTCATATCTATATTATTCTTTTTTCTTATTAAAACCTAAAATGTTTCGGCTTCATAATAATATAACCCCACGCCAATTAATGTATCTACATAATTGATACCATAAAAATTTTAGTATCAATATTTTACCTCTTACAAATAAAATTATTACTAAATTTATGAATCCAAACAAACTATCTTCATTATTATCTTCTACATTACTACACTATAAGGCTATATATATCTCAGCAGTTTTAAAAACAGTATACAATCTGATCGAACTGGTATAGGGACCGTCATCGAGGCCAGAATCGCACCTGTTTACCTGTTTTTAAAGACCCGCCACGTTGGTCGGCAGCTCAGACAGGGAGAAGAAGAAGCCTTTCAAGGTTGTAACCAATAATGAAGCCACAGAGTAATTTGGTTTGAAAGGACACTAAATAACGGACGAATGGCTGGAATTATAATTCAACCTTTCGGTAGGGCGGTCTTTAAAATTGATTATAAATCAAAATGTTGCCCGCCGGGGTCACACGAAATTTTGTTCTTTCAAGCGTTTTGTTGAATTTGGTGAAAACCCTTCCAAATTATATACACTTAGTGGCGATAATTCTTGTAAGGTGGTGAAATGTAAAAATGGTACGTTTGTGTTGAATTTAGGTTGATAAATATATAGAATTTTGAAGTAGCCGTCATTGTTCAGTCCACATCAGTCCACACGAGCTGAGTGATGGGGATTTTGGCTAAAACATGATTTTTAATAAGAAATATGCTGGTGTAGTTGGTAAAAGATAATTTACCAACTTTATCCTGCGCAAAGAACGTTTAATTCAGTCCAAAAATTTATGATTTCAGTTAATACTTGCACTTTGAATATACGAAATGATATTTATTTAGTTCAAATAACGGTTGTGTTGAAATTATTAAGATTTTGTTTTTGTTTTGATTGTTTTAAAATTGTTTAAAAGGCAGGCATTATTCTAGGTTTTTGCCCATTTTGTATTTAAAAGTAAACAATAACAGATGTCCAAGGGTATTTAATCCAGATACGCATTAACTCCTTTTATCTTTTAACTTTTAGGTGCAAAGAATATATTTTACATAAAACATAAATTGAAAAGATATTTTATTATTAATATATGCCATCCTTTTTTTTAAGGATCGGTAAAAACATGTATATTTATGCTTTTGTAAACATATACCGTTGTAAATATGTATTATGTACTGTATATCGTGTTGAACGTTATATGTTATATATACTGATTGAATTGAACTGATATTTTAAAAAAATCTTTGGACACGTCGACTTTTATAAACAAAATATACTGTATATTTTTTTTTAATTCACAGCACCCCACAAGTACTTGTGTATAACACCTAGTCTGATGACTTTCTAGCAATATTAATCTAACCTAAATTCCTACGTATAAAAAGTGTAAGATTTTAAGTGTTCCCCATTGGTGTAACTTAAATTTAATTTGGATGCTGACGCTTTAAACTTCACACACTGCACATTGCTCTGCTTTGTTCACCTATCAGCTATCACTCACGTAACACTGTGCTCTGCTTTTTAAACTTCACTTCACCAACACAAAACGTTTGGTTCTTTTGAGTCTTCGCACACTGTCACAATTGTCAAGAAGCTGGATTGCCTCGACATTCGTGTGCTGGAGAAGTATGTTCTGATGATCCTCTGCAAACTTTCGAATTTTGTTTGTTACTAAAACCATTTCAACATCCCTTGGGAGATTTCTGTTTCTTATATACCACGGTGCACCCACGATGTTTCTTAGCACTTTATTTTGGAAGCGTTGAATGATGGTGATATTGCTTGGCTTAGTGCAGACCCACAGTTGGATACCACAGGTCCACACAGGTTTAAGTATCTGCTTGTAAAGTAGGAGTTTATTATATGTCGACAAAGACGACTTCTTACCAATAAGCCAGTACATTTGTTTGTATCTTATGCCCAATTCTTCTCTTTTCGTTTTAACATGTGCTTTCCAGCGAAGCTTGGTGTCTAGCGTCATACCGAGGTATTTTGCCGTGTTCGAGTAGGGTACGGTGGTGATATATATTGTAACTGGAACGTATCGTATTCGCCTGTTCCTAAAGGTTATGTGAACGGATTTGGTTTCGTTCAATGTAATTAGCCATCGTTGCATCCAATCACTAATATCGTTGACAGAATTCTGCAGTTTTAGTGTTGCTCCTTCTACATTTGTATCTACTGCCATGATAGCAGTGTCACCAGCAAACGTGGCAACGGTAACACTATCTGATTGCGGAAGATCATGTGTATATAGAAGGTAAAGCATTGGGTCAAGTACACTACCTTGTGGTACTCCAGCTTTAATACATTTGAGGGTTGAGTACTCATTATCTTTCTTTATGCGGAAGTATCTGTCAGAAAGATATGATCATAATAGTTTGCTATACTCGAAGGGTAGTAGCCGATCCAGCTTATAGAGTAGACCTTCGTGCCAAACTTTGTCGAAGGCTTTTGCCACATCCAGGAATATGGAGGAGCATACTTTTTTTTCTTATAAGTTCTTTCTATGATAATTGTTATTCTGTGTACCTGATCAATTGTGGAATGTTTGTTTCTGAACCCAAATTGATGAGTTTTGCAAGTAGCTTTTCAAACAGTTTTGACAATGTGGGAGATGAGTAGGAAGATGATTCATTTGGTGGCTTTATTTGTATATAAAATATTTTTTTTATAAGACATCAACATATTTTTAAAATAATCCAATTGAAAATAACACTAAAGATAACCCAGATACAAAAAATAAAATGAATTTGAAATAAAAAAATGGCAAAGTTTACTCCAGCTGAACCGAATGAAAAACGTATATAAAGGTTTATATTAGCTGAAGTTATTAAACTTTAAAATACAATTGCAAAGGATTTCTTGTAAATCTGCATCTTTTGCAAACTTTCAGATATTGACATGAATCAAAAAGCAAAATATCGGGGGGAATTGATATGGCTTTGTAACAGCCTACTTGAGAACCTGGCCAAAAGAAAAAAGTAAGAATTAATAGATTAAAAATAAACTGAAAATATTAAAAGCAAAAAATCTTGTATTCAATCAAATAATTCACTAAATGAACTCTGAAATCTGATAAATCGTCAGTGTGACCACCGACTCACGAAACCTGCATAACTACATCATCAAAATCTCAAACAAAAAACACCTCGACGACATATGTTTATTGTAGCCCTAAGGGCCGCTTAAAAATCATCAACGAGCACCTAATTGCATGCAAGGGATGAACAGACAACAGACGAAGGTCCAAACACCGAAAAAAATCACAACCAGGGTCGTTCGACTCCCCTAAAATAACAAAAAAAAAACACGTCTATTTCCCAGAAACTTAAAATCGGTGGATTGGTCTTGGTTCGCCTTCTAATAATCAAACAGGAAATCAATGCTTCTCCTCGCCTCTTCCTCTAGCAACAGTGTGAGAGAGTTGAGTGCCTCACGCCATCGTTAGACGATATCCGACCATAGGCGTACCTGCGTTAAGGTCGGTCCACATTGAGGCGGGGTTCGACCGGACAGGTGCAAGTCGTCGAAAAATCTTAAAACCAGGGGCCGTAAGGCTTAAGGTAACGCGCCCAGTACGGTTTCCACATGTGGCGTTTGACAGGTATCTTTTCCGCCGCGGTAAATTATTTCAGATTCAAAGCAGGTGCACCAAGGACCCTTCTCTCACGGTGAAACTGTGGACGGTGAAACGAGCAAGGACTTGCATGGAGTGCGCTATGTTTATTGGTTAATTTTAATTTTACCTTGTCGAGAGAAACTTTCGCGGTGTTAAAATAATTCATGTTCAGTTTGCAGTTGTGTTGTGTTCATTGCTACATCATGTATGGATGTTTAGATTTGCATGTAGCATAGAAAATTATTAGATTTAGTGATTTATTATAGTGATTTATTGTGTGTTTTGCTTGAATACATGACAAGAAGTTATTTTGTTAATTATAATGATAATTTTGCAAAATATAGCATTATTTTCGAAACCATTTTCGGGTAAAATAGTGACGAAACCTTGTCTGAAATCAGCATATTGATTGGTAATACTATTAGTTATCCTCATAATTCCTTAAAACAGGAAATTGAGTGGTGACGCTGAATACGAATATGAATCAGAAAATGAAAATTCAATTTTATTTGAACTATTTAACGGCCGATTTTATAATAAAATTACAGGCGCTTTAAATAGGATTTTAAATGCGATTTTGAAATCAGTTTTGTTATCCATTTTTAAAGGTAAAGATGCCTTTATTGTGAGATAAAGTTAAAGTCGTGAATTTCCCATTTTGTCGCCAAAGTGCCGCCCTTTAATCATAACCTGCAAACGTCACAGCGTACTTTTGTAAATATTTTTGTTCGATTTGCTCATATGTTAAATTTGATGGATACAAGTTCGTCATCTGAAGATGAAGAACCACCACCAGAGGTTCCAACAGAGGTGGTATAAAATGGAGACGGATAGGATATTTTGGAAATGACAATGACCGTAAAAGTTTTGGAAGGTTCCGATTGGTAAAAATAGCGATAGTTATATTATTCTAATATATCATCTGAATACAAGAGAAAACAAAATTAAACAAAACAGAGACAATTTGTCGTCAAAAGTTACTACAAAAATTGGAAACTTACGGAATCAGAGGAAAAGAATTGAAATGGTTTGAAAACTATTTAACAAACAGGAGACAGAAGGTTAGGATTGGAGAAAATGAGTCAAGTGAATTAATAAACAGCTTAGGGGTACCACAAGGTTCTGTTCTTGGACCGGTTTTATTTAATTTGTACATAAACGATGTTGCTTCACAAGTTAAAGCTTGTGATATGCACCTATTTGCAGACGATACACTAATATCAATTGCAGGAGATAACTTACCTGATGTAATCGCGACATTAAACTCCGAACTAGTATCGATATCAAATTGGTATAAAGAAAATAAATTATGTTTGAATGTATTGAAAACAAAAGCTATGGTATTGGGAAATAGAAATTCGGTAAACCCTACACCAGACATAGTTATCGATAACACAGTTGTTGAGATAGTGGTCGAATTTAAATATCTAGGTGTCATTTTAGATAATAGTTTGAAATTTACGAGTAATATGGAATATATAGTTAAAAAGGTGAGTCGAAAGATTAGCTACTTAGGAAGAATATCTAATAAACTTACATTAAAATCTAGAATATCTTTGTACCATACGATTATAGAACCATATTTTTACTATTGCAGCAGTATAATATTTTTGTGTACAGACAAAGACATTAAAAAGATTCAAGTACAACAAAATCGAGCACTCAAAATTTTATTACAAAGCTCCAGGTTAGCCAGTGTCGAGTCCATGCTGAGTAAATTAAATTTTTTGAATATTAAACAAGGAACGGTATATCAGGCACTCACGTTGGTATATAAATGCATAAATAATAAACTCCCAAATTATATGACTAATTATTATTTAACATACAATAGTCAGCAGCATGAATACAATACTCGGCAAAAGGACCAGTTCAGATTACCAAAATATACAAAAAGCAGCACACAAAATTCATTTTATTATAAAGCACTGAAGATGTTTAATACCCTGCCAAGTGATATAAAAAACAGTAGTTCGCTAAGTCTTTTTAAAACATCATGTCGGGTTCATGTATTGGCTAATTTTAAGTAGTTGATAAGTTTATTACTTAGGAAACCAAATTTATTGTGATTATTAGTTTCTTTTAACTAAATAAATATTATTATTATTATTAAACTATTGGACTGTTCCTGTAAAAGTAACTTTACCCCGACAAGTTAGGTGCAGAGATTCTATCCATCAGAAAATATGCTCTTTTCAATCAAAGATTGGCTGGAATTTCCAAAGCCAAAATAGCACATCTTAGGTGTAGTAGGGTTGTCCTTATTTTTTTAATTATTATTTTGTTTATGTACGACTGTCTCAATTTGTCCGTTTATATTCATATTTATGTCCTGTGAAATATGAGATACAAATTACAAATTTAATACAAATTTAAATCAGTAATAAATAATAACCTAGGCTAGGTGGCAATTCTGGCCAACAATGAAGAAAAACGAACAAGTGAAAACTGGTATTCTTGTTTAGTAGAATCAAAATCTGAAAGCAACAATTCTGAATTGTGTCTGGTGTCAATTTTGTGTGCATCTTTGCAGTTTTTTTTATCACTGATTTGTTCAAAAACTAGAGACTATTTTCGAACAGAACAATATGTCCTAAGAATCAAATTGCACGAAAAAAATATATAGAAGAAATAGCTTTCATCACTTCTTGGATTTTGTTCGTTGTTCGCCAGGATAGTCACTTAGCTTAGATTATTGTATTTTTGATTAAATTAATAACTTGGTATGTAAATTTAGTATAGTATGTTTTTGATTTTAAACCTATCAGGACACGGGTTGTTAATATGTATTATGATTACGTTAATATGCATGAATTAAGCATGTATAGATATAAAAAAACATAGTCCTGCGTAAAAATGGCCATTCTTAAATACTGGAATGTCACGTACTAATCGACCAGATTGATGATAATTAACATCATTCTCCTACTAATGACCAATTTCTGAAATTTCAATTGCTCTCTATTTCTTTTCATTCTTAATAAAATTTGACAAAAGGAATCTCGTTTCTTAACATTTTGATCTCAACTTTTTTGAAGACCTTACATAATAGGAAGCTTTTGAGTTCGTATTTGTATTCAGCGATCAACTTTCAGCGGTTTTTCTAAAAAAAAATCATTAAATTCAGTTTTTCATTTGAAAAACAATGTTTATTGCTACACGAACAAACCACCATAACTTGTAATTAAACCAAAAAATAACCAAATAGATTTTTTTATAAAATAACAAATAAAGTCGTTATACCATCTTAATTTTTTGAGTTTATTCACTTGTCTACTATCGTATTTTTTTCTCTTTATATTTATGCTATCATAGTGCAAAGTCACAAAGTTAATAAAGTCCTAAACTTTCCCAACGACTTTGTCGGATGTGCTTACCGCAAGCAACATTTTAATTACATTTTTTTCCACCGATAAAAGAATTAGTCGATATTACGATCGGGAGCAAAATCAACTAATATTTTTAATTGGAAATTAACAAAGCGTACAGAGAGCAGCGCGGATCAAAGTTACGACCGCCCCGTTACGTCCAAATGATAACGCGTTATATATAGGTAGCGTATTGATTCATACCGCGTATTAAGTAATTAAGTTTGTTGATTAATTTGTTAATTACATTCGGTGGGCCGGGTTTTTTAATAAACGGTTATTCAATCGATATTTCGGCAGACTTAACACTTACTCGCGCAGCGCGTACCTGAAAATTGACACATCACTTTGACGTTGTTACGGAGAACACATTTATTAACGGAAATATGTAACACACATTATTATATAGATAACTCTTTGTTAGAGAAATGTTGCGGGACACATTATCCACAGGTTACGTGTGAACACGTGTTAAGTCGTGTTAAGACGTGTTAACACGTGTTAACACGTGTTTAGTCATGTTAACACGTGTTATCACGTGTTATCACGTGTTATCACGTGTTATCACGTGTTATCACGTGTTATTACGTGTTATCGCGTGTTAAAACGTATCAAGTCGAGTTAACACGTCACGTGTATAATGTGTCCGTAGCTTTATACTACAAACGTGAACTTAATTGTATGATGGTGTGGCGCGTGTGATATTGACGTTACCTACGTGAGATCGTGTATTAGTCCTTCATTTATGTAATGAATACTACTGTATAAACGCCCACTAACAAAACACGGTGGGAGGCGAGTCACTTTACAGCTCAACAGGGATTTGTAGATATGCCGGTCGCCAGTAATGCTCTGCTACCAACATCCACGTATATTACTCATGTTACCAATTTGCTTCAAAATATTTACGGTCCGTGTGGTTTATAATAAGGACACTAGTACCGTTATAAAGTTGTGCAATTAGTAAAGCAGTAAACAGATTGCGTTCGTGGTCAAATAATTCCGGACACTAATGCGTATTGCGCTATTGACAATTCTGGAATCGATATATCAACTAAACAGTGTTTTGTGGTCGAAGTTTGAGGTATTGTAACCTGTGATTAAAGACCTTGTCAGGGTCTGAACTAATCTGTTACAAAGTGTCTATTCTCGTGATCATGTTCTTTAATTCATCCCAATATAGGTTTTCTTTTGTGGATATATCACATCGTAAAGATAAATTTTAAGGCTCCAGGCACTGCAAAGTTGTATTTGAAACTGTGAATCTTCTACAAAAATAGAGATTGAGGTCCGATATAAAAAATGATGAAACCAAAATGCCAATAACCTGACAAACTTGCTTTTGAACCACGACAAAAACAACGCATACATGTTGAAAATACATGATATCATGACTGAATGAAATTGAATAAAAAGCTTAAATTAAAAATTGAATGCAATTTTCTATAATAAAATTATAAACCCCTAACCACAACAAGTATTTTAGAACCTAAATACGTATTTCAGCAACTATGTTGCCATCTTCAGTAGAACCTAAAAAGAGAAAAAAAGAGAGATTAGCACTTCATAGTATCTTTACTGGATATTGTCCAAGCAAATCACTAGTGGAAGTGACGTCCATGTTAAAAATTACGCTATATATACCCATTTGTTGTTCACACCTCAGTGAAAAAAAACGGCCAACTTCCATTTTTAGATACTCTGGTAGTCAGGAATAGAAAAAATATAATAGAAATTGACGTGTATCGGAAAGATACTAACACAATCAGGTTTATCCCTAATGATTCGCAGCATCCTTTTCAACAAAAATTGTCTTTTATTAGTTGTTTAGTAAATAGGTTATTGAAATTTCCATTGTCCGCAGATAGATATCAGCAAGAATTATTGTTTATTAAGAATGTTGTCATACATAATGGGTACCCTGAGAAAATAGTTGATAGAATGATTAAGAAGCAGAATCAAAAAATGTAGGTAAATCAAATATCTACTTTAAATACTTTGTGTGTAGAAAAGAAGAAATATGTTAAAATACCGTTCGATTGTGCATATACAAGGGGGTTGAGAAGTATTTTTACATCACAAAATCTCTGTATAGCATATTCGACTCATAATAACATAAAAAACCTTC
The DNA here is from genome assembly GCA_964023965.1 of Melinopterus prodromus. Lineage (NCBI taxonomy): Eukaryota > Metazoa > Arthropoda > Insecta > Coleoptera > Scarabaeidae > Melinopterus > Melinopterus prodromus. The sequence continues at coordinate 102,893,104 of OZ030390.1, forward strand.
TTGGAAACCCAAAGGATAAGGTAGATGTACTTGATAAATCGGGTATATATTGTATCAAATGTCATGACTGTGAAAAAGAATACGTAGGCCAGACTAGAAGAACAATTTTAACTAGGTTCAAAGAACATGTAGCTCATTTTAAATATAATCGTTTTGAAAAATCTAGTGTGGCTCAACATATTTTAGACACAGGTCATAAAGTAGTTGTAGATGACTTAAAACTTGTAAAAGCTGTCAAATAATAGGGAACTAAACAGCTTGGAAAGTATCTTTATTCACTTGAATAGAGATAAATTAATAAATTCAGACAGGGGTCCTATACCTAGTTCGCCATTGTTTGACCTGCTTTAATTAAAACTTGTTTTTACGCTTCAATGATCAAAATTCACTGAGGTGTGAACAACAAATGGGTATATATAGCGTAATTTTTAACATGGACGTCACTTCCACTAGTGATTTGCTTGGACAATATCCAGTAAAGATACTATGAAGTGCTAATCTCTCTTTTTTTCTCTTTTTAGGTTCTACTGAAGATGGCAACATTAGGTTCTAAAATACTTGTTGTGGTTAGGGGTTTACAATTTTATTATTAAGTTCGCCACAGTCTCCAAAATATTGTAATTTTCTATAGACAAAAACTAGTGGTCTCAATGGAACTCAATGTCAGAATGGAACGTCTATAATGTTTTTACGTTCTTTAGGCACATTTTGCCGAGGAATTGAGTAGTACAATTCGATTTCATGAATGAAATTGTTAACTTTTGAATTTTTCCAACTCGTAGGTAGTCATCTGGGGGTAGAGTTGTGCTTTCTTTTCTTGTGCCCATCTTGTCTTCTTTCTGAAATCCAATAAGCTATAACACCTAATGATTGCCTGTATTTTTTGTGCAAAAAGTAATTCGGAACTGAATGATCTTGTACGTGTTGTTTTTAATTTTAAACATTTCATTATAGTCTAGTTTTGTAGATTTTGCATGTTGATTGTTAAACGTAGATGATTTTCTGGTTTTGTGTTCAGCCATATATTCAGTATTTAAGTCATTTTAGTCTGAGCATAAGTAAGTGTGTAAATTTTTCCACTTTTCCCCAGATTTTTTCTTTATTATTGATCAGTATATCGGCTATTGTATTCTTTGAGTTGATTAAAACAGTAATCCTGAATATGTGTTGAATGTTTGTCATTTGCTTTTGCATTGGGGGTGGTAAAGAATTGATAAATATATCTCTGTTTGCTGTCCATGTTAGTATTCTTGCATCCGTTATGTTGAGCCATGTATTTGCATGATAGTGTTGTATTTCTGTTTGTAATTGTCATAAACGTTGTTGTTGCATTGAAAGAAATTTTGATTTAAAACTAAAATCAACAGATCAACGATACCTTTAGTGTCACTGTTATCTAAATTATGAGATTGTAGAATTTAGGGTTGTGATAAAAGACTCGAATAAACAACAATTGCTTCCTTCGTAGGGACGTTTGCGTACTTTTTTGTGTCTTTAAAGTGTTTTTAAATTCAGTTGAGTATTTAAGTTGACACTACCTAGAAGGTATCCACCAATTACCAGATTTACATCGTTTTGTTTTCTGGTTTCGGTCAAATTTGGTCCAAAATTCCTTGGGCTTCTATTTTGTGTACTAAAAGCAATGACAGGTGATTTTGAAACGGTGGAACTTCAAATACAAAATTTAGGTGCTTTTCTCAACATATTGACGTCATCACACATGTACATACAATGTAATACCTAACATCCTAATTACCCAACGCGCAGCAGATGTCTGCAAAAACAACTAACTCATTAACGTCACAATTCGCGTTTTGTACTTGAGGTAAACATGCAACACATAAAGCATGCTAGTCAAACAAAAATAGGCAAACATCATTCTCCGAGCAGTTAAGAAAACATATCCATCCAGAGGGCTTTAATCGTTTTATACGTCAGCTGTAATCATGGTCCAGAGCGTCAACACTAATCACACAATTTGTCATACGCGGGGCGAAATGACACGCAGACAGTTGATGGACGAATTTCTTCGCACAAACTGAGCACAGCTCAGTAGCAAATTATTTTATCTCCATTTTGTTCCTTTTCTCCGACGTATCCAAGTGTAAAATCCCTCTGTTAGCCTACCGGTTGAGGCTAAAACAACACAAAAAACGAGAACGATGGGCCTCGAAATGATACATAATTATTTTGTCGTTTTCCTTCGGATTATTTCACACTGGTATACCGGCGCGTCTACCGCATACAACCAGAGGTAATAAGCTGGCGTTATTTGTGTGGTAATTTGGTATAAACACAACCGAGAGTCCGGGTATAATTGGCCTTACATACACGGTCCCGATACTTTTTACATATATCGGCCGCGGTAGTTATAGGTTATCTCGGACGGCGTTAGATTATAATTTAATGTGTTGGAAACTGTTCGCCCGGGATAAGATTCATGTTGGTTGGGTACAGTGGCTGTTATACGTGTGGATTTACAACGGTGTAAAATCGGATATTACGGAGTTAGTGTGTACTGTGTACACGTAGTAGGCTATGGCGTAATGAAAAACGGCATTGAATTGATTTTTTTGTTGTGTGTGTGTGTGTGTTGGTAGTGCCTTGGTGTACGGTCGTTAGTACGGACTGTATATAATTTCGGTAGTGGTATTGGTGCCATTAATGGCATATAATATTAGTTGGATACGGTTGTGTGTAGAGTCGTTCTATTTACAATTCAATTTATTGAAATTGTACCCAGAGGGCGTTGCAGGTCAACTGTGGATGCGATCGTTATGATATCGTATTTTTGATTTGATTCTGCGATTTGGAATATATGTAATAATTTAGTGATAATAATAATAAATGCTAATAGAGGTCCAATAGGTCCAATAAGCGCCTAAAATTCACACAGGTTAAAGAATTTGTTTTACATTTCTAACTGTAGAATTTATATTTGTGGTGATAATGACCATGTCAATTTTTTTAAACAAATATTTCGTTATAAAGATATCTGGCTTCTCATTTTTAAAGAATATTGGTAATAATTATGCAATTTATATTATATTTTATAAGTTTAACAATTGCTCCTAATTCCAGCACTAAACGTATATTTTGACCCGAAAACTGACACCTCAGTGAACCTAATTCAGACAGTGGTCCTAAATCAACATTCAAGTAAATGTTTAAATATTGTTAAATAAGATTTATTATTAGGAAATGTTAAACATTTATGTTTTACCATATTTAATGAAACACAGTATAAAATAAGTCCTTAGACAAGTAAGTCCTTAGACAAGTAAGTCCTTAGACAAGTCCGTAGACGAGTCACTCTTGTCACTCTTGAAAAAAAAAACAATACTCACTCTTGTCACTCAAAGCAAGAGTCACTCTTGTCACTCTTGTCAAAAGAAAAAAAAAAGAAATGTCTGAATTTGTGACGTTTACCTTATTATTGTATATACCAGTGCAGTACACAATAATCCATAAACTTCTTGTAAAGGCAAACAATGAAGACAAAGTTAACGAGCAAATATTGAATTGTCTGATTTGTCAAAATCAATGAAGAAGCAAGAGTATACTTTGTCTTATACTTCGTCATATGGCTTCACAAAAGATATAACATAAAAAGTATTTAATTTGACGTGTTACAAGTATATTTAGTTCAACAATATATTTAGTAGGACAATTGTCGAGATTTTCTATTTTTGTCGCCGTATCTTCTGCTAAATCTTCATTCCATTTTCTACCACAAGATCTTTTTGCAATGCCTTTTTGCAACTTTTTTGTGAGGTTGAACTGCAATCTTAAAATAATAGTCGAATATGAAGAACCAATATGAAGAACCTAAATTGGACTATATACTCAAAACCATTGAAAAATAATCCTTCTTAATATGTGCTTTGCACTTAGTTTCTCAATTTTTCATACATGGCGCTAATAGTTTTGTAATGGTTTATTAATACATTTATTTATTCAAAAAATTGTTGACAAATACATGAATGTGTATTGTACATGAGTGCTACGCAGTATCTGTCTTTTTTACCATTCGCTGAAACAAATTGTTAGCTGCAAATAAAAGTAATTCGATAAATAATATGACGATTACAATCTATTTAAAATCTTTCACGCCAACTCAAGGACAGAGGTATCTATCACCTTAAATCCTCCAGTTTATTGGCTAAAACAATTGTTTCAGCTCATGCAGCATACAGAGCTATTTTTTATGAGTTTTTTTATTAAACACGTTAAAACTTTCAGTCATTCATTAGTCGATTGCATAGTTTTCAAAGGTTATAAGTATAGTGAATGGTGGAATAAATAGCTATTTGAATCTTTGATTAAATTTAATTTAATAGTTAGCGTTTCGATCATTTGATCATCATCAACATAAATCTAAAAATACAGGAGTGAGCATAAATGGAAAAACTCTTATAAAATTATAGTTATGGACATTTTAAAAACAGTTACCAAATGATTAAACTTGCGGTCAATATACAGGATGTTTCTTAATAACATGCTAAAGTTTAAGATGGTTATTCTTGGATCCATTTTGAGAAAAAAAATTCATATGAACATATGTCCTAAAGGTCTAAACTTTTGAACTGCAGGGTGCTAAAGTTTCAAAAACTTAATAGGTTTCACAAAAATATCTAGAGTCGTACCAAAGTTATCATAAAGAGAATTTTTTTTCTTAAAGCTTTAGCACCCTGTATTTCAAAGGGTAAGCCGTTTAGGACATATGTTCATATGTTTTTTTCCTCAATAACAACCTCCTTAAATGTTATATGTTATTGAGAAACAGCCAGTATAAAGTACAATAATTATAATCTCTAATTCTAATTAAATTAAAATGCTAACCGAAAGATAAATGTGGCTTTTATTCCATAATTCACCATTTATTCCTTTAGTATTCATTGAGCTTTGCATTGCAATGGTTACATCATAAGTTAGAACAAAGTAAAAAAAGAGCTAAAAAATGAATACTAGCATCAAGCAAATTTAGTATTGTCACATAATTAATGTACGTCAATATTCAAAGGCTGGAGTTTCCAATGCGAGTTTAGAGCGTATTTTATACAGTACAGTACTTTCATATTTTTCTAAACTTTTTTTTAGTAGCTAGACAAACGTTTTAATGTAACAAGAGATGGGTATAATCGACACACATATTTATCTATTTTTAAATACCTAAGAAGAGAACCTCTCACCACTATCTCAGTTCTAGAATACATTGGCTAGACACCACGGGATATCCTCTTCTTAGATTGAAATATGTATACCTACATGTTTTTTTGTTGAATTGCTTATTATATGAGGACTTTACTCTATTATGAGAACAAAAATATATAAATTGTGCACAAATATTTCAGTTCGCCGTTTTTTTTCTTATAAAAACAAATGAAATTGTCAACAAGTCTAAAACCGTTCGAAAACGTTTACTTAAACTTCAGATCCGCTAAAGAAAACTTTCTTCTTCTGATGACTTTAATTTATTTCCATTTTTACGTTACCTGAATAATATACTTCTCAAACTTCAGCGTACCTATACCTATATTATTCCAAATATCCACCTAATCCGGATATATACGTACCTGAAGCAATATCAACATTAGCAAATTATATTCCATAATAAATTATTCATTCAATAAAATCAATTTCCATTATTTCGATATGCGCTGCAACTGATCGAACTATTTCCCTAATGAACTCCGTTATCGGCATCGAACCGAACGAACCGTACAAATCAAGGAAATTTCGACTAATAATTCATGCGCGGACCCTTTGTCTTCCGTTTCATTACACCGTGTCCGAATAATGACAGCGTCATTACTTCGTTTTGTCGGAAACAACCACGGTGGAAAAAATAAAAATATATGGGCACAGGGAGCGAAGCGAGTTCACCGAGCCAGCCGGGCCGTAGATATACGCGTTTCACCGAAATAATAAAGAGGAAAAAAAAGTGAGTCGGCGCGGCCGAAATATGAAATATATTACAGGTAAACACCTGCCACTGACGGACGGTTCCTATGCTGATAATTATACTGAATATTTCTATAAACATTTTCAGAGCGTTCATATTTTATTCATGGGTTTTTTTCTTGTGACGTAATTTCCTACACAAGTCACTTGATTTAATCATTTTCTTTTTTTTTGTTATTATTATCTATCTGCTATAAATAATCGGTGACAGTTTTAAGTAGTTTTAAACTTTTTTTAAACTATTTTTTTATAATTTTAGAAACAGCAGTCGCCAAATCCTGTTCTGAACAGATTAACAAATGCTGTAACTGTAATCCAGGAGATGCTCAACCAGAATTTGCAAAATGAGTGGCTTTGGGGAGCATCCAGATCGTATCCATTAGAAGATTTTGTCGAAGATACGACACCAATAGGCGAAGAAGCTGAAAATGAGGTGCAGGACTGAATTAGAAGAATACATGGAAAATATGAGAAAAAGTGAAGACGAATAAAAAAAAAGTAAAGAAATCTCTGGTAAATCACATTGAAGATAGGTAAGTTAAAAAAGATGATTATGATGGTATGGTTGAGATTAAAGACGACGAAGAAGAAGAACTGAATACGACAAAAGAACAGGAAGAAAACGAAGATGATAGAACTTGAAGATCTGCATGAAGAAAGAAATGCAGAAGAAAAAGAAATAAAATGAAAAGAAAATAATACAGTAAGTTCAACAGGAACAATACTTGTTATATCACATTGTGTAACTTACAGTTTCCTATTTAGTAGACTTTGAGAAGAATTTTAAAAATTAGTTATTTGATAAAAATTGAGTGACAAAACTGACTTTAAAGTTTACTCTCTAAATGACATACTAAGTAATGAGTATACAGAGTGCTTCTTAATAACATGCTAATATTTAAGGAGAGTATTCTTGGGTCCATTTCGAGAAAAACATTATTACGAATATATGTCCTTTAAGAAGAAAATTCTTTTTCTATGATAACTTTGGTATTACCCTAGATATTTTTGTGAAACGTAGTACGCATCTTCTATGCATCAAAGGGCATTTTCCTCTGTACAAAATATTTTTCCATTCTTGGCAGTAGCGTTCGTGCTGAATTTGCACTGAATCAATGTAAAGAGAAAAGTGATACGCCACTACCGTTTCCTAATGTCAAAATTATTTTTGAAATCCTCATTCTTTTCTGAGCAAATCTGGTCTCTCGATACTTTTTCGTTTGTTGTTATGAATTTGGGTTATATCAAGGATTAAAAACGTATGTAATAGGTAAGAGGCAGATTTTGTTTTGTAAACAAAAACAGTTTTGAGTTGTCTACCTAGTCTAGTTGGCACGTTCATCAAAATTAAGAATATTATTTTATTTAATAATATCTATTTTACGAATTCTACAAATTCAAAAAGTTAACACCTTTAGGATAAATTGTTATTAAGAAACATCCTGTGTACCATATCCTTTGTAAGAATAATTTTATTTGCAACTAAACAAAATCGGTAATTTTTCTCGGTTTTTTTTTCTGTCGCACTGAAATGACTAGACAATATTTTGTGTTAAAACATTAATGCACGATAATTGGCCATCATATTAAAGGGATCAAAATACGGCCAAATTCTTTATTATCATGGTCTCGAAAATGGACTTATTTGTTGATCAATTTTTTAAAACAAAATTTCATCCATCCTTCGTTTTTCATTTGAAGATATCAAAAAATCTGATGTGGCACAAAAACAGCATGGTTTCCAAACAAATTCTTGACAAATTGATATCTATCTAATCTTCAGATGGTGTACTAATAGTAACCTCCATATGAACTTGAACTGCATATGAAAAAGGCAATCCCACTTCTGACGCCATCTTTCAAGGTCACATAATTATCTGGCCAATCCTTACAAAAAAAATCTGATGTGGCCAGGCACATGACTTTATCATACAATATATAAAATTAATAGTTTAGCTGCATGAGAATCTATTCTATTAAGATAAATCGTAGGTATTGTCAAAGCATCAGCATTTGACACTACCTACACTACATCATTAGAATAATAGTTATTTATGTCACAAATGCCGAAAGTACGGAATAGCGCGACGAGCGGTGATGCGGCGCGTCACCGAAGGCGGAGTGTTGCCGTCGCATGTGAGCGAGTCGCGCTATCTAGTTTTTGGCAGGAGCGACATCAACGTTTATTGTGTTGCTTTTTAAGAAATACGTATTTAAAAAAATAAATAAATGATTTCTGTATAGTAAATGCTAGGCTGGTACCACTTTGACGAAACGTCAAGTTTAAAGGTGCGTTCCGATTGGTAGGTAATGGTAGCTAATGGCGCGGCGGTGGTAGAATACGAAATTATAGTATTTCTTACATATCGTGATAATGACACATTAGTTTGCATGTACATAAACATGAGTCACTAGCAATTTTCTATTGGAAATACTATAACGGCGTCTGCTACCACTGCCATTATCACTAATGAAAACGCACCTTAAAAAGGTAATTCAAATTCTGACAGATTTATAATAGTTCATGACACATCCCTACCAACAAAATAAAACTACACTCATCGCTATACTTTATTTATAATTTTCGCAATTTATCGTTTTTAGAATTAGATATAAAGACGGGTTGATATTTCTTATCAACAAACAATCAAATTGGTGATCTTATTTTATTTGAAATTTGTATTTTATAATTTGCCGCACTACAGCGGCAACGTTCCATAGTGGTTCTCCAACCTCTGATGAGATCGAGCTGTTTTCGAATGTGACAACACAAAAAAAATATTTGTCAAAATCCTGGCTACTATGTAATTTCATATCAATGCAGATGCGACCGATCTCGATCAAATAGAATTTGCTCTTGAAGCTAAACTATTAATTATACCAAAAAATGTCATAGGCATAAATGATACAAAATTTCTTCTACTTTAATTTATTAATTAACTATTTTGTCAAAATTACAGAAATGGCGGCTCATTTGAAAAATCTTTCAAAAAGGCTTAGAATAAACTACCAGTTCCTTTGGACCCCTTTCAACCAAAAGCTTTTCAGCTCTAAGTTTGGTAACAAAACTTCTAAATATAAATTTTCGTTCCGATACCTTTAGTAGTTTCTCCGGAATCGTCGTCACAAAAATCGTTTACACACATACACACACACACACACACACACACACACACACACACAGACATTTTTTTGTACCTTGGTCAAAAATGTTCAGGGGACCCAAAACGACCTATTTCCGCTAAAATCTCAATTTTTTTTTTCGGCATGATTACAATACTTTATCTTACTGCGTATGATAAAGTAAAAACCTGCATTATAACTAAAATATACCAAAATCACCAAGACGAATTATCGAAAATTTCAATCGATACCAAATAATCTTCTTTTTTACCATCGAGGATCGGCGACAATGAAGACTATAATCAACCCGAAGACGAAGTAAGAGAATGTTTGGCCGTCGCCATCGGATACCCAAACAAAAATAAAACTTTAATTAAACGGACTTAGGTTTAATTTCAACCGAGTGGTGTTTACTTAAACGGCGTTCGATCGATTTTTTTCGACGACCATCTCTCCTATCGGAGCCCCGCGCGATCTCCCATTAAAGTTTCGATCTTTTTTGATAATCGACACCGATTACGGAAGCGATCGAACTTCATGCTTCGCTTCTCCGCAGATAGGCATTAGCCATATCTCGATTTATGCAGATTCGATTTGAATAAGTTATACGGAGGATTAAATTTTAATAATGAACGATCGAACGGACGATTCTATTTGCATAGCTCGCTGGCAAATAACTGCCCTCATGTCGAGGAAATGCGTTATTAACAGACCGAACTGGTCTTAACGCTGCGATAGTTGACCGTTTCGCCGCCATCTTGCGAAAGGTGAAGAAACTAACTCATTCTACGCAGTAAATCCATATTCTGTATGTTCTCCGTGTGCGCTGGATATAGAACGTTAAGAAGATGGTAAGGAAGAAACAAAGTCAATAGAATCAATCAATCAAAATATCTGACAAATCCAGGCTAACTAGTTTTATTTTAATGCAGACACGACCGATCTCGATCATATAGAATCTCATGTGCCTAGCTACACCAGATTTTTTTACTACAATAACTGCGCCAACAAAAAAAGGTCTTGTTTTTTTGTTTTAATATTATTAACACTAAAAATAACCAATCATTATTTCAGTGCAGATATGTTGGATAAGTATTAGTAAAATATTTGTGTGATTTTAAAATGCCAATATTAAAACTAAAATATTGGGATTTTAGCACAAATGGAAAATATTTAGAAAATAAATTGCTTCCGGGTTATGGCGTGTGTCAAGATTCGCAAATGCTAACGTTTCGCGAACCATGTTGCTCGCTTCGTCAGAGCTAACTGAATACTGAAAACCTACTCAAGAAATCTTCCTTATACATATACCTATATTTACACCTCACTGCACACATCTGGAGCTACCGGTCCCATGTGTTTTCCCACCTGACCGCGTTAGGATCGATTTCCAAACCATACTAATGTCAGTGCCGTCTTCACGATTGATGTTGTTAGGTTGTTTGCTTATTAAGATTTTCCCAACTCAAAATGGTCTCTGTCCCGATTAGAATTTTATAAATTTGGAAACCTCGTGTACTAATAATAAACTAAAAAAACATCAAACTAATATATTATAATGAAAAGAGAAAATTGAATACCAGAACCAGAAATGTTTACCCAAATAAAAATGAAATGTATTTTTTTAATTTGTTTATGACAAAAGCAGACCCTCAAGAAAAGACCTAAATTGTTACCTAAAATGGTTGGTACATTTTTACACATTCTTTTTAACCACGGTCGTGACCCTATATGCTCGACGAATTGTCGAGCTCAAACGAGAGAGTATGGAATATATCCATACTCTCTCGTTTGAATTCGAATGAGTTGCAAGTCATATGTATATAGTAGCCTTTCCACTGTTTAATTTTATTAATTAATGAACATTGTTAGTTGGAACACATTCAGTTATCGGGAATATTTAAATCGCTCTTCCAATATAACTTCGTATACCTTCGTATAACTTCGTATATAATAAAGCATAACACTAACCGAAAGAAAACTAGTTTGGACAATGTACCCTCGGCTGAAAATTTTAACGACTTTTTTATAAACATACCCCATGATATTATTAAAAAACTAAGCAAACCTGATATGAATCCACTGCAATACATAAAAAATATAACATCTGACACCTTTAATTTAAACCATGTTTCATTTAATGACATGAGAGACACAATAAACTCATTGAAGAACTCAGCAAGTGCGGACTGCAATGGTATCAGTGTAAGAATAATCAAAACATTAAGAAATATCATTATATATCCACTTGCACACCTTTTCAATGACTGCATTGAACAAGGTTGTTTCCCGAAATGTTTAAAAATTGCGACAGTGATACCGATACATAAGAAAAATGACACGGGCAACTGTAACAACTACAGACCCATATCATTAACACCGATCGTATCAAAAATATTCGAAAAAATACTAAAAAACAAATATACATACATTTTGAAGGGAACAACTTGTTTAGTGAATCTCAGTTTGGATTTAGGCATGGCAAATCTACCAGTCTAGCTATCAATGCACTTATAAATAAAATCTTAAACAACTTTGAGCGCGGAACCATTCAGTTGCCACGTTTTATGACCTCTCGAAAGCTTTCGATTGTGTCACACATCATGTTCTATTAGAAAAACTTAAGAAATATAATTTTTCGAAATTGAGCATTGGGTTAATGGAGTCATATCTGAGTAATCGTTACCAACACGTAAAACTGAACAATTCAATTTCATCGAACAGACTTTGCAGTTACGGGGTACCCCAAGGATCAGTTTTGGGCCCCATTCTCTTTTTAATTTATATCAACGACATTAATTGTGCTACTGAAGCAACTGATCTTATTCTATTTGCGGATGACACAACGGTAATTAAGGGAGGTGATGATTATGAACAGCTTCTTAATACAGTTGACCTATGTGACAGCGATATTAAAGAATGGTTTTCTTCAAATGCGCTTTGCATCAATCAGGATAAGTGCTTATCGGTATTGTTTACATTGCGACATGAAGCGCGTTCCAGTACGGACGATAATGAGAGTGTAAAATTCTTGGGTGTTATTCTTGACTCCAAATTAAAGTGGGAAAGTCATGTCGGACATGTTTCAGGAAAACTTGCGAGGGTGATTCATTATTTGAGAATCTTGAGAGAATCAATCTCTATAAAATGTCTTAGGGTTGCATACTTTCCCTTTTTTCACTCCTTGATGACATATGCAATATTTAACTGGGACCATTCAGGTCACAGCAATAAATTGTTTTCTCTACAACGCCGATGCATAAGAGTAGTAGTCGGAGTCGGTTGGAGGGAAGATTGCCGTGAACACTTCCGAAATCTCAATGTTCTGACACTTCCATCCGCCTACATATTGGAATGTTTAATGTACGCTAAGGTCAATGCCAGTACGTTTGTGACATCGAATGCAATTCACTCGTACAACACTTGTGGGAATCAGCAGTATCGCCGACCTTTTCTGAGATTGCAGAAATCGCGCAACGCATCAAATTACTGGGCTCTAAAATTTTTTAATGTTCTGCCGCCAGCAATTAAGTGTTACTCCAATAACAGATTTAAGACAGTAATGAAACAATTCTTGGTTGAAAAATGTATATTCAATTACGATGAATACTTTAACTGTAATTTCGTAGAAATATGTAGTGCATAGTGTTTTTCTTTTTCTGTTCTGACTTGTGTAAACAATTTTCTTTGTAATAACACCAATAAAGATTATTATTATTATTATTATACCAACCAAAATAACACGACACCAGAAGGACATTAAAAATAATAAATTCATTATTGAGAGGTCGACTGTTTAAAACCGAAATTAACACCAAAATGTATTTATCAAGCATAAAACAACAAATCTTAGTAATATATTGATAAACAATAGAAGCCCAACAATATTATTGGAAAATATACTGGAAAGAAGTAGTCGAAATGTACTAAAAATCCAGTTAATTTGATTTATCTTGACTTTTCCTGCCAAAACTGCCTATTTCCTGGACAAATGAGCATGTGCTTATTCATATAAGAAAAGAAAATCTTTACTTAGTTTAGATGTATAAACTGCTGAGTTTACTAGTATAAACTACTGCCAACAAAGCAACCTATTCCAAACAGTTTCAAAATGTTTTTCAATGGAAATTGGCTTATTTTTGATAACCCTTACTTGATTAAAAAATAAATTTTTCATAACTTCATATATTATATGAATTATTATTATCACTAACTAACTAGTACTACGATATAAGCGCATTGCGACAAACGTACGGCAGCAAAAGCAATGCCGAAGCAACGCGCAAAGGGCAAGCAAAATTTAACGATTCTCATTAGCTTTGAAGTAAAATTTTGCAGTTGTAGATCTTCAACATCACAGAGGGACTGAGGTCGGATTAACTACCGAGTCCAGCGGGTAATTTTAGGAAACCAATAATGCGAATTTAAGTAGTTCTGGTGGCTCGAAGTTGAATCCCAGTCCAGTCGGTGGTATTTTAAAACTTTTTTCCCGTTCAAAGTTGATAGCGGAATAACTAGTGTCCGGACGAGATGTCGTCAACGTTGAGCCGTTGTTATAAACCTCTGCCAAAAGGGCGGAAGCGAAATGAGAAAAATATTCGACGGCGTGTTTTAATTAAAAAGCCGAACGTTATTAATTTCGTCCGTGCAAATGTCCGTCAGGGGGAATTGGTACGGGGGGGGGGAATCTCGAAATACATTTTTAATGTTAACGTGTTCGGCAATCGCCTCGTTCGAGCTACTGCAAATTGGTTTAAGCTGATTTTTACGCCAATTACGTTTCGCTTCCTTTATGTCTGAATGTTATTTCTTGATCAAATAATACAGGGTGGCCAGTTACCTCTTGGCCAGGACGTTCCATCTCTCTAACCAGCCTTTGCCATTAAAGAAACATTATCTAATGTTGTACGAGACTAATGAAAAACCGTTGAGTAAGTTAGAAGAGGCAAAACTGTATGAATTCTTCGAAAGTTTTCAGTTGACACTTTTCTTTTCTTCTTTATATATATTCCATCATGAGAAATGCTTCAAAAATATTCTGTAAAATAAAGATTTCCATATGAAAAATGATGTAAATCTACATACATTGCTTTATAAAAAGTTGACGAGAATAAATCCGTTAAACGTTTTTGGAAACTGCATAAGATACAAATTTGATATAGTTTTAACATTTAATCGGCTTGTAACGTTTAAACGACTGACCCTTTGGATATGCGGTTTTTGCAGTTCAATTTCTCAGTTAAAAGGGTATATAAAACAAGTAAATATATACAGAGTGCAAATATCAAAAAAAAAAAAATCTGATGTGGCCAGGCACATGACTTTATCATACAATATATAAAATTAATAGTTTAGCTGCATGAGAATCTATTCTATTAAGATAAATCGTAGGTATTGTCAAAGCATCAGCATTTGACACTACCTACACTACATCATTAGAATAATAGTTATTTATGTCACAAATGCCGAAAGTACGGAATAGCGCGACGAGCGGTGATGCGGCGCGTCACCGAAGGCGGAGTGTCGCCGTCGCATGTGAGCGAGTCGCGCTATCTAGTTTTTGGCAGGAGCGACATCAACGTTTATTGTGTTGCTTTTTAAGAAATACGTATTTAAAAAAATAAATAAATGATTTCTGTATAGTAAATGCTAGGCTGGTACCACTTTGACGAAACGTCAAGTTTAAAGGTGCGTTCCGATTGGTAGGTAATGGTAGCTAATGGCGCGGCGGTGGTAGAATACGAAATTATAGTATTTCTTACATATCGTGATAATGACACATTAGTTTGCATGTACATAAACATGAGTCACTAGCAATTTTCTATTGGAAATACTATAACGGCGTCTGCTACCACTGCCATTATCACTAATGAAAACGCACCTTAAAAAGGTAATTCAAATTCTGACAGATTTATAATAGTTCATGACACATCCCTACCAACAAAATAAAACTACACTCATCGCTATACTTTATTTATAATTTTCGCAATTTATCGTTTTTAGAATTAGATATAAAGACGGGTTGATATTTCTTATCAACAAACAATCAAATTGGTGATCTTATTTTATTTGAAATTTGTATTTTATAATTTGCCGCACTACAGCGGCAACGTTCCATAGTGGTTCTCCAACCTCTGATGAGATCGAGCTGTTTTCGAATGTGACAACACAAAAAAAATATTTGTCAAAATCCTGGCTACTATGTAATTTCATATCAATGCAGATGCGACCGATCTCGATCAAATAGAATTTGCTCTTGAAGCTAAACTATTAATTATACCAAAAAATGTCATAGGCATAAATGATACAAAATTTCTTCTACTTTAATTTATTAATTAACTATTTTGTCAAAATTACAGAAATGGCGGCTCATTTGAAAAATCTTTCAAAAAGGCTTAGAATAAACTACCAGTTCCTTTGGACCCCTTTCAACCAAAAGCTTTTCAGCTCTAAGTTTGGTAACAAAACTTCTAAATATAAATTTTCGTTCCGATACCTTTAGTAGTTTCTCCGGAATCGTCGTCACAAAAATCGTTTACACACATACACACACACACACACACACACACACACACACACACACACAGACATTTTTTTGTACCTTGGTCAAAAATGTTCAGGGGACCCAAAACGACCTATTTCCGCTAAAATCTCAATTTTTTTTTTCGGCATGATTACAATACTTTATCTTACTGCGTATGATAAAGTAAAAAAATATTTGGTCTGCTTGATACAAATGCATCACCCCGTCTATTCAAATGTCATTCAAGTTTCCAGATTAAGCCTTTTCCTTAAACTTTCATTTGGTTTCTTTCTTCTAAACTTTGAGGACCAGATATTGACATTTTAAGGCTATTCTTGTCACTGTATATAGCAAATGACATGTCTAATTTTTTGATGATATGGAATCGAAATCTTAGGTATGTATTAACTAAGAATACAAATTATGACAGCGACAATGTTAGAAAAAGAAAGAGGAAATACCAGTTTATTAACAAAAATCTGATGTGGCGAGGCACATGACTTTATCATACTATTTATAAAATTAATAGTAAATGAGATTCTGTTTGATCCAGATCGGTCGTATAAAACTAGTTAGCCAGGATTGACAGATATATTGGAGGAGAACATAAACCAACATACAAAGTTCACAAACAAACAAAATTCAAGGCTGTGTCGGTCAGTGTCAGTGCAGTGTGCATACTAAACAAT
This sequence comes from Melinopterus prodromus, assembly GCA_964023965.1. Lineage (NCBI taxonomy): Eukaryota > Metazoa > Arthropoda > Insecta > Coleoptera > Scarabaeidae > Melinopterus > Melinopterus prodromus. Next base: position 102,909,403 of record OZ030390.1, read on the forward strand.
TAGTGAACACAGTAAACCAAGTTTCGTATTGCTAGTTTTGAGGTAGATCGTCTACGTTCCTCGTGTTAAAATAATGTTAATATCATTTTGTACATCTTGTATTGTAATTTATTCTGCCCATTATTTCCGGGAACTGCAAATTAGGGTACCTGCTTTTATATATTATTATGTAATTGGCTTATTATTTGTAATCATCGTACACCATAACATTGATCTAAACCCTGGGAACTCAAACCTGCCAGTGACACAAAATCCATGAATATTACAAGTAAATAATATACTCGTACATAACAATTTCCAGATACCAAATGCATTTTGATGAGTTAACCTACTTAAACGTTTTTCTTTTCAGTATACGTTTTGTTTATGTAAGAAAAACTTGTTCAAAATGGAATCGCAGAATACAATGGAAGAAAGAATATGAAAAGAAAAAAGTCACCTGGTTTTAATGTGATGACAGGTGAGATCTTAAAGAAATATTTAAAGAAGCCATAGTTGTGATAGCTAACCTATGCAACACAGTATTTTGGCTTAGAAATGTGCCAATCGTTTGGAAAATTATGCAGGTAGTTATGATTCCCAAGCTAGGAAAACCACCCAATGAAGCATCCTCGTCGTATAGGCCTATTTTTTATTGCCCACTTTGTCAAAACTATTTGACAAACTGCTCAAACGACTGAAGCCAATCTTAGATGAAAAAATCAGTATACAGAGATAGAATATTTTGTTTAATTCAAATAAATTTGGTTCTAAATCTGGGACCTAAAAAAATCTGGTGTTCAAATAAAGGCAAACAAATATTTCTTTGGGGATAATAACGCATTTGTTTGAAATATTTGTTTGGTAGAAAGAACGTTTATTTATGTCAAACAGCATATGTTTTCAGTTAAAATTTACAATTTGTATATTATAACGAACCAGATTTACTTGGTTCAAATAATTATGATTGTGTTGAGTGAAAGATTTTTTTAAATTACCTAACGAAATTGTTGGTTTAGTTAACATGCGATATTTGAAGGTTGCCAAAAATGTTGCTTTGATTGAAGAAAGTATTAGTTTGTTGAAGGAATTAGTGTGGACCTTTTAATGACTAGAACATTTATGTCCAGCAGCTGAGTTTCTAAATTTCTGACATATATTTTTGGACTTTATATTTTCTTTTAATTTATACATTGAATACCTAACACACTTGTTGGTACACACCAAATCATGTCGACTGCGCCATACTAGCAATTTTAATTATGTTGCTTTTGAACTGATTTTAGTTTTTCATCAATACCAACACAGGTATTAAAACACACTTTTTAGTTAGTGCTGATATCACTACCCTTAATATGCATGACTAACACCCAATTTCACCTCTTTTTAACTGATAAATGACTTCATATCGCACGAAATCAAACTGAATAATAATCACAAATACAAAATTACCATACGACAGACACTCACTCATACTACCCACCCTGCACCCCCTACAAACGTATTCAAATCGAGTACGCGGGTGATTCACCCCGTCTGTATACACCTTCGTAAATTATTTATTTCGTATCGTCTGTACAGTCACACCGAAAATGAATCATAAAATCGCACACCAACACACACAAACACGCCAAACTTGCACACACCGCGTATGTGTCTCACTTGTGCCATTTGCGTGCGAATTTGGGCACCCCTTTTAATACTGATATAAGGAATAGCAGCACTAGTGGAGGCGGGGGTGTAATTAATTCTCATTAGTCACCACGTTCGCTGCAAGAGGGGTGCGCTCCACCATGTAATATGATTCAGATTCGAGTTTGTGTATTGTTTGCGTCGAAAACTGTATTTTCCGAAACCCGGTGAAAGCCGGGAGATTGCTGTGTACAATACGAGTGAGTGATATTTGAGTTTTGGAGTTTTCGCGAGTGGTAAACAAAGGGCGGAAACTATCAAGCTGTATTAAATTGCCTACTTTTTGGGGCATAATTAACCCCCTATACGCTCTTTTGTGCGAGAACAGATACCACGGAAGCAGCTTCAACGTTATTAAGCGGATTCGAAAAGTTGGTAATACCGCTGTTCTATTGTTCGCTGTCAGAATGTAGAATCGTTGATTTTTTTGGATAGGAATCAAATTTCGTTGAGACGAACCGAATGAGAAATCTGTAATAGCGTTAGATTTTAAAAAATTTAAATTAATTAATCACATTACGTCTATTTGCATCACGATTTAGAAACACTATTGATGCCAGCGATGATCCCAAACGTTTGGAGTTCTATCTTGAACTTGGTAATGAAATTGTGTCAAATAAACGAAATTTTCATTTATTTCTTTTTTGTCCAATTTTTACATAAAAACAAGAATTATTAATTAATTACCTTTCATAGTTCACAGATTCATAGAGTATACATTTTCAATAAGGTTCTTTTCCTCGTTATAACTGGCAGTTCCGTGTTTTATGATTATAAAATGTTGTAAAAGCAGGGGTACCCCAGGTTACTGCCTTGGGGCCAATTCTTTGTCTACTACATACAAGTGACCTACCAGCACAGCTGGAAAATGTCACGGTTGCCACTTTTGCACATGACACGGCTCTAATCTACTAGAATCCTTAGTAAGGTAAACGTCCCAAATTTAGACACTGTCCTAAATTCCGACATATTTTTGTTTAGTTGGATAAAATAAGAAATCTACAACATTGAACTTTATTTTAGGACATCCGGTTTGTTGATTTGATTTGATTCGGTAATCCGAACATTCGCTAATCCGAACGCCCAAAAAGAAATAACAATCAAATAAATCACTGAGTAACCTAGGGAAAACCAATTTTTGACGGTTCCTATTTAGAGACAAATATTGCTCTTGTACTCGTATTTTCCACTATTAAATAAATAATAAATAAATCATAAATAAATCAGAAAAAAATCAGAAATAAATCATAATAAATCATAATAAAGCATAATAAATCACAATAAATCATAATTAAATTATAAATAAATCCCTTTCATATCACTGCGATATCGCTTCGATATCCCTTCGATATCCCTTCGGTTTTGACTTTTTGGCATTCTTATAGTTTATGAAGAGCGGAATCGAATGGCGTTGGTTTTACTAAGATTGAACTTCTATCCAATACTCGTATTTTCTACTATTTAGTTTTCATATTTGATAATCCGAACAAGTTGATAACCCGAATCACCTTCGGTCCCAATTAGTTCGGATAATCGACGCTCTACTGTAATTGCAATTTGAGGTATGATAGATATTTATGCAAACATTTTTGCAGAAGTTATAAACATGTTTCTGATAAAATACATCAATGGACCGAAAAATGGAAGACCAAGCGCAACGAACTGAAATCTGTCACCTTTAACTTTACAAACCAAATATCAAGATTAACGATGCCATAGTTCCATATGCAAACACTGCAAAGTATATGGTTATAATTCTGGATACAAAACTAAGGTGGAAAGAATAAGTTAAGAAGAAAAGAGTAGTAGAGCTTGGCCTTAAATACTGAGAACTGTACTGGATTTTGGGAAGAAACTCTCAGTTGTAAACTATAGCTTAACTTATGTGCTTGTCAATTAAAATAATTGTTAGAGGTTTAGAACTCAAGCACTTGTTCATAAAAATGTTTGGTAGAATAATTTTTCGTAGAGCTGCTAATGTAGTAATATTTTGCGTTTCACCTAGAGTGTAAATACACAGGATGCATATAATTTTCCTCATTTTCCACAAGAATTGAAATTTATTCTAATTTTAACGTAGGCGTCTATAATAACTTCGTAGAAAACGATTCGTCTCTTTAAAAGTATGAGAGAAATACATTTACACGTTTCGCAAAATTACATATGCTAATTAGTCGTTGTAACTGCATTTTCCACCTACAGCACCGAACAAAAAATGTTAGCAAACTCCGGTGAAATAATGGAAACAATAATAATAAAAATTCTGCTGTTAATTAACTACAACCTGCGTTCTAAATTACGTTTTGTAACTGCGATATTAAACTTAAGAAGCAGCATATAAAACGTTTCTTATGTCGATTTACGTTGAAGCTTTAGAATCGCGAGTTAGTTCAGATTACCGACCGTTAATTGGTTCGAAATAATTATACTTTCAATTTTATCCTGTACCAGACAATTAAAAGGACTAAAGAATGATTTCCATAGACATAAAGTATCCGGTTCTTTGTACGGGCAACACGATTATTTAATGAGAAAGCTTATAGGGATTTCTGTTAGTGAGTGTAAAGGAAATTGTAAATTTCGATTATAAATAGAATTAATATGCGTATATACTATTGATTTTAATACAGGAAATTAGTATAAATGTGTTAGTGGTAGTATCTATTATATATTTTGATTTAATGCGCTACACAGAGTGTTAAACTTTAAGTAAATTCAAATTGCTCCGAACGTGTATTGAACGATATATTCGTGCAAATTTGTTTGACGATTACTTTTGGGTTAAGTGTTAGACATTTGATTACTTATTGTGTTTGTTTAAGCACTTCTCCTAGGTAAGTTTGACATATCTAGAGAGTAATTCATTTGTTTACTATTGTACAAAATAATGATCAATTCAGAGGGAAAACTGTTGCAAAAGCTTGGTGCTATTTTTGATAAACCTAACAAATAGTTTGTTTCATCTTAATTTGCCGGTCTAAAACCATAACGACATTAAACCTTGATGACTTGGCTTTCAGATAAACTCAATAAACCGGAGAAACTACTAAAGGTATCGGGGTGAAACTTCATATTTAGAAGTTTCATGACCAAACTTAGAGCTGAAAGAGGTTCAAAAGGGTCCAAATGAACTGGATATTTACTATTAGCATTTTTCAGCGATTTTGCAAATGAGCCGCCATTTTTTACTTTCGTCAAAATAGTTATACAACAAATTAAAGTAGACGAAGTTCTGAATAATTTATATCTATGACATTTTTTGGTGAAATTAATAGTTTAGCTGCATGAGAAAATTCTATTTGATTGAGATCGGTCGTGTCTGCATTAATATAAAACTAGTTAGCCAGGGTGTGACAGATTTTTTGACCAATTTTTTCAGATTGGTTTTGACAATAGAATCGATATATCTGTCAACTCCTGGCTAACTAGTTTTATTTTAATGCAGACAAGATCGATCTCGATCAAATAGAATCTTATGCAGCTAAACTATTAATTTTATATATAGTTTGATAAAGTCAAGTGCCTGGCCACATCAGATTTTTTTACTTTATCATACGTAGTATGATCTCGTGCCGAGAAAAAATGTTGAGGTTTTAGCGGAAATATGTTGTTTTGGAAGTTTCATTACCACACTTAGAGCTGCAAAGGTTTTTGTTGAAAAGCGATTTTTCCAAGTATTTTGCAAATGTGCCGCCATTTCTGCAATGTCGTCAAAATAGTTAAATAATAAGTTAAAGTAGAGGAATTTTTTTATAATTTATGTCATATAATATTTTTTTGATAAAATTAATAGTTTAGCTGCATGAGCAAATTCTAATTGATCGAGAGCGCTCGGGTCTGCATTAAAGCTACCTAGCCAGGATTTGACAGATATTTTGATTCCATTGACAGTATTGACAGTACACCAGCGTTTGACACTGCTGTATAGTATGATAAAGTCATGTTACCTGACTACATCAGATAAGTGATGTTAAATGATAATATTACAAATGTAATATTTAATTTAGGTAATTTAGGTAATATTACGTATAATTACCGAAAGCAGATTTTTTTAAATTAATCAATTTTATGTAATTAAATTTTATTATAGGTACATATACAGTAAATTTTTCATTTAATCTACTAATTTATAAATTTATTTAATATTTTAATTACGTAGGTATACAAACATTACGATTTCAATAATTTCAAATTAAAATCACGTTCTGCTGGATTGCTAAATTCTCACACACGAAGTTATTTCCCGTTGTTCTAATGAAAAAAAAATGAAGATCCTTAAGTTTTTGTGTCCAGTATAATAATATCTTGACTAAATACATCGCAAAAAATTGTGCCATTTACAATTTTAAAGATGACGCCACTTCCGGAAAATCCGGAAGTCATAATGACGTTAAGAATACGAAAATAAATGCCATTGTTGTGTCTAATACAACTCCTCAAAATATTATTTGTGTAGTTATATCAATAAAGGCGTTTGCAATTTCGTCCCGCTAGATTAGCAAATTCTCAAACTGTGAGATGATTGGAAGGAATATTGTTTACACTGTCGGTTTTAGGTAGTTTTTAATCACAAATCAATCTGACGATCTGAAAAACCTATAATATATGTTTGATAATGGTCCATACTGGTGGAGAGGGAGGTTGCATTCCTAATGCATTCCTCTGGTATGTTAATTATATTTATTTTATCGGTATTCAAGTGATTACCAAAACTAGTATATCTAAGTCTTGTATATAATCAAATATGTTATGTCAATTAATAAGTTTTCTGTTATAGTAACTCAAACTAATTAAACTGGTGTTTCTTATTTATATATGTCGTAAGCAAATGGTTATTTTAGGCAAAAGGCTTTTCCCTACGCAAAACCAAAAGTTCTTGTTATACAAATGAGCAAAAGTGAAAGCGAAGTAGGAAGAGAAGCCGATTGATTTCTATACAAAATGCTATTTGCCTAACAACGGCTTGTTCAATTACATTTGCCTAGGAATATAGCTTTAATCATATAAATGAAGACTCAATATCTATTTGTCATGGCAAATAGCTTTTGCCTAGGCAAAAGCCTTTTGCCAGAAATAACCATTTGCCTGCGACATATATACTTTTGATTTTTGCTAGATAGCTAGCTAACTATAGTGAGTTTAAAACATCTCTACAACCTTTAGCACACAGCACCAGTGATCATGTGAGGTATCAGATCAGATATGTACATATGTTGAGCCAAATTATCAATCTTAAAATATAATGATTGCTTTACTCACCAATAATATAATAATAAAGGCGCACATTGGCTACTTAGGATTGATACGCGACTGTTATGTTAATCACGGTACTTGTCAATGTCAATTAGGTCCACGATTAACATAAGAAGAAGATCAACAGAATGGTTTCTCGTTTCGTTTCTAACTCGCAGGTAAAGCGGTGTCAGATCCACTCGAGAGATATCGCGTCCACCGCTTCTATAGGCTGTCTATTTTCCATAATTCATACTTATTACGTCTTATCTATGAGCGCGGATCCATAGACAGAATCCAACAATTAATTGTGGACGGTAGTCCACTGTCGAAATCCTCTATTTATTTAAATTGGACGTGATATTAGACGTGCTCCTGTGCTTTCTTATCGGATATTTCCATCGCGAATTATTTTAAACACATAAACATATCCGGTGAATAATTTGATGGACGTGAAGTTTCACGTTTGAGATCTTGCTAGGAATGATGGAACGTTCTTATCTAGTTATGGTGTTTGTAGGATTTGTGTTTCTCATGTATGTTGCATGTTAAGATTCTTTCTATGACAGTTGTAAATCTAATTTATTTATTTTGTTTATTTTTTCGTGCAATGTTTTATGTATGAAGTAGCAATGATATTAAAAGGATTTGGGGGTTCTGTGTATAAAATAAATACATATAAATATGCAAACAATCTGTTGCAAACGTTTTTTATGCCTCTTCGCACAATGTTAACTGAGCAACAGGCTCTCACAAACCAGTATCTCTGAGGATCATGCCATTATGTGAGTAGAGAGCTTAAAGAATACATCTCTTAAAAACTGTTAAAAATCTGTTGTATCTATTTAGGTATGTATTTAGATTCTTCCTTCTTTGTCTTTTATGAAATTAAACTTGCAAAATAATTGATTAATCGCATAATTTTGGATTTACAATTCCAAATGCATTTTGTGTTTTGAAAGTCTTGTTTTTTTATTATCTCACAGCGATTAAAGTATTTCTTTGGTTGCGCTCTATAGTAGTATGGTGCAGTTCTTCGTCTTCTCGAAAAGTATAGCAACATCTTTGGCGATCCTTGCTTACAAAATTAACACCATCGTAGAATATAATGAATGTTCCGAGCATTTGACATGTTTCGTTTCGGTTGGAAATAAATTTAGATAAAAAACACTGTTTTAAATGGTTCTATCAGTGATTTTATCAGTGATGTGTTTATGCTGGACTTGCCTCTAGTGTACACGTGTTATACCCTAAGTTGATAAAATTAAAAACGTAAGTTCAAAATTGCAATATGTTTCAATTCTTATTCACTAAATATTTTATAAATTATACAGAACAGAAACCAAATCAAGGATATCGATAATTTTGTTAATATTTGTGCTAAAACTTTTTTAAATGGCGTTTCTGTAGGATTTTTAATCCTTATTTAACTGCGAAAATTTTTCAACAGGTTACAAAAAAAAATCGAGAAAAACAGTTTAATGGTTATTGCAAACATGCAAATATAATAAAATTACGCAGTTGTGTTTTAGTTTCTAGAAAAAGTAGGGAATTGTCTGAAGTAAGTAGACAATAGTTAAACTTCACTTAGTTAATGATATTTGTTTAAATGTATGAAATTATAATGTATTTGTTTAATTAAATATATTATTAAGTAATTAAAAAGTATTTTACATTGACAATTGTGAAATAATTGTTCCGAGATATTTAGAATATAGTGTGGTAATATACTGGTTTATTAATTTTCATCTAGTTCTTGCATTGAAAAAGAAATCACAAAAAAATATCAATAATTTGGTGAAGGTGCTAAGTGACACAGAATATAATCCAAAGATCATCATAGTTTTTTCAGCAGCATGTAAAACTCTAAGTCTACTCTTAAGTCATCTTGCAAAGCTTACTTTTATACATGGTGTTCGTTTTCCGTGGGTATACTAGAGGTGAAACGATGTGTTTTTGATGATGATCAATTTTCTTTAAAAAAAAATAAAGGACAAATGAGGGATTAAGGAAGATATTAACAATAAACTATAATTTTGGATTTACATTTTTCTGCTTTATAGCTAATTTTTTCTTTTCGTAAATCATTTGGATGGTTTAAATAACCAAATTAAATCCGATTAGGATCTGGATTTCAAACAAACATATTTATTATGTTGACTATGACCAACTGTACTAGTTTCACGCTAATTTGATATACTTTATTTTTACTTACTTTTGCATTATTTATATTATTTATAGCGTTCTTCGTGCCCCAAACAACTCATGCGATAATTTGATGTCATATAAAACTTATACGATGTACAATAATAATAATAGTTATTTAACCAAGAAGTAGGTATATTAAAAAGAGCAATTAATGATCGAGACTATTTAACGCACGAGCGGTTAGCGGTGTCTCCATCGTCAATGTCGTTTGAGGTTATATAACCATTTATGTAATTTGACACTGACAGGTTTGGACTGTGTGCCTGTATAACGGAATGTTTTGATTTGATGGTTTTATTTTTCGATTGTATGATTAGCTGTAATGAAGTCGTTTGATTGGCTATAACAAATCATGCATTCATGGAAATCATGAATTTATAGAGGTTTTTAATAAATGATTTTCTATTCAGTAAACATACTCATAAATAAACGATCGACGGAAATATATAATAATAATACGCTATTTTAATGTAACAAGTCAATTCTGCATTGTAAAACATGCCTAATTCATCAAAGCAAAAGATGGAAACTTCTAATAATTGCCCTCCATAATGAAAACCAAAATCAGGTCTAACTCATTCATAAGTAAGCACCCAAAAAAAAAAAAACGATTCATCACCCAAAAATAATAATCACCGAAATACCCGAAGTATTATAATTCAGCGCCTTCCGCTGTCGAAATTTTCAATTAATACACGAATAATTGGACCGGCTAGCCCATTAAAACATCCACCCATACAGTTCATCATCTCCCCTGAGACAAGCTAAAAATAATAATACATTATAGTTTCAATTCGTCCATAACTGTACTGATCTATTGGCTTTTCTCAGTGGCCTCTAGAAAGTCCTCCATCGGTTATAATAGTATAAGCGTATGAGAGCAAGATCAAGTCGGCTTGCCCGGCTGTAATGATTACGAACAACGAAACTGGAATCTTACGGTGGCCACCTGTCTCCATCCAGCCAGCGGATTGGTCCAGATTTTGTTGTTTTTTGTCCCACTACGCTGCAACGCTCGACCACTACGATTTTTAAATTACTCTGTTAGCGGAATACGAAAAATAACACACTCCAAGGCCTGTAGCTGTGCTCTCAAACGTCCACCGGGCATCTTGTACGGTGCTTTGTATTCACTCCATCCGGTGTATTAAGTACGAAGCATAAAAAGGAACCGTGGACGCTGGGAGGATTATATATATATATATATATATATATATATATATATATATAAGCTGTACCCACTACGACTTATGTGTATGTGTGTATGTGTGTGTGTGTGTGTGTGTGTCTGTTCTTTTAATAATTGTGTTAATGTATAGGTTGGATATTTGTTATGAGATTTTATATAATGTGCCTTCTTAATGGTAGATTGCGTAAGATATAGAGGAATCTAATTTAGTTTTACTGTATCGTTTCTGTATTAGCGTCTGGAAGAGCCTGGCCATAGCTTGGTTGCTTTGATGTGTGATTGTCCGAGGTCCATTATAATAACAAAGCGAAAACAGGTATTTTGAGTGCACCTGTTCTGTTCGTATGGTAACTTGTTAACATGGTGGGAATGGGCGAATGGAAAGAAACAGATTTGTTCAAAATGTTATGGGTCGACGTATTAATATAAAACCTTAAGCCATTCGGTCATTTCTTAATTTATTTCACTCTATTTTTTTGTGGTATGAGCTCACAACGCGAAAGCCATTGAAGGCCTGTGAGCAATATTACCGTATAAGTCCACTTTCTTTGTTATTAGTTTGTAAAGTGTAAGTTTTGACGGTTGAGATGACTCTTGAAAGAAGCCTGCTTAAAGAATTTTACCAATTCGCATTACTCTTTTAGTTTTTGTTGACATTCTGACAGGTGTTTTAATTCTATTGACATTAACTATGGTCAAAACATCAGTGTTTAACAGTGACACCTGCTGTCATTAGAATGAAAATATCTGTCGATTCCTGACTAACTACACAGATAGAAAAGATTTCTTGTTTCAAAGAAATGTATTTGTTTGAATTTATTCTTTTGGGTCAAAGCATATTTCTTTGACGCCAACAATATTTACTTCATTGAATACTCTAGTTTATTTGCTTGCAGAGATTAATTTATTTGAAACATTTATTTAAGTGGAATAAATATATATGGATACAAACAAAAATTACTTTCCTTTAAAGTAATATTTTAGTTTTGATTTTAAAAAACGTTTCTTTACACCAATGAAATATAATTTTGATTCTAACATATAATTTTGTATATAAGGAGAGATTTATTTCGCTTAAAGTAATATTTTGTCTTTGGCTTAAAAATAGGTTTACTTCCGCCAAAGAAATCATATTTTGATTAAAATAAATATATTTGTACACAAGAAGAGATGTATTTCCTTTAAAGTAATATTTTTGTTTTGGCTTTAAAATAGGTTTACTTCCACCAAAGAAATCATATTTTGATTAAAATAAATATATTTTTAATGTCATCCAACTGTATTGTTAGATGGCGCTGTAAACTCTGTCCTCGCACTTCGTACATATCGAGAGTATAAAGCCGCGTGATCGACAGTATAGAACTTACAGTACAGTGCCTGCAGGTTCAAGTTGCGATTCCAAATCAGAGTACAGTTTACTAACTTAACCTTGACTATATGTTGGGTTGGGAAGACCAAGCACTAGTCGAGGATGTGCGACATCCCAAAAAGTAGGTGAGACATGGCGAGTCTTCCGAAAAATTCTTGTCTATTAATTCCTTCAACAAATTAATAATTTTAAGCATTTTAACTCGACCAACAATTTTATTAATTTAAAAAAATGTAATTCTTTCACTCAACACAATCATAATTATTTGAAGTAAATAAATCTCATTTCTTATAATACACAAATTGCAAACTTTTTAACTGGAAACTTAAGTTGTTTGACACAAATCAACGTTCTTTCTACCAAACAAATATTTCAAATAAATGCGTTTTTATCCGCAAATAAATATTTCTTTGCCTCTATTGAAACAACAAATTTCTTTGAGTCAATGCATATTTATTTGAATCAAACAAAAATTTCTCTCTGTGTAGTTTTATATTAATACATACACGACAGATCTCTATCAAATAGAATTTGCTCATGCAGCTAAACTATTAATTTTAGCAAAAAAATTGTATTTGCAAAATTGTTGAAAAATGCCAATAGTAAACCTCCAGTTCCTTGGGACACTTTTGAACAAACAGCTTTTTGGCTCTAAGTTTGGTCATGAAACTTCTAAATATTAAATTTTCATCATACTACGTTTGATAAAGTAAAAAAGATACTCTTAACTGAATCAAAAATAATGTTCGTAATCATTAAATGACACTTTTTGGCTCTGTTTCACAAATGGCTTAACCAATTTTATTTCTTGTTGATAGAATAGATACCAATCAGCTTTATAGCGGTAATTCTTGCGCAAGAAGTTGTACAACAAGTTGTTAAGCAACTGAAATCTGCAAACAATTTCTAGACAAACTGGTCTAACCTAAGAGAAGTCATCCCAACTTCTGTTTAAGATGTTGTTGTACCTAGTTACTGCAAAAATTGTGCTCTAAATTACGCAATAAATTATGTGTAATGTAAAACAGCTTTAAAATTTATATATCCAGTAATATTTACCAGAGGCCGAACAAAATGAATACAAATAGAGAATAGTACCTGCATTACCAGAAAATTCACGCCGTAATGGAAAATATTGTGGGTTGTGTTATCATTACCAAATAATGAATAACAATTAGGTATGCCAACAAAGAAGCATTTTGTTTAAATGGAAGTGCCTGGTTATTGCACTCAACCCAATGGCAATTGTGAAATAAATTATCTTTTTACGATCTTTGGATTAATTATTGGTGTTTCTTAGTTTAATTTTTGTTTATTTAGGTTAGGCATGAATTTCATAAGGGTAGTATATTTTACACAGTTAGATAGAGCAGGAGGGAAGTCTTTCCCTATCTGGATCTCGCCGTGAGATGATGGGAGTACTTGTTATCATTGTTTTTGTTTAATTATATTTTCTTTTCTTGTTGTATTTATCTAGAATGGTTGTAGTAATTTGTGCATGTATATCCTGATCAATAAAGTCGATATTATTATTATTATTAATACCGACCTTATACATTTAATTACAATTTGACAACATAAAATTCTCAGACAATATATATTGTAGACATAAATAACTATACAAAAGTTATACGGTGTGTCTGTTTGATGTTGACATAATATAAGCAAAAAAAAGAACCTCGGCCTGGAGTTGAACCAGGGACCTCCCAATTTCCGGTCGGTAGCCTCCGGTAGCTCAACTGGGAGAGCTCCGAGAGATCCTCTAAATTCCCTACTGTTATTTTTTTTACCAAAACCAAACAAATGTCTTTACATACTAATTTTATTATAACTTTTATTAGATCCCATATTATCACAAACGCTACATGGCCATACAATAACGGCGATTTTTACGTTTTCAAATATTTTAGTGCATAACGTATGTACTAAGATGGTCCTATCAGAATCCTTACAGTTTTTGGAGTTATTTGTGTAATAAAAATATTATTTTAAGTAACAAATTATATCACAACTACTGTGAATTTGTTCTTTATAATTTATTCAGTCTATTTAGCATGCCTAGAAAAAAATGTTATGACTGCATAAGCGATTAAATACGCCCACATATTCTAATGCATTATTTGATGTAAAATTCATAGACACACGGTATAACTTTATACGATGTCAGTAGAAAAAGGGGGAAACTATAAGAAGCTTACCTTCCTGGTCTTCATTACTGGAGAATATAAACAATTCTAAACCTACAATCTTTTGTATTAACTTACTAGACTCATCGTACCGAGCGAGCCGAGATTCAAAACAAGAGAACCGTATTTCTATTAAAATTACATGCATTTTACAGCAAACTAAATATTCTTTCAACTTCCAACAGTTCTAAACTACTTCCAAACTCGTTAGCCGCAGATACAATTCCATAATCGAAAATTTAATAAATTATGAGCCCACCGCCCGACTACCTACGGAAAACACAGTAGCAACCACTCAACGAAACAACTAAAAAAAAAACCAACCGCTCATAACTTTCAAAACTCCCCCATCTTCCAGTCTCTGCTCAGCAATCATCTTTATTCATTATACATAATATGTACTTGATGAAAAGCCAACTTTACACGCTTCAGCTAGATAACGGACCGTACAACTTCAAACCTGAAACCCATAAGACACTAGGGGGCGCTTTTTGATTTACTACCGGTAGGGGTCTCGCTCGTGGTTATTCGCGTCCTTTTAACTTGTGTCATAGCCGTTTCGGTCAATGACTGCCTGCTACGGAGGGATAGGGATGCTGCGAAAGTGCCATCGTTGCGATAAGGGTTCAAGCGAACCACACTTGGGGTTTGTGTTGAAAAAAACGGAGAGGAAACGAGAAAGATGATTAGCGGGGTTTTGTGTTGGAGGGAGATAGTGGTGGTATTGGAAAAAAAAGGAAAAAACGGGGCTTGTACATACATGGGGTGTTTGAGGACACACGCGAACCACATGTGACGAATGTGATGCCTCATCGTCACTTCTGAAGGGTGTTTTTCGGTTGTAATATACATAATATGAATATATTTATATCTGAGGAGTAATATAAGATAAGAATTGCCGACGAGAAAAGAGGTTAAAGTTAATAATTTAATTAATCTGTGATAAATAGAATGTGGTAAGTATGATACCACATATGCAAGAAACAAACTATAAGAAAAGATCAGTCAGGATTATTTTACTCTGGTTAACATTGCAGTATATAAATAATAATTATATGAAAATTTGTACTTTACCAGATTATTGTCGACGGCTATTCAAATTTGATGCTTACCTGAAAAAGCAAATAAATAAATATTAGTTAGATTTACAATATCCATCATGTTTGATTTGTATAACTCTAATTTGTTAATTTGCTATGGAAACTTAATCTTACTATTATTATACTGTGATATTCGCTATGCAATTCATGTTAAAAGTTATATATGGAGAAAAAATTTGTAGACCAATTTTGCTGTATGTTAAAAACACTTCTACTATGGAATAACGTGGAATAAGCCCATTAAATTTCAAAAATATCCTTGAAAATTACTGTGATAATGCTATAATCCACAGAAATATTTAAGTGAAATATGTAAATTTTGTAAAAAAATAAAGCTATCAAGCTGTAAAGATTATCACAGTCGTTTCCTGTGCAACTTTGCAGATACTTTTGTCTGAGTAGGTATAAACTAATTTGTATATAAACTACAGTAAATTCAAATATTAACAAGAGAAGGAATGAAAATACATTTCAAACAATGCGAAAATAAGACTAATAATAATAAAATGAATACAAAAATTAGGAGACATTCATTCTGAGTGAAAATTCCTAAAGAAGTTAGAGCTGTTTAAAATATGGTTTTTACACAATAATTTTATTTATAACAGTTGTTACTATATTTTTTCTTATAGTTTGTTAAATCAAAAAATCGTTTGTTCATACATCCGCAACGCTAAAACTGTAATAATACATGGCAAATTATAACTTAAGATGAAAAGAAAATATACAATAAACGTTAAATTCTGAGTAGGAAATGCGAAATAAATTTGAATTAGTTTGTGTTGTCAAGCCTTTAACAGAACTGAGAGTAATTTGCAAAAAAATACAAAATATTTTTACATCATAATTTCTATATCTATACCCCCCACATTTAATGCGGTGAGGGTATATTGAGTTTGATCCAACATTTGTAACACCCTTAAGGAGGCGTGGCAGATATAGACTTTTATACAGGGTTAGCCAAAATTACCGGAAAACCAAATTTCAAAAAATTCTTCGAACTAAAGTTTCTTGACGTTAAGCAAACTATCGTTTAAATATATTTTCAATATACAGGGTGATCATTTTACTGTAGAAATATTGTAGCCTTTCTTTTTTTTTAAGTAGAACAGCCTATATATTATAATTTTTTTTAATTCTAAGAATAAATCTAAGAATTTTGTATAGGAATCATATTATTAACCAATAATAGTCAAGATTACCGGAATAACTAAATAATTCCTAAACTGCAAAAAAATTTAGGGGTTGAACAACCTCTCGTTAAAATATATTTTTAATATACAGGGAGTTTATTTTATTATGGAAGTTTGCAAACCTTTCCTTTTTCTAACAGAACACCCTGAATAGTTTACATTTTTTAATGCTAAGATTAATCTAAGAATTTTATGTAGGAATTATATTTTTAAATGCATTATTTTTTAGTTGTAAGCAATAAATCAAAACTGTTGAACCTTTTCTTTAACCAAACGAATAAAAGATAAAAAGAATCTCAGAGAAAATAGCAACACAATTAAATAAAATTAATTTATATGTTCAAGCCCCATTAACATAAATGTGTATTAATGTAGTCAAATACTCTTAATTTGAAGGTCAAGATTTTCTTCAAATTTTGAAACCCATTTTGATTTTTCTTGCAGTTGGAGAATTATTTAAGTGTTCCGGTAATTTGACTATTTTGGGTTAATAGCTTATAGTTAAAAATAATGCATTTCATAACAAAATGATTCCCTGTATATGGATTTAATCAGAATTGAAAACTGAATCGATTTAGTCCGTCTGTGTACACGATAACTGCCGTAATTTTGAAGTTATTGATCTGAAATTTGGTATACAAGCTTATCTCATAAAAAGTAAGGACAAGTTCGTAAATGGGCAAAATCGATTCACTTGTTTTTCTTTTTAAATATTTTACGTTGGGGGGTATTTTAACTTCAGCGTGGCTGAAGATAATTTTCTTACTAGTTTCTCTTGAAGTTTGTTAAAACAACAAATAATTTGGTTGCGTGAAAGAATTATGATTTTTTTGTAGAATTGTAGATATGTTTGAGTTAAAATGCGTTATTTTAAAGTGACCATGAATATTTTTGATTAATTTGATTAATGTAAACCTTTAAAAATTTGTTTTCTTTGGCGAAAGGAAACGTATTTTAAAGTAAAGGCCAAAAGTATTACTATAAAGGAATATCATATATAAAGGAAATCAATTTTATTCAATAAATATTATAAATAAATTAATTTTCATGGTCACTTTGATTAATGAAATTAATGTAAACCTTTAAAAATTTGTTTTCTTTGGCGAAAGGAAACGTATTTTAAAGTAAAAGCCAAAAGTATTACTATAAAGGAATATCATATATAAAGGAAATCAATTTTATTCAATAAATATTATAAATAAATTAATTTCTCCAAGCAAATAATATGGAATAAATATTATTTGTGCCAACTTTTTCAGGTTTCTTTTTTCAGCCGTTTATAGTCAACACAAACGATATCAAACACAAAAACACTTTACAAACTTTAATGATATTGTATACTACGACTAGAACACCAATTAAAAACCTAAAACACGTTAATCCCCAAAGCCGTTTGTGTTCCCACACAAAAACGACCAGTATCGAATTACTGCGGTTCGTTTGACGCGTCCAGCCACCTTTGATTATTTAATTTGTGTCTATTTGCCACAACAACTACACACAAATTCTAATACGACTCGACAGACTGTAACAATTCTCTCAAGTTACCGAACGCCAGCACAAAAAGTTATTAGTCTTAGATATTTTTTCCGTCTTCCTGGATTTCTTTCCCCTACCATGACCGCCGAGAGGAAATGATTAGGCCGAATTAATGGGAAACACCGCTCGCTGGGATTGTGTCAATTGATTTCATTCACGCACCGTAGGAAAGCAACGTAAAAACGAAAACGTCGTCCTTTGGGGGAAAGTTGGTGCAAGAGAGACGGAGAACGAGGTGGAAGGAAGAAAAAACAGATGCAGAAAACCGACGGGCGATAATGATTGGTTCCGTTTCGCTCCTAAGAAAACTTCGTCATCCCAAATCCATTAATGGCTTTTTTCGACGCTCGCGCACACTTGATTTGCTAAATTCTGGTCTTTTATCCTTTTAGCCTCCTTCCTCCATGCCACCGAAAACGAATTGCTTTCGAAATTATATTGGATTACGCTCAAGTTTTGCGAGCTGACAGGTGCTTCGGGATTATCAAATTACCAAGTTTTTAGCGACGGCTAACGCAAATATCCCCCTCCTTTGCATGATCGTCAGTCATCCTGGTAAAAGATATAAAATTGATTGACGCTGCATTTACTGGTGAATGTGTGTTGTATTTAATACATTTGAATGCTGTATTTTCATCATTAATATATTGGAATAATGCTTGGACTAAAATTTGATTTAAATTATATAGGTCAGCAGTATTGGGTTTTAACCCTGAAAAAAAGAAAGTAAATCTGCTAATTCGTTTCTATTTAGTGCCGTGAACAACATACTAAAAGTCCTAAATATATCCTGTGCCTGCGTTCTGTTTTTTGAGGTATTTCCTTCATTTAGGAGCTTAGAATGACGGAATGTATCCGAATATGGAAATTGAATAACAAAAGCAAAAATGGCGGCACCAACAAGGCGAAACAGAAAATGAAAATTAAGCGAAATTTTTGCTAAATGCAGTTTATAAGCATTTTTGAATCCAAATCTGGCATAAACATAGCAAAGTTCAAAACGGCGGATTAAATAATTATAATTAAAGAAAATTTTAATTTTTTTATTTTATTCTAGAAATTTGGCAAGCATTTTTTTTTTCAAATACAACTTTTTTCAAATACTTACAAGTTTTTAATTTTAAGCAATGAATCAAAATTAGTCGTAATTACCGGGACCACCAAAATAATTCTTGAAACGTACAAAATGTAACAAAAAATAGACAAAAGGTGTTAATTTTGTTATGGAAAGTTTTCTTTTATGGGAAAACTCTTAATTTGTCCAGGAGTTTTGATTAATTGCTTATAACTAAAAAATGATAGTATTATATAGTAGATAGTAGTTATTTCTACAAAGAATTAATCCTAGAATTAAAAAATTAAAAATATACAGCTATATAAAAAAAGAAATGTTACCAAATTTCCAGAATAAACTATGTCTAAAATTTTGGCTTTTGTCTAGGCAAAAGCTATTTACCTGGGTAAATAGATATGGAACATTTATTTATATTTTTAAAGCTATTTGCCTAGGCAAATGTATTTACCAAGAGGATTCACCAATATGCTGCGGAGGTTACTGTGATGTTCCAACCACAGTAGCCGAACCAAGTGCCTATTGTTGGGATAAGAAACGAAGATGAAGTTAATAACGCTGTCAACAATCACATAACCTCACATAATTTGACAATTCAAAACTCCCTGTCCGATACGTTCATCCCGTTACAAGGTGTCCCACAAGGTTCCCCATTATCCCCATTATTGTATAATGCATTTTGCGCCGATATCTACGATCCCAATCTACTTAACCTAAATCCCACATCCTATATCATATAATATGCCGATGAAACAAACCTAATTTCCCGCTCTTCTAACCTTACCACTGCTGTTAATAACCTGCAACAACAACTTGACCATACCGAGACCTGGTTCAATTTATAGCGTATTAAAGCAAATCCCTGAAAATTCAACTCCCCTTCATCCCCTACCATAGAATCAAAGATTCTTCCTCTACAGTAATACTAAAAAGCAAAATAATTTCACAGTCAAACACATGTAAATATCTTAGGAATTACAATAGATCAAAAACATGTCAATATTACCAAAACAAATATGAAAAATAGAGCAATCTCTTCAGAGGATTGACGTACAAGGACAAAGGTATTAATGTGAAAACAGCGTGTCACATCTATAAAGCCATATGCAGACCCATGATAGAATACGGATCTCTTCTACTGACCAACCAAAATAAATCGTCAACTGAGGCTCTAAACGTTGCAGAAAGAACAGCTCTTTGATGTATCACCCGAACACGACACCCAAACAATCCTTTACATAATCCTTCCAACATCCTATTAAATGAAAAAAACAAAAATCACCCCCTTCAACGAATAATCCCACTTAATATAAAGACCTGCTCCAAATTTCCCTAATCAATCCACCACCTATTCCTTTCCCGCGACAATGATACCCGTCCAAAATACAAAACACCCGAAAAAACCCTTTACGAACATATAAAAACTCTATGAAGCAAGCTGAAATTACCAGAAACTATAGGGAAGTCAGCAGGACAGGTCAAGACCATGGTCGATAGCCCATTCCGACAGACGAGAAGAAGAACATAATGTTTTGTATGAAATAGAAATAGATTTAGAAATAGATTTATTCAGAATTCAGTACAGAAAAGTGATTTTTAAACCTTGAAATGAAATTTTTGTTATACAAATGAGCATAACCGACAAAGAGGAACGAAGAGAGCCCCATAACCTGATGACGTAGCAAAACATAACCGATCGATTTCTAAACAAAATGCTATTTGCCTAACAACGGCTTGGGCAAATACATTTGCCTAGGCAAATAGCTTTAAACATATAAATGCAGATTCAATATATATTTACCATGGTATTTTTTTATTATTTACCTTTTGCCTAGGCAAAAGCCTATTGCCGGAAATAACCGTTTGCTTACTACGCATTCACCCTTTGGCCTTCATATGTCAAATCGGGTTTAAATTCAGCCATACAATACCGAAACTCGAGCATAAAATCTCGAAAAAAATGAAGTTCATTCCGATTCATTTCCACCCCGGGCGGAGTGGGTCGGAAAGGCGTGTAAATCGCGTGAAATCCGAACCACGCGCGCCACCAAACGGGCTGCTAAGAGACTCGTACAAATGTTGCCACTCGGCCTGGGCCGTAAGTGGATATAGGCTCAACAATATGACAAATTTGATATACGCGCTGACGGGTCGCCACTTAAGGGGACGGGTATAAAAGATCGGCAGATAAGATTTTATGGAAATTACATCCTGTAAATGACACTTCTGTGCGGCGGCGCTCCCTTCGCATCGAGCCGCACCAGCGGCGGCGCGCGCGGGAGGGCGCTTCGCCCCCCATGCCCATTTATTTGTTTACGGTCGTGTTTTGTCTTCAGCGGCGCCCGCCATCGAAAGAATACCCACTACTACTACATTTTATGGGCGTTCATTAAAACAGCGTAAAGCCAAACGGAATAAATACGGACGGAAACAACGGGTTTTATTGGTTTGACGGTCCGTTAGTCTCCTTCCTATCTCCATGAAATCCGATATTTCGATGAACGGTGACGGTTGATCTTACTGTTGGATCTGTTTATTTTATAATCGGCGTATTTCCGTAACTTAGGCCGAGTACCAATAATTCTGGGAACAGGCTTCACACTTCCACATGTTTTGTAGAACTGAGGGAAATTAAATTTGTTTGCAATTTATGGTAGAACATATTTTAACATACTAAACATTATTTTTGATATAGCCATGAAAACAGAACGAATTTCAGGAAAAGGGGTGAACTAAAAACACACTGCTTTGAGCTCTGAACGTCATTAATCATAATTTTCCATTTTCTACTAATAGAACTGTTAGTCCTTACATTACAAGATGTCTTAATATTAGTATTTTACTAAATCTCGACTTGTTGCTTTTTTCATTAATTTCTCCTTGCTTTTATTTAGAAGAACTATAATTTGATGGTTGTGGAATCAAAAAAGTACGTCAAAAGCCACCGAAAGTAGACATACGCATTTTTGACTCCGCCGCCGTGCTTCGGAAGGCACGTTAAGCCGGTGGTCCCGTAACCAGTCTCAACTTCTGGTTTCGATAACATTGTATTGGATAATAAAATTATAAACCCCTAACCACAACAAGTATTTTAGAAACCTAAATACGTATTTCAGCAACTATGCTGCCATCTTCAGTAGAACCTAAAAAAGAAAAGAGAGATTAGCACTTCATAGTATCTTTACTGGATATTGTCCAAGCAAATCACTAGTGGAAGTGACGTCCATGTTAAAAATTACCCTATATATACCCATTTGTTGTTCGCGCCTCAGTGAATTTTGATCATTGAAGCGTAAAAAACAAGTTTTAATTAAAGCAGGTCAAGCAATGGCGAACTAGGTATAGGACCCCTGTCTGAATTTATTAATTTACCTCTATTCAAGTGAATAAAGATACTTTCCAAGCTGTTTAGTTCCCTATTATTTGACACAGCTTTTACAAGTTTTAAGTCATCTACAACTACTTTATGACCTGTGTCTAAAATATGTTGAACCACACTAGATTTTTCAAAACGATTATATTTAAAATGAGCTACATGTTCTTTGAACCTAGTTAAAATTGTTCTTCTAGTCTGGCCTACGTATTCTTTTTCACAGTCATGACATTTGATACAATATATACCAGATTTATCAAGTACATCTACCTTATCCTTTGGGTTTCCAAGAAGGTTTTTTTATGCTATTATGAGTCGAATATGCTATACAGAGATTTTGTGATGTAAAAATACTTCTCAAACCCCTTGTATATGCACAATCGAACGGTATTTTAACATATTTCTTCTTTTCTACAGACAAAGTATTTAAAGTAGATATTTGATTTAGATACATTTTTTGAAAAAAGCATAAAAAATCTTTTACTAAAAAAACCGAAGGTAGACTAAAGTAAGTCGAATTGAATATACTGAGATGCGTTCAATGAGTATTTTTTTAGTTAGATGAATAGAAAACCAAACAAAACCAACACTACTTTTCACTAAATTCGTCGGTTTGAAAAAAAAATGTGGAATATATTCCCTTCTCGATTACCACTGACGTTTCGATACAGGAGACTGCAGCTCACAGTGCCTCCGATTTAACTGGTTATTTATACCTATGCCGTATAGTAGGGAGCAGCAATACCTAGCCTGGACTCGAGATACGATCGTTTCCGTTAATCTGAGATACATATCGAGTGGTAAATTAAAACAAGTGGAAACCTTAAATATACGAACTGAGGCGGAGCACACACAATCGAGTAATGACTAAAAGTGGCTCCCTCTACTCGAGGAATGATTTGTTTTTACTGGTCCTGATGGCGACCATATGAATATTTATACAGCGAGAAACCAACGAGACAGATTTATACCGGGCAAGTTTGAAATAATTTATCGATAGTGAACAACCGGGAGGGAAGAAGAAGAAGAAGAAGGGTAAGAAGAAGAAGAAGAAGAAGAGAAGGGAATACAGTGTATTCCAGTATTTACAGATTCACGATGTAGTGAAATAAACTACGTCATGCCGTCTAGCATGCTGGGAGCAGTTTGCTCCCGTTATTTGTGAGCGGCAATTAACAAAGTTAGTTTATACACGGCGAGGCTCACTTTGCGTAAAAAAGAGAACGGGCGATTAAGTCGCCTCGTGGGACATCGTAAATAGGGCTGTTTATTAGAATAATTAGCGCTGGTTGTCATACTACCAACTTTAGCCAGGCTCATAACTTAATTATCCATTCCAATGGCACATAGGTATAAGTACATCTAGCTTGTAGGAATGGCAATCAACTCTTTCTGTTTATTACTGGAAATTCTCATTAATTGATGGGGTTATCAATAAAGGATAAATTATTACGTCTATTAAATTAGAAAGCACGTTTGCTATAGTTCCAAAGTTTTTTATTTGTTTGATTTTCTGGCAACCGGTTTCGAGTTAATACTCGTCTTCAGGCTCCAACGTCAAAAACTGTACGATGGCGTAAAATTTTTGTAGGTTATGTTACTTTCTAGCAATGTGAACCATTTGTTCACTCACGCTGCATGTGTGTACATGTCCTTGGAAGTCTCATTGCTAGAATTTTAAGTGTTGAAAATCGGAAAATGTATATTAAAAGTTACATAACCTACAAAAATGTTAGGCCGTCGTACAGTTTTTGATATTGGGGCCTGACGACGAGTATTAACTTCCCATAGAACGTTTTATTTCAATGACTTCTATTGCTCGTTTGGACAATTTCTCTTATTATTTTCTTTTCAAACTTAGCTTTCTATGAAAAAGCCTGGTTGCCGAAAGGCAGGCAACATAACATAACATCTGGTTGAAGCAAATGTATGATAGTTGGTTTAAAATTGATTGAATCAGGCTATAGAGTCAGCTTCTAGAGGTCTAGAAAGCGCAAACGAGAGATTTTTTACACCTTTTTTATTGAGCTCTTGATTTAAATCATTTGCAGCACTTTTTACATAATTTTAAAAGAATAGTTAAAGATTGCTACCAGCTGTCAAACTCAATTAAGATAAATACAGTATTTTTAGAGGAAATTAAACACCGGAACGAGGTCTGTAGATTTCTGTCAATGACACTGACAAAAAAATTAGATAATTCATAACAACAGACAGACTTCGACCCAAAAGAAAAAAATCATACAAATATAATTTTGTTATTGGTTAGTCCAGGGGTTCTCAGCCGGTGGTACGCGTACCACTGGTGGTACGCGAAAGACTTCCAGGTGGTACACGAAAGATACCAAACTTTATGGATAAAATCACATTTATTTTGATGATAATGTTTGTTTGTTTCACCATTTTTAAATGGTGCCGCACATAGACGTATTTCTAAAATAGCAGATTGTGTAAAAGAAAGTGTAGTTAAAACGGCAAAACAATGTAAATATTTTACGCTACAGTTAGATGAGAGTACCGACATAAGTTATTTTGATCAATTATTAACTGATCAATCTTTAGTCTTTAACTGATTTGAGGTAGAAGAGGAAATTAATTCTATGTTTAACAATTTCATGCCATGAAAGAAATTTATTTGTGTCTGCACTGATGGAGCTCGGGCTTTAACAGAAAAGAATCGCGGCCCTCATACAAAAATTAAATCAGTAGCTCCAGAAGCTCAATAAAGTCACTGCAAAATCCATCGGGATTTTCTAGTAGCAAAATCTATACCAGACAGACTAAAAGCAGTTTTGGACCAATCAGTAAAAAGATAACATTGACTCTTCGTACTTAAATCAGAAGTTCAAGTTTTCCATGCAGAAGCTAATTTCGACTTCAAATATTGTTTCCTTGGTGAATTGTGGATAGTCCGGTTAGCATATATAGCTGATATATTTGGAAAGTTGAATAATATAAATTTAGTTTTGCAGGGAGAAACAATTGACAACAATTGATAGAAACTTCCTCAGAGTGATAGAAAATTTTAAGATTAATACACACCAATGTTTAGATCCAGAGGAAGAATTATTTGAAAGAAATTGCAGATTAAGATATTAGATTTTTAATGCCTTCTTTCACCACCAATTTATGGGAAATATAGTTGTCATCAATACTAATTTAAAGGACAAACATAGGACAAAATTAATTATTGAGGCAAATTTAGCTTGAAACCAACTTTCACTAAGCATGAAATTAAAAAAAAAAAAAACAGGCTTAGCAAAACAATCCCAGTCGCATCAATATTTAAATTAATTTATATTATTTCAATGTAAGTGTTTTTACTTTGCATTTTTATACCAAATGAAGTTTTGTCATATAATTGTTTATTGTTATACTATTGTCTTTTTAGAACTTTTTTATTTTTTTCCCGAGTAAACTGTCGTTAAAGAAGTATTATCTTGGTAAAAAATAATATGTAGTTGTGTATATTTAATATATGATATAAACTTTTTTCATTGATGTACCTAGTTCCAAAATTTCAAGTTTCCAGAAATAGTAGAACATTAGAAACTTCTAATGTACCAGTTCCGTGAGACACTCTGTATATTAGGTACCTATATACAGTCTCATTTACATAGCAAAGTAAAGATCAAATATCTAAACTGTTGGTATTTTGACTTAACAGCCGAGGCCCTAGAACCTTCCGCGCTGACAAGCCCTCGAACTGTTTAACGGAGTCCCCGATGTGTCGAATTTCACTCCCGATCGGCTTCCAGAATAAACAAATCGTCCCGAATTAATGCTAGGGGAGTATTAACTTGGCGCCCGATGTTTGTACTGCGATGCTAAATTTAAACGTTTACAGCGCAACGAACAACCTACCCCACCGCGCCGCGCCACTGGAAGACCTGATGGCAGCGTTCTGCGCTCCCACCCCTGTTCAAGAATACAGTTTGTACGCCCCGCAACGACGGTAGAGTCTCAGTGCGTCAGCCATCCAGTCATATATTATCTATTTGTGGAGTTGAAATAGATTAAAGGCCGAAAGGGTAGTATACCAGTCGTCGCTTCTTTCGTGATTTATAGCGTGCATATACAGGTAGGTAGGATGAGAGAGGGTTCGCTGCCGTGCTTCGGTAGGCACGTAAGTTGGTCCCGCAACCAGGCGTTCACCTATTGTCGAGTGTTTGTTTCTCAAATCGATGGATTTCGATACATGGTCACGGTGTAAGCGATTGGAGCATTGCGTGGTTATTAATCTGTGTTACATGTTTACAGATTTGCTGGCATCCGATTAACTGATTGCTCACTTTTGGGGAAATTTACCAAATTTGTTTTTGTAACCAACCTGTATGTTAAATAACAATTCTGTATGTTAAATCAACATTCTGACTTGTTAAAATATAAGAAAGATCGCGCGCAAAGTATAGAAACATGAGCAAATCACTGAAACGCGTTATTATTTCATTTTGATTTTTTATTACATATTACATATCACAAATTAATTATTTAAAACAAAAATATTTACAGCAACTTTAATTTCCATCCTGCAATTGCACATTGTGTTGACATTCTTTTAAATGTCAACCGTATATTACTTTATCATACGCAGTATGATACAGAATTGCAATAGTGCCGAAAAAAAATTGAGATTTTAACGGAAATAGGTGTTTTTGGATCATTTCTGACCAAGGTACAAAAAAATTTCTGCCATTTCTGTAATTTCGTCAAAATAGTTAAATAAATAAATTAAAGTACAGGAAATTTTGTATGACATTTTGTGGTAAAATTAATAGTTTAGCTGTATGAGCAAATTCTTTTTGATCGAGATCGTGTCTGCATTAAAACTTAGTTAACCAGGATTTGACAATTATTTTCATTCTGACAGTAGGTAGTGTCAAACGCTGTTTTTTTGATAATACCTACTGTCAATATCATCAGTCATCAGATTTTTTTTTTATAATTACTGGTTATGATTGAAAATTAATCAGATAAATTTCAAAGTCAGGTTAGGAAATATTGATAACTTCTTGGTTTTGAATAAAAAGCGAACAGTAGCTTTCCGTAGATTTCCTTGCGCTGAATATGTATACGGACATTAAAGTTGCATTTCGTGTCAGTATCTTGCGCTTTTCGTTGATTCTTTTATGGAACTGCCCGCACACCAGTTAACCGACAGATGTCAATGATTCAAAAACATTTATGCTCAAGCTGACAGAAATTTCAGGTCTAAGTTGAAAGTTTATGCTGCCATAAATGTGTAAAAATTGCCAAACTTCCGCCTTTTTTATAATATCCTTTTTTCCTTTGGCCTCAAAAGAACTCTATAAGTACCTATCTATTTGTTCTAAATTGGAGATATACCTAGGAGATTTCTGCATTTTTTATAGTTGTCTGTACTTTGCATAGGTTTCCTTTTTGATACTTCGCTTGATATTATTTTTATATCCAAAAAAATAAAGCCAATTGATGACTATTTTTACTCAATAATCAGTGTGCGTGAATGTGAAATGGTAATAAAAATGTAAAAAATAATAAACTGATTTTCAAATAAAAAAAAGCAAAATTTACTTAATTTAGTACTGCGCCACTTTTAAACATTTTCAGTTGATTTCAGTTGAAATATTTAGGAAATACTTCATTAGTTGGACTTTTCGGACTCAACAAGAAACCCATCCTTATAGATTTAACATCTGACATTTGAAGAGCAAGGCAATACAATTATTAGTGGGACAAAAATAAGAATTCTGAATTATAGGCAAAACTGGGAGAGCTGAAGGTGATTCATCGCTTAAAATCGTATGAACCAAGATATGAACGTACCGCGTGAATTGGTTATTAGCTGTGTATATTAAGTTGCCTACTAGGTAGTTCGTTCAAGATTAATATTTAATTATTAAAAATACTGTCATTCAATTGTGATAATTGTCCTATCTAATTTATATATCCATCATTAGCATGTTTAACAGAAGCAAAGTGAAAACATACCAACGAAAACATCTTGTTCACAGCACACGTTCGCGCTCGAATTTGGAGGTTAGGTTGCTACCGCTGTCATTCGTTCTTATGGTTCTAAGAACAGACGTACTTTTTTGTCTTGCCCATTTAAATTATACAGCAGACGTATGAAAAGTATGCTATTTCGTTTTAACACGCGTCAATATTTAGAAATATTCTGTAACGTATGTCTAAAATAACAGCTGAAATCTATGAGTAATCTTCAGCTCTCCCAGTTTTGCCTATACACTGTGCAATCTTCCAGACTTTTTCAAAATCCTGATATGTCAGTGAACGCGGATTTCTGATGTTATAAATAGATACATCGGATAAAGACTAACCACAGAGTTCTATCATTTTATTACTACGAATACTTAACTACAAAATATCGACGACACTATAATAGATCAAGATCAACCATACGATATTATAGCAGATATGGATTCCACTGAAAGAATACCCAATCAGATCAATTCCATTACGCCACCGCGACATACTACGCGCGTTCATAACAATAAGAGCAAAATAGTTATGTTAAGTCAATTCCTAGGTGCCGTTCGGAGCACCTGTTCTGTTTTTACATCGCCTCATACATGAAATTATACGCTATCGAACTCCGAGCAATGTCGAGCGCCACAAACAGATACCATCGGACACATGTCCAATAACAATAATGCATTACCACAATTACCATTAGGCCAATTTGAAATTCGATCAAAACCATACACAATCGACTCCATAGGCATACCGTAAGCGACTCCAGTGGTCAATTCGATATTAAAACGCAATCATACGGCCTGCGCTCCCAATCGAATACACTATTCTGACTATTCCATTAAAAGTCTTGTTCAAAAATGCGATAAATGCCGATGTCGATGGTATTTCTTCTTCTGCTATACTCACTGACGATCAGGTGTGCTGGGAAATGGTCTGTTAATGATTCCTTTTCTAATTGCATTAGTGTGTGCGTATTAGTACACGTACACTCGCATATATACATCAGTTTCTTTCATCTGATGCTTAATTGACGGCAAAAAATAGCGGGCTAATGTATTGATGACTCTGGGATGGGAGTTTTTACGGTCATTTTCGGTAACATCTGCTTGGTGATGTAGGGGGCCTTGAAGGAGTGCGGATGCTGTATGTCATTACCGGAATGTTGGATCATTATTCTTGCATTCGAAAGTTGTATGAATACAACGGATTTTTTTTATTGGATGAGAATATGTTCATATACCTTGAGTAAACTTGAGATATTAATTGATTTGGAATATTTAATTTAAGTAATTTTGATTCAAATAAGTGAATTTGATAAGTAGGTATGCAAGGAACAATTTCTAGTCAAACTAATTTATTGTTCTGGTATGAGTTGTTCCCGTTTTTTTTCAGGAAATTATTCAGATAATCTTACAAGCACTACAGTAACTTAAATATAAAAAAGTGTACAATTTTATGTGTAACGGTGGTTTTTGATATTTTTCATTGTGTTAAAAGAAATCAGCCAACGTAAACTGAACAATAATATACGAATTACAAATTGGTAAATAAAGAATAACTTTTTAAGTGTTTTGTTTTATACGTTACCAGATCCCTGTGCTGTTGATGTACATACGTTAGTAATAGTATACTGGTATTAACAAAATAAAGAAATATAACATATAAAATACATAAAAAACAATGCGTGAACAGCACTTGAAGCAAAGTAATTTCAATAAAAAGTTTAAAATATTAAATATGAATTGAATAAACAAATATAGGAACAAAAACATACATATGAATCTTTCACAAACAAAAGTCGTTCTGATTAAAAAGTTTCATGTCGACTTATTGCGATTTTCACTTCTTAAAGTAGTTAGAGCCGTTTAAAACCCACTTTTGAAAAAGAGAAACGTTTCAAATTGATCTACTTGTTCTCTCAAATCCAATATTAACAAAATAAAGAAATATAACATATAAAATACATAAAAAACAATGCGTGAACAGCACTTGAAGTAAAGTAATTTCAATAAAAAGTTTAAAATATTAAATATGAATTGAATAAACAAATATAGAAACAAAAACATACATATGAATCTTTCACAAACAAAAGTCGTTCTGATTAAAAAGTTTCATGTCGACTTATTGCGATTTTCAATTCCCCAAAGTAGTTGGAGCCGTTTAAAACCCACTTTTGATAATATTTCTAATGACTTTTTGTAACTTTTTACGAATAATTTGACGCCGTTTACTCACTATAATAATGTCCATTATCTCAGAAGTACCTACATCGCTGTCAAGTGCCGAAAAAATGATTTGCCCTTAATAGACTAGTGACAGCAAAATGCCCGAGCTAATTGTCAAATTTGCTAAAACGGAACCCTGCTATGGATTGATAACTGAAGCTTTTATTGATTTTATTCAAAATCATCTTGCTTGGTGTATGAAATGCTTTTATTTCACTGTTCAGATTTATGTTATTTTTGTAATGATAGGTTTCGCCTTAGTACTTTCGCCATTTTCAAAGTACTCTCGAAAAAGAAACAATCTTTAATAATAAGATGGCACCACAAAACAAATGTAAAAAAAAACTTCAGAGTTTAAGCGTTTCTTTGTATAATAATTGCTAATTTTGGGACACTGCTAAAGAACCCTTTTTAAACACATTTTTAATTGATTTTTACAATAGGTATTTCAGTGAAAGTAAACGTATCTTTAAATCAAAGATTAGTTTTGAAAGCGAGCCTTACAGTTTTAATGGAAGAAAGTTTCTCTTGTATCAACCAATATTTACTTTAATCAAATAACTTCCTAAATAATTAAACTCTACAAGCAATGTTCCCACACTACGCGCAAATTTGCTTCTGAAGAAAGCTCCTCAAAATTAACAAATATAAATCATTGACATTTTAGTGTGGTTGATTTACCCTCAGTCACGGATTTATGCTGTAACGTTATGTTAAGCATAATAACACTCGAAATAAACGGAAGATATATAGGTGGCGAGAGAGGGTGGTGCTGAAATACAGAAAGTACAGTTGATATATCGTAAAACTAATGTTAATGCTATGTAAATCTACACCAGAAATTTATCATCCGCAATGTCACGGGCGCTAATTATGTACCAGGATATATTACACAGCATAAATAATCCTCCACAAATTATATGAAAACACATTACAATTAATGTACACCAGCGACGTACAAACTTTAGTTCCCCAGAAAGTAGTTAGTAGCTCGGGCGAAAATATGGCCCGCGTCACTTTTTAAACTTCCGGCTTCTGGTTAAATTAAAGACACGGTCGTGACGGTGCGTGTGCACCGAATATAGAACGCGACTTTACCTACTGTTTAAGATTATGTCGAAAGAGAAGTACGCAGATGTTTCTCCTAAACTTACACGTTAGGCACTTCACACTCTATTAGCCCGGCGAGTGATATATCTGAATCTTTTCCTTCCAAATTTTAACCCTTATGGCGCGCTACGCTCTCTCTACGGATGACTGTTCACGACTCTGACAAACTACCCTCGCAGGGGTTGCAAGGGGTTCGTGATTTACAAGAAGCAGAAGGCGGCAATTTAAACATGCAAACTGAGTGAGGATATTCCACATTTTATTTTAGGCGATGGAATATAGTCGTGGCGGCTACAAGACTTTTTCAATAGAAATCCAGTTTATTTGGGAAATGAGAACACGGTGATATCGGAAATTGTGGGTACATTTAGACTCTAAATCAGTGGTCTCCCCTATTTTGTTCAGTGCCCCCTTTTCGAAGAAATTTAGTGTTAGCGCCCCCCTCGTGAAATCAGCTCACCCTTTTGATACAATAAGACAAATATAATACATAATATATATTTTTTAAGCTATCCTTATCTTCCTTTATTGTGCATGAAGAGTGAAGTGTTAGGGTGGTTCAAAAATGTTAATTTTTCAAAAAACTTACTTTTCTATCATAATTAGAAAAAGGTTAAAATGAATAATAATTGATTGTTTAAACAATAGGAAGAAATTTTCAGAATTGAGACCGATTTTCGAGAAAAAGGTACAATTTAAGCAAAGAGAATTATTTGTTTAAACAAATGGTAATTAACTGACAAATATAGCAGACATACGAATTATTTTTATGAGAAAAAGAGAATAAAATGATTAGAACGGTAAATTGTAAATTTAAAATGTTATAGGTAATATTACTAGCCCCTTATAACACTGGGGTTCCAAATTTTAACTTGTCTTGTCTTTCTTAAAAATAATCTTTTTTTCTTTGTAAAAATGGAACCTACCTATTTGTTAAATTTGTGTGCAAAATGATTGGTTCGCTAGACCACATTCCACCTTTTATCCAATCTCACAGAAACGTATCTAGGTCGTAAAGCGAGGTATGACTTCATATTGAGTATTGGTAACTACCTTTTTTGGTGAAATTGTGTACACATATAGAGGAACGTGTTTTCTTTATGTAGTACTTTATGTAGTACAAATTAGGCTTTTGTTTTGCGAAGGAAATTGCAATAAAACGTAATTTCTTTTTGTTAGATTATAGGTAAATGTTTAAAAACAATAAACACAACAAAAATTATTTGTCTTCTAATTTGGTGTTTTTCTTTTCAGATTATTTTAAGAGGAAACCGCTTGTGATTAGCGACCAAAACTCAGTTACTAATTCCTATTAGTAGAAATGCAAAGGCGGTTAAGTGGACAACGTAGCACAGGCTTTCATTATATTTTCGATTTATTAAGTTTCACTACAAGACTATTCACAATAAAACAGATCGATGAAGACTCGGAACTAAAAGAAGTGAAAACTGGTGTACCCCAGGGTTCTGTATTGGGACCAATTTTGTATCTACTATATACAAGTGACCTACCACAGCTAGGAAATGTAAAAGTCGCCACATCCGCAGATGACACGGCTCTAATGGCAGTGGGATCAACTATTGGAGAATCTACTAGGAATCTTCAACAACCGAGTAATAAAATATATAAATGGACCAAAAAATGGAAGACCAAGCTCAACGAACTGACTGTCCACATTATCTTTGTGTCTCTTTGTGTATCTTGGTGTTGCGCGAAAAACTCCAATAAACAAGGAATCCAGGACTTTCCAAACTAAAGTACCAAGGAATATGGTTAAAGTTCCTTGGTACATGCGGAATATTGACCTGCATCGTGATCTTGGTGTCCCACAAGACATCCAAGAGATAAAAAGATTCGCCACTAAGCATGAATCTAGCCTAAGCCATCACGTCAACGTAGAGGCCATGCAGCTCTAGTGAGAAAACTAAAAAGAACTAAACCCTTCGAACTAGTGAACTAGTGAAATGTGTAAAAAGCAGAGCACAGTGAGTGAAGTGTTAGTGCTTCTTGTTTAGGACAAAGAAAAAATATAGGACATCAGTGGATAGCCTAATAGAGACAAGCACCTAGTTTTAAGAATTCAGATTTAATTGATGGTTCAGATTAGTTTCAATATGATAAGCTCTTTATGCCTAATAATAATAATACAATCATGTGTTTGCAATTTAAAAAGTGGCTCAATACTTTTAAATTAAAACTAGATTAGAGTTTCAATATCCTTTTGCCAATGAATTCTCAGGAGCAACAAGCCGTGTTTATAATATAATCAGGTGGCAACATTTAATGATTTTTTTTCTTAGTTAACTTTACTGCCTAATAACTTTTTACCTGTTGACGATAGCCATACCGAGTTGGACATTTTCGGAAATCTAGTAACTATCTAAAAACATATTTTTTTCTTGTCCAATATGTGTTACTGTACAACGAATGATTATCAACAACTTCTGTATTTCAATTTCTTAATGGCTTGTTCTTTTCATTATTTATCTGCCTTCTCCCTAATTATGATTCCATTTCTTTTTATAAAAATTAGTGTTAAGAAGAAAACAAATAAAATAAATTTAAAAAATAAGTAATAAAAACACTGTAGTCAACTGGGCGATATCTTGATGAAGGATGGGCACAACATTGACTGAATACTCCTTCCAGCAAGGACCGTGCTAACATCCTGTACATCACGTACAAAATCTAACTGGTACACAGAAGTCCCAACAGACAAGAGCGCAAAACCCTTTGTCCGGCGCGTGCATTCACTCATTTCATCGAAATTCGTTTTCAACTAGAATCCTAAAACTGTCGACAGGAGCACTACTCGCGAGCTGTACGCGAGTACACTCGGCGGTCCTGAATTTTTGACATTTTAAGTGCCACATGTCGAATGGTCCTGACACCGGCAAAAATTATGACCCACCACTCCAACAACAATTCAACTAATGCAAAAGTTCTGTTTGATTTTTTAATTCGGAACCTCCGCAGCCGGCACGATTCACACATACTATATAAATAACCCCACCTACAATATGGCTGAAAATGAATAAACTAAATGTTATTTATTTTTGGAGTAGGATAAATTGATTGGTTTCGGTGTAATCCCAGCGAGTACGTGTTATTGTTTATTTAATAGGGCTTTTAAAGTATGTGATTATTGTTATTTTTGTCGAGTGTAGACTGTAGATTAGGGTGGTTCAAATTGGCTATTTTTATTTAGAAAGGGACGATCACCCCAATTCGTTTCGTGCTTTTTTTCGAAATTTTGTGTCTTAATTTACGTAAGAAAAAGCATGGGAAAAAGACATTTTTTTTTTTGTATTTTTAGAATAATTGTTCGAGGTTTGGGAAAACTTAAGACTAAAGTTATTGGAGTTGTAGAGGACTTTCCAAGGAAGAATTTGACCTATCATATATATGGATTTGAGGCCCACCCTCCCCCACATTGCCCTGAAAACTATCCTTAAATGAAAAAATGTAGATTCTTCGGAAAATTTACCATTCTAATTATTTCATTCTCTTTTTTTTTCTCATAGAAATCATTATTATAAGTCCAGTGGGATGTTTATAAACATTTGTCAGGTAATTTCCATTTGTTTAAACAAATTCCATTTGTTTAAATAATTCGTTTTTCTTGAAACTCCGTCGGATGATCTGTTTTCGATGGGTTTTCGAGTTTAAAATGGCAGTTTATTATCTTAGAGTGACATTATTCATTCAGAATTTTTTTATAATTATGGTAGAAAATTCTGCTTTTTTGAGAATTTAGATATCTTGCCTATATTATCAAATAATTTTTTTTTTAATGCTTCTTCCCAAAATTCACAAACCTGGATGAATCAGTGAGACCTATTGTATCAGGTATTAACTCACCTACTTACCAGTTAGCGAAATGGTTATCGAATGAGTTCAACAATTTACCTGTTCCTCAACCAAGCTTCTCTGTTAATAACTCATTGGAGTTTATCAATAAGGTTAACAATGTAAAATTAGAGGATGGCGAATTGTTGATTTCATTTGATGTTGCTTCACTGTTTCCTAGTGTGCCTATTCCGGAAACTTTGGAGTTTCTTAGGGAATTATTGAGCAATAACAACTTTGACCCGTCAGAAATAGATGAATATGTAAGATTGACTGCCCTTTGTATGTCTCAAAATTGTTTTCAAATAAACGGAAAGTTTTTTGAACAACTTGAGGGAACTGCAATGGGTAACTGTCTCTCACCTTTTATTGCCAACTTGTTTATGAACAGATTTGAATGTAAAGTCTATAGCACCATATTTCCCTAAGATTTGGGTTAGGTATGTCGACGATATTTTTGCTATTTTTGACACCAAGAAGTGCAGTATTCAAGATTTTCTTCTCGTTTTGAATTCTAAATTCAACACCATTAACTTTACTGTAGAACAAGAAGTTAACGGCCAACTTCCATTTTTAGATACTCTGGTAGTCAGGAATAGCAAAAATATAATAGAAATTGACGTGTATCGGAAAGATACTAACACAATCAGGTTTATCCCTAATGATTCGCAGCATCCTTTTCAACAAAAATTGTCTTTTATTAGTTGTTTAGTAAATAGGTTATTGAAATTTCCATTGTCCGCAGATAGATATCAGCAAGAATTATTGTTTATTAAGAATGTTGTCATACATAATGGGTACCCTGAGAAAATAGTTGATAGAATGATTAAGAGAAGCAGAATCAAAAAATGTATGTAAATCAAATATCTACTTTAAATACTTTGTCTGTAGAAAAGAAGAAATATGTTAAAATACCGTTCTATTGTGCATATACAAGGGGTTTGAGAAGTATTTTTACATCACAAAATCTCTGTATAGCATATTCGACTCATAATAGCATAAAAAACCTTCTTGGAAAC
The DNA here is from genome assembly GCA_964023965.1 of Melinopterus prodromus. NCBI lineage: Eukaryota > Metazoa > Arthropoda > Insecta > Coleoptera > Scarabaeidae > Melinopterus > Melinopterus prodromus. Next base: position 102,945,714 of record OZ030390.1, read on the forward strand.
CCAAAGGATAAGGTAGATGTACTTGATAAATCTGGTATATATTGTATCAAATGTCATGACTGTGAAAAAGAATACGTAGGCCAGACTAGAAGAACAATTTTAACTAGGTTCAAAGAACATGTAGCTCATTTTAAATATAATCGTTTTGAAAAATCTAGTGTGGCTCAACATATTTTAGACACAGGTCATAAAGTAGTTGTAGATGACTTAAAACTTGTTAAAGCTGTGTCAAATAATAGGGAACTAAACAGCTTGGAAAGTATCTTTATTCACTTGAATAGAGATAAATTAATAAATTCAGACAGGGGTCCTATACCTAGTTCGCCATTGTTTGACCTGCTTTAATTAAAACTTGTTTTTTACGCTTCAATGATCAAAATTCACTGAGGTGTGACCAACAAATGGGTATATATAGGATAATTTTTAACATAGTCACTTCCACTAGTGATTTGCTTGAACAATATCCAGTAAAGATACTATGCAGTGCTAATCTCTCTTTTCCTCTTTTTAGGTTCTACTGAAGATGGTAGATGGTAGATGGTAGATAGTTGCTGAAATACGTATTTAGGTTTCTAAAATACTTGTTGTGGTTAGGGGTTTATAATTTTATTACAAACAAATTAAGGTTTGCATTTTATTCACTAGCCCCTTTATTTTAATGTCGTGTACGTAATATTTGAGGTTATATGTAGTAACATCGTTAGGAATACAATTTTGAACAAATTGAAACTATGGTCATTAATCAGTCTATATAATCAAACCTTGTTTTGGCCTCATTTTTGACAACCTGTGCGTTAATCAAGTCATGGTATAGAAGGTGCTTACACTCTATATGAAAGACGCCTTTCTTATGAGCATTTTGTTTCTTTATTCATTGATTTATCTCCAAAATTGTCCGAACTGCAGCTTTCTTGCTGCAGCCTTACGTCACATTGCCTTAGAAAAACTATTGCCATTGCCATAGCATATAATTTCTTGTAGTGATGAAGAAGGTAAGCCGACGGTTTCTAGAAGTAAAAGATGTTAATTTAAAAGCTTTGGAGAAGAACTGGTGAGAAGAGTGCATTCTCGCGAAAGGTGTCAGGAAAGTCCTGCAGAAATGGCGTAAGCATTAGTGGAAAAATGGGACCAATGGAAACGATAAGAAACCTGATTTCCAGTATGCCGCGTAGATTAGAAAGTCTTAGAGTTGCTAGGAGAGGCAATAGACTGTTTTGAGCAGTTTTCCCAGCTTATAATTATGTTGAGTATAAGAAAATCGTTCTTCACTGTTTATATAATTTTATTTTCGTAGTAACCGGTTTCGTTGTTACAGCATCCTCGGACTACTTTTCAAAACTAACCTAACTGTAAATAATTAAAAACATCTAACAACCTAGTAGATTTTATTTGATTTAATAAACGCACTTGTGTTTAATAAAAACGTTTTTAGAAATTTGTTACAGTTTATTTCACTAGAAAACAGATTCTCGATAAATTCAGGACGTTGGTAATCTGCCAGGTTAAAAAAAGTTGGAATTCGGACAATGTAATTCGGACTTAAATCAATGAATAAAAACAAAATGCTTGTTTGTACACACTGTAAATTCGGTGACAGTATAAAATAAAAAAAGTAGCCTTCTGCATTAAAGTATATCCGAGTTTTCTTAACGATCAAACTATCGAAAAGTGTAATTTTTTTTATCTCGGACGACCCTCGGCCGATCGATTTCTCGGACAGGAAACGACAGGAAGGTGGATTTTCCAATATTAATGAAAGTTTAGATAAGTTTTTTCTTTCGTTCGATGTTCGCGCTGACCTCAACCCGAACTTGACGGTTTTTACGTCGGGCGGGAAAAAAAAACGACGCCAGGTCACATGTGTTCGTTCGGTAGTTTGGAGAGCGTCGGCTACAGCGAAAAACGTCAACCCCCTGAGCAGGGGCTGACCTCGACAGCGCTGCGATTACAATTTATAGTTGAACTTGGTGAGTTTTTCGACATGAGTTACAATTTTGCACATCGTTAATTAATTATTATACAGAAGTTTCAGCTCGGTTGATATGAATAATAAAAAGGGATCGTTTGTCTGAGATACGGTTGAATATTAGTGTTGCAGGGGACATCTTTGTAGCCAAGTAAAATTATTATTTAACTTCCAAAAACTAAAAAATAAAACCTAGCTGCTTATACATATGCGTATGCCATTTGTTAAGTTTTAAATTGACTGTGTTAGATTATGTAGGTAAATAAAGATCTAATTTATAATAATATTCCAGTGATGAAAAGGACCAAAAGGATTAGAAGGACGAGAAGAACGAAAAGGACGAAAGGGGAAAAAAGGGCGAAAAAGGCAACAAAGGACGGAAAGAAAGAAAAGACGAAAAGGATAAGGATAAAAAGGATAAAACGCTCAAAAGAAAACAAGGATTATAATCAAAATAATGTTACTTTTTTTAGCATTTTTAGAACGCACGTGTGATTCTTAGTAACAAATCCGTATTTTTAACAGCTCATTAAGGATTTAAGAAATCAATAAGTCCTTATGAAACTGTTTCTCACAATGAAATTGACTTTCTAGAATATGGTTTTATGTAGTTGCTTCTTCATTTGCTCATTCAATATTTTTTCTTTACATCAATTTATTGTATTTTTTTTCATATTGGGTATTGTGTCCATTAGTGTGGTTCTAATTTACATAGAAAAATAGAACTCTTAAATTTTTTTTCAGCAGGACCCTCTAAATTTTGTTTTTCTTTATATATCCATATTTAATTCATGCGAAATTTGAGATCGATGAATATACATTAACATGTGCTCCAAGGGATCAAATCGCGAATACGTAACTACCACAGTAAATTTACATACAGCAGTTGTTAGCTTTATATACAAAAAATATCCGTTAACTTTTGAGTCTTGAAATCAGAGCATTTTACATGTTTTTAAGTCCTTAAGGGGGAGCCTCGTATACATGGCAAAAACATTAGGAAAACTTTGGGATTTTACTAAGAATTCCTTTTTTAAAATAATAATTTGATTTTCGTCACTTTCCGGCTTAAGGTGGCTTAAACAAAACTGCAGCGAGCCATAGTGGTCGATTATGCACATGTTGCTGATCAAAATTATTTTTTTGTATACAAAACCTAATATACCAAAACAAAGCCATCCTGAAGGCTTCAGTTATGTACCTACAGTTACATTTCCGGAATGTAGTGGAAGTAGTCATAATAACACTCCGTTTCATATTTAATATTAAAACCTAAGCGGCGCGGGCCACAAACTTGTGATCTTAACTTCGGCGGGCCACATACAAAAAAGACTCAAAAAAGTAATTAACTGGTAAAATACCTTTTGTCTCATTTGAATTTTTCATTCTACATGGTTCTTGTACTATGTTGCTAATACCGTGTTAGATCAATTTCATCAGTATATTAATTTTTGATATATTTGATGACTCATCAATATTTTGCATTTATCTATGCGAGCGCATGCGAGCACAAGTTCGGAGTTAACAAAATAAATAAAAATTCATTAACGATTTTTTATCAAAAATTTATCATTTGAAATTTAGTAATATAATAAAGTACCATGAACATTAAAAAATAATGTTAGTTTTTTACTATTTAACGAAAATCATTTAGATAGATAGAAAATAACATCAACTTTTAAGAGAATGATAATTAAATCCATGTGAGGATAATGAAGGGTTCCTGGTTCAAATCCAGGTGGAGGTGTTTTTTTGCAAAAACTTATCCTCACCTGGATTAATTATTTATCATTCGCTTCTTTAGTTAGTCCTACATTACTGACGACTACGTAATAACCATTTTCCCTTGAATTAATACAAAATAGCTTATAAACTTGACTACATCTTCACCTTTCATGTTTAAAAAAAAACAAACAAAAATAAACATAAAGTAGTAATAAACAATTACTACAGTATGCTTTTAATCTCAAACCCCCAATCAAATGATGTTAACGAAAATATTTCAAAACTATCAATTTTTAATATTTTGTTGTCAAAAAAATTTATACCTACTAATTCTTTCTCCCCGTATATGTCTAAAACTGAGGAATATTATTGTTCTTGCAGGGCCTTTAAAAACAAAGATAATGAAGTGAATCGAAATTCAACATGTTAAAAAAATATTACAGTGTCATTCCAGTTATTGCCAGTTTGTTGTAGCTGGAACTCCATATAGTACTTCAAAGTCCAGGCAAAAATCATAACATCAAAAAGAAAGTTGAAATAAAAATTCTCCATCCGTACACCTTCTGAAAATTTAGGCTACCAGTAAGTGAAGGAATCATCAAAATGGTCATCAACGTTCAATTTTTAACATATTTTTCATTAACCCCTAAATCTTTTGACCAGTTTAGTTCAGAATTAGCCACAATGTCTAAATACAGAATGATGAACATTAAAAATGAATGATGAATCATGAACATTAAAAATCTCAGTATTTCGGGCATTCTGTTCATGTTGTTTCTGGGTATTACTAGTAATTTTTTTAGAAAAAGGTTGAAAAGTGTTATTCTCTTCATGGGTACAGTTGCATAACAAGTCGTAAAATGTCTTTAGTTTCATATTTGAGAGTAAAATACCGCGGATGAATCGGGATGAACTTTTCGGTGGATGACATGATAGAGAACTTTAAACACAAGGTTCATATTTAGCGCATAGAATGTTTCGAAATCTCCTTGTGACATGCATGAAATATGTGAAAATTGTACTTGAACGATATACGATATGTATTTACGAAAATTCCACTTTTAAATTAATAAAATTATAAACCCCTAACCACAACAAGTAACGGCCAACTTCCATTTTTAGATACTCTGGTAGTCAGGAATAGCAAAAATATAATAGAAATTGACGTGTATCGGAAGGATACTAACACAATCAGGTTTATCCCTAATGATTCGCAGCATCCTTTTCAACAAAAATTGTCTCTTATTAGTTGTTTAGTAAATAGGTTATTGAAATTTCCATTGTCCGCAGATAGATATCAGCAAGAATTATTGTTTATTAAGAATGTTGTCATACATAATGGGTACCCTGAGAAAATAGTTGATAGAATGAGTAAGAAGCAGAATCAAAAAATGTATGTAAATCAAATATCTACTTTAAATACTTTGCCTGTAGAAAAGAAGAAATATGTTAAAATACCGTTCGATTGTGCATATACAAGGGGTTTGAGGAGTATTTTTACATCACAAAATGTCTGTATAGCATATTCGACTCATAATAGCATAAAAAACCTTCTTGGAAACCCAAAGGATAAGGTAGATGTACTTGATAAATCTGGTATATATTGTATCAAATGTCATAACTGTGAAAAAGAATACGTAGGCCAGACTAGAAGAACAATTTTAACTAGGTTCAAAGAACATGTAGCTCATTTTAAATATAATCGTTTTGAAAAATCTAGTGTGGCTCAACATATTTTAAACACAGGTCATAAAGTAGTTGTAGATGACTTAAAACTTGTAAAAGCAGTGTCAAATAATAGGGAACTAAACAGCTTGGAAAGTATCTTTATTCACTTGAATAGAGATAAATTAATAAACTCAGACAGGGGTCCTATAGGTACCTAGTTCGCCATTGTTTGACCTGCTTTAATTAAAACTTGTTTTTTACGCTTCAATGATCAAAATTCACTGAGGTGTGAACAACAAATGGGTGTATATAGGATAATTTTTTAAAATGGACGTCACTTCCACTAGTGATTTGCTTGGACAATATCCAGTAAAGATAGTATGAAGTGCTAATCTCTCGTTTCCTCTTTTTAGGTTCTACTGAAGATGGCAACATAGTTGCTGAAATACGTATTTAGGTTCTAAAATACTTGTTGTGGTTAGGGGTTTATAATTTTATTATTAAGTTCGCCACAGTCTCCAAAATATTGTCACTTTTAAATTATTTACTTTTATTTATAGTAAGCCTAATAATGTCTTTGTATTGTAATACAATTTTAGCGAGGGCTCGCGGGCCGCACAGTAGGGTGACAGCCGCAGGTTTGACATCAATGGTGTAGCTTATCAACATTTTCCATGATAACAAGTTAATTCGTATCAAATCATATCGTAAACTAAGAACATGTCACATTGGATTAAATCAGACCACAACGCTAAAATAATTTTGCACTATCGACACTGTGCGTCATGTCAAAGACGTTAAAATGTCTGTCGCATTTATTTTAATTGCGATGGGATCGATGAAAAACATTTGCGCATCGGACAATGCAGCCGACATAAACCTGATGGTTTAATTGGATTCAGAGCCTGGCCGCTATGGCCAGCCGTTTCAAATGTTTTGATTGTAAAACGACTGCACACCTCTATAGTATATCCAGTATATCCAGTGGTGGCGCTAGCGTAACAAGTCAGATAGCCAACCTATACACAAGCGCATTATATATGTTTATTTTGCGCACGGTAAATTTTAATTGCATCGGAAATCGCAAAACAAAAAAAAAAGACCGTCCGAATGACTGACTGACCGCTCGTTAAACGCATTTATTTATTTTTGTAATTTGTTCGCAGGGCGGATTCTGTACAAAACCGGCTTAATTTATATTGTTTGTTTTGCGAGAGGGACATAACGAAGTGATTATGCAATGGGTTTTTTGTGTGTGTTATTTTGTGTTATAAATTGTGTTTTTCAATTCGCAATAAGAGGAATGATGTTTGCCCGTGCGCTGGAAAACGGTCTGTGGAAGTCACAAATTAAATCTTTTTTTTTAGTTTTATGTTGGTTTAGCACTATTATTTGTGACGTTAATGGTTGTGTTTATTGGTCCGGTTTAATATAATAATCACACTGTGGTAAGTTGAAAACTTCCAAGTTTCGAATAGGCATAGGGAGGACGACCATTATATGAGTAACAGACTACATATAATGTTTAATTAGTATTGACAGACTTATTACAGAAGTACTAGTTCTTATATTTGCAGTATTTCAATTAAGATTATGATTATGATAAGATATGTTTCAGAAGGATACAGCAGACACAAAATCACGCGCCGATTGAAAAGAAAAAATTTCATCAACCTAATTATTTTTTACGACGCCCTTAACTAAAATTTTGCAATAAAAAAAATGGTATGCTCACAATACTAAAAAATGTACAGCGTCGGTCAAATTCGATGTTACTATAGGAGATCACGGTAACTATAAGAGATATCGAAAAATGAGCTATCGTCTTTTGTTTTCGAGTTATAACATAAAACTCGATTTTTCGCTATTTTAATACTTGTCGATATCTTTGTTGTTTGTAAAATCAGACTAAAGATATTTGCACGTTCTTTTGCGATTAGAATTCAGTGGAATTCACAGATTTTAAATATCTCTAATAGTTTTGTACATATAACATAAAGTTGTGTTTTTTTTAAATGACAACCATAGCTGGCTATGACTGAAATAAATTTTTCCCCTTTTCAACGATATATAACATGCCGGTCCAAAATATTACAAAAGTAATGTTTTATTGAATAACATGAAATTAGTATATATCAGAGATATTATAATTATTGTCTTCGAGATTTCTCCGAGTAGGCGTAAGTCACTAGTAGTTTGACGCTACTAATCAGTGGCTTAAGTATTGAATTTGCATTGTTTTGAATATTTATTTCAATTAAAATTATGAAATGCCGTATGAATCATATGAAAAATACGCAATGATCGAATGATTAATTCAAAGTAATAACAATGCTGAAATTCCATCCGAAACATACTTCAATCGTTGTCCAGAAAGAACACAACCTCACAAATCTATTTTTGAGAGTTTAAAAGAAAATCGCATCAATCACAGGTCATTCAGTATGCCAAGACCTAAACATTACCATATTGAAAATGCTGTAGAAGCTGCCACTAACACAGTTGCAGCCGCAGTTGCAAATCCCTCAACTTCAAGTCGTGAAATAGAAACTAAGTCTGGGGTATCAAGACGTCGAGCTTTGAGATTCCTCAAGAAGCATACATTTAGGTCATATGCTTTAAGAAGACAACATCATTTGCAACCAACAGACCCTCAGCAACGAATGGAGTTTTGCCAGTGGTACCGTGAAAATCTTCAGCAGAATCCGTTATGTTTTAAAAAAGTTATTTGGACTGATGAAGCCTACATCAGCAGTGATGGAATTTTTAATAGGCACAATAAGCACTATTGATGTAATGTCAATCCTCACCGTACCGTCAACGTGCAAAACCAAGGACCTTTTGGTTTTAATATTTGGTGTGCCGTGCTTGGCGAGCGTATTTTAGCATACTTACGAGGAACATCTTAATGGGGACCGGTACTACGATATTGTAAACCATCATATTTTTTGACAATTTGCCACTAATGGAGAGGTGAATTATATACTTCCAGCCCGACGGTGCACTACCTCACAAAATAAAAAGGGTAAAGGAAATTGATTATAAATTTTGAAAACCGTTGGATTAGAAACAACGGATCAGTGAGGTGGCCACCACGATCACCAGATCTTACACCTTTGGATTTTTTTTCTTTGGGGGCACATTAAAAACAAATTACATAAAAGATCAATGTATCAATGCCTTTCCAAATATTTTTATAAACAACGCTCTTCGAAGTATTGCAACAAGATATAATTTATGCATAAATAAAAATTGACATCAATTTGAAAAATGGTTAAAGTAGTTTGTAGTAGGTAATCATATTTTTTATTTTTTCATTCAGGTAATTATCTAATTATTTTTCTTCGAATAAAACAATATATCCTGCAATGTTTAACCTTTCAGTTATACCCTTGACATGCCGATATAAAGTGAAGATTGACGACTGGAAATTATAGGATCATGGCTACATACGTTCATTACAGTTTCTTCAGCACAGCACTTCCATATCACAATGTTCGGCTTTTGGCATATTAATCAACCCGTAATTGATGAGATGTTCTTTTAATCCCAAAAACAAGTTTGTGCGGTCGTGCACTGCCTGGATAACGATTGAATTTTGTTTCGGATGTTATATCACAATATTATTGTTATTACTTTGAATAAAGCATTCGATTATTGCGCATTTTTCATACTATTCAAACGGCATTCCGTAATTTTCAATTAAAATAAAAGAATGTATTTTTACTAATTTCGCTGATTAGTAGTGTCAAACTACTACTGACATACACCTACTCAAGGAAATCTCGAAGACAATAAGATAATGCCTGCGATATATACTAATTTCATGTTATTCAATAAAACGTTACTTTTGGAATATGTTGGACCAGCATGTTATATATCGTTGAAAAGAGGAAAAAAGGCTCTTTTTATTTCAGTCATAGCCAGCTATGGTTTCCATTTTAAAAAACACAACACAAAAAAACAACTGGTGGGTTGTTGTTCGACAGAACATTTTTCGAACAACAAACCACCAGAGACTTTATACCTTTTAAAAGTGATGAAAGTTAATAGTGAAGAATGAAAATAGCTACAACATACTGCTACAACGAACTGAAGACGAAGGCCCTTGCCTTCGAAACATGTATTCGTGAAAACATATTACAATAAAGTCATCAACACACTGGACGTGTTTATATCAACTCTAACAACAAGTTGTATTTTAACCTGGGAAAGTTTTCGTCCCAATTTTGACAGTAATGTAATACTAATAATACTTCATAGATTTTTGTTCTATAGCTACAATTGTGAAGGTTTAAGCTTTTATTTGAACCTCCTTAAAGCACTCAAACACCTACAACTTTAAAGAAACACACACAAAAAAAAACGATGACACAGAACACCAGTTTTTAATATAAAAAAACGTTTTCAGGTAGCGTCTTCTATGTAGACTGAAATGATAATTTTGGCCTTGAACTCTGGGAACTCTGGGAAAGCTGGGAAGACAAAAATTTGAAAAATGTTTTAATGTTCTATAGCATTACCAGCAATATCTGATAGCAAGACATATAAGCTCTCAAAACAAAGCAGTAAACTCCTATTTCCATACAAAAATACCTTCTAAAAGAACATCAAACATAGAACCTTTTCCCATCAGACCAACAAATACCTCACCCACAAACTACTCCTCTTCCTTCGACCGAAATTTTTCTGCTCTAATCAAGAATTCCAATTACCAATTCCGACCAAATAGAGGCCGAAGGACCACGAGGACGACGCGACGTCCTGTAGTGGAGACCGCTTGACAAAATTGAGGACCACTATATGGCAAACTTTAAAGGCGGTCAGTAGTTGTCCTCTTGTCGATTTTATACAGTTAGCTCTCTAAGGGGATGGCGGGCCAAAACGTAAATGACGGACGAAAATTGCGGAGATCAAAGGCGGCCGCGTCCGCTTTGAGCCCGTCTCGTCACGAAACCGAACTTCGCCGGAAAATAGCCTTTCGCGTATCGCCTACGGTCCCCTCGTCTCAAAGGATACGTCCACCAGGCCCTACCCTTCGAGGATTTTACGTTTGCGGTAAGCTTCTTACTGTTGTAGATAATAAACGTACTGTCTGGGACAATCTACGGAGATGAATTATAGTTTCGAGGATGGAAACGTTTTTCCTGAAAAGGAAGTTCTTTCGTCGATATTGTGTCTATTCTGAAAATATATTAATATTTTACATTTTCTATTAGGAGTCTGCTATATTGTTTTGACTTCTCTCTATGCAGGGTCTGGTGAGCAGAGGCGTAACTAGGGTATCGCAGACATGGCACGTGCCATGGGCGCCAACTAAAGGGGACGCGAAAAAGCCTAAAAAATATAGATAAGAATATGTCTTATCTTATCTTATTGAAGACTGATTATGAAAAGGAAAATCTAAACGTCCAAGGAATAATTTGTTTGTCCTTGTTCTCTAGGCGTCTTTCTGTCTATACACACAGAGAAAGGAATGCTCAATTCATATAAAATTGCTTTGCATCAAAACAACGGTTGATTTCCATATCCACGAAATAACTATCCACTTCAACCAAGACAACATTTTCTCAGTACAAATGTGTTAAGTGCTTCATTCGAGATAAATTTAGTTGCAACGAGTAAACTATTGACTTGCACCAAATAGTCATAAATTCGAAAGGACTATATGTTGTTTTGAATGAAACTTTGTAGTATTATTTCAAATATTTCAACATTTGGACCAAACTAATATTGTTTTAATTCAACCATAGATGTCTTAAAGAGAGTAATAGAGCTATCGGAATAAGTAATAGGTTATTTTGCTTGGAAGAACCAATGTTTCAGAGAAAGATTTGTAATTTTGATTCAACACCTTTAGTGTTCTGAAAAGAGTATTTTGTGCTCAAAGCAAGTAACTGTCAGTTTAAACGAAGTGCGTTAAAAATTCAAAGTAAGTAATAGTAATTTACATTCAACATAATATATCGATTTGAAGTGAATATTTTTGTTGTTTTGTTAAAACTATCTACCACTGCTGCAAAGGTTACATAAAAAAATAAGTCTATCAAAACCAATGCAGAAAGAACTACACGATTATAATAGCATATTACTTTCTTAATCATATTTACTAGCAAGAATAATTCTTCTGGCTGACAAATCTAATCAAAACATAATATAACATAATATTGCTATTACTTCAAAGTTCTTTAAGGAATTATTTTGTAAGACTTATATTTTTTTAGTCATGTAGCAAAGACAGTGGGTAAAAAAGGTTCATATAATACCAATACATTAATTTATTATAAAAATAAAAATACATTTCAAACAAGTAGGTGTCATACTGATATAAACCCAATAACTTGTTATAAAAGAAAAAAAATACATTTAAAATATATTCAAAAATACAAAAAAAATGTCATCGTGATATAGTAATTAGTATACGGTTTCTCACCTCAGATGATTATAATACGGTTTCTCACCTCAGATGATTCTGAATCTCCTCTTAGCTTCACCGTTTCCCGGAAAACAATCCGATCTCCAATAGCCGGAATAAGTTCTTTTACCTCTTCTTCTGTAATTTTTGTTATGTTTTGGACAGTTATTTTATGGTCTACAAATCATAGAATGCACATAGCGTATTAACATTCGCATAAAAAGATAGATATACTTACTGTCAAATATCGTTTTAAGATGATCTAATGAAATTGAAAAGTCATCCACGCTGTCCATTATCACATGTAAAACTGCAGATACAATCAAGCGTATATCAAAGCGACACTGCTTACCACTATAACCAATATATTTGCATGGAGTTAACGTTGTGAGGGTGGTGAGTGAGACTGGAGAATGTAGTCCTCATATACTGCGTATCTAAAAACTGTCGCAGTTCTACGTCGCGTCAGTCTGGTTCCACAAACCGCGCAAACTCTTAAGTTTTCCGCACAATGAAACCACCCGATATTTTAAGCTAAGTATTTGGTTACTTTGTTCACACAAACCGTCTCTTGTATCAACCAACTAATTATACTTGCTTTGAACACCATATTTTACATATATGATCTTGTTTGCATGCAATAGTTGTTTTCATAGGAATATATTGAATTGTTCAATGCAAAACACCATATTCTTAAAAGAACTCATAAGAACTTTTCAAATTATCCAATATAGTTTTACTTGGAAACAAAATGTTGTCGCTTCAAAGGAGAAATTTGTGAGTTTTGATTCAAAAAGCTCATCTAAATTGAAAACTTTATTGATTTGTTCGGAGTAAATTTCGGCAAGACAACGAATGTCTTAAACATTTCTCTGTGTGTAAGTATGATTTTGTACTTGAAAAGAGAAATTCAAAGAAAATTAGAAGTGGTGTGATACCTTGACAAGACACTGCATCAAATACCTTGCGATACAAAATTTACCTTTGTGAGGCCACACACAGTCAGATTTTAATACAGGAAATTCTTGGTTTGTTGAAACTAATTTCTAATTTTGACGCTGTCATAAAATACCATATAAGATTTGGAGTTTAATCATATCATGGCATCCAGTGTTCGTGATAGTTCGCTAGAGATAATCGTGAAGAAAAGTTTGAGGTAGTAAGATATGCTGACATAAATTTTGATAAAGAAACTGTTCGGATTAAAGAATCAATTCTCGGTTTTATACAAATAAACGATAAAAACAGCAGGCTTGGTTCAAGAAATATTGAAGCAGTTAGAGAGAGACAGCATGAATTTGCAAGATTGCAGTGCTATCATAATGCTGCTGTTATGGCTGGACACAAGACATTCGTATTGACCGCGTTCAAAAGAGGTTGCAGGATTCTAAAATGAACTTAATGTAATGAATCTGGCATTGAACTTGAAAGAAGATGAAGAGAATGGATGGCAAAACATCGAGAGATCGTTGTTTATCAACTAACGAAGATATGAAAGAGACTGCCGAGACTGAAGGGTTATTTTAAAGCCGAAAAGAGCTACTTTAAAGAACATTGTGTAAAATTTGGAGGAACCTACAGTTGTTATGTGGATGTAATGGAAAAAATGTGGATTTTAGAATGCTGTTAACAAGCCGTGCAAGCTGTCATATTGCTGACAATCGCGGTTTCTATTGCCAGTTGCGAAAGATCACTTAACAAATTAAAATTAATAGGTACTTACTCATATTTGAGAGCCTCGATGGGCCAATGTCGAATATGTGATCTTGCATAGAACGAAAAATGACCGAAGAAATTGACTTTGATAATATGCTTAATTAAACAATTTGCGTCAGCTAAAGCAAAATATTTTAATTTATAATAAAGTGTTTATAGATTTAATTTGTGTACTTTTCATCCAATTTTAAAGCAGTTTTTTAGAAATAAAAAGCATGCAATCTATCTTCGGAGAGAGGCGCTAATCGGTGTTTGCCATAGGCGCCATTTACTCTAGGTACTACTCAAGGATAAAATTTCGAGATCTTTTAAGCAATTACAATAAATGTCATACGCATTGCTCTTTTGGTAGGCCTATTTGTACTGTCTAGTGAATTGAATGAGGACAAAGCTGCTGTTCAGTTATTACCTGGCGAAAAGTTAATTGGTCATTCAATATATATGGAAGACTTAAAACTTTATGCCAAAATTGATGAGCAGTTGAAGAGGAGCCTCAGTATAGTTAAACAATTCTCTGACGATATTGGGATGCGATTTGGTCTAGAGAAGTGTGTCAAAATTAGTATTGTCAAAGGCAGAATTAGAGAACCGCTGACATATGTCTGAATGATCCTATCAGTAGTATTAATGAACTAACAGATAATACTAGATATAAGTATCTGGGAATGGATGAAGCCTTTTGTATTGATGGTAAAGGCATGAAGGCGAAGGTTATAGGCGAATACATTAAGCGTGTAAGAAAAGTTTTTTATTCTGGTTTAAGTGGAAAATATAAAATGCAAGCGATAAATGCATATGCTATTACAATATTTCGATACAGATGTGGAGTTTTAAAGTGGACGAAGAAGGAAATACGCGATTAAGAGTTTATCCCACAACAGGGGGGATAAAGTCGTTAAACAAATAAGTAGGGATACTTCTGGTAAGTCAATAATTAGTAAACATAAACTAATTTTAGAAAAATTTCAGGTGGAAGAACTCGATAATTATGAAAATAAAATTTCAGTGGAGAGTTTAAAGCGACAGATTAAGTTAAGAATGAATCAGAAAATGCGAGAGGATTATGTTAATAAGCCAACTCATGGTCAGTTTTTAAGAATTGTGGAGGGTGATGGTCTTCCTAAGTGCGGATTGTTATCTTGGCTTTGCCATGGGAACATTAAGGTTCAAAAGGAATCATCTATCATAGCGACGCAAGATCAGGTAATTAGTACCAGATATCATGAACAGAAGAGTATGAAAGCTGCTCATGATGGGAGTTGCAGACTGTGGCATCAGGGTCCGGAACAGGTCTATCATTTATTGGCGGCTTGACCAGTCTTAGCTGAGTCGCATTACCATACTAGGCATGATAGACTGGGAACATATATATGCATTACAATTTATGTTCCCAACTAGGTTTAGCAATGGATGTGTCTCGGTGGTATAACCACATTCCATCTCCTGTTGTGGGTTACGCTCATATTACCATATTATGGAACATGCCTGTCGCCACTGATAGATTGGGTGACGCTAACAAGCCAGATATCGTGGTAAAGCATTTCCAGAGGAAGGTGTGCACGCTCATAGAGATCTCGGTACCTGCTGATGCGAATGTTGTAAGGAAGGAGCTTGAATAACAATTTAAATATAAGGATCTCGCAATAGAAGTTGGATATATGTGGGGAATGAAAGTAAACATTGTTCCGGTGATTGTAGGTTCATTGGGAGCAGCTACTCTAAATTATAGTAAACATGTGAAGGAGGTGCCGTGCAAAATTTCGCACTGGGAAATTCAAGAAATTTCGGTTTTGGGAAGCGCGAATATTTTGAGGAAAGTTTTATCATAAATAACCCTAATGCTGTTGCTTAATATTTCATCTTTACCTACCTTTAATGTGTATTGGCTATTAATGAATAATGTGTGCATAGGCGTCTCCCGATGGGGGCGTTTTGTTATTATATAGCACTCTTTCGCTTATGGACTCTATGGTGGTTGTTTTTATTTAGAAAGCAAAATTACCAAATTTAAAAACGTATTGTTTTCGAAATTTTTATTTTTAATGCTGTTTATCGAGGCTTAAAATTAACATGGGAAAATGCATGAGAACAAACATTTTTTGTTATTTTTCGAATAAGTGTTCGGGGTTTGTGAAAACTTAACACTAAAGTTATAGGACTTGTAGATGACTTTCCAAAGAAGAATTTGACCTATTATACATATCGATTTGAGCCCCCAACGCACCCACACAGTGCCCTGAAAAACAACCCTCAAATGAAAAAATGTACAGTCTTAAGAAAATTAACCGTCCTAATCTATTAATTATCTTTTTTCTCATAGAAATCATTTCTATAAGGTTAGGGGAATATTTATAAACATTTGCCAGTTAATTTCCATTTGAATAAATAAATTCTATTTGTTTAATTAATTCGTTTTTCTCGAAAATCCGTCTGAATTTAGTTTTCTGAGTTCGAAATGGCCGTTTATTATCATAGAGTGACATTATTCATTATAAAATTACTTCATATTGTTTAAACAATTAATTATAATTCACCTTTACCACAATTAGAAAGAATGTTGAAATTCTTTCTAATTAAGGTAAAAGTCAGTTTTTGTAAAATTGACATATAGATTTCATGCCCAAAATATCCTGCCTATATTATCTAATAAACCAACATTTGTTTAAGCAAATGCAATTTATTTAAAAAAATGCAATTCAGCTAAAATTATTTTTTCAGATCGGTCTGACCAACTGTTATTCTCAAGTGGTATTATTGATATTTTGGGGTGATTTCCATTGTTTAAATAATAAAATTTTATTTGTATTCAATATTTCATCAAATTAGAATACAGGGAACAGTTTCCAGACAGCAACAAACCAACATTACAAACGTTGGTTGTAACGGAGAAACAAAATGTGATTAATAAAATTGACTGTGTTTTGGCAATTTAATATTTTTAAAAGGAATGTAACTCCCCAATTATCCGAAAAAAAAGGAATTTAGATCAATTAAATATTTTTCGAATATATGGTAATGAAAACGAATAATATTTTATTATTTATACAATGGATATCATCCCAATATATAAATGATGTCACTTGTAAATAACAGTTGTCCAGACCGATCTAAAAAATAAATAAATGCTAGGTGTGATGAAAAAAAATTGTTTAAACAAATGTAATTGTTTTAAAAATGTGTATGTATTAGAAATATAAATTTCACAAAAGAAGCTGAAATTTCTACCAAAATGAGGAATAAGGTTGAAAATGAATAATAATTGACTGTTTAAACAATAGGAAGAAATTTGTTTAATGGATAATGTCACTCTAAAGTCTAAGATAATACATTGCCATTTCGAACTCAATTCAGACGGATTTTCGAGAAAACGTATTATTTAAACAAATAGAATTTGTTGAAACAAATGGAAATTAACTCACAAATGTTTATAAACATTCCACTAGACTTAGTAATGATTTCTATGAGAACAGGAGACTGAAATGATTAGAAGGTAAATTTTTTCATTTGAGGGTAGTTTTTACTTTTGCACAAGGCTGCAAGGGGTTTCTGCAGTTTTTCTTTGCTCTGCAAAGAAAAATTTCAAGGGAGTATCCTAGGCTTCAGCGAAGCTCGGTACTACCAACTTCCCCTGATCCACTTTATTACTTTTCAAAATTGAATAGTGTAATTTTAGCATTTATATGTTGTATCTAAATTGTATTATCTAGGTTTCATATATTTAATGAGGTGTATCAGAGAGTTCCAATAAATAATAATAACAATAAAATTTAGGAATTTCAATTCGAAGAACTCGGGAAAACTGAATAGCCACAATACCGTGTATTCGTTCACATTTCTATTTCGAACCGAGAAAAAAGCCGCCACAATAAAGAAAACGGAAAACTGTCCAGACAATTCCGATACGAGTGTGCAGTGAAATGCAAGGCCGGAAACGGGAGCTATGCTACAAGTTCGGGGACGCGGCGACCACGTGGCGACGCTATAAATAGCGTGGGCCGGTGGTGAGTCATCCGACGCATTCGCCGCCGACCGGGATCCTCTTTTTTCCGGCCTTGGACTGCCAGACGGGATGCGCCCCAGGGTATGCAAAGTTCGACTTTGGTCTGGTCTATCTTTAGCGTCGATTGTCGTCGTAAGTCGAGAGCCTTCGCGTTCCAGAACCGCAGGAAGAAGTTGGATCAGAAGCAGCAGCTGATCAGTTGGACCGCAACCTCCTAATACTTTCCATATTTCGAAAGGGGAGAACTGAAAAAGGCGCACGGCGTTAAACGCTTCAGCATTGACCCAGTCGTCGGAGTTCTTGCTCTTAATGAGGTTTATTGGTTGGCTGTTTTCGAGTGTGAATTTGTGTTTAATCGTCCGATTGCAGCTAAAATAGACATACATTTTGAGACTTGACATTTTGAGTTGTCGAGAATAATTCATTGTTTGTAGATAGATTTGGATATATTTTGACTCGGTTAATAGTAGCAATACCATATTATCAAACAAGTTCATTTTAGATCATGCAATAAAACAAAATATTAAATTAAATTTAAAACAACCTTTTTTTTAAGATACTTTAATTTTAACTTATAGTTTACTATTGAAGGGTTATTTGCGATAATGTATTCCGAACAATGTCGGAAACATAGTACACTGGGAGCTATTTCATCTAAATTTAAACCGGTTAAAATTTTGCACAAATACATCTTGTGTCTGTGCAAACTACATGCCAATAACAGAAAATGTCCTTCCAAGCTCAGAAGCAAGCTTAGAAGGTTACAACAGGCAAGCGTAGAAGCAAGATTATAAACAAGCTTGGAAGCAAGTTTACAAGCAAGCAAACTTACAAACTTGGAAGCTAGTTGACCGATCCAGGAATGTCATTAGATTTATATTACAATATTTTATACAAAGGTGATCTGGAACATCATTTTCTATAATGTAAAATTATTTTCACAGTATGACGTGAGAAGATCGTCATCGATAATGGTTTCCCTAGGATAATCAATTGTTAATTGTTAAGGAATCTACGTGACGACTACAGGTTTGCAGTTTTTGTCCTAAAAATCTTTCAAATCATAATTAAACCCAATAGGTAGATGCTAATGTAATGAAAAATTAGCATGAAGTATGTCTTTACCATTTTCAACTGGTTTTCTTTTCAGTTTTTTATATGAAACACCGTATATATTAGGTATTTACGAACTGCAATGCCCCTCAAGTTCTTTTTAATCTATATTCAGTCGTATATCCATTTTCTTATTTATTTTTTATTTTAATATTTGTAATTTAAAGAGTAGTAAAGATTATCTAAACTAAAAAGTGGATCTGACGTCATTTGACGCCTGGGTCGCAGTCGACCAGGTTTGGTTCAGTGGCGTGGATCTCCTAATATTTTGATAAATAATAATAAGTTTATCTACGACACATATAATAAGTTCATTGCATACGTATCTATGATTAAATAATCCCTATCATTATACGCGCAAATGATTATAATGACACTACCGTTGTATAATAATGGCAGTTCGTTCAAATAATGACCTCATTATTTGAACAAAAGGTCATCATTATACAACGCTACTGTCAAAGTCTGTCAAAACCTACGTGGATGACAGTTATTTGACAGTTCCATATTTTGACAATACAGACAACGAATTAACAAACTTATAACCTTAATCGCCAATGATTGACATTGCCGAGTGACAGTACAGACAATTAATTGTCAAACTTATAACCTTAATCGCCAATAATTGACATTGATGACAAAAATTTGAATGACAAATATTTGATATATTAGACATATAACCATGGAACTCGCGTACGGCTCGTGTATAAACTTCATGCACGCGATTTACATCCTTAATTATGTGCTCGTCAAATAATAATAAAATAAATAAATAATGTTTATTTGTCACTTGATCCGTAGTAAACATGGACAATTGTCAGAGAATATTACAAAAGTACAATCAGAATACAATACAAAAAGACAAAACGTACAGTACCACATCAATGATTCTGCGAACCTGTCTCAGTCAAATACTCATCAACACTATAAAATGCTCGAGCAATAAGATATTCCCTAAGTATTTGCTTAAATTTGCTACTAGTTGATGAGCTTCGAATATCGGTGAGAAGTACGTTAAAGGTCCTGACCATCATGTAATATGGTCCTCTCTAAAACACGGATGAGGTGTGCCGCGGGCAGACCAACAGAGATACACCGCGCGTCTGCATCGATGCAGAGATATCTCCATTCGTAACAAATTTACTCTCATTATCCCTGCAGAAAGACAACAGTCGAAACAAATACAGGCATGGCAAAGTTAGCAATTTATATGTCTTGAACACCACTTCTACATGATTCGCGGAAAGAAAGGCCCAACATACAACGCAGAAACCTCTTTTGTAGACAGAGGGAACTCATCTTTGGTGATGAACCCTATAATATAATTCCGTATCTCAGGATCGACTCAACGCTGGAGGCGTAGTATATCCTAAGACGATCAAGGTCAACAATGCCTCTGAACTTGTAGAAGGAATAGTATGTTTTGTTTAATTTTTTTTTGGACATACTGTACATGCTGGTCCCACCTCAGATTACTCTGCAAATAAATCCCCAGGAAGTTCAAGCTCTCATCTACAGGCAGTGCTCCATTACCAGTTCTGACAAAAATTGATGTAGTTGGTGCCACCAATGAGAACTGCAGCAAAGCAGTCTTCTACAGTTCAGAATCATTCCATTGTCTCTGCACCAACTACTCATTCGTATAACAGCATCAGTGGTCGCGGCAGAAAGACCAGCCATGCTATGGCTCTTAATAAGCAATGTCATGTCATCAGCGAATTGGTACAGTTCGCCATCAGGAAAATTCGCTGCCAGTCGTTCATATACAGGGTCCTGCAACTAAGCTCCCGTCTTCTGTAGCTCACTTACGCATTAAGCTAAGAGTTTGACATTTTGCAGGTTTGCCCTGTACTTCAAGGTACAATTCAAGAAATTATTTTTTATTATACAGGGTGTTCCAAAAATGTGCAACGCCATAGTAATATATTTTTTTAAATTGCATGCTATACATTTTTCTACACATTTGGAAGCCTTTTATGGTTGCCTACATATCACCAAAATTTTATTGAAATCGGTTGAGTGACCGCAGCGGAAAAAAATAAAAACAAAAAAAATTGATTTTGCATCGTAGGCTTTAAAAATCAATAAAAACCACAAAATGCACCTCGTTAATAAAATTTTGTGACGTGCTTATTAAGTTAGATGTAATAGTCTCGCTAACCAAGTGACATTGATCCAAATTATACAGGGTGACCAAAATCGAGTGTCAAACTTGTCAAACTTCAAAGCGCGCTATTGTTCTTATTTTAAATTGGAACCCATAATTTTTTTTAGGTTAAACGATGCGGAATTAAAGAATAAATATTGTTTCTCAATACAACCCCATCACAATTCGCAATATTTTAAAAGTTATTCGCCAAAAACTCATTTTTCAACGTTTCCAACCGCAATTTTAAAAGTTTTTTTGGCGAATAAGTTTTAAAATATTGGGAATTGTTATGGTGTTGTATTTAGAAACAATGTTTATTTTTTAATTCTGCATCATTTCACATAAAAAAAATTATGGGTTCCAATTTAAAATAAGAACAATAACACGCTTTGAATTTTGACAAGTTTGACACTCGATTTTGGTCACCCTGTATAATTTGGATCAATGTCACTTGGTTAACGAGACTATTACATCTAACTTAATAAGCACGTCGCAAAATTTTATTAACGAGGTGCATTTTGTGGTTTTTATTGATTTTTAAAGCCTACGAAGGAAAATAATTTTTTTTTTGTTTTTATTTTTTTCCGCTGCGGTCACTCAACTGATTTCAATAAAATTTTGGTGATATGTAGGCAACCATAAAAGGCTTCAAAATATGTAGAAAAATGTATAGCATGCAATTTAAAAAAATATAGTACCATGGCGTTGCACATTTTTGGAACATCCTGTATAATAAAAAATAATTTCTTGAATTGTACCTTGAAGTACAGGGTAAGCTTGCAAAATGTCAAACTCTTAGCTTAATGAGTAAGTGAGCTACAGAAGACGGGAGCTTAGTTGCAGGACCCTGTATATCAGGAACAACAGAGGGCCCAAAATCGATCCTTGCGGTACTCCAGCAAAGGAGTACTGTAATAATACACTTATACCAAGCCACTGTGTTCTGGGTGACATACAAAAATAATACTAACACTTGCAGACAGTATTCTATCCAAGCTTTGTATTTTTGCTCGCGTTGGGGCAGTAGAAGTTATTAATATTTTTTTTCTTGTAAACACTACTCGTTACGCTATAGAGCACCGAATTTCCACCAAGCATATTTGATTAGTAAAAAAATAATACATAGGTATAAAAGCGATCCACCCTATTAAATACATTAGCATCGAACATCCTAATAACTAACTAGAAAGGAGAGTGTTATCTAAAAAAAGTTTATACGGCAATTTATTCTGATTTTGGTTACCCTAAAGCATCCCTGAAGTGACATTACATTTCCTTTTATTGATATTTATTGCTCTGAAATTACCTCAAAGTCAAAATCATCGTATAAATTCCAAAAAACGCATGGAGTGCGCCAAAATAACTTTACTCCACCGTTATTATCAAAAGCATATAACTTTAAACATTTATTTGATATGATCGAGCATCCTCGTCGCCATTTTGTGTCCCTTTCGCTCTATCAACATCCATCCATCGGTTTGTTTATATTCAGTCGGATTACCTGCGGCCATATCGTCGTACGTCCATACATGGACGGTTGCGGGCGGCGGCGGGGGTGGTTCGGTTGCAGATACAAAATCGAATTTTAACGGCACGGCGAGATGCGCGGCCGATGTTTATTTTTGTAATAAAGTGATGTTGATTTTGTTCGGGCCAGAACAAATAACCGAACTCGTTACGTATGGAACATTGTAGTAGTACATGGCGTACGGCGAAAGAGGGCGCTAGCTGGTTTGTACGCTGCATGAACGTTCGATGCATGAAAGAACGAAAGTTGCCTTTGATTTTGCGCTTTTTGTTGAAGCCAAAGGGTGGAATATAATTACTCGAACTTTATTCAAATTTATACCTTTCGTATGAAGGTATTTTTTGATTCAGTGGAGCGCAATTGAACGCTTATGTATTGTATTCAGGCGGTGGTTTTTCTTTTAGACTTTTTAACCTCCAGAGAGGTTGCCGTCCAGACTATAGGTCAATATATTATAAAAAAATGTTTTTATCCATCAGCTTTAGCTGGAGGGTTTTAAATATTTTTATTTCTTATGTACCTACGCCATATTGAATTTTTACGCATTTAAATAGAATATTAAAGGAATTTTTCAACCATGTATAAGACGTGTGTCAAATTATCACAAAATACGGAAGTCCCATTAGGTGGCCCTCCAGACGCCCGACTTAACTCCCATGGATTTTTCAATGGAAAAGGGTAATTCAATTATTAAACAAAAACGATCCTTAGCAACAAGTATTTGATACATATTTTAAAATTTGGTCATTCTTTTAGTTCTAAACGTAATTATTATTAGTTCTATTAGGTATCCCTAAAATCCCTCTCCGCTACTCGCTGAAAGTAGTGCACTCAAGTCGGGTGATCTGCTGGGCCACCTTGTAGCAGTTTTTGTGATAATTTCATAAATGTAACATAATATGGTTGTAAAACATTTTCAAACTTCAAAAATTCAATATAAAAAGAAATAATATAACAGCCTTCCATAAGAAATAAAAAGTTGAATATAGCCCAGCCAAAGCAACATATTTACAAGCTAACATATTTATCAATTTTATAAAGAAAAAACAAAACAAAAAGTAACAACAGAGTTTACCATTTTGCCAATTTAAATATAACTGACCAACTGAAAAAGCAAAAGGAATAAGTTACCAATAACATCAGAAACAGGAATTTATTATTAAAATATTTACAAGACAATCTAATATTTAATTCTTTGTTGCGTCTTCCATTTTAAATGCATAATATCGAAATATTTGTATCTGCGTATGCCACATTGAGTAAAATATTGTATTGTAATGTGTTTTCAATAAAAAAAATATCTGTTTTATTACTGTTAGTATTTTTTCCTGTTGTGCATTCATTAAAACCAAATGTTACAATGCGCTCGTTATCTTTTTAATATTTTAACACTCAATTCTTGTTTTTGCGGCATGTTGTAGTTCGCTTTTGTTTTTTTCTGATGTCAGTTAACAAAATGCAATGTTAGGTGTGTTACTCAGTTAATTTTTTAATACTAAATTTCTTATTTTTCTTTAAGTGTATAAAATTGATAAAAGTCGTAGCTTGTGATTAAATAATCTCACCAAAGTTATTCTAAATTCGTATTGGAGAGTTTATGTTTCTAAATACCTTCTTCAAATAAAATTGTTCGTGTCTTTAGAAATAAAGGTACTCTTTTAGTTATTTCCTAATTTAATAACAACAACGGTATACGCAAGAAGATAATTATATCTTGCTGATATATTAAAACATTAAATTAACAATTATCAAAGAAAGCAAACGTGGATGCTGTAGAATTTGCAGTTGATGTCACGGTTAGTTGCATAGTCACACTTCGCTCTTCTTATTTTATGAACAAAAAAGAAACAAAACGGTTCTTACTTACATTCAGCTCATAATTTTATTTAATACAACCATATTCCCTAGAATCCCACTATTCCCAGTAAGTACACAATAAACTAGGAGTAATTCTCACGTATAAAAGTTCAATATTAAATAGAATAAATCCCGGCGTACGGATATTCTGCGGGCAATGCGAGCGAAAATTTTTCAGTTAGATACGTTTCATGGTCCCGCAGGGGATGTTACCGGGGCCACTAACAACCGCTGTTGCCTCTCTCGGACAAATAAAGAATCATGTAAAATATAACGGTAGGATTTACGATACAGTAGAACACATACTAAAATCCAATCCTGCGACCCGGCCCGGCCACTCGAGCAGAAGCGTTACCCCGAGAACGCCAGAGCCAGTGGTGGACTAGGTACATATGTCTACAAACATTGGATGCCGAGGGACAAAGGTTTGCACACAACTGTTATGATGCTAGCGGAATATTACCCCATTGTGTGTAACTTCATCTCGGTTTATTATGAGTTTTTATACTAAGCCGAAGGCGAGTGTTTATTGAGGCATTGGAGTGAGTAACATCGAGTACTGGGAAATAGAATACTATACTTTTTCTACGAGTATTACACAAATTACAGATTTTGATGTGAAATATTTGCTGTTGTGTTTTATCCAATCTTGCAAATCATTGCAATCATTGAAATGCAATTGGCAATATTATTAAACTGTCAAAATACACTGGACATATCCTGAACATTTTGTCTCAACCAACAAGCTTCATATGATTAACTTCTTTCTTGGAAGGCACGTTTTTCTTTTATATTTAGCTGCAAACTGATAGATGTTTGATTTTTATTTCAAGGAATATAAAAAATACAAACACGATCGCCCCAAGAATTGGATAAACGCATTTTGAAAATGCGAAAATGACCAAAAACAAAAAGTGTCTCTCCTAATCCGGTGAAAACACATACAAAAGTCAAAGGGAGCATCACTACCACCAAATGTTACCGATTGATCAAGTTTCTGAAGCCACATAGCAACAATTTTGAAAGCAATAATCAAGAAACGCGTTAAAACTGGAAGACGCTAAAATTTCACTAATGCAACGGTGCCAGGGGTTTACAAACTATTAGCACGGACTTAAACAAAAAAGCGCGCAGACTCGTCGATGCAGCATAGAAGCGCGGAATGGTGGGGAGATGGATTTGCGCAAGTGCATTGTTACTTATTGTGAAATCAAAGGTATTGTAGAACTACACCAATTTATGGTTATTTTTAATTGGTGTTTTATAGTTGTATTCCACTATTTTATTCGTAGATTTGGTTATCCGTTGTAGGTATATAAAATGTAATTTTGTGTTTGAAGCAATCGTCGTTTATTATTTGATCTATGGTTTTAAATTAATGTAGTTTAAAATTTCTAAACTTGTAAATTTTTCTGGGTTTTCTGGTAGCCAGATTTTTCTATGTTCCGAAATTGTAGATGCTATAAGATTAGAAAATAATTAGGTATGGTGAGAACGACTGAAAACGAAACTTCAAAACACATGATGTACAATTTAGATTCTTGATATTGCTTCTTCAAATTCGACAAAGATATTTTGTGAAGAGAAGAACAACACCATCCTGTAGCTTTACAAAAACGTCCTTTCGCTTAAAACGGAATGAACTTTTTGCAGAAGATGGGACAACAAGAATATAACCTCTACAATGGTTGGGGTCGATAAGTAACTATATTCATATAATAAAATAAAACTACAGTTTGTTTGCAAATTCTAATCAAAGAATCAAGCGATCGATTTCGATTTTTACATTATTTGCATTATCATCAGGGTATCTGAAAAGGACATCGTGATAATTACATAATATTAAAAACATATATGCCAGGTATCCACCGTCAAAGGATTTCAAAAACGACAAACGATTTTTCTTTATCTGAATTCAAAATTTTGTCTGCCTGTCCGATGTATTGAGCGGTACAGTCCGAACATGTCAGATTGTATACGCCACTTTTGTCAATTGTAGGGTATTTGTCCTTATTATTAGTTAGAAAATTTGCAATGGTGTTTTTTGGAGATGTGACTATATTTGTGCTGTATTGGGTAACTACTTACCTAATCAAGTAATAGATTGAGAATTTTAAAAAAATATGTGATTTACGCCTAAAATGGTTGGTCTCCTGAATTTATAACGGCAAAACAGCACCATCTCTGAAATCATTACGGATTCCATCTAAAATTCTGGAAACCATTATCATATTGGTTCGATTCTCAAACTACATAGAGATGACAAACTTTTCCTTTACCCATCCCAAGTCCATTTCCATTTCAACTCTCCTGGAACGATATCATCGTCCGGCGTAACATCTCCAGAATTCTAATCGCAAACTTAGGATTATAACGACCCATCGTCCAATGGAAACACATTACTTTCCGGGAAGGTCGGTCGAAATGGCCGCGATAATAACAATAATATAAGGTGGGTGGGTGTACCTAGCGCGGCCGTAGTGCCATTACGAACTAATAGAGGGCGCATTTATATCAATAACTGTCTTTGTACTATTCGAAATTGGCGCACTGAATCACCGGCCGGCGCAGAATTTGATTTAAAGTTTAAGTGGCATTTCAATATCCGTGTTCACAAGTCACTAGAGGCGGTGAATTACGCGGCACGTGCTGAAAATGGCCAACGGTGTCCCCAGAAGCGGGGCGGGATCGAGGGCGAACCACCCCCCCACAACCCGTCGAACGGGTGAATATCCGGTGCAGTGGATATACGGCCTTTCTGGCCAGTGGCGGACTGGCCAGAATGACAGCCTTAACGTTGCACATTGGGGTATTAGACCCAAAAAGCTGGCCATAAATCAAATTTCTAAATTGTTAAATTCCAAAAAGTAAACCAGTTTCTGGGATAAGTAAAGGACCGATGTATTAAAAGGCGGCAATATTTTTTCACCTGAGCCCTGAGCCACGTGTCCTTGTCAGCCAAAAGTTATATTTTACTATGGCTGAACATAGATGCACATAAGTTGACGCTCTTAAAAACGGTTGCAATTTTGTATTTTAACGATAAATGTGACTTTTTTGTTATACATTCTTTAGAACCAAGTATGAACTTTTATTCGACATTATTTTTATTAAAATTTACCCACAATTTTGTTTATTGCAGGGCCGAGAACTTTCGCTGTTATAAAAAAACAGTTTTATGCAGAACTTGAGTGTTTTAGTTTAGTATTTAGCTTTGTTAAGCTTTTGAAAGTGGTTCAAATTATAGTATACATATTTAACATTACAACTACTGGAAAATCTGCTGCGGATAGGTGGGGATGCGGTTTTTGTGATTTTATTTCTAATACGTTGTAAAGGAAAATCTAAAAATTGATGTACCGGCTTATATGTAATTTGGTGCAATTTCTTGATACCGTGATAGTAGAGGTAATTTAGAACATATTTAACCATATTTAGCTATATACAAATGGTTACGGTTATCGAGATATTGACAACTTTATGTTCAATGCATCTTGTATGTTGTAAATGCCGTTATGTCCGTATATTTTTACTTTATCATACGTAGTATGTAAAGTATTGTAATCGTGCCAAAAAAAAAAAATCTGATGTGGCCAGGCACATGACTTTATCATACAATATATAAAATTAATAGTTTAGCTGCATGAGAATCTATTCTATTGAGATAAATCGTAGGTATTGTCAAAGCATCAGCATTTGACACTACCTACACTACGTCATTAGAATAATAGTTATTTATGTCACAAATGCCGAAAGTACGGAATAGCGCGACGAGCGGTGATGCGGCGCGTCACCGAAGGTGGAGTGTCGCCGTCGCATACGAGCGAGTCGCGCTATCTAGTTTTTGGCAGGAGCGACATCAACGTTTATTGTGTTGCTTTTTAAGAAATACGTATTTAAAAAAAAATAAGTTAGTAAGAGATTTCTGTATAGTAAATGCTAGGTTGCTACCACTTTGACGAAACGTCAAGTTTAAAGAAAAAGTTTACAGAAATAACTCACTTACAATTAATGAAAAGAAGTCGGAGTACATGATATTTAATAACACCAGGATGCACCTTAACATTGATGTTACTGTCAACAATATAAAACTGAAACAAGTACACAAAGTTAAATACTTAGGACTCTACATTCAAGATGACCTGAAATGGGATGCACATGTGAACAAACTAGCTCAAGAAAATGCAGTAACAATCGCAAAAATATGGAAAATTCGCCACATAGTACCACCAACCCTACGAAAACCCATTTACCATTCACTGTTCACGTCAAGAAACACTTACTTAATACATGTGTGGGGTAATACAACGAAAAAAAATATGAAGAAAATACAAACTCAGCAAAATAAAGTCCTTAAAATCATGAACTTCGTAGACAGACTGACACCGACAGAAGAAGTTTACGAAACCACACAAGAACTAAACATGAACAAGTTAATTACTCTTAGCAACTTAACATTAATACATAAAATGAACAAGAAGAAAATTAAAACGAACATTAAATTGAGAGCAAACAACGTATACCACAATTACACTACAAGGGCATGCTCCCACATTCGAGCCCACATATTTAAGAAGAAGAAATTTACGCAAACATCACTAACGGACACGATTAAAATATACAAAAACTACCCGAATACGTTACAAACCTAGCGCCACAATCCTTCAAGAGAAAGGCCAAAAAAATGCTGGTGATGGGCGCAATATAGGAAAGCAAATTAACATAACCATGCACCCTCAACACCGCTAGCCCGAGGAAGGATATCCATCAAAGACGGCGGAGATCCAACCCCGAGGTGAAGACAGAGGGAAGAAGACACGTTTTGTAATTATTTATTTTTCTTTTAGAGAGATATGAAACAAAATGTAATTTGTTATTTACAAATAAACTTATATATATTCTTAAAAAAAGGTGCGTTCCGATTGGTAGGTAATGGTAGCTAATGGCGGTGGTAGAATACGAAATTATAGTATTTCTTACATACGTGATAATGACACATATTAGTTTGCATGTACATAAACATGAGTCACTAGCAATTTTCTATTGGAAATACTATAATGGCGTCTGCTACCACTGCCATTATCACTAAGGAAAACGCACCTTGAAAAGGTAATTCAAATTCTGACAGATTTATATTTGTTCATGACACATCCCTACCAACATTAATTAATTAATTAATTAATTAAAATAAAACTACACTCATCGCTATACTTTATTTATAATATTCTCAATTTATCGTTTTTAGAATTAGATATAAAGACGGGTTGATATTTCTTATCAACAAACAATCAAATTGGTGATCTTATTTTATTTGAAATTTGTATTTTATAATTTGCCTCACTAGAGCGGCAACGTTCCATAGTGGTTCTCCAACCTCTGATGTGATCAGCTGTTTTCGAACGTGACAACACAAAAAAATATTTGTCAAAATCCTGGCTACTATGTAGCTTCATATTAATGCAGATGCGACCAATCTCAATCAAATAGAATTTGCTCTTGCAGCTAAACTATGATTTTACCAAAAAATGTCATAAACATAAATTATTTAAAATTTCCTCTACTTTAATTTATTATTTAACTATTTTGACGAAATTACAGAAATGGCGGCTCATTTGCAAAATCCTTGAAAAAGGCTTAGAATAAACTACCAGTTCCTTTGGACCCTTGTGAACCAAAAGCTTTTCAGCTCTAAGTTAGGTCATGAAACTTCTAAATATTAACTTTCGTCCCGATACCTTCAGTAGTTTCTCCGGAATCGTCTCCACAAAAATCGTTTACACACGCACACACACACACACACACACACAGACACACACACAGACATTTTTTTGTACCTTGGTCAAAAATGTTCAGGGGACCCAAAAAGACCTATTTCCGCTAAAATCTCAATTTTTTTTTTCGGCACGATTACAATACTTTACATACTGCGTATGATAAAGTAAAAAATTTTGATTTTAGCGGAAATAGGTGTTTTTGGGTCCCCTGAACATTTTTGACCAAGGTCCAAAAAAATGTCTGTGTGTGTGCCTGTGTGTGTGTGTGTGTGTGTGTGTGTGTGTGTCTGTGTAAACGATTTTTGTGGAGACGATTCCGGAGAAACTACTGAAGGTATCGGAACGAAAGTTCATATTTAGAAGTTTCATGACCTAACTTAGAGCTGAAAAGCTTTTGGTTCACAAGGGTCCAAAGGAACTGGTAGTTTATTCTAAGCCTTTTTCAAGGATTTTGCAAATGAGCCGCGATTTCTGTAATTTCGTCAAAATAGTTAAATAATAAATTAAACTAGAGGAAATTTTGAATAATTTATGTTTATGACATTTTTTGGTAAAATTCATAGTTTAGCTGCAAGAGCAAATTCTATTTGATCGAGATCGGTCGCATCTGCATTAATAGGAAACTACATAGTAGCCAGGATTTTGACAAATATTTTTTGTCTTGTCACATTCGAAAACAGCTGATCTCATCAGAGATTATTTTTTTTTTAATTTACCCACAATTTTGTATATTGCAGGGCCGAGAACATTCGCTGTTATAAAATACTGTTTTATGCAGAACTTGAGTGTTTTAGTTTAGTGTTTAGCTTTGTTAAGCTTTCGAAAGTGGTTCAAATTATAGTATACATATTTGACATTACAACTACTGGAAAATCTGCTGCGGATAGGTGCGGATGCGCAGCCGATTTGTCAATTTTTGGTGTTCTGATTCAGATTCAATGAAACAGGGCCTAATAAGCGCTGCAATTCGTCATAAAACCAATGGTCCCAATGAATTACCCTGGGGCTCACTAGCTTTCCCTGATTTTTTCGTCCAAGTATTATTCATTAATATGCATGAATTAAGGAAGAGTGTCGCTTATCTAACACTTTTTTCAACGCTTCTTAACTTCCTAGCATTGCAGATGTCTTTAAATTCAAAATTGTCCATATTTTAAGTCCACCTAAAACTGGTGAAGTAAAAAAGAATGGATCCATCTTGGAAAGGCTCAATTCTCGCAAATACCAATTCAAGGCAACACTATCTATTTACTCTCATTCCGCTATACGCATTCTAATTAGAGAACAAATTGAAATTGCTCCTGGCAAAAGGAGGATCCACATACTGGTATATATCGAGGAAGTTCGGTAGCAAACCTAACCTCTGTTTTTGGCCGCAAACCCGGCATACGTTCGGCTCGAGAGTCTGAGGAAATTATGCGGGCGCTATTTGCACAGGCTGACGACGGTTTTGTTGTTTGAAATTAACAAAGAACCACGGTTACCTTTTAGGTGAAACGGAGTATTCATCAAGTTGTATTTTATTAGGGATCGGGGGGGGGGAGGGGATCAAAGTTGAAACTCAGCGGCGTTTCACCTCGCTTTGTTGAAGCGAGTTTGATACGGTTTCTAATCAGACAGGCCGGGCAACGTGTTTGTTTCAGAGGTTTCTTGACACGATGATAATTATTTCCACTGGCATGAAATGAGACAGGCTAAAACATAAATGGGTTTTTATAACGATTTATTAAAAGATTTGTTTGTTTAAAAATGAGGATTGATATTTGAAAGTTGCCAGTTACAGGTTATGGATTGCCTAGTGTCTTTGTTTTTATAAATTAAAATATTTGGAAAACAAACAAGAATTAATTCCATTCCTGGGTCCTCATACTTCGCGAGACGACAGACATTTTTTAACTGTTAAAATCCTGTAAGCCGTTATAGTGATATACAGCCCTATATGCAATAAATTAATTTATAAAATTTTATTCCATAGTCGTCGAAAAAGTAGATTTCCATTTGCAAGTAATGGCAATTACTCGCTGGGACGTTTTGCAAACTGGGTCCATGTCGACAGCCCCCCACCATCGAAATTTAAAAAATTCTTATGTCAAAGTTTTGTGCATGTTTTGTGCTGTTTTGTGCCGCAAACCAAAAGTTTTGTGTTTTTTTGTTGTAGTTTTGTGCTGTTTTGCACCGCAAACTAGAAGTTTTGTGCTCCATTCGCTTCCGAGGTACAAGCATTTTTCTGAAGGGGTCTGTGAACATGCCAGCCCCCCCACTTTCAAATTGCGATTTTTTTTCTAATGTCAAAGTTTTGTGCTAGTTTTGTGCCGCAAATTAGAAGTT
Organism: Melinopterus prodromus; assembly: GCA_964023965.1. Taxonomy (NCBI): domain Eukaryota; kingdom Metazoa; phylum Arthropoda; class Insecta; order Coleoptera; family Scarabaeidae; genus Melinopterus; species Melinopterus prodromus. The sequence continues at coordinate 102,977,953 of OZ030390.1, forward strand.
TTGTGCTTTTTTAGGTTACGAGTTATAAGCATTTTTCTGAAGGGGAGCTGTGGACGTGACTGACCTAACTTCCAAATTCAAAATAAAATTAAACTTCTTTCGATGCCAAAGTATTGTGCTAGCAAAAGGAACACCCTGTGCTCTTTTCGTTTTGAAGTTATAAGCATTTTTCTACTTGGGAGCTATCCGTCTCTCTCTTTCGTCCGGGGCCGGGTTTCTCGCAGGCAACGCAGTTGATAATGCACACGTACGAGTTTAACGGCACTATTTAGCCACAAAAATAACTTAAAAACTATTCAATAATTTTTTTGTCGGGTTTCATTGTTTGTTCTTTGTACTTGAATAATGGACACAATAGATGGAATTCCGATTAAATATTGTTAAATAGCTTTTTAGTTATAACGTCACAAAGATTTAATATTATGCATTCTTTTTCTTCTTTTTTAAGAACAAAGAATGAAAGCCCGATGAAAAATTATTAAATTATAAATAGTTTTTTAATTTATATCGCCACAAACAGTGCTTAAAACAGTGCTTAAGTATGCATTTCAACTGACAGATAGCTCCCAAGTAGGAAAATGCTTATAACTCAAAAACGAAAAGAGCACAAATCTTCTGGTTTGCGGCACAAAATAGCACAAAACTAGCACAACACAATACTTTAGCATCGAAAGAAGTTTGATTTTATTTGGAATTTAGAAGTTAGATCAGGTATGTCCAGTGTCCACAGCCCCCTTCAGAAAAATGCTTATAACTCGGAAACGAAACAAGCACAAAACTCCTAGTTTGTGGCACAAAACAGCACAAAACTAGCACAAAACTTTGGCATTGGAAAAAAATCGAAATTCGAAATTGGGAGGGCTGGCATGTCCACAGCCCCCCTTCGGAAAAATGCTTATAGCTCTGAAACGAAAGGAGCACAAACCTTTTGGTTTGCGGCACAAAACAGCTCAAAACAAGCACAACACTTTAACATGAGAAAATTTTGAAATGTCGAATGTTGGGAGGCTGAGGACATCGACCGTTGCAAACTTCGTTCACGTGAGTAATTAGTTGCATTACTTGTTTATAGAGTAGTAATATTTCATGCAAATCCGAGAATTGTACACTTTTCGTCGCAGTATTGGATCCGCCATTTTGAATTGTGAAAAGATTCGAATCGAGAAATTCCAAAACCAAGCATGATTCTTCCGTTTCAAAAGTGTAAGAAAATCACCATTTTGTTTTGTTTGCAAGTGCTATTTTCATTTAAAAACCTATGTGAAAACTGTGGGAGACTTTTTGATTTTATAGACAAACGCGGAGTCAAAACTGGTTGAAAGAAAGTTGTGTCACACTAAGAGAATCTTAACTTTGAACTTTAAAATATTGAATTCAAAGCTGTGAAGATAAAACCAGTGAGTCCAAAAGTAACTAAACCATTGATAAACAAAACCAAGCAGTTCACATACTACACGTAAATTGTAAAGAGATATTTTAGATTTCCAGAAGTGATATCACAGATACCACAAAGGCAATAACACGTCCAAAACTATACAAACTCAGGACCAGAACGAGTGTTCCCTACATCACAGCTAAACCATAAAATATTCAACAAATAGAAAACTAATAAAGGTGAAATTGAAGCTGGAAAACTACAGCCGAAACTCTGTTAATTGTGGAACGTGTCCGCATCTAATTCAATAAATTTTCAAACTTCCTAACTCGATAATGCACAAATTCCACGACCGAACTAAAACGAGAAAGTTTCGCTGGAAAATTTGTACCGAAGAACCGCCTCTCGAATAGAGCTACAAGTTACGGTCCCTTAAATGTACGTACGAGGGGTTACTACTAGGGTCAGATAGAGACTAAAATGTGTATTGTCAGAAAATTCCTGCGAAACCGTGGCCGTGTCATGAATTCATAACGAATCAATTTGCGCGGAGGAGAACCGACGCCGACGTCGGTCGACGACGGCGAAGCGCCGAGTACGCCGACGACGGCGGTACCTACGACTTTTAAAAGCAAAACTTACGGGCCCGCTTAATGAAAATGCTAAATACTTTAAGAGCCGTCCGTTGCCATCGTTTATTCAAGTTTCTATTGGGATAAAGTGTTATTAAAACGCGAACCCGACCAACTTCTCCTCTTCTCCGTTTTCGTTTGCCTCCTGTCTCTGCCTTCTTCCATCTTGAATTCATGGACGCCGTTACGTACAGGGTAAAAGGGGGTGTATGCCAACCTCTGGCCATTTAGAAAATACCTGATAGTGACTTTTTATAACTATTTGCATTGGTTATTGTAACTGATGTCAGTTTTATTAGAGACAGCAAGCATTAATAATATTCGTAAAGGATGATTATAATATAGGTACAGTGTGTCAGAAAATTCAAGCAGACTGGGTCTGTTGAAAATCTCTTTAAGAAACACCACTAAAAATATGGTGCCGAAAATAAGGAAGCAAGTTTAAGCAGTTTTTCGAGCGGTAATCGAGCATAGAACGACTTCGGCTTGACAAATTGCTTCTCACACCCAATGCAGTAAATCAACATCACATAACATACAAAAACTGAACAAATATCACCTTTATAAACCAAAATAACTACTAAACTAAAGGCTACCATTATTATTATCGATAAACTTTACTTAAAGATGTTGTTTAGAAGTAAAATTTAATAATTTCTAATCTAATTACGCTGTTTAGAACTGAAGATAGAAATCTACATTTAAATTTTATCAAACGAAAAATGGACCCAGATATTTCATTGTTCATAATACCGCTCAGTGGTTTTAAAATGGTACTAATGTCGTTATTCTACCGTAAAATTCGGGTTTTCTTGTGTCCTCTAACAGCTATTTTGTGAAAAAAACAGCTATTTGACGCAAATGTCTATCCACAGAATACTAACAAAAAGAATCTATCTTCTTCTATTTCCCCCTCAAACCAGATGGCGAAGTCATACCTAAGGCATCAGGTCTGATGTCATAGGAATAGTACTGATGCCATAGTGTCTTTCCTTTAGTGTCCTTCGTATGTTTTCTAAAGATGATGTTTTCGGCAATATGTTTTTGTGGTGTTTCTTAAAGAAATTTTCAATAGACCTAGTCTATTCGAATTTTCTGATTATCCTAGTAATGGATGAATGGGCAATTTGGTTGTCCGGGTGTTTCCATTGAAAATATCAACACCAGATAATCGCTTTTCTGTAAATGGATAACTATTATTATAAACATATCCAAAGTCATTAATATTAATTGAATTAAAAGTAAGTCACGCTCATGTATTAGTTATTGTATGATCTGTTATTATCTACAGGGTGAAATATCAACTTTGCATCAAGAAAATGAGTAATTGTGCGCTAGTTCTAAATAAACATTAGTTATCATATCAAAATAATCAAAAATGTAAGAAAAGTAATCAAATTTATTTTTTTTTATTTAAATTTCCAAAAAATAGATTAAAACGAAAATGTTAGTATCACTTGCTTTGACTAATATTAATCATAAAAGTAAAAAAATAAACAAAAAGTCAAAAGAGAAAAATTCAAGATAGGTGGGAACATTTCCAAATAAAGTTTATCAATAATAATGAAAATATAGGTACTCTTATCACAAATTCATATATTCTCAATTGCTTGGTATATGGTACCGAAATTTTCATATTTGACTACTGCCGTATTGGTTTCACACAAGCCGCCAAGTTTTATAAAAAATAAAATTTTCTGTAAAATGGATAATAAAGTTTTTTTTCCGTATGATGCGGATTTTCCTGGACACACTGTATATTATAGAGTTAAAAATCTAAATCTAACATAGAGTTTTTCATTTTCAATTTAAAATGAAAAAGTGAATTTTAAGAAACAAAGAGTTTAAATTTAAAGAAAGGTGCTTTCTCGAAGGTTTAATATATTTTAACAATACTTATAAGAATATACTTAAAAAACTTCACAGATCACAGATCGTTACCTTTACGATACGTCCAGCGGCATACATCCTATATACATATTAGATAGACTATTCCGAATAAAACAGTTCTATGAATACTCGAAATAAAAGAAGTAAAATCCGGGGTACCCCAGGGTTGAGTATTGGGACCAATTCTCTGTCTGCTATATACAAGTGACATACCACAGCTGGAAAATGTATCAGAAGCCATCACGTCAATGCTGAGGCCCTGCAGCTACTGGTCAACCAGAATCCAGTGAGAAGACGAAATAGAACTAGGGAACCAGTGAAAGTGCTTCTTCTTTAGGATGAAGTAAATATAGGACATCAGTGGATAGGTACTCCAAAACTGCTCTTTTAAAAGACGTTGTGTTGCGTTAATGTCATCGCCAAGCGTAAAATGCTGTTGATATAAACATAAGAAATAGCTTCAACATAAATGAGTTCACCATTTGATCTATTGCAATGCCATAAAAGGCGCCGTAGAGATGGTAAAGTGGAGGAAGTGACCGAAAGCGACATTCAGTGTATTTCCATTACAGTTGTTCATTAGCACGTCCGTCGCGCCAGTCAGTGCGGCTAATTAGATAAAAAAACATGCAGCGAAAACATGCATATCCTCTTTTTCAGAGGCACGTCGGCCTCTGAACGTCATTCGCATGTTCCGACGCATTTAGTAGCGTACGGTTTTTACCATTCCATTTCCCGTCATAAACTGGAAAAACGATCAATCAATAAGTCAAACAGGGTCGTCCGTTCGTCGACAGCAAAAGTGAAATGATGACAGTTCATAGAGTACAGTATTAGAGTAACAAATTTCGGCGAAAAATCATGCTATTACAAGGTCAATTACAGGCAATCAAAAAGATTGCAGTTTTTTAAAGAAATTGTCAAGGTTTACAAGAATATAGGTACTAAAAAATATCGTAGCTGTTCATAATTTTGGTTACAGTTTCAATCCCGAGATCCCGGGATTCATGAAAAAAAAACAAAAATTGGCGAATCAAAACGCCTGGGATGTCAAAAGTTACCAAATCGAGTCAGTAAGAAACGCAGTAAGAAACGCCTAAAATATACGTACTTGATTTGACAATATTTTTTACCCTGAAACTTGATCGACGTTTTCAAATTTTACCTTACAAGTAGAAAACCTAAATTATCGGTTTAAAACTTGTCAAACTGTGCGTATTGACATCAATAATAAACAAAATTTTAACTCCATTAAGATAATAACTTGCTCTTCCATCTTCAATGATCTCAACGTTCTTGTACAATGTTTCAAGAATAGTAACGACAAAAGAAATTATTTGATCGAGCCAAATTTTCCATTTTTTATATTAAGGCCAATAAATAATTTGATGATTTTTTTGTTTTCTTCTTTATGATAAAATTGGATAACTTTAGAATTCATACGTTATGGATGTTTATTATTCAAATCGACTATCTGTTTGCATTTTCAATAAATGATTATTGTTTACAAAATATAATGATTTGTATACCCAGTTCTAAATGCGTCTTCAAGTAAACCGTTATTTATTGTTGAAAATTGATGAAATATTCAGTGAAACTTCTTAGAATATTAAATATTCAATTTCTTGTCATGAACAAAATGAATATTACTTGTACGTCTTTCGGTTATGTCAAATATAGTTCACATAGCCCAACCCATATTATAAAATACATTTCTTACGGTGCACTTTTTGACACAACTTTTCCACTAAAAAAGCAAAAAAAGCGATAATTGTGCCATGAAAAAATGGCAAAAACGACCATATTACCGCTGTCACAGCTCAATACAAACTCGAGATGTTTTACCCGAGACGCAATCGATGGCGTACATGCACTTCATGATGGAACAACATCGTACCTAAATATTTACCTAAGTCTGAGGTAAATTTCTTAAACTGGAAGAAACTTGAAAATAGGAACAAGAAATAACATCGTTCGTTCGATTGGAGTGAACCATCGAAAGATTAATAACAACGATTAATAACAAATCATTTTTGGTACAATTTTGGTTTCATTTTGCATTTAAATATATCTTTATTTTCTACTTCATTTCAATATTTTTCTCGCTGTATTTTATACCTATTTACAACTTTTATATTCTGTAGTATATCATAGAATACAGGCAAAGCAATCCGCTAGTAATTTTTACGTTTATGTTTTTGTTTTAAAATGATGTTTGCATCTTGTTAAGAAGTTAACGGCCAACTTCCATTTTTAGATACTCTGGTAGTCAGGAATAGCAAAAATATAATAGAAATTGACGTGTATCGGAAAGATACTAACACAATCAGGTTTATCCCTAATGATTCGCAGCATCCTTTTCAACAAAAATTGTCTTTTATTAGTTGTTTAGTAAATAGGTTATTGAAATTTCCATTGTCCGCAGATAGATATCAGCAAGAATTATTGTTTATTAAGAATGTTGTCATACATAATGGATACCCTGAGAAAATAGTTGATAGAATGATTAAGAAGCAGAATCAAAAAATGTATGTAAATCAAATATCTACTTTAAATACTTTGTCTGTAGAAAAGAAGAAATATGTTAAAATACCGTTCGATTGTGCATATACAAGGGGTTTGAGAAGTATTTTTACATCACAAAATCTCTGTATAGCATATTCGACTCATAATAGCATAAAAAACCTTCTTGGAAACCCAAAGGATAAGGTAGATGTACTTGATCAATCTGGTATATATTGTATGAAATGTCATGACTGTGAAAAAGAATACGTAGGCCAGATTAGAAGAACAATTTTAACTAGGTTCAAAGAACATGTAGCTCATTTTAAATATAAACGTTTTGAAAAATCTAGTGTGGCTCAACATATTTTAGACACAGGTCATAAAGTAGTTGTAGATGACTTAAAACTTGTAAAAGCTGTGTCAAATAATAGGGAACTAAACAGCTTGGAAAGTATCTTTATTCACTTGAATAGAGATAAATTAATATATTCAGACAGGGGTCCTATACCTAGTTCGCCATTGTTTGACCTGCTTTAATTAAAACTTGTTTTTTACGCTTCAATGATCAAAATTCACTGAGGTGTGAACAACAAATGGGTATATGTAGGGTAATTTTTAACATGGACGTCACTTCCACTAGTGATTTGCTTGGACAATATCCAGTAAAGATACTATGAAGTGCTAATCTCTCTTTTTTTCTCTTTTTAGGTTCTACTGAAGATGGCAACATAGTTGCTGAAATACGTATTTAGGTTCTAAAATACTTGGTGTGGTTAGGGGTTTATAATTTTATTATTAAGTTCGCCACAGTCTCCAAAATATTGTCAACCAACCAGTAGGATAAAATAGCTAATGCGAAATATCAAAACATAAACACGTCGACTTTTTATAATCTCTTCAAAATTTATATCTGCTGGGAATAACTTGCAAATTATTATACTTTCCCAGCAGAGGCTTGTTCTAGTTTGCTCATACAAATAACTAAAAACTGGCCGTACAACGTCAATTTATTGTCCCGTATCTATGTGGGAATCACGTTACTGAAGCAAAATGTTCCTGCTTTAATTACACTCTTAATAAATATTAATTTAATGTGCATCTAAATGGAAACGCGGCACGCACTATACGAAACACCAAAATTTTTACCATCCGTATTCAGCAAAACCTACGAGCAAGTATAAGTTATTCCGCAGCCAATTAAGCCTACCTGGAAATAGACGAAGAAAGACCAGTCTTGCTAGCTACTGAACCTGGGATGTGAATCCGATTTGTACTAATTCCAGATCGAGCCATGGGCGTAGAATACAAATTTTCCAGGGGGGAAATAATGTAGATTTATAATGTGTAGAAATTAATTACAGGGCGGTTTAAATTTAAAATTGTGTATAATATTGATATTTATACACCACAAAAATTAACTATTTTAACAAAATATATTTCTCCTCCACTGTTTTAATGAAAAAAAAAAATTGGGAAATAATAAGAATGATAATAATAATAATAATAATGCCTTTATTAATTACTAACATACAATACACAAAAAATACATTATACCATTATATCATTATACCAAGTACGATATTCGTGCAGTGGTTAAAATTTCTTTGGACAAACAAGGCTTACTTTTAAAGATCCAGGAATACAAGACGTGATTTTGCTGAACAATTTGTGAAAACAAACAATATTTCTTCTCCGAATTGCCGATCAATATAAAGAAATTTCGATGTTTCGTTGAGAAAAAGCAAATATTCAAATATGAAAAATTGTCTCGCCAAACTCTACGGGGTTTCCGGCAGCATAAAAAGTACTACTAAAGAAGAAAAACCTTTATAATTACCACGAGACCTATGTACCTGAATATCCGGAATCGAAAAAAGTAATAGTTCCCGAAAACCTTTCGAAGAATAAATACTTAATCACTCTCCTGAAAATCCTGAAAATGAAGGTTTGCCTGAAAATCCAGTAACTCCAAAGTACTCGCTACAAATTTAATGGAATTGTGAGCAACTAGAAGACCCACTGAAGAAGAAAGGAAAGAGAAAAGAGGAAAGAAGTTTGAAGCCTGAAAGCAGAAGACTATTATAGAAATAAACACGCACGAAATAAACGTTACTGGACCATGAGGAATGAAACCACAAAGTCGATATAATAGTTCAGGAAAACTCGACAAACTAATATTGCTAAAGCAAATTTTCGGGGCAAAAGAGATAAAGCCTTTTGTGGGAATTGTCGACTATTTTAAAACCTGACAGTAAAGTGACTGTAGATCCTATTTCTGATGATATTTCAGATGATCATCTACAAGCACCATTTTCAGAAAATAAAAAACATTGCTGAAACTTTTGTTCTTTCATATAATACAAATGATGCGATTATTTTTTTATATAAAAACTGTAATGATTTGCTCATTTGTAGACGTTTTGAATATCGTAAACTGGGGTGACAAAAATTATTTTTAATAGAGACATGTAGTCAAATATATGTACCTACATTAGGGATTCTAATCCCGGGATTACGGGATCCCGGGACCCCGACAAATAATTTTTTTTGGGATCCCAGGATTATAAATCTCAATCCAGGGATCCAAAATGCGTTAAATTTAAATTATTTTCTTACTTATTTGTTAATGGGCGAAATGTGGGCACATATCTACAATAAATCACATTAGCTGCTATTTTTTAAGTATGAACTTCAGCCTATAATAGCACCTTTTCTGATTAAATTCAGTATCAAGCATAAAATGTTCCTTTTAGTTACTATAACCTCAACAACAAATATACCAGTATTTAAAACAGAAAAAACACGGATTTCGTTACCTGTAAATTGGTAATAAAATACTGCGAAAAAGTTTTTTCCGGTTTAAGCATTGTACTTTAAAGTGAAAAACGAATAATTTAGGTAGGTACCTATGAACAATCTCAAGTATGTGAGCTCTGACTGCGGTAATATGGGCATTTTTGACATTTCTTCACCGCAGAATTAATTATCGTTTTTTTCGCTTTTTTGGCGAAGTTTTGTCATAAAGTGCACTTAGATAAAAAAATCTATTTTTATAATGTGAATTGGGCTATTTGAACATTAGTTGAGAAAACCGAAAGAACTAATATTAATATTTTTCAGGACCAGAATATTTTTGAATATTTAATATTCTAACTAGCACTGAATAACAATAAATAACGTCTTCACTTGAAAACGCGTTTAGAACTGGATTTTAAAATCATTGTAGTTATTTTTTTGTAAACAATAATCGTTTTATTTAAAATTCAAATAGTTAGTCCATTCATTCCGTGTAAATTCTAAATAAATAAAAAAATAAATTTTATCTTAAAGAAAAAACTAAAATGTTCAAGATGTTTTATTGCTATCATTAAGAAAATTTTAAAATTTGACTATTCTAGAAACATTTTACAAAAATGAAAAAGTTTAAATTTAGTTTATTATTGATGTCACTACGCACAGTTTCACGCATTTTGACCCTAAATGGTACCTTTTAAACCGTCCATTTTGGGTTTCTACTTGTAAGATAAAATTTGAAAACATGGATGAAGTTTCGGGGGACAAGATATTGTACAATAAAGTATATTTCAGACGTTTCTTGCTTATCGCGTTTTGGCCCGGCAATTTTGACTTTTTTTATGAATCCCGGAATTCCGGATTGCTTCCCTAACCTACATATATTCCAGTACATGTCTCTATTATAATTAATGTTTGGCCTTTTTGGTCTAAGAAAAAGTAAACAAATCTATGGTTACTGATTTGAACTAAAATCTGAAGATGTTATAATAGCTTATTAACAAATCACTTTAGGAGATTACGTTTATACAGTCTGTCCCAAATAAATTATTTTGTTATTGCAGTCGACATATTCATAGTATCAAAAAAAGTAATATCTCAGCGTCATATAACCCGAACGGACATCTTAATATTTGATTAAAGTCCATTATATTTTCAGAACTACTACATTTAGTGTAGTTGACTTATACTAACATCTTTTAGTTCCTAATCACTCGAAAGATCTAAATGCAATCACTACGCATTAGCGCTAAGTAACTACTATAGATAGATGGCCCCCAAAACTGTTACATATCCAATTATGGTGTCCGATAAGTTGCATTCGTTACAGTAGGAAAAAAATCGCTGATTTGATCTTGTCGGGTCCTTTTAGTTGAGTTTATCAGATCACGTGTACCGGTATTAGGTCTGAGTGGAAATTAGTCCGCCAGTAATTAGAAAATGAAGTTATCAGCCTGAAAAAAAAAATAATAGGGTTGACCGAAAAGGCAATTTAAACGAATTTTGAAAAGCGTCGACAGAGCACGGCGCGAACCGAGCCGCCAGTTCTAGAACCGTATCATAGGATTACATTAATTTACTGCCGTGATTGAGATGTTTATCTAGTTTAGAATCGAGTATACTCGCTCTTCTAATGAGAATACGTTTCGCCTGTTTTGGAGATTAATTTTTTTTCAGAGTGTGAACCGTAGTAAAGTTACACGAAATGGTAGCTTAAAGGAAATCGATTTTATTTATAATTTTTTTACAAGTACGTACCCTATAATTACGTGTTTTAATTTAAATTATAGCTTTGCGTTTGTGTTAGATGTACATAGGTAGTTATTATGATTGTTTTAGGTTTGTGTAGATGATTAGCCCGTGTAGTATTATTTGTTTTATTTCAATAGAATTCTAGAGTGCCGCGTCATACCAAGAAAGGCGTGTTATTAAAATTATTATATGCGTAGAATGCGCTTTATATACGTTATTGAACCGACCACCGTCATTATAATGAAGGTTGCAATCAAGCTAATTACAGCAAAATATGTTAAGCACATGCCATACAAAATGACGATTATAAGTAAGTACGCTTTCGCATCTTAAGACGCATTTACACCACAACACCAACCGGGATGATGTAGCATTCAACTTGTATTTCGGACTTAGAAAAACTAACTAAACTGTTCCTCAGGGCAGCATCTTGGGGCCAATCTTTTGATTGTTGTACATACTATGTATATTGATATTGAGTGATCAGTCTTTTTGAATCTTTTTACAGTTTAGTTATTGTCTAATCTATGGTATGAAATGCTCTTGACTCATATGTAATGTTATCAACATATAGGGGGGCATGTTTTGCGTGTTGTTGTTTTGCTTAAACAGAAATGGGAATGATTAAAAAGTTTCGTAAGACACAATAGTCTTTCTTTCTTCCTTTCTTTCTTTCTTTCTTTCTTTCTTTCTTTCTTTCTTTCTTTCTTTCTTTCTTTCTTTCTTTCTTTCTTTCTTTCTTTCTTTCTTTCTTTCTTTCTTTTGTTCTTTCGTTCTTTCTTTCTTTCTTTCTTTCTTTCGTTCTTTCTTTCTTGCTTTCTTTCTTTCTTTCTTTCTATTTTTTTTATTTCCTTATGTCTATGCGTAGAATAAAAACAAATATTTTATTATGTTCTTCTTATCATATCCACACGGATGTCACTATTCCAGTAGCAACGAATATTTCAGTAAGACATGAAAATTAAAATTCTTATATATTGTTTAAATTCTGCCGATGTAAAATGTAAAGCTTTAAAAACACCCGTTGCTATACATATAAATTTGATTCAATATTATTTTTATCTGAAAAGAGTGTCAGTAAATAAATATTTTAAACATTCATTGAGCGTGGACAAATTATAGAGTTATCCATGTATTATAAAGTTATCAATTTCTGTAAAATAATTTTGTAAATTATTTTCTTCTTCACCTTATTGCGTTGACATTTTCTTTGGTCTTTCGGTTGGCACTAGTAGAAACTACATTATCATAATCATCCTCACTATCAGTATTTGCATCTTCTGGATTAGGTCAAATGGTTCCATGATAAATAATTAGTAGATAAAAGAAAAGCATTTTGAAACTTTGCAGGTTTATTTAATTGCTATAAACATGTTTTAGCTTACGCCATCATTAGTGTAAGTAAACTAAAAGGCAAAAGAAAAACAAAGACAACAAATGTCATAAGTAACAAATTTTTAAGTCAAAATTCCAGTATGAAAACTTCCTTAAATATATCTTACTTGTGACATTGGTTCTCATTGTTTTCTGGTGATTTTTAGTTTGTTTACACTGATGATGGCGTAAGACGAAACATGTTTGTAGCAATTAAATAAACCTGCAAAGTTTCAAGAAGCTTTACATTTCATCTACTAAGCTATTGGTGCCATGATCACCAAGATTACTAAATTCACTCAAATCATGGCCAAATATTCTGGTTGTTTTTCACTTAAGAATTTTATAGATACCACATTTTAGCCTTAAGAGCTAAAAAGTTAAAAGGTTAAAGTTAATAGATAAAACTGTATGTAAGTATAGAAAATACTATTGTTGTCTTTCGTAGCAGATATTTACACATGTAGCTACTTTACAAAAAAGAAGAAAAGAAATTACTGAGCACATAATGTTGAGAAACTGCATCAAACCAACTTCATACTACCAGATCTTTATATCACAACTTTACCTATTGCAAATGTCAAATAAAACAAACCCTGTACTGAACACATAATGTAGTAGAACTACAACAAATATATTTCGTAATACATCTTTATATCACAACTTTATCTTTTATGAAATGTCAAACACATAAAACCAATTCTGCACTGAAGACATAAACTGTAGAACTACAACTACAACATATTTTGTACCACAACATCTTTGTATCACAACTTTACCAATTACAAATGATAACTAAACCAAATTCTGTACTAAACGCATAATGTTGTAGAACTACAACAAACAAATTTCGTAACACATCTTTATATCACAACTTTGCCTTTCATCATATGTCACATACTAAAAACAAATTTTGTAGGTACTGAACGCATAATGTTGTCGAACTACAACAAACAAATTTCTTATTGTTGAAAAATGGAACAAATATTTGTCTGCCAACAATCAATTTAGATTCTAGAAATACAAACGCAGTTGGAATGAAAAAAAAAATCAAGAAATTATATTATTACAGTTTTGTTTTGTGGGAAATTTTACTGACAAAAGTTTAGTATTGCCCAAAATTCTGGTTGGATGAAACTATTTTTTTTTTAAATCCTAAAGAGAACAAATCCGTTGATCGTATTTAAATGGATTGTTGACATTAGAGTGGCAATTTCTTTAACTGAAATGTGAACTATGAAAAATATTTTAAAACTGATGTATTGAAATCAAAATCATTGCGCAAAATAATGGACCTCACATGTAGGTACATAAGTGTCCATTAGGCAAACCTAACGAAACTAATTACTTTTCCAAATTATCATAAAAACCCCAAATTAGACCATCGATACCCACACGATCTCATATCAATTAAAAAACTCACCTCTATTCCTAATTACTCCCGACATTTCACCTGATTTACACAATTCTCCAATAAATCTACAAAACCCGATACTTCCCTTTTAATATTATCACAAACGTACATTCGAATTGAAGCAACCGGAGACCCGTTATCAAATTTATTGCAACCCATAATAACATAGTATAGCATAGTTCGTTCCCATATCTATAAATACCTGCACAGGTGTCGTATTACTTTTCAAATAGTCGGATCGAACCGTGAACGGGTTCTGAAAACGGGGAATAAACGCCGTTAAAAACGCTTTTAAAATAACAGCTTTGATAAAATATCTTGCGTGCTGAAGAGCTATTAACGTAGTAAGCAATACCGCCGATTGAGATTGAAGTGAATAAAACGCTTTCGTAGGCACATAAACATGCCCCTTTCTTCGGCGGCCTCGTTCAATATTTGGTTTTTTAAAATTAGGTATTCGAATGGGGAACGAACGGAGCGAAGGCAATGGAAAAACGTTTTGTTGTCTTCGATAATATAATTTCAACGCTAATCGAATCAACACCTTGGTGTTACACCGGTATATATTTAACGCCTCGATGTTTTCTATAATAGCCGATAATGGTCGAGCGGTATTACGTGTAATTAGAGATATAACCGATATCTAACCATAGGGATGGCGCATTAGGATATGGAAAGCAGGATGCTCTGATGTCACTTCATTAATGCCCGTTTTTCAAGTGTTTATTCTTGTACGCATTTGCAGTTTCTTCAAGGATGTAGTCCAGTCTTTTTTTTGTCACTGTAGTTTTTATTTCTGATTGATTTAGATTACAGTTTGTGCTTTTTTTGTTATTATACTTACTGAAACGTATTAAGAAATCTCGGATGAACCCGAAAACAATTCCTTCGAAGTAGAAAAGTGCGGTGTCCCAATCCCAAAATGTTAAGTTTTGGGATATAGTTGAAACTTTGGAGAATTATTGTACTTTATAACAGTAACAAATACCTAAAATATTATAATATAAAATATTTATTAGCTCATGAAAAAAAATATTGAGGCAATTACTAGGGGCTGAAGTTTGGACGTTTTGAGTGACACGGTCATTTTTAGATTAGTGTTACTCCAATAAAACTTTATAGATTTTATTTCTATCTACTGCATTTTAAAGCATTTTTCATGTACCTTTTAATGCTTACAAAGAAAAATTCAAAAAACAAAAATCTAACCCGCCCTAAATCTTCGAATATTAATAACTAAGTAAACGCAGCACCCGCGCTGAAAACGCCATCGTCAATAATTGCTTCTAGAACGCCGACTCCCGACCTATGATTCCCGTCAACGCAAGCTGTTTTTAGAAGAAACATATTCGATGCAAAATCATTATCTCTATTATGATCAGATTCTTCGATTTCCGACTCATTGTCCCAAATGTCCATTTCAGAAGGAATGATATAATTAGACAGAGCTGTATCAAGAACAGAAGAATTTGACTCTGCATTCAAATTATCTGTCTTTAATGTATAAAGTTCTTTTCTACATTTAGAAGAAATTTTCGAAAACTTGTATATAGATGGAAACTGTTCTTGTAATTTAAGTGATATCCCACGTAAATCAAATGATGTGTGATCAAGTTTTCTAAAACTATTTATCCATTTATTCCAACAAATATGAAAATCGAATTCCCCTTTTACTTGCGCCATCCATTTCAGACAGAAAAAGTAACAAGAAGAATCAAAAACAACACAAATACGGTATAAAAAAAATTCAGAAAAATAAATTCGACTTGAAACTTTCAGAGTGAAGGTTTTTTGTGGTTTTCCTTTACTCCTCGGCGAATGCTGAAAGCCAAACAACTTAAGAGGCGGGCTATAATAATGATAATTCGGGCCTGCCGATGCCCCGTAGTGGCGAAAGCTGTTGAGGGATGTTAAGGCGTGGATTATTATTATTAAATATTACTGAAGTAGACAAATGGGTGACCTACGCGCCACGGCCTGGACGCTGGCGCTGGCGTATGAAGCGCGGGTGCTCCGTTTGCTTAGTTATTAATTTTCTCCCAAACCCACTTTTGTCTCACTTTCATCTTTACTAATTGTATAGGAAAAAGACTCAGCTTTCGAATGAACATTTTTTAAAAAATTAAAAGTACCCAAATGGGTCAAAAATGGAAATACAAAATTACTTGTTAAAAAAAGGTCTTACAGTTTTGTTTTTAATTTTTTTTTAAACATTAAAAAGTTAATGAAAAATGCTTTAAAATGCACTAAATAAAAAATAAAATATATAAAGATTTATTGGAGTTACACTAATCTAAAAATGACCGTGTCACTCAAAACGTCCATACTTCAACGCCTAGTAATTTTCCCATTTTTTTTTGTCAGCTGTTAATTTAGGTATTTGTTACTGTTATAAAGTACAATAATTCTCTAAAGTTTCAACTATATCCCAAAACTTTTCATTTTTGGATTGGGACACTTCAGAAAGAATATATATTCTACGTATTGTCGTGCGTATTTGACTTATTTTCAAAATGGTTGAACAAGGATAATTCCATGTCAAATCAACACAGTTTTATTTCTCATCACCTTGGATTTTGACGAAATTTTGTACAATTGTTGTCTGCATATACTTACTCTTCAGGTTCAAGGAATTATGGGTGTAGAAAATTTTCAAAATCGTTCGCGGTGTCTTTTTTTTCCAAAAGTTTGACAATGGAGCGGAAATGGGTTCATGTCTTAAAAGACACATTCACCAAAGTGAACGCAATGCACTTTTTTTGGTAGCTATATGAAGACAAGAATTGTATAAAATTTCATTAAAATCCAAGGTGTTGAGGAATAAACCTGTGTTGATTAGATATCGAATTTAGCACAAGTTATAACAAAATTAAAACAAAATTCCAGCAAGCTTTTATTGCGTTGAACCAAAATTAACAAATATCTATAATTAATTACAACGCCCATTTCAGCAAAATATTTGCTTTACTGTCCGTATGTATATTTTAACTCCACTTCATTTAACCACAAATGTAAATTACAACGTTTTTCAGCAGGAATATTTCATAATTTTAAATTATGTTATCGAGGACAACCTAAAACTTTATTATATATATATATATATATATATATATATATATATTTAATACTTTTATATTTAATTTATTTTTATTTAATGTATAGTATAATGAAGCCTAGGACATATATAGTCTACTCCATCTTTTGCCAAACCTTGCTACATATAGCGATTGAGATGTCAACATTATTTGACACTTGGAATCATCAACATCACCAATCTTGGAAAACTAAAAGATTACTAAAAGCTAGTGGTCTAGTGTTTTCATAACAACACCGACAGCAGTTTCATGATGAGTTTATAATGAACGCAAAGTAGAAAGATAATAATTTATTTTTCAGTGCAGAATCTCATATATTGTTTTATGATCTCATACATTTTTACTAGTAGTCTCATATATTTTGATGTGGAAAATCTGGCAACCCTAACCGGAAGTCACCATAACTAAACTCAGTTTCAGAATTTCATATTGAAACCTAGGTCGTACTCATCACTATTTCCGGTATATTCCGAAAATAAAAACTGTTAAAAACGTCAGCTGGATTTATATTGTGACAATTTTTAGGTAAAGCTAAAAAAATTACAAAATCACTTAATACAAGACTATCCAAATGACGAACAAGAACATACTCAGCGATATAAAAGATTCATTTCTTTAAATTTTGATCGATATGACCCAAATGACAAAAAAGCCTTAACGGGTAATATGTAGAATAAGTAATCAAGAATAATGGCTGACATCATCCACAGTTGATAAAAAATATTGCTCGCAAAAGACGATAGTAATTTTTATCCGATTGACATGAAATTTTGGCTGTACCTTCCTAGATTAATTATCTACAAACCTACACACCATTTTTGAGTTTGAAAGACAATTACGACTTTTATGGACAAATGAAGGTCGATGTGTTAGTGGGAAAATGGACATTTTTTTCAAATTGATCCCAAATTTGCAGAAATCAAGAATTCTGAATTATGATGTGCGCTTCTGTATCTATACCTACTCGTGTAGATCATGAAAAAAAAATCATTGTCCCAGATACGTGCATTTCCTAAAATAAAAAGTAATATAAAAATGTTTCTTTGCACCCCAAAGCGAGTATAATGAGTCGTCAAATTTTCACATTGATCGATTCATTAGTAAAGTCTCCAAAAATCTTCTCAGTTTTGGCTTCAGACTAGCTATTCCCCCTAATTACAATCTAGCAGAAGAGAAGAGTGCCACCAATGGCAAAAAGACGCTGATTTGCAGGAAATTACATTGATAGACAGTTGAGAAGGTATCGATGGATAACCACATAAGTTCAGAAGTGTTTGAAAAATGTATGGATTATGAAGACGACAAAGGCAGAGGGGGACAAGAAGCAACAACTTCTTCATGAATACTACTAAAGAATTGCCGACTATCAAATAAAGCACCTGTGGATGGTTAAAACTTACAGGCCAAAGATGGTTGTTGTTGTGATGGACTAGACTGATTTTGGGGCATATTTGAGGAATTGATTTGAAGATTTGATGAAAGCTGAGTAGAAAATATAGCTCAGACTTGGTAAAAAGTAACTAAGAATTATTGTAGTAAGTAAATGGTGACTGCATGAACAGCATCCCTAGTTTTAAGGCAAACAAGCAGTGTCTAATTTTGTTGCACTATTATATCTTAATTCATAAACTAAACGGTAGCATTTACGTGATTATTGACTCAATAGTCATGCCACAGTTAACAACCTAACCAAATTAAACGTCATTATTATTCTTGTCAATTTAAATCCCAGACCCAAATCCAATCCACTTTTAGCCCGATAATTTAAGATAGCAATCGCGTCGCTCCGCGCAAAAAGTGGGGAAGTGAGCAGGAGTGATCGGCATGTATATTAAAGCCCGAAACGGAACTAATTAAGTGGAGATAACTTCTCCAGCGCCCTACGCTGGCTGCGGCCGGTCGCCAGACATTTCGCATCGTAATTTTCGTTCGCCGAAGTATTTTATCCCTTATTTATTCATGGAGGGCGCCAGCGCTACGGGAATTTCAACTATTCGTCAAGAGATGCGTCGAATCTGCCCAAATCTCGGCGCTTTACAACAAACAGATTGAAAATAACTCGCCCGTGCCGCTGGTGGCAACAGCCGCGATACGGATTGTGCTTGAAGCGGACGCACGCCACGCTGACTCAACGCAACGGAACGCAACGCAACGACGAGGAAACGCAGAAAAGAAAATTGGTTGCCAAAACATAAAATGTAAAAATTCGTTTTGCGTTTTTTAATATTTTTATAACCGTATGTTTAATCAAAAGTAAGGTATATAAAATAGTCATTGATTTCAAGGTTTATTTTACCTTCCACATTAAGACAAAAGCATTCCTGAAATAATGTACATGATATGCCAAAACTATTCTTTTTAGAAAGTTAATGTAATTCTGAGTAAAACAATTCATATGAACGTAAATTCTTTTAACTCTTTAAAAAGTTACTGCTGTTTGAAATATTAACAATATAAAAAATAATCACATATCAAAGAAATGTGCAAACAAAGAAAAGCGCAATGAATACCCATAACAACAATAATAAGTACATTAATTTAAGTAAAACAATCAAAGAAATAAAAATAAATTGAATAAAGAAACGATTAAACTAACAAACATTCATGCCAACTTACTGGGGTTTTTAATTCCTGAAGAAGTTAAGCAGTTTGAAGTACAGTTTTGTTAATATATCAAACGATATTTAAAATTGAAAGGAATAAAGAAAACAAATGAGTTCATATGAAAGTTTTTCTGTTTAATATTCTGAAATTTTTTCTGTTTAATATTTGGAAAAATGTTTTGCGGGAAAAAGTGGGACACCTGTAGGTAAAAACCGCTGTCCAAATTCTAACGCAACGATTAAGGGCGAAATATGCAAGCAAGTATTGTAGAATATGTTTCAAAAGTATTGACAGCCATTATTTAGTTTATCATACGTAGTACGACAAAGTATTCGAAACTAGAAGTTTCATGACTAAACTGAAAAGCTGAAAAGCATTTTGTTCAAAAAGGTCCAAAGGAAGTGGATGTTTACTCTAAGCATTTTTAAAGTATTTTGCAAATGAGCCGCCATTTCTGTATTTTCGTGTAAACAATTAAATAATAGATTAAAGACATTTTGTATAATTTATGTCTATGCCATTTTATGGTAAAGCTAATAGTCCAGCTGCATGAGCAAATTCTATTTGATCGAGATCGGTTACGTATGCATTAAAACTAGCTAGCCAGGATTTGACAGACATCTTGATTCTACTGACAGTAATGTCAAGACATCAGTTTGCGTTGGGAAACACTGCTAAATAGTATAATAACGTTTGAGTTGTTGAAGTTTCTTTCTTGAACCAAAAGTTAGATATTATTAAATCACTGTTAGTAGAACGCTCAGAGAGGTAGACTACATTGTGTGTTTTCTAATACCTGAAAGTGATATACTGTCTTTTCAGCGTTCTACTAATATTCACTCGACCATTACAAAAAAAAAAAAAATCAAAAATAACTTAGAAATACAACAGTACGTAAATAAAAGCATAAAAAATGCCAATTGATACTTAAACTAATAAAAATAGTAATAATTAGTTGGTTTATCGATAATTAATTAATACATTGAAAGGCCGATATAAAAAATACGGAAAAAACGCTAAATATGAAACAAATCAAGCCTTCATTTCAATTTAAAATAATGCGACAGGCACAATTAAAAGAAACGATTAAACCAATTTGGTAAACTTTAAAGTTTCATAACTTTTGTTTTATCTGGCCAATGTTCATTATTTTTCGCAGCATTGTGAAAAATATAAATATTATTATGTCCCTTAATAAATACGTGTACCAAACGTTACAGCTGAATATACTGGGAGAATCAAAATGATGTATTTCAGTCTACGTTCGAGATACGCTGAGTCACTAAGGAAAATCTCAACGTTTTGTGATTTTATTTTTATATTGTTTTTATATTACAAAAATTCAGATAATGTATGAAACACATATGAAAATGAATCAATATGCTGAGAATTGCCACATCAATTATTTGCGATAAGGCCATGGAATAGGCGTATATCAAAAGTAGACCAAAAACATCATATCGGTAATAGGTATAGGTAAAAATTGTGTTCTTAAAAATTAGAATGGTATGTGGTAAGCCTGTTTAATTTTTAACAATGTCCGGAAAAAACAAATGACCAACGTTGGAAGATTATTGAACATCAAGAATTAGCAAAATAGGTATCAGTCGTTCCTTTGGTTGTGCCAATCACTCTGCATGGTGATTAAGTGTTTCATATGTGACAAATTTATTAAATTAGAGCCAAAACTTTTGAGACTTGAGTGCTTTGTAGGTTTTTATCATGCATTACTCAAAAAAGATTAAAAAACTCCTGATTTTGAATAGTCAAGATCAGGAACTACTAAAAACAGACTCGAAATGTGAAGGCCAGATTTTAAGAGAATTGATAACCTTTCTGAGTCTATATTAGTATCTATCCTATATTAAAACTATATTTTGCTATTATTTTGTGATAATAATAAAAATTTTCCTGTGATAATTTTTATTGTATCATCATCATGTTTTTAACATGAATAGAACATGAAATTTGAAACAGTGTGCTGGCTTTGTTAGCTACAACTACGGGTATTAATTATACAACAAATGAGGGTTTTATCATAAATAAAGTAAATGAAGTGCAATACTACTCTGTAAATATATTTTTTCTTTAGTAATATTTAACTATTGTGTGCAATGTGAAAAAGGACATTTTCGAAATGTGGTGAAGAAGAAGAACTTTGCAGATTTTCTTTGCGATATTACAAGATTATGATTATGTGATCAACAAAGACCGGACAAAATAGTGACCTGAAGGTCATGTAGTCGTTCCATAGGCGGAGCGCGCAAACCGGCATCTTACATTATTTTAAGCACCCATTACATCGAATTTATGAATTTATTCGAGACAGTTTTCCTAATATTAATTTGATGACCAATTTATTAAAAAAAATGCTAATGACAAATAATAATAGTATTTCAACAATGATTTGTCTGGAAACTTTATGACAGTAATAATTTTAATAATACTCCTAACAAACAAATATGGGACAAAGTTGTTTCAGAAAGGCATTTTTGTAGGTTAATGCATTTGAAATTAAATACTTTTTCCAGACAAGTTTTCTTTGTAAATTAAAAATGATATACTGGTCTTTGGCGATTCCTCCAACTTGGAGTTTATTTTCGATTGTCTTCCAGGACCTTGGTAACACTAATTGTCTTTAAGGTTGTCCTGGAGTCCATAAAGGCTCATTCTCGACATTAAATCTCATCCTCTACAACCCTCCAGGACCTGGACCAGGACCTGGTGCTACTGCTTATGTTAATAGTTCTGAAGATTTCTCGTGGTGGCTCCCATCTGACATAATCCTCCACGACTCGATACCAATTTTTACGTTTTCTCCTGGGAAGAGCTGACCATCTAGTAGAAATCGGTTTGACTAAACATACCCTCCGAAGCTCTGGACCTGGTGTCCACCATCGACGGTTCTCCAGGACCTGGTGCCAAGAATTAAAACATCAGCATTTATGGATTTTGACGCATGGCATACCCCGGAAACGATATTTTATTAGCTTTCCTCTTTTTCCCGTTGAGTGATTGGCACAGGATTTGATCCAAATATAGCCAGTGGGTTCTTGAAAGTATATTTAGCAAATCCCACCTCCGGAATAACTTAGCAACTATCAGAGCATTTTAAAAATACCACCGCGAAAGCTACCAGTACCTCTATCAGCTGTATTTGGAGTAGGTATATATTTAGCGGAGATGCTCACGTTCGTTCACCCGCGCACACCGGGAACTCCCGTGAATCTCACTCATTTGTTTTACTTTCTTACGGCGTAAACTTCAAACACCCTCTCCCCAGTTCGAATTTTTAAAAGTCTTTTAAATAAATACCTGCCCTCCATTTCCCCCTCCCGATTCCTTCGTCTCCTCAGGCCGTTTCTTTTTCTCTTAGAAGGCAGACGGCCGAAATGCTCTTTTCGCGTCTATTTAAAGAGACGAGACGCTCTCACTTCTTTTCACCGTTCATCCTGGTCCATGAAAAAGAAAGCTTATGACTTGCTGCTTGAATTGATGCGTATCTCCCCTCACCTCTCGCGTGTAAACTGATACCGCCAACTCTTTTATCTTTCGACTTTAAGTTAATTACATGGGAGAGAGAACGTTGAAGCAGAAGAAGAAGTGTTAAGCGTTTAATTGGGTTGCTAGAAGGAGGAAGTAAAGTCGGTAAAATGTGAGGAACGTCCTAGTAGATGACACTTCACCGATTTTATTAGGAAGCAACTATTGGGGAGCGAGTTTACGTATGTATTGGTCGTCGAGACGTCTGGCGTCTCTTCGGAGATGGGTGGGAGCTAACAACGGCCGGAAGCGACGATAAAATGTCTCCTGTCTAAATATAGATGGGAATAAATGGACAGTAACATATACTGCTGGTGCACGCCCGTAAGTGTAAGGAGGTATTAATAGAAGATGGATATTACTTCGAAGAGATCAATTAGTCAGAGGAAAAGTGTATGACGTGTGGATTTTTCTGCATGGAAACGTGTGTGTGTCCAAGGAGCAAAAGTTGAATTAGAATAAAAGAAAAATAAAAAGATGAGAATGGTCTATTAGGCTAAAAAGTATTTAGTTTTCTTTGCCCATTTGTGCCCATTTGTGCCCATACAGACAAACCTCAGATACTATAAAAGTCAAACGCACTTTTTTTCGGATAATAAAAGCTATACTAATAATTTAGTGAATTGAATTATGTACTGTCGTTTTTTTCGGCATTTGGCATTATATTATAACACGTGATATGCAAAGCAAATATACAATTAAAGTATATAGAGAACAAATCAACAGAGTGTGTTTCCGTGTTTCCCGAAGTATCTATACGAAAAAATCGAAAAAGGATCATCAGAAAATTTAGTTCACCTATGTTTGCATCAAGATCTCCAAAATTATTATGGCTAGAAAAACAAATTATACAAGATATTAAAGACGGACGATGGGTACATGATAAACAAAGAACTACTTGCGCAAAATTTCACAGAACAGCACGAAAAATGATATCGATATCAGAATTTTTTGGAATTTTTTGAAACCTTTCCTCTAGTAATAATAGCAGAGCAAACGTATATAAAGCGAGAAAATAACTTTAATAGTAAAGCTCTAAACATTTATAGTTACAGAGTAACAATTACAGTATACACTATATACATAATCACACATAAATTTGTTTTTTTGGGATGATCGGGCTCAAAAAAAGGGTGTTCTTTTTTAGACCTTTTTTTTATTGTCTAATATTTCGCCAAATCTTGTTAGCATTCTCAGTAACTAATAAATGGTCTTAAAAAACAGCGACAAGCATGGACGTTAATAACATGTTAACCAACTAAACAGAACGCACACACAGCGATTACGGACATTCAAACTAAAGTCAGTTTAGTTTAGGAAAAGTTTAGAAAAACGTGACATTTAAAAGTTTTTTTTGTGTAAATAAATACTTTCATTTTAAACCATAAACTGAGTTTTGATCATTTCGGAGGCAACATACACCTTACGGGCATCGTTAAGGTCCACTTTTTAAAAACATACATTGATGGGAAAATAATTAATTGAAAAAAATTCATAAAAAAATTTCAGCTAAACTATTTCAGAACATCGTGTTTAGTGTTTCAAAAATATCTCAGAGCCCTTCCACAGAAACTAAAAAAATCATCAATGAATCTAAATACTTGTCATAGACGATCTTTGAAAAAGTTTTTGGCACTGATTTGGACTAAGAAAACAATTTCAATCCACGATTTCAGCCTTCAGATTAAAATATTGCGAAAGAACAGCATTCCAGAAACAATTTACACTTGTTTGATTTTTGATTTTTTTATTGGTGGCCAGTATTGTAACTTAGATTATTGCATTTTTGTAAAATTTTGTATACGGAAGATATATCCATAAATCTATACCTACGTATATCAATACTACTACATAATTTCGACATAATAGAATACTTGATGACCCATGTCGGACTTCGACCACGTACACGTCCTGTCATTCACCCGAACGAACGGGACGAAATTTGAAAATTGTCTACGTGTCCAGGATTAGACAACTCATTCCGTATTTAGATTACTGTCGCCTAGCTCTGCTCTGCGATGTCATCAGCAACGAATTCCCTCCTGTGTTATTTCAGCGTGGTCCAGACGAGACTGGCGAGACATTCTCGTAAAGAAGACGCGAGGGGGAGGGGGAAGGGAGGTAGGAGAACCATTGTCGTCCGCAGTTGATATATTTTTGGCACCTGAACACTTCCCTGTAGCCAGCAGAACTTCGATTTCCTCCATACTCTCCATCCTATTGAATATGTCTCCCATCCATAGGCACGAATATGCATATTAAGAGATTGGCTGGACGGGCGAGGCGGTCTCTTCGCTCCCAGTGGGAAAAATATGGCGACGTAAGCAGATATTTTATGGACACTGCGAGTGGAGCATTTCTGTACTTTTCTGCTCCGACTCGAGCGTTACGGGTGCTCGTAATAAATAAGCTATGGGATCGATTTTGTGTTTTAGGGCGCTATTGCAGACGACCGTCCACTAGGTACGCCGTATTCAATTTCGAAATTACGGTGAAATCGTTTTTGAAGGCCCTCGCCCCGTTCCTAGGTGTAATTTATTAGATATGAGGGCCAGAACACATGGGCCAGTTTCTTAGTTTATTTTTTTGCAACGACGAATAGATTGGTTTGCTGAGAATGCCAAAAAGATGAAACCAGTTTGAATTTGTTATTCCAGAAATTAAAAGAAAAGGCAGAACGTCCTGTTTTTGCCTGTCCATATTTCAGCAAAAAGGCCAGTTTGGCTATTTTTATTCATTCAGGTCTTGAAAGTGTTCAGTCCTTTGGGGGATTGAATTCATGATAAACATTTTTAGATATAAAAGGAATATGTACAAGTACAGTATTCAACAAAACGTGTTTGTTTTTAACACACAGGACTAAAGTTTACAATCATCGACAGATCGTTGTTATTTTTTTCGGGAAATTGTAAAGAATTTCATCAATTTTAAAATAATTTGATAACCTGTTAAAGCCGATTATATTGAGAACAAAAATGTTGCTTTTGCTCTTAGTTTGAGACGCATTGTCGAGTAACTAGGGAACTTGTGCAGGTTTTTAAGTCATCAACATTATAAAGTCTCTAAAAAAATAATCCATTAGTATTTTGAGTCTATATATGAAAACATTTCACCTATTTCCAAGAACGGTATTGGTTCGAAATAAAAAAATCCTTTCCGAAAAAGTGACTATCCTGGCGAACAAAGAACAAAATCAGACAAGTGAAAACTGGTTCCTGGTATTTCTTTTGTACAGTCTGAATTTGAAAGGAGATTTTCCAAACTGTGTTTAGTTTATGAGAAAAAATGCATTATTTTGCGAAATGCACTTTTTTAACACTGCATTTCGTAAAACTAGGATGAAGTCGAAATCTGTGCTTACTAATATACTCCATTCTTATAAATTGATTTCGAGTCTTTTGTTAACTTATTACTGTGGTAGCTCTGCTTTTAGAAATTTATTAAATGCACTTAAATCATAGAATCTTAAATCACAAAGAGAGATTTTTTAGCCGAAAGTAATTTAATAATCTAATTTTATCACCCCGACCATTCGCAACCACCCTCGCCCGCCTGAAAATATCACAAACGATCTTAGTTCCGCCCGTAAGAAAAAGTATTACCTTTGAAAATAACCAGCCCTCTTCCGGACGAAATTAAGGGTGACGACAAAAATGGAAATAAGGGGGAACGATAGTAAAACAAAATACCTTCACGAGTTCTTCTTCCCCTTCAACAATTTCAACCCCAGCTTCCTACCCCACTTACTTACTTACTTACGACATCCCTTCATCCGCCATTCTCATGTATATATTTAGATTGCAAGGCCCGTCTGGCTTACGCCGTACATCAAAGTAATTGAAAGCAAGCGCAACATTAAGGCACTTTACCATTAACGAATCAAACAGCGCCCTCTATCTCTCTATCTCAAAATTTCATTTGTATACTATTATGTTGAGAGTTAATTTATTCGGCTGTGTCGTCTCCTGTCTCCATGTCGTAATCCCTTCGCTCAGTTCGGTAATGGTGGTAAGATTTAAGACTAAACATGAAGCGGTATACCGCCATGATATAACGCTCCGGTGTAATTTTGATAGTGTAGATTCAGCATGACTGGCGAGCGTATGCTGTTGTAGAATCGATCTATCCTCATGAATGGTGCTCATCGTTCAAAAGGGTTTCGAGAATTAACATGTAAATCAGGCACGGGACAATGTCGACATTTGCATTTTATATGAACATCTCTGTAGTG
Organism: Melinopterus prodromus; assembly: GCA_964023965.1. Taxonomy (NCBI): domain Eukaryota; kingdom Metazoa; phylum Arthropoda; class Insecta; order Coleoptera; family Scarabaeidae; genus Melinopterus; species Melinopterus prodromus. Next base: position 103,005,161 of record OZ030390.1, read on the forward strand.
ATGATCGTAGTAGAATTAAAACCTCCTTTCTAACACTTGTTCTTTTATAGTGACGCGGAAGGTCTGCGTTTAGAGTTTTGCGATTGGATATGAATTTGATATTTCAAGTTGATAGTTGGGTGGCTTTACACTTTAGAAAACTCCGCATATTTTTTTCCTTTTTTCCTTATAGTAGTTTTTATTGTGCCTTTTTTAAATCAGCAGATTTAATCTGGTAACAAGTAAAATACGTTATGAAGTGCAGTTATACGCTTGAGCACAATATTACAACTTCTTGTTTTGCCTCTAAAATGATATTACGGTTTTTTTTTCATTGTTATTTCATAGTAATATTTTTTAATTTTCCCAAAATTGAAGAATTTTACCCAACATACATCTGTGAAACTAGAAATAGAGTTGGTTCTAGTGTGGTAATTTTTTTTTCAAACGGTTCCTTTGTGGGATGCTGTATGACCTGAACCACAAGTACAGTATATTATTTTATCATTTTAAAATAATAATTAATTATTGTTTACCTACTTCAAAGGCAATGGTATATTTCCAACCAATATGTCAGAAAGACAAGAATCAAAAACAAATTATACTACTTCCTTTGTCCAATAACTAAAACTATCGAGCAAGTGACAACCGATTGTGGTATGTCTTTCTGCAGTAGAATCTGAATCACAATCAGAAAAAAAGACACAAGTTATGTGAATTGACTAAAGTTTTGAGAACGAAAAACAACAAGATTTGTACATTTTGGCACTGATCTTAAAAATCTTTCGAAATAAGCGTTTCTCCGATAAAAATGCATAATTTGATTTCTTAATTTTTGATTTATTTTGATATTCCAGGGTTTCTCTTTGCCAGTAAGTAAGGATGTATTCCATTCAATAAAAATTGAACTGGAACTATCGTAACTCAAGTGCAATCCCTATGTAGTAACTATAGTCTTCGTTGCATGGGTCGATAGAGCCAATTCTTTTGCAAGCGGTTCCTTCTGGAAATTTATGGCTTGGATACAAGTAGAGTATATATCATAATATTATAATATATCATTATGTTAAAATAATATTTAGTTATTATTTACTTCAAAGCAACGGTAGATATCCAATAATTCAATCTGTTAGAAAGACAACAATCGAAAACAAATTATAATACTTTTTTCAATAACAAAAAAAATATCGAACAAAGTATTCTAATTTTGTTCATTTATACACCTAATGTTGTATTTTGGTATGGTAAAAACACAATTTCATTGTTAAATTTGTACACCTGCAATGTAAATTTATCCATTTCATTGTTTTGAGTCTTACTTTTTGCCCTAAAATCAGCAGATTTAGTTAGATGAAACGATACAATAAGAACAAACGATAAAAACAGAAGATGAACTATGAAAATTGATATAAAATAGGTTAAATCAACATCTTAACTTTTTTTAGAAATTTGAATATTTTTTGTTTTTGAAAACTAAACATATCAAAATTGTCAGATTCACATTCTACGAGCATATACTACCCCTGTATAGTTTATTCTTGTTATTGATTTTTTTTTAAATTTCTGGCAACTATTCCAATTTGGTTTATTAACGAAGATTGTATTTTGTTATGGTATTAAATTATCACGAAGTAAAAAACACAATTTCATTGTTAAATAATTTACCTGCAATATAAATTTATCAATTTGCAGCATTTTCCCAAATAAATGACCAAATTATTTTTCATCATAATCCTGTAGTTTATTAAATATATAAATATTCTGTAAGTTACTTTATAATAAAGCACACATTAAAGCAGGAATTGGCTTGGAATAGGATACGTTAAATTCTGCAGCAGAATAAACAGTTTTGATACCGGCCTTTGTACTTTTTAGACAGTACAAATAAAAAGAATTTCTCGTATTTCTGACATTCCAATTTAAGACCTTTTATTGGACAGTTATTGGTCATTTTTTCACACAACATAAAATTTATAGCATTTCGAATTGCTATAATTATTGGCACGATTAACTCGGTACCAGTTAATTTGCATATGGAAATCAGCAAATTAAAACCTGCAGTCATGTGATCCAAATTGAATTTATTGCTTTTCAACTACACACTTATACAGTTATGAACGAAAAACATAAAAGAAAAACCCGTATCCAACCAATCTAATCTTGACATGTATAAAACTTATTTAATTTCGAACTATTTCCGGAATTTATTGTCAATTAAATCTGACTGAATATTAATTAGCACTTTAACTCTCAGTCAAACTATTCTAGTTTCGTCAAGTCAATCGTTACGTAGATAGTTGGTAGACACAGTGGGGAATAGGGGATTTTCGTTTTGCAACATAATTAATTCCCTGGCTTAAGCTCAGAATTAATTTTCCTCACTAGTATTCCCGGTTTATGGATCAGCTATTTATAAAACGAGTGCAGTAATTACCGCCATCCATTTTGCGTACCTAAGTGGCGCACGTAATAAATCCCCAAGACAAACACTCTTTTGCAACCGTTCTAATTTAAATAACAAACGCTGCTAGTCTAGAAGATTTCTGGTTTTAAGAAATAAATTCGTTTGAATTTATTCTTATGATTATCAAAACATAATTTTGGACACCAAAATAATGTATCTCATTGAATAGTCTAGTTTGTTTACTCGTAGAGATTAAGTTATTGGAAAAATGTACACTCGGCATAACCCGGAAGCTATTTATTTTCTTCATGATTATTATTTTCTTACTTGTGTTTGAAGTCGTTATGTACTTAAACCAATATAGCTTTATCGTCATTGGGATAAGCTAGGTAAATAAAGGTAACTAGTAAATTCAAGAGTGATGAACTAAAATCCTACAAAATTCAAATGTATGTATGTACTATGTACGTATGATGCCGAGTACTCTGTCTACCTTCAGTGAGCAGATGGTGATGTTTAAATGAAGCGTATTTACCTTACTGCTCTTCCTGGCGTACCTTAGTTATTTAAACATTTAGATGGGGGAAAAGAGGTTGACGAACTTCGTGTGTTCGTTAAACGAGGGGGCTTCTGGATAAACGTATGTACGTATGTGTGTGTACGTGTGGTGCGGGTGATCCTTCGAACTTTCAAAATTGCTCCAGGCGTTCGTCTCATCGTTAGTTCAGCAGGCAAAAGAACTGCGTTTCTCTTATTCCCGACGTCAATATATTCGACAGATTATTTTTTGACGTTTCTTAAAACCAATGAAATGCTTCTTTATTTGTCACAAGGGGTTTCAACCAATTATGTCACTATTATAATGGGAATAAATCTCTTGTGATTATTCTCGGGAATAATCACTGTAGCTTTTATTTGCCTAGCAACTGTCAGATACTTGTCAGTAATAATTACTTAATTGTGTCAACGCGAAATGGGTGAAAGTCATCGGTTTAGTACCTTTTCTGATGCAGAAATAACAAAAAAGATTTTAGAAACTACGTCGAAAAATACTCTAATAAGTAATCAGTCTATATGGAGACAATTTAAGACCTTCACCAAAGAACCAAATTATATTCTAGATCAATCTACTACAACAGCTACTCTGACGTTGATTTTAAAAGATTGGGCTTATAACATGAAAAGAAAATACGGAAATGATTATAAAGAAGCAGTAATAAAGACAATGTGGAATAAAACGGCAAAATTAGTTCAAGAACTTTACGTTAATAAGTATAACAGGTCCTTTGATCCTTTCCATGATATAGAATTCAGAAATGCTCGGAATGCAAGAGATTCAAAAAGAAAAATTTTACAAAAACATCCTGAAAAGCACAAACAAAGTTCTGTGGCACTTTCTAATACAGAATTGTTGCAAATTTTTAACTATTGGGACGAAGGTACACCTTGTGGATTGCAAAGAAAGTTTTTTTCACGTTGCATCGTATGAACTAGCTTGGAGGGGAGGAGAAGCTACGAAATGTTTAGTTCATTATTTTAAAAAAGAAACCGACATAAAAAGATTAAATACTGGCCGCATTGAATACAATCCCATCTTTACAAAAACTGCACAGGGTGGAGCACAAAGGTGCGCTAATAGTAAATGGTTGACCCCAAACATAAATAACCCAGATATTTGCCCTGTTCGTCTTTTTGAAAAACTAATGAGTAAACGTGAAGAAAATATTAAAACCGAACGCTTGTTTCTTACTCCAAATCCGGCTTGGCAAACTCATGGTTTTTGGTATAAAAACGTTCCTGTGGGAATAAATTCCATTTCAAAATGGATGAAAGAATCCGCAGAAAAAGTAGGTCTAGACACAGTTACTAAAAAAATAACTAACCATTCTGCCAGATCAAGTGCAGTAAGTAACGTTTCAAAAGCTGGCGTAGGAGAACAAGAACTAATCAAGGTCACTGGTCATAATTCTGCAAGTTCGATTAAACCATACTTACAATTGAACCAAGAACATCATTCAAATATAATAAATAATCTTAGATAACTTAATCTTAATATAACAAGCAATTCCAAATCCTCAATAAATAATGAGTCTCGAAATATTTTTAATAATTGCGTTTTTCATTGTACTAATTTAAATTGTTAATTCTTTTAATATATTCACAATGTGTCAACGATATTTTCATATATTGTAAGTAATAATTAAATTACATTTTTCAATAATTTTATGATACTTAGTTTTATTGATCTTTTTTATTGTAAAAATTTGTGAATCAAAAAATAATCTAGTCAAATATAACTCGAGAGTTCCATAAATTAGAAAATAATTTGACAGATTTTGTTGCCATTTGGCAATAGCCACTCGAGCCCTGCGGGCTCTCGTGACTATTGCCTGGCAACAAGTTTTCAAACAATCTGTCAAATTATTTTCAATCTATTCTCACTCTCTTGTTATATTATTACTGAAAATTATCGCCTAAGTTATTCCTTACAGCTTTTCTGTAATTCATATTTATCTGATTTCTCTTTCCATGAATTCCTGTACTACCCACTTAAATTAAAAATGACGCGCATCATCCATAATGTGAATATTGGATAATTAATGCTTCAGTCACAAATATAGGTCACATGCTCTAAATATTTTATGACTATCAACACTACTGATTTCAAAATATCAACAGTTTCATTACACATCATTTTACTACACATCTAAAATTAACAATGACATGCGATATAGGTACATAGAAAGAAACTAGTTAGCATAAAAAGAAAATACCCTTATTTGAAATACATAGTGCCACGGAATAAATATATTATGGGAAAAAGCAGATAATTAGTTTTATACGAAAGATTTTCTTTGAAATGAAAGATATATTTCTTAATATGAAATCATTTTTTATTTAATTAAAAATATATTAATGTGAGTATTATGACTATTTCAAAAGTAGGGAGTTGCCATCATGTTTAATAATAGTTTGAATCAAATTCAAACAAGTTTAACGTAAACTGATGTTTTACAACATATTACTATTAGTTTAGGTATTTTTATGTTTAAATTGTTCTCTATTTTATATGTATGCATGTCCGTGTATTTGTGAACTAACTTCTCTACCCAGTTTCAATTTAGAACAGAAAATAATTTACCTGTTTCGGTAAGACATCATCAGGCCCTAAAATTAACTAAAACTTTTGCACAAAATCACAATATTCTATGTAATATTACCTGCTAGTCATTCTACTCCTTTCTTATGCTCAAGTCGTACGTTGCAAAATTAAAAACCCAATCATCAAAGTGGGTTTTCTTCGGTATCCTTCAACCCCCATCCACATAATTCACGGAAATGAATGGCGACCGCAGTCGTAAGGGGCGGCGGCACTTCTACTTCCGGTTGGTTACACAATAATTCTTAAAATCGTTGCGTAGTCCTACGCGCAACGATTTCAATTTTTTACGACCCTTGGGGGGCAGCGCCTAGCTTTTTTACACACACAAAAGGAAGAAAAAAAAACCGAATGGCTGAGTGAGTATATGACGCCCCGCGCAATTCTTTACGGCCGGGCGTGGAACATACCCCCGAGGATCGAATTTTCAATGCAGTAGGCGGCGGCGGTGGCGGCTGGTCGTTGTTTTCTATATATATCGCTTTATAGTCCGGCTCCGGCGTAACAAAAGAAATCATATTTTCACGAAACGTCCCGTGCAATATGCGTTTCTGTTTTTCAGTGCTTCCGGTGTGACAAACGCATACAGGCGAGGGAAATTAATTGGAAATGATGTGGCATTGATATATTTTTAGTGCCGCTTAAAGTAGAATATAGTGGTAACGTTTTTAAGTTAAGATTACACAGTAGTTGCAATTTGTTTCTGTAATATTAGTAATTAATTAATTAAATAAAGCGATCGAATTTTTTTAGAGATTGTTTGGTGAAAAATAGTTTGTCGTTCACTGTTGTTGGAGTTCATGTATGTTAATCCAGGAACGCAGAAATTATGGGCAAATTTTAAAATTATACGTGCTTAAATTTAGTACAGTCAATTCCATTTAATCGGGACACCGGTTAATCGGGACAGTCGCTTATTATTAGAAACAAATTCTAAAGAACGGAAATAAAACCAAGGAAAAAACACAAATTTACTCCGCTGTTTCGGGACAGTATTTCGCTTAATCGGGACAATAACCGTGTGAATTTGAAAAACGAAATATTTTTTGCTAAGGAATAAAGCGCGTTGTTAGTGTTAATATCGCCACTAATTGAGAAACAGTACTCACGGCCTATGAATGCTTTACTGCTACATTTTGATCTTTTCGCAACTGAGAGGAATTATAAAGATCTAAAATTTCAAACGTTGTCAGATAATAACCATTAGGTTTATGTTAATGTTAAAAAATATTGACGCTGTGCAAGGTGATGTTAAACATTATATAATATGTAGTTATATAGTAGTTAAATAATAAATTAAAGTAGAGGAAATTTTGTGTAATTTATGTCTATGACATTTTTTGGCAAAAGTAATAGCTGTATGAGCAAATTCTATTTGATCGAGATCGTGTCTGCATTAAAACCACATAGTTAGCCAGGATTTGTAAAACGCTGATTTTTGACAATACCAACTGTCAATATTGTAAAGTATCTGTCAAATCCCTACTAACTTGTGTTATTTTAATGCAGACACGATCGATCTCTATAAGGTGCAGCTAAACTATTAATTATATATATATTGTATGATAAAGCAATGTGCCTGGCCACATCAATTTTTTTTAAGTATCTTACCACAATACTTTTCATAATTTTAAATGAAGTGAATTATTTTTAATAAATAATCCATAAACTTTTGAGCTTAGCGAACATTTCACATTCTAAGCGCAAAAACTGCAAAAATACGCGAAAAACTAAAAACACAATTCAAAATTTTGACTTTATATCAAAATCCACGAACGATATACGGAAATTATTTTTTTGCTGTTGGCCGGGGTAGTTATTTAGTTTAAATTACTATATTTTTGACAAATTAAGTCATTGAAAATCTGTTTTCTGATATCTAAATTCAAAGGATGAATCATTTTTATTTTTAAGATAAAAATTGAAATACAAATATATTGTGGTCAAGGTTTCATTTTTTAAACGCAAACTCAATTTTATTTTGGTCTCTATTATAGTTCTCTAGGTATAAAAAGCAGCTGTTTAAGCTGTTTAAATGTAATTTTGCCGAATTTATTTAAAATGCGGTGAAACAACATCAAAATTTGTTTAAAAAAGTACCACATATTGGTTCTCCCGGAACAAACAACAAAATGTTTAAATGCAAAAATTATTTCTCGCAAATAATTAATGTTTGTCAAATAACGTTTTTTCGTTGGATCACATACAGCTGTATCTCAGCAAGACAAAGAATAAAAAAAAAATAACGTAGAATTCATCAATCCTGTAGAAAACCAGGAGTTAATAGATTTTGGAGAATTAGATGTGTACAGGTTAGCATATTTGATTTTCTTCAGTTAAATTGTGTGATTCACAAAATGCACACAAAAAGCTGTTTACAAGTAGTGAAAGGCCGCAATGTGCATTAACAGCTTTCGTCCTTTTGCAGGTTGGCAAACTACACATTGTGTTTTATTTCACTGCTTCGTCAACAGCGCATAAATTATGTCGCAGTTATACCTGCAAGCAAAGTTCATAAACCCTTATTTACATTAACGGCGCTAACAAATGGTGTACTAACAAATTACCAAACAAAAAGACTGCGGAAATTAAAATATTACGTTCTTAAACTTTAAAATATCCTCTATATATTATATCTATCGAGGTATTAATATAATTTATATCGCCAGTAATCCTCCAATAAGTAGGTCAATTCAATAAATTCCGAAAAGGGTAGATATACACACTCGGTTTCAAATTTCGTACTATCTATTGCTAATTGTGTTACTGAGTTAATTATATTTCGACGCCCCTTTTCCCCCTGCCCTCCCAAAAACAACAACACAGCGATTGGGAGGGTCCCATTAAAGTATATATTACGTTACGCTTTGAATTGGATAACCGGAAACGATGCTTTTCAATAAACCTGCAAATTGTCGATGACATAAATTTAATATCGCTAGAGATTCCCGCACGACATCTATCGCCTGTTTAGTGTACGACGATTCTGCTGTGATATGACCTAATATCGGCTAATAGCGAATTGATATTTATCGCTCGTGTATTGTAGTGCACGCTGAACGCTTATGGCTGACTGAAATTCCTGAAATTACATAGTAGTAACGGTCTGAAATCTCATGAAATTGATGTTTACATGGCATAACGCATGTACTTCACAAATGGAATATGGATTATGATTTAAAAATAACCATTTTATAATAATTGTTTTGTGCACTATTATTATTTCAAGGTGACATTTTCTGAGCACGATAAATTAGGTTTACCCACTACAAGTTTATGTACCCGATAGGCAAAATATGCATTTGAACGACAAAATGTGTGTTTGAATGACAAAAAATGTAAGCGAACGCAGCAATATATCCTTTCTTGACAACATTGTTCAAGTTTAAATGTTGAAATATCTGATTTTTAATCCTAAAATGTCATATCAATCGTCAAGTTAGAGTAGGAAAAATCAAGGTGCGATTTAAAAATAAATATATTGGATATTTTTACTACAATTATCAAGACTATTTCGGATATACCTGTAGACAAGCTGTTGAATAGAACGTAATAGTATATTATTCTATGAGGAAGTAATGTAAGCAATTTCTCACGAGAACGAAGTTTGCAGCACGAGCCGTAGGCGAGTGCTGCAAAACGTTCGAGTGAGAAATTGCCATTACTTGCGAATGGAATACTATACTTTTTCTACGACTATGCAACGAAATTTTATAAATTAATTTTTATGCATATAGGGACGGCTGTATGTCACTATGACGGTTTACAGGATTTTGAAAGATTAAAATTGTTTGGTGCGCTTGTCACTTAGCGACGTTGTCAATGCCTTGACAATGTCGCTAAGCAGTCTATCAACACAATATGGAAATGAAAAATCCAGAGCAGTGATTGGTTCTAAAGCCGTGAGGAATGAAATATTTCTCACTACTCGCGGGGTATGAGGAGCCAGGAATGAAATATTTGCCATGTGTGTGGGGAATGGTTAGCATTACTTATCATAAATTGCCATGATAATGAATGCATTCCTCAATAGGAGTAGAAAAAATATATTGCATATGTAATTGATTTATGACATGTTGTAAATTTGTGATAGTATAGCCGCAGTTCCAACAAGGCGTTAGTACAAATAAATATACATATTGCGATTGACAATACAAATAAAAATACCAATAACTAGATATGATACATGTCACCCACTATTGCCTCAATAAATTTTAAATAATAAAATAGTTAATAAGGAATCTCAAGGTGGTACTAGGTAAACCAAATAATCCAAACGTTATTCAATGTTCAGATTATTTCTAAATATGAACGGACCAAGGAAAATCAAGAAGCTTGCTGAACGGTATTGCTTCAAAATATACTACTATAATATGGAATCGGACAAATAGATAATATCCGTAATTTGCTATTTCAAAATTATCTTATTCTTGTGTTTACTTAAATTTTATTACCTACTTTTAATGGGCTTCATATACGTCAAATTGAATTTTGCTTTAAATCAGTATTACATGGCCATCATGTCAAAAATCTTCGAAAAATTACTACTCAAAAGATTGAAGCCAATAATTGAGAGCCAAAGGCTTGTTCCAGACCATCAGTTCGGATTTCGGGATAAACACTCTACTGTTGATAAGATACACTAAATAAGAAACATAATTGAAAAATCGTTAGAAGAAAAGAAGGTTTGTTCTGCAGTCTTCCTAGATGTGGCACAGGCTTTCGATAAAGTCTGGCATGGAGGACTAAACAATAAATTAGGAAGTATTCTCCTAAAACACAGTTTGCACAACTATTAAAATCTTACCTGACTGAGAGATACTGTAGAGTCAAACAAGGTGATGAATGCTCTGTCCTTAAGGAAATAAAAGCAGGAGTGCCGCAAGGTAGTGTTTTAGGGCCGGTCCTTTACCTACTCCTTTACCATTACCTACAACTTTACCAGCGACCTCCCAGCATTAGAAAATAATACTGTCGCAACTTTTGCAGACGACACGGCTATCCTAGCTGTTGGGAACAGCAATGAAGAAACGACGAGAAAACTCCAAACAGCTCTTGGTCATTTTCAGGTCTGGACAAAGAAAAAAAAAAGAATCAAACTGAACGAACTCAAGTCAGTACATATTTACTTCACCAAACAAGATACAACACATCCCGGTTACTATTAATAACCAAATGGTACCGTACGCAAACACGGCCAAATATCTCGGCATGACATTAGACGCCAGGCTCCGCTGGAAAGCCCATGTCAAAAAGAAAAGAGAGGAACTAGGAATGCGTTACAGAGAGATCTACTGGCAGCTAGGAAGAAACACCACGCTGTCTGTACATAATAAGCTTCTCTTGTGCCAGCATATTCTAAAACCCGTGTGGACGTATGGTGCTCAACTCTGGGGTTGCACCAAAAAAAGTACCATTGAAATTGTCCAGACCTTTCAAAATAAGGTATTGAGATGCATTGTTAATGCGCCTTGGTATATTAGGAATGATGATCTCCACAAGGACCTCAAAATGGAGTCTGTGTGCAAAGAAATCCAAAAAGCAGCAAGAAGTCACGAGGAAAGGCTTCACCATCACGTAAACGTTGAGGCCATCCAGCTCCTCGGCAACACCGAATTTGTTCGCAGTGTCAAGAGAAAGAAGCCTTTTGAGTTGGTGTGAATGTGAGTTAGTGGAAAAGCAGAGTAGTGCTAGTAAGTGCCCAGTATACCAGGAGTAAGAGACATCGATGGGTGCCTATTAGGCTAAGTTATACTAGTAAAATAATAAGCAAACTAGAGAAAATACAATATTACACTCGTTTGACAAGACTTTATTATTATTATCCTCATTATTCTGAATTATTTTGACAGTTTCAATATTTAATTGACACAATTAAATACAATATTTTAAATTGAACTATATCTATATTACAACTTCACAAACCCAGCATACTTAAAGTAGGGTTTCCAGTAATAAAATTAGGAATGCTCCTAATTATATTTGCACTCCTTGCCAATGTACACGACCATTAAAATATCCCATATTAGCATATTTAATGCAAGCCGTTTAATGAGCGACCATCAATTTCGACCGTACACGTCATCATTTTTATAACTATCCATAAATTTATAATCGTCAAGACCGGCGAGGTGTGTGTAAATCAATTCAATTACTGAAGATCAGGTGCGGAACATGTCTTAAGTACCTTTCGCAAAGGAGCGGCACAGGCTGACGTGTGGGCAGACAACAAGTTACTTTTCTGTCGCGATAGCGCTCCATTACGAATAGTACACGGTAGATTGAGAATTTTATTATTTGATAAATGGTATGAATCGTGTAAATGATTGATTGTGTCCGATGCGGGTGTGTTGTATCCGCGAAATAAACATTTGACAGCGATAGATCAGGATAATATAAAATTGTACGTGGAAATATGAATGTATGATTGTCAGTCAAAATGGTTATAGCGATTCAGTATGTGGAAGTTAGGTATGCTGGCAACATGATATTGCAGTATTGTTTATGACATTCATTTATTTATGATATTCTATATTTCTTTTAAGTTTTTCTATTTCAAGTTGTTCTAATAAATCCAATTTGTAATTTTCATTGCATTTGTGAACTAGTGAAGGTATTTTTCAACTATTACATTAAAATACGATACAAGTTCTCACATCATTTATTATTCTTTATTCTTTTGTGAGTCTTTTGATATTTTAAGCAATTTAGTTTAGTTTTTTAAAAAACAGCGCTCAAATCAAATATTCAATTTCCAAATCCGACCATTCCCAAGTTTAGATATGTTGGCAAATTACTCTATCAAAATTAATAAAACAAATATTTCAAAATCCACACCGAGCACGCCGCGCTAGCTGTAACGATTCGCAAATTCAACTTCGGTCGAAAATACGTATTTTATAATTAAATTCCGACGTATCTCTCGCTCCGGTCGATGCCGAAAGTCTAGCTAGAATTTATCGGGAGCGTACTTTTCCCGATACGTTCCCCTTTTCGTTCGTTGGCCTCCCCGAAAGGGTCTGAACGCTGCACTATGCGGTATTTGGCCTCAAAATCTGGCCAAAAATATTTCCTTGGCTTTTTTAAAAGAAAAGGTCAATTAACGTGATTTAAACTCAAATATAATTCGGATAATTTGCTTTTAATGGAAACAGAGGGAGGGTATCACCGACTTTTTAATATACAGTGTGTTCATTTCAAAAGTATGCACTCTTAATAACTCTTGACCTGATGCGATTATTGCTTTGAGTGGAAACACGTCGATTTAGATATCGAGGGGGAAGTTCAAAAATAGTACTTAGACAATTTTAGGTTTCATCCCTTCACCCCCTGCCAGTCCGCTTTGAAATTTCAAATGGCACCCCCCTACCTTGTGATACATCATTTGAAAGGGCATAAAATTTCTAAGTGGGGTGTCTGGGGGGTGAAGGGATGAAACCTAAAATTCTCTAGGTACCATTTTTGAACTTCCCCCTCAATATATAGATCGACGTGTCCACTCAAATCAATAATCGCATCAGGTCAAGCGTTTTCATGGGTGGATACTTTTGAAATGAACACACTGTATATTTTATATACATATATGCTATAATGCTTATTTTCACATCAAATAAAAATAATTGCAAAACTGTAATTGTAAAATTTCAAGTAATAATATACAAAAGTACACTCAATACACATTTAATCATATCAATAAAAATAAAACATTTAATGTAACAATAATAATATTTATAATTGCGCTTGCTTCAACAGTTCAACTGCATCCTCTGAGAACGGAAGCTTTTTTTTGTTACGTTCGACGTCATACTTGTCAAGAAGATCTGAGGTCAATAAAAGTCTATTCAGAACATCCTGATTACAGTTTCCTCGTGCAGATGTTTGCGAGTTAGAATCAGCAAAACACCAATATAGTAAAAAAACAGTAACAAAAAATGGGAAAATTGTGGGAGAAAAGATGATATAGGACTGTTAAAGGAAACCCCAAGGCTTAATATGGCATATAACATTTTGAGTTCCACTGAGCTGAATATATTTGAAAACACTAATATAGGCAAAGAAGTACGAAACATCAAACACGGTGTTAAGCGTTTGTTTTAACATGAAAATAGGTAATAAATGGATTAAATGACATGCAAATTTATTTTATATAATCTACATACCTCGAACTACAATATCCATATTGAGGTTTCCACACAAAAAAACACTTAAAACATACAAAAAGAAACGAAAAGTTTACTCACAACAGCGTGACAAAAACAAAAGGTGATCGTTTCAACGAATGTCAAGTTTTGACTCGGTGGTACATCTCTGTGGTGGGAGAATCGCAGGTGTTATTGAAACTATGTGACGTCCAGTCTATCTGTTCGGACACCAAAGCTTACTCACATCTATATCATTTAGCCAATTTCATTTGTGGCCAGGTTTTGAAGCCAAATACCGCACTGTGCGCTGCAAACGACACATTCGAGTCATAATTTGAACTCAATTTTAGTTTTAGAAATAAAAATTGTGCAAAAGTAATATGGGCAATAGTTTTTTTGTGACGGATAGAATAGGTCACTGTATATGCCCCTTTTTCGTAGATTAGAAATAAGTCAACCAAAAGTTTCCAAAACTTGCTTAAAAATCACTTAAGATTTAAAAAATTGGAGCGTTATTTGGCACTTTTCTAAGTAGACTGAAATGAAAGCTCGTACTTAAAAATTATAAGGAGGAAAACATGGTGAAACATCTGGCCACAAATTCAAATTCAAATTCTTTAATAGCCATTGAGTGACAAGGTGACACTTGATATACGCGTGGCACTTAGCAAGAGGGACAGCTGAAACTTAATATTGCACAATTGACAATTATTGTAAAGTGAACATGAATAAAGGTTTTGGCTGGATGTCTAATTGATCGTTTATTAAAGTGATATTGTGGTTTCTTTTATGTTTTTCTATTTCAAGTTGTTCTAACAAATCCAATTTGTAATTTTCATTGCATTTGTGAACTAGTGAAGTTATATTTCAGCTCTTATATCAAAATACGATACAAGTTCTCACATACTTTATTATTCTTTATTCTTTTGTGATTCTTTTGACATTTTAAGCAATTTAGTTTATTTTTTTTTAAACGCACCACATTTCGGTATTAGACCCAAAAAGCTGGCCATAAACCAAATTTCTAAATTGTTAAATTCCAAAAAGTAAACCAGTTTTTGGGATAGGTAAAAGACCGATGTATTAAAAGGCGGCAATATTTTTTCACCTGAGCCCTGAGCCACGTGTCCTTGTCAGCCAAAAGTTATATTTTACTATGGCTGAACATAGATGCACATAAGTTGACGCTCTTAAAAACGGTTGCAATTTTGTATTTTAACGATAAATGTGACTTTTTTGTTATACATTCTTTAGAACCAAGTATGAACTTTTATTCGACATTATTTTTGTTAAAATTTACCCACAATTTTGTTTATTGCTGAGCCGAGAACATTCGCTGTTATAAAAAAAAAAACATTTTTATCCAGAACTTGAGAGAGCTTTTGAAAGGGGTTCAAATTATTGTATACATATTTGACATTACAACTACTGGAAAATCTGCGGATGCAGTTTTTGTGAATTTATTTCTAATACGTTGTAAAGGAAAATCCAAAAATTGATGCACCAGCTTATATGTAATTTGGTGCAATTTCTTGATACCGTGGTAATTTAGAACATATTTAACCATATTTAGCTATATACAAATGGTTACTGTTATCGACATATTGACAACTTTATGTTCAATGCATCTTGTATGTTGTAAATTCCGTTATGTACGTATATTTTTCCGTTTTGGATCATATATAGCAAACAACCCCGATGACCTAGACTCTTAAAAATCATCCGAAAAAAACATTAAACTTTGTACTTGTATATGCATTTCTTGGAAATTGGTTGCTTGAAGCAAATCGGATTCATATTCAAGGCAAGAAAATACATCGAAAGCACCTACTCGCATACACAGTTCACTGGTTTAAATTGGATTCTTGTTGAGGAGAGACAATAGTAAGTTTGTGAATAGAAACTGGTTAGGCGTTTTCGATAAATGTGTTTATGGTGAATGCGAATGCGGGTTCAAAACATGCGTATTAGGGTCATACCACTAAAAAGCGACCGTTTCAGCTTGAAGTATGACCAAATTTCAAAAGTTTTCATGAAAACAATAAGTATAAATAATAGACAATTTCGAAATAATACTAAAAATAATAGATTTTATAGTGATAAATATGGTAAAATAGGTTCTTAATTTCCTCTACTATCACGTCTCAAAAGGAATGCATCGAACGGAAAACAGCATGAATAGCATATGTACCGTTTCAATACACAATATCGACTGGTGTAAATTTTCATTTTCTTCCTCTACCACAGGTCTTTAAAAATAAAACTTTTTTCAGGATTTTCTTACAACATAACAGACCCAAACATGTTATCTCATATAACTCAAAAACGACATGTATTGTTCAATTTTAAATCCGTATATGCTGCGTATTTAAACTGGACATGCCATATATTATTTTATGAATTTGACACGGTAAAACATAATAGAAATAAAATCACAAAAAAATATTGATGACAAATGTTGTAGCAGTAATTAATTTATAATAGGTGTAGCGCAGTGAAGAACAATTTTTAATACGGTTTGCTTTTTCCTATTTTGTACTGTTTTATTGTGTTTATTAAGTTATTAACCTTCAAATTCTTAGTATGAAGGTTAAAATGTTCAAAAAATGTTTTGTCAAATACCCCACTGCGCGCGCACTGAAGTCAAAATTGCAATCTCCAAATCCGACCCTTCCCAAGTTTAGATTACGTTGGCAATTTACGCTATCAAAACTAATAAACTAAATATTCCAAAATCCACATCGAAAATACGTATTTTATAATTAAATTCCGACGTATCTCTCGGTCCGGTCGATGCCGAAAGTCTAGCTAGAATTTATCGGGAGCGTATTTTTCCCGATACGTTCCCGTTTTCGTTCGTTGGCCTCCCCCAAAGGAGTGAACTGAACGCTGCGAACGACACATTCGAGTCATAATTTGATAACCGAGTTGGCGCTCCCGGCTCAGGACGATAGATAAAGACATTAAGAAGCCGACAAAGCGGCAGCAGCCCTTAGGTGCACCCCTCGTTGTTTGTTTCGACGTTTCTCTCAGGGTAGGTCCTTCGTCCGATTAGAGCCAGCAGATCTGTGGGCGAAAGAAACTAAAAAATGGGTGGAAAAAAGAACGAGAAAGGAGCCGAAAGCGACCGGGTTGTTGAGAGAGAGAGAGAGAGGTGATTGCGAGGGAGATATATATTTTGTAGGGTCTGAAAGTTGACGGCCTTAATGGCGTTATTAGAAAGGGATTATTTATGTGTTATGAAACTGTTGGATTTATGTGTCTTGTGTAAGAAGTTGGGGTTCTTGCGTTAATTGATGTTGGTATTTATGAATGAAGAATTTAATGTTATGGGTAAAATTAAATTTGACATTTATTATTTCAAGGTATAAACTGAATTTGACTACTTACAGAATTCCTAAGGCTTTTTTTAAAATTTATAATTAATAAAATATGTAGAGATGCAACAAGTAATGATATGAAAGGTACATTATGTATTTATATCCCCCAATAGAATAACCCAAAAAATAGTAAAATCGGTAAAATCCTTTATATTTCCTAAAATCATACCTCACAGGATCCATTTGTTCTGTAGATGTTATAAAACAAGAATTAAACCTTTTACGGATTATAAAGTAAATCTATTCTGGATAAAAAGTGTAAAAAAAATGTTTTTTCAATTCCCTAAAAAGTTAGAGCCTTTTAAACTAGGGATTTGCTAATATTACTCCGTCTATCAAACTTTTTAAGAAATTGAATAACCAAATAAGGCTGCAGGGTGTTCGATATTTCTCTTACCATTTGATTTCTTCTAATTCTAATTCTTTGCTAAAAAAATGCATGAAGTACTATCATAGTACTCCCATATTCCTTATAGCTTTTTAATTTTAGCTTTAGTAATCTAATAAAAGTCATCCTAAGAAGCAAATTATTTCTGAACTGCTAGGCATTTTATTATATCACGTTTGTACACAGCGTGTTCACATTAGACTAGAACAAACTATCTAATATCTATCAGCCAATTCCAAGAAAGTATATTTTTATTTGAGTACCCAGTACATAGTTCCAATTTTGGAATCTACCTACGTATTAATACTCACACAATATCTTTAACAAATATTGTTATACGTAAATTCAATAAATCAACATATTTAAATTCTAAATTTAATGCACTGTTGAAATAAAGACAATAATTATATAAATTTAAATAACTTATTGATAAAATTTCTAAAATTAATGTACAAATCCTAGAACTATTAAAAAACTATTAATTTTATTAAAAAATTTTACCAAACTTAGACCTGAAAAGCTTTTTGTTCAAAAGGTTCCAAAAGAACTGGATGTTTACTCATCGCATTTTCAACGATTTTGCAAATGAGCCGCCATTTCTGTAATTTCGTCAAAATAGTTGAATAATAAATTAAAGAAGAGGAAATTCTGAATAATTTATGTCTATGATATTTTTTGGTAAAATTAATACCTGATCGAGATCGGCCGTGTCTGCAACAATATAAAATTAGTTAGCCAGGATTTGACAGATCATTTTAATGACAGTAGGTAGCGTCAAACGCTGATGTTTTGACAATACCTACCGTCAATAGTATCAAAATATCTGTCAAATCCTGCATAACGAGTTTTATTTTCATGCATATACCACCGATCTCGTTCAAATAGAATCTCATGCAGCTAAACTATACACAAGTACCAAATTATTTTTAAACAGTATATTTTAACACAATGGTATGACAGTAATTAGTACATGTGAAAAATATCTGAATTCCAAAAAGGTAACAATATAAAAAACGCTATTTTTGGAACAGAAATTGTTTCTTTCTCCTTGTTTTTTTTTTCACTGATAAAACAATCCAACCTAAATATAATTTTGTCCACCAGTATCTACTAGTACCTAGTAGTTGAGATATAATTTGGTTCTGAAAATCATGTATTTTTTTGACAAATAAGACGATAACTCAAAAATTGTGTGGTGTATAGTAACACTAGCGCCATCTACAATAAAACGAATAACACGTTCTTGTGGCCCCTTCGGACAAAAAACTCTTTGCTCTAGAAGCCGAACTTTTTGAGAATTAACTGTTTACTGTGTGTGATTTGAAAATAAATAGTAGCATGACAAGAACACATTGGTGTCATCAGATTCCAATATTTCTTTTTAAAATGTCTGGATTATCGAGTTTGCACTCTAAATTATTATAAATTAAACTGAGCCTAGGTAGGTCATTTCAAAAGTAATAAATCAAAACTGTTGAAGCGTTCTTTTATTATTTCCACAGGCCTTTTATTTTTTGCTGGGTTCTTTACATTTTTTGCATTTATATCCTTGAATAGTCTTAAAATTACTGTTTCAATTCCTTATCTTATTATTTCGTCTAGCCTTCTCCAGTTTTAGCCTATGTGTGAATATTCCCTCTACAACCCCTTATAACTTCACCCCTAACCACTCGCGCCCTGATAACATTTATTAAGACGTTATTGTATACCCCGAGAGTTACTCTATAGATTTCACCCTCAATATGAATAATCTGTACCCCTTCCATCGAATGTGATGAATTGAGTCTTGTTACCCCACCAATTACCCAGTTTTCATTGTGTAACGATTAGTATTTACTCTGTAGAATCAATACCGATCCGGCAGACGATTATCATCAATCTATGAACGACAATAGATCGTACAATATGTAGTATCTATATAGAGTGGATGGATTAGGAATAACAGAACGAAATTGTATTACCTACGTCGGTGGTAGGATTGCTGATGGTATTATAATTATTATGGTCTGTTTGTATTTAGTTTTTGTTTCATTCATGATTGCTTAGAATGTAATTGATTTTGATTCGTGTTTTCTTTTTTGTGATTTCGTTTTAATATTCTCTTAAGTGGATTGAAATTGATTCACCGACATTTGAAACGGGAGCGGCTGAAGATTAAATTTCTGGTATTTTAGAGCACGCTAACCGTAGATTATTTATTGCAGATAAATGTCGAGTTTAATATACTTTTAATTCGAACTCGTTAATTTTGTTTTTGTTATTTGGTTAGTTAGACAAATTTTGGAATTGGAAAAAAATATTAGTAACTTACCCACAGATTGCTTTCAGTGAGAGTTGTCCATCATCAAAACTGCAAGAGAAAAGAAACACAATTATTACTTTTTGCCCAATAACCTAAAACAACTGAGAACAGAATGCTCATACTATTTTCTTATTTCCTTTTGCACAGTGCGAATATACGTATTATACAGCTCAATAAAAAAAAAATATTTACATCACGTAGTATGTATTTTCTAGTTCAACAATGTTTAACTACCAACTTTTAAGCAATTTTATTAGTTGCATATTTGACAACAAAATAGAGCGTATACTATATTAGGAAGATTAGTTCTCCTGTATTTTAGCAATAGTGGTCTAAGTGTGAGACACCTGGAAAAGAAATTAATACAAATTCTCAGTTAATATGCTTCATTATTTATTAGTATCACGCAGTATTCATTCAATGATTTGCAGTTAGTTTGTTATAAAAGTAATTAATCAATTGAGCTGCTATTTTATAAGTATGTAATTAATTAAGTATGTACAGGTGGGCCAAATTCGATGTTACTATAGGAGATCTCGGTAACTATAAGAGATATCGAAAAATGAGTAAGATGGTCTTTTTTTGAGAGAAACTCGGTGAAAACCAAAATCAGCTATCGTCTTTTGTTTTCGAGTATTATTATCCTATTAATCTAAGGCAAATTGCACTGCGAGATATGCACTGTCAAATATTTGTACCGAAAGTACCGAAAATATGAACAGTTAATGCCGATTCGTAACACCGGACATCTGGACTTGCAAACACGTTGCAAACTCTCGAACGCATCGGCTGGCTCTACAAAAACTTGTAGTTCTGTGGCCGTAAAAATACCTTCTACGCCGATATTGGGCAGACTATTTGAGGTCAACATATTAATGTCGCATGAATGCACCGGCGAAAAATACATTCTTATGCCTGCAAGAAATAGTTTTCGGGCTATAGAATTCTTAATACGTTTTCCTTTCGACAAGAAAATAATATCTTGGTACGTAGTGTGTAGGATGTTTGTTTTCGCTACATTACTAACGCGTCCTGCAAAATATAATAAAAAATAATACACGCAAGGACTCATGATGCATGAATTTATTATTTGATAATAATTATTTCAATCATTTGCAGTTGGTTTGTTATAAAAGTAATTAATCAATCAATCAGGGGGGCGGCACCATTGAGATTTGCCTACGGCGGCTATAACGCGATGATTTCGTTTCACATCGTTACAGGATAATAATAATTAAGAAAATTCTAATAATACCTATTTAGGCTGACTAACAATGCTTTAGATTTTCATAATGATACGGTGTACTACTATTTTAACCACTATTATTTACAAATTTCGGGGTGTCGGTATTAGGTGCATGTAAATATAGCACGTCCGTAATACAGACATCTACGTCGGAATTGTGAACATGGTTAGAAGTAATACATACACATGGCTATATTGTCTTTGCACAAGAAACTAACATATTTTACATCGTTTGCTATATTACAATTAATTGTGCGCATTTTGTCCAAATTCCGACACCAGTGTTGGAATTACGGACATCAATAATTCCTAATTATTACAGAGTGTAGGAATTACGATCATCAATAGTCCCTAATTCCGTCATAGAGCACGGCAGGCTTCATAGGAGATGATGAAATAAGACAGAATGATGCAACACTAGCAGCAATAAAATCATCAAGACTATCACCAACCTTGAACATTTTCAAAAAGAAGTTTGAAGGACACCGGAAGAATCTAAGTTTGGGACAGCCTATGAAGTAATTGGGCAACGTATTCAGGTTCTCAAGCAGTCTGCTACAAAGCCGTATCAGTTCCTAATATTCTGGGTTTTGGTTCTGGCAATATGTTTTGGTTCTGGGAATATGGCTGTTTCGATAAATTCAAAATATCAGCATTTCCATTAGAGGGAGTTTTATGTCTTGTTAGGGCCTTTATACGGTATATTGATGTATCATAAACAATCGTAGCAAGATTCATAAAAATTGTTAGACTATTTTATGATTTGTTTACGAAATTTATATTGAAAATATGGCTGTTTCGATAACGTCAAAAAATCAGCGTTTCCTTTTGAGGGAGCTTTATGTTTTATGTCGGAACCAAACATCTGAATTATTGTAAAAGATGTAGATTTCTTCAATAACTTTTTCAATGAGTTCAATTTTCAATAACTTCTGCGAACTTGAACTGTTTTGAACTACCTTTTCAGCTCATAAAAATCCTACCACACGGTTTCACAATAAAAAAAAATTGTTGGAACATAAACATAACAACAGGTAATCAAGAAGGCACATGGCGATTAAATAAGCTAACATAAAAACACACTTTATAACTATTGTTAATCTGCTGACATTTCTAATCGTTCCTCATTTCAAATACCTACGTAAACAATTTCAGTCAAATAACATCTTATTCTGTTAAACAGTTGGATCATTGGCACTCTTATTATTTACATAGTAACTAACCCAAACTGCTATAACAACAGCAAACTAAAACCAGACACCAGATTAAATTAAACCAGGAAGCGATCTACCGCATGGCTTCGCAATAGGTGTGCGCACCACGCAGTTAAGATGCGCCTGGACGCGTTATCGCATTAGATAATGTCCTCGTAATTAGGCCCGGTTCCAAAACACATCTTATTCCTCGTTTTCCATTTCAGTTTCAGCGTTTATTTCAGTCCCTTCTTCCATAGCCATCCGAGAAGTGTCTTCGAAATCTCGTTAGCAATAATTACACATTTCTCCTCATAACTTTCTCTGTCCGTCGTTTGATTTTTTAGTTAAGGGAAGCTTTGTGTCCCTGCATTTGTACCGTGTAGAAGGGCTGCTTCCTTTATTAAAAATTGCTCGCGCCCTTTTCGCTATGAAAGAAGAAAACAAGTACTCGAGGAGACGGGGAAAAAACTCGAAGGCCCTCGAGCGGATCCGCGCTCTCTCTCGGACTTGCGGTGCTAAACAGCGCGAAATGTAGTCATATACACGCGTCAATTAAGGCGCCGTACGTGCTCTAGTACGCATATGGCACTAAAGAGGGCTCTCACGTCCAATATAATTGCAAAGTCATGGCCCCCTGGCCTATGGGTTGTAATTATTATACACCTATACCGATCGGTGGATATGGCTTTGGTATGCTTTAGCTTTTCTTTCGATTTGATAGAAGGTTATTGATTTTATTAAATAATTACCCAATTAAAAGCTTTTTACAATTGTGGATAAGACCTGGAATAAAAGCTATTCCACTGATTGTATCTTACTTTTGCAAACAGACCTTTCGTTTTTCTTCCAGATCAATTACTTAAACATTCCATAAAATGTCAGAATGAGATTTATTTTATCTAATCTAATTGTGTCAACTCCTAACAGTGTAACTTCAGGAAATGGTTATGTCGGTCTGATTTAATGCCTTATTGTAGTCATTTGACACTACAATATTGACATAACCAAGTTTTATTAGTTGATAACACGTTTAAATATCTTTTACTTTAATATTTTTAAAATACATAACGGTCTGTTTATTGCAACAAAACGATTCGCAGTCATCTATCTAATGGATTTTCTCATCATCAGGATTTTGTATCCAAAAATTGTACTACTGTAATACTTTAGAATTGCCCAAAAACTACAAAAAAAATCCAAAAGATACGAGGCAAGATTTCATTGAAGGAAAATAATATTTATCATGTGAATAATGCGCGATAAACTATTGAATTGCTTGATTTGGAACACAGTAGTTATTATTTATCTCTTGTTGGTAACACAGAGCTCTCAGTAATGCAATGTTATGTCAAAATGTCACAATGTATCTAAAAAGTGGATATGTCCTCCTTTTTCACTTAAACTAATCTGCATTCCATTCAAGTAAAAATCTTCCCAATTTTTAAGATCAGTGACGAGAGATTCTTTTGGTACAAATTTGAGTGTTATGAAAATACTGAAAATATCTATCTTAAACTAAGAATTAAATTTTTTTTTTTAAATACGTCAATTGGCAATATATCACAGGCAGAACCTTTTCTGATTTTGTTAGTAAAAGGGATATGCGATTTGAGTAGATTTCATATCGTTGAATTCATACGAATGCAAAAGCTTTTGTGAGGGTTTCAAAATAGTTGGTTAAATAATACGTAAATAAAAAGTTGTAAAGTTATAAATATAAACGTCAAAGTCGTCTCACAGCAAACATTTGAACAAAAAAATTTATTCAACTGTGTGCTTTTTCCTGAAATCCTGCAAATAGGGTTTTGTTCAAAAGAGTCCAAAGGAACTGGATATATTTACTTTTAGCATTTTTCAACGATTTTGCAAAAGAACCGGCCATTTCTGTAATTTCGATAAAACAGTTAAGTAATAAATTAAAGTAGACGAAATTCTGAATAATTTATGTCTCTGGAATTTTTTGGTAAAATTAATAGTTTAGCTACATGAGCAAATTCTGTTTCATCGAGATCGCTCGTACTGCATTAAAACTAGTTAGCCAGGATTTGACAGATATTTGTATTCTCTTGACAGAATTGGCAGCACATCATGATTTGACACTGCTGCCGAGTATATTAAAGTCTTGTGCATGGCCGCATCAGATTTGTTTGTAAATAAATAATTCCTTAGCATTAAAGAACATTAACATGACGTATGTATGTATGTTGTCGTATCTATATGTTGATTACTTATTCCATGTTGTATTGTGCATAGGAGTGCAAACTTTATAAAAGAAGGAAACCGCTTTTATGATTTGGGTTGCTTTGCCATAAAACTGGCTAACATTTTTTACGATTTTTTGACGTTTTATCCTTTTTTTGTTAAGTAGTATTTCTATTCTAATTCCCGATTCCAATATGTCAGATCACTATCATTTTTAATTGATATTTTGTCTCACACTTAAAAGTAGCAATAACATCATAATAGCACATTATCAAATTAAATTGTTAAAAATTTGTTTTTGATCATACATCGTGGCTTTAAGGACCCATTTGATATCTCAGCAAAAAAATCTGAATAAAAGTTAGGTTACAAATGGAAATATTTACATATTTATGTTAAGTTTAAAATATAACTATATTTCAGTACATGAATGCGTCTGAGTTAGCGTCTGTATAATTATTTAATTCTAAACTAGAAAATACACTTCTTATAATGCTTATGATAAAGTATATTACCATTTGTGACAAGAATATTGAGTTATAAGTCTTCCATTAGGCATATGTTAAGTATAGTATATGAAATGTTATAATACTGTCAAAGTAGGTTTTGTAATATGATGTTATGAAAGGTATAATAATATAATATACATTAAAATACGAATATTTCAAATTTTAAAATACCTAGTTTGAAACAGCATTAGGTCGATTTATAAAACCCATTTTGAAATGTTAAGATACTGAATTGTATATAAATGTTAACTTATGTTACTCAGAAAAGATGGCGGTAGCAATAGAAATAAATAAAAAAATATATATATATAGACTTAGTTGTATAGATATTTTAATACTATATTTTAACCACATTTTACAACACCTTAATGTATGTTTACCAACAACAATAAACTTGCCTATGATTTCGCCGTATTCCTTCCGGCCTTATATGGCCAAAGGTGGTGCTTTTATAGGAGGAGAGTGAACTAACGCGTCATCTATACGTACCCTTTCTAATAAACCAACATATACACTACATTAAAAATGGTAACATACAATATTATAATGTATAAGAAATGGTCCTATAGGTAAAATATAGATATAAATTAAAAAGTATTTTACTGACTACAATAATAATAAATAATAAATTCCGTATTTGCAGTATTCTAAAGAATTTTATTGTAAAGGTAATAAAAGTGTATCTTAATTTTTAAAATGTAACCCTTTAAAATTTAAACAGTCGTATTTTAGTTTCAGTAATTTAGTGGTTCTATTGAATGCTATAATAATATATCATAAAAATTAAGATACAGAATTATAATAATTCAAATTCAAATTCAAAAATAATACTTACAATACGTGTATTTTACCATTTATCAAATGGAATATGTGTTTCTAACATAAACTTTCATAGATATTAAAATACTTTTAGCTATAATAAATAAATTTTTTACTATACAGTTTTCTCAGTGTAAAAAAATTATACCACATGTTACAATAACAATTTAGAAAAAAGACCATTCTGTATTCCGTAGATTCACAAACGCATTAACGAGACTATCCCCTTTAACCCGCCTCGATCTCATTCATAAGTATAGCGCGACACCCTTTTTAATTTCACCGTTCAAAAAAAAAAAAAAACGTTGCGCCCGAACAGAGGCGGCGTAGTTATTCATGTCACACAGGCACACATCCTGTATTTTTTGCTGCCCTCCAACCCGAATCCCACCTACACGCTACACCATCTACCCCAGTTTCCCATTTCAGACGCCAGGGGTCAATACCATCGTCAAAACTGACGAGAACCCAACCTTTACAGAAATAGACGCACCGAAATATTTCGACGAATGCATTCCATTACCGAATTTTATCACCCGATGCACTCAACAATGGAAATACCTGAAAATAACTAACCGAAAAAATGCAAATTATCCCCATAAATAACAGAGTTGGACGCATGTACGTAAACAGAAAAAACAAACGCCGAAAATAAAACGAATTGAAAACTGCGGAAGCGCTTAACTCGTTTGTTTAATTAGCCATGAAATATGAACGTTAATTGACGCGTGTTGATTATTTTAAACCGGAAATTTCCGCATTTTAATCACTTAATGGTTCCATATGCATGTATCTATGTGTTAGCGAAATTTGTAATTTATTTTAAACTGTCATACGCAGTGGAATTTCACGCTAGCTTCGCCATCTATGTTTGACACGTTATTAGCGGTAACCTAAAAATTTCAACAGCTTTAATTAATTTCGATTTAATTGCCGAACAGAAAAACGACGCGCTTTCGAAAAAAAAATATTTATTTTCTCTATAAATATCTCGAAATCGATAAACAACAAATGAAATCGATTGGTTGTTGAGTAAATTTTTATGGTGTTTACAAAGAGGAGATGGCAGGCGGCTATACGTTCGCGAAGGCGTGACAGATGGCGCTGATGACGATTGGTTTATGCTATTTGGTTGCTAAAAGATTGACAGGTGATGTATCTTCGTTTAATGGCGGTTTAAAGTGAGTTTAAAGCTGGTACTTTGTGTCAATATGTCAGGATGTGGTAAGCAGAGCTATCTTAGATGTTATTGTAGCGATTATTTTTCCGCCTCCATGCAATTAATTTGATGATAGTAATAAATTTCGGTGTACCATCGGTAGAATTCAGTATCAACATAGATTTGGTTGAGTATTTTGTAAAACATTCAAATAAACAATATTTATTTGGAAGGATTCTTCCACAATTTGAGTTTAGGGTTTGTTGAGTAATAACTTGTTACAAAATATAATTTAAAAGTAATACCAATAATTAATTTAATTTATCATATTAACGAAAATAGTTGGAACATTTTCATTTTTTGACATGTTAAAACTGTTCTGATAGTATTTTGCAACAAAAGGCATTTTGAAATGAAAAACACTACGAATAAATTACAATAAATTTTATGGTACACCACAAATCATTTACTTTGATGATGTAAAGTTACCAAAAAAGTTATTTATATCTTTAAAGTTACATTATAAACAGTCATTGATTATAAATTGTTTTGGATACTCTAAAATCTCCATTGCCATAGTCAGAATACACACATTTATCGTTTTTATAATACAAATATGAAATACACGTCAACTTGAATTTTTTAAATGGAATTAACAAGAAATGAATTAAGATGTAAAAAATAATGTTTTTAAAATCGAGAATACCGTGAATACGTGTAAAATTGCCACAAAAAGTACTGCTTTCTACAGGTAATTTGTACAGGTTGCAAGACAAAAAGATTTGACGTCACAAGTGAAATACAAAAACCAATATTAATTTCTAGAAAAAAACTCATTCTCTATAAACGGTGTTAATTTTCTAAAATCCATTGACTTTGTCTGAATTTTCATTTAATTACTAACAGTAGGTAGTAAATTGTTTTTTAAATAGTTGTTTATTTTGAGGACAGGTTAGAAAATAAACATAAAATTGAGATACAACATTAAACTTTTACATCCGAAAATTATAAATTAAATTTCAAACAACCATTCCCTATAAAAGCCTGTAAGTTAAATCAAAATTGTAACTACTGAGTATGGCATTTTAGGGCAAATATTTTGGCATGTTGTATTAACAGTATTTGACAATTAGTTTATTATTATAAAGGTTCAAATTGATAGCCACACCGATTTTCCATAGTTTGTTATAAATCATCCTGACAATATTAATATTGAATCAACAGGACTTTAAAGTTAGTAATGAATGTAAAGATCAATGCAAAATTATTGAAGGACTCAAGAAGAAGAATTGTTTTTATCTTAAGGCTGACAAAGGTAATAAGGTGGTCATCCTGGATAAAGCGGATTATTTTGATAGGATTGATAACTTAATTGAAAATGGTCCTTATAAGGAAATCAAGAAAAACCCACTGCCCAAACTAGTCCGTCAAATAAATAGTACGCTGTCCAGTTGTCCTAATCTTATCACCCGCCAAACTAGATTTAAACTCAAAGTTTCCAATCCTACTGTACCTAGATTATATGTTCTTCCCAAAATTCACAAACCTGGTAAATCAGTGAGACCTATTGTATCAGGTATTAACTCACCTACTTACCAGTTAGCGAAATGGTTATCGAATGAGTTCAACAATTTACCTGTTCCTCAACCAAGCTTCTCTGTTAATAACTCATTGGAGTTTATCAATAAGGTTAACAATGTAAAATTAGAGGATGGCGAATTGTTGATTTCATTTGATGTTGCTTCACTGTTTCCTAGTGTGCCTATTCCGGAAACTTTGGAGTTTCTTAGGGAATTATTGAGCAATAACAACTTTGACCCGTCAGAAATAGATGAATATGTAAGATTGACTGCCCTTTGTATGTCTCAAAATTGTTTTCAAATAAACGGAAAGTTTTTTGAACAACTTGAGGGAACTGCAATGGGTAACTGTCTCTCACCTTTTATTGCCAACTTGTTTATGAGCAGATTTGAAACCAATGTAAAGTCTATAGCACCATATTTCCCTAAGACTTGGGTTAGGTATGTCGACGATATTTTTGCCATTTTTGACACCAAAAAGATTTTCTTCTCGTTTTGAATTCTAAATTCAGCACCATAAACTTTACTGTAGAACAAGAAGTTAACGGCCAACTTCCATTTTTAGATACTCTGGTAGTCAGGAATAGCAAAAATATAATAAAAATTGACGTGTATCGGAAAGATACTAACACAATCAGGTTTATCCCTAATGATTCGCAGCATCCTTTTCAACAAAAATTGTCTTTTATTAGTTGTTTAGTAAATAGGTTATTGAAATTTCCATTGTCCGCAGATAGATATCAGCAAGAATTATTGTTTATTAAGAATGTTGTCATACATAATGGGTGCCGTGAGAAAATAGTTGATAGAATGATTAAGAAGCAGAATCAAAAAATGTATGTAAATCAAATATCTACTTTAAATACTTTGTCTGTAGAAAGGAAGAAATATGTTAAAATACCGTTCGATTGTGCATATACAAGGGGTTTGAGAAGTATTCATCACAAAATCTCTGTATAGCATATTCGACTCATAATAGCCATAAAAAACCTTCTTGGAAACCCAAAGGATAAGGTAGATGTACTTGATAAATCTGGTATATATTGTATCAAATGTCATGACTGTGAAAAAGAATACGTAGGCCAGACTAGAAGAACAATTTTAACTAGGTTCAAAGAACATGTAGCTCATTTTAAATATAATCGTTTTGAAAAATCTAGTGTGGCTCAACATATTTTAGACACAGGTTATAAAGTAGTTGTAGATGACTTAAAACTTGTAAAAGCTGTGTCAAATAATAGGGAACTAAACAGTTTGGAAAGTATCTTTATTCACTTGAATAGAGATAAATTAATAAATTCAGACAGGGGTCCTATACCTAGTTCGCCATTGTTTGACCTGCTTTAATTAAAACTTGTTTTTTACGCTTCAATGATCAAAATTCACTTGGTGTGAACAACAAATGGGTATATATAGGCTAATTTTTAACATGGACGTCAATTCCACTAGTGATTTGCTTGGACAATATCCAGTAAAGATACTATGAAGTGCTAATCTCTCGTTTCCTCCTTTTAGGTTCTACTGAAGATGGCAACATAGTTGCTGAAATACGTATTTAGGTTCTAAAATACTTGTTTGTGGTTAGGGGTTTATAATTTTATTAATAAATCATGCTGTATACAGGTACGAACCGAAGCGATTTGCCAGACATCAGCCAGGGCCGTTGGTCCCGGCAACCAGTCAAATACCTCTAATAGTAGATATACCATCATAACGACAACCAGTCGCCACCAATGAGTAATATTTGAATTGATCGCCTATCAACCACAGGAGCCCCATTGGGCCCCATTGGGGCCTAGGTGGGACGTGAAAAAAACAGTATTTTTTTGGTTGAAATATTTACTGGCCTTTTGGACAAAGCTTTTGAGAGATTGCTATTGAAATAAACATAATTTTATTTTTAAACCAAGTAAATTTGTTATCGTCTCCATTATCCTTAATTTTAATAACCCATCGAGTTTGAATCTTTCATAATCAAATTTTAAAGTAAACTTTAAAGCTCTCATTAAGGACTACCTATTCCTGACCTTCATTTTTTCCTTCGTAATTAGTCCCTCACCAAATATGTCCTCTATAAGAAAATATTAATTGATTTTTTTTATCAGAATTCTGCGATTCAAAAGGACGTAAAAAACCTAAATAAAAAAAGCTTTCTACGCAGACGATGGAGACACGAGACTGAGACAAGGCGCCTGAAAAAGTTAATGGCCATTTTCCTTTGGAGATTTTTAACGTAAGAAACCCGTTTTATGCGGCCAGGTGCACGCCTATGGTCCGTCGTCGGGTCGAGCGACCAGAAAACCGCGTCACCGTTCGGTGTCTAATCTCTGAAAAATCATTATTTTAATGCGACTCTGTAGATGGGCCTGTAATCTGTAGTTAAGGTGTAGCGTAATTTCTATCACATTGCGAGCGACTAATTCCACTCGCATTTACATATCTATTTACGGGTTTTAATTACCGGTTGAGGTTTCAGGTCAGCGACGACTCGTTATCGGATTTCGATCGTTAAATTATAATAAATAATTATCGGAAACTATTTTATTCGATACGGCTAGGAATTCTTCACGATCTACCAAAGGATTTATTTAATGTGTTTGACGTTATTAAATTTATTTGATATAGTATTTTACATTATTTCTATATTATCAGTTGTCAATTACCTCTCGTTACACAGAAAGTGGCATAATCTAATTTTAAAACAACACTATAGACAAAACTTTTCAATGGAGTAGTTACTTTTGTCTACAAAGTACGATTTAAAGCACTTACTTCTGAAAAAAAAAAAAAAACGAACATTACTTACAAATAAACATGCACATATTTTACTTAAAAAATGTTGTAACATTTTCCCGCCATTGTGATATTTTAGAGGAATATCTAGGACAATCAAACCCATTGAAATAAGATTTAGAACCCGAAGGAATCCCCAAAAAATTATACAGGTGTTCTACTTTTATCCCGCATTTTTTTTTTGGAAAAGTTTCTATGATTTAAAATAAAAATTTTCAGCCACAGAAAAATATGTAAAGCTATATTGCAGCATCTAGTAACCAGCAACATGACTTGAAAGAAACGCAGTTCAATTGTAAAAAGAATGTATTCTATTGTGAAATTACTGTACTGTTTCTTGTGAAATTGCAAAAATATTCATTATAATGATAAAATTTCACAATATCACGAAACAATACAATATAGATGATACCAAATAACCAAAGATGTGGTAGTATAAACACGCACAACTGCAAATTCTCTATTTAACAACATTTTTGCTGTAATTCATAATGCACAATTTACTTCTCTTACTGTGTTTATTACAGCTTTACAGTATTATCGTTACTTTCACAGCATTTAGCTATAGTTTATTAAAATTAGTTTCTGCAACTTCTGTACAAACACCTTTTCTGTGTAAATGTCGTAGGTTATTTCTGGCAAAAGTATTTTGCATACGCATACGCTATTTGTCTGGTCTAATAGATATGCAGTCTTTATGTACAATTTTAAAACTATTTGCCAAGGTATTTGCCGAACCTGTTATTAGGCAAATAACATTTTATGTGCACGTTTGTATCTAAATAGGTCCTAATTAAAATTTAGTTCATAATGATTCAGCAATTTCCTGTTTTCCAGTCTAGAATGACTTTGCTTAGTTTAGTTAGTAGTTTAGTTTCAGTGTTCTTTAGTGGCATAGAGATATAAGTAATCAGCGACAAAATTTTAATTATGGAGTATTTGAAAATAAACATGCAAGGATTGCACATAACCTTACATAATTTTAAACAAAATGCTATTTGCCTATTAACGGTTTTGGAAAATGCATTTGCCTAGGCAAATATCGTCAAAATATAAATGGAGACGACTCTATATCTATTTGACCAGGCAGATAGCGTTTGCTTAGGTAAAAGCCTTTTGCCAAAAATAACTATATCGCTACGACATATACACTCTTTTGTTTTTAAACTCATATTTTTCTTGTTTCTCTAAGTTATAGCCGTTAAAATAATAACAAAAGAAAAGGAAATAAATACCAGGAATGCGAAAACAAAGAATACAAAGAAAATCTACCCTTTCTAATAATAATATTTATATTGATTTTATGTCATTTTAGACTTTTTGTTGTTGTTATGTCAATATTCGTCTAGAATTGCAAAATATTCCGTACCTACATTTATTGATTTCCTATTAAAACTAGGACACAATTTCATTCATTTAGATGATGCTTAGAACTTATCTGGCGATAGATTGGTAATCTCATCTGGAATTAAGATCAGATTGACACCAATAACCTACAATTCTGCTCTTTTCCTAATGTCAAATATCCAGAACTCACAGGGAATCAGTTTAGAATTATGGATACATTAACAATAATAATGTTAGATACTGACCAATAAGTCTGCCAGGTACTTTATGAAGCTTATTTGATTTTGAACATCAGAACTACGGTTGAGAAACGCTCTTCTGGGTAACATGTTTTCTCTAATAAATAAGTAGGTACCTTTTACACACAACCTTTTACAAGTTCAGGAAAGCGCATACCTTTTCATTGGATTAACTTTGATACCTAAGACAAAAGCAACAAATTTAATAATTTAAATATTCCGAAATAGTGCTGTTTTAATGTAATAATCCCGGACAAAGTTATGTATTGAGTAACTATATAGTGATTTATGGTATCACAGCGATCTAATAGAATTAGCAATATGTATTTATCATATTCTCTTCAAGTCTGTCCTTAAATCTCGTACCTACTTAGTTGGTTTTTCGGTCAACTGCATGAGATTACCAAAGTAATAATAAAACTCCACACGATTTCACGTCGACTACATGGAAGAACACGCACTTGTTATTGTATATATCCCGTAATCTGTCCACCTGCTCATAAGAAAGCAGAGCCAAGCAGGGCCTTCTTAGCCTTCTTAGTAGGTTGCACCTGCCGTCGAAGAATTTGTACTTCATTACACTCAGCTCACCATCGACCATATCCAGCCTCTTCTCTTATTCGAGGTTATTCTCTTATACACCCATAAAGTTAATTGTAATTCACAAAAGTGCATTACCTGATTCTTAATTATGCGTTGCAAGGATAATGCAACGATAATTCAAGCATAATGCAAGCATAATGCAAGGATAACCAGGTTTACAAGTTTTACAACCAACTCCGCAGAACCAGGCGAGGAGAAAACTGCTAAAGGTCTAAAATATTCGCAGCAATTACAACAAGATTGATCTTCGTCATCAAATGGTAATAACGTCTAATTGCAATTATAGCACTTCGGCATCACTTGGGAAGAAACGTTTTGTTTTGTATGTATTTCATTGGATCAAAAAATATTTTTTTGGCACAAACAATGTTTACTTGACTAGTCTAATTTTTCGTTTGCTTATAGAGATTAATTTCTTTGGAATATTTATTTTTGTGAAAAATATATTCGGATCCAAGCAAAAATTACATTCATTTCAAGTTTTGTTTGTTTCTATGGATTTAAAATACGATTTCGTCGCCAAAAAATCTGCTTGGGCCAAATAAATAAATCAAGAACAGTCCTTTTTTTTGAATTTTTGAAAAAATCCTCAAGTATGTAACATGTGAATATTTTAAATTTTACTACCACATGCCACGTTACTTCCGGACCGACTACCATCGTAGAAGAGGAAATTTCATACTATCATATATAATAATATCATGTATAATCATCAAACTCTCTATCATATCGCCATATACAGATTTAGTCAAAATTACAGGAACACCTAAATAATTCTCCAACAGTAAACAATTTTTAAAAAAATCTACTAAATGTTTTGCTTTAAACAATCTATTGTTTAAATATATTTTTAATATACAGGATGTTTATTTTATACTGGATATCTAGTAAACATTCTTTTTTCAAATAGAACATCCTGTATAATTTTGCATTTTTATTTCTAAGATTAATTCTAAGAATCATTTGTATGATTTCTTTTATAAAATACCTTGTTTTTGACTTATGAGCTATTGATAAAAAATACACGAAATTGCCGATATACAAAAAAAAACTTCTGGGTTTAAACAAATTATTATTTATTCTGGAAATCTGATAGCACACCCTGTACATGTTTATATTTTGGGATTATTTTTTTTGTAGAAATCATTTTTTTATACTATATAACAAAACTCCTGGACAGATTAAGAATATTTTCCCACATACATACACATTTCTTTTAATTTGGCAGCTTGAATAATTAATTTAATTCCATTTTATGGTTTAGTTATTTTTATTTTTTTAATTTTTTTCCTTAATTAATTGCTCATAACTCAAAGATGATGCATTTTAGAAAAAAAAAATATTCTTACAAAAACTCTTAGATTAAACCTTAAAATAAAAAATCTGATGTGGCCAGGCACATGACTTTATCATACAATATATAAAATTAATAGTTTAGCTGCATGAGAATCTACCATCCTTACAAACATACTACTTGGTAGGTAATGGTAGCTAATGGCGGTGGTAGAATACGAAATTAGAGTATTTCTTACATATCGTGATAATGACACATATTAGTTTGCATGTACATAAACATGAGTCACTAGCATTTTTCTATTGGAAATACTATAATGGCGTCAGCTACCACTGCCATTATCACTAATGAAAACGCACCTTAAAAAGGAAATTCAAATTCTGATTTATATTTGTTCATGACAGATCCCTACCAACGTACTAAAATAAAACTACACTCATCGCTATACTTTATTTATAATTTTCTCAACTTATTGTTTTTAGAATTAGATATAAAGACGGGTTGATATTTCTTATTAACAAACAATCAAATTGGTGACCTTATTTTATTTGAAATTTGTATTGTGTACTTTGCTGCACTAGAGCGGCACCGCTCCATAGCGGTTCTCCAACCTCTGATGAAATCAGCTGTTTTCGAGTGTGACAGCACAAAAAATATTTGTCAAAATCCTGGCTACTATTTAGTTTCATATCAATGCAGATGCGACCGATCTTTTTTCGGCACGATTACAATACTTTACATACTGCGTATGATAAAGTAAAAATATTCTTACAAAAACTCTTAGAATTAACCTTAAAATGAAAAATGTGAAATATACAGGATGTTCTATCGGAAAAAGAAAAGTTTATCAAATTTCCAAAATAAAATGATCAACCTGTATATTGAAAATATATTTAGACAATAGCTTGTTTAAAACAAAAAAAAATGGTGTTTAAATTTTTCGTTGAAATTCTCTACGGGTGACGGAATTAAACCGGAAATTTTGACTAACCATGTATCATCCGCCATTTTCAATTGATTTTGAAAATATTAGATGAGATATTTAATTATAAATCTTCAAATATTACGGGAAATAAGTTTCATGCAAATCCAAGACTTTTTACATTTTCGGTCGCCAGTCTACGATCTTCAAATATGACAGCAAATAAGCAACCGACATGTTTCTAAATTTTCCAGTCGCCATATTGAATTTAAAAAAAAATATGACAACGGGATTGGAACCAGAACGTCCAAAACACTATACACCATATATTATCCAGCCTCTTCTCTTATTCTAGGTTATTCTCTTATACACCCATAAAGTTAATTGTAATTCACAAAAGTGCATTACCTGATTCTTAATTATGCGTTGCAAGGATAATGCAACGATAATGCAAGCATAATACAAGCATAATGCAAGCATAATGCAAGGATAACCAGCTTTACAAGTTTTACAACCAACTCCGCAGAACCAGGTGCGGAGAAAACTGCTAAAGGTCTAAAATCTTCGTCGCAATTACAACAAGATTGATCTTCGTCATCAAATCGTAATAACGTCTAATTGCAAGTATAGCACTTGGGCTGTGCACTTGGGACACGAAAAAATCGAAGCAAAAAGTAGAGTAACAATCACACCGGAGACGTGTTATCATGGCACTTAGGCCTGTAATTATTCGTAGCTGCCTCTTGGTAGGAACGTTTATACGGGGAAGGCGGCGTGTTGTTGGTGAGACGTGCACGGTTATTCTGCGTGACTTGGAGATGAGCTCGATTTTTCTTTCGGTCGTCCTCTTGCGGGGTTCTGACAGCCTTGGAAGTCGTGCTGTAGGTAGCCCGAACGCGATAGGAAAAGGAAACGGCCGTAAATTGTTTTCTGCACGAGTATCCGATCGAGAGAAATGCTTTCTGAGATCGAGCGGTTGGTGTAAAGATATAATAGAACGGTGCGAGATATAGAATGATTGTTTATATCCGCTTTGGGAATGATTTTTTTAGTTGTTGTGGTCTCGGATCTGATTAGTTTATCTTTTTTTACTATCAACCGAATACAAACAAGATAAATACCTGAGTAACCTGACACTTTGGTGTTGTAACAAACTCTGTTGTATTGTATTTCCGTTAAAAATCTAAAACTGAGTAATTAAAAAAAGTGTGGTAAGATTTGATTGATTAGGTTAATTAATATCGAAAAAAGGAATATTCTAAGAATATTATTATAGTTTTGGAGTTATTTTTATTTATTTTGGCTTTACGAAGTTTAAATTAAAAATAATCATCAGTGATGTGAATTTTAACAACTTTTTAAGTTCTTTTTTGGATCAATGGAGTTCGAACATTTCGAATTCAAAACTAAAATTGATTTTGTCTCTGTTTTATTTGCAGAAGTTCTGATTTTAAGTAAAACTGATAGTTCTGATTTGAGAAAAAAATCCTACAGTCCTCCAATGTCAAGAAAACTACATTCTTATCTATTTTGTTAGATTCTCTAATTGTCATAAAAATTACCTGGCTTCATAAACGACATGTTTTGAAGTAAATTTATTCATAATTTTGGTTATTCTAAAATCTATGGACATAAACAGAATTTTCATTTAAAATTTAAAAGTACTACATAAGTCTAATTCCCAATTCAAAAATTTCGAATCACTATCATTTTTAATTCCGTCATTTTTAATTCCGTAATGTTTGCCGATAAAACAGGTAAAATGAATTAAAATATCTAGAGGGCACAGTGATTATCACTGGCCAACAAAATTTGACTGCCTTCAAATTGCCTGACAAATGACAACTGATTCGGATAGAATTTTTTCCCAGAAATCCAAATCTGAACACAGAAATAGCGATACGGCGCTAGTTTTTGCGAAAAACAGTGTAAAGACCCATTTTTTTGCTACTTTTCAACATATATTATGCAAATCAGTATGTTATGTAGTAGATGTTTATATGTAGGATAAAATAAAACTTTGAACCTTCTCCTTTAAGACCATATAGCAAGAAATCAGATGGCATAAACTTTGAACATTTTACACCACTTTTTTTACAGAAGCTCGCGCTTGCAGCACAGAACAGAGCGCACTGTATACAGTGCAGTGTTAAATCTGAAAAAAAAAACTGGTTTAATGCTTTTGAACATATGACAAACAATAACGTTATGTTCCAGATTTTGATGTATTGGATCAGTTGTTATTTTTCCGACAATTTTTTATTTGGCCTGTGTAATTTATAAATAAAGGTAGAAAAGCAGTGCAAAATGCTTAAAGTTTTTGCCACCTGATTTCTCACTAAATGGTCTTAAAGAAGAAGGTTCAGTTTTATTTGATACCACATAGTAACAGCGTGTTCTTTTTCAGTTCTAAGACTGTTTTTCTCAAAAACCAGAGCCAATTTACTATTTCTGTGTTCAGATTCGGTTTCCTGGGAAAAAGTCCTATCCGAATCAGTTTTTACTATATCATACGCAGTATGATAAAGTATTGTAATGGTGCCGAAAAAAAAATTGAGATTTTAGCGGAAATATGTCTTTTTGGGTCCTGAACGTTTTTGACAAAGCTACAAAAAATGTGTGTGTGTGTGCGTATGTGTGTACGCGATTTTTGTGGCGACGATTCCGAAGAAACTACTAAAGGTATCGGGACGAAAGTTCATATTTAGAAGTTTTATGAGCAAAGTTAGAGCTGAAACGCCGAAAGGTCCAAAGGAACTGAATATTTCCTCAAAGCATTTTTCGAAGATTTTGCAAGTGAGCTGCCATTTCTGTAATGTCGTCAAAATAGTTAAATAGTAAATTAAAGTAGAGGAAATTCTGTATAATTTATGTCTATGAAATTTATTGTAAAATTAATAGTTAATAGCAAATTCTTCTTAATCGAGATCGTGTCTGCATTAAAACTTAGTTAGCCAGGATTTGGACAATTATTTTCATTCTGACAGTAGGTAGTATCAAACGCTGGTTTTTTGACAATACCTACTGTCAATATCATCAATCAAAATATCTGTCAAATCCCGGCTACTGGTTTTATTTTAATGCAGACACAATCGATCTCCATCAAATAGAATCTCATGCAGCTTAACTATTAATTTTATATATTGTACGATAAAGTCATGTGCCTGGTCACATCAGATTTTTGTTTGTTCGCGTGTTGTTATTGTTACTTTAACTCTATACGGTACAATAGAACATATCATTTAAATTGTCGAAAATGTGTTTTTCGTAATTGTTGACTTTGGAGTTATACGATAAAATAAAACATTATCAAATTGATATACATCTTTCAAGTTTCATATCTGAGAACGATAAATTAAATTTAAAACAACCTTGCTCTATGAAAACCAATATTCATAATAAATCAAAATTGTAACTGTGGTACTTTACTGGCCACAGGTGGTAGTTGTGGTAAAACTGTCAAATAAGTCTAAAAATAATCTATACAGGGTGAGTGTGCTAAGCGACGCTCCTATGTTATCACTGGAATTAAAAATAACCTGAAACTTAGGAATTTTGTAATAAGAATCACAATACTTTAAGATTATGCCATAGAAACTATTTTTTGTTTCAATGGAGTTCGATTCTGATTTTAAGTAAAGAGGATTCTGATTTGAGAAACAAATCAACGTCAAATGCAGGTTTTGTGATGATGTTAACTATCATATCCGGTTTTTGAGTCATTTCGCCTTATTTGTTAAAGACACACGACCACCACTGGAAGAAACGCTGTCAGTGCTTTAAAGAGAGTCGTAATCCAATCGTATTTTGGTAAAAACTTTAAAGTATAGATGAGACCTTTTTGAAGTTTCTAGGGCATTGCGTTCATCTGCTATAAACTTGCAAAAATTTCCGGAGTCATGATTTTTACATTTTGTCTTTTATCAACGGAGTAATTCTACATCATCTCAAGTAATTGTCTGTGCATGAAATGAGAATTTGAGAACCTAATAATTCATGTCACATAAAAGTTGACCATAACATTATACACTATTTTGTCTTTTTTGTTTGTTTTTATACAAGACAACTATAAAAATACACTAAACTACACTACCAAGTCAATCTTATTAGTTTTGTTATCCAACACCGTCACAATAATTTTACTGGGAAGTTATCCATAATACATGCATGTAACACGGGAACCGCATCTATATATAATATATGTTATAGTCAATCAATACAAAATTATAGGTTTGTGATTTGTGGTTGTATCATTTGTTGGGCAACACACGTAGTCCCACACATACACACACACATCCACACTCACCAGCTCGGGGAGTTATTATTTTTGACAGCACACCTAACGTCCGAAAACTATAATTATAATTCGTCCTCGAACCGGCAGTAATGATATCTCTTCGAACGGAATCCGTCCTCGCTCTTGTATTATTGGATGCGTACCGGGCGATCATCTTCTCTAATGGCATCGGATTGTTAGAACTTAATTTGGAAATCGTTCGAATATGTACGAGGAAGTCAATTGTGTCGTTTTGATTACGCTAAACGCCAAATTGAACAAACCAAATCCAATTTTATTGTGATCGAAATCGAAGTGGCGCTAATTGAGGCGGTAGCAGGTGTCATTATGATGGAATTTTAAGCGTAATTCGGTGAATATACGCATACAGTAGTCGGGATATGAAGTACAAGTCGTTATATAATTTTGAAAGGTGATTGACATTGCAATAGTTCAGGCAAAAAGTATTTTATCTTTAATTTTGCAGCCCATTACTTGAACAGTACAACTTTCATCAAATGATAATACTAGGCATGTTTAATTTTTAGTGTTGCTTTTGTGCTGTGAAGATTTTGTTTTCGTAATCTTTCAAATGATTTTTTAGTATGACCATGTGCTTAAAAGTAGAATTAGACTTGAGCTTCTAAAATTATAGAAACAAGGTAAATCCTTACTGGAGAAAGTTAAACTAAGTTAAGTTACACAACATCTGAGAAACCCCCAGAAATCCCACCCCTGTAACAAATATAGGGCATGAAAGAGGGAAATGTTTAGTCTTTGTATTATATATATATATATTATTATTTTAGATCTTTTTTTTTTCAAAAAGTGTTAGTTTTGGAAAAGTAATTATTAATAAAATTATTGCTAATAAATTTCTCCATACAAGAATATAATTTTTTACTACTCTTATCATAACTTCACTTGTTGTTTATTTGTTACATTCAAATCTTGTTATCGATATATTACATACTTCCCAATCTCCAAACGAATTGAAATTTTGTATGTGGACAGATTTCAGATACGTGAAACAATAAAAAACAAATTTGGTAAATCTCATGTGATTTGTTTAAAAAAAATCGGATATTTTTCGCTACTGTAATAAAAGCAATTGATTTCCGTTCAAGCTCTATATCGCTTGCGGGTGCAGGATTAATATAGGTTATTGAGGTATTGTTTAAAACATGAAAATAAACAAAAAGAAGTTTTGATATGTTTGATAAATGATTTAATAA
The DNA here is from genome assembly GCA_964023965.1 of Melinopterus prodromus. Taxonomy (NCBI): domain Eukaryota; kingdom Metazoa; phylum Arthropoda; class Insecta; order Coleoptera; family Scarabaeidae; genus Melinopterus; species Melinopterus prodromus. The sequence continues at coordinate 103,046,335 of OZ030390.1, forward strand.
CTTTTCAAGATAGGTACTATTCTTATCCGCACATAGCCTAAGAAATAACTTAAATTCATTATATGACTTCAGTACATTTTTGATTCTTTTATTTCAGGTAAATAAAATCACAATGGAAAAAATTAGTGTGATTATTTTTTGACGTTTCTTAAAACCAATGAAATGCTTCTTTATTTGTCACAAGGGTAAGTTTCAACCAATTATGTCATTATTATAGTGGGAATAAATCTCGTGATTATTCTCGGGAATAATCACTGTAGGCTTTTATTTGCCTAGCAACTGTCAGATACTTGTCTTAGAGAAAATACGCAGGAGGAAACACTTAATATAACAAGCAATTCCAAATCCTCAATAAATAATGAGTCTCGAAATATTTTTAATAATTGCGTTTTTCATTGTACTACTTTAAATTGTTAATTCTTTTAATATATTCACAATGCGTCAACGATATTTTCATATATTGTAAGTAATAATTAATTAAATTAAACGTTTCAATAATTTTATGATAGTTTTATTGATCTTTTTTATTGTAAAAATTTGTGAATAAAAAATAATCTAGTCAAATATAACTCGAGAGTTCCATAAATTAGAAAATAATTTGACAGATTTTGTTCAAACTTGTTGCCATTTGGCAATAGCCACTCGAGCCCTGCGGGCTCTCTCTCTGGCAACAAGTTTTCAAACAATCTGACAAATTATTTTCAATTTATTCTCACTCTCTTGTTATATTATTACTGATAATTAATTATTATTTACTTATTTTGTAACAATTATTGCTTACGTTTGTTTTTCAAAGTTTCGTTATCCTATATGCTATATTAGGTTAACATATTGATAATAATTTGGTAAAAAGGGGTAGTAGAGATTTAATAGGATTGTATACAGGGTGATTTTTTTGTATACAGGATGAAATTTTGAAACAACGTTTTTCTGCGACTGCGAGTTTTTCTGCGCAAGTGGAATTGCGAATATGGTATGTTTTCAATCCTCACAACATAAGCAATTAGTTTTTCAAAGAAATGCTTGCTTGGATTTACTTAAAATCTTTGGAAATATGAGTAATTGAATATTTGTACCGCTTTTTTTGGCCCACAGTGTGTATATACGGGAACAAAGTACTCAGTTTTTTCCCGGGAAAACAGTAATTTCGTAAGAAGTACCTGTCAACAGAGATAAAATGTCAAACTTTTTTCCCGTCTAAGAAAAAACATTATTTTCAACATTAAAATGTAATAATATACAATAGAGCGTTTAACAAAACTTACCTATTTAGTTTAGGTCAAATCGAACAAAGATATACTTTTGGGAAGCTTCTTACTCGTAAATCCCCTATGCTCACAGATTTGCAAGAGTCTATATTTTGTCTACCATAAGGTTCCACCATAAAGATAATTAAAAGATAATCTTTCAGAATAAACCGAAAGAAACAGGGCGTAGCTATTAAAAAAAACTGCAGTAACATTATCAGAAAATAAAAATAAAAGTTGGTTATTAATTTGATATACAAATATGTATTTTGTTTATAATTATGAGAATTTATTTGTAGCGTCAAAATAGACCTGGCACAAGAAATAAGTTTATTTATATGCTTTATTAAGTAATAGTTTAGTATACCAAGTAAAATATTGTCCTGGATTTTTTAATTCGTCCTGCATTTTGCATTCCCCGCGTCCTGTGACGCAAAAATATTACAAAATGAGTACACAAGTGATGGATATTATAATGAAGCGTCATTTCTTGTTATTTTTTAGGCCTTTAGCAGGTAGCTAACCTGTCTAGGAGGGGATAAAGTAAGAATTAATACGCCCCTAAACATACAACACGTAAAATTGGCCTAGAACACCCATAGCTCTACTACTAATTCATATGTTGCGATGTAAGATATAAAATTTTTGTAATACCGAATACCCCGAAATAGTCTCAACAGTTACCTGAGCAGTTACCTCAGAGACACACTGTATATCCCTATTCAGATCTGTCTTAAATGTAGGAGAAATAAGTGGCCAACAGCGTTCACCCTTCATAAAAAGATCGCCACCGGCACTTTTAATTAAATCTCGCGTTAATTATTTATGCGGGCTCGCAGATTTTTTCTCCTATTTCCGCGCAGCCGAGTCCCGTTTGCGAGCTCCGCAAAATGGCAGCCTTATTAAAATGAGCTGAGCGACGTCGTCGGTCGGGCTAGACGAGTAGAGGAGCGTACAAAAACATAAAGCGCCTAATAAATTTCGTTTTTACTACATTTAACAAGTTCAAAGGAAGTTCGTCAGTGTAGACACAGCGCGCGGCCTTTGAATGAATGCGAACCGGCGACCGGCGTTTCCGCGACTAGCTCTCGGCACTTTAAATATGTCTGGGTGGACTTCGTTAACCTCAACGGATGGTGAGCTCCATTTGCTGTCAGGACAAATATCAAAATAGTGTTTTGGTTTGTTTTTATTGTTCTTGTTGATGAATAAAGCGTCTATGCTGCTGCCATAATATTATTTTGGTCTGTAGTGGACTGGTATGACAGATAGAAAAGACTTCTTGTTCTTAAGAAATCTATTCGTTTGAATTAGTCTTTTGGATCAAGACATATTTCTTTGATACCAATAATATTTACTTCTTTGAATGCTCTAGTTTATTTGCTTGTACAGATTAATTTATGTGGAATATTTATATGTCAAATAAATACATCAGGATACAAACAAAAATGTCTTTCCTTTAAATAAACATTATTATTTTTAAGTAAACGCTGATTTGGAATTGGAACTAGAACCTGCATGAACTGTGCTCTATATTGCCGATCACACGGCCTTTTTAGCAATTTAACCAGACGCATGACCAACTGAGCGGCCAGCAGTCACCAGTCTGTTATTTATACTGAAGATATAGCCAATAGCAAGGAGAGAGTTTACAGCGCTATTTAATAATACAGTTGAGTATACAAATATATTTGTTCGAATTAACATTAGATGCTTTTAGTGTAAGAAACGTTTTGTTTTTAAATTAAAAAAGGAAAGTAATTTTTGTTTGTATCCAAATATGTTTATTCCAAATAAATTAATCTCTAGAATCAAATAAATTAGAGGATTCAATGAAGTAAATATTGGTGGCGTCAAAGAAATATGTTTTGATTCAAAAGAATATGTTTCTTAGAAACAAGAAATCTCTTCTATCTGTGTAAATCAGACGAAATAGAAATAACCGGTTGCTTTGGGGTAGGGTTTGTCGGTTTTCTTGTGATTCCAAAAAAAGGGTTTTAAATTTTAAAAACCGAGTTTAATATATTGAACTCGACTGAAAAATTTACCTACTTGTGACAGAGTTGTGCCAATGTAGATAGCAAATTAGTGATATGATTACAAACTATAATTATCAAGACAATGCGAAGAAAAACCTGACGAAATAATAGTTCGCACATTGGGGTATTTGACCGAAAAAGCTGGCCATAACTCAAATTTCTAAATTGTTAAATTCCAAAAAGTAAACCAGTTTCTGGGATAGGTAAAGGACCGATGTATTAAAAGGTAGCCATATTTGTTCACCTAAGCCCTGCGCCACGTGTCCTTGTCAGCCAAGTTAGATTTTACTATGGCTGAACATAGATGCACATAAGTTGATGTTTTTGAAAACGGTTGCAATTTTGTGTTCTAATGAAAAATTTTACTTTTTTGGTATGCCTTGTTTAGAACCAAATGTGAACTTTCAGTGGACGTTGTTCTTATTATAATTTACCCACAATTCTGTTTATTGCTGAGCCGAGAACATTCGCTGTTACAAAAACATAGTTTTATGCAGAATTTGAGTGTTTTAGTTCAGAGTTTAGCCTAATTGAGCTCTTGAAAGTTGTTCAACTTATAGTACACATACTTTACATTACAATTACAGCACAATCTGCTGCGGATAGGTGCGGATGCGGTTTTTGTGATTTTATTTCTATCACGTTAAGAAAAATCCAAAAATTTATGTAGGGGCTTATATGTAATTTAATGCAATTCCTTGAAACCGTGATAGTAGAGGTAATTTAGAACATATTTAACCATATTTAGCTATATACAAATGGTTACGGTTATTGAGATATTGAGAATTTTATGTTCACTGCATCTATTTTTCCAAACAACCCCGATGTCTTAGACTCTTAAAAATCAACCTTAAACTTTGTACTTGTATATAAATTTCTTGGAAATTTGAAGCGTTGCTTGAAGCGAATTGGATTGAATAGTAAGATTGTGAATAGAAATTGGTTAGGCGTTTTCGATAAATGTGTTTATGCGGAATGCGAATCCGGTTTCAAAACATGCGCATTAGGGTCATTCCAGTATTAGTATTAGATAATTTTGAAATAATACTAAAAATAATAGTTTTTATAGTGATAAATATGGTTAAATAGGTTCTTAATTGCCTCAACCATCACGTCTTAAAAGGACTGTATCGAACGGAAAATAGCATCAATAGCGTGTGTACCGTTTCAATACACAATATCGACTGGTGTAAACTTTCATTTTCTTCCTCTACCACTGGTCTTAAAAAATAAAAGTTTTTTCAGGATTTTCTTACAACATAACAAAGCCAAAAATATTATCTCATTTTTTTCTTTTTTTACAATAGGTGTACTGCAGTGAAAAACAATTTTTAATACAGTTTGTTTTATCCCTATTTTGTACTGTTTTATGTTATTAACATTTAAATACTTGGTATAAATGTTAAAATGCTATACATAAATAACAAAACACATCTAGAGCCCTTATAAGTGAAAAAATATTTTTGGCCAGGTTTTCGAGTCAGATACTCCACTGTACGAAGGCGAAAACTGTTTTTATCAAAACTTAAAAAAAATATCTTTGAAATTAGTGGTGGTCAGAGACTAATAGAAATACACCAGCAATAAGTAAGGAAATAACCACGAAAGTGGAGTTTTTTGTTTTTTTGTGTCATTAGAGAAAGAATCGTATATTTAAAGTGCACGCTGAAAATCGGTTTCGGTAGAATCGTTAGGGCTTTAATCGCACCAAATTTACACCGTCGATAATTCTTCTAGTGGACATTTGGGACAAATCTAATTACTCGGCAATTAGACCCGGTAGAATCGCATAGATTTGCGACCGCTGCGCAACGATGTCGATCCGAAACGCATTTTATTTCCTCCAGCCACAAAAACAGAAACACTAAAAGCTAGGGACCGCAATTACAGCCAAAATTAGTGCGAGTGTCTGCGTGCTAAACCCATAAAAGAGGATAAATAAATGACTGAATATATTAAATGCCAATGTCTAGAAAAAGAAAATAGTAGTTATATGCGCAAATAATTGTTATTATGTATTTATTACAACCTGAGTCAATTATTACGACTACATATTATATTATACAGTATCGCTAATTCGGGTATCCTATACATATATATGAATAATCTCATATTTTATTCACGAAAACAAATGATATCCGTATGTAGTAATAAATGGACAGTGAAAGGAAAGCACATTAATTAACGTGGATATCATTGTAATTCATATAATCATAGTTAATAATTCTCTTACGCCTTTACGTTAATGAGAGCAAATCCGTACAAGTATATTTTTTTAAATAAAGAAATTAATTGATGAAGGTATGACTAATACGAAAGTATTCACACCAATACATTGCGATGTATGGTAATAGAAATAGTTCTGTGAAATAACGTAAGATAATTAATTTATTTTTGTAGCTTAGTAATGAAGCAATTATATTTGCGATTTATTTCTTTGCTATTGGCGTTGAAATATGTATTACATATGCAATAAAACAGGATAAACACGATACATAGACATTAATAAGCCGGCATTCACAGTGTGGGCGGAATACATTGCAAGAAATTACTGCGGTTTATAATCAAGTATGTATTTTCTGTTATAACTAGCAAAAGTAACAGTACGCTACGCTTTCTATAAACTATAGATAAGGTCAAATTATTTATATTTTATTCCTTAAAAAGGTTACATAATAAGCTTTCTGTGTCTCCTATGCAAAAGATTCCAGGGATAGTAGGAAAGAAGAGGTAAATTGAGTAAAAGTTTATCCAGATACGACGATTTGATGATTATTATAAAATGTTAATAAGAAATCAACAAAGCGCTTGCCAAATTTTACGTAAATCGCTAAATATATAGATACTAGAATAATATACATTTGTTTGAAAACGTGGACAACATTTTTACTCCTCAAATTGTATTTTTTTTTATGGCTAATCATTGTTTTCTTACTGATTATTATCTTTTAACTGTCATAATGGAAACCTACACAATGAGGTTTTGCATAATCACATTTTGGGAAAAAGAGAGAAGAAGAACACTTGTGATCTAACGTTTAATAGTTCACGTAAATTTAAAGTTTCCTATGTGGCTCTTTTGAGGATACTACCTTACTCTCTTTTGCCATTTTACGAAATAATGAAGGACCCTAAAAATGTTACCGATGACACATAAAGTGGAGAGCAATTTGCCATTTCATTTATTATCTTTATCAATATAAAAGTACAGAAACCTAATCACAATGTTGCAGTATTATCCACCACTCCATCACGCCTTTTATACAAATATAGATATAAAACAGGATGTAACTATAGGGGAAGAAAAGGACAAAGAAAAATATGATTTATTGAAATACTCATAAAGATGACGCCGTTATAATATAGTTCGATTACGAATTCAAAAATTGCGTTATACTTTACTTTAGGTAACTTGTTTGTCATTTGTATTTCTTTTTAATAAAGTTCTGTTTAATTTAGTAAATGCAATTGAATTATTTTAACACTAACATTTTTGAAACCCACATAATGTTTCAAGTACATTTGTTCAAAAAAGTCAGTTAAACAATAAAAATTAGGGACTCCTTGATTTGTTATAATCTTTTTATGACAATGAAAAATTTTAAACTTATTTCTGAATTTTTAAATACAGTTTTAATATAAAGCTTGGTATTTCAGAACCCCAAAAAGTGCACCTAAACCCTTTTATTTGTCTCGCACTACTATTCAAAATTCCGCAATTAAATTGTTCTGATCGTATCGTACTAATAGTAAATAATCTTCCACTGTCCCAGCTACGTTTCCATTTACATAAAACGTCGTATTTGACTCGCACATAATGACTTTGCTGCCGTGTTACTATAGCTCTAGGTCGTATCTGTAAATTTGTTATGTTTTTAATTTTTCGATAAACTCATATGAGAGAAAAGAAGAATTTCTTTTTGATCTGGTTAAAGCTAAAATATACAAGAATATGCTAAAGATGATGGAGAATATGGATGAAAAGTATGTTATTTAATCTTATTACAATTGATCTTTTGCACCCATATAATGGCAGAAAATCTGAAAACAATGAAAGAAGGGTTTGATAATATTATGGGTACTTATAAGGTTCAAATGTCAAAAAATCTTTCTTATTCTAAAAATCCTCGATCTACACCGATCTCAAAAATATAACACTAATATTTTAAATAAATAATATAATAAAACATATATAACTCCACAACATATATAACTAACATATATAACTACATATAACTCGTCCTTGTCAACGGCTAAATAATAAAATGAACATGAAAACCGACAAAAGCCTTAACTTCGCACAGCGATTTTAATAATGTGTCGATAGACTTAAAAGGGAACAGCAGGTGCGAATACACCATCAGCGCAAGTAATCAGAATGCATAAGGTGTAGCATCCGATCCTTTGGGAAAATAATTTCCATTATTGCCAGCCAGAACCCCGGGCAAAATTAATTGAAATTTCAAAATTTATACCGCGACGCCGTACACCGATATAATTAATATCCTAAGTTCACTCGAACATCGCTTCTCAAACCTTCCGGCCATCCAACATCCTTCCATCCATCAGTGACTTCAGCGACTTCGCTAATTTTACTCCAACCTTGAATAACATACGCGAATATTCTAATTTCGTTAATTTTTCAGCGGTTGGCACACGCACGCTCGACCAATCGCCCGATTATTAATCGCCACGACCCTAAGTGACATTAATCACGAATTAATATCTCATCTATATGCAAGATGGTAGATTTTTTGCGTGTGCAAAGGAATAAATAATACGTTAATACCATTACTATCTAGTAGTCGATGGAAAGAGAAGATAGAAGATATCATCACTAATGAGAGGATATCTACTGTAATGTTGGGATGGCTGATAATAATAACATGGGATGCTGTGTGTCATCTGAGAGCCAGTGACGTCCACACTCTTGGCCTGTTTGACCATAACGGAGTAAATTGATGACCTTCGTGAAAAGTACTATGTTACAGGGCTATTAATATCATTCGTATGGGTCTTAAAATCGCTATTTGTACGCGTGCGTACTTTAGTTAATTGCGGTGCCGTGAAATTTTATATGTTGATCGATGAAATGTCAGCATGTTCGGCCCCAGTATATCTACTATAAATATTCAAAGAGGATACAGGGGATATTTCATACGCGCGTCGACACTTCGTCTTAATATCTGATTATGAGTGTAATTTAATTTGCAAAATACCTATCTATTAAGGAGAGACGGTTTTCTGATGTGACGGTTTTGAGGCCATACAAGGCTAAACCAGTTCGGAGTTTTCTTTTTTTAGTTCTAGATTCTGCACTATAGTTTTACCCTACTGCATAGGGTGGGTCGATGTTATAAGAAATCTCGGTTACTTTAGAGATAATAGAACTATCGGATAAATCATGTCAAATTAAAAAAATGTTGCGTAATTTTTATTTATTATTATCTATTAAACACGTCTGTACATTTTGACATTTTAAGCCATTTTATGTGATTCTCTTGACATTTTTTCTAATGGAAGGCTGTGGTTGCATTAAAAAAATGCGATTACGATTACGATCATTGATAAAACTACACAGATAGAAAAGATACCTGGTTTGTAAGAAATATGTTCTTTTGAATTTATTTCTTCTTTTTTTCTTATTATTTCTTATTTATTTCTTTGACACCAATAGTATTTCCTTCATTGACTATATGTAGGTCTTTGAAAGCCAACCACTGGTCGAGGATGTGCGAAATCCCACAAGGCGGTGACACGTGGAGATTGTGCTCTACTATACCCTCCGAAGAGTTCTAGTCAACATAAATTCCACATAAATTCCCTCATCAAACTAGTAAATTTCTTTAATCAAAAAACCATTTATAGAAAAGCTTTAAATATACCATTTTAACTCACCCAACAATTTCATTAATTTTAAAAATTATAGTTTCTTCACTCAACACAATGTTAATTATTTGAACTAAATGAGTCTCGTTCCTTTGTAAATTTTCATTGAAAACATAAGTTGTTTGACACAGAAAAACGTTATTTCTACCAAACAAATATTTTAAACAAATGCATTTTTATCCGTAAAAAATATTTCTTTGCCATTATTGAGACGAACTTGAGGTTTCTAGGATATGGGTTTAACTGATATAACTTTGCAAAAAGTACTAAAAACGTGTTTTTTACATTTTCAAACCCCTTTTTTTGAAAACCATACGCGATAGAAAATGTTATTATGTAAGACCATAACAATGTTACCGTTACAATTAAGACAATTAAAATATTTATGAAAATCTATCAGAAATACATGAATTTGCTAATAAAAAAATGTATAGATGACATATCATACCTTTTTTACTTTATCATACGCAGTATGTAAAGTATTGTAATCGTGCCGAAAAATGTTTTTGAGATTTTAGCGGAAATAGGTCTTTATGGGTCCCCTGAACATTTTTGACCAAGGTACAAAAAAATGTCTGTGTGTGTGTGTGTATGTGTGTGTGTGTGTGTGTGTGTGTGTGTGTGTGTGTGTGTGTGTGTGTGTGTGTGTGTGTGTGTGTGTACCCAATTTTTGTTAATTCATTTCCGGGGAAACTACTAAAGGTATCGGCACGGAACTTCATATTTAGAAGTTTCATGACCAAACTTAGAGTTGAAAAGCTTTTGGTTCAAAAGGGTCCAAAGGAACTGGGAGTTTACTCCAAGCCCTTTTCAAGGATTTTAGAAATCAGCCGCCAATTCTGTAATTTCGTCAAAATAGTTAAATAATAAATTAAAGCAGAGGAAATTTTGAATAATTTATGCCTATGACATTTTTTGGTAAAATTAATAGTTTAGCTTTTTAGTTTATTCTAAGCCTTTTTCAAGGATTTTGGAAATGAGCCGCCATTTCTGTAATTTCGACAAAATAGTTAATTAATAAATTAAAGTAGAGGAAATTTTGAATAATTTATGCCTATAACATTTTTTGGTAAAATTAATAGTTTACCTTCAAGAGCAAATTCTATTTGATCGAGATCGGTCGCATATGCATTGATATGAAATTACATAGTAGCCAGGATTTTGACAAATATTTTTTTGTGTTGTCACATTGGAAAACAGCTGATCTCATTAGAGGTTAGAGAACCACTATGGAACGTGCCGCTGTAGTGCGCAAAATTATAAAATACAAATTTCAAATAAAATAAGATCACCAATTTGATTGTTTGTTGATAAGAAATATCAACCCGTCTTTATATCTAATTCTAAAAACGATACATTGAGAAAATTATAAATAAAGTATAGCGATGAGTATACTTTTATTTTAGTATAGTATGTTGGTATGGATGTGTCATGAACAAATATAAATCTGTCAGAATTTGAATTACCTTTTTAAGGTGCGTTTTCATTAGTGACAATGGCAGTGGTAGCAGACGCCGTTATAGTATTTCCAATAGAAAATTGATAGTGACTCATGTTTATGTACATGCAAACTAATATGTGTCATTATCACGATATGTAAGAAATACTATAATTTCGTATTCTACCACCGCCATTAGCTACCATTACCTACCAATCGGAACGCACCTTTAAACTTGACGTTTCGTCAAAGTGATACCAACCTAGCATTTACTATACAGACATCATTTATTTTTTTTTAAATACGTATTTCTTAAAAGGCAACACAATAAACGTTGATGTCGACTCGCTCATATGCGACGGCGACACTCCGCCTTCGGTGACGCGCCGCATCACCGCTCGTCGCGCTATTCCGTACTTTCGGCATTTGTGACATAAATAACTATTATTCTAATGACGTAGTGTAGGTAGTGTCAAATGCTGATGCTTTGACAATACCTAGATTTAACTCAATAGAATAGATTCTCATGCAGCTAAACTATTAATTTTATATATTGTATGATAAAGTCATGTGCCTGGCCACATCAAATTTTTTTACTAAAATGTGTATTAAAATTTAACGTATTCGAGGATTTTTTAAAATAACAAACCGTCTCAGAAATTTTATCATGTTTCTATACTTTGCTGTTCATAATCCAGAATATAAAAATATGTATTTCTATTAACATGGTGATTATTTCTTTTATTATGTTAAATTCGTTTTTAATATGTTTTATAATTTCTGAATTTCGTAATAATTCTGTTCAATGTACTTTGAGCTCCCCAAATTAAGAGAAAATGGCAGACAGAGTGATGCCATACAGACACAGATTCAGATTGTTTTTCGTTTTCAAGTACGGAACGATCAAAATCAGCGTGTTTGAAGCTTTCTTTAAAAGTAATAAACCATTCGGTTGATCAGAAATGTGTAATTTGTATATGCGAAGGCTCGGAAATCACTTGTAAACACTATAAAGCATTACTTTTGTACACATTATATAAAAATTATATATAATGGGTTTCATTACTTCGTATCTAATTTTCTAAAACGAGAATATGTAGTTCCTACTTATCTATTATTTACTATTTTATTAGCCTTTTTGTGGGTAGGCGTCACACACCCTGAAATTGTATGGAACTGAGAGAATTCCACTTTTTTTAATTTATTTATGCCACTTAAGCTACTCTACACCGAACATTCATAATCTTAGTAGTGCTTGGAGAAATAATTATAATCTTTCCTATATTTAGCGGTACATTAAAACACCCTTAGTCGGACATCAGAACAAGCAATAAATCATCCATACTAATGTACGCCAATCATCGTCAAGAAACATACACCGTAATTATACAAACACGCGTGCACTTTCCCTCTGGTTACCAATAGCTATATACTCTATAGCAAATTAAAAATTAGCCAGTCAACGATTAGTTTCGAGACACTACCATAAACCTAAAACTCGTTTTCTCTGGCGTATCCACATGATGACAAGTGGGAACAACGATAAAAGTGATCGTATCTTTTACTACTAGATTCATAAAATAATTACTGCCCCTAGTTATAATTACCCCTACGGGTAATTGGAACCGTTCGCAGTAGAAACGCTGAAGTGCTTGCTGAAAACATAAATATTTATGGTGCCATGGTAAAAGTTGAAGCCTTTATAGGTTAAAAATGGAGGTGAAACATGATATTATTGTAGGTAACTAGGATAGTTGGAGCATATCGATCAGAGAGTAATTGGTCCATATTTGTACAAGCTAAGATAAGGAGTAAAATTTTTCGTGAATTCTGAGTCTAACGACAAGAAAAAGGAAGGATTATGGAAGTTAAATTTCATAGTTCCAGTTTTTATGTAAAAATGAGACTTCTTTTAAAAATTAGACTATGTAGTAGAAGCGATATAAGTAAACATACAAGTCACATCTTATGCCATTGACGGTTATTGTCATGAACCTATTATATTAGCAATTGATTTCAAAAGTCATTTCACGCGATGAAAACCGTGAAAGAGAATTTATTTAGTACATTGTTATGGTAAAATTTTCGGAACGGTTTCTGGATTAACCATAAAGAATCAGAAGAAATTGAATGTGGAAGACGCTGTTTCGCTAATAGCACTACATTCCATTCAAGAAATTTCAAAATTATCGTTTCGAAGAAGAGCATTACAAATTGAAATTAGTAACTTGTATATGTCCAGAACTGACAAAGAAAATAAAAGTAAACCATTTATACGACGATTTGTCAGACTTCGGATGCCGAAGATGATGCCAAACGTTTGGATTTCTGGCATGCGATTGGAACAAAATATTAAATAACTGAAATGTTTATACATTTATTGTATTTTGGGTGTATAAGCAAGCTTTTTCTTATTTAACAAATTTTAAGAGAAAATAACAATGACGTGCTGTGCAAATATACAATTCTTATACAGTAAAGTATAATTTTCGAAAAAAGACAATTGAAGGTTATGAATTAAAAGTGACAAAATCTCCAGAACGGCTTGACAGAATTTAACGAAATTTTGGAATTAAGTATTTTGCGACCATGTGAATGAGTCACTGATGTTATTATCGTTGATGCAACGTTTACAGTTTCGGAGATATAACCACAAACTTTTCAATTTGAAATAGAACACACCATATTTTGACATTTTCTGTTACAGTCTTATTATATCAAAAACATCTTGAAATGAACAAAAACCTGTATTACTTTGATCTAAAAATGAACAAAGAATAAATTAGTAACAAAACATTATTACATTTTCTACTGCAATTGCTTGTTTTAAATTTGATCGGTTTATTTTTTTGTGGTTGTTATTTTTTGTTATCAATTTTTCCTATGTTAATTTTTAGACCTAAGCAACAAAAGTTTTTTTTTATATTCTAGATGTTTTTGATATAATACTGTGACAAGCTTAGTAATATTGAATAGGCAATGGAAGACTGTATAACAGAAAATGTCAAAATATACAGAGTGTTCTATTTCAAATTCATAAGTTTGAGGTTATATCTGAGAAACTGTAAACGTTGCATCAACGCTAATGACTTCAGATGGTTGCAAAATAATTAATTAAAAAATTTTGTTAAATTCGGTCGAGCCGTTCCGGAGATTTTGTCACTTTTATTTCATGACCTTCAACTGTCTTTTCCTCGAAAATTTTCTGATATTAGGCCATAAAAATATTATGCTACCATTAAGACAGTTACCAGATCTCCCAAATTCATTAAAAAATAAAGGGTTTCCATTTAAAAAAGATGTCGATGACGTCATCTGATAAAAACAATTGAAGGTAAAGAAATTAATTTCATGGAATCGAAAAGAACAAATAAGTTGATAAACAGGGACAAAATCTGCAAAGTTACTGAAAATGAATGTAATAAACTACAACAAAAATGCTGTAAAAGAAAAATTAATATCGCTGGTTATTTGATAACAGCTAAAATGCTGTACCTATTTTTTACAGAACTCACATATTCCACATACATATTCCTGTGAAAATACAGAGTTTTTCCTGGGAAAGTACTGCAATTTCAGCGTAGAAATAAAATTGCAAAATAGCTTTACACATTTTTCTCTGCGTATTTTTTCCTCGGAATAATAATGGGAAGCAGTGAACGAAACTGTTATATTTTTTGCAAGAGTAAAAAAAAGGTTCAGCAAGAAGGTTGCTCAGCTCACCATTCAAACTTTGTCACCGAATAGTTACATTTACAATTTCTTAAAAAATGCACGTTGCCCTAATCTGACAATTACGGCTTTTTATTTTTGTGAACGATTGAAATAAATTCTTTATAGTGCACCACAAGCCAATCTCTACCAGTCTACCACTCTACCACCATATTGCAATTTACTTTGTTAAAAACAATAGATGGAACCTCTTGTACAACTAAAGGTTCTATCACATTTTTCACAATAAAATTTTCTATTTAAGCATTTATTCCAGGCCAATATAACAATTGACGTGTTCTTTCTTTTGTTTTTGTTATACCTAAATGAGTTTCATGCAATAATAAGACTTCATCCAGAAATATTCCACAACGCAGTTTATAATAAAATTCGAACACACAACAATAGCTAATTCCGGGGACAAACTGTAAACACTTAATATTGTTATATTGAAAAATATTTGTCCTATTACTACCATCCTTTAGCGTAAACTTGATAATAAATATGTGATTATAAGATAATCTTCAACTGAGATAAAACAATCCACCTTCGTTACAATCAGTATTTTAATGGAACTATTATTTCTAGCCCCTCACACCAATTACTTTAATTGAAACGAAGCAGTTAGTTAATAAATACGATCCCAGATATGACAATACCTAATGGAAGAGGAGTTTCGCTCGCGATTACATAATTAGTTAAAGGATTTTTTTAATGTACGGCAAAGCTGGTTCACGTACGTCTACGCAGCTTTCAGTATAATTCCATGTTGCATGCACCCAGAGACCTCTCTCGGCGGCTTATGTAATTACACCCTACAGATAACCACACTGTGTATAACTCGTACAAATTAATTGTTTCGTACGCTAGATCTGGACTGATATTAATTAAAACGTCGCAAAAAAATACCTACAGCACAGGTGTCCGATGATATCTTAGCTCATTTGTCTGGACTGTCTAGAACAATGCGAGAGCGTCATAAATGCACTTTGTCGCTGTTGTACTAGATCTCAAGCGAGCCACACACGATCATATTTGTATGTTTACATAGCAACCTATTAGTAATGTAATTTTGACAGTATCCAATATTTTTACTACAAAAGAATAGTGATAGTAAGTGACTACTTTAATAATGACTTGTATGGTATTAAAGATGCATTTAGTTTTTCTGAAACGTATACAAATTTTCGTTTGCCTTTGGAACATGTTTAAATTATCATTGGATGCCGTTTCTCTTTTTACTAAGCCGTTTCTCTTTTTACTAAGTAACATTCATTAACAAAAACTTTGTTGTTAGATGTTTTAAAAGAGAATTGGCAATTGATATCAAATAATACAACTTTTCTTCTTTACTATGATTAGATTAATTTTTAATATTGATTATTCTTCTTTTCCTTACAACATGAAACAAAAGCTCAACATGCATTTGAGGAAAACCATTAAAACCATTTTAAATAAATGCATTTCAGTATACAGTCCAGGCAATTGAGTCATTCTTGTTGTTTTTAGATGTAGGTACTTATTGATACAATAATAAAAATAATAATCCCTAATCACCAACATACTCCAAAATTGAATAAACGCAAAAATGACTTAGAAACACAAAGTATGCAATACAAAAGTTGTAGACAGTGAAAAATCTATAACTTTTGTAGAAGTTACTATATAACATAACCTCAAAACTTCTGACAACAAGAACCTCTCAGTTGTCAGTACAGAACAGAGTACAAGTTTACAACCAACTAAAACCGATTTGGTTATCCGGCAAACAACTTTGGGGTTACGCTAAACAATCAAATATACAAGTAATCAAAACTTTCCAAAATAAAGTACATACTACACAGTGAGAGAAGTGTTAGTGCTTCTTGTTTAGTCTATTATACCCAAGTGGTTACGTAGTTTTAAGAATTCAGATTCAGATTGATGGTTATTTGTTAAGTTAGATTAGTTTCAATAGGTCAAGCATTTTCTTATTTTCTTTAGGTTTATGACTTACCAACTCTTGATTGTATAAAGATGGAATATGAATTACGTACCTGAAACAAAAAATAAATACAATTAGATATCAGAAAGCTATGTGATATTACTGTCAAAAGTACACAGAAAAACAAAAACCAGTTAAAATTTAAAAAATGACAATATTTGCCGTTACTTTTTGGTTAAATAGTGTCAACTTTTATAGATAATTGACAGTTGGAGTGCTACTTTATCATTACCTGTGGCTGCTGAAAAGTTACTTGGTAATTTTTCAATTCTATGGTAGAATTTAAATTAAAGAAAATATATATGCGCCGTTTGGTCTATACTTATCAATATACGATTTTCGAATGAAACTGATATTTTGGTCGAGTTTTTCTAAATTGTTAAATAACGCGTACATCATCATGTATTAAACACACTTTAAGTAACAAATGAAGTTTTAACATTTAAAATAAATAATTATTGATGAAAACAAAATGTTTTCATCGCGGTTGGTTATAATCCAGTGGTCGGATAAAGTACGGAATTATTAAAAATTGGAACATTTTGCGATAAAAAAATCGTCAAAAATAACCCGCTAGTTTTTATTCAGGTTCATTTATAATTTAATCCTCTAATTTTAGAAAAAGAAAAAAATTAAGATTAGGGTTTTACCAAATATATGGAATTGTTTGCGCTCGAAATACGAATTACTGCTCAAATTTTTGTCACTTCTGGGTTTTTAATAAAGTTTTAAATGTTCAAATTTGGTAGATTTAACATTAAAATTGATTAAATATTTTATTAGGTCCACAAAGGCAACTTTATATCAACTTTATGATAACTCTTTTATTTAGCAAAAACAAATGTTAAAACACCGTAGTATATCTTTATTTTGCTTTATTCAATCTTTTAAATAATTCCTGTTGAAAACTTTAACCCTTTCCCTTATCATAATTTCGTTAAATATACGTTTTTTGTACCAAACATTATTTTGATAATGTACAAATTATAGGTCTTTGTAAAATTCAATTCTCTTTGTCTTTTATTAATGAATTTAATACTTGTAATTTTAAAACTGACGTAGTTTTATTTATACAAATTAATTGTTATTGACGTTTGTAAGGACATTGTGCTTTTATATTATTCTACGTTGTTATGGAGTATTTTGTTTGACAATTGTCAAAAGTTAAAAAAGTTCATGTGTTCACTTACTTTAATATTTTTATAGTTTATTTAGTAAATATTTATAAATTTTTTATAATATTTAAGTAACAAATTACTTCTGATGTAGATTTGCTCATTAAGCTTTTGATTAAAGCAAACTCTTGAAAATTGAATAACTTGAATAAGTTTTTTATTGTTGCCGATTTCCCAATATTTGTTAAAACTGTTTTAGTAGGTATATTCTTGCAGAGTATGTGAATTTAATATGCTTCACGTGTGAGGTAGCTAGTCTGCTAATAAAGACGTAAAAGGGAATGCGATAATGAACAAGTATCATGATTGGATTCGCTCAAGCGCCGCGTCTGCATTGCTGCGACAACGTGAAGGTCGTGAATAATGAGCGACATCTTGCGGTGCAAATCGAATTACTCTAAATTATTATTGGGGTCGATTATGCAGGTATGAGATTCCCCTTGTGATAAGCGGTGCTTGCGGTAGGTAACAATGAATGGCAATTAAATCGGAAGATAATAGAGTAAGTAGACTTTACATAGCATTCTATGAAATATGAAGTCGTAGATATTCAACTTTGGAGGTAGTATCTTTCTATGCTAATGGACTATGGAGCAGGATAAACAAGGATTATACTTTGTCCAGGAATACAATCCAAAAAAATCTGATGTGGCCAGGCACATGACTTTATCATACCATATATTAATAGTTTAGCTGCAGGAGATTCCATTTGATCGAGATCGGCCACGTCGGAATTAAAATAAAACTACTAGAACTAGACAGATATTTTGATTATATTTACAGTATGTAATGTCAAAACATCAGCATTTGAGACTACCTACTATCATTAGAATCACAATATCTGACAAATCCTGGCTAACTAGTTTTAATACTAGTGTTTTAATGCAGTACGAGCGATCCCGATGAAATAGAATTTGCTCATGAGGCTAAAATATTTATTATACCAAAAAATTTCATAGTCATGAATTATTCGGAATTTCCTCTACATTAATTTATTATTTAACTATTTCGACGAAATTCCAGAAATAGCGGCTTATTTGCAAAATATTTCAAAAATGCGAAGACTAAACCTCCTTGTCATACTACATATGATAAAGTAAAAAGGTTATTGGTTCTGATGATTAATATATTATATTGGCTTCTAGCATACTATATTTTCGGGTTTTATCCCGTCTTCAGTGCTAACTACAAAAGTTTATAAAGAATTATGCTCAATATTCCAAATAAGTTTTAATGTTACCATACCGTCTTACAATCTTTCTTGTATTTATTCGCGAAAACATAAGAACATGGCTATCCGCAATCGAAATACACATTGACACCAAGATGTTTTAATATTGTTGCACTGTACGTGCGCGCGTTCTCGCATTCTCCATGCATTTGCGTGTTGAAAAGACGTCAAAAGATTCAAAATATCCTGGCTACCTGATATTAATGCAGACACGATTTCGATCAAATAGAATTTGCTCCTGCAGCTAAACTATCAATTTTACCAAAAAATGTTATAAACATAAATAATACAAAATTTCCTCTACTTTAATTTATTATTTATCTATTTTGACAAAATTGCAGAAATGGCGGCTCAATTGCAAAATCGTTGAAAAATGCTAAGAGTAAATAGCCAGTTCCTTTGGACCCTTTTGAACCAAAAGCTTTTCAGCTCTAAGTTTAGTTATGAAATTTCTAAATATGAACTTTCGTCCCGATACCTTCAGTAGTTTCCCCGAAATCGTCTCCACAAAAAACGGGTACACACACAGACATTTTTTTGTACCTTGGTCAAAAATGTTCAGGGGACCAAAAAAGACCTATTTCCGCTAAAATCTCAATTTTTTTTTCGGCACGATTACAATACTTTATCATACTGCGTATGATAAAGTAAAAGTAATCAAATATTATTTATTTTTTAGCATTGCAGTTTTTTAATATAATAATAATGACTTGCGACATGCAAAAGTGTGTTAATGAAATTTTAGTATCATCATTGCCTTTTAAACTAAAATTAAAACGTAATTACAAAATTACGTGTGTTTCTCTATCGACATGAGAGGGTTTTAAAGACTACTGGCGAAATGTTACCAATTTTCTTTGTTATGAAACTGATCGAACCTTTTTTGCTAAATTGAATCACATTTAATCACGTCTACTACGAGAGAGCTGGAGTAAGCTACCGAGGCCTATGACAAAAAATGTCAACTACATGCCCCCTGGGAGTCCACTCTCGGCATCTTTTTGAAGCGAATGCGAGACTTCTCGAAGGGTTTGGTGGATGGAGTGGAGATATCGGCGGTTGACCTGTGTTTGGAACGTATGGGCGTGGCACGTGCGTTATTGTTCTCAGCGACAACCAAACTTGCTCATAGATACGTACCAGAGGGCAACCGCTGATATCCCCACTCCGTCTCACCTAACCTTCGAGAAGTCTCGCATTCGCTTCAAAAAGAAGACGACAGTAGACTCCCTGGTTTCTCTTTTGCCAACTATTCTACTAAGACACCAATAATACAAGAATATCAAGAACTTCCATGCATTATTCATGGCTTGATATCATTGACGAAGTATTGTGAGAAGTTACTAGAAACAGTCTAAAATAAACTGTCGATAATACTAGAAAACGAAACGAAAACATTTCCCATGACCAATGGGTCCTCTAGTTCCAATTAGCCAAACACTGGCATCGTCTAATAGGTTATTTTTCACTCTTCACATCGTAAATCAAAAGACGATATCAAAACACATCCCCGTTGTCGGTGGATGACTCTGGCTACGCTAGATAAACACAAGGACTTGGGCGACGCCCTCTTCGGAACCTTTTAATTCGGACAAATATTTGTGTGTACTCTGTTCGATCGTCCACCGCCGTCGAACCGGTAAAAGCGAGCCATCAGCGAGCGCCAACTTCGATGTAAAAATACACTTCAATTAAATCGCGAATTATCTGACGAACGAAGACCAGACCTGCCTGCTACCAACCGCTTGGTGTCGCTGGCGTACGCCGATCGCGGTGTACGCAATTAATTAATGCCGGAGTCGTAATTAAGTTATTGCACGCTGGAAAGTTGCGCAAATTTTTATCCTCCTGTGATATTAATCCATCTATTCAGTTCCACAAATGGTCAGACGTAATAATAATTGTAATGCTTGGACTGCAATGAAACACAGAAAGAAAATATTGCCTGATCGAATTGTTTAAGTAGGAAGAGATAAAAGCTTAAACCTTGAACCAATAATATGAATAGGAAACCCAATTTAAATCCCAGTTAAATGGCGGTGTAAATTTTCATTATTTCCGATCAAAGAAGATTATATTTAAAGAAAATAATCTGACAAAAGAATAATACTTGTTTCTTCATCTTCAGAGGTCATTATTAGCATAGAAAGATAATACCTCCGGGGTTGAATTTCTACGACTTCACATTTCATAGAATGCTATGTAAAGTCTACTCTATTATCTTCTGATTTAATTGCCACTCATTGTTACCTATCGCAAGCACCGCTTATCACAAGAGGAATCTCACACCTGCATAATCGACCCCAATAATAATTTAGAGTAATTCTATTTGCGCCACAAGATGTCGCTCATTATTCACGACCTTCACGTTGTCGCGGCAATCCAGACGTGGCGCTAGAGCGAATCCAATCGTGATACTTGTTCATTATCGCATTCCCTTTTACGACTTTATTAGCAGAGTACCTTACACGTAACGCATATAAAATTAACATACTTTGCTAAAATATTCGTACTCAAACTACACTGTTGGCAAAAAAGGGTACAAATTTTTAATTAGGTACTCATTTTATAGCAAAAACGTTGGAACCATTGGTCTTATTATGGCCGGCACGTTTGATTTCAACATTTTATATGGCCTTTTCGTTAGTTTCAATTATGATGTATCACAGTTGTAGTTTAGCTGTAAATTTTAGACGAATGTTACTTGTTCTTGTTCTTTTGTTTGTTTCTGCAAAGATTAAATCGGAGCTGGAATCAACGTTTTTTCAGTACCTATGTCACATCACTGTAAACCGAGTCTTCTTTTTTTATTTTCATGTCATGTTCGAATGAAGAGTACTTTCAACATCAGTCTGAATCCTGAATACATTATGTTGCTCCTTTTGTTTTTTTGCATATTTTTCATTTGAATGTAGTTTTTACGTGAAAAGCGAATTGCAAAGACCTGACCGTCACTCAAGTGAAGTACCATAATGTTTGTTCAATAAGAAATGATGTTGATTATAGATAAAAAACACTCCAAAAACATAAACTTAAAAATTTGCAAAAAATTACAGCCCAATAAGTGTAGTACAATCATGTACAATATATAAAAGAGGTAAAAATTCTTACAAAATTTCAATATCAAACCTGTCACCCATAATAAAATTAAAAATTGGCCAAAAAATTCTCCACCATTTTTAAAGATAACTCGAGGTATTGGTTTTGGGTTCGTCGTGAAATGTTATCGTTGGAAACTGTCAACTCCACTGGGAAACTTTTTTTTTTCAAAATTGTCTACTAAGAAAATCAGCTTACGATGCTATAAAATCACCACTGTTCCATTTGGCCAAAAGAAAACAGATGTCATTACCAATTTTAATACACCTTTCATTTCACATTAAATTGACCCGATATTATTAGAAATGTTGCATAGAAAAATGAAATATTACAATATTCACAATATTAGCAATTAGTTTTTCAAAGAAATTCTTGATTTACAATATTTGGAAATATAAGTAATTGGAAATGTATACCGTTTTTTACCCTCAGTATAATACACGGTTACTATAAATGATTGTAGTCGAAGTAGGCGCTGAGATCCAATGTAAAAATATGTGCCGCTTCATTTGAACTGAATACCTACTACTACGATACTACTGTAATTTCAGGCATTTCGTAAACAAACTATGAAGATTGAAAATTGAAAACTTACCATATTCGCAATAATTGAACGTTTCAATACTCCAATGTTATGTTGCTTTGATGAATGTAAGGTGTATCAAAATTAGTAGGTAATGACATTTGTTTTCTTTTAGTCAAAAGGAACAGTAGAGATTTTATACAGGGTGATTTTTTTAGTATACAGGGTGAAATTTACAAACAACGTTTTTTGTTGTTTTTACTCGAAAACGCAGTGGAGTAGGACGTTTGCAACGATAACATTGCATAGGCATGGCAAATCCAATTGCCTACTTGACCCACCTTTACAGATGGTAGAGAAACTATGGACAACTGTTAGTTTTCATATGGGTGCCATGTTTGAATTTGATTTTTTTTAAGGATGTTTTTACCTGTTTTACTATTGTACTACACTAATTGGGCTGTAGATGTATTTGCATCCACTTATCTGACGGTCAAGTCTTTGCTGTTCGTTTCTCACGTAAAAATTTCGTCATCAAATGAAAAACGACCTTTGCAACAAACATACAAAAGAACAGGAACAAGTAACATTCATCTAAAATGTACAGCTAAACAACAAGTGTGAATGTTAAAATGTTAAAATCAAACATGCTGCCCATAACAAAACCAATCGTTACTCCACAATCTATAAAAATAGTACACAATTAGATTTCTAGTACAATTCCGCCGGTTTTTTAGTAAAAACAATAAAGAAACATTATTTTTTTTATTCTGGCCCGTATAAGAAAAAATCACCCTGTATACGATGCTACAAAATCGCTACTGTCCTTTTAGACCAAACCAAGACAAATGTCATTACCTGTTGATTTTAATCCACCTTCCATTTCACATTAAATTGACCCGATATTACTATCACAAATGTTGCATAACCATACATAATGGAAACTAACTTTGGATTGAAACGCACTGTTATTGCGATTATGGTATGGTTTCAATCTTCATACCGCAAGCAATTTGTTTATTAAAAATATATTTGAATTAACTAAATATTATTGAAATTGCTTGAAATTGCTTATACATACATCACTTTAGACACAGTGTAATGTATTAGCAATTTCCAATAAATAATAAGTTTGTGTAAAATGATATACGTGATATAAAAACAAAACATATTTTTGAGCATGCATTGATATCATGAAAACAGAAAAAAAGGGAAACAACATATTTATTTTCAAATTTTGATTAGCGTAAGACATTGCACACTTTTCCTTATACAGGGGCTGTCCTAGAAGTCGATGGACATAGCTTAATCACAGACTCTTAGGGCGAATTTGAGACGATTTAATCCAACTTATCTATATAAATTTCCTTTTCATTTGTTCATTCTACTGTTTCACTTTTAAATCAATTTTATTGTTATAGGAAAGTCGCTTATGAACCGATTTTGTTATACAGGGTCCTGCAACTCAGCTCCCGTCTTCTGTAGCTCACTTACTCATTAAGCTAAGAGGTTGACATTTTGCAGGCTTACCCTGTACTTCAAGGTACAATTCAAGAAATTATTTTTTATTATACAGGGTGTTCCAAAAATGTGCAACGCCATGGTAATATATTTTTTTTAAATTGCATGCTATACATTTTTCTACACATTTGGAAGCCTTTTATGGTTGCCTACATATCACCAAAATTTTATTGAAATCGGTTGAGTGACCGCAGCGGAAAAAAATAAAAACCAAAGAAAATTGATTTTGCATCGTGGGCTTTAAAAATCAATAAAGACCACAAAATGCACCTCGTTAATAAAATTTTGCGACGTGCTTATTAAGTTAGATGTAATAGTCTCGTTAACCAAGTGACATTGATCCAAATTATACAGGGTGACCAAAATCGAGTGTCAAACTTGTCAAACTTCAAAGCGTTCTTATTTTAAATTGGAACCCATAAATTTTTTTATGTGAAATGATGAAGAATTAAAAAATAAACATTGTTTCTAAATACAACCCCATCACAACTCCCAATATTTTAAAAGTTATTCGCCAAAAACTCATTTTTCAACGTTTCCAACGGCAATTTTAGATAATAAATATCGTACGTGGCGCTGAAAAACAATTTATTTCATAAAAAATAATAGACGTATTTTAGATTTGAGTGTACTTAATTAAGTAGTTATTCAAATGCTAAATTTACTGCATAATTTACCTATAGCGGTAAGGACGGAAATGTGGCTATAGGTAAATTTTGCAGTAAAGTTAGCAATTGAATGACTACTTAATTAAGTACAGTAAAATCTAAAATACCTCTCTGCGTTATATTTTATGTAATAAATTGTTTTTCAACGCCACGTACGATATTTATTACCTAAAATTGCTGTTGGAAACGTTGAAAAATGAGTTTTTGGCGAATAACTTTTAAAATATTGGGAATTGTGATGGAGTTGTATTCAGAAACAATATTTATTCTTTAATTCCGCATCGTTTCACCTAAAAAAAATTACGGGTTCCAATTTAAAATAAGAACAATAGC
The DNA here is from genome assembly GCA_964023965.1 of Melinopterus prodromus. Classification (NCBI taxonomy): domain Eukaryota; kingdom Metazoa; phylum Arthropoda; class Insecta; order Coleoptera; family Scarabaeidae; genus Melinopterus; species Melinopterus prodromus. The sequence goes on from OZ030390.1 coordinate 103,071,193, forward strand.
GCGCTTTGAAGTTTGACAAGTTTGACACTCGATTTTGGTCAGCCTGTATAATTTGGATCAATGCCACTTGGTTAACGAGACTATTACATCTTACTTAATAAGCACGTCGCAAAATTTTATTAACGAGGTGCATTTTGTGGTTTTTGAAAGCCTACGACTCAAAATAATTTTTTTTGTTCTTATTTTTTTCCGCTGCGGTCACTCAACGGATTTCAATAAAATTTTGGTGATATGTAGGCAACCATAAAAGGCTTCCAAATGTGTAGAAAAAATGTATAGCATGCAATTTAAAACAATATATTACCATGGCGTTGCAAATTTTTGGAACACGCTGTATAATAAAAAATAATTTCTTGAATTGTACCTTGAAGTACAGGGTAAGCCTGTAAAAATGTCAAACTCTTAGCTTAATGAGTAAGTGAGCTACAGAAGACGGGAGCTTAGTTGCAGGACCCTGTATACTTCGAACAATAAATTAGTAAGTTTGATGACACCTTTTTCAATGATATCGGGTTTGTCATTGTTCCATTTGTGCGCAAACTTTCTTATAGCTATGTAGGAATAACTAGATTTTTTTCAAATAGATAGATATTACGTATATATCTCTTGTATTCTTGCGTCCTTTCTTCATATCTGGTAGGATATACGGCGAATAAACTAAAGAATTCCGTCATTTTAGATTTTTTAAAAATCCTTTTTGCTAGACCAACAACCCTGGTTTAAAGGCTTGCCTGAGTGAACTAAATGAACCTCAATCATAATCGATATACCGCAATATCATCAAATCAATAACCCACAGGTCAGGCCAATCTCAACATACTTTACCACATACCCAACACACCCAAGCAATACAGGAAACGACACAGAAAACCATGTTTAGATATTAAAGACTTTGACTTATTGACTTCACTCCAACCCAGACGACCAATTTACACCAACTTCCATGAGCGTACTCGGCATTTTTGCAACACAACACATCATTATCGTCAATCTAGGACGCAAGCATTAACCTAACGGTTGCTTTTATCCATTTTCTCTAATAATCCGGTAGCGTCTCAATCCGGAATGTGAATATCCACTATCCACACGTTATCATCATGATTATTATCCACCAATAAAACCTGTACGCCACATCCTATCGTATACCGTTAAGTTTAAGCTGAAACTTCATCGCGACGTTTCTTAATAACGTAATATACGTGGCGCTGCGATCGTTGTTATTAAAATATCAACGAAAAATCTCGGCCTAACGGTTTCTTTTTGGTGTGGATACCTTAGTAGTTAGCAGGTACAGCATGGGTCCTACGGATGATGGATTGGGTTAATCACAGGTGAAAACGCAGAAGCAATGGCGCGGGTTAATCAACTTAATCGTAATGATACTAAAAGGTAATCATGCTACCAACGTACGTGCACACGTCTTAGTTCTATTGGGCAATTCGTTACGATGCAATCTTTATAGGATGATTAAGAAAGGTTGAGTTGGAACGCCATGAAACATGATCGATTGAAGATGATCGTAAACGAAGAATTGGGTTAATGTTGTTATGCAATTGTTTGTGGGTAACTTTATCTGACTGGACCAGTAATGGACCAACAGTTTTATTCCTCTAGAAGAAGTATTACGTTATAAGGAATTTTAGATGTCCTAAAAACGTCACAGCCGTGGTCAGAACTCAGAATATTGATTTAATATATAAAGTGGTTCCAAAACAAAAAATTATTAAATTGGCCAAGAGTAAAGTAACAGTTTTTCACTATTAATAATATAAACTAGCAAAGGAAAAAGTTTGTTTAAATCAAATTCAATGCCAGGGTTGTTATGTTAAAAACACATTGTTTTAAACATTTAAAACATGTTTGTTTTAAATGTGTTTTAAACGTGTTTTAAACTACCGATGTTTGAACAGTTTTTGTTGTTTTTGTTGATTTTAAAACAAGTTTTATCCTTGTTTAAAACATGTGTGTGATTTAAAACATGTTTAATATCATGATTAAAACATTTCTTTTTCCGAGGTGCTTAATCACATTGTTTCTTTAAACAAAATATCATTTTATAAAAAATACATGCTTGTTTTGTTTAAAATAAAAAAAAGTTTTTTATAACAAAACTGTTCAATCCTCTAATCTCAAATCTAAATGTTTTATCTCAATTTTAATATAATATATTTGGCAACCAACAAGATCCGTTATGAGACGAAAAATTGTACAATTGTTTACAAAACTAGTGGGAACTTTATAAGAGAAAATTGGTAAATTTCATTGGAAAGCAGATAGAATTTGCCAGTGACCACAAAAATATTGCATTTCATATAAAAATCGGATAAAGTAGAATGAAAGGTAATATGTTACCTTTTCACTATATAATGTCAAATAAGCAATAAAGACTAGAAATAAGAATTACATATTTTCCAAGTAAGTTATAAGAAAACTAAGAAAATAATTACGATCGTAGATCGCTAATTGGTCTAATGTCACCGATTTCAATCATATTATCAAAATATCTGTCACACCCTGGCTAACTAGTTTTATGTTAATACAGACACGACCGATCTTTATCAAATAGAATCTCATGCAGCTAAACTATTAATTTTATATATATATGTGACCTGGTCTACGAAAAAGGGGTTTATGTGTCAAGAGGTCGATTTTTCCCTTTTTCCCCTCTTTCTAACGAATCCAACCCCAGCTTGGTAGCTTTCTTAACGGCCGAGTTATTCGTATTTGAAGTTAGAGTACACACAATAAAAACACTAAATGTAAAAAAATTATTTTAGCTATTTTTTCTTGTATGTAGTAAAATAAATTAGAGAAATGAAACTTCTTATAAAATACAAACCAAATGATAATTTACAAAATAATAAATAATCTATTCTTATAGGAAATAATATTTATATTAAATTCAACCTCTCTAATTTTTCGTCTTCTTGGTGTCTTTAGCATCTACTTTTTCACTCCGCTTCTTTTTATGATTTGTTTGGTCAGTTTTAGCCTGTGATGTACCTACATGAAGACTTGTTTCGCAGTTACCTTTACATTTCTTTGTCTTCAACTTTTTCAGCGGTTCTGGCGCCACTTAGCCCTTTTGGCATCTTCTAGCATCAGTTGCTAAGTTACGAACGGTGTTGAATGTGTACCGCTGCCTTTCGAGTTACAATCCAACTGGTTAGAAAATGTCTGTTCACTCAATGTTTCAAAAATAAGAGTAACCTCCTCAAATTCTTCACTATTCGCAATTTTTTTTCAATTTCACCATTTAATTTTCACAAATTATAAAATAGTTGTATTGCGTTATACCTTTCAAGGGCCGCTGGGCCGCTTAGCCTGAACTGGTTTGTTATGGCCGTGGAAGATAGGTACCTTGTGATACATGTACAATATTATATTTTTCAAAACGTCACAATCCTTCCAACTTCCATACTTCTTTCGTCCAGATAATTCAAAATAATAGATAATTCAGCTGCGTTGTTGTCACTTTGGGTCAACATTCGTCACCCAAAGTGACAACAACACAGCTGATCACCGTGTCTAGATTTGTGGAAGAAAACGAGCGCACCGTTGTTCAAAAAATCTCGGTAACCGGTTTTCGCACATAAACCCCCTTTCCGTAGACCAGGTCACATATATAGTATAATAAACTCATGTGCCTGGCCACTTCAGATTTTTTCATAAGATGTAATCATCTTTTCCTAACTAAAAAAACAAAACAAAAGGAACCAAGAAAATTCAGTCACAAAATCATCCACACATCGTTTAGATTGTCTTTTTGTGTCAGACCATTATGGGGAACCAAAAGCATTAGGATCTTCCTCAATTTTACGCCATAAGCATCTAAGAAGTTGACAAAAATATGTAAAATCTCTGTGGCAATAATCATAGCACAAGAAAAAGCAATTTCTAATTCTCAAATTCTAAATTTAGGGAACACAATATTCGTGGAATTCTCAAGCAAGCAACAACACCAGCGATCAGAGCAATTTTTCACTGAGGATTACGTGGCATCAGTAACGTTCGCCATCATATATACACATATAGGTGCGCGTATATGATGCGCCCATTATTTAGAAATGTTATCCGCTATCCGGTGCACGTACATATATATGTATGTATATGGAAAACGCAGCGACGTCGCGTCGGCGGCAACGTCGACCTCCTGAGGAACAGGCGGAGAAGATTCAATCCGTAAGCAGCTGCTCGAAAAGATTATCCTCCGTCTCGTGAAATATAAATCCCTCAGATCGCGTGTCACTATTTATATTAAACACAAAACTCCCCTCTTCCTGTGTATAGCTAGCTATATGATAAAGCATCGCTGTACTCTGTACTATGTAAGTGAAATATTCATTAATTTACACCTTACTAGAACGAGGTTAAATCATAAAATGAAATAAGAATCTTAATAATAATAAGGAGTGGAAAATTCCCACTATGGCACTGGTCTAAAAGCTAGCCTTGCGGAACACCTGAAATTCGGTTGAAACCCGGGAGAACACTAACAGAAAAAATTTTCTTCGAAACTATGTCATTTTGAGTAAAAGGATTTATACATAAAGAACTTTTTTAAAGCAATTTCGCAATTGTACAAAAAAAAAACAGTAATATAGTTACTATCAATGGAACAGCAATGAACACAAACTGTACCGTTTACGACATAAATGCAATTTATAAGCTAAAAAATTATCAATAATAAAAATAAAATGTATTTCAAAATTAGGAAACTTTAATTTACAGTAAACAGTAACTTTTATATAGACCTTATTAACTTTAATTTCTTAAGAAGTCAACATTTTGCAATCAATATATAAACATATTCATCCATATGAAACATTTTACTCAGAATAACACTTCTATTCTGATAAAAACAATGGAAACAAACACCTTACTACATGCATATCTTTCGATGTTATTTTTACGCCCCAATGATTTTTGTTTTTTCGCGTTAAAGTTTTTTCTTTAATAACAAAAAGCTTTCTCAAACTTACAAACTTGAAACTAGAAAACTCTTATACAATAGACGTTAGTTTATAATACAAAACGAAAAATATGTACCACCAAACTCTAAACAAAAACAGCGAACGAAATTTTAATTAGTTTGCTTAGTTAAATTTTTATACCGTGGGTTTTCTACAACTGGTTTTAATGTCTGAATACTGACAATACCACACACTTTGCAATACTTTAGGAATAATCAAATTTGACTGACGAAATAACGCGGATACTATTTATTTTTGTATGATTCTCGTTAAGTCTGGTTAATGATTTATTTCGACGTAAAGTTTTTATAATTTAACACAACCCACAATTCTGCTGTTTTCCTAAAGTCAAGTGGCCAGGATGAGCAGCAGATTTAACTTATAGGTACATTTGATCACACTTTTGTGTGGAAAAGGAGAAATATTGAAACAAACATAGCTTTATTTGTCTTAAAAGTAAGTAACTAATGCAAAATTAAACTAAATAAACTGATTAAAAATTTAAGTTGAGCGTATTTATACATTTAATAAAAAATTATGTTTTATTGACTTAACGAATTGTTTGATTGACCTAAAATACGATATTTTAAAGTTGAAATAAATAGTCTTTTAACTAAAGAAATTATTGGCTGAAAGAATAATGTGGACTCTTTTTGTCAAGGCAATATCACCAGACGCCAGAACGGCAGTCTTTTACAAGTCCGTATATACTCAGAACCAGGCCGTTATGTCAGTAGAGAGATTGCAGCGCCATCTAACAGTTGGATAAGGTATAAAAACCAAAAATACATTTATTTTAAGCAAAATTGGATTTCTTTGGCAAATGTAAACATATTGTTAAATAAAGTTAAATAAATTCAGTTGTGCAGCAAATGGTATTAATTTTCTATAATATCTGTTACTTACAAATTTTTATAATCATAACAAAAAAAAATTATAATATAGACACAGTGTACATTAAAGTACAAAAGGCATTACCAGCTTTTTAGCAATTTAACATAAAAATTAACATTAGCCTAAAACTAACAGTTTCCGCGTTGCTTATTTTATTACTTAACGACACTTGGTATAAACCGGGGCTGGCTTAACTGTAACGGTAGTGTATTATATGCATCACAGATCCGCTTACTACATACCTACCTTGCGGTAGACTTCTTATTTTCAACCGACGCTGGAATGAAGTTGTATACTCTTTTCAATTTTATTTATATTTATTTCATGAGCTCAGAAATACACAGTAAGATTCAGTTTAAACCAGAGATAGATCGAGTTATTGAAACGGAACACTAGTCAACAACCACAGTGCCCACAATATTATGTTAAAACTGAAGAAAAAAGTTAGACGGGAATAGATATTGCATCAATAAGTGTCACGACTAATGGACTTCTTTACATTGAGATTGTAAACAGAAGTACAGGTAAAACAATGCCACAATAAAGGTATTGTTTTTCAATACACTTAGACAGATTTTAATCATTATTTTATATATCACCCCTAAGGTTTAGAGCTTTTGTCTACAACTTGAACAATAGTTTCTCCAGTTCGAGAGTCGAAAAGTAATTGCAAGCGTCCTTTGAAAAATCCATTCAATTTTAATTCCCTTGCACATTGTCGCAATCAATAGGTGCACTACTACTCTCCAGCAACTGGGAGGATCCACAGTTCCCAATTTGTAACAATTTAGACCAATCTTGTGCTCGGCTCGAGTTCCAGAACCTCCAGAAAAGATCGTGTTCCAAGGAGATAACCCCCAGCCGTCTTGATTTCACCGAGACAACGTTAATTTGTCTCTTAAATGAAACAATCGAACTGGAAGATGCTTTCCACCTTTCGAGATGATCCAATGATATTAAATTGGCAATCGAGAAATGGCTGTATTAATAATTATTGCCTTGAAATGTTTAACTGAGATAAATCAAACTAATTAGCAGAGTATAACAGAGTATTTTAGAGTTAATTATTTAAGTTATGTAGGAATGTTTTTCTGGTGGCATTAGTCATGATGTCGTTAATTTTAGATAAATTCAATATAAATGGGCATTTTTAATTAATAAATAAGTAAGGTGTCAACTTCGTAAAGTTGGGATAAAATCATGACAAAATCTTATTGTGTATAATTTTACACTGCTTTAGTCCACAACAGGGGTTCTCAACCTTTTAGGTTCTGTGTACCACATAAGAAATATTCAAATTTCTCCGTACCACCAACCTTTATACAAAAATGCATATTAATATCTACATAAATGAAAAAAGTTTATATCAGATTTTAAATATACATACCTACATTATATTTTGTACCAAAATAATAACTTTTGTAGAACGGACGTCCATAACCTTAATTTAAGATTCAGGGGTTTGTTTGCTCCACCTGCCCATCGCACCGAGCTGTAAACGGCCATTCTTTTACCAGGTCAGTCACATATGTTCTCAGGGAAGATATGAAAAAATTATCGTTGAACAGTTTTGGGAGAAAGGTGAAGTGTTGTATGTTTGCTCAACAGGGGAGACTTTAGGCATTGAGCGCACATCGGAGGCTGTTTTAATTTATTAGACTCTAGAGTTATTTTTTGTTAGTTTCTGTTTTGATAAGTTCTCGGAATTATTGTTATATTATTGGTACAGTTATGTCTTAGTTCTAGTTTGCGTAAGGGGTTGAGTGAAAGAGCAAGGCAATTTGGAAACATGTGTGCTGAACTCCGCCCTAAATATAAATATTATTTTGTTGCATTTAATATTGCTTTATGTTAATAAAAGGAATTATTTATTTATTTAATTATTTATTTATCTGTCAAATCCTGGATAACTAGTTTCATTTTAATGCAGACACGACTGATCTCAATCAAATCGATGCTCACGCAAGCTAAACTATTAATTTTATATATTGTATGATAAAGTCAAGTGCCTGGCCACATGTGCCAAATTTTCTATCAGTCTGAGGAAGTTTCTATCAATTGTTGTTTCTCTTTGACAATGAAGTTAGGTGATACACTCATAGTTTTTTGAGTTCTGATCCAATTTTCATTGTCATAGTTTTCTGGAAAATAACTATATAATAAAATTATAAACCCCTAACCACAACAAGTATTTTAGAAACCTAAATACGTATTTCAGCAACTATGTTGCCATCTTCAGTAGAACCTAAAAAAAGAAAAAGAGAGATTAGCACTTCATAGTATCTTTACTGGATATTGTCCAAGCAAATCACTAGTGGAAGTGACGTCCATGTTAAAAATTACCCTATATATACCCATTTGTTGTTCACGCCTCAGTGAATTTTGATCATTGAAGCGTAAAAAACAAGTTTTAATTAAAGCAGGTCAAACAATGGCGAACTAGGTATAGGACCCCTGTCTGAATTTATTAATTTATCTCTATTCAAGTGAATAAAGATACTTTCCAAGCTGTTTAGTTCCCTATTATTTGACACAGCTTTTACAAGTTTTAAGTCATCTACAACTACTTTATGACCTGTGTCTAAAATATGTTGAGCCACACTAGATTTTTCAAAACGATTATATTTAAAATGAGCTACATGTTCTTTGAACCTAGTTAAAATTGTTCTTCTAGTCTGGCCTACGTATTCTTTTTCACAGTCATGACATTTGATACAATATATACCAGATTTATCAAGTACATCTACCTTATCCTTTGGGTTTCCAAGAAGGTTCTTTATGCTATTATGAGTCGAATATGCTAAACAGAGATTTTGTGATGTAAAAATACTTCTCAAACCCCTTGTATATGCACAATCGAACGGTATTTTAACATAATTCTTCTTTTCTACAGACAAAGTATTTAAAGTAGATATTTGATTTACATACATTTTTTGATTCTGCTTCTTAATCATTCTATCAACTATTTTCTCAGGGTACCCATTATATATGACAACATTCTTAATAAACAATAATTCTTGCTGATATCTATCTGCGGACAATGGAAATTTCAATAACCTATTTACTAAACAACTAATAAAAGACCATTTTTGTTGAAAAGGATGCTGCGAATCATTAGGGATAAACCTGATTGTGTTAGTACCTTTCCGATACACGTCAATTTCTATTATATTTTTGCTATTCCTGACTACCAGAGTATCTAAAAATGGAAGTTGGCCGTTAACTTCTTGTTCTACAGTAAAGTTAATGGTGTTGAACTTAGAATTCAAAACGAGAAGAAAATCTTGAATACTGCACTTCTTGGTGTCAAAAATGGCAAAAATATCGTCGACATACCTAACCCAAGTCTTAGGGAAATATGGTGCTATAGACTTTACATTGGTTTCAAATCTGCTCATAAACAAGTTGGCAATAAAAGGTGAGAGACAGTTACCCATTGCAGTTCCCTCAAGTTGTTCAAAAAACTTTCCGTTTATTTGAAAACAATTTTGAGACATAAAATTTTTTGGACATACAATTTTTTGAGACATACATGTTAAAATACCGTTCGATTGTGCATATACAAGGGGTTTGAGAAGTATTTTTACATCACAAAATCTCTGTTTAGCATATTCGACTCATAATAGCATAAAGAACCTTTTTGGAAACCCAAAGGATAAGGTAGATGTACTTGATAAATCTGGTATATATTGTATCAAATGTCATGACTGTGAAAAAGAATACGTAGGCCAGACTAGAAGAACAGTTTTAACTAGGTTCAAAGAACATGTAGCTCATTTTAAATATAATCGTTTTGAAAAATCTAGTGTGGCTCAACATATTTTAGACACAGGTCGTAGATGACTTAAAACTTGTAAAAGCTGTGTCAAATAATAGGGAACTAAACAGCTTGGAAAGTATCTTTATTCACTTGAATAGAGATAAATTAATAAATTCAGACAGGGGTCCTATACCTAGTTCGCCATTGTTTGACCTGCTTTAATTAAAACTTGTTTTTTACGCTTCAATGATCAAAATTCACTGAGGCGTGAACAACAAATGGGTATATATAGGGTAATTTTTAACATGGACGTCACTTCCACTAGTGATTTGCTTGGACAATATCCAGTAAAGATACTATGAAGTGCTAATCTCTCTTTTTCTTTTTTTAGGTTCTACTGAAGATGGCAACATAGTTGCTGAAATACGTATTTAGGTTTCTAAAATACTTGTTGCGGTTAGGGGTTTATAATTTTATTATTAAGTTCGCCACAGTCTCCAAAATATTGTTATTGGAAAATAATTGTTAAACTAGATTTTTCGCAATTTATGCGATTGCAAGCGATTCCAAACAGGCAACTGGCTTAAACTTGTACCGTTTGCAATATCAAACATTCCGTTTCAGTAAAGCTGATCGCACTATCCTAAATATTGTATATTCCCTCCAGCATGGCAAGTCCACGTCACGTACGAAAGAGGACGGTTCTGTGAGCCGCTGCGTCTCTGTTTGTCCGCTCTATACGAGGTGACAGAAAGACACTGGACATCGGCATCGTAGAGGCAATCGATAGTGGAAATAAAACAATTTGACGTGTCTTGTGGGTATTTTATGGACCTTATCTTGATACCTCGATTGATTCCAGAGGTATCCGCTGCTCTTCCACGTCTCATTCCCCTCCCCTCGGCTCCCCTTTGCCACCCTTTTACTTCCAGCGAGCCATTCGGATACCCGACGCCTGATTTCATAAATGTCAGACGCTGGATATCTCTCTAAGCTGACATTTTATGTATATCATAATAAGATAAAAAGTGACACTGCCAGGGGACCTATAAAAGTACCTAAAGAGTTTATATCGCCGTACTTAATAGTGGGAGCTGCTTTGTGATAAAGTTAATAAATACAGTTAACTGTTTAGAACTGTACTATACCTTTTTGAATTCTAATTGGCGCTCAAAATCAAATTGGCAGTAATCAAAATCAAATTGGCACTAATCAATATCAAAATGACAATTGACAAAATCAAAATGACAATTAGCAAAATCAAGTTTCAAGTTGCCATTAAATAATTTTAGCAGTATCATATTAAATAGAACTAAGTAAATAATGTTATTTATACTATATTTTAAAACAATAACATGGACATATTAAATAAACAACATTTGCTTAATTAATTGATTAGAAAATACTATTCTCTCCATATTTAATGCTGCTGGAATATATCTTTGAATATGGGCTACGAATCTTGCACAGTTGGCCACATTGATTGTGTTAATATTATTCTGAACAATATTTTCTAACCGGCGCGGCGCATACTGTATTGAGTTTGGGAAATATTATGCTGATCTTGTCCTGCTAAAACTAGTTATCTCTAGTTATCTGCCAAATCTGCTTTTTCACTAGCCTTTAATGCACACCAATGCTTGCTGAATCGGATGTAACATGGGACTGTATGTACTGAGTCTTATTAATCTATGGGGAAAACAATCCTCTTCTGCAATAGAAGAATGACAAAGTGCATATTCTATAACCATAACTACTGGGTCTTGGTATATATTTTAGGAGTTTCTCAAACATTGTTTCAGAAATTCGTTTGCTTCTGGTTTTTTTAATGATCCCCGTCTTAGCTCATAATGTATTAGACCAGAAATACCTATGCATCGAATAAGATCAACAATAAGATTCTTTTAAGATGTTTTCCTAATTTACGTTCGTTATAAACTAATAACGAAACCGCTTTCGGTGTCGTTATGAAAATACTACACACATAAAAATTTTACGGAGAGAATTTGCACGTAGTTAGTTGTACACAAAAGAGAGTGATTTTTTCTCCGAAAATCAGTTGATTGTGTGCTAAAACTTGTTGATATACGTGATATCGGAGTTAATTTAACTACACAGCACGGAGTTGAAAATAGTTTATATCCGAAATGGTGAATATTTTCACTGGAGCTGTGAAATGAAAATTAACACCATGCAGGGTGTTGAAATAACTGACAAAATGAGAGAAAGTACACTTTTTGGAGTTGATATGACTGAACATTGTGACGGAGTGATAAAACTCCTAAAAGTAAACATTAATTCCCTGTGTAATATTGATTTCTAACTCCGTTTTGGAGTGAATAATCTCCAAAAAGGTAAGATTTATACTGTAAAGGCAAAAACTTACGGTTTGACAACAACAGGCGTCAACATGTCGCCACCAAGACGGTTTGCAGTTTGCTTCGCAGTGTGTTGTGGTCGTCACTTATACTCCTAAGTTTGCGGGGTGCAGTTGAGAGTGAGTTTCATTTCCATTACTTTTAATATTTTATATGTAAGTACATTATTATTTCAAATGGAGCAGTGTATTTTCATACGAGTTAAATACGGACAAATAAAAAAATGGGTCAGAATTATCAACGATGTACTAAATTTCGTCACAATTAATACTACAGGTAAGTTACTTATATTACTACATATGTATGTATGTACGTTGTGCTCACATGCTTTTATAATTTTGTAGTTTATAAAAATGTTACGCACACTACTAACGTACTATAGAAAATAGCTTGTGAAGATACCGGCTAGTCAAATGCGCAGTACGTTTGTTGCCGCATTTGTGGTATCTTCATGCCGAGTATGACACTGCATTGTACCAACAGAATGCATGTCGATTTTTGTGTTTTTTTATGAAGTAGTGTGTATTCCTTTGTCCGGCAATGCGTTTTTTTTTTTTTGATTTTTTCTATTTGCCTTACAACATACAAAAATACAACAATTGTCCACATATTTCTTTCTTTTATGTAGGTGCAGTTGGCAAGCTATTTAAAATAGCAGAGACAGAATATCAAGATATCAAGTATTATGATGACGCGAGTTATGAAATCGACAAGGAGTTATTGGTAGACTTCATATGGCACAGTCAACGAGGAATTACTTTGGTGATAAAGACGGGCGAAGAGGATGACGATGTTAATACAAATCCTTTAAGTAAATATTAATTTTTATAAATAATATATTATTTGTTTTGATATGAGGTACACATTCTTTATAATAAGGCGAATGATATGTATATAGTTACCAATTATATTATATGCACTTAGTTATTAATGAAAGTACTCTAGACTTTATGTATTCTGTTATATTGGATATTAGTTATTAATTTATTATTATTAATATTAATACGGAGATTATTGTTATATTTAGGATAAACTGTATTTTATTTATTGAGTATTGTGCAAACATGTATATTCATTTACTTGTTTTTTCGAAAAATAAATTGTTAAAATGTATTTTTGATTTTTACTGGTCCCCGTCATATTCCTAATAAAGATAAGAACCGCTATGAAAAAAAAAAAAACAACTCTATTTGGTACATATTTAACTTCATTACGTACGCAAACAACTCTTTTAGGTAAAGAATAATTTCGCCAATAAAAGAAAAGCACCCCGCAACAGGGTGATTTTTACACTAATAAAGGAGTTACGTAACATCAATCGTATTAGTGAATTTATTTACAACTACCATCAACTGTTGAACATGAAACTACTCTAGATTGTAAGATGAAAGCCGCAATTTTCGAAATTTATGTAAATTTAATATCACAAAGTAGAAATAATAGTATATAATACTCGTTTTATACGACGTATTGGCGCACGTTCGCCAATTTTTGTGTTATAAAACTTGTATTATAGTATACTATAATTTCAAATAACAATTAAATTATTTAACGTCAACTTGTATTTGATATTTGTCAACTTGATTTTGATTAGTGCCAATTTCATTATGAATGGTGCCAGTTTGATTTTTATTAGTGCCAATTAGAACTTGAAAAGGAATAGTTTGCGCGTAATATTGCAGAAAAAACTATTGTAAAATACCTTCTACCACTTTTTCAATTATGCGTCAAAGTGTCTCTGAATACCTACAACTTTGCTGGGCACTAAACAAGTTACTAACTAAATTGCTATTTTTTGTTCATTCTTGTTTTGCCAGTGTAAGGCCATAAAACCTTTTGTCGACTTTTGTCCCTTGACGTGTTCTATTATTTAATTAACTTCGCACGTAAAAAAATAGCTGCAAATGTTACAAAGGGTTACATTAACATGGTACGTATATGGCGCGGAGCAGGTCCTGGCACTTCACGAACACAGCCTGGCAATTAGGAGAACTAGTATCCTCAAGGGCAATTTAGATCTTGCATCTACTTACCCTTGTGTACGAATTTGTAAACAGAAATTGAATTTGCAACCGCCCGAGACACAGCGCGGGTTTAGTGATGAAAACTCGAGTTTCTGCTTATGAATTTAATATTCAAAACCCGTTTCATCCTAGCTCTCTCTATATATATATACAGCGTGTCTCAACAGTGGGATCTCGGAAAATTGTGCCTCTGTTAATAAAGATATTTTAAAACTAATTTCACTCATACAGGATGTTCCATAAGGTACCGTCAATAGAAACATGTGTTTTTTTAATGGAACAACCTTATATTTCGGCACCATTTTGAATTCTTCGCAAAATTTTACGACAATGAAAAATAACATTACCTACCCTAAACATTATACTTTTTGATTTATTGGCTTTTTTATGGAAAAACAGCAGTCTAAGGAAAATTGTGTGTGTCAATACCTGTTTTTAATTTTATTGCGCTCGCCTAGATTATGATTAAGTAAGAAGCGTTCTATTACCATGATTCCCTACCATATGCAAATTGTGTATAGGTTGGTCATAATCTGCAACAAAATATAGCAAACAGTTGTTCCGAAGAAACTTAATTCTTTTAAATGGAACACTCTGTATCTAATTATTTTTTTGAAATCTACGCATTGTTTTGCAGAAAAAAGTTCTAGCGCTAAAATAATCAATTGCAGATGTAACTAGTGTTCTTCAAAAAATTAACATCTGCAATGTAATATTATAACTTGCAATAAAATTCTAATTATACCTGTAAGAGTGCTAAACAAGTTATTAAGGTATCTGTCAGTGATGGTGATATTGTAAGGTTAGATTTGCATAATTTTTGGTAATTAAGGGCGAACTTTTCTCAGGAGGAACTAATTGGCATGGTGGGGGTTCTTGGCAAATGCAACAAAAATGCGTTATGCACAAAAAAGTACTAGCACACACTAGTGCTAACATAAACCGTTATAGAAATAACTTCTCTTCTTCGTAAAAATTTCAATAAACTTACCGTTATAAATTTCTATTTCATGCAAAACAAACAAAAAATTCTTTATGGAAAAATAAATGTACAACTTAAAAAAACAACACCTGCTCTTTAACAACTTTAACAAGCTTTATATCAGCTTTATACCGTAATAACTTGTTCACCACAGTTTTTTATAGCCTACAGTGTATTAGTAAAATTTTATTTTAAATTATACTGAATATATATGAAGAAAAACCACAAAAATATGCTGCCGAAATTAAGGAAGAATGGACGGAAATTTACCGGTCACTTTCCAAATGAGATGCATGTTGCATCGTCAATTCTCTTCGCTTTACTTACTAATATTTATAACAAAAGTATGCAAGAAAAACTAGAAAAAAAATAATTTCAGGATAGGTGCGTGTGACATTAAATTTCAATATCAATTTAACGTCTAAACAACTTCACCAAATAAAATTTAACAATAATAATGAAGTCATAACAGACGTCATAGTCTCTAGCCTTTAGTGTAAGTATCTATAAATTTTGGTTTATAAAGGTGATAGATATTTATTCAGTTTTAGTGTAGTATATATGTGCTGTTGATTTACTGCATTGGGTTGAGAAGCAATTTGTCCAACCGAAGTAATTTTGCGCTAGTTCTAAATACACTTTAGTTATCATACCAAAATAATAAAAAATGTTAAAAATGTATTCAAATTTCTTAAAAATAGATTTAAAAGGACCTTTAGGATCACTGGCATACACTAATATTTGTCATAAGGAAAAAAAACAAAGAAAACGTCTTTTTTAAGATAGGTGGTTGTGACTTCATATTTGAATATAATTTTTACTTCTAAACAACATTTCCAAATAAAGTTTATCGATAACAATGAAAATAAAGGTACTTTACTATTGTCACAAATTCATATATTCTGATACGCTAGGTTTTGGTTTCATACACGCCGCCAACATTTATAAAGAATAACATTCTTTGAGTTTTTCGAAAATTTTACTTTGAAAAACTCGGTATGCAAGAAAATCTAGTTTGGCAATAAGGTTTAGTAACGTTTACTATTCAAGGATTTTAAACAGTGGCTTATGTGCTGGCCAAAGAGCGTGAAAAAGATCTTTTTTTAATTCCACATGTGTGTTTTGTTAGCTTGAAATATATTATTTTGCAATTTTAAGAAGTTGTGTACCATTTGCAATTATAGAAAGGCAGTATACTAATTTTGACCTAATAAAAATTATTAAAAATGAGTCATAATTCAAAACAGTTGTCCAAAAAGTCGATATCATAAAAATTCAAACTTAGAACTGTGAGGTTTTTGGATTGGTTGAATAATGAATAATGGCAATTGGTAAAGTGCAACAAATTCCGATCACCAATTTTTGTATCTTAAGGTGATCAGCAATAGCCAGCACAATTCAGCTTAGCTCAACTTAGATTTTTGGCTTAGATTTTGCATGCTTTCTAATAAATAGATTCATTAAGCTATTGTAGATTACATTTAAGCTCTGGGACTCAAATTATCAAATATGTTATACATTTCTGCACAAATAATTACTTTTTACAAGGTTGATGAAACAGGCCATTTGGGTCGAGTTTAACATTTAAGACATAAGGTAATTCCTGGACTTTGATGGTCATGAAATCGTTTAAGATATTGATTTTAATTCAGTTTGGTTTGATTTGGATAATAAAATGTTTTTTCCATACGATGGGGACTCTCCTGGACATACTGCTGTAAACGACAGAAGGTCTAGCTATAAAAAACATAGTCTAACCGCTTATTTAAAAATTATAATTGTACTTTTCTCTCTAATAAATAATCACCTTTGGCCCACCTTCACCCTAGTTGTAGTACGTTCAAATCTGCCCATCCTCAGAGCGCCCTTCCAGGTATACAACTCACCCCCAACGTGGTTCCGGTAATACTTCTTAATTGACGGGAGAAGGCAGGGGGCTCGGGCGGCCTTAACGAAAAACAGAGACACTCTGGGCTGCCACAATGTAAATATTTGCGATGCCTTATTGCGACTTTATGGCCAACATTGTAATGCCGAGCCGAGATGGCCGGAGCTGATTTATTTGCGATGTAAAAAAAAGGAAGAGCTTTGCCGCCAGTAATTGGTTATAAAAATCGCGTAAAAATTTTTATTTCCCCTTACTGTCTTTTCTTTTTTTGGTTTGCTTCAGATCGAGATTACAATTTTGTGATCGCTTCAGGAGACGGAAGGCAGGCCGAGTGTAAATGTACACTTTTAAATTGCGACTTGAATTTATTGCGCGCTAAATAAACCAGACGGATGCCGCGACGGTCGGTTGCGTCATTATTGGACGTTTTAGTATCGGAACTCTCCTTTGCATTTATGTACATGTATTTTTAAATAAATATACGCTGGGAAGAAAATCACTGAATGTCAAACCCTAACTGAATCAAAATCAATACCGATTTCATGACAATCAAAATTCGGACCACACTGAAAAAAAATTTGATAAGAATTTACAGTAGGACCAGTAGGTTTTTTTGCCTTGTGACAATCAGCGTAATTTTACATCTCAATTGTATTTTTACATTGTCATTGTACATTTAGATCTTGATTTTACAAAAATTTGGCCGGAATATTACACCGATTTTATATTCCACCGATTTAAGAAAAACTAAATTATGAGAATTTGATAGAGTTGAATGTGATGGTAGAATTCATCTAATGTTTGTAACAGAGTACCTGAAACTCTGGCCATGGTCCATATTTACTGGTTAGCATATCTCAAACTGGCACAAGAAAACACCACTTGCATTCTCCAAGTATAAACCCCACTAGTATTTTTCTTTTCATGATTGTGTAAGCAATTTATAATCCATATGATGTTCTTTAGAATGTGCCGAACAAATCATAAAAACCAGTGAAGTAGGTAGTTCAAAAGTTATTAAACATCAAAATATGAAGTAGGTACATAGTAGTCTCGGGATTTTTTTGTTTATGAGCATACTTATTATAAATCTTATTGTAAACAGGCGTAGAAATATTTGTTAGTGTTTTTAGTTAGATAAATAAACACTAATTATAAATAAATTATATTTTTTTAGAAAATTTTCGACCCAAACGATCAATGTCAAATTTCCGAAACAACTATTGTTAATTTTTTGCAATTCGGTCCCACACATAGTGAGCGCTAATAGAAAAAGCGTTTTAAGTAGTGTAGATCAAATGTTGAGAGTTGTTGCTACTACTTGTAGTAGTACTTGTAGTTTTTAAAATGTAGTTAAAATTACTTTTATGCCGAATTAAATTTTTTAAAAAGTTATTAAACATCAAAATATGAAGTAGGTACATAGTAGTCTCGGGATTTTTTTGTTTATGAGCATACTTATTATAAATTTTATGGTAAACAGGCGTAGAAATATTTGTTAGTGTTTTTAGTTAGATAAATAAACACTAATTATAAATAAATTGTATTTTTTTAGAAAATTTTCGACCCAAACGATCAATATCAAATTTCCGAAACAACTATTGTTATTTTTTTGCAATTCGGTCCCACACATAGTGAGCGCTAATAGAAAAAGCGTTTTAAGTAGTGTAGATCAAATGTTGAGAGTTGTTGCTACTACTTGTAGTAGTACTTGTAGTTTTTAAAATGTAGTTAAAATTACTTTTATGCCGAATTAAATTTTTTAAAAAGTTATTAAACATCAAAATATGAAGTAGGTACATAGTAGTCTCGGGATTTTTTTGTTTATGAGCATACTTATTATAAATTTTATGGTAAACAGGCGTAGAAATATTTGTTAGTGTTTTTAGTTAGATAAATAAACACTAATTATAAATAAATTGTATTTTTTTAGAAAATTTTCGACCCAAACGATCAATATCAAATTTCCGAAACAACTATTGTTATTTTTTTGCAATTCGGTCCCACACATAGTGAGCGCTAATAGAAAAAGCGTTTTAAGTAGTGTAGATCAAATGTTGAGAGTTGTTGCTACTACTTGTAGTAGTACTTGTAGTTTTTAAAATGTAGTTAAAATTACTTTTATGCCGAATTAAATTTTTTAAAAAGTTATTAAACATCAAAATATGAAGTAGGTACATAGTAGTCTCGGGATTTTTTTGTTTATGAGCATACTTATTATAAATTTTATTGTAAACAGGCGTAGAAATATTTGTTAGTGTTTTTAGTTAGATAAATAAACACTAATTATAAATAAATTGTATTTTTTTAGAAAATTTTCGACCCAAACGATCAATATCAAATTTCCGAAACAACTATTGTTATTTTTTTACAATTCGGTCCCACACATAGTGAGCGCTAATAGAAAAAGCGTTTTAAGTAGTGTAGATCAAATGTTGAGAGTTGCTACTACTTGTAGTAGTACTTGTAGTTTTTAAAATGTAGTTAAAATTACCTTTATGCCGAATTAAATTTTTGAAAAAGTTATTAAACATCAAAATATGAAGTAGGTACATAGTAGTCTCGGGATTTTTTTGTTTATGAGCATACTTATTATAAATTTTATTGTAAACAGGCGTAGAAATATTTGTTAGTGTTTTAGTTAGATAAATAAACACTAATTATAAATAAATTGTATTTTTTTAGAAAATTTTCGACCCAAACGATCAATGTCAAATTTCCGAAACAACTATTGTTAATTTTTTGCAATTCGGTCCCACACATAGTGAGCGCTAATAGAAAAAGCGTTTTAAGTAGTGTAGATCAAATGTTGAGAGTTGTTGCTACTACTTGTAGTAGTACTTGTAGTTTTTAAAATGTAGTTAAAATTACTTTTATGCCGAATTAAATTTTTTAAAAAGTTATTAAACATCAAAATATGAAGTAGGTACATAGTAGTCTCGGGATTTTTTTGTTTATGAGCATACTTATTATAAATTTTATTGTAAACAGGCGTAGAAATATTTGTTAGTGTTTTTAGTTAGATAAATAAACACTAATTATAAATAAATTGTATTTTTTTAGAAAATTTTCGACCCAAACGATCAATATCAAATTTCCGAAACAACTATTGTTATTTTTTTGCAATTCGGTCCCACACATAGTGAGCGCTAATAGAAAAAGCGTTTTAAGTAGTGTAGATCAAATGTTGAGAGTTGCTACTACTTGTAGTAGTACTTGTAGTTTTTAAAATGTAGTTAAAATTACCTTTATGCCGAATTAAATTTTTGAAAAAGTTATTAAACATCAAAATATGAAGTAGGTACATAGTAGTCTCGGGATTTTTTTGTTTATGAGCATACTTATTATAAATTTTATTGTAAACAGGCGTAGAAATATTTGTTAGTGTTTTAGTTAGATAAATAAACACTAATTATAAATAAATTGTATTTTTTTAGAAAATTTTCGATCCAAACGATCAATATCAAATTTCCGAAACAACTATTGTTATTTTTTTGCAATTCGGTCCCACACATAGTGAGCGCTAATAGAAAAAGCGTTTTAAGTAGTGTAGATCAAATGTTGAGAGTTGCTACTACTTGTAGTAGTACTTGTAGTTTTTAAAATGTAGTTAAAATTACCTTTATGCCGAATTAAATTTTTGAAAAAGTTATTAAACATCAAAATATGAAGTAGGTACATAGTAGTCTCGGGATTTTTTTGTTTATGAGCATACTTATTATAAATTTTATTGTAAACAGGCGTAGAAATATTTGTTAGTGTTTTAGTTAGATAAATAAACACTAATTATAAATAAATTGTATTTTTTTAGAAAATTTTCGATCCAAACGATCAATATCAAATTTCCGAAACAACTATTGTTATTTTTTTGCAATTCGGTCCCACACATAGTGAGCGCTAATAGAAAAAGCGTTTTAAGTAGTGTAGATCAAATGTTGAGAGTTGCTACTACTTGTAGTAGTACTTGTAGTTTTTAAAATCTAGTTAAAATTACTTTTATGCCGAAGTAAATTTTCTTGTATTCATAGTAAAAATAGCAATTGTACCGTATTGACAAGTTTTCTAATTCCATCGACATTTCGACATTTATTAACGATAAGTGTAATAGAATAATGATTTATTAAACGATGGCGAAGATTGTGTAGTTTAATAGGTACCAGGGATGTTATGTTTGAAACATTGTTTTAAAACAAATACATGTTTTAAACAGTTTGTTTTAAACGTTGTGTGTAAACGTATTTTACTACCGATATTTGAACAGTTTTTGATGTCTTTCATTAAATATTACTATACAACATCAGCGGTAGAGAGTAACATAAGGAATAAATAGAGGCCAAATGAAATGCTTGCTAATAAAATAATTGCATAATTTAAAACATGTTTAAAACAAGGTTTATTTCTTGTTTAAAATATGTTTTATTTCATGTTTAAAACATGTTGTTTTTTGCGATGTGTTTAAAAACATTGTTTCGTTAAAAAGAAACTGATGTGGCCAGGCACATGACTATTATATATGTATAAAATTAATACTTTAGCTGCATGAGGTTCTATTTGATCGAGGTCCGTCGTGTCTGCATGAAAATAAAACTAATTAGTCAGGAAGATCAAAACATCAGCGTTTGACACTATCTAGTGTCATTAGAATCAAAATATCTGTCACATCCTGGCTAACTAGTTTTATATTAATGCAGACACGGCCGATCTCCATCAAATACATTTGCTTATGCAGCAGAACGAAAAAATGTCAGACATAAATTATGCAGAATTTCCTCTATTTTAATTTATCATTTAATTATTTTAACAAAATTGCAGAAATGGTGTTTTAATTAACCTGTTAGATCCAAATATTAATAACTCAATACACTACAAGAAGTGTTCTAGCAACTTTATTCAGATTTTAAAACTATACAGATTTCATTGGTAAACGTCGAGAACTTGTGACATCACATGCAAATCATAAATATAATCTTTGTCACACAGTTGTGTTGTATTTTGATACTAATTGTAGTATTTTTATTTCAAAATTGTAGAACATTCTTAGAGCTTGTGGTAATTGGGAGACGCCGTGTCATAGACTTTTGTAAGGTAGCAAATAGTGTCACAGGAGTCACAGGAAGCTGTGTGCCAGTATTTTTACACCGATTTGATTTTACTCTTCTTCGTGTATTTGCAAGAATAACATGTGTTATCACTTCACAATTCATTAATTATTCATAAGTTTTATTTTCTAACACATTTTCAATCTACAAAATTGCTCCATAGTGATGCATTGACTTTCTCCACAATTCTTCTTGAATTGGTAAATGCAATATATCATATTTCCAGAATCAAGTTTCAAGAATTTTGAAACTATATTTTTTTCTTAAACACCCTTAAAAACAACCCATTAATAGTTAGATTTTGTCACTATTTATAGGATTATCTTATCGACCAAACAACTACCTTCGTTAATTTTACACAAAAAATGCATTTATGTCCAGCTAAATGATCAAAATCGTCCGTGGGTGCGACAGTACCCGTCTCGGTCGTCGTAATGCGGCAAATACATGGAGGCTGCGCATAAATCACAATGGGACGCGGCGATCCTACCGCCCGCCTGGTCGGCATCGGCAGCAGGAACCGTACGTAGTAAGACTGCTAAGTGATTGCGTGCCAGGATCCCGGACCAGGCGAGATCGTGGTCCGGGGAAGCCGACGATTTTGATTTTACATGACCGTCAGACGCCGCTGAATGCCGGCACCTTTGTCCTCCGGCAGAGCCCAACGTGTTCATAATTGAGATAGCGTGGTGGCAGCGATGGGCTTGTTGCGTTCAAGCCTACGCATAGGTAGATGGCGCTGCGAAAGAAATAATTAATTACATTACACGTGACCCCTCTCTCTACCTCTCTACCGGTGCTGATGAGGACTCGATGGGGTAAACATTTTAATTATACCTACGCTTAAATTTGGAGCGCTTTTGGCAATTTATTGATGACCTAACGTGCTGCAATTTTGTTAATTTGTTTGGTTAACGTGAGAAGGGTGGAGGGAGGGAAGCGATTGATGTCCTAATGCGGAAAGGTGTTCGATTTTCCATTTATTTCCTGTTGTATTTGATCCTCCCTGAGTTCAAATCTGCCTGTCGGATTTTTAAACATTAAAATGTTTGAGTCAAAAAGGCTACCATGAATGTCGAGTTTGCATGACCATATTTCCGGTGTTCTTTGATTGAACAATATTATATTTTCTGAAATTTTAAAATGTTAAATCCAATATGGCCCCCAAAAGGTGAAAAAATGTCAGATTGTGTAAAGTAAAGACCAAAATAAAAAGATCTGACGTGGCCAGGCACAAGACTTTATCATACAATATATAAAATTAATAGTTTAGCTGCATGAGAATCTATTTGATTGAGATCAGTCGTGTCTGCATTAAAATAAAACTAGTTAGCCAGGATTTAACAGATAAATAAATAATTAAATAAATAAATAATTCCTTTATTAAAATAAGACAATATGAAATGCAACAAAATATTATTTATATTTAGGGCGCAGTTCAGCACACTTGTTTCCAAATTGCCTTACTCTTCCACTCAACCCCTTACGCAAACTAGAACTAAGACATAAATGTAGCAATAATATATAAATAATTCCGAAAAAAAAAAACAAACAAAAATTACTCTAGAGTCTAATTACACGTAATTGCAGCAAATCCAACTCAACATAACATCGCACATGCCCATAAAAAATAAAAACTAAAGCAGCCTCCGATGTGCGCTCAATGCCTAAAGTCCCCCTGTTGAGCAAACAGATAACACTTCACCTTTCCCCCAAAACTGGTTAACGATAATTTTTTCATATTTTCCCTGAGACCATTGTATATGTGACTGACCTGGTAAGAGAATGACCGTTTACACAGCTCAGTGCGATGGGCAGATGGAGCAAACAAACCCCTGAATCTTAAATTAAGATTATGGACATCCATTCTACAGCGTATCTTCCGCATGAGGTATTGTGGGATCCTCTTGGATAGCAACTTATGATATAATATCGCTGCATGCAACACCCTAGTTTTATCCATGTTCAACCACCCCAAGTCGCTCAGCCCTTTCGATACATGATGAGACTTTCTCAAACCAAAAACAAACAGAGCACATGCATTTTGGACACGCTGAACACGCTGCCTATCCGACGCCGTCAGGCAAGGGCCGTACACGGTATCACAATATGAGATCTTTTGATACTATTGACAGTAGATATAGTGACATATTGTCAAAACATCAGCATTTGACACTACCGGTACTGTCATTAGACTGAAAATATTTGGGACATCCCAGCTCACTATAAAGTATTATATCAATGCAGATACGACCGATCTCGATCAAATAGAATTTGCTTTTGCAGCTAAACGATTAATTTTACCAAAAAATGACGCAGACATAAATTATTCAGAATTTTCTCTACTTTAATTTATTATTTAACTATTTTGAGGAAATTAGAGAAATGAAAAATGCTTAGAAGAAACGTCCTTTGGACCCTTTTGAACAAAAAAAAAAGTCATGAAACTTCTAAGTATGAAATTTCGTCCCGATACCTTCAGTAGTTTCTCCAGAAACTGTCTGTGTTTTAGTTTTAGGTAGGCCATATTTAACATATCTTACCGGCCAGGTTGACTTTTGACAGATTACAAATGTTGTACATTATTTTTATTGTGGATTAATTTTCGAATTCTTTGATTTTTTGACTGCAGCTCTTGTTTACCTAAAAGTAGCAATTGTTTTGACAATGGATCTACTCATATACTGTTTGATGTTATTTACTGATCTATTGTTTTAGTACAAATACTTTTTTTACATCAAATTGCTAAAATTAAAAAGTAAAATAATCATAATAATCATAATAAAATCATTCCATGTCCACTAAAGTCTTAACAGCTGATCAAAACAAATTTTAAGAAGTTTCACTATTACTTATCTGTATAATATCAAAACATTATTTCTTTACAGTGCAACAAATTGATAAGTAGGTATATTTTCTGACTGTTGTTCCTACTAAGAAATAAACAGAAGAACACTCTACATTCAGTATTTTAAAGATATCGGTAAACAAAAGAAAATATTAAAAATTTGATACATTGATCCAGTAACTGCATATGCCAGTAGTTTATTTGATACGTGACTCTGATATTAGATTTCTTTCTGGCATTTCAAAAGAAGTTTTACAAAATCAGTATATCAAAGTAATATATCAAGTGTATAATATATCAAAGTATATCAAGTATATATTAAAGTTAATCCGCCACTACACTTTCATAAATATCAATACGCACAACAAATACAAGACACGATCTGCTCACAACAACATTCTACCGTTGACGTATACCTCCCGAAACACGAACCACATACCGGTCGCCTCCCACCTCCCCAAACAAAAGAACAATTCGGATTTCGTGCTCATTTGCCAGATGTCTGATTAATCTGGAAGCTGCACATGGCCCTCGCCATCCGTAATTAACCTCTATTGTTAAATTACGACCCGAACGTGTTGTAGCTCCGTTCCCACCTATATAAGTTAGCGTTGATTTAGCTGCGCCGTCGTAAAGCATGTTCGACGAAAAATTTCATTCTAAATGCACAGGAAATTCGTATGCAGCGCCGACTGGCGACGAAACGACGAACTACCGCCTGCCGCTTTCGCAACGGCAGCTCATTACAGTGGCGGAGACGGAAAAAAATGAACATCGGCACCGGAAGCCTTTCTATAAAAGTCCAAGCCAGAAGAAGCCTTTGTGTACACATCGAGTCAAGAGTTTAGCGCAAACGGGGATATCAGAAGTGGTTGTGAGAGGTTTTGCCAATCTCCAAAGTAATGCGATGCAAATCGAGACGAGTTTTAATTGGTTTTTAATTCCAAATTGATACTTTGATAGGGTCATTGACTGATTTAATATGAACGAATACTTGGATGAAAATGAAATTATTATTTTTAAGTATGTTAAACAAGGAACGTTGAATCGTCTCACTCAGTTTACAGATTCGGAAAATAAAAACAATAATAGGTAACAACAAACCCAAAAAGATTAAGAAAGTGGTTTTTAATAACGTTACAATTACAGAAGAATGCGACATGGTAGACAAGTTCAATACATATTTCATTGACAGCATCAATCAAATAAATAGATCAATTTTAACACCCCCGGCAACCAAATCCGAAATAAAGCGCACTACACAAAAATTCCACTTTAAGACAATTAGTGTTCAACACCTCTTTTCTGTCGTAAATAAGATAAAAAAATCCAACAGCACAGATTCTATATCAATTAAGATAATAAAAGATGCATTACCTGTTGTGGGACAATTTATGACAGATTTAATTAATGAGTCACTAAATACAGGAATAGTACCTGACTCTTGGAAAGTAAGTACCATTATACCAATACAAAAAATTGTGAACACCACCAAATGCGAAGAGTTTCGGCCTATTAACATGTTACCAAAACTAGAACAACTACTGGAAATTATTGTTAAAGAACAGCTCAGTGAGTACTTGGATGAAAATCAATTTATTACTGACCAACAGTCAGGTTTTCGTGCTCAGCATTCATGCGAGACGGCCCTAAATTTGGTATTGGCAAATTGGAAAGGAGAATTAGAAGACGGTAAAACGATAGTTGCTGTTTTTGTAGACTTGAAAAGAGCTTTCGAGACAATTTGTCGTCAAAAGTTACTACAAAAATTGGAAACCTACGGAATCAGAGGAAAAGAATTGAAATGGTTTGAAAACTATTTAACAAACAGGAGACAGAAGGTTAGGATTGGAGAAAATGAGTCAAGTGAATTAATAAACAGCTTAGGGGTACCACAAGGTTCTTTTCTTGGACCAGTTTTATTTAATTTGTACATAAACGATGTTGCTTCACAAGTTAAAGCTTGTGATATGCACCTATTTGCAGACAATACACTAATATCAATTGCAGGAGATAACTTACCTGATGTAATCGCGACATTAAACTTCGAACTAGTATCGATATCAAATTGGTATAAAGAAAATAAATTATGTTTGAATATATTGAAAACAAAAGCTATGGTATTGGGAAATAGAAATTCGGTAAACCCTACACCAGACATAGTTATCGATAACACAGTTGTTGAGATAGTGGTCGAATTTAAATATCAAGGTGTCATTTTAGATAATAATTTGAAATTTACGAGTGACATGGAATATATAGTTAAAAAGGTGAGTCGAAAGATTAGCTACTTAGGAAGAATATCTAATAAACTTACATTAAATGCTAGAATATCTTTGTACCATACGATTATAGAACCATATTTTTACTATTGCAGCAGTATAATATTTTTGTGTACAGACAAAGACATTAAAAAGATTCAAGTACAACAAAATCGAGCACTCAGAATTTTATTACAAAGCTCCAGGTTAACCAGTGTCGAGTCCATGCTGAGTAAATTAAATTTTTTGAATGTTAAACAAGGAACGGTATATCAGGCACTCACGTTGGTATATAAATGCATAAATAATAAACTCCCAAATTATATGAGTAATTATTTAACATACAATAGTCAGCAGCATGAATACAATACTCGGCAAAAGGACCACTTCAGATTACCAAAATATACAAAAAGCAGCACACAAAATACATTTTATTATAAAGCACTGAAGATATTTAATACCCTGCCAAGTGATATAAAAAACAGTAGTTCGCTAAGTCTTTTTAAAACATCATGTCGGGTTCATGTATTGGCAAATTTTAAGTAGTTGATAAGTTTATTACTTAGGAAACCAAATTTATTGTGATTATTAGTTTCTTTTAACTAAATAAATATCATTATTATTATTATTCTTACTTACAAGTATTTCCAATAACAATTTTATTAGTTAATTCAATAATTAAACAAAAAAGAATTGCATGAAATATAAAATACGATATAAAGAAATACGATACTCGCAATAACAGAACGTTCCAGTCCAATGTAATGTTACTTTATGTTGGGCTATGCAGCATTTGTGATAAAATCGATGCAATTAAATGTGAAATGAAAGGTGTATTAAAGTCAATAGATTACGACTTTTGATAATGATAATGATTTTTTCGTATACTAGGTGAAATATTTAAACGATGCTTTGTATTGTTTTGACTAAAAATAAGCAGCGGAATTCGACTCTTACATTTTATGTCAACTTTTCGTCATCACTTCATATTAATCTCTCTTTTCTCTTCGTTATGGCATTTTTGAATGACGATCTTTTCCAACATCAGCCTGAACCCAGAATACTATGCGTTGTTCCTCTTTGTTTCTATATTTTCCTTTTGAAGATATAATTTTTACGTGAAAAACGAACAGCCAAGATCTGACGTGAGAAAAGTAGAAGAAAACTGTTATAATTTTAGTTGAATAAAAAAGATTTTGACTTTAGTTTGGAAATACTGCAAATAAAACAGAAAAAATAAAAATTTGCAAAAATCTACGGCCCAACACGTTTTGTACAATATGTAAAAAGGTAGCAAGAAAAACCCTTAAAATATGTCAAAACCAACACTGCGCTCATAAAAAAATTGGTGATGGGTTCTCCACCATCACCATCAACACCATAAATAAACGGTAAAAAAACATGTATTAAAATGTCAGCCTGTATACTAAAAAAAATCATCCTGTATACGGTACTATAAAGTCTATCTCTATTGTGCCTTTTTTTAGCAAATGCAGACAAATTTCAATGCCTATCCAGTATTATCAGAAATGCCTTAAGTAAAGTAACATAAAATTTGATTGTAACATTCAATTCTCTAACAGCCAATAGTCAGCAGCATGAATACTATACTCGGCAAAAGGACCACTTCAGATTACCAAAATATCAAAAAGGCAGCACGCAAACACATTTTATTAGAAATTGTCGTCACATTTCAAATCACTGACCGCAAAAAACACTAATTACTGCCTATCCACAGTAGACTAAAACAAATATTGAGAAAGTACAACATCACTCTCACTAATTATAACACCTCCAACATATGAAAAATTTTGAATAACTCCCCCCTCCCCTATTTTTGACCTGCTGACTTCACCGACACCTCTCCAGACACGCGCACTTTTCTCACCGTTACCATTTTATGTACACAGCTGTTTACATTGGGTGTACAACACGAATTTTAACATTTCATTGTGATTTTGTTCAAGTTTTAGATAGTAGTATTTTGTCGACGCCCCTCTTTCGATTGTTCCTTACTGTTTGGCTGTTTGTTTGATATGTTTTGTTATATGCAACAAAGCTGAACCTGACGGTGTATTTTTACAGTCTTTAACAATATTACTTCATTTAAAATAGTAAAAAAAACCTGACGTCTTATATTATTATATTTTTAGCCGGTCTGATGATGGACATAATTGTCAGAAATTAATAACCAGAGATACAAATTAAAGACTAGTTCGTAGAAAAGGGATTTTCTTTTCTTTTTTCTTTTCGTCAATACTTTAAATTACCCACGAACCAATGGATGCATTTATTGAACCTATACCAGTTACTGAATAGATAGAAAAATAATGCAACTGAGGTCTACATATTCACGTTTCCAAACAGACTACATAAAAATTAAATCAAGGCAGCCTATATCAACAACAAATTGCAATAGACGCCTCGAGTCAAATCTCGGAATGATGTTGCTCTATTGCCAGAAGAATTACGAGGTGCTTACGCATTCATGAGATAACTACAAATTGCCACCAATAGGCGGCGTATCCACTATCCACTGCGCAGTTTTACATAAAGATAACGCAAATTATACTTGCATTAAATCTGGCCGTCTTTGAGTCCACCCATTATTGAGAGGTAGGATCGTCATCAGTAATACAGCAGTAATAATGCAAATTCTCCTATAGGAGGCTCTACCGTGCTCACGATATACTCGGAAAGCTGCAATAATCATTAAAAATTAAAGATATCTCGTGGTTCTATTGCAGCAGGCACTGCCAGTAATTGAGATGTCTCGTAATGTGCGTATTTGTCCTTAGTTCTTGATCAAAATTTTATGATAATATCACATTACGATAATATAATTAAAATGTGACAAATACTTGAAAATTCATAATGTAAATAAACAATTAAATACAATTTTATTTTCCATCAAAGTTAAAAAGAAGAAAGTTGATAATGTTGAAGCTCCTGGAGATAAAACTTAGCAAAGTTGTAGTCTATAGTTAATTATTTTCCACTACTTCGGTTTTCCCTATGAGCATTTCTTTGGTAATTATAGCTTTTCATCTATGATATCGCTGTTTTGCTGTATCAGTGGTGCAACACTAACAAGTAGGTAAATATCTGCTTCTGGCATGTCAACAGAGAGAAAAATTATTATAAAATACTATTATCGGAACTTTTTTTTCAGATAGCAAATATCGTACAGATGAAAATTTAAGACGGACTTATTTGTTTTATATTTTAAATTTCTCACAAAGTTACAGCTGTTTGTAATACTAATAAAACCGTATTACATTCTAAAAAAATCTGATGTGGCCAGGCACATGACTTTATCATACAATATATAAAATTAATAGTTTAGCTGCATGAGAATCTATTCTATTGAGATAAATCGTAGGTATTGTCAAAGCATCAGCATTTGACACTACCTACACTACGTCATTAGAATAATAGTTATTTATGTCACAAATGCCGAAAGTACGGAATAGCGCGACGAGCGGTGATACGGCGCGTCACCGAAGTCGGAGTGTCGCCGTCGCATGTGAGCGAGTCGCGCTATCTAGTTTTTGGCAGTAGTGACATCAACGTTTATTGTGTTGCTTTTTAAGAAATACGTATTTAAAAAAAATAAATGATTTCTGTATAGTAAATGCTAGGTTGGTACCACTTTGACGAAAGGTGCGTTCCGATTGGTAGGTAATGGTAGCTAATGGCGGTGGTAGAATACGAAATTATAGTATTTCTTACATATCGTGATAATGACACATATTAGTTTGCATGTACATAAACATGAGTCACTAGCAATTTTCTATTGGAAATACTATAACGGCGTCTGCTACCACTGCCATTATCACTAATGAAAACGCACCTTAAAAAGGTAATTCAAATTCTGACAGATTTATATTTGTTCATGACACATCCCTACCAACATACTAAAATAAAACTACATCATCGCTATACTTAATTTATAATTTTCTCAATGTATCATTTTTAGAATTAGATATAAAGACGGATTGATATTTCTTATCAACAAACAATCAAATTGATGATCTTATTTTATTTGAAATTTGTATTTTATAATTTTGCGCACTACAGAGGCACGTTCCATAGTGGTTCTCCAACCTCTGATGAGATTAGCTGTTTTCGAATGTGACAACGCAAAAAAATATTTGTCAAAATCCTGGCTACTATGTAATTTCATATCAATGCAGATGCGACCGATCTCGATCAAATAGAATTTGCTCTTGAAGGTAAACTATTAATTTTACCAAAAAATGTTATAGGCATAAATTATTCAAAATTTCCTCTACTTTAATTTATTAATTAACTATTTTGTCGAAATTACAGAAATGGCGGCTCATTTCCAAAATCCTTGAAAAAGGCTTAGAATAAACTAAAATGCTAAACTATTAATTTTACCAAAAAATGTCATGGGCATAAATTATTCAAAATTTCCTCTGCTTTAATTTATTATTTAACTATTTTGACGAAATTACAGAAATGGCGGCTGATTTCTAAAATCCTTGAAAAAGGCTTGGAGTAAACACCCAGTTCCTTTGGACCCTTTTGAACCAAAAGCTTTTCAGCTCTAAGTTTGGTCATAAAACTTCTAAATATAAACTTTCGTCCCGATACCTTTAGTAGTTTCTCCGGAATCGTCGTCACAAAAATCGTTTACACACGCACACACACACACACACACACACACACACACACACACACACACACACACACACACACACACACACACACACACACACACACACACACACACACAGACATTTTTTTGTACCTTGGTCAAAAAAAATGTTCAGAGGACCCATAAAGACCTATTTCCGCTAAAATCTCAATTTTTTTTTTCGGCATGATTACAATACTTTACATACTGCGTATGATAAAGTAAAAAACAATAAACAGTTTAAAATAGCTTTATTTGATTCATTATTTGTTTATTCCTTTGATTTTGATTATTTATTTTTCAATGTTGTAATGATAAACCTTTTATATTATTTCATTGATTATTGATTCATTGATCAAGTTGAAATAATCGATAGTTTTGTGTGTGAATGTGTTTTGTTGATTGATCAGATCGAAAAGATCGATCTTTTGGTGATCTTTTGAATCAACTATATCGGTGTTTTGTTGATTTGCTGATTGATTTTTTCGACTTGATCAAAAAGAATATTATTATGTGATCGATTTTATTTTATAAATTTTCTTCAAAATGTAAAGGCTTCTTATTATGTACTACTTGCTTTACGGTTTGTTATTTAGTAACATCCTTTGACACATCGATTTTTAATTATCATTACACATATAGAGACCGCGCAAACCATGGAAATATGACAAAATTTCTGAAACGGTTTCTGACACGTCGGTTTTTATTATCTAAATACTAAATTATCTATTTACGTAAAACTTACTTTCCGACCGACGTTCAGTTATTTTCAACTTGTCGTGTGCATCTCATTTTTAATGAGAACCCTATTTTTTTTTAACTGATATTGATTTAGGGGCATTTGAGGCGTTTTCGATTGATTTATTTGCGCTGAATACGAATCCGACTTCAAACGTTTCATAACACGTCAGGTTATTGCGTTTTCTGTTGTTTCTTTTGTGCATCGCTTAAAGAATCGCTGTAAATGCTTCAAAAACATTTATGAACCAACTTTCAGGCTTTACTGAAAAAACACAAAGATTAATGTTTACTATTAGACCATTTTGAAATTTCTCGGACTATGGGTTCAGCTAGTATAAATTTGTAACAATTCTCTCAAAAATCTTACGCGATACCAGGTTTACGGGCTCCAAAAACTTATTTTCATTGAGAATAATTCAAAACGCAACTTCATATTAAATTCACAATATACATTTTCCCTAAAGGTATCAAAATTTTACAATTTTCAATTGCCATTTTCTCAAAAATTGTCGAATGGAAGGCCAGAAAATGTTTCAGTCTCTTTCAGTCTCGTCATTTAGACAATTAAAAGATCTACCAAAATCAGTAAGAAAAAAACAGGGGCTACCATTTAAAAAAGTTTCGATGACGTTATAATTCGGGAACAATGATGATGGAAATTTGAACTTTGCACTAAATCTGTTTTTTGATAGTTAAAAGTCAATGTGTTCGAAAATTTATAACGGTTTGTCATTTTGGCAAAGATTCGACTTTCTCAATAAGGTATGAGATTATTTTAAAATATATGAGCCTCATATCAAATGAACGAGATATATAGGGCTATACTAAGGTTGCCTTTGTACAAGCCAATAGTGTGAACCAATAACCGAAGAGAATAAAAAGAAAAATAAGAGGACACAAAAATAATTACATACAAGTGGAAGGCTGTGAAATTGTAACAGTAATTTCGTTTCGTCGAACAGGCCACTTAAGCCAGCGAACAACAAGTTGTAAATTTTAAAATTAGCCAACATTCTTGCTCAACTCTTCGACATTGTAATGGGCGAACCGTGTTCCTAATATTTATGGTTGCCCATATTCGGTTTGTTTTATAAATAGTTTATTGCGCTAATGCTTGTACATTGTCAATCGTACGTACCTGTATGTAAATCCGACAACGCAAATGATAATAATAATGTACATATTTATGTCGGGCGTCCGTGCGACATACCAAAGTGCTCTTTTGTTCGTAGCGTGTAATGTGTGGCATTACTGAAGTGAGTGACAGTTAAAGGTCGTTTGTACTTTACGAGCCATAAAAGTGTCATTTATAATGCGACCTAATAAAGTACCGCTTTCGGTTCGATTTCCTTTAAATTTATAATCGTACGTTTTCTTTCAATAATGTTTTATTACAGCTGCACCGTGTGCCACAATTCAAATACCTATCAGAACCAAGGTTTCAGAAAATTCTAGTCATATGACTTTATAATACAATATATAAAATTAATAGTTTAGCTGCATGAGAATCTATTTGATTGAGATCAATCGTGTCTGTATTAAAATAAAACTAGTTAGCCAGGATTTAACAGATAAATAAATAAATAAATAATTCCTTTAACATAAAACAATATTAAATGCAACAAAATAATATTTATATTTAGGGCGGAGATCAGCACACTTGTTTCCAAATTGCCTTGCTCTTCCACTCAACCCCTTACGCAAACTAGAACAAGACATAATTGTACCAATAATATAACAATAATTCCGAGAACTTATCAAAACAAAAACAAACAAACAAAATACTCTAGAATCTAATTACACGTAATTGCAGCAATTCCAACTCAACAAAACATCGCACATGCCCATGACAATATTTTGGAGACTGTGGCGAACTTAATAATAAAATTATAAACCCCTAACCACAACTATGTGTATCGTGTATCGGAAAGATACTAACACAATCAGGTTTATCCCTAATGATTCGCAGCGTCCTTTTCAACAAAAATTGTCTTTTATTAGTTGTTTAGTAAATAGGTTATTGAAATTTCCATTGTCCGCAGATAGATATCAGCAAGAATTATTGTTTATTAAGAATGTTGTCATACATAATGGATACCCTGAGAAAATAGTTGATAGAATGATTAAGAAGCAGAATCAAAAAATGTATGTAAATCAAATATCTACTTTAAATACTTTGTCTGTAGAAAAGAAGAAATATGTTAAAATACCGTTCGATTGTGCATATACAAGGGGTTTGAGAAGTATTTTTACATCACAAAATCTCTGTATAGCATATTCGACTCATAATAGCATAGAAAACCTTCTTGGAAACCCAAAGGATAAGATAGATGTACTTGATAAATCTGGTATATATTGTATCAAATGTCATGACTGTGAAAAAGAATACGTAGGCCAGACTAGAAGAACAATTTTAACTAGGTTCAAAGAACATGTAGCTCATTTTAAATATAATCGTTTTGAAAAATCTAGTGTGGCTCAACATATTTTAGACACAGGTCATAAAGTAGTTGTAGATGACTTAAAACTTGTAAAAGCTGTGTCAAATAATAGGGAACTAAACAGCTTGGAAAGTATCTTTATTCACTTGAATAGAGATAATTTAATAAATTCAGACAGGGGTCCTATACCTAGTTCGCCATTGTTTGACCTGCTTTAATTAAAACTTGTTTTTTACGCTTCAATGATCAAAATTCACTGAGGTGTCAACAACAAATGGGTATATATAGGCTAATTTTTAACATGAACGTCACTTCCACTAGTGATTTGCTTGGACAATATCCAGTAAAGATACTATGAAGTGCTAATCTCTCTTTTCATCTTTTTAGGTTCTACTGAAGATGGCAACATAGTTGCTGAAATACGTATTTAGGTTCTAAAATACTTGTTGTGGTTAGGGGTTTATAATTTTATTATGTAAAACATTATTTGTTTAACGTATGTTAAAATATTCGACTCATAATAGCATAAAAAACCTTCTTGGAAACCCAAAGGATAAGATAGATGTACTTGATAAATCTGGTATATATTGTATCCAAATGTGATGACTGTGAAAAAGAATACGTAAGCCAGACTAGAAGAACAATTTTAACTAGGTTCAAAGAACATGTAGCTCATTTTAAATATAATCGTTTTGAAAAATCTAGTGTGGCTCAACATATTTTAGACACAGGTCATAAAGTAGTTGTAGATGACTTAAAACTTGTAAAAGCTGTGTCAAATAATAGGGAACTAAACAGCTTGGAAAGTATCTTTATTCACTTGAATAGAGATAAATTAATAAATTCAGACAGGGGTCCTATACCTAGTTCGCCATTGTTTGACCTGCTTTAATTAAAACTTGTTTTTTACGCTTCAATGATCAAAATTCACTGAGGTGTGACCAACAAATGGGTATATATAGGGTAATTTTTAACATGGACGTCACTTCCACTAGTGATTTGCTTGGACAATATCCAGTAAAGATACTATCAAGTGCTAATCTCTCTTTTCTTTTTTTAGTTTCTACTGAAGATGGCAACATAGTTGCTGAAATACGTATTTAGGTTTCTAAAATACTTGTTGTGGTTAGGGGTTTATAATTTTATTATGCACATGCCCATAAAAAATAATAATTAAAACAGCCTCCGATGTGCGCTCGATACCTAAAGTCCCCCCTGTTGAGCAAACAGACAACACATCACCTTTCCCCCAAAACTGTTTAGCGATAAATTTTTCATATCTACCTTGGGACCATTGTATATGTGACTGACCTGGTAAGAGAATGACCGTTTATACAGCTCAGCGCGATGGGCAGGTGGAGCAAACTAACCCCTGAATCTTAAATTAATCTTATGGACATCCGTTCTACAGCGTATCTTCCGCATGATGTATGTGGGATCCTCTTGGATAGCAACTTATGATATAATATTTCTGCATGCAATACCCTAGTGTTATCCTTGTTCAACTAGAATTGTGGGGGCATTGTGGGGGCGACTATATAATAATTAGTTAAAAAAATTAATTGTTTTTATTTTTTTACATATATAAATTAAAACAATGATTGTATGCATGTATGCTAACAAATATTTATACCTTTAAAATAAAATAAAAATGGGTTCGATACGGTTACTGGAACCAAAGATATTGAATTTTGAAAATGGCAAGGTTACGAAAATTATTTTTTTTTTCGACTAAATCCTGATACAGATATAACCTTATTTAGTGCATACAGCTTATAAAAAAAGTATAAGCCAAATCTAAAATGTGACGTCATAAAAGGTGTACGATTTGTAAAAGAACGACCCAAAGATATCATGAGAAGGAAACAACTAAAGAGAAGGGGAGAAAAAGCTGGAAAAACTCACAATCACAGCCAAAGGAAAAAGAAATGGAAATGCTTTGTGCTCCTGATTGGAGTAACAAGAAGTATGAACAGAAATTGGGCCAGTTGGCCGGCTATTCAGTGGCGGATCAGACAAAATGGTTTTTTAATAAATATTTAAAAATTATTTTTAAATGTAACAAATAAGTATTAAGAAAACTGATTATTTCAGATCAGTATACTTCATAATATGTCTTGTAGCACTATAAAACACTCCAAAAAATAATCACATATACGTACAATTAAAATTTAAAATCATATTGAAAATTGTAAAAGTACCTAATTTATCAAAAACTCATAAATGAATACATTGTTTAGAATTATAAATGGAACGATACATAAATCGATAATATCGTAATTAAATAAATAAAAATTACGTTAGTCAGTAGATTTGGTAAAATAGTAGGCTTGTATGACAGCAAGTTTTTCTAAATTTTCTTCGGTAAAGATAGTAAGTAGTTTTTGCTAATAAAATATCTTAAAGTCTAGAAAAGGGCCTTTCGACATCGCAGCATGCCACGGGGAGCATATATTATTCAAAATATGGAACAAGGTGTGAAAGTTTTGAGATATTCCTTCATTGTTGTACATGTTGTTTCATGAAATTTGGTGTTACAGACTGTTTAAAAACAAATTAAATTAAAATCTGATTCGCTACTTTGAATAACCCTGCGTATTGTTTAAAACATCAAATAGAACTTTCGAATTTGATTTGATTATTTGTTAAAACAATGAAAATATGAAATGTTTTGTTCGGTTCCATATCGAGTAGAGATATTTTTATTGTATTAGTTGCATACTGTCCATATGTGATACGTACCGGTTAATTTAAAAAAGAATTAGTAAAAATTTAAAAAAATATGTTTTATTTAAATATACCTCCATATTTTTTACCTTAAAATACAACAAATGCTATAAAAAAAGTCACACCTATCACATTTACCAATAACAAACATATCTTTAAACCACTTTTTTTTGTAAATTTAATATCTGCATATTCGGTATCGAAAAATTTGCATGCTAATCGACGTCATCCGTTTTATGGTTGTTGCGAGTTCGTTGGCGCTGCATTCTCAACATTTTACGGGGATTGTGACGTCCAATGATACGTGAAACGATATCTGCATCGAGCAGAAACCCTAAAAATGTTAAAGCAGCTATAAAAATCCCGCCTCACATGCGCCCGGTCTCGTGTTACAATTCTGCGACAGGGGTCGACGACAATCTGCATATTTCTTGTCAAGTAAAGTGTTAAGTTTATCGTCGAAGCTCCAATTTCGCCAGCCATGCCGATATAAAACAAAGATTTCATTTTCAAAGGAGTAGAATATGTATAGAAGTGGAATAGAATCACAATTGTAACAAGCTGTAGTCCAATCTACATGCAATAGAGCAAAAAAATCATCAAGACTTTGGCACCCAGTCTAATCGATTTTGATAAAACGTTTCTTCTTTTATTGTTGCCAAATTCCAAATATTTCATTGTATACCTATATTTATTTGCCATTTTCACAAAGGAAATATTTAAATTTAGTTAAACTAATAAAATCAAACCAATGGTAATTTTAACTTTGATTTAATAAAAAAAATCTATAAACCACGTAGATATATCATTTCCATCTCTTTTATTTTTCCTTATACTTTTTCCTTTCCGTCGATTATTATCATTTTTATAATCTATAGACGATTTTGTGATGTTGCTGTGTTTTATTTGCCATTATAATATTTGTGCAAATAAGAATGTTCCAGATCAGAGTAATAACAACACAATAGAAAACAATTAGACATGTACACAAAAATTGTTTGGTTTTATACAGATAGAAAAGATTTCTTGTTTTTATGAAATATGTATATTCTTTTGAATTTATTCGTTTGGATCAAAACATTCTTTTACGTTAATAATATTTACATCATTGAATATTCACTCTAGTTTATTTGCTTGTAAAGGTTAGTTTATTTGGAATATTTATTTAAGTAAAATAAATATATTTCGACATAAACGAAAATTACTTTCCTTCAATAGAGGCAAAGAAATATTTATTAATATTTAATATTTGTTTGAAATATTTGTTTGGTAGAAAGAACGTTGGTTTGTCGCAAACAACTTATGTTTCCAGTTAAAGTTTGCAATTTGTATATTATAAGAAACGAGATTTATTTACTTCAAATAATTATAATTGTGTTGAGTGAAAGAATTATATTTCTTAAATTAACGAAATTGTTGGTTGAGTTAAAATTCTGTATTTTAAGGTTGCAATGAATGGTTCTTTGATTAAAGAAATTATTAATTTGTTGAAGGAATTAATGTGGAACTATTATAGACAAGAATTTTTCGGCGAGTACAGTAGACTCGCCACGTGTCACCTCCTTTTTGGGATGTCGCACATCTTCGACTAGTGGTTGGTCTTCCCACCCCTACATATAGTCAAGGTTAAGTTAGTAAAGTGTACGCTGATTTGGAATCGCAACTTGAACCTGCGGGCACAGTACTCTATAAGTCTATACTGTCGATCACGCGGCCTTTATACTCTCGATATGTACCAAGTGCGAGGAGAGAGTTTACAGCGCCATCTAACAATACAGTTGGATGACACTAAAAATATATTTATTTGAATCAAAATATGATTTCTTTGGTGGAAGCAAACCTATTTTAAAGCCAAAACAAAAATATTACTTTAAAGGAAAT
Source organism: Melinopterus prodromus (assembly GCA_964023965.1). Lineage (NCBI taxonomy): Eukaryota > Metazoa > Arthropoda > Insecta > Coleoptera > Scarabaeidae > Melinopterus > Melinopterus prodromus. Next base: position 103,110,753 of record OZ030390.1, read on the forward strand.
AAATCTCTTCTTGTGTACAAATATATTTACTTTAATCAAAACATGATTTCTTTGGCGGAAGTAAACCTATTTTTAAGCCAAAGACAAAATATTACTTTAAACAAAACAAATCTGTCCTGTATCATATGCTAGAATCAAAATTATATTTCATTGGTGTAAAGAAACGTTTTTTCAAATCAAAACAAAAATATTACTTTAAAGGAAAGTAATTCTTGTTTGTATACATATATATTTATTTCATTTAAATAAATATTTCAAATAAATTAATCTCTGCAAGTAAATATACTAGAGTATCCAATGAAGTACATATTGTTGGCGTCAAAGAAATATGTTTTGACCCAAAAGAATAAATTCAGACAAATATATTTCCTAAAAACAAGAATTTTTTTCTATCTCTGAACAAGAATTACTGTAGTTATTGTTGTAAATCTACACAGACAGAAAAGATTTCTTGTTTCAAAGAAATGTATTTGTTTGAATTTATTCTTTTGGGTCAAAACATATTTCTTTGACGCCAACAATATTTACTTCATTGAATACTCTAGTTTATTTGCTTGCAGAGATTAATTTATTTGAAATATTTATTTAAGTGGAATAAATATATATGGATACAAACAAAAATTACTTTCCTTTGAAGTAATATTTTAGTTTTGATTTTAAAAAAACGTTTCTTTACACCAATGAAATATAATTTTGATTCTAACATATAAATTTGTATATAAGGAGAGATTTATTTCGCTTAAAGTAATATTCTGTCTTTGGCTTAAAAATAGGTTTACTTCCGCCAAAGAAATCATATTTTGATTAAAATAAATATATTTTTACACAAGAAGATATTTATTTCCTTCAAAGTAATATTTTTGTTTTGGCTTTAAAATAGGTTTCGTTCCACCAAAGAAATCATATTTTGATTCAAATAAATATATTTTTAATGTCATCCAACTGTATTGTTAGATGGCGCTGTAAACTCTCTCCTCGCACTTCGTACATATCGAGAGTATAAAGCCGCGTGATCGACAGTATAGAACTTATAGAGTACAGTGCCTGCAGGTTCAAGTTGCGATTACAAATCAGAGTACACTTTACTAACTTTTAACCTTGACTATATGTTGGGTTGGGAAGACCAAGCACTGGTCGAGGATGTGCGACATCCCAAAAAGGAGGTGACACATGGCGAGTCTTCCGAAAAATTCTTGTCTATTAATTCCTTCAACAAATTAATAATTTTAAGCATTTTAAAACTCGACCAACAATTTTGTTAATTTAAAAAAATGTAATTCTTTCACTCAACACAATCATAATTATTTGAAGTAAATAAATCTCATTTCTTATAATAGACAAATGCAAACTTTTTAACTGGAAACATAAGTTGTTTGACGCAAATCAATGTTCTTTCTACCAAACAAATATTTCAAATAAATGCGTTTTTACCCGCAAATAAATATTTCTTTGCCTCTATTGAAACAACAAATTTCTTTGAGTCAATGCATATTTATTTGAATCAAACAAAAATTTCTCTCTGTGTACTAAATAGAACTCTGCTAATAATAATTACTCTCAACATGAGTAGGTAAATATAAATAACTCAGGCAGCCTCTTGCGTACTCCATAGGTATCTGCGTTTCAAACTAATCTGTACCGTAATTACACCGAGAAATGAGTAATGTTAAATGCTTGCAAGGCTTCCTGAAACACCATTATGATACCGTAATTCCAAATTAAGGAAGTCGATCCTATCTCAATCCTAATATACGATGATTTCGAACCTTTACATTTGACTGGACGCGAAAAAAAGAAAGATCGAAAGCTAAAGAAACGCCTTTCGTTAATTCGAATTGACTTTAGAAACTCGAAGTAATCAGGCAATGAATTTAAAACATACAATTAGTCCATTCAGGCAGAATTTTCCATTAGAGATTTCTTTTCATTCAATTACGTTTTTGGGACAATGGACAGAGTGGAAAGGCAACTCCCATTATGTCAACTCTTAATTGATTTCGCTCTTTAAGCGCATTTGTAATACATTGAAATTACTTCATTTTACCAAATTGTCTTACAACTTCGACTCTATTGTAATTCGCAGAAAGTTAAACCTTTGTTTTAATAGTGGAGATAATAAAGAAGTTCCCATCTTTTGATGTCGTTTATGATTATATTACGGAAAGAGATCGCTTTTATGTAAACAATAGTTATTTTAGCTCTAATTACACTTCAATATTCACCATTATAGAGATAATCAATTTTCGCGAAGAATGTTTTTTTGTTGTGCTAAATAACTGGCATAATAATCACCAATATAAAAATTAATATAAATACTGAATGTTATACAGTGAGTCCGACTTAAAAGTGTAACAACTTTATATGGGCTAATTCCATGTCAACCATAACATCAAATTGTATTGAAACTGAAGAGAAACTGAAGTCTAATAGTACCACTTTTATGATTGAAAATTAATAAGTATTAAAAATAATAATTGTGTTGTATTCACTTAGTTGGTACCAATATCATTTTCAGTAAATATTATTTTTGTAGAGTAGACATTTACTTTTTGTAAGACATGAACCCATTTCCATCCATGCTGATGGGTATGGCTTATTTTTGTGTTAATCGTAGTTGCAAAAACGCTATTAAAAGTTTTATCACTTCATAATTTTGAGAAATTTTTATTATAATTATTATAATTTTTATTTATAGACATAATACCAAATATGAAATAAATTCATTAAAATTAAACCTATTTATTATTTTATAAGGTACTCGAACACGTCAATTTTTAATTAACAAAATATACATTTGTGGATTAAATTCCGTTTCCGAGTATCAATTGTTTTTTATCCCTTATCATATCCCTTATTCTTCTTGTTGCTTTAACCTTTTAATTGACTAAATGGAGGATGAACCAAATGTCCTCAAAAATTGTAAAAATAGCCGTAGAGTAACATTTAAAGTTTGTATTTATCTAAAATCCTGAAAATTGGTCTACCAACGATCGAAATTTTCTATATTTAATTACGAAGAGTTGATTTCGTAAGTCTGACATTTACAGGATGTCCCACTATTTTTCAGGCACTTTTTAGGAAGTAAGTGTCATTCTCGGTAGAAAGTTTCTGTTAGAATTATTGGTTTTTACAATTCATCACAAATTTACAGTGAAATATCTAAATCGTCCCAAGAATAATAATAATTAACAATAATACGAATAATAATAATAATTAAATAAATAATCAAGAAGCTAAAATTTTCATTTAAATGTTTTAATGTTTTTTTTCTTTTTTCTTAGAATTATTCTGTGCAAGAAGCTTTATATGGCCTTATTGCTTTTTCAATTCTTTAAGCAGTTTGACGTTTGAATTACGATTTTGTTACTATTTCAAACGACTGTAACTTTTTAAGTAATTGGAAAAATAAATTGCATGTGAAACTTTATAGTAATGAGTGACATATGCTTTATGAAAAATGGAACAGCTTGAATGCTATACGTGTAGTGCAGTTACATTGACAATTTATCTAAATACAAAGAACAGTAGTAAGTCATTGGTAATTCCAATGATTTGCAACAACACACAAAACATTAAACAAATCGTTTCTTTCGCATTTGGAAAACTGTGGAGTTTCTTAAAACAATTAAAAATAATATTTAGTTAAGTCAAATAATTCTTTAAAAAAACGAATTGCTTGTAGTGTGAAGATTGATATTCGATATTTGCAATACCAGAACTTTTCAGTTATGTTGCCTTATGTTTGGCTATGCAATATTTCTGATAATATCGGGTTAATTTAATGTGAAATGAAAGGTGTATTAAAATCAATGGATAATGACATTTGTCTTGCTTTGGTAAAAAAGGGCACTAGAGATCTTAATACCATCGTATACAGGGTGATTTTTTCTTATACAGGATGACAACAAAACAAATGCTTTTAATAAAAACCAGTGGAATATGACGTTTGTAACAAAAACATTGCAACGGCAAGAGAAATCTAACAGTGTACTTGAGTTATCTTTAAAAATCGTGGAGAAACCATTATTGGTGTTGTTATGGGTGTTGGGTTATGGGTATTTATGAATTTATCATTTTAGGAGGTCTTTTCGTCAGCTTCAATTATTGTTGTTTAGCTGTCAATTTTAGACGTATGTTTGTTTTTGCGAATCAACTTCAAACCAAGTCTTCTTTTTTATTTTTATGCAGCCAGCCTGAATACATTGTGTTGTTTCTTTTTTTAGATATCTTTTATTTGAAAATGTAATTTTTACGTGAAAACGACCGCCGACAAGTGAAAGCAAACTGCCATAATTTTAGTTCAATAAAAAACGATGTTGATTTTAGTTCCAAATCACTGCAAAAGCTAAATTTTATGTTTATGTTGCAAAAACTTAAAAATTTGCAAAAAATCGACAACCCAATAATTGTAGTACAATATGGAAACCAGGTAAGAAAAATCCTTTAAAATTTTCAATATCAAACGGCGCCCATAATAAAACTAAACGTTGGCCATAGCTTCTCCACCATCTTTAAAGATAATTCAAGTTCGCAATTGGACTTTTCGTGCCTAAGCAAGGGAATCGTTTCGCTTCATCTCTGCATACGTCCAATTCAACTGTTTTTTTTTTAGCAAAAACATCAAAAAACGATGTTCCACAATTTCACCCTGTATACTAAAAAAAATCAATCTGTATACGATGCTATAAAATCTCTACTGATCCTTTTGACCAAAAGAAAACAGATGTCATTACTTACTAATTTCATTACTCCTTTCATTTCACATTAAATTGATCCGATATTATTAGAAATGTTGCATTGTCATACATAAAGCTAATTTACTTTATCAAAGGAATGCTTGAATTTAATTCATATCTTTGGAAATATGACCAATTGAAAATTTGTACCATTTTTTCGGCTCACAGTGTATAAATTTTCCAGTTAAGTTTATACTTAGCCATTTGATTTTCTTTGCGGATAAACCAAAGAAATTTCCCGGCTTAACGTTATGCCATCTTTTCAGTAGATCAATACTCTCCCCATTTAGCATTCAGGCTGCATATCACACACACACAGTCCTCTTGCTTTGGGCGGAAAAGAATCGCCTCGAATTTTGCGAGTTCGTCATACTGTCATGTCCTAATCAGTCCTAAGCAAACAGCCCTCGAAACCGACCACCAACAGTGTCGTCTCCTCTCACGTTTTCGCCTATATCCGGTCGAGCGAGCGCACCTTATTTATGGGGCGACATTAAATTTTCAAGTACGGCTTCGGGAAAACTAAGATTTACCGCGAATCCACGCGACGTAACCCGGTAATTGGACCTTTCGTCAGGAGAGAGAGAGAGAGAGAGAGAGTTTAAGGTCACTTTGTTATCCCGGCGGGAATATCGCGGTTTCGGCATTCATAATTAAACGGCACCAATTTACCGATGCGCGGCTATGTAAATATTATCCTTTAGCGTTGGTCCCATTCGTTGAATAATAATATGGAAGGTCAGATTTTGTATTTTAGAGTTTGCGAATTAATTGAACGTTTTGAATTTTCATCCAGATGCTAAATTTTATAATCTAAATGTAATATACAGTGTGTCTCACGGGACGTTGGATTGTATGGGTACTTTCGTTATTATTAGAGATAGAAAGTTGATTAAACGGACAAAGTAGTGCGCATTTATGTGCGCTTTTAATCTGTTCAGAAAACATTTGAATTCCGAATGGTTTCTACGCGATTTTGCAAAAACCAACTATAACTTCTTTATTTGTTATCCCATCGCAAAAGCGTTTTAACAATATAGAGGCACTTCTTTATCTACAATTTTATAATGTCAGTAAATTTTTTTTCGCCTGTGAATTCGTCAGAAACAAACGATGACTTTTCAGGATTTTTCAGGATTTTTTTCTGAGTAATTTGGTATGCCACATGCCCTTTTTTAATACAATAAGAAAGAAAAACATAAACGTAATAATTAGTGACGGATTGCTTTACCTGTATTCTATGATGTACTACAGAATATAAAATTTGTAAATAGGTATAAAATACAGCGAAAAAAATATTGAAAATTAGTAGAAAATAAAGATACAAATCCCGATATATTTAAGTGTAAAATGCAACCCAAATTGTACCAAAAATGATTTGTTATTAATCGTTGTTATTAGTCTTTCGATAGTTCACTCCAATCGAACGAACGATATTATTTCTTGTTCCGATTTTCTAACGAAATATTTAGGTACGATGTTGTTCCATCATGAAGTGCATGTACGCTTTGACAGCGGCAATATGGTCGCTTTTGCCATTTTTTCATGGCACAATTATAGCATTTTTTGCTTTTTTAGTGGAAAAGTTCTGTCAAAAAATGCACTGTAAAAAAAGTTAATTAAAATATAGGTTGGTGAACTATATTTGACATAACCGAAAGACGTACAAGTAATATTCATTTTGTTCATGACAAGAAATTGAATATTTAATATTCTAAGAAGTTTCACTGGATATTTCATCAATTTTCAACAATAAATAACTGTTTACTCTAAGACGCATTTAGAATTGGGTATAGAAGTCATTATATTTTGTAAATAATAATCGTTTCATTTAAAAACAGTTAGTCTATTTGAATAATAAAGATCCATGACGTATGTTTTCTAACGTTATACAATTTTATCTTAAAGAAGAAAATAAAAAATCATCAAAATATTTATTGGCCTTAATATAAAAAATGGAAAATTTGGCTCGATCAAATAATTTCTTTTGCCGTGACTATTCTTGAAACATTCTACAAGAACGTTGAGAAAATTGAAGATGGAAGAGCAACTTATTATCTTAATGGAGTTTAAATTTTGTTTATTATTGACACAGTTTGACACCTTTTAAACCGATAATTTAGGTTTTCTACTTGTAAGGTAAAATTTTAAAACATCGATCAAGTTTCATGGTAAAAGATATTGTCCAATCAAGTATATTTTAGGCGTTTTTTACTGCGCTTCTTAATGACTAGATTTGGTAACTTTTGGCATCCCACGCGTTTTCATCTGCCAATTTTTGGGGTTTTTTATGAATCCCGTGATCCCGGGGTGCCGGAATTACAAAATCTTTAATCCCGAAATCCCGGAATCGTATTTTGTCCGGGATTGGAAGCCCTAATATCTACCCATCTGTCAAGTAAAAATAAATTTTAGTGGCAGGACCAGCAGCTACGCCTTTAATTTCATTGTTAATTGACACAGAATGGCCACCGAATTTACAAATCAGGAAAAGTAAGACATCTTCGCCAGTTACATCAAACATGTTCGACGGGCACAAGACCATTACTTTGCTAATTTCCCAGAACGGCGGCAACCAAATCCAAAGACTAAGTTTATTAACCTTGATGTAAATTTAAAGGAATATGGTGCTTTCTCGAAGAAAAGCATTAGAAGAAATAGAAATGGGATTAATCAGCAAGGAAACCAACAACAGGAGATAGAAAAACGGGTTATCGCGTGCATTCAGAGGAATAAGAATTTTTCAGCAAGAGAAGTAGAAGATGCGATAGGAGTTTCGAGGTCCACTGTTTCCCGCACATTAAAGAATAATTAATATCGCCCTTACAAATATGCCGTTCACCAAACCTTATTCCCCGGAGACTTGATTAGGCGAAGAACATTTTGTCAATGGTAGGTATTTGAACAAAATTGGCGAAAACCCAGGAATTTATAAAATAAAATATTATGGTCCGATGAAACATATTTTTGAAAATGGCGAGGTTTTTAAAACAATAATTAGTTATTAGCTACTTATTAAAACGTTGTTACTTTTTACTGTTGTGTATTTATGACAAATAAAAACATTCCAACATTTGACTATGAGCACAAATTCTGTATCACTTAAATGTGTTTTTCTTTGGCATGTTCAGATACATATTAAAAAACTTCACTTTTGTCGGCTTATTGTGTTCTAAATATGGCATGCAGCATATCAAATTACTCAGAAAAAATCCTGAATCCAAACATGTATAAAACCAATATGGCATCCATAAGCAAAACAAAAATTTCGTTTGTTTCTGACGAATTCATAACGAAAAAAAAATTAAACCGACACAATCAAATTGTAGATAAAAAATTGCCTTTATATTGTTACAAAACTCACGTTTATGGATCAGATACATTGGGTAATTAATTCTAAAAAGTACAGCCTTCTATCTATTTTAGTTTGTTCAGGAGGATTTTTGAAACTTAGATTTTACGTTGTTTATAGGTGGTTGAATGTTATGATTTCGCTTCATATGCGATTACGAGCAAAGTAGTTGGGATACAAATTATTGTTATACACGTTTATGGATCAGATACATTGGGTAATTAATTCTAAAAAGTACAGCCCTCTATCTATTCTAGTTTGTTCAGGAGGATTTCTGAAACTTAGATTTTACGTTGTTAATCGGTGGTTGAATGTTATTGTTTCGCTTCATGTGCGATTACGAGCAAAGTAGTTGGGATACAAATTATTATTATACACGTTTATGGATCAGATACATTGGGTAATTAATTCTAAAAAGTACAGCCCTCTATCTATTTTAGTTTGTTCAGGAGGATTTTTGAAACTTAGATTTTACGTTGTTTATCGGTGGTTGAATGTTATTATTTCGCATCATGTGCGATTACGAGCAAAGTAGTTGGGATACAAATTATTATTATACACGTTTATGGATCAGATACATTGGGTAATTAATTCTAAAAAGTACAGCCCTCTATCTATTTTAGTTTGTTCAGGAGGATTTCTGAAACTTAGATTTTACGTTGTTTATCGGTGGTTGAATGTTATTATTTCGCTTCATGTGCGATTACGAGCAAAGTAGTTGGGATACAAATTATTATTATACACGATTATGGATCAGATACAGTGGGTAATTAATTCTAAAAAGTACAGCCCGCTATCTATTCTAGTTTGTTCAGGAGGATTTTTTTGGGGAAACCATTCGGAATTCAAACGTTTTCTGAACAGATTATGAAAGAGCACATAAATACGAACTACTTTGTCCATTTAACCGACTTTCTATCTCTAATAATAAACAAAAGTAGCCATACAATCCAACGTCCCGTGAGACACACTGTGTAGTGTAATAAAATAATGTTAACCACATGGATATTGATGGAACTCACCCTGTATAACAAATTCCAATAAAATACTAGAATTGTAGTTAAAATATTGTTGTTAGACTACTATATTATAAATCATCTAGCTCAAACCGACTATAGAACGCAAGCATACCTACAAAATCAACAGCGATGACTCATAGAAAAACATCCTTACCTTATATCGGCAATTTCTCGCTTCTGATCCGGTGAAAACACGTAAGAACGTCAAAGGGCACATAACTAACACAAAATGTCACAGATTGATAACGTTTCTAAAGCCACACAGCGATAATTTTGCGAGAAATAATCAAGAAACGCGTTAAAATTGAAGGACGCTAAAATTTTGCTGACACAACGGTGCCCAGGGTTTACAAACTGCTAGCACGGACCAAAACAAAACAGCGCGCAGACTCGCCGCTACAGCGCAGTGGCGGAATGGTGGGGAGTGGATATTAGCTTATTAGCGAAGCGAGTGCATTGTTGAGTAGATGGTTATAGTAATATAGAAGGTATTTTAAAACTATACCAATTTATAATTCTGTTATATTAGTCTATTATAGGTTTATCCATTATTTTATTCCTAAGTTAGGTTGTTCGTTCCCATGTTGGTATAGAAAATGTTCGTTTTGTGTTTGAAGCATTATGTCGTTTGTTATTTTATGGTTTTAAATTAACGTGGACGATTTTTCATGTTACAGATGGTGTGACATTTATAGGTTGCAAATAATACTAAAAAATCTGATGTGGCCAGGCACATGACTTTATCATACAATATATAAAATTAATAGTTTAGCTGCATGAGAATCTATTCTATTGAGATAAATCGTACGTATTGTCAAATCATCAGCATTTGACACTAACTACACTACGTCATTAGAATAATAGTTATTTATGTCACAAATGCCGAAAGTACGGAATAGCACGACGAGCGGTGATGCGGCGCGTCACCGAAGGCGGAGTGTCGCCGTCGCATATGAGCGAGTCGGCTATCTAGTTTTTGGCAGGAGCGACATCAACGTTTATTGTGTTGCTTTTTATGAAATACGTATTTAAAAAAAAATAAATGATTTCTGTATAGTAAATGCTAGGTTGGTACCACTTTGACGAAACGTCAAGTTTAAAGGTGCGTTCCGATTAGCAGGTAATGGTAGCTAATGGCGGTGGTAGAATACGAAATTATAGTGTTTCTTACATATCGTGATAATGACACATATTAGTTTGCATGTGCATAAACATGAGTCACTATCAATTTTCTTTTGGAAATACTATAACGGCGTCTGCTACCACTCCCATTATCACTAATGAAAACGCACCTTAAAAAGGTAATTAAAATTCTGACAGATTTATATTTGTTCATGACACATCCCTAAAAAAATACTAAAATAAAGCTACACTCATCGCTATACTTTATTTATAATTTTCTCAATGTATCATTTTTAGAATTAGATATAAAGACGGGTTGATATTTCTTATCAACAAACAATCAAATTGGTGATCTTACTTTATTTGAAATTTGTATTTTATAATTTGCCGCACTATAGCGGCAACGTTCCATAGTGGTAGGTATTCCAACCTCTGATGAGATCAGCTGTTTTCGAATGTGACAACACAAAAAAATATTTGTCAAAATCCTGGCTACTATGTAATTTCATATCAATGCAGATGCGACCGATCTCGATCAAATAGAATTTGCTCTTGAAGCTAAACTATTAATTTTTCCAAAAAATTTCATAGGCATAAATTATTCAAAATTACCTCTACTTTAATTTATTAATTAACTAATTTGTCGAAATTATAGAAATGGCGGCTCATTTCCAAAATCCTTCAATAAGGCTTAGAATAAACTAAAAAGCTAAACTATTAATTTTACCAAAAAATGTCATAGGCATAAATTATTCAAAATTTCCTATACTTTAATTTATTAATTAACTATTTTGTCGAAATTACAGAAATGGCGGCTCATTTCCAAAATCCTTCAAAAAGGCTTAGAATAAACTACCAGTTCCTTTGGACCCTTGTGAACCAAAACCTTTTCAGCTCTAAGTTAGGTCATGAAACTTCTAAATATGAACTTTCGTCCCGATACCTTCAGTAGTTTCGCCGGAATCGTCGCCACAAAAATCATTTACACACATACACACACACACACACACACAGACATTTTTTTGTACCTTGGTCAAAAATGTTCAGGGGACCCAAAAAGACCTATTTCCGCTAAAATCTCAAATTTTTTTTTCGGCACGATTACAATACTTTACATACTGCGTATGATAAAGTAAAAATAAAAAAACGTCGTGGTAAGATAACCTTAGAACAATATATTGTAATCCTAAAATCCTAAAGTGAATAGATCATGTGTTCTGATGTGTTGAATGTGTGAATATGGTCGAATCACTATTAGTAGAGCGCTGAGATTATAATTAAAACAGTTTAAATGATTTTTTTTATTATGATCTCTCAGTTTTATCAAAAAACATGAATTGACATAATGCACGTTCGTGTTTTTAATACCACATCAAGTTCTTATTCTTTTGTTCGGACGTATTCTCATACGCGATCTTCTTTTTCTTATTATGAGCACATTTTAGTATGATGACTGAAATTTTGTAAAAATTCTGCTTGTTGTAAATGTTATTACCTTAAATCAAAAAATTTAAGAATTTACCTTACATTTAGAAATTTTTAAGGAAGCATCGCCCAGGCAACAGTGATTAAAAAAATTCTTATCACTTAACGTTCATGATAAAATTGAGAGCATAGTATGAAAATATAATTTTCGGTGTTTCTGTTGTTTTAAAAATTTTATAGCTAAAACCCAGTTCTTCTAAAAAGTTCAAAATGGCATCTAAGTAAAGTTTAAACTTTGTACTTTGACGTCACCTTGAACATTTGTTTGCACATGTTCTTAAACCACAAAAAGGGTTTTTTATACTTTCTTGTACGCAGGCTGTAAAGAGGAATTAAGAAAATTGCATGCCTGAGCTAACTTTTCATGGTCCGTTCACCTGTTGTAATGTAGGAAACAAAAAGCACACGCCAGTTATGTGTACGTTGATATAAATGTTTTGTATATAGGTTCAATTTTGTACATTTCAATACCGTACCTTTCTATATATTATTCAAAAATATGATTTCTTTTACAGTTTTCCTTAGAAACTATTTAATTCTGTGTAAATGTAAGCCGATGTCGTCTTGTTAACTGTAACAATACAGTAAAATTTAGCAATTTAACCTCTATTGAAAAATAAAAAAAACTATTTTTAAGCTAATCATAGCACTTTTGCTTATTTCTTTTCCAGTTTCCGTTAAAAATCAGGCAATACTGGTTACATAAAAATAAATATGCTCTATAAATACATTCTAAATGTAAGTCCATGTCATTTTGACAACTGTCACAGTTCAGTAAAGTCAAAAATTAACAAAAGAGTCCGAAGGGACTGGTAGTTTACTCCTAGCACTTTTTAACGATATTTGCAAATGAGGCGCCATTTCTGTAATTTCGTCAAAATAGTTAAACAATAAATTAAAGTAGAGGAAATTCCGAATAATTTAAATCTATGACATTTGTTAGTAAAATTAATAGTTTAGCTGCATGAGCAAATTCTATATGATCGACATTGGTCGTGTCTGCATTAATATAAATTAGTTAGCCAGGATTTGACAGATATTTTCATTCTAATGACAGTAGATAGTGTCAAACGCTGATGTTTTGACAATACCTACTGTCAATAGTATCAAAATATCTGTCAAATGCTGGCTAACTACTTTTATTTTAATGCAGACACGATCGATCTCGGTCAATTAGAATCTTCTTTTTATTTTTAAACAGAACAGATTATTGTTTCATCTTACAGAAATGCAAATTTCACTTGACCGCAATTGCAGCCATATTCTTCTGATTAAAACATAACCTTCAAACTGCACGAGCCCATTTGCGGAATGGAGATCATCATACCTACCGCACACAGCACGCAATAAAGACAAAACAAAAATAGGTCTCATCAAGACCGCGGTCTAACCCCATTAGAAAAGTCAGTGTGATATTAGATACCGAGCGGGCAAAATTAAAGGTCACTTTTGCTTCATCAACTTGTTGATTATCTCCCAACCCGGGTCTCCGGAACTGCCCGTCATTAACCGCTTCATCGCTTTTTAAAATTCGTTCACGTTATATCTCTCTAGATAATAGTTCGAGATAATGATATCTCTCCCTACTTTTCCCCCTCTTTTCCCGTCGTTTCCCTGGTCCGAACGATCTCTCTTTTCCCACTTCCTATATTCATGTTCGTCGAGGGTTGTATGCGTTCAAATCGTTTGTGATTACGTGAGACCATGAGTTAATTTGGGAAACGTGATGTTTTACCCAAAAAATTATTACATACGGTGCGTGATGATGGGCTGGTGTTTGTTTGAATAGGCCGCATGATGGTTACTGTCATTAGGTCGGCGTAGAACCTCTGTAATTATCACCTTGTTTAGTGAAGATTCTTAAAGAAGTGTTTGGTGTGCTTGTTGGAAGGCACGATATTTGAAAACGGTGTTTTGTGATTTAATTATTTGTTGATGCTTCGGAGTGATGACAGATTACCGTGGTTTCAACGTATGGGTAATTGGATTTTTAATGAGTTTGGAGATAATTTAACAGGATTATTTGAGTAGCGGAACACTCAGCCGCAACATATCATTCAACAGTTCGTAGTTTGAAACAAAGTTTTGAACTATACCCGTTTAAGAAAAAAATCACTGAAAAGCATATTATTCTCCACCATACAAACAGCAAACATTTTTCTTAGTTCATAAGTCCTCGATAGTGATGAATAGGGTATTACCAGTAAAAAAACAACCTCTCGCGATTTGAAAATAAAAAAAAACCTGTAACTAAAGGAAAACGTTTGATAAATTAATTGACACTAGTATGTTATTCATATTTATGTTATCGGTAATTAAATGCAACCTAAACTTCACTGTATGATAGGTTCCATAAATGGTGATTACCATGACGATATAAATCCTACACAGACAGAAAATTTTGTTTAATACACATAAATACGCATTGCCTCAATCAAATGTGGTGTTTCAATAGAGGCAAAGATATATTTCGTTGCGGATAAAAATGCATTTGTTTGAAATATTGGTTTGGCTATAGCTTTGTACGTTGGGTCTGTCAGAGTATTTTCGAGCAACTAATCTGTCTGTCGGTTTAAGTTCCCCACCGAAGAGGGCTGACCCCTGTTGCAAGAGCAAAATGGATTATTATCTTTTGTAGTTCTTTATCACCAATGTTCTAAGAAATTAGACTCAATTCAGAATTTTTGCCTTCAGATTTATATTCATATTAACGAATACCAATCTTCGCTAGACATAAAGTTGAGTATTATTTTAAGTTAAATAACTGTGGTATGAAAAATTTATTGAAGTAAAACACAAAAATGTTTTTATTCGATTTTTAATGTGATAAATTGAACGTATTGATAGATCTCAAGTCATTCAAGCAATTCAGTTTGGACATAAAGACAGCATGTAAGAGAGTCATGCATAGATATGTAAAAATAAAAATCTAATAAAAATTGCATCAAAATTTATCAAACAAGCACGCATATTTTCTTAAATGTAGTTAGTTTCCCACAATCAAGATCTACAGCACTGTCGCTTATGCCTCTATTATCATAGACAGACAATTGTAATATCAAAAATGGCGTTCAAAAAGACGGGTATTATCTAAAGGTAGGAATTTAGTTGTCAGAAATCAACATTCAATAATGATACAATAATTAACAAAATATTTTAATATGTATGTTGTTCAGATGATAAGAAATGTCCCAACAAAATGTTTGAGTTTGTCCAAGGCAGTTCACAGAATAGTATCATACTGGTCTGCCATAAAACAGTATTTATTAAATCATGAAGATGACGACAACGATACCTTTATTTGAAAATTTCATTTATTATAAGCGATGTAAAATATAATTTGCCTAATAGTTACTGATATTGCAATTTCAGATATATTTACCACCGTGTGCCAGAGGATGCAGTGACTGTAAAACTGATATATATTTCGTCACGAAAGTTCTTAAAATTTACGAAAAGAAGACGTGCAACATTGCCTTTTTCCATTAACAGACAAGACGGTCATTTCTGATGACTGCATTATTATTTCTTGTTTATTTATATGACTGTATGTAAGAGATGCAAGGTTACTGACCAAAATAAACGATTGATATCTAAGTTACATGTGTTATGTATATATATAATCAAATATATTATGTAAATTAATATATTAAAATTAAGTTTTCTTCTTCTAACCTAATTAACTAACATAATACTTCTGATTTTTGCCCCCATAATACATAGCGGACATAGCACATACATAAAATAGTATTTTATGTGTGATAGTATTACATCAGACGAATAATAAATAGTACGGTACCAATTTCCTTGCAATCTCTCTATAATTACCTACTACCACTTTACACATACAATTCTCAACCTACTTTAACAAATGAAGCACATATTCAAACGGCAATAAAAACAACATAATAGCCGATACCGTTTTCCAGAGCGAATCGTACACAAAGCTCTTTAATATCCTGAGCACCGACAAAAGATCAATTATTCGCCATCGGATATTACTTAGCTCCGGCATAATAATAAAACAAACTATTTCAGGAAGCTCCGATAGATACGAGTGCACCATAGTCGTCCATTCATCGTATATCATTTGTTCGCAGGTTGTTGCAGTACCGTTACAAACCGTTACGGAATTCGCATCCTCAGCGCGAGAGATAGAGATGGCAGATCGTCTGCATAAAAGTGTATATCTACTGCTATAAATGTTTCGCGGTTATCTGTGGTAGTAATAATGAAATTTAATCATAACTGTAAGCGAACGTAGGCTTAATGGTGCGTAACGGCGCTAGCAATCCGCAGAATTCGAAATTGAAAATCGAGTAGAACACGAGAATGATATTGAATGTGGTGCAGCTATGTGATTGGTATGAAGTGTACAGCAAGCGTGTTTGGAATAATTTGCATTGCTAAATATATTACGGGTAATTTTATTTCTAGGAATTATTGTTGTGACAATATTTTGCGGTAATATTCATGGAGTTATTTTTCACTTTATTTCTTATTTATTTTTATTATGTTAAACTCATTAATGTTAAATTTGATGACAAATGTTATACATAAAGAAATACAAAAATCTGTGTTAATGCACGTATAGAACGAACTCGTTTTCATCAGTATAAAGTGACCATGAGAAAGTGCTGTAACTTTTCATATACCAAACACCAGCACGAGAAATAAGACACAACATTTAAAAAAAATTAATTTGCTAAAAGAATTCCAAATGATAAGCCAAATTTGTCTTCAGATATAGGCAACACTATAAAATCATTTCTAATTTGCTAATTTTGTATAGTAATTTTCGAAATATCTTATCTACTATCTACCATATAAATACGCTCTGTTCCAAGTAGGCAATTCCTTTGTTTTTCATAAAAAATTAAAGACGTGAATATTTTTTGGATTTATCCTGCACTGTAGTAGAAAAACTGGAACCATGTTTTCCTTATTTATGACTCACCTATGTGTTAGTCAAGTACAGTAATAAAATTATAAACCCCTAACCACAACAAGTATTTTAGAAACCTAAATAAGTATTTCAGCAACTATGTTGCCATCTTCAGTAGAACCTAAAAAGAGGAAAAGAGAGATTCGCACTTCATAGTATCTTTACTGGATATTGTCCAAGCAAATCACTAGTGGAAGTGACGTCCATGTTAAAAATTACCCATTTGTTGGTCACACCTTAGTGAATTTTGATCATTGAAGCGCAAAAAACAAGTTTTAATTAAAGCAGGTCAAACAATGGCGAACTAGGTATAGGACCCCTGTCTGAATTTATTAATTTATCTCTAATCAAGTGAATAAAGATACTTTCCAAGCTGTTTAGTTCCCTATTATTTGACACAGCTTTAACAAGTTTTTTAGTCATCTACAACTACTTTATGACCTGTGTCTAAAATATGTTGAGCCACACTAGATTTTTCAAAACGATTATATTTAAAATGAGCTACATGTTCTTTGAACCTAGTTAAAATTGTTCTTCTAGTCTGGCCTACGTATTCTTTTTCACAGTCATGACATTTGATACAATATATGCCAGATTTATCAAGTACATCTACCTTATCCTTTCGGTTTCCAAGAAGGTTTTTTTATGCTATTATGAGTCGAATATGCTATACAGAGATTTTGTGATGTAAAAATACTTCTCAAACCCCTTGCATATACACAATCGAACGGTATTTTAACATTTCTTCTTCTTCTTCTTCTTCTTCTTTTCTACAGATAAAGTATTTAAAGTAGATATTTGATTTACATACATTTTTGATTCTGCTTCTTAATCATTCTATCAACTATTTTCTCAGGGTACCCATTATGTATGACAACATTCTTAATAAACAACAATTCTTGCTGACAGTAGATAATCCAAACTCATTGGGACCGAAGGTGGTTCGCATTACCATATTTCTTTTAAATTAACATCTTTCTTAATCACCACAACAAATTAATTTCTATGGCAATGGCAATAGTTTTTCAAAAGTACTGTGATCCCACAATGAAATAAATTTGTGGGATAAACGTAAGGCTTCAACAAAAAAGCTGTAGTTCGGACAATTCTGGAGATAAATCAATGAATAAAAAACTAAATGCTCATAAAGAAGCGTCGTTCATATCGAGTGTAAGCGCTTTCTATGTCATTACTTGATTACCACACAGGGTGAGCCAAAAATGAGGAAAAACAAGGTTTCAGTTTTTCCACTACAATCCAAAATATATTGAATAAATTTCCAGTTCTCTTTGTTTTGAAGACAAAGAAAATGCCTACTTTAACAAACATGTCATTAAAGTTTGATCATATATGCTCACTTTTTTCGAACTGAGTGTATTTTGCAAGCAATATGTCAGATAAAGCATTAGATAAAAAGAAATTATTAGTACAACATTAGTATGTTTTAGGTCACAAAAAAGTGTAAAGCTCCATAACTAAATACGAAGAATTCGCAGATCTAGCATCGAAATAACCTGCTAATTGCTACACCAGATTCACTTCCTCAACGCTCAAGTCCTCACAAGAACATAACGGTCCATATTTCCATCAGACCAGACAACGCAATAAATACACCAAGCAGCGAGAACAGGCCGGACGAAGATTAGCGTGAAGCCAGCTAGATACCGCGCGCTTTATGCAACGAAATGCGAAACCAACATCTTGATTGCATTCAGAATTGAACGAGTGAACGACGGTTCTCGACCGTAGAGGAATTCCCGTACGCCGTTCCGAACGATAGATAAATGTTTACCATATCCCCGATATTACTTCACAAATTGCATCCACGTATTCTTCGCGCAAAACTCCCCCGATATATAGGGGTTGAAGGCGTCGGACACGACAAGCGCGGAGACAACACTACGTATATATTGACATTACGAATCGATCCGCGGCGCGACGCTATCTAAATAGATTCGTTTCACCTCAACCGTGTAAAAGAGTTTTGTTACGGCGGGTTGAGTGTACTTTTTCCGAGGATTTCGAAGGGGTTAGATAATGGGGAAAACGCATTTTTCGTTCGGAGTAATGGAATGTCTTTTCTTGTCCTGTCATATTCGTGTGGATATGCGGAAGAGCGACATCTGTGCGCTGTGAGATAGAACATCTACGTTGATGTGTATTTGACGGACGTTGAGTAATATTTGAAATAATCATAACAAGTAGAATCGTTCTTTCTTACTGTTGCTATTGCTAGCTGGAAAACGTAGTTGTCATATTATTGTAAATAGTGGAAAAGGATTAATCTACACATCCCATATTTTGAAACCTTGGAGTGTATAAAGTCCCCCGAAACAGCTTTTTTGATTTTCGGTCAAATTTTCGGTAAAATTCGGTCACTATTCAAATGATCATTTTCGGTAAACAGCATTCAAACAGCAGCCATTTTGTCAATTTTTAACTTTTTTAACTAAATGTTGGTTTAGCCTCCAACTAATTTCATCTAGTTTCAAAGCGATTTTGAAATTTCGATTTTAATTTCTGTTTATTTTTACAGAAGCTATCATGCACGTCGTCGCGACAAGCACGCCGATCGGACCTGATACTTCCTACAACAGTATAGTTTTTTACTTTATCATACGCAGTATGTAAAGTATTGTAATCGTGCCGAAAAAAAAAATTGAGATTTTAGCGGAAATAGGTCTTTATGGGTCCCCTGAACATTTTTGACCAAGGTTCAAAAAAATGTCTGTGTGTGTGTGTGTGTGTGTATGTATGTCTGTGTGTGTGTGTAAACGATTTTTGTGGCGACGATTCCGGAGAAACTACTAAAGGTATCGCGACGAAAGTTCATATTTAGAAGTTTTATGACCAAACTTAGAGCTGAAAAGCTTTTGGTTCAAAAGGGTCCAAAGGAACCGGCTATTTACTCTTAGCATTTTTCAGCGATTTTGCAAATGAGCCGTCATTTCTGTAATTTCATCAAAATAGATAAATAATAAATTAATGTAGAGGAAATTTTGTATAATTTATGTCTATAACATTTAATGGTAAAATTAATAGTTTAGCTGCAGGAGCAAATTCTATTTGATCGAAATCGTGTCTACATTAATACTAGGTGCCCAGGATATTTTGAAGTTTTTGACAGTATTTGGAACGTCAGCGTTTGCGAAACGTCAATTCAACACGCAAATGCATGGAGAATTGCCATGAGGAGCTAGTTGAAACAATATTGAAACAATATTGAAAAACAATATTCCGAGTGCGGATAGCAATGTTATGTTTTCGCGAATAAACATACAAGAAAGATTGTAAGACGGTATGTTAACCTTAAAACTTATTTGGAATATTGAGCATAATTCTTTATGAACTTTTGTAGTTAGCACTGAAGACGGCGTAAAACTCGAAAATATAGTATGCTAGAAGCCAACATAATATATTAATCATCAGAACCAGAACCTTTTTACTTTATCATCCGTAGTATGACAACACTCCATATTTAGAAGGTTTCTGTTGGGTCCAAAGGAACTGGCGTTTTAGTCTTAGCATTTTTGAAAGATATTGCAAATAAGCCGCTATATCTGGAATTTCGTCGAAATAGTTAAATAATAAATTAAAGTAGAGGAAATCTGAATAATTTATGACTATGACATTTTTTGGTAAAATTAATAGTTTAGCTACATGAGCAAATTCTATTTCATCGAGATCGCTCGTACTGCATATAAACTAGTTAGCCAGGATTTGTCAGATATTGTGATTCTAATGACAGTAGGTAGTGTCAAATGCTGATGTTTTCACATTACCTACTGTAAATATAATCAAAATGTCTCTAGTCTAGTACGAGTAGTTTTATTTTAATGCAGACATGGCCGATCTCGATCAAATAGAATCTCATGCAGCTACACTATTAATTTTATATATGGTATGATAAAGTCATGTGCCTGGCCACATCAGATTTTTTTACTTTATCATACGCAGTATGGTAAAGTATTGTAATCATGCCGAAAAAAAAATTGAGATTTTAGCGGAAATAGGTCTTTTTGGGTCCCCTGAACATTTTTGACCAAGGTACAAAAAAATGTCTGTGTGTGTGTGTGTCTGTGTGTATGTATGTCTGTGTGTGTGTAAACGATTTTTGTGGCGACGATTCCGGAGAAACTACTAAAGGAATCGGGACGAAAGTTCATATTTAGAAGTTTTATGACCAAACTTAGAGCTGAAAAGCTTTTGGTTCAAAAGGGTCCAAAGGAACTGGTAGTTTATTCTAAGCCTTTTTTTTAGGATTTTGCAGATGAGCCGCCATTTCTGTAATTTCGTCAAAATAGTTAAATAATAAATTAAAGCAGAGGAAATTTTGAATAATTTATGCCTATGACATTTTTTGGTAACATTAATAGTTTAGCTGCAAGATCAAATTATATTTGATCGAGATCGGTTGCATCTGCATTGATATGAAACTGCATAGTAGCCAGGATTTAGACAAATATTTTTTTTTGTGCTGTCACCACAGAAATGTCTATGGCTGTCACCACGCTGTCACACTTGGAGAACCGTTATGGAACGTCATCTACAGTGTCATGAACGAATATAAATCTGTCAGAATTTGAATTGGCTTTTTAAACTTACATTTCGTAGAAGTGGTATCAACCTAACATTTTCTATACCGAAATATAACCATTTTAGAATTTTTTTAAAATACGTATTTCTCAAAAAGCAATACAAAAACGCTGATGTCACTCCTGCCGAAAACTACATAGCGCGACTCGCTCACATGCGACGACGACGCTCCGCCATCGGTGACGCGCCGCATCACCGCTCGTTGTGCTATTCCGTACTTTCGGCACTTGTGAGATAAACAACTATTATTCTGATGACAGTAGGTAGTGTCATATGCTGATGCTTTGACAATACCTTCGATTGATACTATTGACTATCAAAATATCTGTCAAATCCTGGCTAACTAGTTTAATTTTAATGCAGACACGATTTATCTCAGTCAAATAGATTCTCATGCAGCTAAACTATTAATTTTATATATTGTATGATAAAGTCATGTGCCTGGCCTCATCAGATTTTTTTTTATGGCGGTATGTCCTTTTGTACACTAAAGCATGATAAATATGTATATGGCAAAAGAAAAAATATTGATATCACTTACAATTTCTTTGAAAAACTGTCTCAAAGTTGAGCTACTCTTTAGGTCTCTACAAGAGAACCTCTCCTTAAGGAAAGTAGTGTGTAAGGATTTTCGTCAAGATTGTATTCATATTCATTACAAGTTTTATTAGTAATTCAATAATTGAACCAGTGAGTGGAAGGAAGATCAGAGTAAGTCAAAATCTGGCGTTTTTGTGAAACTAAAAACATACTGTGTAATTTTACAACTGTACATTTTACTGATTAGGTCAGAACAGAAAAGATGTAGTAAATGCTTTGTGGTGATTGGTGATTGCTTTGAAGTTAAATTTTCGGTCAAAAATCTATAATAAATTAGCTATTAGCTAAAACATCGGTTGGACTTGTTCTGTTCTTCCACTGAACGACAGTTTATCAGGAATTATCACTTATTTGATGACAAAAAATATGCTATTAGAATGAGTTGAACATAAAAATACATACAAATGAAAAAAACAAACACTTAATATTAACACTTAATATTTAGAACAAATATTTAACATAAACAGACATTACTGTAGTCAGTGGATTCCGTGTAGCAGATGATTTGTGGATTTCAAAGAAAAGAATAACTAGAACGTATCAAACTATATATGTTTCTGAATGAAACCTAACAATTAAATTTAAATAATAGGTACATATTTTTGGAATTCAAAGCATGATTCCTCAGTTTAAGCAGGAGTTACAAGAACAAACATCAATTGTATTAGGGAAATTAAATACTCTCCGGTTTTACACAAACATTTAACTGTACAGTCAAGTACTGACAGAATACAATAATATGACAATGGTGTAGTTTAAAAACCATCAAAAATGGAGAATCAGTCGGACCTCTCCCAGTAAATTGCAATTCGAATGATTTGATTTTTTTTAGACAATCTTGTCTTAAGTCAGTCTTGTACGAGGGACGTTTTAGACACTGGTATTTTTCGCAAATTGGCACGCCATTGGACACTTTTTAGTCGACATTTTATAAACATAAGTATGACAGTAATAAAATTTCGAATCACTATAAATTTCAAATCAATTGCGTGTGAGGTGTGAATTAGCTGTGATTTTTGAACGACACATAATGGCGTTAGTCCTTAACTAAATAAACAAATTTTAAACTGTTGGCAGCAGAAAAAATATGATTATTAATATTGAATATTATTAATTATTCTTGTACTCTTAAAAGTACTCGCCTAATTGTCAGCATTACCTATTGCAAAGCTCAGTGCGACAGCGATACTGGATAGAGAGAATTATAATTTTAATATTTTCGAAAAGAAATTTTAGACAAAAGGGCAATCTCAGTTTGAAATGTCAAATTTTGAACTTGTTTTTATCTTTCACTCACCGATTCAATTCCAATTATGTCTAACTAACATTTGACATTTAAGAGCAAACATATTATCTTCAATTACACCAACAAATATAACAAATCAGCCAAAAAATCTTTCATGTGTATAAACAAGTTCTGTTTTAAACCTTAACCAGTTTTGTTGGTTAGAGTCATAATTATAGCGGCTTGCTCAGAATTTTGGTTAAAGTTTTCCCCAACTCCAATAGCCAAAGTTGGGAAAACCGTTTCTTGTTACAAAGAAGTCCAAACGACCCGGGGGGGGGGGGGTGGTTGTCTTTGTCAATGGAAGTAGAAGCCGAAAAATTCATCGATACCATCCAGAAAGCAGTCTGGAGTAAAAGAAATCACCCACAGAACTGATGGTAATAATTTTCCTATGGAGAGGAGAGAAATAGTCAAACAAAAAAGTACTCAAAAACCGAAATACATAAACTGAAAGAGGCATTGTTCGAATGTTCTTAAGTAAAATTGAGTACACATGAAGATTGCCTGTTGGCCAGAAGCACGTGGGCAAGAGACAATAAACACAAGGCTGATAGTTTTGCAGAATAACTAGCAGAAATCTTCCAACCAAACCAGCCAGATACTTCAAAGGAAATTGCCAAAGAAAACAAAACAAAGTTGAATTTAGAAAAGGCACCTGAATATGATCTCATTACAGAGAAAGTCCTTAGACAGTTACCAAAGAAAGCTATTGTTATGGTGACGTATTTAATAAATGGTTCAGCTTACAACATCATGATACAAAAACCAAGCAAACTACTGAATGAGGCCAAATCATATCGCCCCATACCATTGTCACCAGTGATATCAAAGCTGTTTGAACAGATGATTCTATAGAGAATGAAACCTATCATTGAGAGAAAGAAACTAATACCAAATCATTTTTTGTTTTAGATAAAAGCATTCTACTATAGACTAAGTCGATAAGGTATGGACATAGAATATGGATATAACACAAATCATTGTTAGTTTCGCAGGAAGGCTTACGTCGATCTTCCACATACTATATAGCAGCGGACTGACACCTGTCCACATTAACTATACCAACATGAGAAGAACTCTTCCTCGAAAACAAAAAAGAGCGAAACTATTTCTTCGAAAAATTCTTCATGGGTAATCAACTAAAATATGAATTAGTCTGCTTACATCTTTAATTGCACCATTTTGGTGACTATAAACGCCCAACGACCTCTCCTAAGAGCTCACCCTTATACTCCCATCAATTTTCCGAACAACCCCATCCCTAAAGCCCTACGGGGAGCGAAGGAAAATGACTTATTGTCCAGGGCCGTCATTAAATCTGTATTATAAATTTTATTTACGCGCTCGGAGCAATTTTTTAAGACTCCCCAACTTTATGGATCGAACGATCGGATCGTAGCGCGCCGCTCGCCCATAAAACTTATCTCCTTCTTCTTATACTATAACAAAGAACCGTCATACTGAGAAATAGAAAATAAAGTTGAACGACGTCGATGAAAGATATTGGACGCATAAAACTATACTGAAAAGTACCTGCCACAATAAAATCGGTTACTGCTCCATCCATCCATCCATTGTCAGACGTTTGTTTTATGTGCGTCGTTAAAGGTTAGTGATAATCCTTGTTATGGTGGCGGCGGTGGTGGTTCGAATGCAAATTTTGATGTTTATAGTCGGACGAACGGTGCGGGCACTTGTGTTGTGGGAAATACGTGAACGATGTTACCAAATCACTTTTATATTGCTGAGAGGTATAGAGAGAGTGCAGAGTTTGGTGCAACTTTGTTGCATAATCTTGTACTGTATAACGCATAACTCAGAAATTGTTTATTTGTTAAGTATGACTTTGTGTTTTCAAGTTAAAGGTCCACAAAAACGTCAAAACAACAAAAGAGAAATAACGTATTTCTGGGTGTGATCCATTCTGCATCACAAGTATTTGCCTGTAGTTAAACTTGACCATTCCCAAGATATGCCCTTCAGAAGTTTAAGAAGCGTGTTATGTAGTACATTCTAGCTTTTTTTTGCTTGCAGAAATATACTAAAACCAGTATACATAACTATGTTCTCAATTTACTAGTTTTGAACCAAATCCATAAAAAAACAAACCTGGTATTCATATAAAACACTTTTCTCTCCTGAAGAACGTATACCGAAAATATCAAACTTTCGACTAAATCGATTAAATGTTGATGCAACTTACGTAACTTGATGTGACTTGAAGTAACCGTGGTAGAAGTAACCGTGAAGCACGCACCTGCAAAAAAAGTACGGTTAGTTTTTGTTACATCAAAGATTTTAACATTGAATTACACTAAAAGATTTCTATCACTTATGGTTTAAACATGATATATTAAAAAATCTGATGTGGCCAGGCACATGACTTTATCATACAATATATAAAATTAATAGTTTAGCTGTATGATAATCTATTTGACTGAGATAAATTGTGTCTGCATTTTGATAGTCAATAGTATCAATCGAAGGTATTGTCAAAGCACGCTACCTACTGCCATCAGAATAATAGTTGCTTAACTCACAAGTGCCGAAAGTACGGAATAGCACAACGAGAGGTGATATGGAGGTGATGCGGCGCGTCACCGATGACGAAGCGTCGTCGTCGCATGTGAGCGAGTCGCGCTAGGTAGTTTTCGACAGCAGTGACATCAACGTTATTTGTGTTGCTTTTTGAGAAATACGTATTTTTAAAAAAATTAAAAAATGGTTATATTTCGGTATAGAAAATGTTAGGTTGATACCACTTCTACGAAATGTCAAGTTTAAAAAGCTAATTCAAATTCTGACAGATTTATATTCGTTCATGACACTGTAGATGACGTTCCATAGCGGGTCTCCGAGTGTGACAGCGTGGTGACAGCCATAGACATTTCTGTGGTGACAGCACAAAAAAATATTTGTCAAAATCCTGGCTACTATGTAGTTTAATATCCATGCAGATGCGACCGATCTCGATCAAATAGAATTTGCTCTTGCAGCTAAACTATTAATTTTACCAAAAAATGTCATAGGCATAAATTATTCAAAATTTCCTCTGCTTTAATTTATGATTTAACTATTTTGACGAAATTACAGAAATGGCGGCTCATCTGCAAAATCCTTGAAAAAGGCTTAGAATAAACTACCAGTTCCTTTGGACCCTTTTGAACCAAAAGCTTTTCAGCTCTAAGTTTGGTCATAAAACTTCTAAATATAAACTTTCGTCCCGATACCTTTAGTAGTTTTTCCGGAATCGTCGTCACAAAAATCGTTTACACACGCACACACACACACACACACACACACACACACACACACACACACGCACACACACACACACACACACACACACACACACACACACACACACACACACACACACACAGACATTTTTTTGTACCTTGGTCAAAAATGTTCAGGGGACCCAAAAAGACCTATTTCCGCTAAAATCTCAATTTTTTTTTTTCGGCATGATTACAATACTTTATCTTACTGCGTATGATAAAGTAAAAAAAAACTCGGTCATATCTATTTTATTTTATAGAATTATACAGTTTTTATATCAAATTGAATTCCAGATCTTCAATTTGGCTCGTCGAATGACGTCAGCAACATATTTTTATGGCAACCTCTTATATTTCTTATTGACCTTGGTGGATTGTCACCATGGTAGCATAATATTTGGCCATACATAAGATAATTTTTTAACAAAAGACAATTGAAAATTTGCGAAATAATGATAATTTTGTGAATAAGAAGTGAAAAGGTACTGTTGATACGTGCAAAAATATAAATATATAAATGCAAAAATAACAATCCGTTCAACGTTTTGTTCGTTGTAGCCAAATCATTTGAATTACCACTGGTATACCACAGTTCTGTGTATTAAGATCAGCATTAACAATACAGTTGGATGAGATATTCTCACTAAAAACATATTTATTTGAATATTGATTCCTTTGGCGGAAGTAAACCTATTTTTAGGCCAAAGCAAAAACTCAGCCATACTATACGAATTAACAGAAAATAAAAATTCTTTCAGAGGATACCTAAATTTACTTATGTTGAATGTCCTAAACTGAAATGGTAGCACTGGTAGTACATTGTATAACATGTAGTGACAACCCATGTAGTGCAAACTCCTCTGAAAAAGAGCTCCTCTATGAACAGGCGGTAACAGACTATCACTTGTTGTAGTACTATATGGATGTCGAATACCGCATTGGAAATAAGGTAAGTACTTACGTACAAAACACAACATTTCAAATAAAAACAAGTCGTACACCGGTAGGATTCTAACAATTCTGTTTGCCTACAAGACTCTCGATAACTCAAACTAAACAAAATCCGCATTGATCTTTTTTCAATAATAAAAAATCTGTTTACATCCGTGCCTCCTATGAATTAAACCATATCTAATGTTTGACTGAATACTCGCGAAACAAAACGTTCTAACAACATACGTACTGCATGATTTCTTTAGTTGATATAGTGCTAAACACAACCTCGATAAACAATTGGAAATAGCATCGATCTGACTCCCCCAATGTAAATTCTCATCTACTGTAATACGTTATGGATGGACAGGTTTGGCTTAAAGGTATTTGATCTGCATTTGGTAATGTTAGCGACTGTAAATTGTATTTATATTTGTTATAAACAAATATCTTTGTTCGAATCAAACCTAGATTTCTTTGGTGTAAACAAACGTCTTTTTAAACAAAAACACACATATTACTTGGACTTAAATAAATATTGCAAGTATATTAATCTCTACAAGCAAATAAACTAGAGTATCCTATAAAGCAAATATTGTGGGCGTCAAAGAAATATGTTTTGATCCAAAAGAGTAAACTCAAAACAATATATTTCTTAAAAATAAGAAGAGAGTGAAAAAAGAGTTTAGACAATTAAAGGATTTATTTAAAACAATAACAAAAATAAGGGATTGCTATGTTTTTAAAAGTATTTTTCATAATAATAAACAGTTTTCATTTTAATGAATTTACATATTTCATATTTTGCCATTGTATCTGATAATAAAGTGTTAGAATTCAAGATGGAATTATACAATAATACCTAATAACAATCGTTTTTTTGGTTTTATTTGAAAAACTTGTCAGGTCAACAATAGAATTTTTGCATCCTTAATAGTACCTAATTGCAGGCAAATTGAAAATACTTCATCTGCACATATTTGCAAATGACTGGCTTCCTTCTGCGTTCTCTATTTCGACCGCAATACTTTAGTGCAACCGTGAGGTCTTCCAGTCTTGCCTATAGGAAACCGTTACACACCGGCAGCCGGATTACTGACGAAGTGGAATTTTATGATAAATGTACCGGTTATACAGGAAACTAAATAATTGATGCATCGAATAGGAGTGTACGACGCACCGTCCTCAATAACGAACGTATCCACTATAATATAAGCGCACTATATAAAGCGTCTACATGAAGAACTAACCAGAAAAGAAAAATATACCCGCACTCTTAATTAATTCTTATATTTATTAGCAAGTAATTATTTGCTTTGATTCTGCTTGATTGGAAAAAAATTTTACGCTAAATATACGAAGTTGTTCAATTAGTGTATTAATTGATTATACCTGTGTCCATATTCTTAGATCTTTACCAGAGGAAATTATATTTTATATTCATGAATATTACGTCTGTGGTTTAATAACTAATAAATGACCACTTTTGCATAGGTAAAACGTGTTTCAATAAGACCACAAGTTCTCAACTTTAAATTAAACATGGTTTCCTTTAGAAAAGTACTAATATATTTATTTAATGTGCACATCTATAGTCACATTTGCAGATTTTTTAGGTTTCTCATGTTTGTTTTACTGAACCAGTAGATTTAGAATTTTGAATCTATTATTTTCACAGTGTATGAATTTGTAACATAATTTCTATCAAAAAATTGTACCCAATTAATGAATTGTAACAACCAAACTTTTATCATCTTGATAGTAATATTTAACAATAAAGACACGTTGTTGTCTCGTGCAGCGCTCCATGTTTACTAACTGCCATCTGCCTCCTATCGACCTGTCTCACTCGCTGACCAATCGAATCGTAACAGCCAAAATAGCGCGCGATTCAAATATTGCGTTCTTATTGAGTCAGCCTTTATGTCGTAAATTTTTAGGTGTGCGAAGTCGAATGTCGTACCTATAGGGAGGTTGTAAAACCATTAGAGAGGTGGGAGATTGTCAGGGGACCGGCGTAGTTTGCGTAAGTTGGCATCATATAGTGTTCTTAGAAAGTTATAATGGCGCCTGGAGTAAGATAATGCGTCCTTGGCTCTAATGTTTTATGGTAATGTGTCGTCCCTTGCCTTTCGCACTGAGTTAGTAGGGTACAAGTATTTTCGAGTATTTTATGTGAAAGATGAGCTTATGGGGCAACTCAATATTTTTGGTAATGATGTATCCTAAAGATGTATATCAGCAGAATTATTTGGACCTTTCTTGTATAGTATTAATTTGACAATGTTTTGGACTGCAAAATATAAAGAAAGAATGAACAGCGGATTTATTTATAACTTAAATTGTGCAAGTCAAAGTTTTTCAAATGTAAAGGAATATTTGTGTATTTCCAATCAATTTATTAGACATTTTTCTTTGAAATTCAACAAATGTACAATAACTGATTGCGTTTACCACGTTTATAATTTTTTAGTTTAAATTACTACATTGATCAAGGATACCCCCACACAAATCTTACATTTGAAATTTTCAGAGAAAAGGACAATTTATTGAGAGATAATTAAAAAGACAATACTGATAATTCTGATGTTAAGTTTGGATTTTCTGAATGGCATTTTTTAAAGATGTCTTTCTTAGTTGAGGTCAAAATGTCAAAAAGGTGCCATTGTCAACTTTTAGGAATATATAGTTTATATTCAGAGACTTGTAGTAAATTTTTGAAGTGGCTTTAGTTGTATACTAAAATCCCGAAAGTTTGTACATCATCACAATATTTTACAATTTTCAATTGCCTTTCTTTAAAATTGTCTAATATAAGGTCATGAATTTCCGACAAAAAAACAACAGACCGTTGAAATTAAAAAGATAAACAGAAACAAAGAAATGTCGCTATATTTTGGCATTTTAGCTTATATCTCAGATCTGATCCCATCGAAAAACTATACGGGGTGAATCGGACAGTTTTATTTCAGACTTAAATTTTAAAAAAAATTCAAACAAAAGTAATTTGGTTTTAGAATAAGGTATTCCATCATACCTCACAAGATTTATTTTCCCTACGCACGCTGATTTGTTGGTGATACCACATTAAAAAAAGTTTTTGATTTCTTTTTCCACAATAAATCTGAATGCCACACTACTTACTAGCTTTGTCAAAGAATAATCCATTAACTTTTGAGTCCACATTTCACACATTTGTAATTGTCCATTCTGGCTAGCAAAGACCAAAAGCGGATAATTAAAAACTGTCTGGTATGCTTTTCTCTGTACCATCTTAATCTAAAAGCACAAATTCCAAATTGACTATGAAAAAACTACACTCAAAGTCAAAATTTCTGTCTTTACGTTCAGATTATAAGGATAAAAACCTATTAGAAACAATTATCACTTATTTGATTTTGTTGTGTACCGTAGAACCGGTGATTTTCATCAAAATAAATATATTTCAGTATGCCAAATGATGGGGATTATAAATTGCAAAAATAATAACTTCAATTTAATTGTTTTTAGACATGTTAGATGTTGAATTTCCAATCTTGGATCTTTAAGCCAACAACAGAATAAACTCAAAACTGTTCATGTAAGAAGGAAACGCACATTGAATTTAGCGCTTGTCACAATATATTACCGAAAAACAAATATAACGGACATTCATATGACATCTAACCTATCCGTCATAGCATCGTGAGTCAAATAATCAAAACACGCACCTTTTTCACATAAATCTGCTTCCAAATTAACCAACAACGTACGTCTACGATACTCCAATAATTAAAAACAAACTCACCAGTAATAAAACATCAAAAACAGCTAATACAATACCAAATAGTTACGTAATTCCATCCCAAAAAACAGTCATCTCCGAAATTTAGTCCGCCTATTGCTATGGTTCAACTTGGCACAAATTATCGCAATTTTTCAGGATTTACAGCCGGCACATAGTTATATAAAATCAACAACCTGCGTGCTCGAGTAAATTTTCCAATGTACCAAGTATGACGCATACGGTCCGGTTTTCTTTGTTCTTGAAATGTCGCAGAAATTCGTAAATCAAGAAAAAAAATCGCAAATTGGGCGAATTCCACTTCTGATGTTAGATGTACATGTTAGATGTACACAATTAGTTATAAGTGTTAACTATAACTTATAACTATAAAGCAATAAACACTGCGTTCAGCAAGGCTGATGATTAACCACCGACGTCCGACCGGGTATGACCGGTACCTGGGACAACGTGAGTCATTACAGACATGCATACAGTGCGTATCAATAATAGGCCTGTCCTATTTATCTCTAACAAGACAATTTAAAATTGTTTTATTTTATTTTTGAGAAAAGAAAACACATTTTTGTATTTTTTTACCACTGCATTTATCAATAACTAGGCCTACGCAGTAATTTTGACTTGGGCAATTAAAATTACTGCCTTCAGATTTAGATTCTATGGAAAAAGCATAGTTAAGATTATTGGATTTTAGACAAATTAAGTACAAACTTGCAAATATGTGAAATGCTCCGACATCTGAACTCAAAACTGAATTGATTGATTTTTTTCTGTTAGGTTCATAACTGTGGTATGTAGATTTTTAGTAGTAAAACTAAAAAAAAAAGAATTTTATATTTTAAAAATACAGTTATTCTCGATTTTGAGCCACTCGGGGCACTTGTTAATATGTATTCATAGATCTCAAATTTTACAGGAATTAAGTATAAATATAAAGGAACGGGTCCTACAGCAAAAAATAAATACTTTAACCACTCTTTCGTCCGGTTCTCT
This sequence comes from Melinopterus prodromus, assembly GCA_964023965.1. Classification (NCBI taxonomy): domain Eukaryota; kingdom Metazoa; phylum Arthropoda; class Insecta; order Coleoptera; family Scarabaeidae; genus Melinopterus; species Melinopterus prodromus. The sequence continues at coordinate 103,142,887 of OZ030390.1, forward strand.
TCAACTCATTGCGGCTGCCAAACAGTAACTATTATCCAAAATCTTTTTAACCAATTTGTTGCTTCCTTATGGGAGTTGTTGGTCCTAATTTTGGTTGTCTCTCTTTTATGTTTTAACTCCAGTTTGTGCATCATACGTCGTGGATAATCACGGTGGAGTTTCTTCCAGTCAATACAGCAGTCAATACAAATCATGCAATATTTCGCTGCCTTAAAAATAACAAAGACGAAGAGTTATTTGGCCTTTCCCCGACGTTTCTTAATTGTTGTAAAGCAAAGGCCCCAAAACCCTACCCTGCAGAACTCCTGAGTGGTTTAACCCATTATTTTTGCCATCTCCTAATTCTCCAAGTCTTTTTATTGTAATAACACAAATTTCTATTGTTATTTTAGTTATCAAGAACTTATTCTTTCGATCAACAATATTCCCAGAGCCTATTGTCATCGAACAGCGACCCTTAATCGATTTCAGAAGCCATTTCGTTACGGTCATTTCGTCGAGGGTACCGTCGGCCGACGGTATCGTACGATTTATAGAAACGTACGCAACTTTTAAAGCGATATAACACATTAAATTAAAAGCTCGCGCGCTGCGCTTGCTCGACGGCAAAAATCAAAGTCGTAACTTTAAGGACCGCGCCGCGCCGCGAGTGAAATATAACCTGCTGTGTAAGGGCGAAATGACTGAAATGATAAAAGTTCGGTTGCCGGTACGTTAATTAAACCGAAATGGGAATATTTCCCGAGTTATAGTTTTGTAATGCGGGCGGCGCACGCGAACTTTCCAGTCGTCCGATTTGGTTTTCCGTATTTTAGCGAGTGCGCGTTTTAGCCACCGATGGGAATTAACAGAATAACGTTCGAATGAGAGCTGGTGGTGGATGTGTAATAGACGAATTGGTTTCCTTAGTTTTTGTGGCGACTATAAAAATATGTAATATTAAATTTGTTAATAATAAATATGTAATACAAACTGAATTGTGATTTGGTTAAATCCGGCTCAAAGGTAGTGGGCAAAATTCGACGAATTTTCATCACATTTTAGTGCAAATTGTGTCGCAAAATGTTTTTCATAAACGGAAAATGACAAGTTAGAACTAAGATAATATAACTAATAAAAACACTAAATTAAGAAGACATAAAAAATAAATGTTTGCAGCCTATATTGAAGTTTGCTTAATTGTGAACTACATAACATACTACAGAGCGACAATATAAGTCACTCCAAGAATTGAAGTTTGTGCACGAATCGATTTGAGATTTTCAGATTTTGATGTTTATGTTTTTGGTTCTTCTTTTTTTCTTTTGGTTCTGAAATATAATTAGAAAATTAATTAGACCTCTCTGGTTCTACCAATTAAAAAATTGGCAATTCTGAGCCTTTTAAAACGAATGAACAAACATCTAATAATAGTAATCAACGATGTTAACAGGGATTTTTAAAATAGGAATAAAATAATCTGCGAGAGTTTTTCTCAGTTAATTTACTTAGATAGGCCAAAGAAAACCGAAAGGCCGTGAATGAGTAAAAATTTAAGAAACTAAATGCTGTTGCTAGTGAAACAAACTCAACAAACGTCCGGTTGCTACAACAGTTGCATCGAGAGGCACCAGGTTGTTAAGGTATTTGACAGCTGCGTCCTTGGCCGCTATAGGACACATCATAGTCATCGAGTCTAACGTCAAAACGCAAATTTTATTAATGTGTTTAAACTGTCGAAACTTAAAGTGAAAAAATTTTGATTTTTAAATTTTAACGATTTTACTTGCACTGATTATTTTATGTTATTTTGAATTTGAAGTGTTTTATTTCAGTAGTGTGTGTTGTATCAAATACACAACAAATATTTGCTATTGGACATTACTGAAGAGAATTAGAGAAAACCAGCTGTATTTAAAGGCTAATACGTTTCCAATATTATGAAAAAAAAATTTTCACCTATTTTCAGTTATATTAATAAATAAAAATTCCGTTTTTAAAAAATTATAATTACTTCAATTTATCTTCAAGGAGGTCAAATAAAACAGTTACAGTAGAACTGTTTATAATCTTTATTATATGATGACAGCTTCATGTGAATTTCTTTCATTCTCGTTAGCTTATTTCAAATCTACTCATTTTTATTACTTTTAATTTTTAATTAAATTTTGTTTATTTTTTTTTGCTGTAATGGGCATTGGTGATGTTCTTTCTTTGTTTTCGCATTCTGTGATATGTATTATATTTTTCTTATTTCTGTTTGCTTTGCTAATACTTCAAACGGATGTAAATTTTTAAGGAATTGAAAAATAAACATCTAATTCTAATGAAAAGTGTTAATTCGTATGACTTTTACTTTTAAAAAAAGTTTTGCGGGAAAAAAGTAAGACACCCGGTATATATATGTCTCCCATTTCCAGTGAAAAAGTATTATTTAGGTGGTTTTGGGGTCGGTAATCATGAACAGATACGTAAATATTTTCCTTACAGTTGACTGATTCGTCAATTTATTTAAAATTTAATATCCGATGTTCAATTCTTTCCGGCTTACGATGTCATGGCATTTTTTTCAAATTTCTTAAAAAATTTGTTATTTAGCAATTTTTGCAAATTAAATTAATTTAAAGCCAAGAATATGAAAGTTAGATGTACATAAAATCCTTAGGACAACAACACTTGTGGTGTTTCTGTACTGTAAAACGAGACAATAAAAGCTTTAATGTATGTTTATTTACATAATTCTATCACGTAAAATTATACTTATAGTGCGTATAATGTTTTTCTATATTTTGCTAAAATAATGGCCTACAGGCTACAGTTACAAAGTACAATCTTTCAGCTATGAAAAAGAAAATCAATTCAAGCCCCTGTTTAGTGGTATTTTGTTTTGTTTGTAGTGTTATTGACTACCTACAGAATGATGATATTTACAAAAACTACACAGTATTTCCGATTATCAATTTACTAATTAAAAACAGTGCGATAAATTTATTTATCAAATTACGTCGATTCCGAACAATCGACGATCGCACTCAATCGAATCGCTTTGTTACGTTTATAATAATAATAATAATGAAAGCGGAAATTCGCGTAGCGCTAAATTAATAAACAAATATTAACAAAAACACCACGAGCGGGCACTTAATGAGCCGTGCAGCATTTACATGCCCGTCCATTATGACAGTAGAACAACGCAAATGTCTGTCCGCTTAATTTACCCTAATTACAGCTATACCGGCCCCGAAAATAATAACAACGCTCGTCGAACAAACAGCAACAAATTAATTTCACACCGTAGTCAACGACTCGTTTCTTTACGACCTTATAGTGTACTAAACATTCAAAGTGGATACAAAACGAGCTCACACGGCACAGTGAACAAGCTATAGCCAGGGTATAGCCAGTGGCGGCTCGTGCATAGGTTTTCAGGTTTGCGCAACCCCTAAAAAATAACACGGAAACAAAAAGAGGTTAATTGTATGTAAATAACAGTGTAATAGTAAGTATGCAACGATCTATAACAGATAATCGAATAAAATATCGAGCATTTTATCGAGAATTGCAAGCGCAAGTCGGCTATACGGCCTAGGGCCGCAGCAAGGTCGCAACCCGTCTGCTACCGCTACACTGTGTATCGAGGCCTGCAGTCTAGCCCTAGAGCGAGCGAATTTCGCCGCGTCGATTGGTTCGATTACATACTCTGAAATGGTTGCAAGTATCCAGTGCACCAAAACTACTGGAACACGCCCCCGCCGCAGTGTTGTCTAGACGCGAAGCGACGTCGAGCTTACTCGACTGGAGACATGCAGGTTGTAGACAGTTGACACTCGTACGCTGTGGAGTTTGGTTGCCCGTAAAGCGCTAATTACACGAAATTAAAAAAAAACATGAATTCAGTGCTGAGTTTATTAGGTCAACCGTTTAGCAAAAAAAAAAAAATTGCATCGATAAGAGCGAAATAAAACGGCTTGGGAGGCCTACCCCTAATCTAGTGATAAAACAATGCGTGTCGACCAAATTTCGGTCATTTTCAAGGACATTTAATGATGATTTTTATAGTAAATATGAGTGGATTTGTGGGTGACGTCGCAAATGCATTTTTTGTTTTTCTTGTCTATAGTTTGGAACCGGTGAACAAAAACAGATATTACAGATTTAAATCATTTAACTGGCCCAATGAATCATTAATCATTGTCAGCAAAACATATGACAAATATAATTGGCTATATCCATATTGCAAAGTTCATTTAAATTCAACTTAAATAAAAATTAAAATCTCTCCTTCTTTGCTGTTTCATCATCATATAAACAGAATTCTAACATACCCATTCACTGAAAAAGCAAAAACAAAAGAACTACAATTCATATACGATCTAGCAGAAAACGGCTTTCCCCAAAAAAGTATAAGGTCTATAATTAATAGAGCAAAGAAAAAACAATATCCACTCTACACAAATGAAATACCTAATAAAAAACAAATCTACAGACATTCCACATATAACAATACTAATAGAAAATTGCAAAAAACATTAAATAAATATAATAACACCAGCATATAGTAACCCTAATCAAATAATTAATCAATTATCTGGACATAAATATGAAAACTAAACAGATATGGAAAAGAGCGGTATTTATTCTGTTAATTCCGTAATTTACGTGGGACAGACAGGAAGATCTCTAGCTAAGAGAATAACAGAGCATGCTAATTAAGCACCATCAAGCGTATACAAACATGTTATACAAACTGGACACAAAATAGATTATAAGAACGTCAAATTAATCCATAAATGCAATAAGGGGTTTAAGATGGACATTGGACATATTAGAACAGCTGGAAATAGAAAGACAGAACCGAAACACACAAACAGAATTGATTAACGACCAATTACAACATTACAAAAGGCCCCTGTTTACTTACCTAAATGCGATTTAAAATTCGATAAATCCACTGATATACCACCACATACAATGCACACATACAACATCGGTTGCATACAATTACAATACAAATTTATGGAATAGGGTTAAAATTCGGCATGCCATACTTACGTCCACCTAATAGTTCGGTAAGATCTCTAAATTGTAACAATGTTAAATTATGACCACGTAGACTCTGCACCCTGACTGTAAGTAGTTTCTATTACTAAAATACAAACTATATAGTATAATACAATATTGTGTAGCCCAATTTGGATTAATTCCTATAATTAAGTGCAGTTAATTAAGTTTCTCAATTATTTTATAGATTCCCGACTGAAGATGGTCTGTTAAGATCGAAACATGTCTCGAGTACACTAAAAAGCAGCAAAGAAGGAGAGATTTTTATTTTTATTTAAGTTGAATATGACAAATATATAAAAATATATACAAGTTTGTACTGATTTTTTCTAGAAAGGAAATGTCATTCCGAATAGGAAGTTCCATACGGCTTTTTTCAATTGCTTACGAAATTAGAGCCGCTTAAAATATCGATTTGTTAATATATATTTCAAACGGCTGTAACTTTTTAATGAATTGAAAAAACTTATAAGTCCATATGAAACTTTTTACTAAGTTGAACATTTACTATCTCAAAAAAGTTCTGCGGGAAAAGAAGTGGGATACCGTGTATTGTAGTAAACAATAACAAGGATGATTAAGACTCATGGGACGTACCAGCCAAAGATAATCAAGATTGGAGTATTTAAGAATAATAATGAGCCATTTTTTAATGCACAAATAAAGATATTTTTCTATAAAACATATGTCATATAAAACTGGTAGGTACTGGAAAGTTGCAACCCCCATTTTTCTAGACAACGAGCCGCCACTGTATAGCACTATCATCAGCCGATCTCATAGCCTAGCTAATATAGTAATTGGCCGTTGTTGTTCTTTCGTGCGCCGCGTCGTGTGTTTCTGACGATTTTGCGCTCCGTCGAGTGTAAAATTATTTAGAGGAACGCTTTTATCTGACGGGCCCATCTTCGGAGCTGTCAGTTCTTTTTTTTATTAGGCTAATCATTACGATTGTGGAAGTGCACGTGGTCGGATCCACCTTCGCGGTTCGGGTCGGGGGAAAAACCTACTTTTCCGCGCAGTGGAAACGTCAGTTCGAATTACGCGCGATAAATCTGGACCTGGCCGAATCTTTGCGGAGTTTGGCGATCGATGGTAGCGCCGCGCAGTGGGCGAAAATGGAATTTTAGACAGAAGATAGGATAAGATAAGATAGGGAGATAAATAGAAATATGTTAAGGTTAAAAATATTAATGGGCAACAATTTTATATGCATTAGATGGCCAGACTTACAGCGTTTGACGATAGAGTCAACGCGTTTTCACATTTTGTCCCGCTGTCCAGCGTCTTGCGGTGATTTAAAACTGCGTAGCTCTGTAAAATTTGTCCAAAAATTCTTTTTCAAAGAGCTCGATAAAAAGCAGTAACAATATTTTTATTATTGTAGTTAAAATGCTTTTCAAACAAAATTTTAAATAACTTACCATAGGCACTTACATACTACAATAAGTTATCAAAATAAGTTAATATTAATAACAATAAATCATCAGTCATGTTTCACATCGATCGTTCACGTATCAGATAGTTAAAATTTACAATGATGTTCCCTTATCTTTCAAGTCCCTGCAGGTCGCCTCTTTTAGGAAACAGCTCAGAGAGAAACTGCTGGACACGGTTCCATGATGATTTTACTTTTAATATTGTTTACATTGTATTGATACTCTCAGTGATTTGTAGCTTGTTTGTGTGGTTATTATGGTTTCTACTGTGTGATTATTAGTTAAGTTAATTGTGTCAGTAGTAAGCTTGTGTTTACGCTCTTTTTTCCTATTTGGAACGGCGTACTTGTATTTGCCAAACGTTCTGGTTTTCAATTTTTTTATGGGTTAAGTGGAAGAACAGAGGTTCCCAACAGGGAGCTGACTGAACTTCGCCCATTTAGTTTTATCCAGGTGTACTTTTTTTTTGTTATCATTATCATTATTTATCAATGGCTAAAATAAAGGCGTTTATTATTATTATTATTATTATTAATATTGGTTACTTCGGCAAAATCCAAAACTCTCGGTTGAATGACTATAAACTTCACGTTCCGTTTGTTGAAAAGCCAGGCGTAACAATTTGGTAAAATTAGCAAAAATAACTAAACAAAACTGTAACAATACTCATACAGTATTCCGAGAATATGGTTTACAGTTTTCAAATTAACGTTATAATTTGTACTATTTAACAATTTACGTGTTAATAATTCACGTTAATGATTTAAAAAATAATAATATCGTGTTTCTTTTTGCAATTTGCGCAATGTTTATCTCACAAAAATACAGGCACCTCCATTTTCATTTCACCGCTTTGCTTTGATAGTGTTTAGCAAATAAGTAGCAGTCAGAGGTAAATAAATTTCTCATACTTGCTAGCATAATTTTTCTGCCAGTCTTATTGATATATTAAGTTGAAGAAAATCTACGGTTGTAATATTATACCTATGAACAAACAATGTATTGGCTTATTTCTATTGTTATCCTGCCATAGATTCAAACCACATTAAAATTGCAGCGATAATGTGTAGAAATTTTTCATCTTTGTTTTTAATCTGTAATGGAATCTGACAAAAAGATTTGCTGGTTTTTAGACCGCACTTCTCAACTTGGCATATTTTGTTGTATTATTCAAAGCCAGCGAATTAGAACATTACCATCTCCTTGGAACTTAAAATATTAGTCTTTCGTCATACCTCCACGAAAAATTTAGGTGTTCCCTGATAGACAATCTTACACTGGGGCGGTATTTTGTATAATTGAAATAAATAAGTTACTTCATTAGAGGCAACAATATATTTATTTCTCGATAAAATTGTATTTACATATTCAGACAATCTACTTGGTACAAAAAAACTATATTTGAAGAAATTATGGTAAGGAAAACAGTAAAAAATTGCTACGTGAATTATTTAAAAGATTGATGAAAGCTAATTAAACATACATAAATAAACTGTAGACAATTTTTTTAATCAACATAAAATATTACAATTTTCCCCACTAAGGTCCCTGGTTCAAATCCAGGTTGTGGCAGTAACGATGAATTATAAAATTGAGTTTTCTTTAATCAAATGAGTTCAAAAATTTGTTATAATGTTGTTATTAAGAACTTAATATATCACAAAAGTAGTTACACAATTAAACAAAAATTAGGCCTACCGCAAAAAACCTAACATTTACAATTTTCTTCAAAAAATACGTTCCAAAGATTAATCTAATTGCAATAAATATAGAACGAAGAATATCAGCATCACGTTAACGTAAAATTATATCTGTGGATCCAACCCAAGTCAAAACCATATCGATAATAAAAATATTTTTTAAAAACTTTGAATACGTCGATTTTAGACTTTTACTACAACACAAGTATTTGGTTTTAATTAGTACCCCCCTCCCCCGCTTATATCCCGCTTTGCTTCAATAAAATTTCAGTCAGGTTACCCATACAGCAAGTTAAATTTAGAAAACTGCCTCCCTTCCGTTTTGTGCTGGATACGCCCATGGTAATGGCTATACATTAGTCAGTAGAAGAATGGGATCGTATACCAATAAAAATGATAAGTAACCTGAATTTCAGTATGCCGGTAAGATTAGAAACTCTTAAAGTTACTAGGTAAGGTATTAACCAGTTTTCCTAGTTTATAATTTTGCGTTCAATAAATAGAAAGCTGTTTATCGAAAATTTCAAAAAGTTGGTTATATGAAAGGTTTCAAAAAACAGCTCGTAAGAGAAGCGTCTTTCATATAGTGTCAGCACTTTCTATATCACTACTTGATTAACACACAGGGTGAGTCAAAAATGGGGAAAAAAACATGGTTCCAATTCTCTATCCAGGCTACATTCAAAAAACTTCCTCCTCTTTAGCTGTTTTTAAAAGAGAAAGAAATAGCCTACCATAAAAAAAGAGAAAAGTCCTACTGGTATAAAAAAATAAGACATTAAAGTTAGGTCAAAAATCAAGTGCGTCACCTTTTTTGGAACTGAGTGTACTTTTGTTATATTTGAATCAAGATTAAGTGAATATCAGTTTATTTATTACCAGAATTCTCATTTCATTTGATACTTTCTTTTTAAATTGTTCACTACAGTACTTCGAATGGGGATAGACGATTTTGCGTTGATTAATTTTATCAAAGACAATTTTGATAATTAGAATTATTTATAATAATTATTTATTACTTATTTTAGAAAGAGTATTTTAAACACTTTTCCTATTTTAAAGTCTCAATAATCTTCATAATTATGTTATTATATCATCGTTCAACACAAAACTCTATCCACCTTTCAAAGACCTATTCATTACTATTGCAGCTAATCAATAGTCGTCAATCAATCGAATAAGAAAAAAATCCACAAGCGCCGACGAGTACAAGCAGATCGGTGATAATTATGCTGTACAATACCACATAAAAATCTAGCACCGATTGAGATAAGATCTCCATCCTGACAGCTATCGGCGAGCAACAACCTTTCGACCGACGTAATCAATCTTATACAGTTCATTAGACATTTTATGCACCCAATTTATTTCAATCTTTCAACCATTATTACGACACCTTGATACACCTTTCACATAAATAAACTAATAAAATATCCAACCCCCAAAATAAAGGGTGTCATCCACATATAAATTGGGGGAGGTAGTTTAAATATTCCGCTCCAATTCAAGCAGGTTCTTCAATTGAGAGAGCTTGGTATTGCTCCGACCACGCGTTAGTGGTGTAAGTGCAGAATACTCAAGACAACTTTCCTGCTAGACGAGCAGTCAGCACTGGAATAGAAAGAGATGGGACTTGCTTGACGTGTACCTACGGTAAAATTTGAATGGGCTCTAGTAATAATCGCTAGCGTAAAAATTAAGTTGCAGTTTGATGACCATTTAAGTAATGCAGCGTATAATTGACGGCGATCGGCCAGCGGGTTCTTGCGCGTGTCGCAGGATGGCGAGGCATGTTCTGCGTTCAGCTGGGACGATTGTACAGCGCGCTCATATCCTGCGTTTAATTGTGTGCTTTCTGGGATATTTATTGCTCGCTTTTTGCTCACCACCGAGAGACCAGTTTCAGAGAGTTGAACATCGGCAACTTGTTAACGGTTACGTCTGGTTTGACGTGCCGGCGCTGTTTATAACAATTTGCGAGTGTTTATTTTAGAGAGGCTCGCCGTTTCGCTGTAATGTTGACTCGACTTACATGGGTGTTGAATAGGTATCTTTTCAATCGTTCATGTTGATACTTAGGCATAACTTGTCGTGTGCAGTGATGTTGTTGTTTTTTGCTTTGTAAGTAATGAAATTGTTGGCGTTTGACAAGATGATATTTATATACAGTGTCCTTTTTTGCATGAGAATGTATGTCTTGCTAATTTAAAGAAATCGAGAAACTGCTAAACTGGGAGAAAGTTGCATTTTTTTCTGCTGCTGTAGTATATGAAAAGAAAAAAATATGTCACTTAAAAGTAACTATCCTGGTCAACAATGAACAGAATCCAACTTAGCGTTGCCAACATGGTCCGGAGACTTTTGACCCGAAGATTTCGGAAACTTTTAAAGTAGCAATTGTTGCATTTTTAGATTTTGTCTCATGTCTAGTGAATAGAGTAGGAAACAGTAGCATCCTGCCTCGATGATCATAGACCGAGACAAATCCAATTACAGAAATTGCTTTCAAAAAGACAGATATTATTAAAAAGGTAGGAATTTTGCTTGTCCGAAATCAATATTCAATAATGACCCATTAATTAACAAAATATGTTTTGAACTTTCGTTGATTATTTCAATATGTATGTTGTTCAGATGATAGGAAATGTCCCTACAGTATGTTTGAGTTTGTCCAAGACAGTTCACAGAATAGTATCATACTGGTCTGTCATAAAACAGTTGTTTTGTTAAATCATGGAGATGACGACAGCGATACCTTTATTTGAAAATGTTATTATTGGCTGGACTATATATTTACAAAGACTGAGAGATAAAGTTATTATATATTATATTTTTGACTAGAGACACATTCATTATAGGGTTTATACAAAACGCCAATATTGTCGGAATAAAGTGAAAATTTAAAATTTGTTGGGGAACATGTTTTACTTCAAGCAAAAACACATGGTCCCTTAAAAAATGCTCTCAGTACATCAAAATTATGCTTGGTTTAGGTGGTAATATTGACATTTTGTCGCAAAAAAGGTCGACAATAAGAGGTAGAAACAAAAAGAGGGAAATTTTTTTCAGTAGAATCTGAATCGGAAGTAAGAAACTCTCAAGTGAGACTAGTCAATGATAAAAACTACCAAAAATACACTTTTTATTTTAATTTTTGTTCATTATAGGTCGGGATAACCCCTTGATTACTCTATTTTTCACAAACTAATTGTTATGAACTATGTATATGAAATACTCTAATATCAAGAGTCAAAAGTATGGACATAAACAAACAAATTGAGAGGGCAGTCCAGGAAAGAATAAAAGTTCAAAAATAAGAGCCACCTTAATGTGTTTATTTTCGTCCAAATTATGTTTAATACTTTAGTTAAAATGGTGTTAATGTAAAAGTTCATAGTTTAGTTATCAATAATTAAAAACGTATAAAGTATCAAAACTTCAGTTTTGATACTTCAGCTTCAGCTGCTTAATTTAAATTTATATTTCGGACATATACATGGTGTCCTTTAGAAATCAAATGTCATTCTGAGTAATATGTTTTATATGGACGTATTTGTGTTTTCAGATTCTTATGAAATTGCAGCAGTTTCAATTATTAACAAATCGTGTCTGCATTAAAATAGAACTAGTTTGCCAACATAAATTATGCAAAATTTCCTCTACTTTAATTTATTATTAATCTAATTTTACGAAATTCCAGAAATGGCGGCAAAAATGTTCAGGAGCCCCGATAGGACGTATGTCCGCAAAATTTCAAAATATTTTTTTGACACGAAAAAAAAAAGTGAGCTAGAGATTCAAATAATATTAAAATATCAAATAAAATAAGGATTCTGATCATAAATAATCTGATTCGATATTTTTGTAGGTACCTAATAGTGGTTCCACAGACAAATTTTTATCTATTGTGTTTATTTATGTTATTGACAAACATTTGTTCATACCTCGATTTAGTTTTATTTAAAATTCATGCACAGCTTTATTGGTAATTACTTAAAAATGGCAGCAATGGTGGATATTTGTGGATATTTAACAAACATTATCAGTTTAATCACATGTTTTTCATTATTTTACCAGTTGTTCGACCAAATTTTGTCCTTCATTCTCGTGGGCGTCCTAAAAGATTCCATTATGTTTGACTTTGATTAATTATTATAAACCTGTCTTTAATTCAGATTCAACATTCTTACACTATGATTCATAGAAACTACACGTTAATAAAGGTTACTTAAAATAGTAATAGTAATAAAATTCTAGGAATACATGTTAGCTGAATTTAGAACATGTATAGTGAACGTTGATATCCACGTCTGACTTTTATTTCCTCAAACGCGTCTTCTGTCATCAAAAGCACCAGGACCTAATTAAAAGTTGAGAAATTTTATGGGCGAACTCTTAAATTTATTACGTTATTTTGAGCGGGGAACGTGCTTTGAATAGAGGAAACACAGCGGTAGATCGTCAGCGAGAGATTCGACATTCAATCGACAGTCGTTAATTTAGAAACCCCGTAGAAACCCAAAAATACCTATCGAATAATCCGAATTCTTGTCGGGCGTATTGGCATCGCAATTAAGTGAAATAAACAAGCGATTTTATCGAAAATAATCGTACAGTTCGGTTTGTTTATTAGTGTTGTTAAATGACCAGTTGATAAAAGATAGACCACAAATACTTACAAACTTTAAGTTATTTTTAACTTTTCTAAATTCGTGATATAACAATTTTTTTTTTAAAATGGGTCTGTGTAGATTGGTTGTAACTCCTCGATTTTTAAATATTTTTAGTTGAATTGTTTGGGAAATATAATTTATTAGGTTGACATTATGTTTGATTTTAAAATATTGTAATTGATAGATTTTTGTTTCCTATTTTACATATTATAGTATACTAATTGGGCTGTAGATTTGTTGCAAATGTTTATGTTTTTGCTTTTGGTGTATTTTAAAACTAAAATCGACACCGTTTTTTATTGAATTAAAATTATGGCAGTTTGCCTTTACTTGTTTGACGGTCAGGATTTTCGCTGTTCGTTTTTCACGTAAAAATTATGTCTAAAATGTTAAAGTCAAACATGCCGCCCACAACAAAACCAATGGTTTCTGCACAATCTTTAAACATAACTCAAGTAAATAATAAAATTTCTCGTGCCGGTGCAATGCTTTTGTTGCAAACGTCAAAATTTCACCTATATACGGAAAAATCACGCTGTATAAGAAAAAATAACCCTGTATACGATGATATAAAATCTCTACTGTCCTTTTTGACCAAAGCAAGACAAGTGTCGTCATTACCTATTGATTTTAATACACCTTCCAGTAAATTGACCCCATATAATCAGCAATGTTGCATAGCCATACATAAAGTAAGGTAAACGCCACAAATTCACACAGGTTAACGAATTTTTGTTAGATTTGTAACTGTAGAATTTATATCTATGTGGTGATAATGACTATAATATATAATATTATATATAATATCTACATTCAAGTCAATATTAAATGTTTATTATTTATTATTCCGGCAAGTATAAACATTGGAATGTATGGATAAATATCTTCTATCAAATGAAACATATTAAGTGTTTTAAATATGTATTATTAAATAAGATTTATTATTAAGAAATTTTAAACATTTATGATTTGCCACGCTAAAAGATCTTAAAAATAACTGTGGGATAAAACTTATAATGATGATTAAACAGTGATGATTTTCTCAAATGCAGACTTGCATTAACTTTACCTGTTTTAGCTCCTAGATTTGCAGTAGTAAAAAATTCGTGCTAAATTAAATAGACTTAAAAATATCTACATTACCAGGAAATGGAATAGTTTCGCAATTATTTCCGTTTAAAGGCGAAATCGCCGTCTGTGAAGATCCACTACTTGAAGAATTTGCAAAAAATAAAGCTGCGAGAGTTCCTTTCAAATAAATACACAGTATGTCTCCTCGGATTCAGGTACAAAGAGAGAACACATGTTTAATGTGATGTTTTAGAAATTTCAAACCCCCCAACGGAACAAAGTTTCTAATTTAATGAAAAATAATTCCAGTTTTTGTGAAAATTTTTAACTGACTGCATTATATTTTATGTGTAATAGCTAGAGTAACCATATAATCTACTACGTGTGTCATTCATTAATAACAATAATCAAAATTAGATTCAAAGTACTTGAAGAAAACTGCCATAAATAAATTTTCTTAATCACATTTACGATGTGTTAACTTGTTAACTTGATATTTTTAATTTCAACATAAATATGAAAATCTATGAGAAAAATATTCTAAATAATTTTGTTGTTGTTTTTTCTTGCACAGCTGTACTCCGAAGATAAAATAATGCCAAATGATGAAATAAAACCTCATCTAATTGTACTAAATATTTTAAGGGGTTCTTAAGTTATTTTGACTTCTTAGCCTGCTTTTAGTTTCTTTGGTACTTTTAATGTTAATTATTTTTAAGACACCTTTTGTTACGTCACATATGAATACGAAACATTTTTTATACTACACGACATTAATTGCAAACGTAAAACCGAATCAAAAACCGTGATTTTATTAGACAGACCTTGTGGCATATTTGGCTAATAGTCAATAAAATGACAATATTTTGGAGACTGTGGCGAACTTAATAATAAAATTATAAACCCCTAACCACAACAAGTATTTTAGAACCTAAATACGTATTTCAGCAACTATGTTGCCATCTTCAGTAGAACCTAAAAAGAGGAAAAGAGAGATTAGCACTTCATAGTATCTTTACTGGATATTGTCCAAGCAAATCACTAGTCGAAGTGACGTCCATGTTAAAAATTAGCCTATATATACCCATTTGTTGTTCACACCTCAGTGAATTTTGATCATTGAAGCGTAAAAAACAAGTTTTAATTAAAGCAGGTCAAACAATGGCGAACTAGGTATACTTTCCAAGCTGTTTAGTTCCCTATTATTTGACGCAGCTTTTACAAGTTTTAAGTCATCTACAACTACTTTATGACCTGTGTCTAAAATATGTTGAGCCACACTAGATGTTTCAAAACGATTATATTTAAAATGAGCTACATGTTCTTTGAACCTAGTTAAAATTGTTCTTCTAGTCTGGCCTACGTATTCTTTTTCACAGTCATGACATTTGATACAATATATACCAGATTTATCAAGTACATCTACCTTATCCTTTGGGTTTCCAAGAAGGTTTTTTTATGCTATTATGAGTCGAATATGCTATACAGAGATTTTGTGATGTAAAAATACTTCTCAAACCCCTTGTATATGCACAATCGAACGGTATTTTAACATATTTCTTCTTTTCTACAGACAAAGTATTTAAAGTAGATATTTGATTTACATACATTTTTTGATTCTGCTTCTTAATCATTCTATCAACTATTTTCTCAGGGTACCCATTATGTATGACAACATTCTTAATAAACAATAATTCTTGCTGATATCTATCTGCGGACAATGGAAATTTCGATAACCTATTTACTAAACAACTAATAAAAGACAATTTTTGTTGAAAATGATGCTGCGAATCATTAGGGATAAACCTGATTGTGTTAGTATCTTTCCGATACACGTCAATTTCTATTATATTTTTGCTATTCCTGACTACCAGAGTGTCTAAAAATGGAAGTTAACTTCTTGTTCTACAGTAAAGTTAATGGTGTTGAATTTAGAATTCAAAACGAGAAGAAAATCTTGAATACTGCACTTCTTGGTGCCAAAAAATGGCAAAAATATCGTCGACATACCTAACCCAAGTCTTAGGGAAATATGGTGCTATATTGGTACTTTACATTGGTTTCAAATCTGGTCACAAACAAGTTGGCAATAAAAGGTGAGAGACAGTTACCCATTGCAGTTCCCTTAAGTTGTTCAAAAAACTTTCCGTTTATTTGAAAACAATTTTGAGACATACAAAGGGCAGTCAATCTTACATATTCATCTATTTCTGACGGGTCAAAGTTGTTATTGCTCAATAATTCCCTAAGAAACTCCAAAGTTTCCGGAATATATAGTTGCTGAAATACATAGTTGCTGAAATACGTATTTAGGTTCTAAAATACTTGTTGTGGTTAGGGGTTTATAATTTTATTATTAAGTTCGCCACAGTCTCCAAAATATTGTCATGTATTAAGTTCTAAATAAAAGCACGAAGACTTCGAATGCCGGGCGTTATTTCGAATTCACAGTGTGGAATAAACGTCTGGTGGGAACAGAAATCGACAAGTTTTATTGCGCCAGTCGACAGCGTTACAACGACAGGATGTTCGGAATGGATTCCACAAACTAAATTAACATGTAGTAGGCTGAGGCAGAAGCACAAGAGGGGGGGACGGGAGGATCGAAACTCGAACTGGGACTTGTGGAACATTATTAGTAATAAAACTTGATTTAATAGCCGAGTTCGGTTGAATCTAGTCTTCGCCCGTTAGATTAGATAATGATCGGAACCGAATAGTAGTAATCCACTCCTCTGTTTGGTAATGAACGCACCGCGATGACTTACCCAGGGCTCTAGGATTCTAGGATTTCATGACGCTGCCGCCGCCGCGTAGTCAACTTTTTCTCTCCTCCATCTTGTATAATTTACGTTTTCGCTCAATCGAACAAGTTCGTCGGCCAATTAAATCCATCTCGTTAACTTCGCCGGTCTCTATTAAGCCGGCAAAAGTAATTAATTAAATACCTACTTCCTTTTTTGAGACATTTAATTTAACAAGCTAAATATCGCTGATGACGAAGTGAACAAATTTTCTGTTAATATTGGTTCTTTTCACTGTACTGATTTTGCTTCATAGACCACTTTTTGAATAGTACAAAAGAGGAATAATAATTTACTGTGATAAAAACTTAATAGTCATTAGGAATTCTGTCCAAAATGTTACCGAAAACATATACGTTACATAAACAGGAAATCCTCAACACTTTAGATGTACCTACTATAGCTTGCTACGTGCATGCTGATATTCAATAAACTATTTATTGCGCATATACAATCACGCGGCAATATTTCAACACGATTATGTCTACGATGTAGGTTTGATCTTCGCATAACTTCTTATTCAGGTAAAAGTGGTCCTTGTATTGTATTAATTTTATATATATATATATATATAGTACGATAAAATCATGTGCCTGGCCACATCAGATTGTTTTTTGCTCATGATAGTACATAAATAACTACTAGATAAATAATCAATTTCTTTTACATCCTTCCTAAAAAAAACTCCCCGATATCTTTCTCTGTGACTGACACAGAAAAAAAGGACCACACAATTTATTAATTATCCCATTAACAATACATTATAATTAATCATTACATGGTAATCTACCACTTTTAACTTAGTAGCTCCCAGAACTCCTAGAAGTTTCCTTTCCACCGCACCGGGGAAAGGAAATTATTTAATTACGCGTGATTACAGAAAAAGTTGCCCAATTACCGATTCTTTTATTTGCGTAATTACGCGCGTCGATCAAAGTATACCGACCGCTACGATATTTCGATGACTATATCATCCTGCCCGTAATTATCAAATTAGCCGTTAACAATGGAAAACGTACTACATCCTTTCCTTTATACGAAGTCGCCGCATTTACTCACATACTGAGGAGGTCAATCGTCGCATAACCAAACCAGCTTAAAGCTTATCGACACTAAAAATAATTAAAACTCTTAATCCTCTAAACAACGTAAGCTGTGGAAACTCCGTCGAACATTAATCTTCTTAAAGTACGGATTAAAAAAAAAGTGGACTGATAAAAAATTTAAACGTACTGACGTATTTAGCCTGGGTATAATAAGTCAGCAAATTAAGTTGACTCGCCGACAGGTTTTTCGCACGCGGTAATGGAATTTAATTTACGGATTTCAGTTTTATCGGGAGCGCCTGTTTTTTTTTTTCAGTTTTATTTCAGCTTACGGTTGGTATACATATTCATGTAGATGCTGATGCTATTATCGTGCTCGGGATTAAACAGGATTGTTTTGTGTTTGCGCGGTGGGATGTAAGAGCATTATTTGGTAAAGTCTTTATCATCGAGTGTGCAGCGATGACCTTGTTGGCGCTAATCTGTCGTTTTTACTTTATCATACGCAGTATAATAAAGTATTGTAATCATGCCGAAAAAAAAAATTGAGATTTTAGCGGAAATAGGTCTTTTTGGGTCCCCTGAACATTTTTGACCAAGGTACAAAAAAATGTCTGTGTGTGTGTGTGTGTGTGTGTGTGTGTGTGTGTACCCGTTTTTTGTGGAGACGTGTCCGGAGAAACTACCGAAGGTATCGGGACGAAAGTTCATATTTAGAAGTTTTATAACTAAACTTAGAGCTGAAAAGCTTTTGGTTAAAAAGGGTCCAAAGGAACTGGCTATTTACTCTTAGTATTTTTCAACGATTTTGCAATTGAGCCGCCATTTCTGCAATTTTGTCAAAATAGATAAATAATAAATTAAAGTAGAGGAAATTTTGTTAATTTATGTTTATAACATTTTTTGGTAAAATTAATAGTTTAGCTGCAGGAGCAAATTCTATTTGATCGAAATCGTGTCTGCATTAATAGCAGGATATTTTGAATCTTTTGACAGTATTCAGAACGTCAGCGGTTGCGAAACGTCAATTCAACACGCAAATGCATGAAGAATGCGAGAACGCGCGCACGTACAGTGCAACAATATTAAAACATCTTGGTGTCAATGTGTATTTCGATTGCGGATAGCCATGTTCTTATGTTTTCGCGAATAAATACAAGAAAGATTGTAAGACGGTATGGTAACATTAAAACATATTTGGAATATTGAGCATAATTCTTTATGAACTTTTGTAGTTAGCACTGAAGACGGGGTAAAACCCGAAAATATAGTATGCTAGAAGCCAATATAATATATTAATCATCAGAACCAATAACCTTTTTACTTTATCATATGTAGTATGACAAGGAGGTTTAGTCTTAGCATTTTTGAAATATTTTGCAAATAAGCCGCTATTTCTGGAATTTCGTCGAAATAGTTAAATAATAAATTAATGGAGAGGAAATTCCGAATAATTCATGACTATGAAATTTTTTGGTATAATAATATATTTTAGCCGCATGAGCAAATTCTATTTCATGGGGATCGCTCGTACTGCATTAAAACACTAGTATTATAAATAGTTAGCCAGGATTTGTCAGATATTGTGATTCTAATGATAGTAGGTAGTGTCAAATGCTGATGTTTTTACATTACATACTGTAAATATAATCAAAATATCTGTCTAGTTCTAGTAGTTTTATTTTAATGCAGACGTGGCCGATCTCGATCAAATAGAATCTCCTGCAGCTAAACTATTAATATATGGTATGATAAAGTCATGTGCCTGGCCACATCAGATTTTTTAGATGTATGATGGTGCTCTTTAATCAGACACTTGTGGTACATTATTCCGACAAATATAAACATTCAAGTAAATATTAAGTGTTCTAAATATTGTTAAACAAGATTTATTGTTAAGAAATGTTAAACTACTGTTCCATTTTCGCTTGCTTTCTTATTTCTCTAGAATGATTTTCTTCTGTGCTTTTTTCTTTTTTATTAACGAATATTCTCTCCAAGCATTAGACAATAATGTTACAAAATAACAGTTTCTTTTTACCATATTTAGGTGTTTCAAACCAGAATAATGATATTTTTAATGGAGCTGGCATGAGTTTAACTGTATTTTGTTTCTTTTCGGAAAAATGTAAAAAATTATTATTTTTAAGGTTCATGAATCTTTGTATTAAGAGTTTTTAGGTAATTCCATAATTATTTCAAATAAAAAATGTTTGACATAAAATTATTTTTAGTCATCAATATCAAAAATTAACAGCCTATTGAAACTGAAATTGATAACGCTATTAGCAACATGGTATAAGAACCATAATAAAGTGTCAATTGTTAATTTTCATATATAACGTAAGCAACTGTTACTAAAATGTCTGTGTTACGGGTTTATGGAAAGAATAGACTTTATTTTTCGTTTTCCAGGAAAAAAATCTAGAAACAATGTATTATTTCTATTTCAAAATAAAAATATAAATGAGGCATACCCGCCGAGGTTTTGATCGGGGCTTTTCGTTTAGAACATTGGTAGAATAAGAAATGATTGTGGGTTGATAAGTGTAATGTCAAATCAACAAACCGGATATTGTAGATTTCTTATTTTATCCAACTAAACAGAAATATGTCGGAATTTAGGACAAGGTCTGCATTTGGGACGTTTACCTTACTTTGGCAACTCTATAGTTGAGTTGATATAGACATGACGGCTGAAAATCTCACATTCGGCTCCTGCTTTATCATTTACGATACAAACGCGAGCAAAAGCGATATTACGTCTGGCAAACCAAAACGTCCAAAAACATTTCACCGAGGATGTCGGTCCCTTCAACCCCACCTGTTGAGATAACTTGTAACTACTCCGTCATAGCGTACCAGCGTACCAGCGTTCAGAAGCGTATGTAGCACGGACAGCGTGCCTTCCGGCGAAAATTTCATTTTTCCTCTTTTATTTACATTACATTTCATTGCGAAATGAATTTCATGTTCAGCCACTACAATAATATCTCGCGGTGCCGTTCGGACAAAAAGGACAAAATTCGGAACTGGAAAAGCACAGAGTTTCGCCGCGCCTGTTTTCTGTTTTGATTCCATTTAACGTATACCGCTCGTGGAACGCCGAAATATTTGCTGTGTAATCTATTTTCGGAAGTACGGCGTTCTGGTTCAGCGGTTTGCAGTAATGTAACAGTGGAATTAATTCGCTATATCAATCTACCGTAGAAACTGTTATCTAATTCAATTTGTATGTATTTGTATGTCGCGTTTTCTGGAATTAGGGTCTTAGTTTTGCTCTGTTAGTTAATTTAGGGGAGCCCGGGGCACATTGAGACGGATTTTGACATCTGCATATAGTTGCCTTATTTTTCACAATAACTGGTTGATAATGGCAATACTACATAATGTGTACATTTATCCAGGTATATACATTGGAAATTTTAAATTGAATAAAATATTTCAGGAATTATAATAACTTCTTTCCATTTTGCAGTTTGTTCCAATGTGCCCCGGCCCGGGGCACATTGGGACAGGGTGAATATCATGGTTATTATTGAAGATACCAATTTGATGTTTGGTGAGTACAAACCATCAACATGGACAAACAAAATGCCGTTAAGTTCTTTATTATATCTTATACAGGTTGTTCAATATTTGTAACACAAATTTTACATTTTCAAACAAAAAAATCATGTTTTTAATCATTTTTCATCATCTTTTTATCATGTTTGCGCTCCTCGTGCCTCAAACAAATCATGTCAACTCAAATCATAGCCAACCGCTATTCGCTAACCTCAATCGTATTTGACAGTTTTACCATAACTACCAACCGTTGCCAGTATAACAACTGTACGATTAGATTCCCAATTTTCGAAACTTATTTAAAATTAACTAACTGTCGTAAAGTAGAAAAAAGAAGTACACAACACTCGTTTTATAAGACGTATTGGCGCACGAGTTGTTTTGGAGCAAAACCATCATTTTGCAGTAGTAGATGAAAATTTCTACTTTTATACACTTAGAGAATGTATTTCCGAATGAAGAAAATATTGAGAATCTGTGAATTATTAATCCGTTTATAATATTCAAAGCAAAAATGAACACGCGATATACTTCCAAGTTGATTTCTGTCTTATTTCTGTCTAGTTTTAATAAATATCATGCAATATATTTTGATGAGAATACCTCTATCTAAGTTTAGATGGGGATTTTAATATTCCGGGCACAGCATTACACCTTGTAGTGCAATGACGCCAACTTGGAATCTCTAGAGCCGGTATAAATATAACTAGGTTCACTCGCAAGTATATCCATTACACAAACTGACAAACTTTGGCATCCCGCGCACTACCAAACCCTACCATACACTCTGCTCAACAAACAACAACTTACACGCTACCTGATACACCCAGAATTACTGATTTTCATGCAAAATATGCGATATACCGGGTGATTCAATTTCGACGCTCACCATGGGGATCTCGCCTATCGCTGGAGATAGAACCTATGTTTAGATTTCGCAAAGTTTCGAATTTTTGTGTTGATCATTTTTCATTTTGAAGATATCCGCAAAAAACTGAAATGTTAAGATATCGTTTTCAATTTTTTATTCAAAACCAAGAGTAACTATACATTTGAAACAGAAACATTCCAGAGCTACTTTTTAACAAGGAATGCAGTGTTGTTTTTTTAATTTGAAATAACATCAAAGATGGGGGCGTAACCATGGCCGCCAGGTATTGTTCCTTTTGAACAAAATAAAACAGATGTCATTAACTACTAATTTTAATACACCTTTCATTTCACATTAAATTGGCCCGATATTATCAGAAATGTTGCATAGCCATACATAAAGCAACGTAACATTGGACTGAAACGTTCAATTTTGCGAGTGTGGTATGTTTTCAATCTTTACATTATGAACAATTAGTTTTCTTAAAGAAATAATCGAATTTACTTAATTTTTGGAAAATATTTGTGATTGAAACAGGAAAATTGAAAATTTATGAAGCGAAAAGCATCAAATATAATAAAATTATTGGTTAAACTAATTTCCTCTTGGCATACTGGTTGAAGAAACAGCATATAAACTATAAACTACATACTCTATCACCGGTTGTCTTTAGTTTTAAACATTCTACATAACACGTTTTGCATTAATTTCCATATTCCTACATTTAATTAGACTGGAAGCTCCGAGAAAACCATCAAACCCGTCTCTATATATCACTCAATTGATTACAAATTCAAATTAGATACCTCTAGATGTCAGCAAGACCAGTTTGACTGACTGATAACCATCTCCACCAGATTTTTACCAGTTATTACGTCTACGTTGTTAATCAAATTAAATTTAGAAGGTTGGACATTAGGGTGGTCCAAAAAACAGACTTTTCGCTAGAGGGCAACGATCCCCCCAAATCCGTTTCTTTTCCAGAAAAAATAATTCCCCCCAAATTTCCCATTTAAAATACATTGCAAAAATGCATCTTCTTTTTTTTCACGTTTCGGATTTAGAAAAAAAGTTGCGGGAGATTATCAGAAATTATTCAGAACTCCTCAAGGAACAAATCCACAACCACTATTCTTTCTGTCCACCACCCCCTACCCTCGCCATAGTACCCTAAATATGAGACAAAATTGCCCCAAATTTACACTGTTACATTGTTAGATTAGGTGTTTATTATTGTTTTTGGCAGAAGTGATTATTATTGGATTATTGACATATTTTTTTGTCATTTATCACTAATTGCAACCATAATACTTGTTGGACCGATATCCTAAAATCTCCAAAATTACAAAAAAGACCATAAATCCTATGATTGTTGCCCAGAAATACGTACTAACATTGTTTATTATTGTTTAAACAAATTTATTTGTTCAAACAATTGCACATTAAGTACCAAATTACAAAAAACATGCCAGCAATGTAACAATAATAATTTCTACAAAAGAAAAACAAAACAAAACAAAATTGTTTAGAGAATTGCAACTTCGGTAATAAATGACGAAAAATCCCAATAATTTAATATTAGTTTGTACAATAAATATAAAAAATATGTCCGTAATAATGTATATATTTGTTTAAACAAATAGTATTTGTTTAAAGAATTACAAATTAGTTAAAACTGCCAATAATCTAATAACCCCCCTCCCAATCTGTTCCATTACCAGAAAAAACAAATTCTGTTTGAGGATAATCGGTTAACGTTAACACGTGCCACCGAACACCTAAAATTTCCCATTTAAAATACATTGCAAAAATGCATCGTTTTTCCTTTTTGTTTTCATATTTCGGATTTAGCAAAAAAGTTGCGGGAGATTATCAGAAATTGTTCAGAATTTTCCAAGGAGCAAATCCACAACGACTATATGTTTGTTCACCACTCCCTACCCTCCCCATAGTACCCTAAATATGACACAGAAGTTTCCCCAAATTTACAGTTTTACAATGTTACGTGTTTTATTATTGTTTTTGGCAGAAGTGATTATTATTGGATTATTGCCATATTTTTTGTCATTAATAATTAATTTGAAATTGTTTAAACAATTAGCATTTGTTTAAAAAAGTATACGAATCTACTAACATGTTTTTCTATTGTTTGCAAAAGTTATAAAATTATTGGATTTTTGTCATTTATTAACTAATTAGCAATTGTTTGAACAAATATATATATATATAAAATGTTGCGGACATATTTTCTATATTTTTAAGGAAATTTTATTAGGAGCATTTTTGGTCATTTACTAACGTATTTGCAATTGTTTAAACAAATGCCATTTGTTTACAAAAATATACAATGCTACAGAAATTTTTCTTTTTTCTTGAGAAATTGTTATTAGTTTGTTGGCATTGTCTGTCATTAATTAACTAGTTTGTAATTGTTTAAATAAATACCATTTGTTTAAACAAAAATATACAATGGTACTGACGTATCTTTTCGGCAAAAATTATTAGTGTTTCTTATCTTTTTTTTTTCTTGCCAAATTTGTTAACCAATTTTCAATTATAACCTATAATACTTAGTGCTGCAACCATAATCCTTGTTGGACCGATGTCGTAAAACCTCCAAAATTACAAAAAAGACCGTAAATCCTATAATGACTGTTGCCAAGAAATACGTACTAACATTGTATATTATAGCCTAAACAAATTTATTTGTTCAAACAATTGCACATTAAGTAATAAATTACAAAAAACATGCAATAATGTAACAATAATAATTTCTACAAGAAAAAAACAAGAAATATTTGTATAAAAAAGGGAACTTGTTTAAAGAATTGCAAATTCGTTAATAAATGACAAAAAATGCAAATAATTTAATATTAGTTTGTACAATAAATTTAAAAAAGTATGTCCGTAATAATGTATATATTTGTTTAAACAAATAGTATTTGTGTAAAGAATTGCAAATTAGTTAATAAATGCCATAAAACTGCAATTCATCTAATAATAATAATTTATGCAAAAAATATAGAGAATTATATCCATTACAATGTATATATTTGTTTAAACAAATGACAAAAAAATACTAATAATGTAATAATTTTTGCAAAATTAGACAAATAATTGCTAATTAGTTAATAAACGATAAAAATAGCAATAATTAGTAATAATTAAATTTTGCCTCATTTTTAGGGTGTTGCAGAAGAGGATGAGGGCGGTGAAAACAAAATAGAGGTTGTGGATTTGATCCTTGGGAAGTTCTGAACAATTTCTGATAATCTCCCGCAAAACGGAAAAAATATGGATTTTTCAATGTATTTTAAATGGGAAATTTGACGTACTCGGTGGCACGTGTTAACGTTAACCGATTTTTTTTCAAATTTAGGGGGAAATTTAGGATTTTTTTCCCCGAAATGGAACCGATTGGGGGTATCGTCGCCCATCAGCAAAACAATTGATTTTGCAGGGTACAAACTTAGACCAGTCTATTGTACATCCACCTGAGCGAGTTCACTTGTTTACCTAGGCTTACCTACGTTGAAGACGTGATTATCATACGGTCTGCAGCAATACTGAGACGTGCTCTGAATGCGGTTGCTCAGCGCGGTATAATATAATAGCAGCTCTGAGCCGCATGTCCGTATTGTTATGTTATTAAATAATAATTAGTGCGCCGGGCAACCATGTGCACTATATTAATTAAGTTGGTTTATTGCGTACACGTAATAGACAGAGATTGTGTTGCATTAGGAACAGCCCTTCTAGGCGAGCGAGCACACCTACTAACATTGTTGATTTTACGGCGAATAAACGAGTCGTTTAAATGCCTTTCCCGTCATGGCGCCGCGGTGTAGGTATAATGTCTAATTACGCGGTGTGGTGCACTCGAAATGCACCGCAAATGCATCCTTCCGCGTATTTTAGCGCAAGTTTTCCGTTTGTTCGATGGCTTTGCAGGAAATAGCGCTCCGGTGAGGTATTGTTTCGGATAAAACGTTATCCAGCGGGTTTATTGCGCAATAAAAATTAAGGAAATCCGTGTATTTTTTAGTGAAAAGCGGTTCTATATTGTGTGAAAAATATCTAAGTGTTTAGGTATGAAGGAAGGTGAAGTGAATAATAGCTTTATAGCCTTGAAAAAGTGTTATCAGCGAGGTTTTTACTTGTCCTTTATCTTCTTAGACACCTTAGCTTACAAAAAACGAAATAGAACTGTAAATTGTGGTTAGATTAATACAGAGTGTCCCACATACACCAACTATACCTATAGAATGCTATACAGACTGATGTATAACTAGCGCCAAAAAACAACAATAAATTAATTTTGTCAGGTTTTTTCTCTATACAATAAAATTGTAGTCCACAATTATTAACTTAATAAAAACATAATCAATAGTCATTTGAGTTTAGATACCTTCATGAGAAAATTTCACAGATTTCTAATTACTTAGTATGTCTCTAGCCTAGTAATAGCAAAAAATAAACAAATAACAGATTCGAGTATGCATTCTTCTATAGAGAAAATAAAATCCGCCACTTATATATTGCGTTTTTGTACTCGTGTTCTCAATAACTTGAGAAAGACTTGAGCAAATTTAAATAAGTTAAAAAATACAGAATGACTTGAGAAGAACATCCTATATATCAGATAGAATATTCGGATAAAAACTGCTCGACGAACACTCGGAATTAATATAGAATATGGTAGTTAATGCCGGGGTACCCCATGGTAGTGTCTTGGGCCCAATTCTTAATCTACTATATACAAGTGACTTACCACAGCTGGAAAATGTAACGGTCGCCACATTCGCAGATGACACGGCTCTAATGGCAGTGGGATCAACTATTGGAGAATCTAGTAGGAATCTTCAGCAAGCTAGTAATAAAATATATAAATGGACCAAAAAATGGAAGACCAAGCTTAACGAACTGAAACCTGTCCACAATATCTTTACATATAAAAGAATCGAGGACATACAAAATGTCAAGATTAACGATGCCATAGTTCCATATGCGAACACTGCAAAGTATTTGGGTATGACTGTGGATACAAAACTAAGGTGAAAAGAGCACGTTAAAAAGAAAAGAGTAGATCTTGGTCTCAAATAAAGAAAACTTTCGAGAGCTTTTGAGAAGAAACTCTCAGTTGTCAGTACAGAACAAGCTACAAGTTTACAACCAAATACTGAAAGCGGATTTGATTATCAGCAACGGATCTTGATCTTCCAAAACAAAGTACACAGTAAAACACAATGACTTGCACTGTGATCTTGGTCACATAGGTCATCCAAGACATGAAAAAATTCGCCACTAAGCATGAATCTCGCCTAAGCCATTATTTCAACGTAGAGGCCCTGCAGCTACTGCACAACCAGAAGGTAGTGCGAAGACTAAAAGGAACTAAACTCTTCAAATTAGTACAGACAGAGAAACGGTTGTCTAATGTTAAGAAAATAACATCCTTAACATAATTTGTTTGTTTAAACACACATACTTACAATAAGAATATTTCTTTAATATAAAATAACCTAAATAATTACTTTAAGAAAACGTCGTAGGAAAATTTGAAAACGAAATATTGGTACAAATCAAACAATAATGTATATAACTTAGCACAAATTTCTTGAGAGCCTCACCAAAAATCCTATTTTTTGCACAGGGTATCTCAAAAGTAGCCCTCTAGAGCATCATTTTTATCCCCAGGTATAACAAGTGTCAAGTATTTTTTTTTTAAATTGCAAAAGCCTGTTATCCAGTGGTAAATTTGTGTATGTGCTGTATAAATAATGAAAATCCGTTTGCAAAGTTTGCATTAGCTATTAAAGATTAAGCTAAAATGGCAAAGTTTTGCTTGTAAAGTTGCATCTTCTAAAAACATTTAGATATTGAGACGAAGCAAAAGCAAAAAACTTGGGACTGATTTTTTAAAATGTCAATAGATTGTTTAAGAAAATACAATTGAATAAAAAATATCTGCCACTTGACTCAGGTATCATTTGTTTTTCAAGAAAAATGCAAATGTACTAGAAGATATAATACATGAGTGCATAATTAATTCCATCGGACTCAGTCAACGCACTTCATGCGATAAATCTCGCACGAATCTTGTTACAGTTTCGACTGCACCAATATAATTCGACCCAGAACTTAGAAAATAATGCTCGCCATAAATCTTCCGAACCTTTCTAATATTTGAAACACCAAAAATGCCAGAGTAAACAGCTGTTATACGTCTTCGTCTAGTTGCCGTTAGCGAAGCAGTAGATCGCGCAGAGCGTCAACGAGCGTCGACATTTCAGCGCTCCTCCCGCGTTCGGTGGGAAAGTCAATAAATGACGGTGAATCGGCTTCGGTCAGAGATTGATCACCTGTAATGACGTCACGATTTGTGACTGTCAACGAGAGCCACCGCCGCCGTGATTTCGCCGCATCCATTCGCAGATGCGAGGGGCGGGCGCCGCCGGTGACAAAGGCGATGGGCAGGACGTGCCTTATAAAGGAATCACGGCCGGATAAAGGGCCGAAAACAATTTTTGGCGATCGGACCTCTATGTCGTCGATGGAGTTAGTCCAAGGACACTTAGAGTGTTCATATCATCGTACTCAGCTGTTCGTTTATTTACCTACGATAAGAATCTTTTGGATTGTGGAATCTTACTGTGGGTGTGTTTGTGTAGTGATCTGTGTACTACCAGAGACGGCAATTGTAAGCGACTGATGACTAGTATGACCTTTATTATTGCAACGCTCTGTATACATAACATACAGAATGTGAAAGAAAACTGAGCATTTAATGGTAGCTACCTAGATTTATCACCCACAATTTGAGATGTAAACGAAGATTATTCAATATTTATTTGTAAATGTGAACGAAAACAATAACATACAACATCACAGAAACTCCTTTAATTTTAATAATAAGATTGCTAGAATAAAACTTGTTATAAATCAATGTACAAAATCAACATGTATAAATAAATTTATCAAATTGAATAGTCACTACAAATTAAAACATTTTAAACTCTTTAGATTTAACCGGAAGGATGTTGGAAAAATTGATGGCAGAGCATGAGAACAGAGCAACATCTAACTTATTTCAACATAAATTAAACACAGATTATCATATTCATTCCAACACACCCAAGTAATCACAGGTGTAAAAAGGGTTATAAAATGGATTTCTTAGAGCAATGAGAAATAGAGAAACATAAAAGAACTAATGACATCATTTTACTTGACGATCAATTAACATTAAATAAATAACCAATATTCCTTTACAATATTCTTGAGTTGGCTGTTTTCAGCCAATACGCTGCTAACTTCTCAACACATGTTGTCTCTTTTAACAAAATTTAACTTTGACTTTGACTAGACTTTGTAAGTAATTTTGAACAATTATATCGACCCATGCAACGAAGACTATAGTACCTACATAGGGATTGTACTTGAGTTACGCTAGTCTTCGTTGCATGGGTCGATATGTACCTAGATTAAGTTATGTTTTACGTAAATGTCAAGAAAAAACAAGATCTAAAATTCCGAAAAATTAGAAAGCAATTATTAAAGCCAGTATGGGTGTATGTAATATAGTTATACACTAAACAGTCCATCAACCTCTTGCAGAGGTTTTGCATGCAGATGGTAACTAGCAAAATATCAAAATTTGGTAAGAAGCACGAATATTGTTTACTCTACGACGACAACTTTGAAGCAATGTATACTGTATCCACAGTGCAAGTGTATGTAATAAGTGTATGTAAACAAAGTGTAAGTGAAAATGCCGGCCGTTAACTTAGGTCGTAAAAAGTGACAGACTAAAAGAATTTGCGCCAATATGGGGAAAATTGTAGAAATACACTTCTTATTATCAGTTTACGTTTAGCTAAAATAACTTATTGGTCATTGACAAAGTGCTATATCACAGTCTGTGTTCGGACAAAATAAAAAAATCTGATGTGGCCAGGCCCATTACCTTATCATACAAGCTTCATTTTATGGTCCTTGTCGCCGTTTCTTTAGTGATTTCTATGGCCTTCATCTTTATTTCCTTATCATATTATAAGTTTTAAAGACTCTCTGCTAATCTCGTTTCTAACAACCATGGAGACCAGAACCAATCGTTGTTTGTATTTCGAGCTAGACTTTTAAATCAGAGATAAACTTTTATTGTCGCTTAAAATTGTTGAGTGTACCTTTTAAAAAGTCAAAATATATATGAAATTTCCCAGTTACCTAGCAACCGAGCCCACTTTGATTCTATCATCGAGTAACCTATATTCATCGCTATATTTAAGTTCCGTCTTCGAATTCTCGTCGACTGCTCGTGTCATATGGTACCCCTTGTGTTTGAATGTCACTGAAAACTGCGCACTGAGTGCTCTTATCTAACAGCATACCATGACAGCTACACACAGGCTGCTAACTAATTCGTCGCTACGCGCAGCGTGTCTGCGCATCGTAATATTCCTACGCACGCACGCAAACTAAACACAGAAAAGTAGTACCTGAAGAACGCAACATTCCCTCTTTACATATCCTAATATTAATTTAAATAAATACACGGCCATAATATACCTAGAGTATGTAAATATAATCAATATTTGTAAGATGCTAATAAGCAAGAGTTAATAAAATAAATTACTGTTGCCAGGTTCTGCGTTAAACCAATAATTGACCAGCGTTCTCGAGAATAAATAAACACCTCAACTGGCCTACGATTACCATAAGGCGTGTGGGGCAGCAGCAACTTGATGAAATATTGACGGAGTAATTTACATTGTTCACTTAACCTCCACCGGTACCGCCGTAACGTAGGGGGTGTTTCTGGAAAACTTGTGTGAAACATTAGGAGGAGGCCTTGAGATATGGCGCAGTCGACAACCCCTCCTTTCGCTTGGTAGGTAGGTAGGTAGGTAGGTCTTAACTCATTCTTTATGCTCATGTGTTAAGAAGCCGTACGTGAATTATTAAAGTGGTAATTAAGTTCCGAGTGCCTGCGAAATTAACTTTTAAACACTTGTGAAGTAGTAGTTAGCTGGCTGGCAATAAAATTTCCCGGGTAGACGCGCGCGTGCGCGTTTCGTCTCGCTGTTTCTTAGATTTAAAATTTATGGTATACGAGTGTGCGAACAGTTCTCAAACAACCGTCACCTGTATTTTCACTGCAATGCCGTAAATAAAACAGTAAACGACTTAAAACTTTTAGTATAGTTTTAGAGCTTTGCTGGAGTAGAAATATGGATACTTCCTTTTTTCTATGTAGTTCAAATTATGATTACACAATATATATTATATTACACAATAACAGATTACTATAAAATGGAGGAGGTGTTTTGAAAACAATTTATTTGATAAGAATATTTAACTATGTTATATATGTATAATAATTATATTAGGCCAATTATTTATTTTACTTACATTGCTTAATATTCTTTCTTGCCTTAAAATGACGAATATCTTTTAATATTGCAAAAACATATAGGTTTGTGGGCAAAATTTACATTGAACAAAATTGTAGCATGACTAGGTAGAAACAATGTTGTTCATATTTTCATTTTAAAAATGAGTGTGCAAATGTGTGTTTCAAATGTTTAGACATCTTGTCAGGTATTTTGTTTTTCTTCGTGTTATCTTAACAGTGTAGTCACTTTATGTGACAAACTTGGTTCAACTTCGTTTATGAAAAAAAAATTGGCTGTCGCTCTTTATAAAATGTCCTGGATTAATTTAAATTAAATAATCAAGCATCAGATCTAAAAATATCCGGTGTGAAAGTTGACAAATAATAAAACATTGAATAAAACGTTCCCTGAAAATGGTTTTTAGAACTAAAAAGATTATATTGATGATTTTGTATCGTACGTAAAAATCATGACAGGTTTTTGTTTGGATGAAAAGACGTGAAAATTATTTACCGGAAATAAAAAAGAATTTCTTACTAAGATTTACATACAGTTTGTCTCAGTTAAGAGTGCAACATCCTTGAATATTTCTTTTCTATTAACGCGATTTCTGATTTCTTTTATAAACTGTCTCGACAAATTTTGAGATTAAAAAATCGTACTGTAACATTTTCTCTTTAATGGAACATAGAACAGGGAACGGAAAGTATTGCCAAGTTTGTAAATTTTCTACTTTTGTAAGTTTATTAAGCCGATTTACTAAACATTCTGTAATTTTTTAAATGGTTTTTGAGATTGATGGTCAAAACCTTATGCAGTTTCGACATCATACAGGTACTTTGTTACTTACAATCAGATTAGGTCAGTTTAAATTTTTTCGCCCCTAAATTCGCTGGCCACAAATAAACACTTATTTATCTTATGGGGCCCATACTGAATTTTTATACATTTGGGTTCACCATTTTTTCTCAGTAATTTGATATGGTACAAGACATGTAATACAATCAGATTAGTATTTATTCAGAATCTTTTGCGACACTGCAGATTTTCAAATGCTATAATTTATTTATATTAAACAAAAAATACTAGAAAAGAAGATTAATTAACTAAATTTGGTAATTTATTTTTCGTTGTTCATTTTTACACAACAAATTTAAAGTTTACTAGTGTATATTATTGTGTGTTAAAGTTTCCATGATTTACACGTATGTATATTATGATCTTTTTACAGACACAGGCCATGCTATACAAAATACATGCACTGGAGCACGTGTTTGCCTTTATGTTTATCAGTTTAAACAGCAAAATACCTTTGAATTCAAACATCTCAAAACCTCATTAAATCAGCATAAGTACAAAAAGCATAAGTACAAATTCTAAACATAATTAATTTTAATTCATTTTGATCGTGTGTGACTAAATGTTTATGTTTCAGTTCTGAATTATTCAATCTTCAGTAAAACTTTGAGAATATGAAGATTTTTGCACTTACGTAACAAAATTTGCTATTAACACCTAATGCAATAAATTTGTATTATTTACAATTTTATAAGCAGAACCTTTACGCAAACCTAAACAGTAGCAAACATAATTACATTGCAATACGGGTATTACATCAATTAATTACACATTCAGCATTGGAATGACAATATCATTATAAACCAACTGGAAATAATCGAACACAGTAACTCAAATAACAAATTCAGTATATAAGAGTATGCAGAGGAAACGGACAATCTTTCGGGTAGTTGGATAAGATGAGAATAAAAAAAGAAACAGTCTTTACATATAATTTTGGTAAAAAAATTGATTTAAAAAACTCTAGTGGTAGGGATACCTTTGTTTGGGAAACCATGTTATTTAAGAAACTATTTACGACTACCTGTATGGAAACAGAGGAAAAAACTTCGACAATAAAGAAAATCAACGTTTGCCATTAAAATAACTCCTCCAGCAGCAATATCAACAACAAAACAAGGCTCAAAAAGCCCAATAAACGCAAACCTACATCCAACAGTTAGCACACCATTTACTCGCCATTACTTACATACAACGTGCAAATGGCCCTAGCGAATACCAACGGCAAATAACTTCTAAGCATACCGACGGATTACCCAAAGTAATTCACACTCTGGACGGACGTGGCGGCTTGCTGCTCTCCATACCGCAACGAACCTCTTATTTAAATTACATTCGAATCACATTTTTGCGAAGCGTTTGAACCGAGAATCATAAATCATCGTCAACATTACTCAGCGTAGTCATGCTCTCTCATGTCCGTATACTTTTATTCTCCATCCAGTGCGGCACCAGCATATATAGTGCGCGTCTGGCACTCGTTCCAGTCATTCGTTTTCTTGAGTTTGTCGTCGCTAGCAGGGCATTCCTGATTAACTGTCACCCTAAATTCAATACGCCAAGAAGGAGACCTGAAAACCTCCTTCAGGTTTTCAGGTCTCATTAGAAGATGCTCTTGTGAGATTAGGTTATAAGCGAATATGGAATGAATAGGTTTCGGTGTTTCATATCGATGAGTGGAACAGTCGACTCGTATCAAAACGAGATGAGTCAAAGGCAAGACGCCGCTGCTGCATGCTGCGCTGTCAGCGGGATCGGTGGGTTGCCTGGGGGGAAAAAAGGCAATCCAGCATGTATAATTAGAAGCGCCAGGTGTGTACGATGTTATTTATTTGGCGGGTTTGTGAGGATAATACCGGTCCGGGAGAGGTTAAAAGATTTCGCGTTTCTTTATTGGTTTTTTGGTGTTCAGAAACGCAACAACTCTTATTTTATAAAAAAAGTATAATCGTTTTGCATAATTGTTTTGTTTGGGATGTTAAAATTGCCCTCTCAAGGACTGAAGGGTATTTCGTGTTTGTATCCATCTGTTTGATATGGATGCTTATTAAAGCTGATTTATGAATCACGAATAATTTGGTTGTGTTGTGATTTTTGGTATGATTTCAAAATGTATATTTTACAAATAATGAATGATGTGTCCCAAGACTTGTCTAATTAAAACCGATACAAGACATGGCGCAGTCGAAAAGATATGAACTTACGCTTCCAAAGGAAATCATACTTCGGATCATTTCAAATTTTAAAAGATGCTAACAATAATTGCTAACAATAATAACTAAAAGTAATGAATATTATAATACATGACCATAATTCTTATAGATTTATTATTATTCGCGAAGAAATTAATTGGTTTAAATGAAGAAATACTATGCACATTAGGTCATAAGTCACTAAATAAACCATATGTGAGAGATACAAATGTTGATATTGTTGCCTACTCAGAGAAATAATTATTGGACTAGATATGATCCCAAACTGGTTAGTGATGAAAACGTACCACCCATTATCTACCACAATATCAAGAAGTTAGGAAGAGTATCACTTGATTATGTACCATACTAAGAATTTCGTATTTGCTTTAAGATAGTATGATAGTTTATAATTGTATTGTATTTTGCAACATTTTAATTTTAGTATAAGAATTTGTATTTGTATGTACTTTGAATATAATTTGAAAAAGATCTACCAAAAACCAAGCACAATTTGGAATTTCTGCTTTCACATTCTGATTGAACATAAAAAAGTATCCCAAAAACATCTTTGACTTGTCCGATTTTATTCTTTGTTGACCTTTGAGCGTAGATTATTGTGTTTTTGTCAAATGAAGTACTTGAAAATATGTGATATGCATTGATACCTAGATTAAGATTTAGTTAATTGATAATTTTTTCTATTGCTGTTAAACAATTAAAATTATTTAATTTATTAATTTACTCTCATTAATGATTTTGTTAATTAACCTCAAATTTTATAGCAATTAAGTATGGATATAAAGGAACAAATTAAGAAATTCTGCAGAAAAGGCAAAAACAAGTTGCAAAAAGGGACCACCCTAATATACAGTAAGCGCGTAACATATGCAAACTCTCTGAAACGGCTTGTTATTTTAAAACGTGTTTAACACGTCGATTATTTATTATTAAAATGCACATTTTCTATGAAAAGTTATGACGTCATCAAAACTGAAATCGCAACACCATTGTTTTATTGATTTTGGTACATCATTTAATTGTCTAAATAGCATCGGTAATATTTTCGGACCATACAAAAAAAATTTCAAAAAAAGACTATTGCAAATCGTAAAAACTTAGTATAATTTTAAAGAACATAGCTTTTGTGAATTGTGTATGACATATGCGTTTTGGGTAGAATTAGTTGTCCTAAACACGTATCTGGGCTCGAAATTTTCTATCGCGCAAGATTTTCGAAAAATGCGAGGTAAAAGTGTCAAAAAACTATATTTTGTTCCCAAATGTTTTTGATGCATTCACAGCGGTTCTTTAAGTGGTGTGCGGAAGGCTCCATAAAAAGACCGTTTAAACCTGAATAACCTATATACCCTAAATTTAGCATCCCTAAACATGATTGTAGGCATTTTAAAGAAGAGGTCAAACTACTAAATTTTCGATTTTGACGTTTTCAGTTTACTGAAGACTTTTGGATCCGCTTGGCTGGACTTGCAATCGGTATCGTGACTTAAAACACATTCAAATATCGCCTCTCATAACTCAGGAATTACAATGAAACTATACTTCTGAATCAACTTGAATCAACTTGAGCGCAATAGAAATGGAGCATTTTTCGCACCTATCTTATTAAATTATTTACAATTGTTATTACAACAAAAATAAGAAAACAAATGCTAATCTATAGAGAAGATTTTAGATTTACAGAACAAAAAAAATTGGAAAGGGTTAATTCAAAACAATTAAAATTGCAACTATCGTGTCACATATACGCACGACTACAATTCCTTTGTGACATACGTGTTAATGCCATCTTGTTCCTCAACAAGCAAGAGATATTTTTCAATCGTATTCGCTTTTTTCAATTCCAACCACAAGTCTTCGAAGACTGCGTGAGGTCAAGTCAAAAAAGCGTTGTTGCGACACTAAACGCATGTGTCAATCGCATTCAGACCACGCCGTAACAATGAAGAACCGCAACACAACGGCGGCTAGTGCGAGGAAGCGAGAATGGAGGCGCCGGGGATTGTGCACAGTGGCGTTCGTTACGCGGTCCGCACATCCGGCCATTGAGCAGCATTCGATTGCAAAGTGTTACCGATGGCTTTTCAAACG
The DNA here is from genome assembly GCA_964023965.1 of Melinopterus prodromus. NCBI lineage: Eukaryota > Metazoa > Arthropoda > Insecta > Coleoptera > Scarabaeidae > Melinopterus > Melinopterus prodromus. The sequence goes on from OZ030390.1 coordinate 103,179,655, forward strand.
TAGTGCGGGCACCGCGCACCACGCCGCTCGACATGGTTAGAGGTGGCCCGCACCGATAGACCGGGGTCGAGTTCAACGATCCAATCTGGTTTGTCAAGTGGATAGTTAAAATCTAGTTTTCTCGATGCACCACGACTCTCCGCACTCGTGAGCCTGTTGCCCTCTCAGTGCGGACTCATGCATCCATTCATGACTGGTCGCACTATTTAGACTCACAAACTATAAGTGAACGTTGAAGTCGCTTTATTTTTAGTACGAAGTATCCATTCTGGTCGATCGACTTGCCATCAATTTTTATAGTAGGTCGAGAACGCGAACAAACGTCAATCTTGTTATGCAATGAAAATACTCGAGAAGTAAGACCAGTCTGGAGTTTTAAAACTAGTTCTTCGAGGAGAGGAATCCAATCAAGACTAACAATTACTTAGGGAATTGTTTGTTACTTCGATAATTAATGGTTTTCTAATGCTTTGGCAGTTGTGGAGTTGATGATGTCTTGTCGATTAACCTACAATTCTAGTAGCTTCTGGTCTGCAAATGCCTAATGACAACCGTATGAAGTTTCTGTCATTATAACTCACTCTGAAGTTAGTGTATGTTGTCCACTGTCTTTAACACAAAACTAAGTTCAATTTTGGTGTATCACTATTCTTATTTAGGTGTTTGTGAGCAAGTGTCAAAGGAAACAATAAATAAAATTTGAAGAAACAAAAAAAATTATTAAAATACAGGTTTCAAGTTTTCTAAAAAAATTGACGTTGCCTAGTGGTTGATTACCAACTTTTTTACAGAATCGGTCTGACTATCTGATATAAAAATCTCATTCAATAACACTACCAAGTATATATAAACACATTATTACAAAAAGATACAATTTTTAAATCAAAATGCAAAATAAATTCCTACGATAAATTAGTAGAAAAAAAATGCATTTTTTGATTTTGTACAGGTTTTTAGGACAACTTTACCCAAATCTATACAGAAGTCAAAATTTCTGCTTTCAGATTCATATTCTACGAAAAAAGCCTACCAGACACAGTTATCAGGTTAAATTTTGTTCATTGTTGGTGAGGATAGTTACGTTAAGGGGAAAATTGGCATACTTTCAAGGTTCAAAAGACAGTTTTTAGAGACCATAGTGTTTTAAAAGTGCCAATTAAAACATGAGAATAATAAAATTCTATAACTAGACAAAAATAAAAGCTTGAACCGCAAACTTTAAACTATGAAAAGACAAGTTAAATGCTTAATGCTACAAATGTCAGGAAACTGTTAATTTTAAAAATCGTTATAGAAAATTCAAATTCCGACCAGCAGTTATTTGGGATGTCATCGATATTATTTTATTGCAAACTATTTCTTTTGCTGATTTTGATAAATATTTGTCTTTATGGTATCTTACATAAGAAACAAATTTCGACAACATGAAAATTGTGAAATATCTCTTACCCTATGGACATCGCTAGAAAGAACAGTGGGGACAATGAAACCGAAAATACAAGGATTTCATAACTTGTTCTTAATTAAGTCGACGTTTAGAAGAATAAAACAGAAAATACACCGCGCCTCTGTTGTATTTCACCGTCATTTAACACTCTGCAAACTGCCCTTCTGCCTTCGATGTTTACAAAATAAGACCATTAAGCAGAATTCTACTGTACGCTTGTTTATCGGAGACCATTATGTTAATACATACAACTTCACACATACGCATCTCCATAACATATTTACGATGAGCTAAGCGTTCGTACGTTGGCCACTTACGAAAACAAATGACTACATTAGAAAGGTAATCAGAGCGGCTTCTTTCAAACAGCACACAGACAGAGAGGATTTCACGCTTTTGCATGCACTGAAAATAGGACAAAAATCATCACCAAACAGTAATAAGCGTTTAACACGTTGCCCGGCTGTGTTAATGGTCTTGGAAAATGCGTGTTACAAATTACCCTGTGACTGTGAGTAAATTAACTAAAGCCCAAAAAAATAACCTACAAACACGTACACATAAATAACGACGTACACACGATGGAATTTGGCGAGCAAATATAAAAATACACGCCATAGCGTGGCACAGTGGGGCAAAAATGAACTTTCGAGGACAAAATCCTGTCGCTTTTAGATGGATTCTTATAAAATTTGGTGTGCATAATAAGACAGGACTAAAGTTTAATCTGAGGAAAAAAAAGTAAAATTAAACTACTAAATTATAAAAACTACTGCAAAATAGTTTAGAAAATAATAATTCAAATCCTCGGGTTGGAAACAGCTGGAACTTTATTGACAAATGTATGTGTTTTGAGAAGATAGGTTTCTAATGCTCGTTATAAATGGATCTGATGTGCACAGCAAATGCTGAAAAACTCCTTCATTGGTCGCTGATCTAGAACATTTCCTTTAATGATCTAGTCTAAATTGATTATGATATTTATTTCTAGCTTCTTCTGCATCTTCATATAGCTGTCCAAAAGGCAAAATAGTACAAATTCTAATAATATTCTCTCCGAGAACAAGAATTTTTCTAAACCAAGAAAGGCATTGTTACTTAAGAAAGGTGTTGTTATGCTCACATATCTAATAAATGCATCGTTCAGATTAAAATCCCCCACGTCTGAAAAGTATTAGAAGGTATGATGATACTGAAACTGAAATTGCTTCTAAAGACCATTACACTATAGATCAAGTCCATAGAATAACGGATATCATAGACAAAACACTACAAAAAAGGCTTATTTGCTCAACAATCTTGATACGACACAAGGTTTCGATAAGGTTTGGCATGAAGGATTGGTACACAAACTACAGAGTATGCTATCTTTACAATACGTCGAGCTGCTAACAGCCTATATATCTAATAGACTATTCAGAATCAAACAGATCGATAAATACTCGGAACTAAAAGAAGTAAAAGCTGGGGTACCCCAGGGAAGTGTCTTGGGGCCAATTCTCTATCTACCATATAGAAGTGACCTACCACAGCTGGAACATGTAACGGTCGCCACATTCGCAGATGACACGCTAAAAGCTAAAAGTTTTAGAGTTTTGATTAATTGCTTATAACTAAAAAAATAATGCATGAATGTCGCCTAAGCCATCACGTCAACGTAGAGGACCCGCAGCTACTGGACAACCAGAATCTCTCTCGCAGTAAATGCTCTTTCCAAGGATGTGTAAAACCGAAAAGGTCATCTTTGACGCCGCTGTCGTGTAGAAGAACAACAAAACCATCAAATAATAAAATATTTGGGCAAATCAAACTCCAATCTACGTTATGATAAAAATATCTACTTTGCCCCACTGTGCACCGGAGTGGTAATTACCATGGAGAAATTATACATTCCGCAAATTAACAACGTGTGTTTATGAATATGTATCGCTTATTTTATTTCATGATAAAGTTGTACGAGGGAATTTGCAATGTTAATAAATCTGGTAGTCAAGTTTTACAACTTTCGATCACGTAAAATTGTGTATTTACCGGCGCCGCCGTAAGTTTTATGTAGTTATACGAAAGTTGTGTGCCGCGCTCGCAGCGGCCCAGTGACATTTAGCAGTAATTTTATTACGCTCGGCTCATTTGAATTTGAGAATATCACTTTCTGACGTGACGAGAAGAAGAAAAAAGAACGGCGCTATTTCATCCCACGCGCGGCTACGTGAAACTTCTCACTTCGAAGGCGCGCGTTTATTGTTCTGTAAACATTAAAAGTTCTCCTTGGAGGAACGAAGAATGCCCCGGCGTAGTCGTAAGTGTTGAGTAACTAAAGCAAACTCCATTAATTCCGAGACGTTTCATGGACTTTTGCCCTGAATGGAGTTTCGAATGATCAGTCGTAAACGGAAAATTTTAATTGTAGATAGAGATGCAGTGCGCTGTTTTAATGTTATGTGCGATGATAAGTGGAGCGAAAATGATGAATTTATGATGTTCTGTTGAAATTTCTGGAGTCTCTAGTATAATAGTACCTACTAGAATGGTTTTTGTTTTAAGACGTGAACATTCCTAGAAGTTTGATAATCCTCATAATCCTTTTTATTGCCATATTTTTACAGCGATGTATTCAGGTCGCGGGCATGATGACGACTGAAATAAATATGATATTTTGTTCTTTTGATGAGGCAATCGATATTATTAATATAGAATAGAAATTCTCGTCTTTCTATTCTATATTAATTGGAATTCAATTTATTACCGAGATTATTTTTTTTTTCATCTTTATACGTAAAGTACAAGTGTAGTGATGTGTTTAGAAGACGCGTTATAATTTGTTAACGATATGTACTTCGGCAAAAGTAATGAACAGCGACATCGAAATAGACGAACCAGAACCGTCTACTAGAGATACAGAAGTGGGTTTCGGCTTAAGTTATATATGATTTGAAAATTGTGTCCCAACTCTTGGATGAAAACTCTGTTGCACCCGGGAATGTATTTCCAAAATTCGTCATGGGATACAAAAGATATTCAGAATGGATTTTTTAGAACTATTGAAACTAGAGCAAAACTTGGTCATTCTTAGCTTAGAAGATGCAGGAAACTCTAAAAATGAGTTAGAACAGTATACTGAATTGTCTGGACGAAAGAAGTATGGAACTCGGAAAGATTGTGACGTTTTGAAAAATCTATCTTCTATCCTATCTTCTACGGCCATAATAAACCAGTTTCGGCTAAGCGGCCCAGCGGCTCTTGAAAGGTATAACGCAATATCACTATTTTATAATTTGTGGAAATTGAATGGTGAAGATGAAAAAAATTGCGAATAATGAACAATTTGAGCAAAAATAAGAGTTTATTTTTTAAACACTGAGTAAATCAATGCCAGAAATTTTCTAACCAGTTGGATTTTCACTCTAAAAGCAGTGGTACACATTCAACACCGTTCGTAACTTAGCAACTGAAAAAAAGGGCTAAGTAGCGCCAGAACCGCGGAGTTCACAGGCTAAAACTGACCAAACAAATCATAAAATGAAGCGGAGTGAAAAAGTAGATGCTAAAGCCACCAAGAAGACGAAAAATTAGAGAGGTTGAATTTAATATAAATATTATTTCCTATAAGAATAGATTATTTATTATTTTGTAAATTATAATTAGGTTTGTATTTCATAAGAAATTTCACTGTCACTAGTTTATTTTACTACGTAGAAAAAAAATAGCTAAAATATTTTTTTTCTACATTTTGTGTTTTTATTGTGTACTCTAACTTCAAATACGAATAACTCAGCCGTTAACAAAGCTACCGAGCTGAGCTTGGGTTCTCTATTAGAATCACCCAAACCCTCAAAATCAATCTCTTGACACATACCCCCTTTTTCATAGACCAGGTTCACATATATGTTTTTGATCAGCATTAAAAACTGAATCGATTTAGCTATGCCCGTCTGTCTGTCGGTCCATCTGTCTGTGTACATGATAACTGCCGTAATTTTGACGTAGTTGATCTGAAATTAGGTAAAAAAGCTTGCCTTTTAAAAAGTAAGTTCGTGAATGGGCAAAAACCGTTTTTTATTTTTTTTGTAGTTTAGTGCTGAATATACCAGTATAGGTAAGGAGTTAATTAAACCTCTTAATTTTGCACATATAACTAAATTTACTTCGGTACTAGTTTCGATCCGCAGATCATCATCAGCCAAAAGCTAGAAAAACACAAATAATCAAGATAACGCAACAATTGTACCACAAATTTTTTTTTTAAATCATTACGTGTGACAGACGGGCAGAAAACCATCTATTCGACTTAATGAACATAACAACACATCCACTTCTAACATTTATAAACATAGAATTGCTACCGGACATAAAATTAATTTTGACAGCGTTAAATTACTCCAAAAATGCGATAAGGGTTACAAACTTGATTTGTTTGAACAATATCATATTGAACATCGTGAAAAGAAAAATTGCAACCTTTTAAATGATCAAGTGGAGTTTTTTACAAACCACTTTTCTCCTACCTTTAATTAAAATTTCAGTATTTTTCTGCCGACTTGTCCCACATATTTTCATTTTGTTTTGGTTTTGTTTTTTTCATGTTTTTTCATTTTATTCTAATTGACTGTTTATAGTTATTATTCGTTTTCGTATTTGTATTTCATTCAACTTTTATCGCCGACTTTAAAGATAATTTTTTTTTGTTGTTGGCACTTACTCCATTATTATCAGGTTTCGTACTAGATTTACTCGTTCTCAGTACTGTCCTTGTCTCCGCTGCAGTGTGTACTTTTTGAAACGTTTATGGTCGTGTGTTTGGTGTTACTTGTTAATTTATTATGATGTCTTGTACCGCTATACCTAATTGAATTTGACTGTGAGTATTGCTATTTTACAATTTAACATTTTATTTTCATTTATTTTTAATCACATTGTTCGTTTTTTTGTGGTACAATTGTTGCGTTACCTTGATTATTTGTGTTTTTGTAGCTTTTGGCTGATGATGATGTGAGGATCGAAACTAGTACCGAAGTAAATTTAGTTATATGTGCAAAATTAAGAGGTTTAATTAACTCATTTCCTTATCAAATAATTTTTGCATTATGGACCTTTACCAACGTAAGATTGAATTTTAGATGTTTAGATTTTTTGCCAAGTGTTCGGATAGGTTAAATTAAAATTATTTTCTATATTCTTTTCTTTTCCTTTAGTATTTCAAATGCAGCCACAAATCTATTAAAACAGCTACTTAATTACTTAATTATACGTGCTATATTATTCTCCTTAGAATATTAATGCCTTCCTTTGGTAGATTTTAAGATTCAACATCAAATCTTTGTTTACTTTCTTTGTTCCTCATTTATCGCTTCCTTATTCCCATCAATTCATATTTTAAAATATTCTTTAAGGGCATTTCTATCAATTCGTATTTTAAAATATTCTTGAAGAGCATCATTATCATATCAACTTTCATCACAACTCTCACAGATATCCAGTCCATTTCAAAATTAAATCCATTTAATAAAACTCTTGAAATGCGACATGACAATGCGCACACCGCAAGTTCCCTCAAGTTCGGCCGCAGTTTCGCCCGGGAACAGATACAAATGACGAAATATCCTATCGTCCGCTCTCGTCGCAATATCATAGGGAATGTAGCAAATAAAGTTGCCGAAACTATCCGAGCGCTAAATGTATTCGAATCTGCTGCCTGCCTGTGTTCTGCTCGGCAGCGCTGCCGCGCCGCCGCCCGTGTTTCAGGTTTCGGGTTGGAGCACTGGTAGCGCTTCGGTTTCTAATTTCGTAATTAATTTTGCATGCGGCCGACAGTTGCCCGGACCCTTTGATCGACCACAATGACAGTTCATTGTGCAGGCGAACCCCGAACGGCGGCGGCGGCGGCAGCCCCGACCGTATACCCGCCCCCACCGTGTTACCGCCACCGCTGGCGAACGCGCTAATGTGCGAAATATTTTACGTTCTATTGTCACGGCATTAATATTAGGGACGATTAGGCGCCCACTACCCATTTTCTGTGCTCCATCTCTTGGTCAATTAAACCGATTTGGTAAATCGTCTTGCAGTGATTACTAATAGTGATGTAAAACTGTAATATTACCGGAAATTTTGGTAATATTACGTAAAGTTACCGAAGACAGATTTTTGTGTTGGTAATATTACCGCGGTAATAAAACCGCTAATTTAAGTAATATCACCGATATTTTAATTAATTGCCGTCAACCATACAAAAATGTATTTTTAAAATTAAATTTTATCTTAATTACTTTCATATTATTAAAATAGTTACAATATTTTATATTATTATCTATCTATTATGTATCACACGCCCAGTGGCGTGCGGTGCTTTTGTTCATAAGGTGTGCAGTGAAAAATAAATACTTGTAAATGTTTAATATAAGATAGAAGTTGCCTAAAAATGTATAAAAATGGTAAGTTTACAGTCAAAAACAAGTGCAAGAGGCACAAGGCATCAGATATCAGGCAACAGAATGATGCATCAGTGTTTTTTATGTTACAATTTTGCGTAGTTTCTTGTGATTGATTTGTATTTTTCTAGTTTTTGGCTAATGGTGATTTGATGATCAAAACTTGTACATAAGTACCCATTCTTGCAAAATTGAGAGTGTTATTTAACTCCTATCCTTTATTAAAGATATTTGCTTATGTGCTATTGATAACTCAATGCTCCTTTACGCATTTTAAAAACATTTATGACATTTGCATAAATATCCGTCTTATATTATGAGTAACATTGATTTAAACCAGAAATAAAACTGACTGTAGTGTAGGTAAAACTGAAATAAATTTAATTTAATACGACAAAACTATCATCAATAGGCACAACATGCATCATGTTATCAGCATTATGGAGTTATTAAATAAAAATCATAAAAACATGGACACAAATAATTCAAACTTCGAAATCAACAAACACTTCCAACACAAGTTTCCAAACGCCAAACGTCAACTGTGCATCGGAGCTGCTGCACGCTGGAAATACGTTTGCCAAAAGGCGAATTTAAATTAACAAATATAAGCGAAAGACATAAAAATTCTGATCAGGCTTTCTCCGGATCATTTATTGGAGTTTAAAGAATGCATAGGTAAATGTCCGATCAAAATTAGTTGGGTAGTTTTTGAATTACACCATTAGTAATTGTTTGCCGTTCGTCGGTGCGCCCCTAGCCGCTGCACGCTGGAGAGATATGGTTGAGTGTATACCTCCTATATGCACTGTGTGCGTATCGGTTGGTAGTAAAGTTCGGACAGCGGACAAATAAATTGGTGTGTTCTGTATTCAATCTCTAGAATATACTTTAAATTTGTCGTTGGTAGAGTTTGCGAAGGCTCATACATTATTTAGATACGTATAAAGCAGCTATGATTCTTGATTTCGCCCATTTTAACCCAAGTTAAAGCGGTACACAGTCTGGTGCACCGCTTGTGGCTGCACGACATCGCAGTAGCGCAAACGCGGGTGTCGGTCGGGACGGGAGCGCTCGGCTCTAGCAAGTAGCAATGATATGGTGTGGTGTAAATTATTTTAAATTATTATTACGACGAAATATTATCAAAATATGTCGGTATATACATAAATACATAATATATCATTTTTTGGCAGGACTATTTTTAATATTCTTCCTTCTTTTTTCCCTAAATCTTATGGTGTGCACTGCACGCTCTGCACGGACTCTGCACTCATTCTGTAAAGATGAATGCTCAAAAGAGTCTGTAAAACAAAAATTCCGATCTGCACAATGTAGTAAGTCTTTCAAAGTCCTTATTATTACAGTGTGTATAAAAAACGTAAGCACTCAATATATTTCTTGCTAGAAAGTTGACAAGAAATAGGTTACAATAAAAGTTTTAGGAAATTGCTTAAGCAAATTTGAAATGCTTAGTTAGAAATGAAACACACTTTATATTAAAAAGTATGGCCCCATGATGGCATAACGCGCCGCTATATATGATCTGTGGGTAATATTACTGATAACGTTACTGGTAATATTACCGGTAATATAACCATTTTTTAAATTACCGGTAATTTTACATCACAAAGAAAGTAATTCTAAAAATTGGTAAATATGTTCTAGAGTGTGTCCAGGAAAGTTCGCATCATTGGATTTTTTTTATCCATTTCTCAGAAAATTTTGTTCTTTATAAAAGTTGGCGGCTTGTATGAAACCAATACGGCAACAGTCAAATAATGTAAATTTCGATACCATATACCAAGCGATTGAGAATATATGAATTTGTGATAGGACTAAAGTACCTTTATTTGCATTATTATCGATAAACTTTATTTGGAAATGTTCTTTAGAAGTAAAAATTATATTTAAAATGAAGTCACGGCTATCTTGAATTTTGACTGTCGCCCTATTAGCCCTATGCACAGTACGGCGTGGGAGACTGAGAAACGATTTCGATTCCCGTGGCGGCATATGAATGCCGCGAGCAGTTTTGTCCGTTGCCGCTGAAAGCGCTGTGATCGGCTTTGTTATTATTAAAATTCTTCAGTACAACTAAAGAAAAAGCGGCTTAATTTCACTACAAACCACAACAAACACACAACATCCTTCTACCAATTGTCTCCTGGTAAGACAGATGGGGTTGTTGTATGCGCACCCAGCGAATATGGAACATTCTACGTTGTGTGAATAGTCAACATCGACGCAAAACGCTCATCCGGACGTTTTTCTCTTCACAATTTTCCAAAACGCTAGCGATTCTTGTGAAACCACCTCATGGTCATGACTGATCATAACCTATTCATATTGCAGTACGTATGTACGAGAACATGTACAAAGCTACGAAAACAACGGTAAGTAAATTAATGGAGATGAGGTTTTTATATAAATTTAGCGTTTACTTTACCTCTAATTACTTATAGCTTGAGACGTAACATGATAGATGGCACCAATGTACACCTATCGCGTCTGCGGACAGCGCCAACGTCAAGAACCACCGAGAGTAATTATCGTATCTAATTTCTTTGCGCCTGAACACTTGAAAAATGTCGCACATTTTCAACCACATTTTCTTACAAAATGAGTGCACAAATATCTCAGAAACTGAATAGTTTCAGAGATTTGCAAGATTCCAACCGGATACAATTGGAAAGACAACTTTTTCAGTATTCCTTCAGTAAATCTTCAGTAAATGAAGATTTAATATTGTGGAAAATGATGATGGGTCAAACAACTTTTGTGTAATGCATTTTTATCTTTCTCTTTAGACAACGGATATATCTTCATATGCAAGATTAATAAAGCAGCCTGTATAATCTGCCGAACGACCGACGTTGCAGTTTCCTTCTTTCTCCTTTATTCTTGCTTCCGAATTTGCTTCATCATTTGGAATATTCCAAGAAGAGATAAGTGGGAACAGTCGCTGCATAAACATCCTGTATAGTGTATTCGTAAGGTTAAGGTATAGTTGTTATGGTACAACAATGTTATTATGAAAGATTAATTTATTTTGTTATCAATTCATGAGAAAATATCACATAAATCAACTCATTGTAAAAAGTATTAAAAGAAATTCCTAAAACTGGTCGCTAATTGAAATACTGTAGGTTAGCCAAGTAAAATTGTCTATACAGGAAGTTGATAGATTTGCCGTGGATCTGTGATGGTTTGGGCTGGAATCAGTATAGACAACAGAACTGACCTTGTTGTGGTGCCTGGTAGACTAAATACCATGAATTACATCTACAACAACTTGGAGGACCATGTGGTGCGTGCTGCATATGGCGTCGGTCAAAATTTCGTCCTAAAGCAAGACAATGCAAAGCCACATACCGCCGGCATCACCAGAAACTTTTTACAACAGTCCTGACCAGAATCCTATTGAACACGTGTGGGATCAGCTTGACCGAGGTGTTCGCAAGCGCTGTAATCCACCACTAACCATACAGGAACTGACACAAGCCCTGATTGAGGAATGGCAAAGCATACCCCAAGAATCTCTTCGCGGACTGGTGCGAAGCATGCCACGCCTCAATAATCCACAGAAAACCCGACTGTCATCGATACTATGATAGTCATTTCCGTTTTGTTTTGCGTTATTACTTTACATTTTTGAGAACCACAGTGTTTTACATAAACAAACAATATTAAATTATCGATTGTCGAAACAAAAAAAGCAGAACCATCAAAGTTTTGCGGAGAACGCTAGTGTTCAATTCCAGGTGACGAGAGCGCCGAAATAAATATGTATGCCGAGAGCGCGGCCGAAAAGATTTCCATTTGAGTCCCGAGCGTCGGCGTCGGCGTCGCTCCGCGTCCCGGTAATGCAGAACTACAAACGAACAAATAAAAAATGCCGTTTTCGGCGACAGCCGTCAACGTCTAGGTCTTCGCTGACGCGGCGCCGCCCGTGTTAAAAGACTTTTTATACGCGCATCAAGGTAAATTCCTCCTCCTACCTTACCTTCGAACCCTTCCGCCGCCCAACAGTTTTTGATAGATGGATCCCTCTCAGTGTGGCAGGTGTCGAAAAGATGGTGAACTTTAACGGTACAAAGTGGGCCTACGGCGCGAGCAATTTGATTTATAGCGTTTCCGCGAAAATTGTTTCCAACAATTTTATTTCTTCTTCTTCTTCTTCTACTCCTTTTACTTCCTTGGTCTCGTCAAGATTGTTTTTTTTCCTCTCTACTACCACGGAGGGGTGGTTGTCGCTACATATAGTTGGCGGGGGGTGTGCGAGGAAACGGAAACGAGGAAAGAAAGGGGTGGAAACGCGACGGTACGTGGGGTAGGTTGGAGTCGGGGGGTAGGTTGGAGTCGGGGGGTAGGTTGGAGCGTGGGGGAAGGTTGTCGGAGTCGACGTTGGGAATTCAATATCGAATAGCGAACGGAAAACTTTTATAAAAATTCAAATTCCATTACCCGGATTTTTCTTGCGCTCCCATAGGTATCGCGCGGGGGGGGGGGGGGGTTGTGTAGGGTTCGGTCCGACAACCTGAATGCGAAATGAAAAAGTTTCGATCGACAATTAATTTTATACCGCCAACCTACTAATGAAATTTAACTTGTCAAAAGGGCCGTAAATTTATAATACTCGCCCCTCCTCAACCCGAAGAACAGTTGGTAATTATTTTTTTTTTTTTAGTTTAGACACGAAGTTTACTATGAAATTATTCGTGTTTGTTGATAAGGGTGTTTATTTACTTATGTACATTTTATTTAATTGATTATACATATTATTAAAAATTGTATCTAATCTAAATTATATACACAAAACTATGAAAAACGAAATAGTTCTAATGAATTCGGCTTAATTTTTTTATCAGTGCAGGGGAGTACCAATACAATGATAACAGTTCTTGTGTCTTACTTATATTAGTTTAATTACTTCTTTAATATATTATTACAACTTCTAGTGTTTGGGCACTAGTTCTTATTTATTAGACAGCAGAGCAGTACAAATTTTAATTGGATATTCCTACATTACTTCGTGACTTTTCTATAAATAGAAAGTAAATAATTTAAATGAGGAATTTTCCTAAAAATATATGGTCCAAGTGAAATTGAATGTTACAAGGAGTTTTCGAAAAATTTTAGCCGCTAAATATGAATCCTGTGTCTAAAGTTCCCTAACATGTCATTTACCAGAAAGTTCAGCCTATCGTGCATTTTTGAAATTTTCTTTATATTATTTGAACGGTATTTGCTTTTAGAAAATTTAAAGTTCGTTTTCTCCCCAACCATTTATCCAGTTTTATCAATTCTCACCAGTGAACTCACTGGTAGCCTAATTCTTCAGAAGGAGTACGGATGAAGAATTTGTATTTCTATTTTCAGTTTTTAGTATACATATATATAGGGTGTAAGGAATGATGTTATGTTTTTTGCCTGAATGTTGAAGCACTATATGGGGTTTTCCAGCTATAACAAATGACAATAACTGGAATCAAATATTTTCTGAACATTTTGATTTTCGATTCACTTCATTATTAATAACCAAAGACCACGATTTTTCAAGGTTTTTTCCTGGAACCGCTTAACTGATCTACATGATTTTGTATTGATATATGTGTTGATTTCTCAATTTTAAACTTATACAGGAATAGTACAAATTTTTTACAACAAATTATCAAAAATTGGAATTTTCTTTAAATATCTTCATAAATATCATTTGTATCCGGACATACAACAAGAAGAGTAATAACGAAATAGCACGATTTCAAGGTTGATTTTCTCTGGAACCACTTAACTAATTTACGTGATTTTTTATTCATTTATGGGTTGATTCATCAGTTTTAAACTTATACAGGAAGAAATAATAAATATAAAAATTGAAATTTTCTTAAAATATCAGCAAACTTTGTGAATAGAGTTTTTAGGTAATGCTGAACTTCCAATGAAAATGTTTGTTAAAAAAAAACCTTAATATATTTTTTTTTATTTATTTTATCTACGAACTTGTGTTCGTACGTACACGTACAGCTAAATGCAACATTTTCATGTGAGTTATCCAACATATCAAAAATTAAACCATAGCAAATGTTAATAAAATGCCCAGTTGTGGGTTTATGGATATATATTATAAACAAGTGATGCAAAGTTTCTAGAATAAAAGATCTATAAATAAATTTTTTTTTTTATTTTAAAAGGAAAAAGTCAAGTAAGACAAAAACTGTTAATGATTTTTTTCTGTTTTATTTGTAGCACCACTTTGCACTGGTGCTATTACCAGTAAATGTGCAATACTGTGTTTTGCATTGCACATAAAATGATAAAGAAATACTGAATATCATCAGATTCCGTTTAGAAAAACTTGTTTATGATATACAACAAACTGTCTGGGAAAATACCCCTGGTAGACAAGGAAAGTAAAATGAAACAAATACCTCGAAGACATAAAAAGTCTGGTGTCTGACAAACGAAAGGTAAGAAGAAAATTGTTCCAAACCAGAGCACCACGTGGCAAGAATAGAAAAGAGCTCAAAAACCCAATAGTTCGGATTCCACCGATCAAAAAGCTGATGGAAGCTGGGCCAGGAATAACGAACAAAATTCCCAAAGATTTCCTGAACACGCAGAAAAATATTTCAACTTCATCATGGAGAAGATGAAGAAATCGATAATGAGAGGAAACACGCACGGGGAATCATGCTTACCACACCAACAGAATTTCAGAACTTAAAAACAGAGACAAAGTAAAGTCAGTCATAAGTAAATTTTGACAAGATTGTAATACAATTTATTGACGGAATAAAAATATATTTGCATTTCTTAAACCTGCAACTTCTTCAAATTACCCAGCACTAAATTTTGCATAAATTTCTACAGAAGAATCCAACAAATAGTCATGACTACAAACAGCTGCAATATGAATGACTTATAATATATATGTACGTATATGAAACCTGACGTAATTTTAATATATGACCATGATTTGTTACTTTGCGGGACGCTGTCTGTCACGTCATAGCTAAATGAAATGTTAAAATTTGATTCAATGCGCATCGCGCCGATCCATCATTATTTACGGTTGGATGTAATTCGGCCATTTTGGCCATTACTCCATCCGCAAACGGCCCGAATCGGAAATTGTTTTTCAAATATCTCCATGTAACACGCCGGACTTGATTAGCTAGCGACAATTAATTTAAATAATAACCGATGTATACGTGCGTACGATCCATACAAATAACGCCCGACGTATATTGTATAGCTATTCGGGTGTGCAATAAATAGACCATCGACTTTTTCCAATTGATCAAATTACTCGATAACATGAATCTTTTATATCGGTCACAAGCACAGAACAACAGAAACAGTATTAATTATTATTGTGATGATAGTACTCGGTTTGACAATTTTAAATACAATAGATACTTTGACGGTTGATATCGTCTTCAATCCGGTGTTCCGCAGGGTTATGTTCTTAGGCCCCATCTTTTAGCTCTTATTAACAAGTGAAAATAAATGTTTATAATTCCGCACTCTAGTGGCCAAATGACATATGACTGTTTCACAACATGCAGAAAAAGATTTTCAACCATTATGATATTTAACGTTATGAATAAAAACAGAACGAAATGCGATATATGTGGTATTTTACGTGTTTATATTTTAAATGCACGTATTTACATTTCAACGATTAGCCTGGAGTCAGAACCAATTCATACGATATACCTGACAAACAGCAATCACGAAGTATTATTTACTTTCAAAATAAACGAATAAAATCAACATTTTATTCGTTATTTTTCGTGCCACAGTTTATCGAATATTTTTCAGATAATGGATCAGTTAATTGATTTCCAATATTAAGGTAAACGTCGACATATTTCTGTTTAGTTGGATAAAATAAGAAATCTACAATTGAACTTTTAGCACATCCGGTTTGTTGATTTGATAAGGGGGAGGCTATACTTCTGGGAGGCGTTCTTTATTTACAGAATATTATGTTTTAAGTATGTATTATTACTTAATTGAGGTATCATTATTACGTTTTGACTTATTTGTGACTTCTATTTTGTATATTTTCTAAAGTACATAAAAAGGTTATTAATAATAATAATCACCACATAACTATAAATTCAACAGTTAGAAATGTAACAAAAATTCCTTAACCTGCCCGAATTTGGGGCCTTTACCTTATATTAACCATATAAGTACTAATCTTGCTCTTTGTATAACACAACGTGTCTATGATTTTGATTTTTAATAAATAATAACACACGACAACATGATAACAGGTAACCGATACAATTACATTACTTTTACCACGGTTTCCTTGATAATTAATCTCTCAGCTATCTGATTTATTGTCAGGATTGAATAGAATGCAATGTAACATGGACAATGTAACACTAGAAACGTGAACGTTAACTTTTATTGGCTATCAGAACTTGAGGAGAGTTGGTATCGATTGGTCGACTGCTATATATGCCTGAAATGACAGGGACAGATATAAAAATCCGGTCGTAAATCTCACCGAAATTACACATAATTAGTTGTTCTGACCGCCGTCTATTCGGGACACCTAGAAATATTACTAATAAATGCAAATCGGACCCGATAACGCCGTGTTCTTCTTCTAGATTAATGACCGGCCGCTATTTTTAGGTCAGACCATTTAACATGTTTCGCGTTTCGGTTCATTTTTCGATAGATAACAACGCCATATTTTAGGAAAAATTGTCTCGTGTAATTTTTATGTGTTTTATGTAGGTATTTTATGAAATATAATTCATTTGTTTTAAAATATTGTTTTTTAAATTGTATTTTGTAACCATTTGAATAGGTTCTGACTATTTATTCTGACTCTTTATTATTTTGAAAATATTGGATGGCATAAAACCAGCTGTTTTCCGAAAAGCCAGCATATTTATCTATGTATATTTAAAACTAGGTTACGCTCTTTTATTTATGAGTATTTTATTAGTAGTTTCTAAGTTTTATATGCAGGTTAATGCCAATTATTTTGCAGTGTTTGCATATTCACCCATTTTTTGGTTGGTAAATTCGATGGACAGTTTATCCAGCTTGGTCTATTACCTATTGGTGAATTATATAATATGTATATCTAATTACAATCGTATATAAGCTTGCTAATTGATTAATCTGAAGTTAATTTAACCGCCATTAGCGTCGTGTCATCAGCGAATTTAATATAAATTCAAACGTTCTTTGTATCAAATAGTAAATTGGTCCCAAGACGCAACCCTGAAGTTTTTATTATCTAATTGGGTTTTGCTTTTACATCATGTTAGGTTAAACATGTTAAACTGCTTTGTCGATATTAATGAAACTAATTTTTAAGTATATATTTGTAGCTAAAAAATTATTTTCCACACTGTTTGTTTTTTAATTTAAACTATATAACTACTAAACTAAACAACCATACTCAACATTTTTTAGCATATGCGCTAGCTTGGATTATGATATTCTGAAATCGAATTTTCTTTTGATTTCTGCATCAATTATGCACTTTATGTTTTATAATTTTATAATTTGTACTGTAAAACAAATCACTACTGATTATGGTATGTTTTTACTTTATCATACGCAGTATGCTGTAATCGTGTCAAAAAAAAAAATGAGATTTTAGCGGAAATAGGTCTTTTTGGGTCCCCTGATCATTTTTGACCAAGGTACAAAAAAATTTCTGTGTGTATGTCTGTGTGTACCCGATTTATGTGGCGACGATTCCGGAGAAGCTACTAAAGGTATCGGGCCGAAGTTTTATAACCAAACTTAGAGCTGAAAAGCTTTTGCTTCAAAAAGGTCCAAAGGAACTGGATGTTTCCTTTACGCTCTATTCAAAGATTTTGATTTTGCTGCCATTTCTGTAATTTCGTCAAAATAAATTAAAGTAGAGGACATTTTGTGTAATTTATGTCTATGACATTTCTTGGTAAAATTAATAGTTTAGCAGTATGACCAAATTCTATTTGATCGAGATTGTGTCTGCATTAAAACTTGTGTTATTTTAATGCAGACACGATCGTTCTCGATAGAATCGCATGCAGCTAAACCATTAATTTTATATATTGTATGATAAGGTAATGTGCCTGGCCACATCAGATTTTTATTTTTTTAGTTGATTCGAAATCCACTAGCAGGCATTGAAAATAAATTTATAAAGCTTGTTTTAGAGTAAAATTTGCGATAATAATCTCAATTCGCCGTATCTAATTCTACGAATTCTTCGGTTTTCTGTTAGTTAACTACGGACTAAAATTATAACCGTTCAGTACCGCCAGTACATTATTTTTTAATTTAACAAAATACTGTATTTCCCGCTCATTATTCCAAAACAAAGTTTGACAAGATATACAAGAAGCACCCAGAAAACATCAAAAAATACTCAATACAGTGAAAAAATAACAAAATATTCTTTAGTAGAAATTGCGTCTGTCCCGATCCGCGGTTTTATGAACCTGGCAACCCTGCTCAGAGTTCAACTTAATTAACACTATACTATACTATACTCCTGCTGGTCAAATTGTAAATTGTTACTCGATATTGACTAATTCGCAATCCAATTAAATACCGATTTGGTACTCAACTGCAGTACATGGTACATACACAATTCGAACACGTTGCAACACTTAATACAATTAGTTTAAGGGGCTAATCGCGTCGGTTCTTAGCTCTCAGATGTACGTACATACATAAATCCGGTTAGCGGTGTCCAGAATGGCACCGTAGACGCGTTTCCGGTACCGGTTCCGGAATTGAATTATAAACTGTCCGTACGTTAATGCCAGATCTCGCCGGGTTAAATCTTTAATCATTCGGGGGAATTTGGGTCACACGACACACTTTGGAAACTCTAGACGGGACTATCTTGAGTCCGAGCGATGCGCAAAATTAGTACGTAACGTACCGGTAAATAGATACGGGCCGCGCTGCGTGTAAACTGTTGCAACTCATCGCGTTACACGTCAACGAATACGCTGTATTCAGTGCAGATATCGCATTACTTGGAAGCAGTTCAAACTAACTATCCTTGAATGTTTATTAGCGGGCACAACAAATGTGAGGCTTGAGTCGGAGCAAATTTTCTTTGGATCTCCCGATTGTTGATGATGTTGCGATGTGGAGAAAGTGGTAGACAAAATGCTGAATAATAATTCGTAAGAAGAACGATACGTATATAAGTAATAATGCAATTAATGTTTAGTGTTTACCCGTTGCGTCTAGAAAAAAATTCTTTTAATTTCTTACTTTTGTGACAAATATTAGTCAATCCCAGTGATACTAAAAGGTTCGTTTTAATCTATTTTTTATAAACTGAATCCTTTTTTATTATTTTGGCATAACAAGTAATGTATATTTAGAACTAGCGCAAAATTACTCGTTTTCTTGATGTAAACTTGATATTTCACCCTGTAGATAACAATAGTTTATACAATAATTACAATAATTTAATTCAATTAATAATAACGGCTTTGGATATGTTTATTCAAAAATTCAAGCAGATTGGGTCTGTTGAAAATCTCTTTAAAAAACACCCCTAAAATATGTTGCCGAAAATAAGGAAGCAAGTTTACCAGGAATGCAGTAAATCAACAGCATATAACATATATAAACTAATGGTATGCTATGCTATACTATGCTCGATTTCCGCTTGCAACACTTATTTTCGGCAATATATTTTTTGTGGTGTTTCTTAAAGAGATTTCTAATAGACCAACTCTGTTTGAATTTTATGATTATCCTAGAAATGGTTGAATGATCAATTTGGTTGTCCGTTTCTCATTGAAACTGTTAACTACTACTTACTATTACGAAACTACTATTATAAACATATCCAAAGTCATTAATATTAATTGAATTAAAAGTAAGTCACCCTCATGTATTAGTTATATGATCTATTATTATCTATAAGGTGAAATATCAACATTGCATCAAGAAAATGAGTAATTTTGCGCTAGTTCTAAATAAACATTAGTTGCCATATCAAAAATAATTAAAAATGTAAAAAATGTAATCAAATTTCTAAAAGATATTTTAAAACGAACATTTTAGTATCGCAATACTTGCACAAGTATTGTACGATTTTCTTAACACATTGGCCGTAAGTTTTAAACCGTTGTATTATATTATATTATTGCTGTACAATTTATGCCATTTTTGTCTAATTGTATGTATGTTCTTGTATTGTTGATTTGAACTGATGATGACTCAATTGAGAGTTGAAACCGGTACTCATTAAATTAAAGAAATATAGTCAAAGGTTTATTAGAGGTTTTATTTTTCCTTTTTTTTTTCAATTTATGATTACATTTGAACATGGACTAACTCAAACAATGGACTTTTTAAGCAGATTCATATGATTTTCTGATACTTTATAACCGAAGTCTAGCTTGTCTGGAAAGCTATGTCAGTATCAGTTATCCTATAACTCTTGCACTTTTTTGACGCATTGATTTTACGTCGGTCTATTTCCGCAACTTAGGCCAAACACCGACGCTGAGGGCAGGCTACACACACACGGGGATTTTGTCGAACTAAGGAAATTCCAGAATTTTCTTACGTTTTTGGAACTATCTCAAAATTTGAATAATTTTTGAGGAATTTGAGGAATAGAACTTTTTTCTTCTCTTGAAACTCAATCCAGAGATATACTGTACAATACAAAATCGTAATTTTTGGGGATTAAATACCCCAAAGTTAAGTAGGAATAGCAATCTCCTCAAAGGCAGCGATGAAAGAACAGAACAGACCAGAAATCTAAATCCTCCCTCTTAGCAAAGAAGCGGATAAACTGCTCGTGGGTGGCGGGCTTAATGTACGTCAGCGGTCGTGTTACTTATGGTAATTTACACCGTCGTCTCAATTCTCCCTCTCCGAAAAAGGACGAAAAAGAAGAAACAGCTCAGAACCGAAGCGACCAAAGCGACGCGTCTCGACGTGCCAAACCGACTACTCGGAGAAAAAGCGACAATTCTGGGTCAGAGCTAGGTTTGATTTCCACTAGAAGTGACGCCGTTTGTTATTCACCGGGTGTCTCGATGCCCCTTTTAAGTCAAGTCGCTGATTTGTCAAACCTACTGCGACTTTTTGCCCGCCCGCCCGCCCGTCGGTTCTATTCGTTAGAGCTCTATCCGTACGGTGAGAGCTGGTGAAAAGCGGGAAACTTGATTTTAAAAAGATAAAAAATTGCGGTAGATGAATTATCCCTGACGTTTCACTTTTTCCCGACCGCCTAGCGGTGGCGGTGGCGGTAGCGGTGGTGCGCTTCAATCCGACTGTCATGTCGTCGGCGGTGTTGAAGCTTGTCGATAGGGGATGAAATGAAAGGAGGGTGACTGTATCAGGATGTCTACGACAAAAAGATTATGTACTTAGCGGGGAAATTTGTCAAGTCGGATTCGATACCGATTAAGCTATAAATCACGTGCGAGATGTTTGTGTAGGAGGCCTTTAAATAAAAGTTTTGGATGGATGCGTTTTTTTTTTCTTTAAAAGAAGGTTCTCATCTAGTGACATAAAAGCTGCTCAACATTGGGACCGTTTTTCAAAGAACTTGTAAGAG
Organism: Melinopterus prodromus; assembly: GCA_964023965.1. Classification (NCBI taxonomy): domain Eukaryota; kingdom Metazoa; phylum Arthropoda; class Insecta; order Coleoptera; family Scarabaeidae; genus Melinopterus; species Melinopterus prodromus. The sequence goes on from OZ030390.1 coordinate 103,201,109, forward strand.
ATATCAATAATATTTCTCTTGGTATATATTTATGGATCTGAGCAAGGCTTTCGTCGGTGTGAATTACAGTAGGTTCCTGGCTAATTTAGAATACTACGGTGTTAGAGGAAAGTCACTGGAACTCTTCCAGTCATATTTAATCAATAGAAAACAATCGTTTTAATTAATAATACGATTGCAAGTTCTTTGTTAGCTGATAGAGGTGTCCCCCAGGGATCTATTAGAGGCCCTATATTTTTTTAACTTACATGAACGATCTACTAGAGACCCTAACAAATTACTGACCGATTCTTTTTGCTGATTATACTAAGATTATTAACTGTTCACTTTAACCCAATGCCTGAAATATCTGAAATGGTAAAACTGCTAGGAGTTTGCATTGATTCAGGATCCAAAAATTAACGTACGGAGTTATATGTAATTTGATGCAAATCTCTTGAAACCGTGATAGTAGCGGCAATTTGGAACATATTTAACCATATTTATCTATACACAAATGGTTTCGGTTATCGAGATTTTAACAATTATGACATTTGATAACATACAATACATCTTCTATATTGGAAATGCCATCCTGTACATATATTCTTTCGTTTCGGATCATGTAATACAAACAACCCCAAAACTTAGACCCTTCAAAATCACCTGAAAGAAACCTTAAACTTTGCACTTTTATGTGAATTTCTTGGAAATTTGTTCCTTGAAGCAAATGGGATTTATATTTGGGGCAAGAAAATACATCGAAAACGCCTACTTGCATACATGGTTCATTGCAAGGATTATATTATTGTTGCATGTCATGTAAAATAATGTAATAAGATATATTAAGATCAGCGATGACAAATTTCCAAATACATACTATATAGATACTATTTTTTCAATGTAAATCGTCACAATTTGATTTTTTAAATGATATCTAATTTTTTTCAGTAAGAAAAAAATAATAAAGAACTTCTTGGCCGCCTTAGAGTACGTGTATTGTTTTATATTGTTTATATAATTTATTGTAGACTGTATTCGACCCAATAGAATACAATTTAAGCAAACTAATGCCCAGGTTATTGCAATTGTGAGCGGGTATTTAAAACAGACATATCACAAACAAATTGCCTTGCAGATAAATTGGCTAATATATAAGACCTCCTCAAGATTAATTGCGAAGATACGCTAACTAGACGCTCGCAATCTTTCATATTTTGACCCTCAACTGATGAACACAGGAAATTGGAATATGTCCTACAAGCAAATCATTAGATTAAGTGATAATCTTCCTTTTAAACAGTCGTTTTAAAAAAAAATCTCATGTGGCCAGGCACATTAATAGTTTAGCTGCATGAGAATCTATTTGATTGAGATCAGTCGTGTCTGCATTAAAATAAAGCTAGTTAGCCAGGATTTGACAGATAAATAAATAATTAAATAAATAAATAATTCCTTTATTAACATAAAACAATATTAGATGCAACAAAATAATATTTATATTTAGAATAGAGATCAGCACACTTGTTTCCAAATTGCCTTGCTCTTCCACTTAACCCCTTACGTAAACTAGAACTAAGACGTAATTGTACCAATAATATAACAATAATTCCGAGAACTTATCGAAACAAAAACAAACCAAAAAAATACTCTAGAGTCTAATTACGCGTAATTGCGGCAAATACAACTCAACAAAACATCGCACATGCCCATAAAAAACATTAAAACAGCCTCCGATGTGCGCTTAATGCCTAAAGTCCCCCCTGTTGAGCAAAGAGACAACACTTCACCTTTCCCCCAAAACTGTTTAACGATAATTTTTTCATATCTTCCCTGAGACCATTGTATATGTGACTGACCTGGTAAGAGAATGACCGTTTATACAGCTCAGCGCGATGGGCAGGTGGAGCAAACAAACCCCTGAATCTTAAATTAAGGTTGTGGACATCCGTTCTACAGCGTATCTTCCGCATGAGGTATACTGCGTATGATAAACTAAAAATTATCTTTTTATATCGAGTTTTTCTGTAATCTCCTCATAACATAACAGTTACAAAACTGTGTACGGTACCAAAGATTTATCGTATATGTATTGCAGATTACTAAACGCAGAAGTCAAAACATTAATAATTTCAAGTTATGACGAATGTTAAAGAATTTGCGTAGGTGATATATGCAAATCCCCATTTTTAGAATGCGAAATGCCACTTCGATAAAGTATCTCGGTATGTTGCTGTCTCAAATGCATTTTAATGAGTCCAATTAACATAACGGATAGCAATTTTTACGCGACGGCAACTCTAAACAAACCTGGATAACGATCTGACACGGTATTATATCGCGTTGGGTTGCCTTGACGTAAAAACTAATGTTTACTTACACAAGTGACAGTGCAGCACCTATAATACTTATTTACCAATGATAAAAACTTTTTAATTAACCTTTACATGTACCAATCTTAATTTGAAAAAAAAAAAAACGTAACATAACAGTATTATTAACTCTATTGAAAAAACAAAGCATTTCTTCAAGAAATATACCAGCTATGACAGTAAGTTATAATTAACTATTCAATTTAAAGAATTGCAACATATATTCGCTCTATCAGCTAAGTAATAATTTATTCCGTTCCACTTTGAACAGAGGTATATCACTCTTCGTGAGATAGTGTAAAGTAATTTATTTCCCTTACGGGTGCATGAAATCTAGACCAGGTAAGTAAATTAATTCCGATAATTTGAAAAATCCACTCCGGGAATATATATTTCTTGCGTTAGATTATATTAATTAAAATATTGTAGCTGACGGCGTGAATTTATTGACCGTGATAGCGTAAAATTTAAATTACTTACACCACATTCTCTGTGTAATGCAGTCAGTTCTGGCGTAACGATACCATTTCTTCAAATATGGTAATTATTCATGAGAAGTACGTGTACTAATGTATATTTGGTTTCGTTAGATTTGGATTAATGAACAGATTAGGAGTAATAATTATTGCTGATGTCTGTTGCTATAAATTAAATGATTTTTATCTCTACGTTTAAAAGTAACTGAACTTAATAACCTTATTCGTTTAGTATAGGTAAACTGGAAAGGAGAATTAGAAGACGGAAAAATGGTAGTTGCAGTTTTCGTTGACTTGAAACGCACGTTCAGAGGAAAAGAGTTGAAATGATTTGAAAACTATTTAACAAACAGGAGGCAAAAGATAAGGGCTGGAGAAAATTAGTCAAGTGAATTAATAAACAACTTTTAATAGACAACAGGGTTTTGTTTTAGAACCTATTTTATTTAATTTGTACATAAGTTGCTACTACTAAATCTTGTGATGTGCTTAAAAAGATAAACCGAAAGATTAGCTACTTAGGAAGATAATAGAACCATATTTAAAATATTGCAGCAATATTTCTTGGTGCACACAGACATTGAAAAAATACAAGTACAAAAAATTGATGACCCAATAGGGTTTGACATTTTAATGTCATTAATTGTTTTTATTTGCTAATAAAATAAATATAAACGTAAAGGACTTAGAACCAGTCTTAGAACTGTCATTGTAGCCTAGTGATGGGAATAATCGAGATTCAATAATCGAATTAGTCGATTATTGAAATATCTGGCGGTAATGGATTGTCTATATTAGTACTACTAACTTCATTAGTACTACTAATTTCATTAGTAATACTAATTTCATTGGCACTACTAATTCTATTAGTGCACATAATTCTATTGACACATAACAATACTTGAATTCGAGCTGGATTTAACCAATTCTGACACAAGTGAAATACGAAAATGTTGTAAATGAGTTAGATATGTTTATAAAATGATAGTCAATGTCAGAATTCGATAGGAAACTTCTGATTTCGACAATAAGCGACACGCAAACAAAATTAACAACAGTATTACTAACTTTAGCTTCTAAATTAGTACTACCAATTTTAACTACTAAATTAAGTACCACTAATTTTAACTACTAAATTAGTACTAGCAATTTGAACTACAATTTTATTAGATTATTAAAATAACTTGATTAATGATAACTGATTATTAAAATACGTTGCCGTCACTTTTATAACCCATCTCCCATAGTAATTTCTGAACACAAGACAAGAATGTCTTTTGCCTAATTGTCAACGGATACCGACTTATTGAAGAAATTATTTATCAATAAAATTATAGATTTTCATAATAAATATTACATTAACACGATTAAAATGCTGAAAATTATTAAATTAATTGGTGAACATAATTTCCTTCTTGGGAAACAGACACATTTCTTTAATTGAATTTTTGTCTGGCAGACAATAATCACGTTTGCGGCGAAATAGACCCCTAAGATCTCTTCTATTTGTCAGAAAACATGACTGAAAATAGTTATTGTTCATTCAATTCTTTGATTTTAAAGTTATTGTGATTATTATCAATAAGAAAGTAATAGATGAATAACACTAGTTTACAAATGTTTACTCTTTTCTTATACTTACCATAAAAGAAAGTATATTGTTGTATATCTTTTGGGAACCTGAAACTGTGGTAGTAAAGAATATATAACTGTGGTAGTAAAAAATATATTGTAACCGTGCCGAAAAAAAGGGTACAAAAAATGTCTCTGTGTGTATGTGTGTGTGTATGTCTCTGTGTATGTGTGTGTGTACCCGATTTGTGGTGACGATTCCGGGGAAACTACTAAAGGTATCGGGACGAAAGTTCATATTTAGATGCTTCATGATCAAACTTAGAGCTGAAAAGCTTTTGGTTCCTCTAAGTACTTTTAAGCATTTTGCAAATGAATTGCCATTTCTGTAATTTCGTCAAAATAATAGATTAAAGTAGAGGAGATTGTGTAATTTATGTGTGTGACATTTTTTTTTGTAAAATTAATAGTTTAGCTGTATGATATCAAACACATAAGCGTCACTAACTAAATACACAACTTCTAACTAAAGAGTGATTCATTTTCATAAATATCATGCAATATCTCTTATATACATGCAAATGTTAAAAGATTCCAACAACTTCAAACAAAGAAACCTAAAATAACCTTCTTGATACTGAGTATTTTTGTTTTGTTTTGGGGAAACCTTTTGTCACATTGTGGTCGGAAGACCTATTTTACTATTCGAGCATCATTCAAAGTCTATGTTTAAACATACTTACACGAGGGTTGATTTTTTTTTTGTAATCAATTACTACCACGTCCGTTTCAAAACATTTCCACTCGATTAGAACCACAGTGGTAACCCACAATACATACCGATCCAAATCGATGCCATTACCGGAAAATCGCCATCGACAAAATAACTACAAATCCATTAATAACATTTCGTGTACACTCAATTCAATTAACTGATACAGGTTGGTACAACGTCCCATATATACAGTTTGTCCTGCAAACTTTTTTTCGAACTGTGCACTAGCTAATTGCTTCACAGCGATATCTTTTGAAAATTATGCGCCAGGCCTTAAGTGGCGGTGCAGTTCTTGAAATTAATCCGCAAACGCGCCCTTATTAGCACCGCCGCCTATAAACATACTTTCTAATGCTGCCTGTCCTCAACGATGTGGACATGGATTGCAATTTATTGCCAATCGGCAAGCGCAGCAGCGCACAGTGGTCCAAAATGCAAGTCTAGCAGTTCAAAATTATTTTAGCGCTATGGCCCAATTTAATCCAAAGTGAAATAAACATGTTATTAGATAACCAAAGGACTTAAAACCAATCAGTTTGTCACCCTGGAAAATTTGGATAACAATTCTAGATTGTTGTGTTGAACGATTTGTTACTACGTAATTATGGATATCATTGGTATTTTTATTCTAATAACAGTATGTAGTGTCAAAGGCTGATTTTTTGACAATACCTACTGTTAATATCTGTCAAATCCTGGCTAATTCGTTTTATTTTAATGCAAACACGATCGATCTTGATAAAATCTCATGCAGCTAAACTATTAATTTTATATATTGTATGATAAAGTCATGTGCCTGGCCACATCAGATTTTTTTTTAACAAGGAGGGAGTAATTAGAATTTGTTGAAACTTAGAGTATTTATAGAGTAGTATAGAGTATTTTATTAATGGTTTGAAGTAAATCTATTATTTTTTAAAAATAATTTCTTCCAGAAATAACCGAGGTATATAAATAATAAATTCATGCATCATGATTTATGAGAGTCATTCATACTTGTATTATTTTTTATTATATTTTGCAAGACGCGTTAGCAATGTAGCGAAAACAAACATCCTACACACTACGTACCAAGATATTATTTTCTTGTCGAAAGTAAAACGTATTAGGAATTCTATAGCCCGAAACTATTTCTTGCAGGCATTAGAATGTATTTTTCACCGGTGTATTCATGCGGCATTAATATGTTTACCTCAAATAGTCTGCCCAATATCGGCGTAGAAGGTATTTTTACGGCCACAGAACTACAAGTTTTTGTCGAGCCAGCCGATGCGTTCGAGGTTCGAGACCTTGCAACGTGTTTGCAAGTCCAGATGTGCGATGTTACGAATCGGCATAAATGTTCATATTTTCGGTACTTAGGATAATAATAGGATAATAATACTCGAAAGCAAAAGACGATAGCTAATTTTAAATTTTTATTTTTTATGGGCAGGTGCGATGTTTTCTTGAGTTGGATTTGCTGCAATTACGTGTAATTAGACTCTAGAGCATTTTTTTTGTTTGCTTTTGAGTTGATAAGTTCTCGGAATTATTTTTATATTATTGCTACAATTATGTCTTAGTTCGAGTTTGCGTAAGGAGTTGAGTGGAAGAGTAAGGCCATTTGGAAACAAGTGTGCCGAACTGCGCCCTAAATATAAATAATATTTTGTTGCATTTAATATTGTCTTATTTTAATAAAGAAATTATTTATTTATTTAATTATTTATTTATCTGTTAAATCCTGGCTAACTAGTTTTATTTTAATGCAGACACGACTGATCTGAATCAAATAGATTCTCATGCAGCTAAACTATTAATTTTATATATTGTATGATAAAGTCATGTGCCTGGCCACATCAGATATTTTTAAACAGTCTGGGTGAATTTGCTGGTGTAATATAATCTCAGAATTTTAACACAAACGTTATTTCTAAATTTCAACCCTATCAAAAACAACCCTATTACTACTTAGATTTTTTATCCTATCTAACGACTATTTGAAGTTCATTTACAAAAACGAAAAAATACTTTTATCAGCTAAAAGTGCAAATCGACCACTGTGCGGCGTTACCGTTTGAATTATCTGATTTTTAAAGGCAACCGCAAAAATTCCTGGAGGTTTTACGTCTATATAAAGTCGGCAATATTATTGAGAAATGTTAATTTGCGATGAGCGTAGCGGAGTATCGGTTCGTTATAGAACTAATAAGGTTGATAGTCTGTCGAGGAATAAATTTTATTATTGTCCCAGCATGTAATTTGAGTAGCACTTGTGCTATTGGAATGGGAGCGTGTCTCCTTAACGTATGACTATTTGGATTATTAGGGGTATTATAACGTCTTGCTTTGCTATTCTGACACCTACCCATCGAAACTAAATAAGCTCATTAGTGTACACTCCGAGTCCTTATTATAAAATATGCCTTTTATGCTGAATCGAATAGACATACTCAATAAACATTAGTTCAGTACAATAATATGATTCTAAATTAATTTATATGAACTTTTCTAAATATAACTTAAAGAAATAATCTTTTTCGGTATTGTTAAACCATCAAAACAGTTCAGATAGGTTATGAAAATATTATTACATTATCTTGTTTATGTCGCAATCATTGCGAGAGGTCATAAGTCATAACACCAAGACTAAACGCTCAACAAAGATTATTTCAGTGTTCACGTACAACTACGAAGACTGACTGAGTATGAAGAAGTTATTATTGTTTATTTTTACAACCTTAGTCTACGAAGCTCCTTTGTGCTTCTGTTTGGATTTTTGTGAACAGGGTGCTTTAATTCTGCCAGATCGTGGGTGTGGTGTGGTTGATAGCAACTTTTTCGTGTTGAAGAGTGAATCGTTTTCCAATACGCAGCCATTGGCAAAGATAGAGAGTTATGCAGTTGTTGAGCAATTACAGCCGTTCTGTTTTTCCAGTATGACGTCACTTGAGAACGTATACTTGATGTTTGGAAAAATAACCCAAATTAAGAATAACGTATTTACTAATTTAAATTTAACCGACGTATCGTTGATGGGGAATCTTATCAATAAAATCGATGATGGAGCATTTGCTGGGATGCCCAATCTAGACGGGTTGGACTTATCCCACAATAAAATCCGGTACGTTGAAAAGTCATGGTTTGACGGATCTTCAATACGGGCGATCATATTGGATCACAATCTCATAACACAACTTCATGCGTATGACTTTTCAGCGCTAGCCAAAGGTGATTATCTTTCTATCAACTCGAATATAATAACTTCGATAGAGAACGGGGCGCTTGACAAGTTCCGAATGGTGTTATTGGATTCGAATATTCTTTCGGAGGGAAATTTTGTCGATAACGCGAGGTTGGCGTACCTGTCACTTACAAATAATAAAATCAAGTACATCAAGTTAGCGCGCTACACGTTTATTCAACTAATTGTGGTCGGACGCAATCCATGGATATGCGACTGCTTCCTCAAATTTTCGAGAATGGCATGGTATAAAAACACAACGGTTTTGGGTACTTCAACAAGAGAGCAAGTCTGTAGTGCGACCATTGAAAGATGCCCTTACTTATACGATGCTACGTAAACTAAGTATTTTCTCATGTTTTGTAAGATGATTTGATTATAAAAAATACTATTCGAAATAAATAATCCAAAGTAATTGACTTCGACTCTTTGGTAACACTCAGAAAGTTGGCTATTTTATTGCACGAGTAAGCATTTGCAGACTCATGCTTAAGGACAGAAAAGCCAGTTCGGTTAGCTAGGTCCACGACATTCAAACAACTTTAAAGTTGTAATACGAAAGATAATAAAATTCCAAATAATCATAACTTTATTTGTGGCTACAAGTTTCGACACATGGTCTCGTCTTCAGGCCATACTGGAAACACTAAGAAAGGGGGTCGTAATAATACAATATTTTGACCAAATTATAAAGATAAAAAAATTTAAATTGTTTTTATCGTTAAGAATTATAACTTGGGAGGGACACCCTGTACAATGTGTCTGAGAAAGTAAGCAATGGAAGCAAATGCAACTATGAAATGATCAAAAGGTACTGGATTTTGGCCAATTTACAAATAGTACCGCATTTTGGTTAGAAGATTTTAGTTATGAGACATAGCAAGACGATAAACTTAATACTCAGGGTTGGGCAATTTGTCCCTTCAAAATCGACGAAGAATGAACAAAAAGTCAACAAGTCAACACAACTAACACGAAATGTCACACATTTATCACATTTTAAAATCAATACACTGATAGCTTTGCTAGCAAACATACAGAGACGCGTAAAAATTATAAAACGCTATCATTTTACGACGTACCGGGGTTTACAAACGGTTTAGCATGGACGAAAACAAAAAAACACGCACGGACTGCAAACGCACATTGACACAGCATAGTGGGGAGGTGCGTATTATTAGCGCGTTGCTTGAATAAAAGGTACAGCCTACCTGGCTAATACCCTGTTGGGTATTATTTTGAATTCTTGTTGTGTATTTATTGTTGTTGTTATAGTTTTACTAATACTTATTCTATGAGTATTCGTTGAATTATCTATTGTTGATAAAATATAATTTTGAGTTTGAATGAAATGAGATTTAGTTCGGATTCAAATATTGCGTAACATTAACCAAACATAACTGCATAGGAGATGGAAGCGGGATTTCGCCATGGAGATAGATTCAGCGGAGCCAATAACACAAATTTTAAATCAGAACCCATTGACCTACGGTTGAATTTTTGAGTTAAAATGTTCATTGTATGTAAAACCAAGCGTTGTTGTTTTGTGAGTCGGTAAAGAGTTTATTATATACAGGGTCCTGCAACTAAGCTCCCGTCTTCTGTAGCTCACTTACTCATGAGGCTAAGAGTTTGACATTTTGCAGGCTTACCCTGTACTTCAAGGTGCAATTCAAGAAATTACTTTTTATTATACAGGGTGTTCCAAAAATGTGCAACGCCATGGTAATATATTTTTTTAAATTGCATGCTATACATTTTTCTACACATTTGGAAGCCTTTTATGGTTTCCTACATATCACCAAAATTTTATTGAAATCGGTTGAGTGACCGAAGCGGAAAAATATAAAAACCAAAAAAAATTGATTTTGCATCGTAGGCTTTAAAAATCAATAAAAGCCACAAAATGCACCTCGTTAATAAAATTTTGCGACGTGCTTATTAAGTTAGATGTAATAGTCTCGTTAACCAAGTGACATTGATCCAAATTATACAGGGTGACCAAAATCGAGTGTCAAACTTGTCAAACTTCAAAGCGTGTTATTGTTCTTATTTTAAATTGGAACCCATAAATTTTTTTATGGGAAATGATGCAGAATTAAAAAATAAACATTGTTTCTAAATACAACCCCATCATAATTCCCAACATTTTAAAAGTTATTCGCCAAAAACTCATTTTTCAACGTTTCCAACGGCAATTTTAGTTAATAAATATCGTACGTGGCGTTGAAAAACAATTTATTTCATAAAAAAATAATAGACGTATTTTAGATTTGGGTGTACTTAATTAAGTAGTTATTCAAATGCTAAATTTACTGCATAATTTACCTATAGCGGTAAGGACGGAAATGTGGCTATAGGTAAATTTTGCAGTAAATTTAGCAATTGAATAACTACTTAATTAAGTACAGTAAAATCTAAAATACCTCTCTGAATTATATTTTATGTAATAAATTGTTTTTCAACGATATTTATTACCTAAAATTGCCGTTGGAAAGTTGAAAAATGAGTTTTTGGCGAATAACTTTTAAAATATTGGAAATTGTGATGGGGTTGTATTCAGAAACAATATTTATTCTTTAATTCCGCATCGTTTCACCAAAAAAGATTATGGGTTCCAATTTAAAATAAGAACAATAGCGCGCTTTGAAGTTTGACAAGTTTGACACTCGATTTTGGTCACCCTATATAATTTGGATCAATGTCACTTGGTTAACGAGACTATTACATCTAACTTAATAACAACGTCGCAAAATTTTATTAACGAGGTGCATTTTGTGGTTTTTATTGATTTTTAAAACCTACGATGCAAAATCAATTTTTTTTGGTTTTTATTTTTTTCCCCTGCGGTCACTCAACCGATTTCAATAAAATTTTGGTGATATGTAGGCAACCATAAAAGGCTTCCAAATGTGTAGAAAAATGTATAGCATGCAATTTAAAAAAATAAATTACCATGGCGTTGCGCATTTTTGGAACACCCTGTATAATAAAAAATAATTTCTTGAATTGTACCTTGAAGTACAGGGTAAGCCTGCAAAATATCAAACTCTTAGCTTAAAGAGTAAGTGAGCTACAGAAGACGGGAGCTTAGTTGCAGGACCCTGTATAATTAAGATGTTTGACTTAATTGCTGCAATAAATAGGATTTTTAATACCTATAGTCCTTGGTCTGATTTTTATAATGAACTACTACTATCAAATTAGGTAAAGTACCAGAGATTGGTAGATATCTACAAAATACGCGGGTAATTACGTGGTAAATTAATATTTGAAAAAAAAATATTTTACTCACTCCGAAAATTTACCTATTCATTCTTCTCTACTCTTTAAAAAATCTTTATAGCTCCCAAACAAAAAATTTCCCTCACCACCAATACCTACTCAAAACGTCAAATTGATTTTCTCTAATGTACAAATCGTTTGCAATTAGGGCTGATATTTTTACATACCTATCAGATTAAATGAGAAGATGTACCGGAGGTGACACAGAGTGAACACAAGGAACACGATACGCGACCCATTCACCGCCTCCGACATATCTTCTCATTGAACAGGCTAGAATGACGCAACAAATCTGACAGATCTGTCTCATAACCATTGATGACTTAGCAGGTAGATAAAAATACCAGCCCTTAGACTCTTGAATCAGCTGTTGATAGCGTTTCTTAAGTCATATTTACTCTTGAGCTAGAGTGGGCAACATGCAGCGTGCGACATGTTATTTGTTTATATAGATTTATTTGAGTTGTCAATAACAGCAATATATTTAATTCAATCTTGTTACCTGTTGCTGTCGCCATCTGTCGTTCTGGTCTAAACTAAGCACGACAAGTCTCTGCGCAAATAAATACATATGAGGTTCACCAACAGGGCCAAACGAACCAGTAAATCCTAGATTTTACCATTATGTATTGGTCAATTCTAGGAATAACCGCTATGTGTTGGTAAAAGCCAGAAATTACATTGATAAATACCATTTTTCGGACATTTACCAATTTACCACCCTTAGTCTGTCTTCTTAGTTGTACGTGAATACTGAAGTAATGTTCGTTGAGCAATTACTCTTGGTGCTATGACCGCTCGCAATGATTGTGACATAAACAAGATAATATTAATAAAACATTAATAACCTATCTGAACTGTTTTCATGGTTAAACAATACCAGCAAGATTACTTTAAGTTAAATTATAAAAGAATTTACATAAACTAATTTAGCATCATATCATCACGTGGGTTTATCGGTCTCTAAATATCTCTTAACTTAACTTAAATGTTGTAAATTGGCCGAAATCCAGTACCTTTGGAACATTTCATAGTTGCATTTGCTTCCATTGCTTAGTTTCCTAGACACATTGTGCAGGTTGTCCCAAGTTATCATTCTTAACGATAAAAATAATTTAAATTTTTTAATCCTAATAATATGGTCAAAATATTGTAAATGAAATGTATTACGACTCCCTTTCTTAGTGTTTCCAGTATGACCTGAAGACGAGAACATGTCTCGAAACTTGTAGCCACAAATAAAGTTATGATTATTTGGAATTTTATTATTTTTCGTACTACAACTTAATGATTTTTGATTGCTATGGACCTAGCTAACCGAACTGGTTCTCTATCCTTTGAGTCTGCAAATCCTTACTCGTGCAATAAAATAGCTCACGTTCTGAGTGCTACTAAAGAGTCGAAGTCAACGCTGGGATATTACTTTGGATTATTTATTTCGAATAGTATTCTTATAATCAAATCATCTTACAAAATATGAGAAAAAACTTAATATACGTAGCACCGTATTACTTATAAGTAAGGGCATCTTTCGATGGTCGCAGTACAAACTTGCTCTCGTGTTGAAGTACCAAAAACCGTTGTGTTTTTATGCCATGCCATTCTCGAAAATTTGAGGAAGCAGTCGCATATCCATGGATTTCGTCCGACCATAATTTGGCGAATAAACGTGTACCGCGTAAACTTGATGTACTTGATTGTATTGTTTGTAAGTGACAGTAACCGTAACCTCACGTTATCGACAAAATTTCCCTCCGAAGGGACATTCGAATCCAATAACACCTTTTGGAAGTTGTCTAACGCCCCGTTCTCTATCGAGGATATTTTATTCGAGTTGATAGAAAGATAATAACTGTCGGTTAGCGCTGAAAAGTCATACGCATGAAGTTGTGTTATAAGATTGTGATCCAATATGATTCTCCGTATTGAAGATCCATCAAACCATGACTTTTCAACGTACTGAATTTTATTCTTGGATAAGTCCAATGTACCTAGATTAGGCATCCCAGCAAATGCTATATCATCGATTTTATTGATACGATTCCCCATCAATGTTACGTCGGACAAATTTAAATAAGTAAATACGTTATTCTTAATATGGGTTATTTTTCCATATATCAAGGTTACGGACTTAAGTAACGCCATTCTAGAAAAACAGAATGGCTTTAATTGCTCAACAATTTCATAACTGACTATCTCTGCCAATGGCTGCATATTGGAAAACGATTCACTCTTCAACACGAAAAAGTTGCTATCAACCGCACCACACCCACGATCTGGCAGAATTAAAGCACCTGGTTCACAAAACTCTGAACAGAAGCATACGCGAGCTTCGTAGACGAAAGTTGTAAAAATAAACAATAATAACTTCTTCATACTCAGTCTGTCTTCTTACTTGTACGTGAATACTGAAAAAATGTTTGTTGAGCATTTAGTCTTGGTGTTGTGGCTTAAGACCTTTCGCAATGATTGCGACATAAACAAGATAATATAATAATATTTTCATAACCTATCTGAACTGTTTTGACAATACCAACAAAGATTATTTATTTACGTTAAATATAGAATAGTTCATATAAATTAATTTAAAATCATATTATTGTACGTGAATACTGACCTAACCTCTCACAATTATTGCGAGGTAATGTTCGTAATATTTCAATAACGTATCTGATCTGTTTTCATGGTGACATAATACCAAAAGGCTTATTTCGGACCAATCTCGATCAAATAGAATCATGCAGCTAAACTATTAATTTTATATATTGTATGATAAAGTCATGTGCCTAGTCCCATCACCTTTTTTTAAGATTAAAATTTAAAAGGAAGACTTCAGAAAGAAGTATTTCGGGATAATTAATTACCTCAGAATGGGTTTTTAAATGCGCTTTTTTGCCATTAATTTGACAATATCTCTGAAACAGTTGATAACAGCCTAATATAAGTTGATGTCAAAGCAATTAGGACACAAAACCTTATCAAAAACTACAATAACTGCACCAATAGAGCGATTATTCATGAACATTAAAAAGAGCAACGGCCCCAGACCAGAACCCTGAGGGACACCCGCCGCCACAAAAAAAAACCCTGGCAATCGTGCAATCTTGTTGCATCTCTTGCGCGCAAATACTACCACATACTAGCAACCAACGAACCGTCCAACGCTCATAGCAAACCAGAAACTAATACGTACCGCAGGGAGTTTAATAGTTCTCATTAGAAACGCAGCGCGGCAGCAGCGGCGGAGTGCGGCGCGCTGCTCGTTGGCTCCGGTTCGCGTTTGACTCCCGAGCTTCTTGTTGCCGAGGGAAAACCGCATCGATATGCGCTCATTTGTCAAGAGCTTTAACGCAGAAATGTCATTAGTTTTGGTCTGTGCGCCGCGCGGCGCCGCCACCGTTCCCTTTTCCCAAGGATACGAGGAAAACCCAGACCGCCACACGTCTGGCTGCCGACGACGAATTCAAATTGCGCCGCATTCATACGCCTAAGTTTATCGCACAAGTTGCTAATGCGCGCTGACGTTGGCTGCACTTCGGGGCTTGATATGACCTTTATAACTGTCACAAGTTATATTATCTTGCGGGAAAAGCGGCTAAGTGAATAACAATTGCGGGTAATTGTATTGCGAGTGCGCAAGATTGTTGGATACGTTGGATAATAAGGGATAGTATACCTGCAATGTGTATCTTGTGGTGACAGATATGGTCTAGCCGCTATACTACCGAATCCTAATTGATCATTTAATAAAGTTATATTGCGGTTTATTTTAGTAATAATCCTTAATTAGTTAAAAAATAAACTAATAATTACAATAAATTTGGTTTTCTGAGTACTAAACTACTTAAAATTAGCGAAAACATAAACCAGGCATGACTTTTAAAAGGATTTATACATTTATATACCAAGGTGAGTGCCTAATATATCGTTTCTTGTTTAAAATTCAAGTAATTTAATTTAACCAACAATAACTCGATACTGATTAACCTGGAGCTTCGTAATCAAATTCTGGGTGCACGGTTTTGTTGTACTTGAATTTTTTTAATGTCTTTGTCAGTACACAAAAATAATATACTGCTCTAAAAATTACTGTGTTAAATTGTGGACATAACCTAGGTTGAGAATTTGAGATCTTTAGCATATATTTATAAATAGAACTTCACCATTTGTATACGCCCTACGGTTTATCAAGTGATATCTTCAAAACCACGTACTATAAATATGTGGAATATTTGAAAGTGTAAGGTTATGTGCCCATATACATTTACATATACCATACGTAGCATTGTGTGTGAAGAAATACGTGTGATCTATCGCAAAACCCGTACCAATACCTTTGGTCACAGATTAATTTTTGTTGTTACGACTTGGTACGATTATTCAGGAACATTAAGAAGAGCAACGGCGCCAGACCAGAACCCTGAGGGACACCCGCCGCCACAAAAAAAGAGAGAGAAGAAGAAGTATATAGAAGAAGTTCTATATTTTTGTTCTGCTGTCAGTTTTGCCAACTTCCTTCCGGTCTAACCAACATAAACAGCATCGCAATTAGAGTATTTGCATAAGTAGACTTCAGACTCATCCATAACAGATTTACCATCTATGAAATTTGAAAGTAAATTATAGATGGTGTTACTGCTTTCAAAAGCGAGATAAATGTGAAATTTAGCTAAAATGTATTTGTTTCAAATTGATAAGTGACCAGTTATTGTAAGTGAACCGTTTACATATCTTGTCATGTTTTTTTTTTCAGGTATGTAATTTTAATTTTTTGGTAGAAATATGACGGTTGATGTGATGACGGTTGCCTCGCCACAATCTTCTGAAAAAAAAGTTGTCGAAATGAAAAGAAAACTGTTAAAACCCATTATAGGTCGAGTAAAACAAAACTATAAAAAAATTTGACTCATAGAGTCTAGATACGGATCGCGAAATGTAAATATTTAAACCGCAATAGAAATACCGCAGTAATAAAGTAAAGAAATATCACAATTATGACGGTACTTAATTCTGCCCGCGGTACCGGCGCTCGAGTTTTAAATTGAATCGATAAATTTCAAAAAATGGGCGCTTAATATTGAAAACCTGCGCGCACATTAATAATAAATGTTTTAATTAACCCGGCAGTAACCAAATCAAACCTACCGTGTGCAGCTTTCGCGTTCGAAAAAGATAACAGATAAAAAATACGCATTGTATTTTAAATTCGAATAATTTGTTGTTACTGTGTTGCAGTAAATAATGTGTTACACTAATCTATATTCTAAAAAATAAATAACCAAATATTTGTTTAAAATAATCCAAAAACAATAATACTAGCACCGAAAAAGCAAATTTTCTGAGCAATTTTCTTTGACACAAATTAGTATGGGGTCAACAGCTGTCATTGCAGTTGAATCATTATCATAATCAGCGTCCACAGTTGGAAAATATTCCTAAGTCAGCATTGATAAAATTCTTAACCTTACAAGTTGATTAAGTACCTCTCCAGTTAAAAGTTACTGTTACTGTTATTGTGGTAAGTATGATTTCCTTGCTTTCTTGGCCATTCTTCTCCATATGCATTTCTTAATCTTCAAGATGCTGAAACCAAGTTAAGAACTCAAATATTCCAAGTGAAAGTATGTCTGCCCCAGGGTGGTGTCATTGGACCAATATTATTTTCCACTAACTGACTCACCACAGTTCGAGAACGTGGATAAAAAAATAATGAGGATAAAGTTCAAACATCGAAACTATAATTAATCTGAATCCCAAGCATTGAAGATCGTATTTACTAATATTTATCCACAAATCGACAAAAGTTTAGACATTTATTCACCCACCCGCCGTCAGCAAACGACCTCAAAATAAATTTCCCGAATCGTTCCGCGTCAGAACTTCGTGGCGCCCTCAGATAAATCGAAATTGACGCGGCGGGTTTGGCCGTAATTTGATTTCTTCATCAGTATGTGCGTAACAGGTCGGAAATTCGAATTTATCGCCTCGGCCCCGCACGGCCGGCCGGTTATCTCATCTTGCTTGCGGAGGCGATCGCAAATCTACAACTTTATAGACGCCGATAGGCCTGCATCAATATTCAATGGCGTTTACTGGATTTTCCGGGCAAAAAAAAAACTCGAAGAGGAGACACATCCGTCTAAATAACAAGCTCACGCACCACGAGATAGCGGAGGCACGCGCCGCCGGTGATGGTGACGATCATGAGCATGCAGGAGAAGAGAAACTACCCTAGTATCGATTCACCCTCGAGGTGGAAATGCACGGGATTCGGTTACGTGACTCCATCAGAGCGGTGGCCGTGTATAAACACATAAATATCGGGAAACGTGAAGGACTGGACCGATTCAGCCACAAGTGGATGACGGCTAAGTTAACATGTGTATTTTATTACCAGTCAAATAGATGTTGGAAAATGGTGAGCTCTGAGAGACCCAATATAATCATAGGGTGGATTTCTTTAGAAGTATGAAAAATTTATAGAATATCACCTGGAAATATCATGACTTTTCTCCTATTTTTTACTATTTCTGTCCTAAACTGTAAACACTAACTTTTCATTCTTCACAGACATCAGTTAGTTTACTTTTCTGACATCAGTTCACCAACTCAAAAGATTTAGTTCATCTGACTCTTTGCACACTGTCACTATTGTCAAGAAGCAGGATTACCTCGATATTTCCAATTTCGTTCGTTACTAATTACATCTTAAGATCCCTGTGGAGATTTCTATTTCTTATATACCAAGGTGCACCCACGATGTTTCTTAGCACCTTATTCTGGAAGCGTTGAATAATGGTGATATTGCTTGGCTTAGTGCAGCCCCACAGTTGGATACCATAGGTCCCCACAGGTTTAAGTATCTGCTTGTAAAGTAGGAGTTTATTATATGTCGACAAAGACGACTTCCTACCAATAAGCCAGTACATTTTTTTGTATCATATGCCCAATTCTTGTCGTTTCCTTTTAACATGTGCTTTCCAGCGGAGCTTGGTGTCTAGCATCATACCGAGGTATTTTGCCGTGTTCGAGTAGGGTAGGGTGGTGATATTTATTGTAACTGGAACGTATCGTATTCGTTTGTTGGTAAAGTTTATGTGAACGAATTTGGTTTCGTTCAAAGTAATTAGCCATCGTTGCATCCAATCACTAATATCGTTGACAGCATTCTGCAGTTTTAGTGTTGCTCCTTCAACATTTGTATCTACTGCCATGATAGCAGTGTCATCAGCAAACGTGGGAACGGTAACACCATCTGGTTGCTGAAGATCATGTGTATATAGAAGGAAAAGAATTGGGCCAAGTACACTACCTTGTGGTACTCCAGCTTTAATATATTTGAGGGTTGAGTACTCATTATCTTGCTTTATGCGGAAGTATCTGTCAGAAAGATATGATCCTAATAGTTTGCTATACTCGAAGGGTAGCCGATCCAGCTTATAGAGTAGACCTTCGTGCAAAACTTTGTGGAAGGCATTTGCCACATCAAGGAATATAGAGGAGCATACCTTTTTTCAATTGTCGAATGTTTGTTTTTGGATCCAAACTGATGAGCGGATGTAGTGTTTCTTTCATCTAAGATTGACTTCAGTCGTTTTGACAATGTGGGCAGTAAAGTAATGTGTCATTTTGGCAAAACTGACATTTCTGGATATCACAAAGATTATCATGATCCTTTGGAAAAAATATGTTAAATAAACAAAATACGGAAATATAATGAAAAAAAAAACAAATTTTCCTGTGACTGAATCCTGTGAATGACTCAAAATTAAATTATTAAGTAACTAAAGAACTATCCTTCTTAGGAATTACCGATATATAAAAAACATAATTAGGAAATACAATTAAAAAAACACAAATTGTTCTCTGAATGATTACTTTATATTCTTCAAATTTTAGATCAATAATTTAATATTCAAACTATCCTGGCTACTAAACATGGTTTTGTTGTTTAGAGCATTTTTATTATCATTTTATTTCTATTGTTTTCTATCTTTTATTATTATTAATTTCTTATCAAATACCTCCTGATTTTTACATATTAACAGTAACAGTAAACAACTCCTAACCTGCAAGTTAAGTTTCACTTATTAAATTGTGATTTTCTACCCATCGGTTCATCTGTTAATTTCTGAGGACTGCTGTCTATATATTCTATTCTATAAATCATTGCTGGTATTAAAAACAGCGCTGTAAGACTCTAAAGTAACATTAGTCACAAGGGTTAACCGCATTTTAAATTGCAATTGTTTACTTGAAATTATACTGGTTATTGTACAAATATTCAGATTTTGTAATGAAACAAAAAACAAAATATTGATAATGGATATGGCTTTCGAACAGTGTGCTTCAGGATTTATCCAAGTACCTTAGTTATTCCACTGCGTGCGTCAATGTAACATGAAAGGTGCATTAAAATTAGTAGGTAATGAAATTTTTTTGGTTGCTGTTGTCAAAAGGAATAATAAATATTTTATAGTTATAAAACATCTGTTTTAAAAACATCACCAAAAGTTTTGGCCGTATTTTTCCTTTTTTAGTTGTTTCTTTACATATTATCCACGCTTAGAGAGAAAATGATTGAAATGATAAATGTCACAATATTGTGAATTTCGAAACAAATGATTCATTTATTTATAGCGCAAATATTAACATAACCTAGAATCCCCAACGAGGATAATAACACATTCCATATTCCATAATTTAATCCATCGAAATCTAACAATTTATGGATACCGTTGTTTGCTCAAAGATCAAACGTTTGTACGCATTTAACATAAAATATGTACACGTCAAGGCATACCGCGCAGTGTACACGCCCGTCGCAATGTAAACTGCATTTGCGGCAATTATTTTACATTACCGCTTGACCCTCTCTGTACGCAAAGCAAGACCGCACTCCTACGCATACAAACACATTCGATTCATCGCAAATAGCGAACGCATTTTAGTCAACAAATTATCTGCGTTCGTGTATGGCGGATAGTTGACATATCAATTAGGGAATTCCAATAACATTACTGGGTTGTCGTAGTATAACACACAACGGACAACATAACAACATACAATCACAAAACATTTCTCCCCTATGACTGGTCGAAGTCGATGTACGGTATTGTGCAAACCATCTGGTCGTATTGGAATATTATATGCGAATTCTGTGCGAAATGAGACTTCTAACAAAGCGTTGATAAAAGTAAGGGGAATTGTGTAGAACGGGTCTGTAATTTTCGATAATTGTAGACTTTGTTATTTTGATGACTATAATCAGTGGTTGGTATGAATGGGCTATTAATTCTGTATTGTTGAATGAGGGGCCAATAATATAACAGGACTTTTTTGAATGTGGGTTAGCAAGCTTTATTTAAATGATCTGACATCTGTTAAGTGTGGAGTGTGGACCGAACTGTATTAGTTCGTTTCTCAAGTCTAGTTTTGTTACACTTATTTAATCCATTCTCTATTAAAAAGATACGGACATGAAATTAACACCGTATATAAAGCAAAAGAATATGCCAAATATTTGTTGTGGTCATTTGATTGTTTTTTACATCAGATTATTTGTTAGTAAAGATAATTATGTATGGTGTTCCAGTTTTTTGCGTAAAAATTGTTTTTAGATAGTAAATATCATTCTGAGTAAAAGTTCGTATGTCAAATCCTTCTTAATAGGATTATGTTAAATTCTTTCTTACAAATAAAGTTTTTATTTCTATTTTTAATGATAGACTTAAAAGACATTTAAATATTGTAAAATATTCATAACTAAGGTGCATTAAGAAAAATGTCTCTTACAAATTTTTAGGAAAATAGTATTGTGTTGTTTGAAAAGCAAGAAATTAAATAAACCTTCCAAATAAGCGTTTGTTTATTTTTAGACAGTTTCACATCGACTGATTTTTATAGATTTTTATTGCTCTCAAAACACGGCATAACTTGGTTTATAATACGACAAAAAAAATTTCTTCCTCAAACTTTACTTTTTCAAAATCTTAATTTGACTAGGAAAATAATTATCTACTGTACTTTCTTAATATAAGTAAATAAGCAAATATTGTGGGGTTATGTTGCCGGATGACAAGCTTTGGAATGTAACAAACGTTTTTAAGTAGAAATTTGCATACACTTCATTTTATTAAGAAACTATTATTGTGAAGGTCGAAATTATGTTTTTGTGAAAATGAGTTTCCTAAAGCACGTATTTTTTTGTATTTTTAAAAACAAATTCACAATTTCTGCTTCTTGACATTTAATGGAAAACCCATCAATATTTGACGGAATATTATCTTGTTGGCCAACGGTCAATTGTTTTTTATCTTGTATTTGAAAATCTGGCATTATTATTACCTCAATAGTTTACACTCAATAGTTTATTCTCCTTTTAATACAAAGTTAAGTATCTTTTGCTTTATAATTTTATATATTTATGAATTTTAGGATCTATCAATACATATGATGTGGCGGCTAAAGATAAAAATGTAAAGAAAATAAATGTAATTTAATAATATTTAAAAAAAACATAAAAACGAACATTTTTATTTTGTTTCACCACTATAAATTTACATACTACCATTATTAGCTTAATATGTATAATAAATAAACTATTATAATTTTGTCAAAAATCTAAGTTATTGCATTATCGTGCAAGATAAGTAAGTACATACTTGAAAATGGTATGAAATGTTCTGATGTCTAAACTGAAAATTTAATTGTACTAAAACTATCAAAAAAAGTATTTTAAAAGTTATATCCGTTTGAAATAATAGCAAAGCTGAAGTTAATATTGGGAATTGACATTAAATCGACATGAAACTGTTGATTTTTTTAAATGTTTTGTTATGTGTTGATTGTGTCACTTCTTTGTTTTCACTTTATTTAATATAAAATACATATTATTTTACAATTAGGTCAATGTGATAAGTTTTACTCCGAATGACATTGTCTTCTGAAAGGATATTTTTCGGGGAAAAATGGGACAACTCCATGATAAGTCTTTGAATATTTATAAAAAATTATTAAATAAAACCAATTCACGTCATAATTTATTGAATAACATGTTAATTTTTATTAAAAATTACAACTTGTCTTGGAACTGTTTACCAATCACTGATCGCACCAAGAAACCATCATTCGTCACGCACAAAAGTTCTCACACCATCATCACCACGTTGAAATAATTAACACTCCGTTGTTAACACGTCATCGAAAAACCAACAGTACCGGCAAAATCAAACGTAAAACTTTAACACCTCCTAAAAGACCGCGCGCCTACATCAAAAACTAAAGAGTATAATTTATGAATTCGGAAAGTTATGTAAATTGGTAATCTGCTGTCTCGATTGTCCGGATTATAGCCATCATCACGTCAGTGCGGATCACATCAGGGGAGCCACAGGAATAGTATGACCGATGGCTACACAAATTTTCGTTAATACCATAATTACGATTCACATAGCGGACGGACAGTTGAAAACGCACGCGGGCGCTATTTTAATGATTTAATGAACACATTAACGTTCACCCGTCAATGTACTGAGGCCTATAGTCACTATAGAGCCACATACAGAGCTTTGTTTCGATGTAATTCCGATGTTAGGGAAATGGAATATTTCATCGGTTTAATTCTAGGCCTGTCAGTCCAAAATTGGACGTGTGATGTCAGAATTAAAAGAAAATCACAAGGCACGCATTGATGGTACTTAAGCAATTTCGGTATATGGGATGTG
Organism: Melinopterus prodromus; assembly: GCA_964023965.1. NCBI lineage: Eukaryota > Metazoa > Arthropoda > Insecta > Coleoptera > Scarabaeidae > Melinopterus > Melinopterus prodromus. The sequence goes on from OZ030390.1 coordinate 103,224,520, forward strand.
AATGCTAAAAAGCCTTAAGGGTATCTCTAAATTGTAGTTGATTACACTATTCTGAGTTGGGTATCCGTTACTTTAGTTTGATGCTTGTCCATGCACTAGTAAAGTAAAAGGAGAAAATAAAGCGCTGGTTTTGTTTGCAAATTTTTCTTAAAAAGCAAGGTGCGATTTCGACATTTATGTCATCATCAGGCTATTGTCGAAGAAACAAAAAAACCTCGCTCTGTGACCTTCCAACGCTCTTTGGCGTTATGTTGTGTTAATTTTTTGACGTAAAATTTGTAAACAAAACCACAGATTTATTTAATAAAAATAGAAGAAAAATAGCAAAGCTTTATTAAATTAAGGTAAAACGAGCTCCTAGAACAAATTAAAGGGATTATCTTATTTTGAAATTGTTAGAAAGTAGACATTGGAATCCAAATGGATTTAGGAGAATGCATGGAAAATATTTGTGACAAGAGTTTTTGATGGATTAAAATACTAAATATTTTTGCATGTAAATATAATAAAATGACACGTTTTGCGATCTTAGATTTTTGAAACGCAGGCTTATGAAGAGCTTCTGGAATCAACAATTCCGAATTTGTTTCAAAATTTCAATATTCAAATTGCTGGAACCAATATAGCGACTGGATATGCAAAAAATATCCGATTTGTATGAAATCTTAGTACCAAAATAGCAGAACCAATATGACGACTAAAACTGTCAAAAATATCTTATTCTTGTGAAACTTTGGTTCCTTTAATGCATAAAGATTGCTGATACGAAAATTGTATCATCAGATATTCTAAATTCAAAATGGCAGAACAAATATAGCGACCGAACCTGTAGAAAATATCCGAAAATATTAACTTATTTCCTGTTATATTTTATGGAGACATCCGATGTTCGATGACAGACTTTAAAAATTCAAAATGGTGGATCCTAATGCCATATTGGATGAAAATATGTAACTATGTAAAGCATCCCAATTTCCCATATTATTTCATGTGATAATTGAAGCTCGTTCTAGTGCAAATGTGGTGGTAAAAATTAGCATTTGGAACATTTTTTTTTAGTTAACCGTAAAATACTGAAATTCCGTTTTGTTTATATGTTCAAAAATAAAACTGTTCGGGTAATCTCCTGATAAATCAAATCTGTTTTCTTCTGTATCTCTTCAAATAAACATGCATGCATTTGCGCGAAAAATTAACACCCTGTATAAAAGGGTTACATTTTTGACACATCTCGATGATGATTGACCATGATTTCCGAAATATTTTGGCCTGTTTTATACTTGACTATATATATATTATTTTGCCACACAATACAAATATATTTCATTTCATATAAAACCAGAGGAAATCGGATGACATGACACTATCTGATAGCAATATTGGGTGAAATATGTAAATTTTTAAGTACATAAAATTAAATAACCGTAATAAATAAATGTAAGATTAAGAAACGAAACATGTCTGGATTTTTTAAGTTATCTACTGTCCAAATACTTGTTTTCAGAGTCGTCCAAACAATGATGAGGGTCTCAGTGGTTTTAATGTTAGGCATTTTTTTATCTGATTGAAATAGTTCAAACTAAGGACCATGTAAGAACCTAAGAAACTAAGAACCACCTAAGAGACCAAGTACATATGTTATTTAGTATCTTAAGATATGCTAAAATACCACGTTGTTGGTTTAGGAGAACTTAAAAAAATAAAATAATCTCTTACCGAATTTGGATTGACCAGAATTTAATATTGTTGTGTTACCTGAAACAATGGGAAAGAACATAAATTAATACTAGTGCACGCAATTTAACATTTCATACAATGTAGTGCATCTATTTCAGTTCTCAGTTTCAACTCGAGTTCAGTCAATTAAAGGAACAATGAAATGATTGCGTGAATCCACAAATATTGTTTTGTAATTATATTCATGGCCCACATAATTCTTAAAACAAACAAACTGTATGTTGATTGTCAACAGTAGGAATCCTCACATTGGTGACGTTTTGTTTATTGACACAACACAAATTATTCCGTGGACGAGGACATAGATATTGTCCAGAGCAAAGAAAATATTATTGTAGGTACAGATGAACCGTACACAGTACACACACATAGGAACACATTTAATATTACATATCTGGGATACATACCATATGATCGAATACTATATGATCGAAAAATTCAATCTAGTTCTGCAGAGATTTTAGCAAAATACGCCCAACAGCTACACAGGGCGAGTCATAACGAATAGAGGAAATTGGAGGAAAAGCATGAGAAGACCAAAATAAGTATCTAAACTTTTACCCTAAACACTTAAATTTTTTATTAGCGAGACTATGCAATACATTGATTCCAAATTTGGCATAAAAATATTTATTAGCTTTTCAGGTATCTAAAAAAAAGAAATATTATTAATCACGCGCCACCCGCGACCATGACACTGGTTGGCATGATTGGGCCACTCCAGGTGATCTGAATATATCGAATAGCTGCTGCCTACTTTCTACAATCTACGTAATAACTAGTTATCGTTTGATGAACCACAAAATATTTATATATGAGGAAATGGTGACTTGTCAAAGTCAAAATATCGATTTTTCTCATAAATATTGTCAATGGATACAAAAGTACAAAAGTATATAACATATTACGTTTCTGGTTCATCAAACGATAAAGGGATGTTTACTGAACATCCAGTTAAAATTTGAAGTCAATCGGCTTGGTGGCATTATTGAATTCATCTAGAGTTTTCTCGGCTTCGGTTTTTCGCATTTGTATCAACACTGTGATCCCGCAGGGCAATACACATGCTGGGGATTATCATTCGTCCAGATCTTATAGTAGAATTTGATCCACACAGCATTGTACATAATATCAAGTCTGGATGTCTTCTGATTGGTAAACATAGAAAGTTTTCGATTTTTTTCAATGTACAAGACGCATCGGGCCTTGTACAACTTTGTACACATATTCTTAAGACCTTAAATATTAAATAATGTATAGAAAAAAAAAATTACAAACATTCTTTACAAACTATGCTAGTAGGAGAAACTCGGCGTTATTTTATATGAATTTTAGACTGATGTAGCTTTCTTGTTACTAAACCTTGGTCAAAAATATGTATAATAACTCTAATGTAGTTATAAGGGGCGCGGGTTAAAAGAAAAGGCCTATATTATACTCTTTATATACGTTCTTGTTTCTACTGTTTGCGGCAAATGCAATTGATTGAATTCGAACAAATACTGAGCGGCGGGTTCGTCTATTTCCTCCTCTGCGAAGACCGGTAAAGTTCAAGTGAAGGAGATGCGCCCGGCATTCGCTTCTGAATTATGTATACGTATTTTATATTGGCCCGAAATGGGATTTACCTCGGCCTCATTATTTTTATTTGGTAGAGAAGCGCCAGCCGGCAAGCAAGCAAGCAAGCAAGCCCGGACGTTTTGCATTCGTCCGCCGCCGATGAATAATTTATCACGAGCCGCACGGATTCGCAAATTCCAACCGAAACCTAGATATCGGATATTCGGACTATTGGACCTATCACCGTTCCGTATTCAATGTAATCGATAACGGCGTCGATATAGTGCGTTTATTCAAGTAATCTAAAGCGATTAGGTATGAATTTCAATCTGAATTATTTTAAACTCGGTACATTTTGTCCAAATATGACCTGAATAAATTTTTAAATACTTGTGTGAATTAATAATTTACTTAATTATCTAACGAGCTGTAAATTGTGGTTAAAAGAAGAAATATGACAATAATAACACATCCACATGATTAAAACTTAAAGACTATCTAAAAAATCTGATGTGGCCAGGCACATGACTTTATCATACAATATATAAAATTAATAGTTTAGCTGCATGAGAATCTATTTGATTGAGATCAGTCGTGTCTGCATTAAAATAAAACTAGTTAGCCAGGATTTGACAGATAAATAAATAATTAAATAAATAAATAATTCCTTTATTAACATAAAACAATATTATATGCAACAAAATGATATTTATATTTAGGGCAGAGATCACCACACTTGTTTCCAAATTGGCTTGTTCTTCCACTCAACCCCTTACGCAAACTAACAATAATTCCGAAAACTTATCAAAACAAACACAAACAAAATCACTCTAGCGTCTTATTACACGTAATTGCAGCAAATCCAACTCAACAAAACATCGCACATGCCCATAAAAAATAAACATTAAAACAACATCCGATGTGCGCTCAATGCCTAAAGTCCCAGCAAACAGACAACACTTCACCTTTCCCCCAAAACTGTTTAACGATAATATTTTCATATCTTCCCTGAGACCATTGTATATGTGACTGACCTGGTTAGAGAATGACCGTTTATACAGCTCAGCGCGATGGGCAGGTGGAGCAAACAAACCCCTGAATCTTAAATTAAGGGCAGCTAAACTATTAATTTTATATGAAGTTTCGTCCCGATACCTTCAGTAGTTTCTCCGGAATCGTCTCCACAAAAATCGAGTACACATACACACATATACACACACATACATGCACACACACACAGACATTTTTTTGTAGCTTGGTCAAAAATGATCAGGGGACCCAAAAAGACCTATTTCCTCTAAAATCTCAAATTCTAAAATCATTCAAATATCACGATTACAATACTTCATCATACTGCGTATGATAAAATAAAATAAAAAGAAATATTTGGCGTACATTAAAGACAGTGTTCAAGGCATAAATATATTCAAAGTTTATGGTATGATGTGTTTAGAACGAATGGATTCACATTGATACTATCGAACTTCAAGTAAAGAATACCAAATCAAATTTAATGAAACGTTTTAATCAGTATGATTGTAAAAAGTTGTTAAACTGATCACATCATATGTTCAAAATGAAACTATGAGTTTATCTAAAAAAACCTTCCATCTTGATTCAAGTAAATTATTTTTTGTTTCAAAAAGAGGTATATTCACTGTAACCATTTGACGATTTTGTTAAAAGAAAATAAGTGGTTTCATTGGATAAGATAATATATTCCTATAATTAAATTGAAGTGAATATGCGTGGAGGAATTCAATATTGTTGCAGATAGGCACATTATAACTCATACTAGGGTCACTTTTGCTTTAGAAGTAGCGTTTGAAAAAAATCTGATGTGGCCAGGCACATGACTTTATCATACAATATATAAATTAGCTGCATGAGAATCTATTCTATTGAGATAAATCGTAGGTATTGTCAAAGCATCAGCATTTGACACTACCTACACTACGTCGTTAGAATAATAGATATTTATGACACAAATGCCGAAAGTACGGAATAGCGCGACGAGCGGTGATGCGGCGCGTCACCGAAGGCGGAGTGTCACCGTCGCATGTGAGCGAGTCGCGCTATCTAGTTTTTAGCAGGAGCGACATCAACGTTTATTGTGTTGCTTTTTAAGAAATAAGTATATAAAAAAATAAATAAAAAATTTATGTATAGTAAATGCTAGGTTGGTACCACTTTGACGAAACGTCAAGTTTAAAAGTGCGTTCCGATTGGTAGGTAATGGTAGCTAATGGCGGTGGTAGAATACGACATTATAGTATTTCTTACATATCGTGATAACGACACATTAGTTTGCATGTACATAAACATGAGTCACTAGCAATTTTCTATTGGAAATACTATAATGGCGTCTGCTACCACTTCCATTATCACAAATGAAAACCCACCTTAAAAAGGTAATTAAAATTTTGACAGATTTATATTTGTTCATGACACATCCCTACCAACATACTAAAATAAAACTACACTCATCGCTATAGTTTATTTATAATTTTCTCAATTTATCGTTTTTAGAATTAGATATAAAGACGGGTTGATATTTCTTATCAACAAACAATCAAATTGGTGATCTTATTTTATTTGAAATTTGTATTTTATAATTTGCCGCACTAGAGCGGCAACGTTCCATAGTGGTTCTCCAACCTCTGATGAGATCAGCTGTTTTCGAATGTGACAACACAAAAAAATATTTGTCAAAATCCTGGCTACTATGTACTTTCATATTAATGCAGATGCGACCGATCTCGATCAAATAGAATTTGCTCTTGCAGCTAAACTATGAATTTTACCAAAAAATGTCATAAACATAAATTATTCAAAATGTCCTCTACTTTAATTTATTATTTAACTATTTTGACGAAATTACAGAAATTGCGGCTCATTTGCAAAATCCTTGAAAAAGGCTTAGAATAAACTACCAGTTCCTTTGGACCCTTGTGAACCAAAAGCTTTTCAGCTCTAAGTTAGGTCATGAAACTTCTAAATATGAACTTTCGTTCCGATATCTTCAGTAGTTTCGCCGGAATCGTCTCCACAAAAATCGTTTACACACGCACACACACACACACACACAGACACACACACAGACATTTTTTTGTACCTTGGTCAAAAATGTTCAGGGGACCCAAAAAGACATACATACTGCGTATGATAAAGTAAAAAGTTAAGGAAGAACAAAACTCATATTGTTATTATTACATAGTACATCTCAAAAGTGGACAAACTTAGTCAGCATCAAGGACTCATGCGCTTCCACTACTCCGGTTTTCGAACCGCGGTGCTTCGTATAGTATATAGTAGCATTGACGCAGAACGGCGTAAGACCGACCGAAACAAAAAAAGAGCAACGCAACCGAAGGTAACTTGACGGAGAGGAAGTTCTGCTAGTATTGGTGGAGAAAGAGAGCGAGCAGGAAAACAGTTGACCGGAGCAGCAGGATTGAGGCAAAAACATGTGCCCGGATGTGGTTACGCCTTAGGCCGGTTTGTCAGGTCGCACCGAACCACCACTACCAACTACATAGTAGCCTGCTCTCGCTTCATTGCAAAGACCAGAGAGTGCCATTCAGGTTTCTTTTAAGAATGTGTTTCTCGTCTTCGCGTATTGCTTCAGTATAGACAGGACCGGCGCTAGCCGGGATCACAGCGTTCAAAATTATTTTAGTGTTTCGGTGCAATTTAATATCCAAAGTGACACCACACACATGTTCTTGGATAATCAAATGACTTAAAACCAATCAGCTTGCCACCCTGGAGTTTTGTACTAATTTTTCATTTCCGCATCGGTATCTCGACTGCCGTGTTGAACAATTTCTTACTAAGTGATTGTGAATGTTGCTGGTGTATACTTTAACATGGCCTGACATGGCCTATTCATTAATAAATATGTTATGTGACGTCATAGAGGCACAGGAAGCTAATTTATGTAACATAAAATACCTGTTGTATCTAACAGTTTTGATTTCCACAATATATCAAAAGTAGTGATAACTGCATGAGAGTGCAATTTATAATCAGAAGCTAGGTCATGTATGGCATCATTGGATAGATATTTCATTAAGACACAACATTTGGTTAAAACATTGTTAATAACATGTTAATAACATGCTAACATGCTATAACATGTTAATAACATTGTATGTCTCAAAATTGTTTTCAAATAAACGGAAAGTTTTTTGAACAACTTGAGGGAACTGCAATGGGTAACTGTCTCTCACCTTTTAATGCCAACTTGTTTATGAGCAGATTTGAAACCAATGTAAAGTCTATAGCACCATATTTCCCTAAGACTTGGGTTAGGTATGTCGACGATATTTTTGCCATTTTTGACACCAAGAAGTGCAGTATTCAAGATTTTCTTCTCGTTTTGAATTCTAAATTCAACACCATTAACTTTACTGTAGAACAAGAAGTTAACGGCCAACTTCCATTTTTAGATACTCTGGTAGTCGGGAATAGCAAAAATATAATAGAAATTGACGTGTATCGGAAAGATACTAACACAATCAGGTTTATCCCTAATGATTCGCAGCATCCTTTTCAACAAAAATTGTCTTTTATTAGTTGTTTAGTAAATAGGTTATTGAAATTTCCATTGTCCGCAGATAGATATCAGCAAGAATTATTGTTTATTAAGAATGCTGTCATACATAATGGGTACCCTGAGAAAATAGTTGATAGAATGATTAAGAACCAGAATCAAAAAATTTATGTAAATCAAATATCTACTTTAAATACTTTGTCTGTAGAAAAGAAGAAATATGTTAAAATACTGTTCGATTGTGCATATACAAGGGGTTTGAGAAGTATTTTTACATCACAAAATCTCTGTATAGCATATTCGACTCATAATAGCATAAAAACCCTTCTTGGAAACCCAAAGGATAAGGTCGATGTACTTGATAAATCTGGTATATATTGTATCAAATGTCATGACTGTGAAAAAGAATACGTAGGCCAGACTTGAAGAACAATTTTAACTAGGTTCAAAGAACATGTAGCTCATTTTAAATATAATCGTTTTGAAAAATCTAGTGTGGCTCAACATATTTTAGACACAGGTCATAAAGTAGTTGTAGATGACTTAAAACTTGTAAAAGCTGTGTCAAATAATAGGGAACTAAACAGCTTGGAAAGTATCTTTATTCACTTGAATAGAGATAAATTAATAAATTCAGACAGGGGTCCTATACCTAGTTCGCCATTGTTTGACCTGCTTTAATTAAAACATGTTTTTTACGCTTCAATGATCAAAATGCACTGAGGCGTGACGAACAAATGGGTATATATAGGCTAATTTTTAACATGGACGTCACTTCCACTAGTGATTTGCTTGGACAATATCCAGTAAAGATACTATGAAGTGCTAATCTCTTTTCTTTTTTTTAGTTTCTACTGAAGATGGCAACATAGTTGCTGAAATACGTATTTAGGTTCTAAAATACTTGTTGTGGTTAGGGGTTTATAATTTTATTAAAACATTGTTGATAAATACGGTTTACGAAAGAACGAAGATACTTACAGGTAAAATAATTTTGTATATAGTTAGTAGAGAAGGCAAGCGATTGGAGGAAAATAAGCCCTTAAGTCAGTTTTGGAGAGTAAAATTTAAAAAAAAAATATTTTTTTTTGCCTTATACGGTATCATATAGTTTATTTAGTAAACTATATGATTGAGTAAGATTTATTTCTAACGAAAATTGTTTATATTGTGAAATTTTAAAACTGCGTGCAGTTATGGTTACTTCGGGTACATTCCGGTAATGTATTTCGGTAATAATTGTTATAATTGAAGTCTTCAGGATGGCTTATTGTATATCAGCTTCTTCCCGAGTCTCGTATACCGTCATATAACCAGGAATAAGTCTTGGATAAAACTGGATATATTTTCAGATATAACATTATACGATCCCATTGATATTTAGATGTTTTTTAAACATTTTATATGTATGTATTTGCAGATGTAATATAATAATATTGCGCATTGTTTCAGAATTTGAACACAAACTTTATTTCTCAAGTTCAACCCTGTGAAAAACAACCTCATTGTGCAGTATTAGTATAACTCACTAGGTTTCAGAGTGTTTCAGTGCTAGATGTTTATTTTTACTATTTTTCCTGTATTTGTAGATATCAAATTATCATACTCACAAGATTTCAGAATCCTCACGCCAAAAATATGTTTTAACTTCATATGGCTAAAACAGCCTATATATGTATGGCTGAGATGTTTTTCATTATTATCCCGTGTATTTAAAGACCATTTAAAGTTCATTTACAACAAAAAAAAATTATTTTGATCAGCAAAAAGTGCAAAATGAACCACTGTGCATCTTGACAAGAAAGATAATTTCCTATGAACGAAGAAAAATATAAAAACAACAATAATAGAGGAACAATCAAATTTTCCACCACAAATCTTTCAGAAGCGTACTCCATTTTGTTTGTTCATAGCTTATTAATGGGTTTGGATAAGTTTGGTTGTACTTGTGCAATTTTCGCCGAAAATTTTTGAGAATAATTGAATTGAAAATTGTTGTTTAATTGCGAATTGAACATAATTTTAAAAGCTGCGGTTTTGATACATTTCCATTCGTTGGACACGAATCCTAACAGAGAAGTTTCACCAATCCCATTATGTTTTTGCCTTTTTGTTTTAGTTCTGTTTGGAACAAAAACTTATGAGTTATGAATAATAACTTTACCTATGAGTTATGAATAATAACTCAAATATAAAAAATATAATATATTTTGTCAAAGATAAGACAAGTTGAAAGATATGATTAAAACGAAACGATTATGATTTTCATATCTACCACCTCGCATGTTCCTCAGAGTCACTAATAATTATGGTTTTGTACTCTTTTTCGTGAAACTTTTCTGAATAACGTTTGAGTTCACAAAAGAATGCTCAGCTAAATTTGTGGGAGACGAAATATACAGTTCTATTAAAAAAAGAAGAATAGTTGCTATAGCAAGTTATGGAAGTGATAAATAAAAGAAAAATGTTATTGCAGCAATATTACCTAAACGTATTTAATTTATTTTCCATAAGATAATTGTTAGGAAATGATCATTAAAAGAAATTATAGCAATTTTTCTCACTTTATTTACATGTCTAATTAATTACCTTTTCCAAAACAATCATCGAGGCAATTATGATTTGTTCAAATCAAATAAGGAATTTAAAATTCTTTAGTTTCCGGCCCCGCAAAAGTTAACGCCGGTCCTGAATATAGACAAAGAGACAAGATGAGCAGCTCTGCAGAATCGATGTTAATCAACTAGCCCCACTCGTAACTTAATGATAAGTATCTGGCTGGAGTTATGATTTATTCGGATGACTGTCTCTTGTTCTTTCGACTATTATAGTGGGGAACAGTTAAGAAAACTATAATTAAACAATGACCGCAACGGTACGGTAGCTCTTAGAGATATTTCAGAGTCATTGATTACATGTTCGCCGTTGACAAACAGTTTGGTACCGGAGGAAATATAACCTATTTCACATGCCGTTAAGATAATGTTAAATGCCGGTAACGGGCGTTGACCACTGCCAGGTGAAATTGTTGCAAAACCGTCGCAAAACGTCGACATACTTTACGCGCGAAATTATTGGTTTCCTTCAATTATATGTGTATTAGAAATTTAAGGAAATGTACTGCCTCTAGCAGCTAATTTTTTATTCATGATATTAATGCTACATAATATGTATTACTGTTGCTTGCAAATAAGCAGGTGATAAAAATCAACAAGTTTTCTTATAATGTATGGCCAGTTGTGAATTCACCACATTGTGAATGGTTTCAGGGATTATTGGTAAAATTGTATTGGTTTCAGGCACCCATCTGAAATTCATTCCCTAATAGCATTTAAATTGTTAGGTCGATTTGTTTACATCTTGGTTTTTAATAGCTCCCACAGAAAAAAAAGTCTAATGGCGTTAGATCAGGGGACCTAGTCGGCCATTGTATTAGGCATCTTCTTCCCATCCATCTTCCTGGGAACACTTCGTGCCAATAACACATTAGCAGCGTAGTGTGATAACAATATTGACAGTGCGATCTCGGAAGATTGTGCCTCTGTTAATGAAGATATTTTAAAACTGTTTTCACTCATATATACAGAACGTCGAGGTGCGCATGTTAAAGTTATTAGCGTGCATACAGGCGTTCCATAAGGTAGTACCAGCCAAAACTTATGTTTTTTTCTTAAATGGAATAACCTACATGTATTTCGACACAATTTTGAATTCCTCGCAAAATTTTTACGACACTGAAAAATAACATTACCTACCCTAAACTTTATACTTTCTGATTTATTGGCATTTTTATGGAAAAACAGCAGTTAAGAAAGTCTATCAATAAGTGCTGCTACACTTACATTAAACATTAAACCAGCTAAGTATTGACCTAAATTACTATTTTTTCGCATGATTTCATCATTTTTTAATAAAATAAAACATTTTATAACGACTGCTATTTAATATTATAATTTGAAATAAAATTATATATTTTACCTATACCCTGTAGGCTATGAAAAACGTGCTAAACAAGTTATTAAGGTATCTGTCTAATATTTAATATAGTTTTCCAAGAAATACAAATTTATAAATCTAATTTTATGAAAATTTAAGGACGAAGTCAAGTTATTTTTGTAACGGTTATACTTTAGTGATGAAAAAGAAATTTTGCCAGTAATATTGACAAAATGGCTGCTGTTAGTATTTTAGGCTCCATTTTGAACAGCTTTTTTCCGTTTTCGTTGTTGTTGTTAATAATATAATTATTTCAATGTTTCACTTACTATGAGGTTCAGCCCCCAATAAAAACAAATTAATAAAAAACTAGTAGTAGTTCGTCTTTACTAATAAAATTTTAAATACCCCTTTTAGATTTTTCCTCTATCGTAAACATTAACGAAGTTATCCATTTTATCTGCTACTCTCCTTATACTCTATTGGTTTAGAGTGAGGAAACAAGAAACCAACAAAAACGAAAAAGAAAGCAGAAAATTGACATTTTTGTGCTTTTTTACTTTATCATACGCAGTATGATGAGTAAGTATTGTAATCGTGCTTTAATATTTTATCTAAGCAGATCGTAGCCAACAACATTTGGCTACAACTGATCAATTCATCATTGCATTTGTTTCTCCATAGTTATACTTGTAATAGAGGATCGTCGTGGAAGACCCTGTATAAGTTTGCAGCTTTCTGTATTATTAAATTCAATTCACATTTCGCAATAACCTACAATGGTTCCTGATTTAACATAAAAATAAACAAAAACCATAAGGTCTAAAAGACAAAGTAAATCGAAGTAAGTCGCTTAAATTACATGAGAATCTATAAATACGAAAGCTACAGTAGCCAATCAGTCAAATAAAATATTACAACCTAAAAAATTTTAATGGGAAATTCTAAATTTACATTCTTTATCTTAGGTTTGTCTTTATTCAACACCTTATAAACGGTTAAATTCTGGACATTAGATATACTACTTATTTTAGAAGATCGTCTGCATGCTTTCATATTGGAATGACCAAAGTTATTTTGTAAGTTGATGGAATCAATCCGTTGTGTTCAATCCTGGCACTAAATTTAAAGAAATAATTAAAGTTACTTAATTTTGATTTCTGTCGACGTAAGTGACAGTTTAGGACGTTGTCATGCGGTTATTATAAACAAATTCCACATATTTTCTAGTCGGGTAGAGACCTAAAAACTAGCTCAACTTTGAGACAGGTTTTCAAAGAAATTGTAAGAGATATCCATATTTTTTCTTTTGCCATATACATATTTATCATACTTTAGTGTACAAAAGGACATAGCGCCATAAAAAATTGTATGCAAGAAGTGGATACGGTTGTAGGAAGTATCAGGTCCGGTGCGGCGTGCTTGTCTCCACGACGTGTATGATGGCTCCTATAAAAATAAACAGAAATCGAAATTTCAAATTTCTGTTTGAATTTTAAGATCGATTTTTTACAGCTCTTTTTCGGTTTCAAATCGCTATAAATAATATAATTATTTAAAAGTTTCACTTATTATTAAGTTCAGCCGCCAATGAAAAGCATTTTCTCGAAGGGAAAAAAGAATAACTCAATCCGTCAAACGATTCAAACGTAATCGCGCAAGCCAGTTTGAAAGATCGTGTTCCTAGCACGATCGTCAAGATTATACACTCGCCTAGTGCTTGTGTATAAATTTCATGCTCATGAGTAATAACATAAATCATTAACTCGTCAAATAATGACCTATTTTTAAGAAGTCAAAACCACATTTCCTACAATCCATTCCGAGTGTGCGTTGAACAGCAGAAATTCAACACACACACATTTGCTTCTATTCAGGGAATCCCCCCGTAAATATTCCACGTCGACGGCTGTGCTCGCTAATTAAGCTTAATTGAATATAATGTGACGTAATTAAAGGACTCACCACGACTAGCGCTAGATAAAAAAATCCGAGGAACTACACGCTCTTCAACTTTTTCATCGGCGGATGTTTTTTTTTCTTGCTGTTTCCAACTAAAAGGCATCTAATGAAGGAGCGATTGAATAACTCGTCGGAATTCTTTGATTTACGCCTCTCTCTCTCTCTCGTTCCAAACAAGTCGCTATTTAATTTAAATATCAATTTGATGGCGGCCTAAATCATTCGATTTTAGGTAAATACGTGGTTAAATCATGGGACGTCGATGACATCGGCGGTTCATTAACACCGCGCGTCGCTTGCCTTTGAATTTATGCGACTTAATGGGTGCCGTTGTGATACACGATATACGTAATCTGCTTATTGGATTTTGAGAAGTAATACAGTTACTTTGTAGACACAGGATGTTTGTTGTAACGGCAGATGTTAGATTCACGATATAATAGAATCAGAAATCAATTTACATAGACGCTCAACATTAGCTTGGTATTGTCGGTAACTTTGAAGAAGACAGAATTAATGTCAAATTCATAAAAGAAGATAAATGTGTCTGAAGTACAATTTTAATGGAGGGTGTTTTTGTTAATAAACAAAAAGTCAAATTTCCTTTTTTGAAGGCCTGATAAGTCTTTCTTTGTTAATGCTGGTTTTTGGAGATTTCAACTGATACTGGAATTTTGAAATTCTTTTACTGTTTTCACTCAGCCAATGGAACTATATACACGTAAAACAAAACAAAAGCATTTTTACACACTAAAAAATCTGATGTGGCCAGGCACATGACTTTATCATACTATTTATAAAATAAACAGTAAATGAGATTCTATTTGATCGAGATCGGTTGTATCTGCATTAAAATAAATCTAGTTAGCCAGGATTTGACAGATAATAATAATAATAATAAATCTTTATTCACAGAAAGAAAAACACTATACAAAATGAAAAACCCAATACAAAATACAAAATGAGCGAAAGAAGATCGGTTAGACATGCCATTGCATTGACTGAACAATTGTGTGTGGCTTTAATTTAACGAGTACGCATACGCTCGAAGCAAAACAAAAAATAAAATTAGCAAATCATATAATACAGATTGCGAAACCAGAACAAACAGAAAATATCGGAAAACCACCCCTCCTTAGCACAAACTACACCAACCCATCAATAACCATCGAACAAATAAATTCCCTAGAATGGCAAAACATATCTCTGTCCAACGAAAGTACACCCAACACGTTAACCCCCGCTTTCCTCAGATAAACCACAAACATATTACATATCTTTGGTGCAACACTCAGAAATGATCTCTTGACAATCGACTTGCTAGCTCCATAAGGCAAACCCATATCTCCGCCCCTTGCACAATAAAATGTGAATATGTACTTATCAACTCAGAATCCGTATATGAGACCTTCAGTACAGAGTGCAGGTAGATCTGTCTTAGACGCATAAGCTATTATTAATACAATATATTAAATAAATACAATATATTAAAACACTAAAAAGTGGTCGGATTCCTTAATTTTCTTTTATATTAGCAATCGCAACATGTTTTGTGTCCTACTGGGCACTTCTTCAAGCGCTATAGGAAATGAGAAACAACTTACACAATTGACAATCATATGAAACTCCAAAAAACTCAATTGTAAAAACTCACATTTTGTCAGGCCCGTGGGGAACATAAAACAACATAAAAAGGTCACAAACAAACATAAATGAGACTGCAGAATAGATTTTTTCCATAAAAATATCTACGATTGTCAAAACATCAGCGTTTGACACTATATACCTACTGACATTAGAATGAAACAAACTACTGGGCACATCTTGGCTACTAAGATGCAGACACGACCCATCTCAATCAAATATAATTTGATCATGCAGCTAAACTTTAAAACTTTAAAACTTTAAAACTTTAAAACTTTAAAATTTTACCAAAAAATGTCGTAGACATTAGTTATTCAGAATTTTCTCTACTTTAATTTATGATTTAACTTTTTTTACGATTTTACAGAAATGGCGGCTCATTTGCAAAATCCTTGAAAAATGCTTGGAATAAACTACCAGTTCCTTTGGCCCCTTTTGAACCAAAAGCTTTTAAGCTCTAAGTTTGGTCCTAAAACTTCTAAATATGAACTTTGGTCCCGATACCTTTAGCAGTTTCCGGTCAGCCGGTCATCGTCAAACTCCCTGTACTTTGAGTCTTACAATATTGGGACTCTAGTTAAGTTAGATATATTTCATGCTTAGATACCAATAACTTTGAATACTTTGATACCAATAAAACCAATAGAATGTGTTGAACGTTATGATTTGGAGATTATTTCTATCACATTTTTATTGCAGAATAAGAACAATATTAAGTAACTTTTCTTCAACTTTGCTTAAGCTTTGTTTATTTTAGTATATTGTTTCGTATGGAGTAAGTATAATCATGCTTTGTTATATTTTTACAATTCATTAAATGTTGCTCCGTTCCATGTGAGCAGTATACAAATGAACAGGCCATAAATCCAATTAAACATTAAGACAGAGTACAACCAGCGTTTTTTTACCTAATCATCAAACACGCTAATAATAAATCTCCCACCAATTACTTAGCACACCAACAAAAAAACTTATTCGCAGCAATACCAATCATAAACACCTGGCCCCACAATTTTCGTTCGTTGCAAATGAACCACGGCAAATTAAACTACATACATGTTATTTCGGGCGTTAAAAATAACGAACTTCATCAATATTAGCATCACACACGAATGCCGAATACCTCGTGTGAGCTGGTGTATTATTTTTTTGTAATACGATTCGTTAAAAATGCTGTTGAACAGTTCTACGTGTCCAAACCGAAGGAATTTTAATAGTTTCCTGTGTTCGCGCGCTCTCAAAAACTTGATTCGGCCGTGTTTCTGTCTCCGAATACAGATCAGCATGGTTAAATATAAAATTTAGTGAACATCGTCGGTAAAGGAATTTGTCGTGACGTTAATTTGGTGGGTATTTTGTCAATAACAGTTGATAATCACACACCGAAAAATAAATACTTCACTCGAAGCAATGTGCTTTCATTCAGGTAAATAATTCAGTTATTAGATGCAAGATTTTCTTTCCAACTACTAAGCAATCATGGCATCTGACAGGTTTACGTGAATCCGAAGTAATAAGTAAAGTGTATAATTTATTAAGTTATTTCTATTGCTTTATTGAAGTATTAAAGATTAGGTTAGGTACGTATGCTATTTACATATAATTTTCTCACCAGAATCAGTGTATTGGTGTGAAAAATTAGTAAATACATAGAATCACTTCAAAATTCTAATTTATATTATTAATTGCCAGGAACCGATGTAGTTTCTGGAGTCTAGACTAATTATTTCGTTACTACTACAAAATCTCAAGAACGGTTTGATATTTTAAACAATACTCGAGCACGTCGATTAATAATTATCAAAATACACCTTATGATATCAAATTAACTTTTTTACCTTCAATTATTTTTAGCAGATGACGTCATCGACATTTTCTTTAAATGACAACCCTAAATTTTTTTAATAGATTTGACAGATCTTTTAGTTGTCTTAATGGTAGCATGATATTTTTATGGACTTACATCAGAAAATTTTCGAGAAAAAGACAATTGAAGGTTATGAAATAAATTTGACAAAATCTCCGGAAGGGCCAACAGAATTTAACGAAATTTTAGAATTAAGTACTTTGCCCCTAAGTGAAGATACTGGCGTTATTATACTTGATGCAACGTTTACAGTTTCTGAAATATAACCTCAATCATTTGGATATGAAATAGAATACCTTTATATTTTGCATTGTCTGTTACAATCATTATTATTATAACAAAAGCCTTAGGTCTAAAAATTAACAAAGAAAAATCTGATGTGGCCAGGCACATGACTTTATCATACCATATATAAAATTAATAGTGTAGCTGCATAAGATTCTATTTGATCGAGATCGGCCATGTCTGCATTAATAAAACTACTAGAACTAGACTAGAGATATTTTGATTATATTTACAGTAGGTAATGTCAAAACATCAGCATTTGACACTACCTACTGTCATTAGAATCACAATATCTGACAAATCCTGGCTAAGTAGTTTATACGAAGTACGAGCGATCTCGATTCTCGATGAAATAGAATTTGCTCATGTAGCTAAACTATTAATTTTACCAAAAAATGTCATAATCATAAATTATTCAGATTTCCTCTACTTTAATTTATTATTTAACTATTTCGACGAAATTCCAGATATAGTGGCTTATTTGCAATATCTTTCAAAAATGCTAAGACTAAACCTCCAGTTCCTTTGGACACTTGGTTCAACAGAAAGCTTCTAAATATGGAGTGTTGTCATACTACGGATGATAAAGTAAAAAGGTTCTGGTTCTGATGATTAGTATATTATATTGGCTTCTAGCATACTATATTTTCGAGTTTTACGCCTTCAGTGCTTCATAAAGAATTATGCTCAATATTCCAAATAAGTTTTAAGGTTAACATACCGTCTTACAATCTTTCTTGTATTTATTCGCGAAAACATAACATTGGTATCCGCACTCGAAATATTGTTTCAATATTGTTTCACCTAGCTCCTCATGGCAATTCTCCACGCATTTACGTGTTGAATTGACGTTTCGCAAACGCTGACGTTCCAAATACTGTCAGAAGCTTCAAAATATCCTGGCTACTTAGTATTACTGCAGACACGATTTCGATCAAATAGAATTTGCTCCTGCAGCTAAACTATTAATTTTACCAAAAAATGTTATAGGCATAAATTATACAAAATTTCATCTACTTTAATTTATTATTTATCTATTTTGATGAAATTATAGAAATGACGGCTCATTTGCAAAATCGTTGAAAAATGCTAAGAGTAAATAGCCGGTTCCTTTGGACCCTTTTGAACCAAAAGCTGTTCAGCTCTAAGTTTGGTCATAAAACTTCTAAATATGAACTTTCGTCCCGATACCTTTAGTAGTTTCTCCGGAATCGTCGCCACAAAAATCGTTTACACACACACAGACATACACACACACACACACACACACACACACACAGACATTTTTTTGGACCTTGGTCAAAAATGTTCAGGGGACCCAAAAAGACCTATTTCCGCTAAAATCTCAATTTTTTTTTTCGGCACGATTACAATACTTTATAATACTGCGTATGATAAAGTAAAAAATTGATAACAAAACATTATTACATTTTCTACTACCAACTACTCTAGTTGGTTTATGAGGATTCTTGGCCATTGACAAGAACACATTGTGTTAAATTTTATCGGTTTATTTTTTTGTTATTATTTCTTGTTTTTATTTTTTTCTTTGTTGATTTTTAGACCTAACTAATAAAGGTTTTTGTTAATTTCGAAATGTTTCGATATAATACAAGCGTAGTAATATTGAATAGGCAATGGAAGACTGTAACAGAAAATGCCAGAATATACGAAATATAACTTCATTCAAGATACTGCTTAGAGATTTTTTTCGTTTTCTTTTTAATAAGATTTAATAAGACACTACTCATAAAAAAATCTGATGTGACCAGACACGTTACTTTATCATACTATATATAAAATTAATAGTTTAGCTGCATGAGATTCTACTTGATAGAGAACGGTCGTAACTGCATTAGAATAAAACTAATTAGCCAGGATTTGACAGATATTTTGATTCTATTGACAGTAGGTCATTAGAAATGAAATAATTCAAATTTGAAGACACTGCTCATAAAAAAATATGTTTTTATAGCCAATTTTGACAATCAGTAGGAGCTAAGTTGAAGGCTAAAGCTGATTGGGTTTATCAATTCCCAGCTTACATACTCACAGGTATTGTAATACTGTAGCAACATCGGTAGCTGAAATGGTTAGAGACCGGGTTTGCAGAGGTTCACATTTTAAATCCCGGTCGATCTTATTTTTCCAAAAAATTATCCGCACCCGATTAATTATAATTATTACCATCCTAATTAGATGTACCCTACCATTAACACAGTAATCACCCCGCAAAATAAAGAATAATGCTCCTAATGTAGAAAATTTGTAAACACCATACTTACCCTGACATTAACATCAACATTACCCGAAATTATACCTTTGAATATACACTTTGGGAGGGATATACGAATTACCCGGCCACATATTCCACGATATAATGACAAAGCATAATACATTCAGCGAGAATTAGAAGTAATAACCTAATTTCGTCCACAGAGCAAAGTAAATAATTACTTTTTGTCTCGAGTACGAACCAGCAAGCAAATGAAATAATTCAAATTTACAGACGGACAGCGAATGGACAAGGCTAGGTCTCCAGAATCTCCGGCAGAGCCTAGCACGCTCGCATGAATACAAATGTGTGTTGGGAGGGAGTTCGGTAATACGGGTATCTCTTCAAAAGGGAAGGTAAAGCTCTCTCTGGTCTTTGGGCACGGCCTGGAAGCGGGCCGCTTTAACTTCATTTCACCCTTTTATCATAAATTATTACGCGCGGGCCTTTGTCCGAAGTTGCGATTTAGAAAATTGCGTTATTGCGGGATTATCTTAAGTTTTATGCATGGCTGAATCGGTTAAGCTGTTAAGGTATCTTTTAAATGTCTTTCAGACGTTAGAAGGATAGGTGGAGCTTGTTGGTTGAGTTGGTAATCTCTGAAGGCAGGCCTTTATTATAGAAAGAGATCGAGTAAAGACTCGGGTTGGTTCGGATGCTTTCGGCGACATCGAACCCAGACAACAGAATTCTGGGAATTTCACATTTTTGTTGGTAAAGGTGCTGATTTCAATAGAGTGAGGAAAAACATAGCAGCACTCATAAAATAAGGTTCGGTTACCAAGTGTTTATATAATTTACTATACAGGCTTAGTATTGTTGGGATTTTAAAATGATTTAAAGAGAACGCATTAAGTAAGTGTGTTGTTGTTATTATTTGTTTGATCTTAATATAATAAATATTAAATTGATATTATTATGGACTTTTATGTTGTGTTAAACTCTAGTCTGTTTTTAATAAAAATAAATGTTCCTTCGACATCTGAGTGATTGATAACATACTGAAGTCGATGCTTCTAACAAAGAGCGATAAGTTGTGAGCGATAAATAAACATGAACACTTGTTTTTCTAATTAGTGCTTTCTAGTACAGCAATCGAGCATTTCCAGCCGAGCAAGTTTGCTTGGAGTAATCAATAATCATGTCAAACCGAGGCTCAAATAGGATAACTAGGATACAGGAGCAAGCATTTTCTGGAAAATGTTCTTACGTCATTGTGCCAATGAAGGCATAAGCTGAAAACAATTGAAGGTCGGAAATGAAATTTTAATTGTGTATTTTGAGCATTCAAAATCAACATTGGCCAAAGTTTGTAATTTTTTTTTATAACAAACCGTTTCAGATGTTTTGTTATGTTCCATACTGTACCCGCATACTGTATCGTGATACTAATAATTATCTTCTAAATTCAAGTCGCTAGCTGTTTTTGGAAATAATCTGTACAGCCTTACTTAATTTAAACAATAGGTTAAAAACATTAACATTTAACATTAAAATTTTAACAATAGGTAGTCGTTGGAAAAATGTAAATAAAACGAAAGAAAAATAAACCATACGTAGAATACTAATCTGAAATTCTGCATTTTGTCAAGTTGTTGAGAACATCAGTGCTAAAAAGTACACAACGCGCTTTGTTTGGTCATTTAATTTTCTCAAAAACATGAGAATGGAAAAAACTTACCACAATCGGTTGTAATTTAGTTGAAATTTTTAGTTATTGGTCGTGTCTGCATTAAAATAAAACTAGTTAGCCAGGATTTGACAGATATTTTGATTCTATTGACACTTTTATAAAAACGTCAGAGTTTGTCACTGTTTGACACTGCTGTATAGAATGATAAAGTCTTGTGTCACATTTTTTGTTAAGTTTTGTTAAGTTGAGGGTGTTGCTTGAAAGAGAAATGTTTGAACCCAATAAGATATAACCTAATCTGCAGTGTGTTCATTTAAGTCCTTTTATGAAATTCCAATTTATTTTCTTAATGGTCGAATGGTTGATATTCAGCCTTGTCGAAGATCCTCAAAACCAAAGTCTTATAAAATATAACCTTTTGCAGCATTTTTATGCTGCAAAAATTCAAAACTAGAACTAGGTTTTCTACATTTTGTTGCCTTTGTATAATTTTATTTTAATATCCGACGTCTAATCTACTTCTAGTAGCTTCATCATCGGTTAATAATCGCATCCTGGTCGGTTATTCTCGGGTTTTAATCGTTCGAGGGGCGTGGCCAGCCAAATCACCCTCATACCTACTTCCTCTCGAATACTCTTGACCAGTGGGATAATTCTGTGAGCCGTACTCAAGGCAGTAGCTCATATACAACAAAGTTACTTCAGTTTACTTCAAATTATTGCTCCAGTTACCCTAGAATCCGTGATAAAATATGTAGTAATTGCTCAAATAGATCTGTTCTACTAATCTGATTGGTATTGACTGCTGAAGAGACCGCGTACTGATTTCGTATGGCGGCACGCTGCACCGGGCAATAAACTAGGCCGCTTTTCTACAAGGCTATAAAGTTCAATTCGTTTCTAATTAAGTAGATAAGAGGCGCGGACGGTAAATCTTATCCGGTGACGATAAGGGACCAACGAGAAAGAATGAAACGACGCGATGGGACCGATCCCGAAAACGCTATATGTAATTGAATTAGCCGGTTACTTTAGTTAATTTTATGGGACCGATCCGTTTTGTCGGTGATATCGTCGGGCGGAGAGAAATTTATGTATTCCGAATGCCACGAATGGAAGCCACACTAGATTTATTTCTAGTAATTAGTGAATGAAAGGAACTCCTCAGCAGGAATTTTGTGATTAAGTACTTTTTTTTTTCTAAGTTGCTGTTAGACTATTTATAGTTATAAGTTATAGTTATGTTGAATGAGGTTGTAATTAGGTCAGATTTTTTGCACAGTTATTAGAACTATTGTGGTTTTGTCACACCACCACTGTTTACGATAATTTTTAAAGATAGGTGTATACATTAGGGTGGACCTTAGTTACTCTTAACGAAAAATAATTTTCAAAATTAAGTCCACGTCACCCCTGTAATTTGTTCTACATACTAAAAAACTAATTCCCTCCAAGTTTGAAGTCGATCGGATAATGGGAAGACGTGCCTCAAGGGCTTTGTTTATGCAAAAACTGGGACATTATTAAAATTAAAATATACACACATTTCAATCCGTTACTCATTAGATACTATTCTCATGCTGTATTCTAATTATTATATCGACTAAAAATACGTTATTTATATTATATTTATCAATAAACGAAAATTGTTTAAACAAAATTTATTATATTTATGTTTTTGATAAACAATTTGAGGTAATTGATAAAAGGAAAAAAATAAAAGTAATCATTGTTTTGTTTATAAACTATTTAATAATTATTACTGTTATTTACAAACGCATATAGACTTAGGTACTAATTAGAACTGAATTATAACGTTTACTAAACTCTTAAAAAAAATATATGAACAATACAAGAAATGTATAACAATAGTATTGATTATAATAATAGCAAATAATAGTAATACACAGCAACAAATTGTGGAGTTGTTTAAAATTCGGCGTTTAGTTCTTATCTACTGTTCGTTAAATGCATAAATGCAGGCAAACCGAGTCACACCCAACGCGCCTATAGAAGTTTCATTTCACAATAAAATGTGTACTATATATTTATAATCCATTTTAGATAAAAAAAGTGATCTACAATACATTGTACACCACCGGCGAAGGGGTTTCAATAAAATTAAACACAACAAAATAAATTAATTAAATTACTAAAATGTACCTTGAGAAATTATTGATTGTTGAGCCTTTTCTTTCAGCATCTCTTTCCGTTCTGCCAAAGAGTTTTTCGCTGCTCCTTTTCCGCTAAAATGCGATCACCAGCACCCATCACTACGACTTGCCCTTTTCTGCTTCAACACAAATATTTTGTCTTCTTCGATTGTCATCATATGCAAAGCATTTGCATGGCCGATATCGCATAAATGGTTCAATGAATCAGTACATTCGTTTTCTCGTTGTATTTGAGACGCAGTTCGGTGTTTTGCATTCCAATTTAGTGTTCTCCACTTCTGGTAAAGTGGTTCTAATTTGGCAATACTATGTGGGGTTAGCTTCACAGGGGTTCGTGCCTTTTGTCAACATGTTTTCACTTCTTTTATAACAGGAGCCGCACTAGTGCGAAGATACAAGTTAACTTTTCGCAAGTTATAAGAAAGCACTCATAAAACCGGCAAATTTAGCACCAACAATTTGTTGTTCGAAATAAACCAATAAAAACAATTTATCTCGACTTCGTGTCTCTATTTTTTGGTCAGTATGTAACTGATACACTTCAAACCCTTATACTGAGAACACCTCAAACTCTATGCTAAAGTGAGTGTGCGTCTACTTGATAAAGGACAAGAAATATGAAATATAAGTACGCTTTCACGGCCAGAATCATTTAGAAAATAAACTGCTTCCGGGTTATGCCGTGTGTCAACATTTGTCAATGCTGACGTTTCGCGTTTCGCGAATATTCAATTCGCTTTGAAGTAGCGAGCAACATGGTTCGCGAAACGTCAGCATTAAGAAATCTTGACACACGGCATAACCCGGAAGCAGTTTATTTTCTAAATTATGTGAAAGTGGCAGAACAATGTTTCGGACAGGGCTAAACTAGAAATTAATCCAAAGTAGTGTAAGAGCGTCGCGCATAGACAGTGCGAATACGCGGCGGTGTAAAAGTCTTAAAGGATCGAAAAAGTTACTGGACAACCAAACAAGGTAGCCGTATTTATATAATAACAATAACTGTCTTATTTAAATTGTTAAACTAAAGTCATACGTCAAATATGAGAAAAATTACAGACATTTTCAAACTTAAAAAATTGATTGAGGCACCCCTTCCCGTGGGCGAATTAAGTTTTTCTTTTGCAGGACTTATTTTTATTCATACTAGAACAAATCTAGAGGGTGACGTGAAAAAAAAATCAATCGTAAAAAAATAAGGTCCACCCTAGTATACATACTGTTGCGAAGTAGTAATAAATTAAAGTTATTATTGTGTTCCAGTAAAAAATTGCATACAAATATTAAAGTTAACAACCCAAATTGTACAATGATTGCGGTGTCTAGTATTGATGTCAAATGCCGAGTTTGCACAAAAGGCCAGTGAGCAACCCCGACGTTTGGTAACCAATTTAACGGTAGTGACGTATTTGGACAATTAATATAAATAGCGACACACCGGAGCATGAGGGATTGTATTTTACACATTCGACATCATTTTAAGGAATTTATTTCATAAGTTTACCATTTCATTTTATAGTTCACTATAAGTTTATGCAATATTCTTCATAATTATGACTTGATGAAACGTTAGAATAATATTTTTACTTTAACTACTATGAACACAGAAAAAGGCACAGCCATACAGGATCGATTTTGTTACAACGCATTTTGCGTTTGCGTCCTTTATAAAAGCAAATGATTATTCAGGATTACCACAGACAATCGCTGTATTTGGTACAAAAGTGACTAAAGGAAATTGCACCACACGAATAAATTATCTCTGAGAACAAACGTAATACACTCGGGCAAATCACAGTGCAAAAAATTATTCCATAAATAAAGAATAATTTATACAATTCCACTTTCATAACTGATGCCACCCATATACGTTTTCCGTCTCTAGTATTCGATCCAAAATGGGAAATGGCAAAGGTAAACGACTACATGTGACAATAACAAAGAAACAAAATGTTAATTCGAACCGACGGTTTCATTTCGTAACCGCAATACGCGTTACAACAACACAGCATTTTTATCCACGGGCTACAACTTATAATGTCAAATGTTAAAATAATAACATGAAATTTGTTAGATCTTTAATTCAAATGAAGCATGTTTTTTGGTTCGAGATTCAAATATTCAGTAGCTTGTGGTCATTCATAGTTTATATGCTTGGCATGTGGTTAATGACTGAAGTGTCAAGAATTGCGTTCGAAATTGTCTGGCTTCGGTCATTACTATTTGTAATAACAGCAATTATATCAATAAAAATCGGATGGCCGTCTGTATACAAATCGTACGTTAGAATATTATCCGAAACACGCGATTGCAATTACGGGGAATGCTTTGATTATTATTCGACATTTAGTTTGATTGCTGTCGTCCCTCCCAGACACTAGCTGTGTGTGTGTGGGATTTCATCGTTATTTACGACATTCGTAAGTAATGATTGGGTCCGTGGATTCATTATTTTATATATTATTTGTTTTGGGATATAGTTAATAGTTTTTGTGTGTGACAATCGTAATTCGTTTTTTGGTTTTTATCACATTTATTTTTTTCTTTTCTAATAAATTGTCCGTATTTTTCTACAAAATTGCGAACGATTGTGAACTAAATAAAAAAATCTGATGTGGCCAGGCACGTGTCTTTATCATACAATATATAAAATTAATAGTTTAGCTGCATGAGATTTTATCGAGATCGATCGTGTTTGAATTAAAATAAAACGAATTAGCCAGGATTTGACAGATATTGACAGTAGGTATTGTAAAAAAATCAGCCTTTGACACTACCCACTGTCATTAGAATAAAAATATCTGGCAAATCCTATATTAATGCAGACACGATCTCGATCAAATAGAATTTAGAATTAATTTATTATTTAACTATTTCGACGAAATTACAAAAATGGCGGCTCATATGCAAAATCCTTGATTCTTTTTGATCGAGATCTGCATTAAAACTTAGTTACCGAAGATTTTACAATTATTTTCATTCTGACTGTAGGTAGTGTCAAAGGCTGTTTTTTTGACAATACCTATTGTCAATATTATCTATATACGTATTAGTAGTAATATATATTTATATTTTCAGAAAGTAGCAGTTGATATTCAAAATATGTCGTTTGAAATTCAGAAATTGACCAATGATATTCATGGACTAATGATAACCCATGATAACCCGACCGACCCTCAGCAGAAGCAACCGTCGCAAGCTTATTTCATTGCAAGTAAATTACACCAAATATGCAATTGAAAGACAAACTCTTCCATGCTACTACCATGGATCGAATTCCACTAACCGTAGTTAAAGTGCAGCCGTGTAATCACATAATTCATCAAAAGTGTGCCGAACCAATTCTACAACATGACGGAGAAGCATTTTTCCCATCGAGTCATGCGGTGATTGTAGACTCTGAAGTGGTGCAGAGAAAATCATACAGCGAAAATACTGCACAAGACAAGGAGAGGGTTGTCGCATGTGCCAGGAAGATTGTGAGGAAGATTGGGTTACTTTGGCACAAACATTTGGTGTAAAGTATAAAACAGCCTATCACTGGTTGCGAACTAGAGACAACAAAATGATGAAGCGACGCGGAAAGAAACCCAAACGTTAGTCCTAAGACGAGTTAGATATTGTCATTGCTTAGCTGGAGGCTGAATGCGATCTGAATGCGCCAAACGTGAATAGAAACATTAGTATTACGTAGAGTAACGTATCACAATAATATATTCATTTAATTACAATGGTGGCCACGACACTAGTATTCAATCAGGGGCAAAAGAGTTTTCACACTGATGTTCATAATTAAGTTTATCGCGTGTCATTTGTATATATGTCTAACATCTGAAATAGGATTCACCACTCGAAGCTCGTATTCCTACGTTGGAGAAGTGTTTGTAGTACCTACATATCTTACATATATACATATCTTACAATAAATTTATCTTCATATACTTTCTTTCCTATGCGCCATATAAATTCGTACACCTAAGCTAAATTTCCAATAAAACGAAGCAGAAAAGTGCTGTTCGGAATACACACTCGGTATAGTAGGGTAATCCGTCGCATCCTCGGATCTGCGACGTACCATAAAAACCGACTCCAGCATTTCTGATGAGCATCTAAAGTGGATCAATGACGGTTTTGCTCGCTGTGGCTTACGAGGTCGCATTAGTCGAGATCGCAGAATCATCTGGGAGTACATAAATGCACATCCTCTAGTACCTAGCTCCAGCCGGCTCGGGGACATTTCCGTTCAGGCATAAATTGAACTCGTTCTCGTATTATTGGAAGCATCGCAAGGTTAAGTGTTTCCGGCTATTAGGTACTCCAAAACTCAATCTTTATGGTTTTTAAATTGCGAATAAGCAATGATCTTAAAAGCATGTCGAAAAAATTTGTTAAAGTTTAAAATAGTACTACATATGTTGAGTTATGGTATGTATTAATCAAAAAATAAAACCTTATCATCTTCCTTGTGATATTCTTGTACAGGCTGTTCGACGCTAGACACAAAGTACATTTATGGGCTTTAAAATCGAAATACAAAAAATATTTTCATGCCTATAAGGTTACATATTATATACAAGGTCTCCCACGACGAGCTGCCAATAGAAGTATGTGGAGAACCAATTGAAATGAGAGATTGAGAATTTGTGGACTTATATTGCTGGACACGATCGTCTCAACTAAAATATTTTGAATTTTTTGTTACTTCCGAAAACATGATGTCAACTTTTATATTTCAAATGAAACATCCTGTATTTTATCGCATTTTTTAAATCTCCATTCAATTTTAGATCAATTTTATGTTACATTCCCTATACCTAACATGTGTCATTGTTGAGATATTATTTTTTTTTCATTAAAAAATTTGATGTGGCCAGGCACATGACTTTATCATACAATATATAAAATTAATAGTTTAGCTGCATGAGAATCTATTCTATAGAGATAAATCGTAGGTATTGTCAAAGGATCAGCATTTGACACTACCTACACTACGTCATTAGAATAATAGTTATTTATATCACAAATGCCGAAAGTACGGAATAGCGCGACGAGCGGTGATACGGCGCGTCACCGAAGGCGGAGTGTGGCCGTCGCATATGAGCGAGTCGCGCTATCTAGTTTTTGGCAGGAGCGACATCAACGTTTATTGTGTTGCTTTTTAAGAAATACGTATTTAAAAAAAATAAATGATTTCTGTATAGTAAATGCTAGGTTGGTACCACTTTGACGAAAGGTGCGTTGCGATTGGTAGGTAATGGTAGCTAATGGCGGTGGTAGAATACGAAATTATAGTATTTCTTACATATCGTGATAATGACACATATTAGTTTGCATGTACATAAACATGAGTCACTAGCAATTTTCTATTGGAAATACTATAACGGCGTCTGCTACCACTGCCATTATCACTAATGGAGACGCACCTTAAAAAGGTAATTCAAATTCTGACAGATTTATATTTGTTCATGACACATCCCTACCAACATACTAAAATAAAACTACACTCATCGCTATACTTTATTTATAATTTTCTCAATGTATCACTTTTAGAATTAGATATAAAGACGGGTTGATATTTCTTATCAACAAACAATCAAATTGGTGATCTTATTTTATTTGAAATTTGTATTTTATAATTTTGCGCACTACAGCGGCACGTTCCATAGTGGTTCTCTAACCTCTGATGAGATCAGCTGTTTTCGAATGTGACAACACAAAAAAATATTTGTCAAAATCCTGGCTACTATGTAATTTCATATCAATGCAGATGCGACCGATCTCGATCAAATAGAATTTGCTCTTGAAGGTAAACTATTAATTTTACCAAAAAATGTTATAGGCATAAATTATTCAAAATTTCCTCTACTTAAATTTATTAATTAACTATTTTGTCGAAATTACAGAAATGGCGGCTCATTTCCAAAATCCTTGAAAAAGGCTTAGAATAAACTAAAAGGCTAAACTATTAATTTTACCAAAAAATGTCATAGGCATAAATTATTCAAAATTTCCTCTGCTTTAATTTATTATTTAACTATTTTGACGAAATTACAGAAATGGCGGCTGATTTCTAAAATCCTTGAAAAAGGCTTGGAGTAAACACCCAGTTCCTTTGGACCCTTTTGAACCAAAAGCTTTTCAACTCTAAGTTTGGTCATGAAACTTCTAAATATGAAGTTCCGTGCCGATACCTTTAGTAGTTTCTCCGGAAATGAATTAACAAAAATTGGGTACACACACACACACACACACACACACACACACACACACACACACACACATACACACACACACACAGACATTTTTTTGTACCTTGGTCAAAAATGTTCAGGGGACCCATAAAGACCTATTTCCGCTAAAATCTCAAAAATTTTTTTCGGCACGATTACAATACTTTACATACTGCGTATGATAAAGTAAAAATGACAACTGCGCGGTTACTTTCAATTAGTTACTTTCAAAATTTTTGTGAAGGTAACGTATTATCGACACATCGGTGGAACTGTACTAAAAGTTATACAGGGTGTTCAAATTAGAAGATCAAAGTTGATTCGAGAAAAGTACTAAAAGTCGATTTTTTCTTAGTTACTGAAATCGATTTTTAGACATCACAGTCGAAATTGCAAATATTGCCAAATCTAGAGTTTGAAAACCACTGAACAATTTCGAATACACAGAACTTTATTAAATAAGTTTTTTAGGTCATTTTTCATTATAATTAATATAGTTTTCCTATAATAATAAGCTTACAATAAAACACAATATATAAAAATAAAACAAAATCGTAAAGTAAATTTAAAAACTGCTTCATTCTATTTCAGTAACTGCTCAAAAACGTTGCCGTTTTCCGCTAAACATGCTTCAATTCTTTTTAACATATTATTGTTCTGGCTAACTAGCTTTATTTTAATGCAGATACGACCGATCTCGATCAAATAGAATATCATTTACTATTAATTTTTTAAAATTTTTTTGTATTACCTATTTGATAGATAATGTTAAAAGCTGCTCAAGATCAGAATAAAATTATACAAATACTAAATACTGCAGTTAAAGTCACATTAAAATTGATGTTCAATTATTACGCATTGGCCTATATATCACTTAAAGTTACATTAAAATCGGTGTAATATTCCGGCCAAGTTCTTATAAAATCAGTTTAAATATACAATGAGAATGTAAAAATACAATTGACATGTAAAATTACACTGATTTTCGCAGGACAAGAAAACTACTATTCCTAATGTTCACCTAAAAAATGTTTTCAGTGTAGAGCGAATGATTGTCTGCAAGTTTTAGACATGGCAGAAACGTGTATTTCTGATTAGGTTAGATTTGCACTGTCTTATTTGGTGCTCAATCTTGACCTCAGACTTGACTTCAGATCAGTGAAATCAGTAGAACTAAAAATGAACCGAGTGGTTAAGTCAAATATTTTAAATATCAATTCAAATAATAGCGTTTTACTTCGTTTTGTTTATAGGGCTTGCAGAATCCACGGTGTATCGTGTGAAATTCCGACTGCGCACAAAATTCCAAACAAAATGAAGACATGCATAGGGTTTCCAAAGATGTCAAAGTTTGTCACTTTATAATCTGTTAGAGCAAATTAATTTCAAGTTAATAGAAGCTTCAAAGTTCTCCAGCTTTATTTTGACATATTTAGGCACTTTTTAAGGCTTTATAGTCTTAAGAAGCGAAAAAAATATTACAATTAGAAACCAATAGATGGCCAGCCTTTATAAGCCAAAAGCAACACCAAAAAAAAAACATCAAAGTCGAAATTGTGAAAGCGTGTTGTTGTGCAACGAAACTTACTCATAGCTAACATACCACTAAATTATTCTTAGGTCAACGGTAAATACCACGCAGAAAGATCCCTCATTGTTAGACGGTATAGAGAATTATATGTCTAAATAGGTATATTTATATCCGTTAGGGTTCCGCCATTGCCGTAATAAATGAAATGTCAGGGTTGTTGTTCTTTCCAGTCACAATGAGCCATCTAAATTCTCAACGTTACACAGAACTCGCATTATCGCCTTCCGATATTCGCCTTGCCTATTTTTACACTTGTCACGCCGTCTTGATTAATAACGCTCAGCTGATGGGTCGTCAGCGAGCAATTGTTCACTTGTTTACTTGTCGTAGAAATGGCCCAATAAACTTCACATTAACCGACGAAAAACATAATCTACGACCCCATCAACCGCGTTGAAGTAACAGGGAAACGATGACGATTGGTAAACAAACGGTATTTTTTGTTGTTCTCTTACTATTGATTACGTTAAAGAATAGTCGTTTATATTAAGTGCAGCTGTTTCCTTGCAAATGGGTAATTTCAGGAAATGCTCGATTCATTACCTAAAATTAATAATAAGTAAGGTCATCAAACATACCTACACCTTTTATTTGAGGTACTTAATCCAAAAGGATATAGTAAAGTTGCCATAACGAGTTGTACATTTAGAACCTCATGTGGAAGATTCTAAGGAATATCGTGACATATCTTTTAAACTACAGCTGCACAGATGAGAGATTTTTCATCACAACTCGAACGGTTTTGTAATAAAACAATTAATAATGGCAAAACCAGCTTCCGGTGTGAACCAGAAGTTGGCGTTACTGTGACGAACTTGGGAAATAACATGGAGAAAGCAGATCGTCTGATGTATCATAGGAAAGCTCTTTTAGAAGCCAAGTAAGTTCCAACTGAAACATTTTATTTATATAACTTTATTGTTCATATCCTGTTTCTAAAATTTCTAAAAGAGTTTCTACTAGTGTCACCTACTTCCGGTTCACACCGGAAGTCGTTTGTCTCCGTCGAAACTTATCGTCTTTTGTACATAATGTTTTCTTGTAGCTCATTAATGGATATTCCTTTAAAATTTCCCACCCTGACTATATAACTACAGATATGATATATATGGTTTCAGGGCCGGCCCTAGCGTTTTTGCCGCCGTAGGCAAATCTCAATAGTGCCGCCCCCCTAATTGATTGATTAATTACTTTTATAACAAACCAACTCAAATGATTGAAATAATTATTATCAAATAATAAATTCATGCATCATGAGTCCTTGTGTGTATTATTTTTTATTACATTTTGCAAGACGCGTTAGTAATATAGCGAAAACAAACATCCTACACACTACGTACCAAGATATTATTTTCATGTCGAAAGTAAAACGTATTAAGAATTCTATAGCCCGAAAACTATTTCTTGCAGGCATAAGAACGTATTTTTCACCGGTGCATTCATGCGGCATTAATATGTTTACCTCAAATAGTCTGCCCAATATTGGCGTAGAAGGTATTTTTTTACGGCCACAGAACTACAAGTTTCTGTCGAGCCAGTCGATGCGTTCTAGACCTTGCAATGTGTTTGCAAGTCCAGATGTGCGATGTTACGAATCGACATTAAATGATCATATTTTCGGTACTTGCGGTACAATTATTTGACAGTGCATATCTCGCAGTGCAATTTGCTTAGATTAATAGGATAATAATACTCGAAAACAAAAGACGATAGCTAATTTTGGTTTTCAGCATTAAGTTTCTCTCAAAAAAAGACGTACTCATTTTTCGATATCTCTTATAGTTACCGAGATCTCCTATAGTACTTTTTTTATGAATATTAGTTTAGCTAACTGTCTATCGCCCGCTCAGGTAGCAACAGTTATAGGCAGGGTTAGAAAATATCTGCTAAGCAATGTTTAAATTTGGCCCAATCTTAAGGGAGGTAATGAATTTTTAAAAACGTCAACTGGACGTTCTGGAATAAGGTCTATGGACGCAAAATCATTTAACATCATAATTATATCGCCCGACTATGAAAATAGTACCAATAATGCCATCCAAATTTTTACTGAATGAAGACATTATTTTTGAAATTTATTATAAATTATCAGTGGATTATCAGTGAAATTTGTCATGAAATACTTGCATCAAATATCTCCGAAAGTATTAAGCTTAGCAGAACAAAATGTTATATATGTACCATATTAAAGATGAAAAGAATTACTTAAAAATATTGAAAGATGTAGATTTGGGAGAAGGTTAAAAAACGGGCTTTCAGAACCGAAATATTATGTCAATATCTACACTGTTAAGTCATCTGTCAGCAAACTTATGTCGTTTTTGACAGAATAGATATTGACATAATATCTCCGTTCTTTACAGTTTCCCAAATCTAAATCTTTCAATATTTTTAAGTAATTCTTTGTTTATCATGTACCCAAATCTTCATCAAAATGTTATCTTTAATGTGATGTATAATTTGTTCTGCTAAGAGTAATATTTTCGGAGATATTGATGCAAAAATTTCATGGCGAATTTTTTAATCACTGATAGTGTTTAATTAATTTCAATAATAATATCATCATAGACTCAGCACATTTTAATATTAGTTTTATAGGCGCGCAAATTATGTGTCTACCCAAATAAAAATTAACTAGCTTACCATTTCGGCAGCAAATGCTAAACCGTTAAGATGGAGGAATCGCCAACTTTTAAAGCGGTTTCCATATCTTTGGAATGTGCCAGTAAATCATTTTAACTTATAACATTTTCTTTAAGTTTGTGGATATCGCATAAAAACTCAAAAGCATCGTTAAGACTATTTTATATTGCTGTTTTGATTTTTGTATAGGATCACTACACTACAGTACACTTTCATATTATTTTTCCTAATTGATCATATTATTTTTCCTAATTGACTCTAATTCTTTATAAAAGCTAATGAGCTATTTTATTTAAGTATGTCTATTATTGGTTGCTATATACATCTTAAAATATAGGAATGGCCTGAAGCCTGTCAATTCCGATTGTATTTGATTGCATTTTACTATTCCTTTATTTTCTAGAGTCAGGCAATATTTTAGAGCCTTTTTTTATAGTAGTTCAGTTGGTTTTGCCGTCCCTAAACTTTGCCGCCGTAGGCAGTTGCCTACCTTGCCTACCGCCTAGGGCCGGCCCTGATGGTTTATATTTTTAGTTTAGTTCATTTTTTTTGTGGAAAATTAGTAACCTTTCATTTGTCTAAACGGAACACCCTATATATTTTTCAATTATATATTCTAAGATTTATTCTAACCGTTCTCTATAGGAATCATTGTATTTTGAAATGTATCGTTTTTGAATTATAATAGCTTAACCAAAAATAGGCAATATTGCTGGAACACCTAAAAAATTCACCAACAGCAAAAAAATCACCACATTTTTCGAACAAAAGTTTTTTTGGTTTAAACAACCTCTCGTTCAAGTATATTTTTAATAGAAAATAACAGACAAACAGAACAAACAGAATTAATTTCCATGTTCAACCTGCCACATTAAAATAAATGTATATTATATATGTATGTGGGAAAATATTCTTAATTTGAAGTTCTGATAAATTACTCATAAGTTCAAAATAATGTTTTTTTTTCTAAAAGAATGATTTCTACAAAAAGTTAGAATTAATATTAGAATTAAAAAGAATATATACAGGTAGTTCTAACAGCTGAAATGAAAAGGTTTGCAAATTTCCATAATAAAGTCACCATTATTAAATCTGTATTTAAATCAACATATATTAAATCTGTTTTTAAACAAGAACTTCTCTAAACCCAACAAACTTTTATTTGAATCATTATTTGAAATTTTGTATGGTTGGAGAATTATTTAGGTGTTTCGGTTATTTTGACTTATTTTCATTAGTAGCTTAAAACTAAAAAATGATGCTTTTAATAAAAAAATTATTCCTAAAAAAATTCTTTAACCTAAGATTAATTAATCTTAGAGATAAGATATTTAAAAATATATTGGGTGTTCTATTTGAAAAAAAGGCAGATTACCAAATTTCTATAATAAAATGAACACGCTGCACATTAAAAATATATTTAAACGATAGCTTGTTTAAATCCAAAGAAGTTTTGTTTGAAAAGCTTTTAAATTTTTTTACTGTTGGTGTTACGGTAGTTTTTACTAAACTGTATAAGAATTCATACGTTTTTTCGTAGAATCAAAGCATGAAAGTAGAAATGGAAGATGAAGTCTAGTTTTAGAGAAAATTCTTCAGATGTGTGCAGACTTATTGTAGAATAAAAATAAACCAGTTTGGTTTAATTACAAAAAATATGTAATTCATTAAGAATTTTTTTATATATCGAATTTTACCTATTTTTTTATCGGAATATTTGTAACTTAATTAAAATACACAACCGGAAAATATTAAAATTGTATTTTGTAATATTTTGTTCTGAAAAAATAAAAAATCAACAGAATTGTCTTTACTCGAAACTGACCGTCTAGACCTGTAATTTAAAAAATCTTATAACCCTGTTCCGCAATTGCTTGTGATAGCCAACATTCAATCATTGTGTTCTTTCCACTTTCTCTGTTAAAACAGTACAAATAAATCGAATAAACAAATAAAGAAACAAATAAATCAATTTGAAACAAAGAACAGATTTTTCTAGAATATAAATATCATTCCGAGTAGAAATATTCATATGAACTTTAGCATAAAGCTTAGTCATAACCGTCGGTTATAATTATGATAATATTATTGTAGGCCTGACAGTTTTGAAAGTACCTAAAGAGCAAAAGTGGCTCAAAGAACTTTTTGGGGACGCGGCGCCCAAAAGGCCTAACACTAAGACGATTAACTTCCTACCTCATTACCATTGCCACTTTTGCCTTTAATCTAAAAACATTCCGTGCTAATTAAATTTTCTGCTCGACCCCATTTCTTGCCCTACAAACCAGAGACTCCACTTCAAAATGACAAAGACGCTGCGAAAACAAATTATTATTCTAATGAAGTCGTTATACAAAATAAACTCACATCGTTATACCAGACGTGTGTTAGTAGATTCGCAGAATAAAAGCATCTACGTCGTGAGTTTTTAACAGTTTGAACCTAGTCAGTACTTAAGAGTCATAATAATATGAGAAACTGTAATCATAAATACCACAGTTGCAAATAAGATTAAAATAGCGAAGAAGAACAAGTGAACATTAGTCTGGGATATGTTCGAAAAAAATATATTAGACCAGTAAATTGTGCACTTTATAAAGAAAGCGATATTATAAACCTTTCGCTGTAATTATTGTAGTTTAACGGAGTTTAAATCGAGCTCATTCGAAATGATTGTATTATAATAACTGTGTGAATCGAGCGAGAGTTGTATCGAGAAAATGGACTTCTATTATACGTTGAAATAAATACGACTACTTTAAAATTATTTAATGGATATGGGAGTTGTAAAGTTATGTAATTTAGTAATAACGCAACGTGGCATTTACATTGTGAGATTGTCGAGTTCTGTTATGATAATTTCTACATGTTCAATAATGAATACAATATGGAAATTATTACATTATTAATTACGGTAATATGCAATAACATAAGGCGGTATTATGAGACATTCAGCAAGTGTGAATAATATGCCCCAGAATTTGTCGTAAACAATTTTATTTATGTATTTAAAATAAATATTCTAATTTGTGTTCACATTATGGTATAATATGAGGAAATAATAGGGTTAGTCAAAATTACTGGAACACCTAAACAATTATAATAATAATAATAATCTTTATAGGTGCTATTATACATAGAAAATGTTTATACCAGTCAAAAGGAAGGTGCTTCAGTAACAATGTTTGACTAAGTGTTCTTAAAAAGAAAATAACTTTGGCTAATTTGTTAGCTACCGGGTCAATATGATCTTCCCATCGCAAAGTAGCATCTAGTGCAACACCCAAGAACTGCACACTCTCCACGTCTGCGTTTGATGTTAAAGGATCATGACGTAATGTGAATAGTTACGATGTACATTTATCCGTATTTTTGCTGAATTTATTTGAAAGAAACCACTGCTTAATTTTAGTGTCGCTTACGTTTAGCGAATCGAGAACCACACTGTACTCTTTATCTCCCTCAATTACGGTTGTGTCACCAGCAAACAGTATGACCTTTGAAGATGAACTAGCAGTATGGATGTCATTTATGTATCGCAGGAATAGTATTGGCCCTAGAACTGATCCTTGGGGAACACCGATTATACAAAGCTGGTTCGTAGAAATATTTTAAAATTCTTAGAAAAAATCTTCGAATTAAAAATAATTACAATGTGTTCTGCCAAATTTCCATACAAAAATGAACACCCGGTATATTAAAAATATATTTGTGAGGAGAGGTTGTTGCAACACAAAAAACTGACTACATTTTTTTTTTTTAATTTTGTTTTCCTTTCCATAATGATTAAGATGTTTTGGCCATATTTGGTTAATAGCTTATAATTAAAAAACATTGAAATATATAGGGTGTTCTATTTAAAAACGCAAAGCTTACCAAAGCTTGAGCTGTATACTAATAATATACTATTATTACCACAGTAGCAGATATAGAACTGTATCAAATACAAAGTTTGGGTACCAATTAGAAAAATATTTCGACTTTTTTTAATGCTCCTCATAGGTTTGTCTCAAGAAGGTAACTAAACCAACCTCTGTGTAATCAAAATACCTCACTATGCTAACAAGGTGTTGCCTCAAAAGTAATTTTTCTCACACTCTAGGACACGCAACGAAATATAGTCGTTAGTCGTAAAGACAGAACTGTTAAAATTCCACAAATTCTCGGAACGATTCTTGGAATTCCGTCGAAAACAAAACACGGTCGAAGGAGTGAGGTTCCGCTCAATTAACCGACTGATATTTCAGAAAACGAAACTCCGTCCTAAATGTGTAACAGAAATTTGATATCGCGTAGAACGGCTGTAAAAATATTTCACATGTTTCCGCTCAGAAAGAAAAAGCGATTGTTTCTTTTTTCTGTCACACGGTGTTACTATGTGGCGTTAGGAAAGAATATATGTATCGTAGATACTTTGTAGAATGTAGAAATAGATCAAATTTTACCAATTTTTTGTTCGAATTTTGACAGTAGAAACCAGGGATTCCGAACTTTTAGGTTTTCCAGAATATATCAAAGAAAAACGATGTATAGTTGGACATTTATAAATAATAATACTTACACATCATACAAAAATGTTTCTTTTTATATATGGTATGTAGGTATTTATCACAAATGTCGTTCTGAGATCCAAAATCTTCAGTTTCAGTTGTTCTGATTCTGATATAACTGAAAGTACTGACAGTACAGAGTTGAACGTTTGCTTAGAGACATTCTTTTGAAGTTTCTTGGATATTGGTTATAGCTGGCATAAATTTTGCAAAAATGCCAAAATTGCGCTTTTTATGTTGTTTACTTTACTTTTTGTGAAAACATGGGGCCCCAGAATTTAAAACCAAAGGTGTTTTATTTTTAACAAAAGATAAACATCGAAACAACAATTAAACCTATTATATAGGGAATTTTTAAAAACAAAAGAGGTATTTGAAGAGAAGGAATATTATTGCTATGACTTGACCAAGAACTACAACCACATAAAAAGCGATTAAGTATTCTCTTTGGAAAACCATTATTTAATAATCTTCTAATGATTTTTTTTTTATTTCTTGTGTCTCAATTGTAGAATTGCATTTTTTTTCTATTCTATTTTTTGTGCCAAAAATGTATTAATTTTTTGATTAATGTGTCAACGAGAAAAAAATACTATATATACCAAAATTTATATTTTTCTAAACCAATCTAAAAGCAAAATATTTTCATCTGTCCTAACATTAATATTTAAAAAAAACACTCAAATTATTTTTTTTTCAACAATTAAAACCTAAATCTTAAAACAATGTAATGTATTTACAATTTGGTGCACAGGCACAGCACAAATAATATTATCCACATTCTTAATAAAAATGCATTTGAATCATTTCATTGAATTAATGAACATTTAAACAGTATTTTTGAATAACGTCATTCAAGTTTATCCATAATAGTTTTGGAAAAAATACTCAACCAAAAGAGAAATAATAATTATCTAACTTCACCAAGAACGTCACGACAAATATATCTTGCGCATCTGTGTCGCTGTTGGGCGTTCCTCAGGGTTCACTGCTTGGTCCATTACTGTTTTATACCTTAGTTCCTCTTTTCTTAATTTAAATTTGATTTAAATTGTTTAAAGTCGGAGTTATAGGCTAAAGCAAGCGTAGGACTACAACAATAGGTTGTGCAGACAAAAAAAAATTAAATGGCAACCCCAGATTATTCCTTTACTTTTATTATATATTCCTTTATTTTTTATAATCCATAATTTTGTAGCTTATTGAAACGATAAAGCATAGATTTTCACCAATAAATATTTCTAGAAGCAGCATATACAAAAAACGTTATAATTTTGACTCCCAGACCACACAAAATAACAATCGATAGTCGGTTGTTTGGTTTTGTGTCACAGCTGAGCGCGCTAAATGCGTTGCAGAGGCCAAACGACATGTCCCATGTCGTGTCATTAAAATGATATTGATCTCCGGTTAAATACCGTTTAATAGTGTGTTGTATTTATTACATGCATATGCGGACACGCGTGTAGTAAACCAAAGGGGGGGGGGCGGCTAAAAACGCGCAGCGA
Organism: Melinopterus prodromus; assembly: GCA_964023965.1. NCBI lineage: Eukaryota > Metazoa > Arthropoda > Insecta > Coleoptera > Scarabaeidae > Melinopterus > Melinopterus prodromus. Next base: position 103,264,670 of record OZ030390.1, read on the forward strand.
GAGGGGAAAACCGACGTAATTAGCGTCAGTTTGTGTGTGGAATTTTATCTCGATCCCCCATCTGTTGGTGATTGGTCTGCCTGGCTGTCAGTTGACTATGTGTATGCATATTATGTGTATAAATGTAACACGTAATCGCACATGAAGCGAAATAATACCATTCAATCTAAGTTTCAAAAATCCTCCTGAACAAACTAAAATAGATAGACGGCTGTACTTTTTAGAATTAATTACCCAATGTATCTGATCCATAAACGTGTATAATAATAATTTGTATCCCAACTACTTTGCTCGTAATCGCACATGAAGCGAAATAATAACATTCAACCACCGATAAACAACGTAAAATCTAAGTTTCAAAAATCCTCCTGAACAAACTAAAATAGATAGAGGGCTGTACTTTTTAGAATTAATTACCCAATGTATCTGAACCATAAACGTGTATAATAATAATTTGTATCCCAACTACTTTGCTCGTAATCGCACATGAAGCGAAATAATACCATTCAACCACCGATAAACAACGTAAAATCTAAGTTTCAAAAATCCCCCTGAACAAACTAAAATAGATAGAGGGCTGTACTTTTTAGAAGTAATTACCCAATGTATCTGATCCACAAACGTGTATAACACTAATTTGTATCACAACTACTTTGCTCGTAATCGCACATGAAGCGAAATAATAACATTCAACCACCGATAAACAACGTAAAATCTAAGTTTCAAAAATCCTCCTGAACAAACTAAAATAGATAGAGGGCTGTACTTTTTAGAATTATTTACCCAATGTATCTGATCCATAAACGTGTATAATCATAATTTGTATCCCAACTACTTTGCTCGTAATCGCGCATGAAGCGAAATAATAACATTCAACCACCGATAAACAACGTAAAATCTAAGTTTCAAGAATCCTCCTGAACAAACTAAAATAGATAGAGGGCTGTACATTTTAGAATTAATTACCTAATGTATCTGATCCATAAACGTGTATAATAATAATTTGTATCCCAACTACTTTGCTCGTAATCGCGCATGAAGCGAAATAGTAACATTTAACCACCGATAAACAACGTAAAATCTAAGTTTCAAAAATCCTCCTGAACAAACTAAAATAGATAGAGGGCTGTACGTTTTAGAATTAATTACCCAATGTATCTGATTCATAAACGTGTATAATAATAATTTGTATCCCAACCAGTTTGCTCGTAATCGCGCATGAAGCGAAATAATAACATTCAATCACCGACAAACAACGTAAAATCTAAGTTTCAAAAATTCTCCTGAACAAACTAAAATAGATAGAGGGCTGTACTTTTTAGAATTAATTACCCAATGTATCTGATCCATAAACGTGTATAATAATAATTTGTATCCCAACCAGTTTGCTCGTAATCGCACATGAAGAGAAATAATAACATTCACCCACCGATAAACAACGTAAAATCTAAGTTTCAAAAATCCTCCTGAACAAACTAAAATAGATAGAGGGCTGTACTTTTTAGAATTAATTACCCAATGTATCTGATCCATAAACGTGTATAATAATAATTTGTATCCCAACTACTTTGCTCGTAATCGCACATGAAGCGAAATAATAACATTCAACCACCGATAAACAACGTAAAATCTAAGTTTCAAAAATCCTCCTGAACAAACTAAAATAGATAGAAGGCTGTACTTTTTAGAATTAATTACCCAATGTATCTGATCCATAAACGTGTATAATAATAATTTATATCCCAACTACTTTGCTCGTAATCGCGCATGAAGCGAAATAATAACATTCAACCACCGATAAACAACGTAAAATCTAAGTTTCAAAAATCCTCCTGAACAAACTAAAATAGATAGAGGGCTGTACTATTTAGAATTAATAACCCAATGTATCTGATCCATAAACGTGTATAGTAATAATTTGTATCCCAAATACTTTGCTCGTAATCGCGCATGAAGCGAAATAGTAACATTCAACCACCGATAAACAACGTAAAATCTAAGTTTCAAAAATCCTGTTGAACTAACTAAAATAGATAGAGGGCTGTACTTTTTAGAATTAATTACCCAATGTATCTGATCCTTAAACGTGTATAATAATAATTTGTATCCCAACTACTTTGCTCGTAATCGCACATGAAGCGAAATAATAACATTCAACTACTGATAAACAACGTAAAATCTAAGTTTCAAAAATCCTCCTGAACAAACTAAAATAGATAGAGGGCTGTACTTTTGAGAATTAATTACCCAATGTATCTGATTCATAAACGTGTATAATAATAATTCGTATCCCAACCAGTTTGCTTGTAATCGCACATGAAGCGAAATAATAACATTCAACCGCCGATAAACAACGTAAAATCTAAGTTTCAAAAATCCTCCTGAACAAACTAAAATAGATAGAGGGCTGTACTTTTTAGAATTATTTACCCAATGTATCTGATCCATAAACGTGTATAATAATAATTTGTATCCCAACCAGTTTGCTCGTAATCGCACATGAAGAGAAATAATAACATTCACCCACCGATAAACAACGTAAAATCTAAGTTTCAAAAATCCTCCTGAACAAACTAAAATAGATAGAGGGCTGTACTTTTTAGAATTAATTACCCAATGTATCTGATCCATAAACGTGTATAATAATAATTTGTATCCCAACTACTTTGCTCGTAATCGCACATGAAGCGAAATAATAACATTCAACCACCGATAAACAACGTAAAATCTAAGTTTCAAAAATCCTCCTGAACAAACTAAAATAGATAGAAGGCTGTACTTTTTAGAATTAATTACCCAATGTATCTGATCCATAAACGTGTATAATAATAATTTGTATCCCAACTACTTTGCTCGTAATCGCGCATGAAGCGAAATAATAACATTCAACCACCGATAAACAACGTAAAACCTAAGTTTCAAAAATCCTCCTGAACAAACTAAAATAGATAGAGGGCTGTACTTTCTAGAATTATTTACCCAATGTATCTGATCCATAAACGTGTATAATAATAATTTGTATCCCAACTACTTTGTTCGTAATCGCACATGAAGCGAAATAATAACATTCAACCACCGATAAACAACGTAAAATCTAAGTTTCAAAAATCCTGTTGAACTAACTAAAATAGATAGAGGGCTGTACTTTTTAGAATTAATTACCCAATGTATCTGATCCTTAAACGTGTATAATAATAATTTGTATCCCAACTACTTTGCTCGTAATCGCACATGAAGCGAAATAATAACATTCAACCACCGATAAACAACGTAAAATCTAAGTTTCAAAAATCCTCCTGAACAAACTAAAATAGATAGAGGGCTGTACTTTTTAGAATTAATTACCCAATGTATCTGATCCATAAACGTGTATAATAATAATTTGTATCCCAACTACTTTGCTCGTAATCGCACATGAAGCGAAATAATAACATTCAATCACCGATAAACAACGTAAAATCTAAGTTTCAAAAATCCTCCTGAACAAACTAAAATAGATAGAGGGCTGTACTTTTTAGAATTAATTACCCAATGTATCTGATCCATAAACGTGTATAATAATAATTTGTAATATGTAATATGGTATTTTTTCAATCTTCACAATATAAGCAATAGTTTATCAAAGAAATGCTTGAAATTTGTACCGTTTTTTTGGCCCACAGTGTATATTACCATTAACTTTGGAAACACTAGTGGTTAAAAGAGTAGTAAACAGTATTAATATGAAAGTATAGGACGTTTATCTTATATGAATTCATAAGTCATAAGTCATAAGACCAAAATAATAATAAACAAAAGAATGTGTGGCGCTACCGTATTTCTAAATGAAAATGGAACACGAACAAAGGAGTAACTAATGCACTAACGGCAACCGAAAGACTGGATCGTTGCGGGAGTCCGAGAGCCAAGTATTATTCAAATTAGTCGGCGGTAAAATAATGTCATGGCGAGTGCCAAATGTCTCCTCCTTCGTCCTTTAATGTCGCACCGAAATCGGATTATTGCTATTACTGGTTTACTTCTGGTCTGGCGAACTTGGACGCTCGCGGTGGAATTTTAAATTGAGACTGAATACTGGTGCTGGGTGCCAAATGTGAAGCGGCGAAAGATTTGCTTACGAGGAGCACGTACAGGTTTAAAGTTCGCCGTAATGACGGAGAGGAGTACCGCATAATGAAACTGCGCTAGGAACAAAATTTGATTTAAAAATTAGTTTTGGCTAGTGTCGTATGTTTAATTCTTCGCAGTTGGACTACAACTCTTTAACTTCAGGCAGTTGCATTCTGGATTGCAAACTGAAAATTTATATTTCTCAATAATAATTCTGTTGATTTTTTACTGAAACTAAGGTGTTCTCATAATAAAATGTATTAATATAATATAATTCTACAAGCATATTAAAAAAACCGAGAGTTCAAATGTTTCTGATTTTTAATAATGTACCTACATAATGTATAACAAATATTAAAACCAGTATCCTTAAAATTAATAAGCTGTTAAATATGCTAAATTACTAATGTAGATCTCTAATGTAGATCTTTTATTAACAGAATCTTTTAGCAGCTTTTTGGGAAGCTGCTACCTGCTCCTCTACCAATGGTTGGTCTTCTCCGATCTACCTACAGTCATGGTTAGGGTAGCAAATTGTACGGTTTGTTCGGAATCGGAACTTGAACCTGTTTGCTCTGTGCTGTGTACCGGCCTTTTTACCAATTTAGGCAGACGCACGACATCAACTGAGCGGCGGGGTTCCATCAGCATATTATTTAAACTGAAGATATGACTGAACTGCGAGGAGAGCGCCTACAGAGCCATCTAACAATACAGTTAGATGAGGCATTCAGACTAAACATATATTTATTTGAATCAAAATGTGATTTCGTTGGCGAAAGTAAACCAATTTTTAAGCCAAAACATAAATATTACTTTAAAAATTAGAGGAAAGGAAATAAATCACTTCTTGTAAACAAAAATATTTGTTTCAAACAAAATTTGATTTCTTTGTATTGAGTATGTAATGAAGTTAACATAGTTGATGTCTAAGAAATATGTCTTGATCCAAAGGAATAAATTGAAAAGAATATACTTCTTAAAAACACGAAATCTTTTCCATCCGTGCACTAAAAGTGCAAAAATTAAGGTAATTTTGAGACTATTTTCGCGTTTCTAGAACAATGCGTTTTTAGGTGGTATACATTTGTAAACATTACCAAAAATAGCATCTTTAATTTTTTTTAAATATCGTTTTAGTAATTTCCTCATATTTCCATATAAATAATATGGAAAATTAGTAGTATTACAGACCTGTATTTAATATGCGTTGATTTTTTTACCTACATACATATTTTTAATATTAAATTTACTTTAAATTTAATTTATTAATGAAATCATTATACTGCCGAACATATATATGAGATACTTATCTCAAAAGTCACTGATGATCCAAAAATCTCACCATATCATTTGTTAATACCTACTTGAAATAAAATGATAGAATTATCTATAATTTGATAAAGTACTCTTAAGCCGCGTATTATAAACGCCGAATAAGCAATGTAGTAGGCAGTTACTTTTTACTAGACACAATACAAAATTTTTGCCTTCAGATGCTTATTCTACGGAAAGAAAGTATGGCAGAATTAGTTTTATTTTGTTCGCTTTGTAAATTGGCGAGTTGTTCGTTGGCCAGGAAAGTCACTTAGGGTGCACTTACAATTATGGCTCTGCTTTATAAATTGACTGAGAAGTCAATAAATTAGTTTTTTTTTTGTATTAAGTTAATATCTGTGGTATTACATGGGTATTACATACTTTTTTCTATCAAGAAATGATTGTGGTTGTAGTGAATTTGTGTTTCTCTGAAAGCTCAAATTTGACCATTGTCCACTCATTCTAAATTTTTGATGTACAGTTTATCCAGAAGATCAAATGAAGTTGATGATACTGACAGTACTCGATAGCTTTTGGATCCTGTAGTAACATATTAAAATGTTTAGAATCATAGGTAATAGGAAAATTTATAAACAATGAAAAACCATTAAAAAATTGTACCTGTCTGAATTTAATCCGTCATTTACTAGGCAGTTACTTTTTATTCCTCAAGTACTTTAATTTAGTCTGCTGATCTCCCAAGTAAACTTTACTCTGCGTGTAATTCTGGGGAATTTCGTATTCGAACGTTGTCACTAGGCATCTACAAATGGACAAGTGTTAATAAATACAGTACTATTTTATGCCTTTCTCGATGTTTTGCAATCTTCAGGGTTATGATTAAATTTCAGCCATTGATATATCGGAGATACCGCCTGCTTACCGAGTGTTACCGAAAGATTTGCGACTTTGTTTGAACATTTGAGTTTTTGGTTAGAATTTTCAATCTTACAAACGAGGAAAACTTGTGACGGACTGGAAACTAATAAGCTGGTGAAGACTTGTGAAGACCAGCTGGAGATTCGAGGTATTGATGCAACAGAAACTAACTGATTTTCCATACGCAGAACCTCAGAACTGTTGTAGAGTGTGTTGATACGACGTTATGCACGTCTTTCTAATGGTTCCCCCTTGTCGATTCTGAGGCCACGAAAGGCCATTGAAGTTGTGTAAGTAGAAACAATAATATTGTAGAAAAAATGGTGATAATATTCATGTTACAAATACATTAGCAGATATACATAACTTTACGTTAGTATTTTACATACATATCGTAATGATGAGGAGCAAAGATGACGAGTATAATGCTGCCAAGAATACAGTTATCAATAAAATATATACATGAAAAGGTTCCATTTGTTCTTATTCTACTAATACAAAAAAATAATGAATGATTTTTTTGCAGATCATTCATACAGAAAAGATATATTTTTATAAATCATCTAGTAAAGTACTAGCAAATTAGTGTCTTATGTATTTAATTTTTGAAACGTTTGCTGGTGAACACGTGGCGTAATTTTAATGTTAAATTTTACTACCTACTTCAAGTGAGTGTCAATTTATTGTGGATAGTGCAAATTTTATCCTAATACGCGCTACCTTTACGTCAGTAACACTCTTCTTTATTTTCTTCTTTATCGCTTCATATAGGTACCAAGTTTAACTCTATCCCAGTCGTCGATTCCAAATATTTGTTATTAATATTGAAGCAATATAAACCTCAATAACTTTATTTCATATTGTTTCTAAATCCCAATATGCTATCAATTTTATTATTATTATTAATATAATTAAGTAATAATTGTACTATTTTGAATTTGATTGAGGTAGTAAGACTAAGGACCAACTATGAAACAACCCTTTCCTAAACTTTCAGAACCTACATCGCAAGTAGGAACAACACCCAACAAGATTCATAACTTGCTATTATACGCTACACCCTGTAGTTCACACTTGCATTAAATTTGAGTACAATAGTCATTATCGTAGACTGCTGCTATCGTAAAAAAAACGTCTTTCAAAAGCCTCCAATTAAAATCCCATTTGTCAACAATTACCATTCACTAAAAATCCCCAAAAAAATACATTATCCTATAACAAGGTAGGTACAATAACCACCTATAACAAAACCTCTATTGATCCACACCAACAATCACCAATCGAAACGAAAAACACACTGCTTATTATTACAGATTGGCTACGACAACCGACGACGACGATCATATCTTATTTATTACCTGTGCGCGTGTCGAACGTACTTTTCATCTTTTATCAGGGTTATTATAACTACGAGTTGGAATAAATGGCATAAGGCTCGGACAAAAGGCAGGGCCGAAAGAGAATTGGGTGCGAACCGATGGCAACGTTCCGACCACAAAGAAGGCAATGGAGAAAGCAGCAAAAAAAAGAAAGAGAAAAAAGAAAAAGGAAAACAAGAGAACAGTGCACGTCGGGGTGCTCGTTCGCAATTGTTTACGCGTTTGCCAGCGCCGCGCGTCGGAATTTTCAACAATGACTGTTCGCGCCTCACAATAGCTGTCCTGAATATATAATTTTATAGATCGTAATCTGCGCGGAGCGGCGCGCAACCAACTCCGGGTTGCGCGGAGCGAGGAATTGTGAAAAGTAATTTCGAATGCCTCTAATGAGATGATTTACAGCGAAATTCTAGACGTTGATATTTAGCATTGACGTCGAATTAGTTTAATGTACTCACGTGGTACGGTTTTATTTGAAATAATAACTGGAATAGTGGTGAAATGGCACCGTTCGTCTTAACTGCCATGTTAGTTTTATATTTTTAGTATACTTTTAAATGCTTGATAAAATATTGCTTTGTTTTCGATGTTACAAACTTATTTATTGTTTTATGTTCCAGGAAAGGTCCCAGTTTATTTACTACTTTAATTACTGATTTAAATGTGGCTGTAAGTAAGAGTTAACCTACTTCTTAATTCAACGAAAAAATTGTATGACTTCAGGACTGAAATGTTAAGTTTTTTTTTAAACCGAAGGTAAAATACATTATTTTGGCAATTTTTACAAATTTATAGCATTCGAACCCAATGACTCACAACGTTCAGAATGGTCTCCAACTAAACCTGATTTTTTACGTTTCAGTACTGTATTTTTAATTGAAATTTTGAAATATGTATCTTTTGTATCTTTAAAGCAATGATAATAATTTCTTCCACAAGCTTTAGAGTGTGGATTCGTATTCATTCTACCGAAAAAATATCATTATTTCGTTATCGAATTTTAGAGAATAAAGATACCATACTAGTTGTGAAACAAAGTTGAGATAAAATTAAGTTATATAATTTAAAGAAAAACGTAAAAGATCCTATAACCTATAAACGATTACTTAATAGGTATCTAATGTTATTATTACGATAAAAAATAAATGAAACAAATAGTCAGTACAAATATTTTCAGCGATCTATTAATTTTTCCGAAACGTCAAAAATTCATACGCGTTTTAAAAGAGTTTTGATACATAATTATGCATTAGTTTGTTTAAAACATGTATATTTAATCGATTAAAGTGCATTTTTTAGACATTTTTAGATATTTCTTAAGCCCAAATGTCATTTTCTAGGTTATTTTTCAAAATCCGAACAATTTGATAATTGGAACCACCTTCGGTCCCAATTAGTTTGGATTATCGACGCTCTACTGTAATACATATTCTTTTTACTAAAATCGGTTTCACTACAAAAAAAAATGAAAAATACGTATACTTCTGTATCACCCATAAAGGTCGTATCTACATTTCCAGAAACTGTTAAAATATTGAGTTTAAAATTTGCTTATCATTTTTCAGATAGAAGAGTACAAATACATTTCAATTCGTTATTACATCCTAGAAATTTTTCGAAAAGAACTGTAAAAATTGTAAACATTTTCAGATACCAAAACATTTTCAGATACCACCTCTATGCATAATACGCCAGTTCAGTGCAGTTCTCATATTCTAGGACCCACAATCTTCGTTTTCTGCTTACTTATTATCTATTAACTATTTCAATCAACATAGCAGTATTTTGAATCAAATAGTTAATTATTTTTACTTAATTGCAATTTCTAAAACCGGTTTTTTTCTTCAAATTTAGTTACCGAGTATTGAATATCACAAAAAAAAACCTTTTTTTAGAGTTAAACCCTAGTTGTAGTAAATTCAGTAGTTTTAAACGAAACAAAAATGACAAAACTTGTAGAAGAATTACACAACTACTTATATTATGAAACAACAATAATCAATTGCGAACGAATCGACTTTTTTAAGTAGGCTAAACTAAAGGGTCTATGTCCTCAGCCCCCCACAATCGAGATATAAAATTTTTCCTATGTCAAAGTTTTGGGCTTATTTTGTGCTGTCCATTATCGTCTCCATTATTCAAGTGCAAAAAAAGTTCAGCGAAACACCAATAGCAAATTGTTGAATAGTTTTTAAGTTATATAGCCACAAACACTGCCGCTAAACTCGTACGTATGCATTATAAACACGCGCGCTGCCCGCGTAAACCCGGGCTCCGGATGAAAGAGAGAGACGGATAGCTCTAAAGTAGAAAAATGCTTATAACTCAAAAACGAAAAGAGCATAATACTTCTCGTTTGCGACACAAAACAGCACAAAACTAGTAAAAAACTGTGGCGATAGAAAGAAATCGAAACTCAAAAGTGGGGGGGGGGGGGTAGCATGTCCCCTTCAGCACAAAACTTTTAGTTTGCGGTACAAAACAGCACAAAACTAGCACAAAACTATGGCATTAGAAAAAAATCGCAATTCGAAAGTGTCCTCCGAAAATGTGCTTTGAAATAAAGTGGATTGCTATTAAATTCAGTTAGCTCAGAAGCGGCGAAACGTTTGCAATTACTAATGACCTTAATACTAATAATAAGAGATATACTAATAATACAGAAACAAATTATTTTCTAAAAAATAATAACCTTATAACGGAAAACAAAAGAAAATAAAGAAATCATGTTGCAACGTGCCAATACCTTTTTGTCACTGCTCGTAGGTCCAATTCTATAAATTGTAAATAAAAAAAAAAAAACAAAATAGAAATCAGAGAATAAAGTTGTAATAAAACACTTTCTATGATATTTAATATATTTCACTCTCCTTTCAGTCTTCTGGAAATTTCGAAATGACAATATTCTACGCTACAATACACAAAACAAACCTTGACGATACATCAAACATACACTAATTACCCCATCATAACATTCACAAGTACCGGTACATTACAAGTGAGCGCATAGGTCTTTGCGAACGTCGCAGTATCATTAAGCGCACAACCACCCGGAATTGTTCCGAACCGGAAGCCTCAAGCTACCTTCTACTGTTTATTCGCGAGACAACAACCGAGACACATTAGTATTTGTTTGTATGTAATCTTCTTCGTTACGTTCGAGACTCCCCTACCGCACCGCGCCCCCTGGTGCCGACTCACGAAAGTAATCCGCATGCGGCTAAGACGAGCTCTTTCTCTAACCACCCATCAAGCAATGCTGGAGGGGATGAGTACAACCCCCCGTAGCAGTTTATCAATTATTCCGTCCCCCATGAAATTACCGTTGGGGTTATCTGTTCTGGTGCCTTTCTTGTTTATCTAGTCTACAGTATTTATCTTCGGCGTCTTTGTTAACCGTCTGAAGGCGGGGGGGGGGGGGGGGGGCTGAGCAGAAGTGAGTATTCGGGTATTTCGTAGCGGCGAGAAACAATGGAGACGACGACTTCTTCCGTCCAAGGCTGTGTCCTTATCCTTTGGATGGTTTGTCGGGAAAGAGTCGATGAGGAGGAATCAAATATGTATGCGAGGCAAGGATAACTTTGACGGTCGTCAGATGGATAAAGTTTGACAGTAAGGGTCGATGTTTTTGGGTTCGGTTATTGGAAATTGGGTGAAATGTGTTGTGCACAGAAGAAAGGTCGTGATCAATAATTCTTAACGAGGGATATATATTATCCAAAAACAGTAATTGACAATTTCATCTCATGTTATTTGAAATACCTAAGTAAGGACTTGATAGTCCGAATTTATAAAAATAGAGGGCTATTCAAATTATGCATAATCTGGATTACTGTGAACATATACGTACGAGACATAATTTGTTTGACAGAAATAAACGTTCTTCTAACAAAAAAATATTCCAAGCAAATACATTTTTATCTGAAAACACATTTTGCTTTGCCCCTATTGAATAAAGCAGATTTCTTCGAGTAAATTCAGATTTATTTCAATTAAACAAAATATTCGAAGAAATTGTAACACACACATACACCAGGACATTTTCTGAGTAATTTTATCAGTTAGTAATACAACAAAAACTGTAATGTTTACCAGAAAATTGTCTTGTGCAAAATTGAGGTATATGGGGAATGTAGTAATATAAATGTCATACCGAATATACATTCTATGACGGATGCCGAGTAGAACCTGGTGGAAGACAGGTGTCGGTTGACGGTTGGACATTGATTTTGGATTCATTTGCCAATTTCACGACCACTCAAAATTCCGGACAAAATGCCTTTCAGTTATGAACTTCATCTCGCAAGCTCTGACGTTTTTGTTTCCAACAAATCATACCTACACTTTGTGAACGAACCAACAAAGAGCGACAATGTATTTTGAAAACCAGAAACAGCAACAAAACATTATACAGTTTGCTTTGGAATCCTGTTGTTGAGGAATAAATTTACACTTTCATAGAGTGTAATAGACATAGCTATTATTGGAGCAACCACACACTTTGTTCAGGTCTTCGAAAAGTCTGCATTGTTTGTAAAAGGAATTACATAAGGACGCTGACTCCGCTTTATTATGAGAATAAGTATAGTTTGTCATTAGCCTATATAATCCTTTTCCTAGCTTATCCTTTCATGATTTTGTTGTATTCATATACACTGGTAACTGGAATGAATTTATATGTGGAAATTATTGTATACTACACAATAAAAAACAAATGCTCAATTCATATGTATATATGGTGTATATACAGGGATGTTCTGTTAGGTTGACCAACCCAAACTTATGTATTTATTAAATGAAACAACCTATATTTTGGCACAATTTTGAATTCCTCGCAAAATTTTACGACAATGAAACATAACGTTACCTACACTAAACTTTATACTTTTTGATTTATAGGCATTTTTAAGAAACAACAGTAGTCTAAGAAGACCTGTATATCTCAATAACTATTTTTAATTTTATTTCGCACGCTTAGATTATGGTTAAGTAAAGAGCGTTCTATTATCATGATTACCTACCATATCCAAATTGTGTATAGGATGGTCATAATCTGCAGCAAAATAAAGCAAACAGTTTTTCCTAAAAAAGTTTACTTTTTTTAAATGGAACACCCTGTATCTAATTCTTTTTTTATTCTACGCATCGTTCTGCACAAAAAAGTACTAGTACACACTAGTGATAAAATAAACCATTGCTGAGATAACTAGTCATCTTAATAATTAAATCGATTTTTCTATCAATAAATGCTTCTACACCTACATTAACAATTAAATGTACCTAATTACTTCAATAAATTATTTCTTTTCAAACAATGTATTGTTTAATTAACCTATTGTTGCATCTTGTAGGTATCAAACTTCTTAAATTCAACTAAAAAAATAAAGTCGTTAGTAGACGATGGTGTTATGTTACTACATCAAACTTTGAAACAAATTTTCAATCCATCTAAGAATTATATGAACTTATTGAGCCCCAAACATATAATTGATTAAATAGAATGAAACTGAACATAATTTTAAGAAAACACATTAATTTACTTCATTCAATTATACAAACATATTATCTTATCCAATTAAACCACTTATTTGCAATTCAATTCTACTCACATTTTCAATTTAATTAATACGAATATCATCCATCAAACAGTTACATTGAGTATACTTCTTCATAAAACAAAGAAATAATTTACTAGAATGAAGGTGGGAGTTTCATTTTCAATTGATGATTTGTTCATTTTAACAAATACCTTAAATTTGTTTTGGTTGAATACAATATTTAATTCTTTATTGAGGATCTTACCATTTACTCAACCTGAAGTACATAATTTCATGCCAAGTATTTCTTTTTAGTGTCCAGTGTCATAGATAGGTATATAACTATTATTGGAGCAACCACACACTCTGTTCAGGTTCCAAGGTATTCGATAAAGTCGTCATATATCAAGCACAAAAGTATTCAGAAGGCGAAAACCGCATGCAAAGGCAAACTTTCCAAAAGGAGACTAGTACTTAGTACTGCAAATGGCCTTCGAAAAGTCTGCGTTGTTTGTAAAATGAATTAAATAAGGAAGCTGACTCAAAAATTCCGCTTTCGGTGTGATGAAAAACTCGCATTATGTTAAGCGGAACAGTTCTCTTTTTTTCAATATCAACTTAGTTGCTATTTGTATGTTTTTCTACTTTGATTTGGCATTTGGTTCCAAATACCTCGCAAATCACCTCTACTGTAACGTGCTTAAAGGAATACGTTACAAATACCCCTGTATAAAGTGCATTCTTGACAATGTTTTGTTGTGCTTGTTATGAAACCAATGAACTAAGCATTTCGGAAACATTAATGATAATAATGCATTGTTAAGCTTTGAAATACAAGTTTTATAATTGGTAAATACTTCGCTATAACTTAGGTTAGCATACCTAACTAGAAGTAATCTTCATAGTGTTTATTTAGGCTCTTAAAAATTATCATAATACATACATAAACTGTTAAAGCCTAAGCATACAGAATACACAAAGTCTTCAAACCAACTAACTAGTCGCTAATATAAATACAGCAACCAAAGTAATAGTTATTTGATATATATTTCCGCCAACAAGCACAACTTGCCGATTTACAAGGTTTCTTCGCATAAAAGCGAGCAGAGTTTAATTAAATTTCTGTGTAATCGTCTTCTCATCCTGTGCTGCAGTGTCATGTGACTGTTTTTCGACAACGGCCCGACGACAACAGCGGCAACAGCACCTGATGAGATCGTGTTTTATGATAAACAGTACACGACCCATTAATACCTTGGGGGTATTAAATTAATCGGTGATGAAATTCAAATGAGGTACCTACAGCCACTCACTATGTATACGGTAGCTGCACAAAGGTCCCTCTATGTATATCGGTTGAGCAACCGAATGCCATAACCGACGACAACCATTATACGCCGGCATATTCTAAGACATACACGGCGACAACATTACAATTTATGCCTTGATAATACTATCATAAATTCTACTATACGTAATAGTTCGTTTATGGTGTAGTTTTTCTATTGCTGAAAAATTGCTACATGTATACTGTTGCGTACACTAGATTTTTTTTTCTGAAAATTACGAATACAATCTCCATTTAGATGTCATTGACTTGAGCAAACAAGTTATCTTTGAATATTGTACCTCTTACTACATAGATGAAAACATTTCTTTGCCAGCAGGAATATATATATATATCGTTCATTGAAGAAAACCGGTTGTCTTAATTTAAGATTGTGAAATTTTAAATAGTTACTATACTTATTTGACTTAAGAATTTGTTCTTTTAAATGAAAATGTTGGGTAGTTAGATTCTTGGATTAAATATTCACCTACTTCTTTTAAATATGAACATGTTAACATGAAAGCAATAATATTTTACTTACATCTCTAGTATGTGTCTTAAAACTAATAAATTATGTTAAGTATGCCATTTTTTTACATTAGACAACAATTTCTCTCTGTGTGATCGGCGACTCAATTTTTCCGTACTGTTGAATTGTTAATGTATAAGTTTCACATAAACTAATATTATTTGTTGTTACAAAATCACCAAAAAATGCGTGTATTTGAATCAAAACATGTAAGAAACTGAATTCTTTCTTATAAACAAAAATCTATTTACGTTAATAACGTTAATAAAATAATTAATAAAAATCTGTTTATGGGGCACCTTATTCTTTTGAGAAATGGATTCTTTGATTCAACACTGTTTTTCTTTCACTCTGTGTAGTGGGAAGTACAGACGTTATAACATATTTTTTCAATATACTTTGGAATATAGTATAATTGTGTTAATAAGTGTTAAGTCTTGTTTTCCTAAGAGCAAAATAAACACCGACAAAAACACTTCTACGTACTTAGCAATCCTCTAAGTACTAAACAAATATCATTATAGAGCACAGAACACTCAACGAATCACTCTACCATTATTACAAGCCGCATTATGGGCAGAAAAATGGTATAAAATATTGATAATCGGAAAATGGCATAAAATATTGATAATCGCAATTTTTGTAGTTTTTTATACCCTTACAAAATTATGCCTTAAATAAATGCTTGAACTTTAAAACTAATATAGCGCAGAAATACATGTGATAACTTTGTGAATGGAGAGGTCAACAGATAAATCCCGATTTGAATAACTATAAGATTATTTTGTAGATGATATTTTCGCATACCTGTGAAAACTACTGACATAAAAAAAGTTATAAAGTTATTAGCGATGAAAAGCTCTATAATATGGGAAGAAATAAGAATTAAGACAACATGAATGGTCTGTGTCCAATATCTATTAATAAAAAAAAAGATCTTATGGTTACAGAGTTTCAAAAGGACGTTTAAAACATTATACGAGACAAACGTGGTTATTTTAGTTTTGTTTAATAAAATTATAAACCCCTAACCACAACAAGTATTTTAGAAACCTAAATACGTATTTCAGCAACTATGTTGCCATCTTCAGTAGAACCTAAAAAGAGGAAAAGAGAGATTAGCACTTCATAGTATCTTTACTGGATATAATCTAAGCAAATCACTAGTGGAAGTGACGTCCATGTTATGTTGGAAACCCAAAGGATAAGGTAGATGTACTTGATAAATCTGGCATATATTGTATCATATGTCATGACTGTGAAAAAGAATACGTAGGCCAGACTAGAAGAACAATTTTAACTAGGTTCAAAGAACATGTAGCTCATTTTAAATATAATCGTTTTGAAAAATCTAGTGTGGCTCAACATATTTTAGACACAGGTCATAAAGTAGTTGTAGATGACTTCAAACTTGTTAAAGCTGTGTCAAATAATAGGGAACTAAACAGCTTGGAAAGTATCTTTATTCACTTGAATAGAGATAAATTAATAAATTCAGACAGGGCCTAGTTCGCCATTGTTTGACCTGCTTTAATTAAAACTTGTTTTTTACGCTTCAGTGATCAAAATTCACTGAGGTGTGACCAACAAATAGGTATATATAGGGTAATTTTTAACATGGACGTCACTTCCACTAGTGATTTGCTTGGACAATATCCAGTAAAGATACTATGAAGTGCTAATCTCTCTTTTCCTCTTTTTAGGTTCTACTGAAGATGGCAACATAGTTGCTGAAATATGTATTTAGGTTTCTAAAATACTTGTTGTGGTTAGGGGTTTATAATTTTATTATTAAGTTCGCCACAGTCTCCAAAATATTGTCATTAGTTTTGTTTCTTTAACTAATTCATTAATTAAATATTTACGCACAAAGCGTGTTAAGCAAGGTGGGTAATACATATAAGACTTCTTAACCTTCTGAAGGACAATCAAGGATATAAGGAAGGAATTCACAATTTTACTGGACTAATCAGAATTGAAAGTACTAAAGATCCGCAAAAAACAGGTGGTTGTCTTTAAAAATTGTCGATGACGTCATAAGTCGAATTGAAATGATTAATTTGTTATGAAAATTTGCATTTTGATGATAGCCCTGTGCGTGTTTTTTTTTGTTTTTAATAACAAACCAACTGGAAATGATCTAACTAGCAATTATCAAATAATAAATTACTTAATATTTGCTTATAATTATATTTTGCAAAACTCGTTAGTAATGCAGTAAAAACAAACACCTGCATTACATACCAAGATATAATTTTGTCGTCAAACTGAAGCATAAAAAGAAATCTCACACTGACCCGATAACAATTTCTTTCAACTAGAAAAATGTACATGTCGTTCTGTGGAGCATTGATGGTATCAGTTTATTTCTCTCAATTATTCCAGCAACATTCTACGAAAAGTTGTAACTTGATACGAGTTTTGGAAATCCACATGTGCGTTGGTTTGAATCGATATATCAAACTGGCAGGCTAATTTCCTAAGAGTAATAGAATAGAATACATGGTATAAAACAACTTATCAGATTTATTTTTGACTAATAATATTGAAAATTGTAAGAATATGGTTGTTAGTGCTAAAATTGTTTGTATTATTTTTTAATTAAGCATTATTTTATTTCAATAGACGCCAGATCTAATGTTGCTATTAGTTTAGCAAAGCCAATAATTGCCCCAAGACTTCTTAAATAAAGATTAAAAGATTATTTTAAATCTCTCAATAATTTATGTTCAATCTGTGCACAAATTTACCACTATTCATTTATTTCTAGAAATTAGGGGTTTCCTGTTGTTGTTGTTGTTGAATAATGTATACAAGAATTAAAGTGGTACAAATATCAAAATATAGCTTTGTTATTAAAACAAAAATAGAACAGTTTTCAATAATGGTGTTTACTTCACAAAATCACTACCATTAGTATGGTTTTTCTTTTTCATTCTAGTTCTTTTTATCAATTTTGAAGCACTCCTGAAGTTAATCTATCCACAATTGTTTACCTAATCCCCACACTCGACGACAAAGCAAATTTTCCTCAATCATTAAACCTAACGTTAAGATTACGTAACCGCTTGTCTGGAGGCAGCAATTTCATATCTCGATACTTCATCTTTAATGGCCCACACTACCTCGTAAGTATTTATTTCCTGTTATCCCGAGAGGAATTTAATTGAAAACGGACGGTGATTATCGAGTGCATTAGTAGTACACCGCTTCCCGAATTATTAACTACACGCACTATTTGTATGTCGGTGTACTTTACTCATACACTCCATACGCTCGAACGTGACGTTCGATCCGCGCTAACCACGAAAGGAGGAAGCCGTAAATGTTAAAAATCGCACAGGTACGCGAAGACAGGTTACGTTCTGCCACCGGATACTGCGACCGTTGCTTTCATGGAACGAGTTTAACGCCAGTTTTTTGCTAGTCCTTTGCTCTGGTATGTTCGCTGTCTCTTTTACATAACTAAATCGCAATATTTATGATTAAATGTGTATAGGTAATTTGGTTTAATGATTGTAATAAAGTTGTAACTGGGGCTTAGGACAATAGTATTCTAATAATGCTATCATGTGACTTTGTAACATAAACACTTGTTAGCATTACCCAGCAAACTGAAATAAAATGCAAAAGCATTTTTTAAACCTTTTTGAATTAAATGGACATAACTTAATACTGATAAGATAATAATCCATTTGTAAACAAGTTGGAAGAAAACCAACAATATGTCGGAAAACAACATTTTACACTACAGCAAGAACAGTGATATCTAGCCAAATGGCAATTAGTTAAAATAGGATTATATTATTAAATATATTAAATAGGATATTCTGATAGTTAAGTGTTTTTTGTTTGTTGATATCTTCAAAACTAAAACAGAGGGGTGCATTTTGCTTCAGATAAATTATCAATATACAAAAATGATGTTGAGGTTGATTGCTGTCGTACACAGGCAGAAATTTTTAAACATCGTTTTTTATTGTTTTTACTTAAAAAGC
This sequence comes from Melinopterus prodromus, assembly GCA_964023965.1. Lineage (NCBI taxonomy): Eukaryota > Metazoa > Arthropoda > Insecta > Coleoptera > Scarabaeidae > Melinopterus > Melinopterus prodromus. The sequence continues at coordinate 103,283,752 of OZ030390.1, forward strand.
AGTCGGTAAATCTACTTGCATACTTAAGGTTATCCTCAAAGAATGTAAAGAAAAAAATAGCCTACTTTTTTTTTTATTATTATATCTGATTGGCAACAGACACAATACTGTGCATTAAATAAATGTACATATGTTACATGAACAATTACATATTGTGCCTAGAATGGATAACATGTGCATGAAAATAATTCATATTAACCATTCAATTAATATGAATACGTTACATGAAAAGTGTTATAATGAGCAATGTATTATTCATATTGTGCCCTAAAATAAAAAAAGTGGGGGGAAAAATAATAACTATTGAGCACTACTACCGCAGATCAAAATTTACGCTGATCTAATTTTGACGCACCCTGTGTTAATGATAGCGCGGACTTTGATAGCTTTTGCATAGGCAAAAGCTTTTTGCCGGAAATAAGCCTTTGGCTACGACATTTGCTTGTGAGTTTAAATACTTTTTTCTACAAATAATATCCTCAACTTTCTTGATTTATATTCAAAATATTAAAATTAATTTTGTACTGACTTTTTTAAAACAATGATCTATAATAAAACAAAACTACTTGGACCAAATAAGCACTATGCGGTATTCTAGAAGTTATCTAGAAACATTTTACATACCCACTTAAAATTCTTAACATAAAAGTTGAAGTTTGTAAGCTGATACTTTGTGGGAAAAACAACTTGTAAGGCATAGACAAAGTAGTAATTAAATGCTAACTTTAATTCAAAATGTCATACCAACCACTTCAGCATTTTAGAAATAAAAAAATAAAAAGACTGGTAAAGAAAACAGACAACCTGTTACCTGTAACCTGTTACCCTAATATTGGCATTTTTTACTGCGTTACTCCTAGCAATTTCCAAAAGAATTATTGTTAAAGAAATAGAACAACCTTCACCATCAAACAAAAATTAATTTTTTGACGTTTTTTTTTCTTTATTATAAACACGTTAACCATTTTATTAAACGGAGCTTTCCTTTCTTTTTTTAACTTATCACAAACTAGAAAATACCAGTAAAAATATAATGTCACATCCCAACTTGCTTAAAATCCAAATAGTCTAGTCATTTTAGATTTGGGGGGCCAAATAATTCGGCTGTTTATGAAAATAATACCAAGAGATTCAGTAAAATGTCCTTCCTGATCATCATATCTAAATGTTTACTGAATCTTTGATTATATTATTATTGAAATTAATTAAAACCTGTCGGTGATTAAACAATTTGTCATAAAATGTTGTCAACATGTTTTTTTTACCATATTAAAGACGAAGGATGAATTACCTGAATTACTTGAATTACCTAAAAATTATGAAAAATGTAGGTTCGGGAAAATCTAAAAAAAAGGGCTTTCAGAACCGAGATCTTATGTCAATATCTATACTGTCAAACAATACAGAAGTTTGCTGATAACTTGGCAGAATAGATATATGTAGACATAATATATCGGTTCTGAACCACCGGTTTTCAACCTCCTTCCAAACCTACATCTTTCAATATTTTTAAGTAATTCATTGTTTTGTTCTTTGTCATGTACTCACATATTAATCACTGATAGTTTCTAATTCATTTCAATAATATTATCATCAAAGATTTGGTAACTATTTTGATATGATGAGGACATTTTTCTAAATCTGTTGGTATTATTTTGTTAGGCTGGCGAATTATTTACGACATTCTATGAATTTGTGTCTAAAATGTACAATTAAGGTAAGTATATGTAAAAGCCTAGTTTTGTTTTGATAATTCGTCGACAATTTATTAGGGTTTATTGTTTTTGCAGTAACCAACTATATTTTCTATTTCTTTATTCAACGTTAGTAAAAATCCCTTTCAACCATCATTTATCTCAATTAAAATTATTTACGATACTTGTAGAATTTATTAAAATTACCTCCTATTTATTACCCTACCACATATGACAAAATAAACACTTGCTCATAATTTGCAATCTACCTGCAGAAGAAAATTGAAACGCATAAAACACATTCGCCGCGCTAATTAATTTCGCACACGAACGCCTGTTCGCACAGCACGAATCAATTTTACCCATTACCGTACATAATCTTATTATTCGTACGGTAATAGTTAAACTAATTGACACTTTAAACGCAACAATGTGAAGATATAAATCCGCGAGCGCCCGGCCATGATTATACATCGAGAAACCGTTCGCAGCGCTGCGCTCTACGCTCGGTCGGAATATTACGGATTATGATGAGTGTAATCCTTTCGACAAATACACTTTACCGTTTCCCATTTCTGCCCATAAATTGAACATTGCAAGTGTTATATTATTCACTGCACGGCACAGAGGCGGCCGGCGCGTCTCGGGCTATTACCTTCGTAAATAATGTACTCGTTCCTTCATTACAGTCGTTGAGTTGTGTTCGTGTCCTTTTTTATCCGGATAACTATGAAATTAACAGGAATTATTATGAATTATATCATTTATCTATTGATACTGTGACGGTTACTGATAGTTACGAATCGATGTTTGTTAATTTCGTAATTATGTGATGATATTATGTAGTAAGTTTTCTTTGTTTGATGTTTATTTTGTGTTGTTTATGCTGTAATGCAAAAATCGGGTTTATGGTACAGCACTAAATAGTGCTGTACAACAACAAAACAACTTAAAAACAACTTAATTCAAAGCATTTCCTACACAAGTGTCAAAATGGGCAAATATAGCCTCCTTATAGGACAAAAGGAAACATCAGAAACTAGAAGAGCCAATCAACCTATCTTCTAGTTTCACTTTTAAATGTTAGTGAACATTTTTTGTACAACTACAGTTGGATGAATAATTATCGAACTAATTATTATTAAACAATAAGTTTTGTCACCATAAAAATCATTAGTTATGAATTATTAATTATTATATTTTGCATGACGTACTTCATACCACGATCTTATTTTGTCGTCGAGACTGAAACGTATGAAGAATTCTTGAGCTCGAAAACAATTTCGTGTCTAGTAGAAAAAGGCATTTTTCAGCGGAGCATTGACGGCATATGTTTTCTTCAAATATTCGAACAAAAGTTGGCATAGAAGTTATTTTACGACTATAAAATAACAAGTTTTTGTTCAGCCCATTGCGGTGCAGAATTTCGAGAACTTGAAACGTGTTTCTACATCCACATGTGTGATGTTTCGAATTATTAACTATTGCAAATATTTTACGTATATTCGGGTGTATTCGTCTTATTTTCTTACATTCCATTTTTGTAATATTAACCCTTAAATGCATATTGTTGCAGAACCGCAACATATTATTTTTTCCTTATTAACATGACTCTACCAACTAGAGAAGTGCTTGCTACCTACTGGTGCATTCCTACTACATACTTAGGGTCAAATTGTTGAGGAATCTAAATAATTTTATATCCCATTTGCCTTCAGTTATCAAAGTTACGTAACCTCTCCTACAAACTGGGGTTGGTTGATTAGTAGGGGTTGATTTAAATTAGTAGAATAGTGACATTAGTGTTGACAAAATGACTTTTTTGACACTGTCTCACATTCACACTAACTCAAAAGACTTCTTTCTCTTGAGTCTTCTGACTAATGCGGTGTTGTCGAGGAGCTGGATGGCCTCAACGTTTACGTGATGATGAAGCATTTTTTTTTTCTCGTGACTGCTTGCTAATTTTTGAATTTATTTGCACACAAACTCCATTTTGAGGTCCTTGTGGAGATCATCATTCCTAATGTACCAAGGCGCATTGACAACGCATATCAATACTTTATTTTGAAAGGTCTGTCACAAAATGACATTTGGTAATAAGTAAAGTTGTAATATAAAGATTTTGCGTTACAAAATTGATTTGTTATAGTTGCTGTAGTTTTACAACATTATGCGTTTAGTACAGAATTTGGTTTAGTTATCATTTGTAATAGGTAAAGTTGTAACACAAAGATGTGGTACTACAAATGTTTGTTGTAGTTCTACTTATGCGTTCAGTACAGAATTTTTTGTATGTGTTGGAAATTTGATAAAAGGTTAAGTTGTAATATAAAGATGTATTACGAAATTTGTTTGTTGTAGTTCTATTACATTATGTGTTTCTCTTGTTTTATACTCGGTTTATTTGACATTTGCAATGGCCAATAGGTAATGTTGTGATATAAAGATGTGGTAGTATGAAGTGAGTTTATTGCAGTTTATTTATTATATGCGTTCAGTAGAGAATTTGTTTTATGTTTTTTTGTAAAGTACTTAAATGTGTAAATATCTGCTACGAAAAGCAACAATAGTATTTTCTATAATTACATATATAGTTTTACCGAACTTTTACGTATAAAATGTGGTATCTATGAAATCCTGACGTAAAAACAACCAGAATATTTGTCCATGATTTGTGTGAACCCTTCGTGATCATGAAGACTTCTCCTGCACCAATAGCTTAGCAGATGAAATATAAAGCTTCTTGAAACTTTGCAGGTTTAGTTAAATGCTACAAACATGTTTCGTCTTACATAATCATCAGTGTAAGTAAACTAAATGAACACAACGAGAACCAATGTCACAAGTAAGAACTATTTAAGGAAATTTACATACTCGAATTTTGACTGTAAGTTTCCCTAAATATTTGTTACTTGTGTCAGTGGTTGCCGTTGTTTTTCTTTTGTTTTTTAGTTTACTTTTCAAGGTGGTTTTCCTTTTATCTAAGTACTAATTTTTCATCATGAACCCACTTGAACAGGTAGCTTGCTTATACGCCATAAGTTAAAACAAGCTAATGCAGAAGAAGCAAATACTGATAGTGAGGATAATTATGATAATATAGTTTCTACCAGTACCAACCGAAAGACCAAAGAAAATGCCAATGCATTAAGGCGAAGAGTAAAAAAAATGATTTAGAATTAACTTTTCACAAGAAATGGATAGCTTTATAATTTCTCGACGCCCATGAATGTTAAAAATATTTTTTACTGACACCTTTTTTTCAGATAAAATTGATATTGTATCAAACTTATATGTGTAACAAACTGGTGTTTCTAAACCATTACATTTTAGATCGGCACAATTGAAACAATATATAGGGATTTTAATTTTCATGTCCGTTGTCAGCTTTTCTGCCCAGAGGTCCTTTTCTGCCCAGAGGCCAGTCTTAAATCCGGCGCTGGTGGTGCCAGAAAAGATAATTTAGAACCGACATAACGAGATGTATTCTCATACAAAGTATTACGGTTATCAAGATTGAACAATTTTGTATAAATATTTATATCTAAATTTCGTGATTTTTGCAACTATATGGTAAAGAAATATGGTTCTTTAAAAACTTCAAACTTCAAAACATAACTAAACTGTTTACTGTTTTATTATCTGATTGATTTTGGTTTCGACTTGTCACTCAAGAACTCAAAAAATAATAGCAACAAATACACAAATGGCGTACCAAAAGGATAAACTACCCACAAAGTAACCATTACATACAATGGACATAAAACCAAGGGATATAAAACCGACATAATAACAGTTTCTCCAGTTCATTTTAACTACCACTTTCGCAGCGAATCACCTCCGCCGCAAGTATACCTTATTGACGGTTCCTAGTGGTAATTTTCGATGATATATCTTCCAGATTCGATAAATCATAGAAACAACGGGCATACGCAGGACTCGAGCGCGAGCGAAAGACCGAACGGTCGGTCGAGCGAATCCGTTTGACTGAATAACGTAAAAAATAGCGCGGCTGGCAACACGACGCGGCGTGTTTGTTTAATTAATTTAATTGCCCGGAGCCGTATATCATCCGAACGTGTAAATGCGGTCGTAAATCTTTGCCTCCGTTGTGTATAGTTTACCTTCGCGGGGATGAGCCGCCATGCCAGGCCGTGGAGCCGTGGAAAAAAAGCGCCTATATTGCTTCTTTATGTAAATCGGAGCGTACCAACACTTTCGGCGTATCTTTCTTTCTGATTTCGTTTCCTCTGGTTCGGTGTACGGGCTTGTTCTGGTGAATTGTTGGATAATTGCTGACGAGCGTTTGTAACTTGGAGGATCGCTTTTTTTAGGTCGATTTAATAATAATAATAATAATAATAACTTTATTGATCTCTTGTACATAAAGTATGAGACATGTCCACTTACAAAATCAATAAGAACAGAAAAAATCTTAATAAACGTAAATAACAATTCAAAACAATTCAAAATACACCATTACCAGTTAAAAGGAAAATAAACAAAGCAATACAATATAGTAAATAATACTTCAACAAACATAACAAAATTAGTGCCAGAATTATACTTGGCTGAAATCGGCTCTAAAAAACTCGTCCATAGTATAAACTACCTGATCCAATAACAAGTTCCGTAGCGTTGACTTAAATCTTTTTAAATGTAAGCGCTTTAGCGACTCGGGCAGGTGATTGTAAATACGAACTCCCAAAACACTCGGTGATAATTCTGTAGTGTGCAACCTATGACGTGCAACAAGAAGATCGTCATTGCGGGTAGGATACCTATGATCGTTTGACTGGAAATTCGTGCGGTTTCCATGAACATAGCATGACGCCTCAACCACGTAAACAGACAAGACAGTTAAGATTCCAAATGTTTTAAATAAGTTGCGGCAAGAAGTCAATTGACCCACTCCAGCAACACAGCGCAAAGCTCTTTTTTGTGTAATCAAAACATCGGATATACATGAAGAGGAACCCCACAATAAAATGCCATAGCTCATTCGCGAGTGAAATTCAGCGAAGTAGATACTTCTCAAACACGGAAAATCCACGATTTTTCTGAGATAGCGTAATTTAAAAATAGCGGTATTAAGTTTACCGACCAGCTCCCTACAGTGTCCATGCCACTTTAAATCATCTGATACCTGCAACCCCAGAAATTTGACACTATTCCCCGCAAGTACGCAGTCATCACCAACATGACTGTCAAATGCGGGCACCTCTGAAACGGTGGATGATCTAAATATCAATCTCGTAGTCTTTCCTACATTTAACGAGAGAGAGTTGGCAGAAAACCAGCAAAATGCTCTATTTAGCTCTGTGTTTGATGCTTGTTGTACGCTGTTCTTATGGTCCGAGATAAGTATGGTGGTGTCGTCCGCATAGTTCACGACATAGCTGTCGTGCAGAAATTCTACGATGTCGTTAATGAAGAGCGAAAATAGAATTGGCGCAAGCACCGAACCCTGAGGGACACCAACATTAACAGGTAAAATTGATGATCTCGCCCTTCCGTATCCGACACCACATCTATACTTAATTTCTACAAATTGTTGTCTCTCTGAAATATATGTTGAGATCCAGGACAGTGCCAATCCCCTGAATCCCATCAGTTGAATCCCATCATTTATTTATGGTGGTGCTATTATTTTGGGTATTGTTTGTCGCTGTGAGAGTTATTTCTACATCGGCGTGGTTGGTAGATTGGTTAATAAATTTATTTTTGGGAATGTGTGAGGTATTAATCTGCCAGCTTGATATACATAAATCGCACCATAGTGTGCTGGAGAAAAGAAAAATCAACACGTTCTGGAGCACAGTTTTAATTGCACTTAAGTAGATCTGAGGATTTATTGCTGAAAAAAAATGTGACGCTAGTCTTTTACCCCTGTTCCATCTCATTAGTAACTTGGCGTTTCGACCCTAAAAATATACCTAATTTATTTTTCGTAATTCTTGCAAATTTATTAAGAATACTGAAAAATTCATTTTGGTAAACTGTGAGAACTCGTATAAAGAAGTGCAATTTTTTTATTTTTTTTCAATTCGGGCTTGAGTGCAATTGTTTTTAAAATAGTGTTGAATGATTTGGAAATGTTAAATTTAGGAAATTTTATAAAGGCCAACAAGGAGGATAAAGTCATTAAACAATTAATTCGGGATACTTCTGGTTTAGTTTAATAATTAGTAAACATAAGCTAACTTTAAAAAAATTTTAGGTGGAAGAACTAGCTAATTATGGAAATAAAACTTCCGTAGAGAGTTTAAAGCGAGAGATTAAGTTAAGAATGTGGCGGAAAATGAGAGAGGATTATGTTTGTAACCCATTGCATGGTCAATTTTTAAGAATTGTGAAGGGTGATTGTTTTTCAAACTCTAGATCTTTATCTTGGCTTTGTCATGGGAACATTAAGGTTGAAACGGAATCCGCTATCGTTGCTGCGCAAGATCAGGCAATACGCACCAGACATCATGAACAGAAGATTATGAAAGTTGCTCATGATGGGAGTTGTAGACTGTGTCATCAGGCTTCGGAACATGTCTACCACTTATTGGCGGCTTGTCCAGTCTAAGCTGAGTCGCATTACATTGCTAGGCATGATAGGGTGGGAACATATATACATTACAATTTATGTTCCCAACTAGGTTTAGCAATGGATGTGTCTCGGTGGTATGACCACATCCCATCTCCTGTTGTGAGTAACGATCATATTACCATATTATCGAACATGCCTGTTGTCACTGATAGAATGCTTGATGCTAATAAGCCAGATATCGTGGTAAAGGATTTCCAGAGGAAGGTGTGCACGTTCATAGAAATCTCGGTACCTGCTGATGCGAATGTTGTAAGGAAGGAGCTTGAAAAACAACTTAAGTATAAGGATCTCTCTATAGAAGTTGGACGTATGTGGGGAATGTAAGTGAACATTGTTCCGGTTATTGTAGGTTTATTGGGAGCAGTTAGTCTAAATTATAGTAAACATGTGGAGGAGTTTTCGTGCAAAATTTCGCCCTGGGAAATTCGGAAATTGCGGTTTTGGGAAGCGCGTATACTTTGAGGAGAGTTTTATCATAGGGAACCGTAAATTTGCTGCTTAATATTTTATCTTTACCTTCCTTTAATGTATATTGGCTATTAATAAATAATGTATGTGCTTTAATGACCTCTGCATAAGGCTGCAAGGGGTTTCTGCAGTTTGCCTTAGCTTTGCAAAGAAAAATGAAATATTTCTTTGCAAAGCTTCAATGGCCTTGGCTTTTCCAAATTGGGTTGAGCTGCAGTGATACCCGCAAAGGGAGTGCCCTAGGCTTCACCGAAGCTCGGTACCAATTTGCCCTGATCCTCTTTATTACTTTTCAAAATTCTATTAGTGTAATTTTAGTATTTATCTGTTGTATCTAAATTATATTATCTAGGTTTCATATATTTAAGGAGATGTATCTGAGAATTCCAATAAATTGATAATAATAATAATAATAATAATAATCAAATAACGTAACATTTTTTATTTTTTTTTATATGAGTGTTGGAAAGTGGGGCTCCATTTGCTAAATTTCTATTCCTGAAAAGAAATGAAAACTGGCGTCACAACATGATGCACTAAAAGCCGACGAAAAACCGGTGAAACCACCTCGAAATAATCGAAACAATATTAAATATGCAAAGTTTACAATTAAAGCAATTAAAATAAATTTATTCCTGTTTTATAGAACATGCTGTATATTTTTCTAATTTTGGATAATGTTTTAAATTACAAATTGAATTGTCCCTAAGTTTATTTGTTTAAGTTTTACATTCAATTAATAATGTTAAAAAGATAAAATATTTTGATTATACAGGGAGATTTTTACGTAGCAGGTACGAAGTAGACCAAAGTAACTTTTTTGAATGTAACAGTCTGTCTATTTTCTCAGCTTAGTTTATTTTTTTGGCGTATAACTTTCGAACACACTTTCCATTTTCATAGTTCAATTTGTAATTTTAAAAAGTATCAAAAGCAGGAAATATATAGAAGGGAAAAAGTTAAACAATGACTTTGCTCTGAACATTACAAATGAATGTGTATTGCAAAGGTATTTCAAATATGCAGTTTAATAATTTCCTAAAACTTTTATTGAATTTTTTTCTTATGCCCTTTTCAGAGGGCAAAATATTGATAGATTACGTTTCGTTTTGTACAGACTGTATGATGCATAAAGAGAAATATGAACAATAAAAATACCGCCAAAAGAGCGGAATAGTTGTATCTTTTTTATCATTTTAATAATATTTGAGTGTGGTCCATGGTGCAAAGTAATGTAATTAGTGGAAAAAAGAAAGAAATTGCCTCTTTATCTTTGCAGGGTTTATTTAGATGTACACAGTACCGGTTTCGACCAAGCGGCCATCTTCAGGTGTATCTGCAATAATGTTATATTAATAAGCCAAATAGATAAAATCACTATACAGCGTATATCGAGGTAGTCAGGGAGTGGGGGGAGTCAATTCTGTAACAGCACCGGGAGAAAATCTTATCAACCAACAAAAATGAAAAGATGCCATTAATCAACCTTTCAAAGATAGAGAGGCCTTTTCCTTTTCTCTGATCTGAAACCGAAAGTAATTATAAAATTAAGAAGACACAGTAACAGTTTTGATGGTTACATATTTGTACCACGTCTGGCTCAATATTACATAATATTCTAAACATACATTGCACTGCATAGCATGTGGTACAGCAAGTAGCTATAACAGACTCGACGCTAGGCGTGCTTTCAGATATTACTTGCAAAAGTGATTTCTATCTTGTCAAACTCAGGTGTACGTAGATAATGTAAGAAATGTAAGACTCTATGGTCAAGTGTAAGAAGATGCAGTTCAATAATAACAAGTTAAATAGATAAATAACTATGTACACGTGTTCACATAGAAAATACACAATATATGTGAGATACAATAAACAATAATAACAATACCAATTTATGTTTAAACTAATACTTCTTACAATTTTACGTCAGGAAATGCATTGCGTGAAATGGAGGTGTCAACAGATGACACTGCAGGTGCAAAAAGCTGCTGTCAGGGTGCTGACTGCTGACAAACGGCGAACAAGCTAGAAATGCCTCTTTATAACAAATAAGCTGCTTATCTTGCCTCCCGAACACGTGAGTACTTACCAGCACTCTACTAGCTGTTCGAGTACACGTACTTATCACCTATTCGTACAAAATCCGACAGATCAATACAATACTTCGCCCTCACCCTAAATTAAACACCAAAATTCCTAATTTCGTTAACTCATGTTCAAGTCTCTTGTAAAATCAATAGTGAAAGGGATAATTATGAAAGATTTTTGTTTCTTTGGTATTAAATTAAATAAAAAATTACAGCCACAACCTGGATTCGAACATGTGTCCTTTGTAGTGCCGGTACAACAGGTTTTTTTCAGAATTCAGCTAATGTTTCCAATACGCTGAGTCGCAGGCATTGGCCCTTAAATTTTAATCACACTGTATATGAATTACAACCACTTCATCGAATAAAACTCTTCGGAAATTACGAATTTCCGGTCTCCTTGAACTTTAAAAATACCACCGCTCTGCTCCACGACGACATTATAATACGTATGCGAGATGCAATTCATTACAATAGCTGTGCCACCTGCGCAATCCTGTTTCATTCCACCGCTTGGTTTGCAGTGACAATGGTAGGCGCATACGAGGCATGCAGGAGCCAGCCTCCGTTCCTGAGCTCAGTACCTAATAAATTATATCTTAACGTTCGCGCAATAATGACATGGTGGAATAATTTCAATTACGCCGCGCATGTTTATATAACGTGGCTTAAGCGTACGGCGTGCACCAATAAAAATCTGATCTGGTGCATATGTGACTGTGATACCCGCGGCGTTTTGGCCTCATTCGAATGCAATGCAAACGCCTGTTACAGTTACGAGGTCGCAAAAATCAACGGCAATCATAACATACGTTCGAGCTCACCTTGGCTCGGCTCAGTGGCGTGCGGTCCATACGTGCAGAGCGTGCAGTGCACACCATAAGATTTAGGGGGAAAATAAAGAAAAATATTAAGGTAGTCCTGCCAAAAAATGACAAATAATGAGCTTTTTCGGGATCCCGAAAAAGTTTAATCTAAATTATTTTCTTATTTTTTTGTTAATTGGTGAAATGTGGGTACTAATCTACAATAAATCAATTGAGCTACTATTTTTAAAGTATGAACTTCAATCTATAACATAAAATGTTATAGATTGAAGTTAAAACATAAAATTCATAAAATGTTCGTTTGCACCAGCAAAACAGACTTTGCTAGAAGTAGATATTATTCTATATGGAGGCAAACATGAACCTTTTCAGCTTGACTAAATCCTTTTAGATACCTCAACAAAAAAAATTCAGTCTGTATTTAAAACAGATATAAAAACATAAACGTTAAAAATAAAAAAATAGTGGCGGATTTCTTTACCGATATTCAATAATGTACTACAGAATATAAAATTAGTAAATAGGTTAAAAATACTGCGAAAAAAATATTGAAAAACGTCTAGAGTTTGTGGTGGCCTGTGACAGCGGTAATATGGTCATTTTTGATGTTTCTTCATCGCATAATTATCGCTTTCTTCGCTTATTTAGTGAAAATGCTTTGTCAAAAAGTGCATTCATATAAAAAATGTGTTTTTATAATGTGGGTTGGTGTATTTTAATTATATTTGACAAAACCGAAAGACGTACAAGTAAGTTGCACTGATTATTTTGTCAATTTTGAACAATAAATAACGGTTTACTTGAAGACACGTTTAGAACTGGGTATAAAAGTCATTATACCTATCTTTTTTTTTGTTAACAATAATCGTTTTATTTAAAATGCAAACAGTTAGTCTATTTACTCATCAAAATAATCATCAAAATATTTATTGGCATTAATATCAAACTTGAAAATTTTACTCCATAAAACAATTTCTTTTGCTGTAACTATTCTTCAAACATTATACAAAAACGTAAAATTTTTAAAACAAATTTAAGTTCGAAGAATAAGTTCTTATCTAATAGGGTTTAAATTTTGTTAATTATTGATGTCAATTCGCACACTTATCCGATAATTTTGGTTTTCTTCTTGAAAGGTCAAATTTGAAAACGTTGATCACGTTTCTGGGCAAAAGATATTGTCCAATCAAGTGTATTTTAGGCGTTTCTTACTAACTGGATTTGGCATCCCGGTATCCCGGGATTACAAAATCTTTAATCCCGAAATCCCGCGGTCAGTAGATTGTACGTGATTGGAGATCCTAGTATGTATGCACACCATACACACCATACATATTAAGTAAATTTCTTTATAATACTAATTTAAAGTAATTAACACCACATGGAGTCTTTGCGGCTACTGCCATCATCCAGTTCAGTGACAACCGGTGCACTTTGGGTTAAAATCGGTGAATTCAAGAATTATTGCTGTTATATAGGTACGTATGTAAATAATGTATGAATTATCGCAAACTATACAATTGATAAATAAAAATACTATACTCAAGAGACTGGATACATAACACACTAATTTATTTGTCCGCCGAGCATGTGGGGCTAAATAAAATCTTCTTAATTTTGCAAGAAAATTACTTTGATACTGGTTTCGATCAACAGATCATCATTAGCCAAAAGCCAGATAAAAACAAAACAATAAAAATAAATAACGAAAAATTGTAATATAAAAAGTCTTTCTGTTGCCCGATATCTTTAGCCTCTTATAATAGATTTTGACTGTAAGTTTAACAGTTTTATACATTTTTAAGGCATATTTAAGCGATTCTTTTCTGTTACAATGGTCTTTTTTATTACAACGTGATTTCTTTTGACTGTTATGTGTTTTTTTTTTCGCTGTTGGCTGACGATGATTTCTTAATCGAAACTACTACTAAAGCAAAATTAAAAGTTTTTATTTAACTCCTATCCTGCATTAAACATTTTTGCATTATGGACTATTGTATTCTTTTAGTTGTTTAAATGTAAATTTACTAAATAAAATAGTTTGTATTTTTGATAGTAAGTTTTTTTTATTGATATTTATTCTCCACTGCACACCTTATGTACAAATGCACCGTACGCCACTGGCTCGGCAATAAGTAAAACAGCTATGCGTTAGTTTTATTGATTTAGTTATGGCTCGGACGGCAGCCTATAGGTTGGTGTTATTTGCCGTAACTGGAGATAGTTAATCGTTCATTTTATTTTACGTCAACGTTCCTGAGTTAGATAGCTATAGGCGGCTTATTATTATAATTATGTCCGACCGAAGGTGCGTTGCTCTATACTGGTTAGATGAAATGATCTCTAGGAAACTATTAGATCGAGATAATTGTTGAAAAATTGTCTTATAATGTCGCTTGATTATTTTATATAGTTTGTGCATTTTTATTGGCATTTGGCCTGTGCTACTAACAAGGTTTTCGAGATTATATCTCTGTTTTGCTCGTAATGACTTGTTTCTAGTATCAGTAATGGCATATTACAAGGTTATGGGTAAGACTACCACAAGTTGCAATAAATAAATAAGTGATAGTGGATGTAGGGATGAGTGGTCACTAAATATGAGATCGACAGAAAAATTTGTTTGTGAGAGGCACAATGTTTATCCCAAACTTTATAATTGCCAACAATCTGTTAGAGCCAAAAGAGTTACTTGTCTGGGACAAGCCTAATTTTTGATAATACTTTTTGTATTGAGATGGGACCTGCTAGAAACAAAACATTTTAAATTCAAATGTTCATAAGTTTTGACTCAGAGGCAGGCTAACGTTTAATTTGATCAGGAGTGGTTGTTGATTTTAAGAGAATTTTGCCTTTTTCTGTTGACTATAAGTTAGGATATATATATAGATAGGTTTTACGGTACGAAAAATATAAATTTTCAAGAAAACTATGAGCAGAAAGCAAGATTATAAAATTAATTTGATGTCTATGAATATCTAAAAATGTAACGTTTGACTCAAGATTTAGCTTCTTTTCAACAAAAAAACGCGTCAATATACCTCCAACAAAATCACTTCCTACCCAGAAATAATTACTGCCTAGAACCCATGGCACAGCTCGAGATTTGCGTAAAGTGCTCTTTATCCAGTTATATTTACCCGTAATGTAAACAAGCGCTTGTATTCTCAAAAGGAGGAAGGAACGGCGGATATATTGTACAACATACTTACAATTCACTGTCGGCTACATCTACAAACGCTCGCTCATAACGCGGCTCGTATACGATCCGAACAAGTAACACTAGCGTCAACAAACATAGCTGGATATCTGTGTAAACTTAATAAATGTGCTGTATATATTTGCGCAGAAGTAGGCATACACATATACACGCCCATAAACACACACACAAAGAGAATTTTCCGCCAACGTACAGTAGGTTTTTTAGACGACTTCATTCTGATTCACCCTTGTATTGCTCAAAGGAAATCGTATAATTATAAAAACGAAAATGAAAAAAATTCTTTCTTTGATGTGCATATATTTTGTTATATTCATCATCCACAAAAATATAAAGCTGTAGTTGACTGTAGATGGGACAATGTAAACGATGCATATTAAAATACACCTTAAACAATATAAACTCCGCTACAGTTTATAAAATCGCTTTAGATAAACTGAGCAGTGGCGTGTGGTGCTTTTGTTCATAAGGTGTGCAGTGAAAAATAAACACTTGTAAATGTTTAATAAAAGATAGAAGTTGCGTAAAAATGTATAAAAATGGTAACTTTACAGTCAAAATCAAATGCAAGAGGCACAAGGCATCAGATATCAGGCAACAGAATGATGCATCAGTGTTTTTTATGTTACAATTTTGCGTTGTTTCTTGTCATTGATTTGTGTTTTTCTAGTTTTTGGCTAATGGTGATTTGATGATCAAAACTTGTACATAAGTACCCATTCTTGCAAAATTGAGAGTGTTATTTAACTCCTACCCTTTATTAAAGATGTTTACTTATGTGCTATTGATAACTCAATGCTCCTTTACGCATTTTAAAAACATTTATGACATTTGCATAAATATCCGTCTTAGATTATTAGTAACATTGATTTAAACCAGAAATAAAACTGACTGTAGTGTAGGTAAAACTGAAATAACTTTAATTTAATACGACAAAACTATCATCAATAGTTCAAAACTATCATCAATAATGCTGATAACATGCATCATGTTATCAGCATTATTGAGTTATTAAATAAAAATCATAAAAACATGGACACAAATAATTCAAACTTCGAAATCAACAAACACTTCCAACACAAGTTTCCAAACGCCAAACGTCAACTGTGCATCGGAGCTGCTGCACGCTGGAAATACGTTTGCCAAAAGGCGAATTTAAATTAACAAATATAAGCGAAAGACATAAAAATTCTGATCAGGCTTTCTCCGGATTATTTATTGGAGTTTAAAGAATGCATAGGTAGAAGTCCGATCAAAATTAGTTGGGTATTTTTTGAATTACACCATTAGTAATTGTTTGCCGTTCGTCGGTGCGCCCCTAGCCGCTGCACGCTGGAACGATATGGTTGCGTGCATACTCTCCTATATGCACTGTGTGCGTATCGGTTGGTAGTAAAGTTCGGACAGCGGACAAATAAATTGGTGTGGTCTGTACTCAATCTCAAGATTCTCTAGAATATACTTTAAATTTGTCGTTGGTAGAGTTTGCGAAGGCTCATACATTATTTACATACGTATAAAGCAGCTATGATTCTTGATTTCGCCGATTTTAACCCAAGTTAAAGCGGTACAGTCTGGTGCACCGCTTGTGGCTGCACGACATGGCAGTAGCGCAAAGGCGGGTGTCGGTCGGGACGGGAGCGCTCGGCTCTAGCAAGTAGCAATGATATGGTGTGGTGTAAATTACTTTAAATTATTATTACGACGAAATATTACTAAATATGTCGGTATATACATAAATACATAATATATCATTTTTTGGCAGGACTATTTTTAATATTCTTCCTTCTTTTTTCCCTAAATCTTAGGGTGTGCACTGCACGCTCTGCACGTATGGACCGCACGCCACTGAAACTGAGCTAGCCGAACTGATGTTTCTACTTCTAAAGAATAGCGTGGTGGCATTTATGCTGATGCATTTCTCTTGAACAATTTATAGCCAACGTCCTTACGAGTACTTCTTCGGCGGTGGTAGTATCGTTTCCGTTTTATTTTGTGTTATTTTTGGAGAGTGCGCGGTTTAATCGTCTCCGATCGCAGCCCTGTATTTAACACAATTACTCTTCTTGTTGGGTTCGATCAGATAACGGTTTTTCTCAGGTCGTATTTAGTGGAATAATAAATGGGGTCGTTTGCTCCTTGTGCGAATGACTTGCAACAGATTTTTCTTCGAATGTTTTTGAAAATTGTACATTCTTTATCTTTATGTTATATTTTATATCACAATATGAGTTATATATACCTTTCGTAATTTTTATTTATTACAATAGAGAATATTATTATTATTATTTATTATTTATTCGGTGAATTGTTTAGAAGATCTTGTCAATAACTACCAAATTAATCATTAGATTTTAATTATATAAAAAAAATAATGATTTCCCTTTCTTTCTTTCTGTTCATGACAAAAAACAAACGGAGTCGTCTTTTGTATCGTTTGTTAATTTTCCTAGTTCCATTTTTGCGTATTTTAAACCCCTGGGGGACGGAAATGTAACCATACAAAAAAACACATAGACCCATCGATACGCCCGAAATAATTTATCGCCGCCTGATGTGCAATGCCATTACGGCGCCGGCGACTGTGGAAATCCACAAAGGGATATGTAAATATACGTTATAATAATGGGTGTTCTGCGGTGGCGCCAACTAGCGTCCGAAACGCTGTACCACCGCAGCGCCACTCCATATATCATAGCCATATATTAGCGTCCGCGGACGAGCGGGCGGGCGGACGCGCCGAGGCGCCCCCTACCGTCCGGCCGCCGACGGAGAAAAATTATCCTCATTACGAAACTTTTCCCCGAAAATGGACGCTGTTATTGTTCGTTAGCACTCGCGCTCGCGCGCACGCTGTCAGGTAATTAAATTTTGAGTGCTACCTTTCACCTGGCTGACCCCACTTATGTGATTGATTTACCCCGGCACGGCAGAGGTAACTTTGGCGCCCCCTGCCGTGTAGTCGGCCTACTACCTTTCGCGACCTCTACGTCCGAAATTAATGCACTTCAAAGTTTTCTCATATACGGACGAGTGTACGCAGTTAGCCTTGGCCAACCCCTTGATATGCGAGCTACGAATTCTCTTTTTAGGGCACGTAAAATAAGAAAATAGGTGAAGAGTTGGTTGTTTTATTAGGGTTGCCAACTATGCTGATCCGGATAAAACATTGGTATATTATGAAACATGTATGAAACAAGTTTAAATCATTAATATCAACCACAAAAATGTGCGGCTTCGACACACACCTTTTAGTAACGCTTTGGTGTAAACGTTGGAAATAGGTACTCTAGAAAACGATAAGATGTAGTTGCTAATTACTAAATAAATTAATTAATTTCAATTAATATCTACTAGTTTTCCATCTTTTCGTTTTTGCATCTTATTGTCGATTTTTTACGACACAACAAACATGAGACAAAATGCCATTATTACTACCTAAACCACCATAGTTTTGATGTACAGAGGGCATTTTTTAACAGATCATGTGTTTCTACTTGAAGTAATTATCTACTCGTTCCCTAACTAACATTAAATTTTAATTTTATTCCGACAATATTGGCATTTTGTATAAACCCCCAGAATTAATGTGTCTCTTGTCAAAAATGATAAATATATCTCTCAGTCTTTGTAAACACCGTTATTACAAACAACGAAACGTTGTCTCAATTCAAAGTAACCTTTGTTAACCCCAAACAACGGTTGTTTTATATATGCGCAAGAAGATCTCGTTCATTGAAGAAACCCGTTGTTTCAACCGGTGGTCTATTTTAAGATTCCTCAATTTTAAATGCATAATATATTATATTATCATATTTTTTCATATTATCATATACATCATAATATATTATGAAAGCAATAATATTTTACATGGAAAAAAAAGTAATGACCAAAATACTTGCGCCTAGACTTTTGTAACTGTTTATTCAAATGAGAATGCTAATTTTGGAAAAATTCTGTATAAAAACAAAGAGTTTATTTATCTAAAACACTTTTCCACAAGAAAATAATTTAAAACACTTTTCCACAAGAAAATAATTTAAAAAATATGATAATATATAAGACACTTCTTAACATTCTGAAGGACATATTGAAAATAAGTTTTAACTGCGTACTATTGTTTTTCCTATAAAAAAATATGATGCTCAATCATGTTTTCAAATACTTGTGACGCGAAATGGACCACCCAACACTTAAATATGTTGTTACTTTTACATGATTTTGATGTATTTTAAGACTTATAACTTGAAAACACCAACTACCACTTAAACGACGTATACACATTTTTTGTAGAGAATTAAAAGATTTAAATGTTTCCTAATACCGCTGATTGTCATCAAAACAATGGAAAACGAAGTGAACAGCTTTATTTGTTTAGTTGTACTGGGGGTTATCAAGGAAAACTAGAAAATAGAAAAAATAAAAAAGATTTAATATAAAATGTTAAAGAAAAACATAATTTTAACATCTCTTCATAAGAAATACCAATTCAATAAGAAGGAAAAACATAAATGCCAAAACCGTACGATGTTATAAAAGGAATTGATGGTAATTCAAAACTATAAACTATCTTTTACAGTTTTATTTGGGCATACGACCACCAACTTGTTAAAAATCAAAATATTGAAAAAGTGAACGATCGAACGATAGCAAACGAAATAACAATTAAGAAAAGGTTTCACTTTTTTGTTTTAGACGACCTGCACACGTGTAATCGTGGTTACCTCCCAATCTTACTAATTTTCCAACAGGCTAGCCGTTGTTTTCGAAACAGTCTGTATATTCTACAAAGCAGCCGAATAAGGTTGTGTCATTTGTGCCCGTTAAATTTAAACAAACGACGGTTAATGTGCCTGTTTTCGGTGACCTACAGAACGGGCATGGACGAGGAATTACTACCTTCGTCCGGGAATGGTTTGTTAGCAATTTGTCACTTGTAATTAAGGTCGGCGATTTATTAGCCGTGATGAAATATCCTAACCGCGAATACGGCGCTAAAAAAGATATATAAAACCGACTGAACTGTAACCGTTCGGCTATTTTATGGTAATTTCTTTATACTGCTCTCTCGAATGCTAGAAACAGTTGCCACATTTTGCTTGTCCTGAATTTCCAACTTGTTTGCCATGACGTTGCACCACCTTTCACTTGGCCTATTTAAAACCCAGGAGGAATAAATCAAGAAGTTTAAAGATGAACTACGAAAGAATGAATATGATTGTCAGCAGATGTTTAAGTGTTAAATTTAAATAGTTTTAACGATATAATAGCACAATCACTAATGCTGCATGGACATATATGCTGTTGTATGCCCTCTAGGACTAGGAGATCCATCTTACGAGAAGACTACCAAAGCTCCAAACATTAAACAACATTTCTGTGATGTATTTGGCACCAATAAATTTATTTAATTCCTTATAATATAAATTAAATTAACTCACAAAAAAACAGTTTAAACTCTTTTCCATACAACTGATTGTGTCCTAGAAAAGAATTGACTGATACCAAGAATGTCAATTTCTTAAATGAATTTTTTCGATGAATACGATCCAACAATTCTTATTTAGCTTGGTATTCACTCAGTGATAGATGTAGTTGTAGATGTAGTTATAGATGTAGATGTGGTTCATATGATCCTTTATATCTATACTAAATTGCTGTGGAATTTGAAATCGATCAATACATATTAAACAAGCGCTCCAATGGGCACAGTATCAATAATTGATGAAGTTAGTAATACGAACATAAAATAGCGCTACTCGAAAACTGCAGCTTTTGTTTATTAAATGATTCAACGTGAAATTTTTGTTGCTGTACTTGAGTTTAAAACCGAAACAAAAGCAGCGTGGTAGATTGACGCGTTAATAAAGTGTTAAACCGAGCCCCCATCACAAAAAAAAGTTTGGAAATGCGAATTCAACTAACCGAGTTCAGGAACTTTTTGTTACACCGAAGCGCCCGAGTTACGATTTTACTTCATAACGGACAATGAAAACGTCCGGAATTTTGTTACTTAATTTTAAATTTCTAATATAAGGTAAAAGTCCCAAATTCAGACACTGTCCTAAATTCCGACATATTTCATCGTCATATTTCGTTGGATAAAATAAGACATCTTTAACATTGATGTTTATTTTAGGACATGTTTGACTGATCTTGATAATTGTTATTCCAAAAGTTGATTTTTTTCCTTATAAGATAACCGCAATTCGACTTCTTTTTACATCGCTACAGGAAAACAAAACTTAAGGAGGGAGCCTCGTATTGATGGCAAAAAATTAGGAAAACTTTGCGACTTCTTTTCTGAAAAAACTATGCAATAATTTTATTTCAAATTTTTACTGTACATTCTTGAGTAATGTGAGCACACCATTATATTTTTTTTATTGGAAAATTTTACTAAATGGCGTCGTAAAAAAGTAATAAAACGTACCAACATGATTTTGTTGTTGTTATCATACCAATATCTCGTCCACTTACCTAATTTTAAATCATGTAACAAAATGTGTCACAAATTTTTTTTGAAGAAAAAATTGAAAAGTTTTTATTATTATTGCAAAAAAGTGGTTAAATATTTTTTTGTTGCAAAATCCAATAGGTATGTCGACAAGCTTATTAAATTATCTTTCAAATAGTATAACTTTTATTCATATACGTTAAAAACTTCTGTTTTCCTGTACGATGTAAAAAAAGTCGAATTGCAGCTATTAAATTTATCTACCTTATTATCTCCTCACAGTAGTTACGATTCACGGGTTCTGGATGCACCACCACCACCAACCTTGACCATGCGTGTTTTGAAATTCAAATTTGGCGGCCATTTTTGAGCGCCATCTATAGATGACACGTGGTGCGCGCGCCATCTGGCGGCCATTTTCTGAATTAACTTTCCCAGCGGTGTTTGAAATTGTACAATTTTTTAAATTTGATATGAAAATTCTCTATAAAACACATAATATTTTTGTTAAGATATATTTTAATGCTTTCTTTTAATTGATATAACAATAATTTTTTATTGAGGTTGTGAATTACTTTTCGCTTTACTTCATCTTAGTTTTCTATTTGATTTTCGACAAATGCTCAGATTAAGTGAATACTTATTCTACTAGACCACTATAAGCATTTGGTTACACCGTGTACAAGTATAATATCTCAAATAAAGCACAATAGTAATATATGGTGTTAATAAAAGGACGTATACGTTGTGGCGGCGATGTGAGCGCCGCCTGGTGTTCAAACTTATTGCGCCCGCTGTGTGGTTGCGCGGCACATGCGGCAGCAACCGGCGAACAGGCCGGGAAACGTGATTTTCCATTATTCGTGACAGGATGCGCACGTCTTCGAAATTAATGCAATGGTTACGACTAATGTCGTTCCTATGTTTTATTTACATTCGTAACAAATGATCCGGGGACCCGACCTGCGCCCCCGCCGCGCCCGCTACCTCTACCGTCTCTCTCTCTAACACTCGGTGTATGTATTACTCAAGTTGATTAATATTTCCTCCATATTGTTCGGAATAGATAACGCGAAATAATAACGACATCGTGTCGAGCGCATGTAAAACCATTTGTAATGTGCCGTTAGTTCGGTTTTCTATTTTCTTTACGGTTTGCGTTACTACGGTATGTTTGTATGACGTTCGCGGATGTATTTATTATGTTCACGTGTTTTGGTGGCAGTTTTGGGCTACGCTAAGTGCTTTTTGTGATCGTACATATATTCATTGTAAATGTAGCTCTGAGATGAATTGATTGTGTTGTTTTGTATTCAAATTCTACCTTTACATTATTTCTGACAGTATATTTATACAGACATAAAATATAGCAATCCAACATTCATTGACTTAGGTATGGTGCTGTAATATTTATTTAGCAATAAAACAACCTGATGAAATGAACTTTGTCGAGAGTTTTATTTTTCTATATAGAACATTTGTTCGGTTTTTTCTTTTAATAGAGTCGATATTGAAGTATTCTGTAATAGTGTAATATGTACTACCCATGTCTTTTAACTCTCTGCAGTGTGATTCCGTCTATGGCACCTTTTCTTGATTCTACACAAAATAACAATAAATAAACTAAAAATCTGCTGTGGTCGGACACATGACTTTATCATATTATTTTGCACTGTTTCCCAACGCAAACTGCTATGGATATTTTGATACTATTGACAATACTACATAAATTATACAAAATTGCCTCTATTTTAATTTATTATCTAACTATTTTGACGAAATTACAGAAATTGCGGCTCATTTGCAAAATCATTGAAAAATGCTAAGTGTAAACCTCCAGTTCCTTTGAACCCTTTAGAACAGAACTTCTTTCAGCACTAAGTGCTTTTTGTGAATGTACATATATTTATTTTACATTGCTGGCATGAGGATGAATAATTGTGTTGCTTTGTATTCAAATTCTAGTGAAATATTAGATTTACATTATATCTCACTGGATATATGTAGATATGCATAGTATACAAAATTCGTTGACTCAGATTGATTGCTATTATATTTACTCACAAGTTAAATAATCCTGAAAATATCTTAAAATTTTGTCTATCCGATTTCTATTGTTCTATTTAGCACCTTTGTTTATTTTCTTTTTCTTTTACTATAAGTTCAGCCGATACTAAAGGATTCTGCAATGTAATGTAACCACGCTGTGTCTTTTAACTCCTTGCAGGTTGCAAAAGAGTTCCTTTTCCAAAAATGTTGTATTATGATCCCTCTGTAACCCACTACAAATAATACAATAAATCCGTAAATAACTGTAGGGGTTCTTCAGTATTTATTAAAATGTTCTAGGAGGTCGACAAAAATAAACGCAAATAAGGCAAAGATTGTGAAGTCTTGGTTTTCAACCGAATCGAATCTGTTTCTAGTAATATTTGGCCACACCCACTCGTCGTTTCTAGACGTATTATAACTTTTTAGTATACTGTTTGATTAGAACTAACTATAATAGTGTTTATAGAAATTTCATAAATAATTACTAATAACAAATTATTGTTTTTATTAAGTTTTTCTGAGACCGATTGTTTTAGTTTAAATGAAATTGGCGCTTTTTGATAAAGTTATTATAGAATACAAACAAATACATATATAAAATATGCTCACTGTGAGGAAGTACTTCTAAATTTGTGAGTACATACGCATGTTGGATGAATAAACTAAAGTTCATGCACTCAATCGCCGGAGTTTCTACTCCACACAGAGAGAAAAGATTTCTTGTTTCAAAGAAATGTATTTGTTTGAATTTATTCTTTTGGGTCAAAACATATTTCTTTGACGCCAACAATATTTACTTCATTGAATACTCTAGTTTATTTCCTTGCAGAGATTAATTTATTTGAAATATTTATTTAAGTGGAATAAATATATATGGATACAAACAAAAATTACTTTCCTTTAAAGTAATATTTTAGTTTTGATTAAAAAAAACGTTTCTTTACACCAATGAAATATAATTTTGATTCTAACATATAAATTTGTATATAAGGAGAGATTTATTTCGCTTAAAGTAATATTTTGTCTTTGGCTTAAAAATAGGTTTACTTCCGCCAAAGAAATCATATTTTGATTAAAATAAATATATTTTTACACAAGAAGATATTTATTTCCTTCAAAGTAATATTTTTGTTTTGGCTTTAAAATAGGTTTCTTTCCACCAAAGAAATCATATTTTGATTCAAATAAATATATTTTTAATGTCATCCAACTGTATTGTTAGATGGCGCTGTAAACTCTCTCCTCGCACTTCGTACATATCGAGAGTATAAAGCCGCGTGATCGACAGTATAGAACTTATAGAGTACAGTGCCTGCAGATTCAAGTTGCGATTACTAATCAGAGTACACTTTACTAACTTAACCTTGACTATATGTTGGGTTGGGAAGACCAAGCACTGGTCGAGGATGTGCGACATCCCAAAAAGGAGGTGACACATGGCGAGTCTTCCGAAAAATTCTTGTCTATTAATTCCTTCAACAAATTAATAATTTTAAGCATTTTAACTCGACCACAGAGTACTAAACTCGACCAACAATTTTGTTAATTTAAAAAAATGTAATTCTTTCACTCAACACAATCATAATTATTTGAAGTAAATAAATCTCATTTCTTATAATACACAAATTGCAAACTTTTTAACTGGAAACATAAGTTGTTTGGCGCAAGTCAATGTTCTTTCTACCAAACAAATATTTCAAATAAATGCGTTTTTACCCGCAAATAAATATTTCTTTGCCTCTATTGAAACAACAAATTTCTTTGAGTCAATGCATATTTATTTGAATCAAACAAAAATTTCTCTCTGTGCATATATTTGAAGTCTGACGTTGCTGTCATGGTAAAGTTTATGTTTAATATGTGTTCTGTAAAATATTATTTAATATTTGCTTTCGTTAGACACTCATTTCAGAATTGAATATGACTGGGCGTTTTCGATATATTTTCTATATTGAAAGCGAATCCGTTCTAAAAATGGCTAAGTTTTGGTTTGTTTTGTTTCTTAAATCGCGTACTCTAGTACCAAGAAACTCAGTCCGTGTTTCAAGATCAGTTAAGGCTCCCGTTTCATACCTCCAAAATGCGAAAATACTTGGGTTAGGAGCATTATTTATCTAAGCTAATTCGTTTTTATACATACAATCTTAATCTCACACTTTAGGCTCATCCTCATGAGTACATACTCGGATCCAAAACTCAGTTTTAGTCATATCATCAAATATGGGGCATGGAATTTGATATAGAAAATAGACAGAAAATAGACAAATTGAAGATAATATACGAAACTTGTCGTGAGTAATACTTTCTTTTGCCAACAAAAACATGGTTACAATATTTTACAATCAGCAACCGACTACTTTTTCTCTTAAACTGTTTTGCAGCTCTAACATTTCTAGTTTTTATATTGATGGTTTTCCAGTCATTGTGATAATTATAGTAGGTATGTATTTTATAAATATTCCTGTTGGTATTTCTTAGAAGTATCTTTAAATTTAAATTTAAAGCAATACAAAAAAAATTAACGTCGCCGATTAATTGTAGGGAATACCGTTGTTCTAAACAAATTGAATAGTTATCTCCAGTTCACTTAAATAAGAAATCCATAGCAAATATTAATTGCAATGTCCAGGGTGGCAGATTACAAAGTCGTATCGTTCTATATTTCTTCTTGTAAACGAAGAACTAGCCGAAAGTATACGTGTTAATCATTTGTTCCTCCGGTGCAGGTGATAGTTCCGGCGAAGGAACTTAAACGGCCCCAAGTTGGAAGTTGGCTCGAAGCTGAAACCGCAAAAGTTATTCAATTATTGAGAAGCGCTGCCGCCGCGCCGGTCGCTGTGCGGTAATAAATTTTGTAGCGTTGTATCGGAATCGGCTTCTAACATAACCTATAATAAGCCAATTAATACTGGAGCACATTTGGGTGTATAGGCTGGATACTATACAGGCTGTTCCAGAAATCACGGCTAACCCTGCAGGAGCACATGACCAACGACGTAATAAACATGTTTTGTTAAATATATAACAAATTTCTCGCTTTCAGTGACATTGACCTAAACGTATCTGTTCACATAATCGTAGTCAGCTGTTCGTTGGATTATCTACAATAAGACCCTTGCGGATTGTTGAATCTGACACTGACTCACAACCAAATAATTTCCATGCAGTTTATTGAAGAGAATTACCAAGATGGCACGCACATAATGCTTACCACACCAACAGAAGTTCAGAACTTAATCAAAAATGACATTAACCGGAAAAAAGCCACAGGTTATGACTTGATAAGTGGAGAGGTACTTAAAGAACCAAGGAAGGCCATAGTTAAGCTTACAAATCTTGTCAATGCTGCCTTCAGACTAAGGTATATTCCCAAACTGTGGAAGGTAGCACAGGTGATCATCATACTGAAGCCTGGGAAACCTCCACACGAAACAACATCTTATAGACCTATCTCTTTGCTGCCCATCATGTCAAAAACTTCGAAAAATTGCTACTTAATAGATTTAAACCAATATGTGAGAGCAAAAGGCTTGTTCCAGACCATCAGTTCGGATTTCGAAACAAGCACTCTACTATTCACCAGATACACCGAATAACCAACATAATACGAAATGCGTTAGAGGAAAAAAAAGGTTTGTTCTGTAGTCTTCCTAGATGTAGCACAGGCTTTTGATAAAGTCTGGCATGAAGGACAGAACAATAAATTAGGAAGTATCCTCCCGAAACAGTTTGCACAACTATTAAAATCTTACCTGACTGAGAGATACTTTAGAGTCATACAAGGTGATGCACGCTCTGTCCTTAAGGAAATAAAAACAGCAGTGCCGCAAGGTAGTGTTTTAGGGCCAGTCCTTTACCTACTCTACACCAGTGATCTCCAGTGACAGCAATGAAGAAACGACGAGAAAACAGCTCTTGGTCATCAAACTGAACGAGCTCAAGTCGTACATGTTGACTTCACCAACAAGAACATACAACACATCCAGGTTACTATTAATAACCAAATAGTACCGTACGCAAACACAGCCAAATATCTCATGACATTAGACGACATGAGACAACCCCATGTCAAAAAGAAAGGAGAGGAACTAGGAATCCGTTATAGAGAGATGTACTGGCTGCTAGGAAGAAACTCTACGCTGTCTGTACATAATAAGCTTCTCTTGTACTGGCAAATTCTAAAACCCGTGTGGACGTATGGTGCTTAACTCTGGGGTTGCACCAAAAAAGCAACATTAAAATTGTCCAGATCTTTTAAAATAAAGTATTTAGATGCATTGTCAATACGCCTTGGTAAATTAGGAATGATGATCTCCACAAGGGCCTCAAAATTCAGTTTGTGTGCAAAGAAATCCAAAAATTAGCAAGAAGTCACGAGGAAAGGCTTCACCATGACGTAAACGTTGAGGCCATCCAGCTCCTCGACAACACCGCATTAGTGAGAAGACTCAAGAGAAAGAAGCGGTTTGAGTTAGTGTGAATATGAGAAAGTGACAAAAGCAGAGTAAGTGCTGATTGTAGTGTTAGTTCGAAAAGCAGAGTAAGTGCTACGTAGTGCGCAAGAAAAACGTGCTCAGTGTACCAGGACTAACTGAGAGACATCGATGGGTGCCTGTTAGGTTAAGTTATACTAGTAAAATAAGTTAGAATTAAGTTACTCATTGGTCAATCATGATCATAGATTGTAATGCTCTTATCGAATAAAAAGAAATGCAGTTTTTCAAGCTTATTAATCCCGAAAATGTGTAACCAATTATGTATCACTTGGAACAGCCGCTTCCATAATATCACGTAATTACATTATATCTTGTATAATAAAGCTAATTAACCTCCGGGCAAGCTGTAAAAAGAGGTCGCTTAAAAATCCGACGCGAGTATCGTGTCACATATTTTCACAGTCACGTTACTCCATTTTTAACACGAGCTTGCACACACGCTGGTAAAATTACCCGAAAGTGTTCCACGCACACACACAATTTAGGGTTTCACTGTTTGCTTATAATTATTTCAACAAATGAACGCACGTGAACATTAAGCATGCCCTAGTAATATTAGTAGAAAGTGTACAGTAGGTAAATACTGCTTTGTGTGTTCATGTTTGTGGTAAATCATAAATATATAATTCTCATGCGTATAGAAAATATCATTATACTTTTTTTGTCGTTGAACGTTTGTATGTCTTTTTATTGTATAAATAAATGAATGTTTATCAAACATCGTTATTTATTCTCCAATGAAGCTTTGCTTCAAATGTAGAAAACTGTAATAGTTTGTGATAACAAAGTCTCAATTACAATTACTAAACACTATATCTAAGTTCACTTTTTAGGTTATGTTTATACATCTATATCCTTTATTCACTGGCTGTCATGTAAGTTTTTATATAGTAGTATATAATTCGGGTTCTAAATATAGTAACCACAATTTCCAAATATATATAATTTTAATGACGCAAAAGAGATTTGACCATTAAAATGGGTCAAAATTAATGATTTTGATTAGTTTCCTTCGTATTTTATTTTCATTATGCATCCTTTATGTATTCTGGAAATGTACATTTTTATACTATGATTCTTTTATATTTAATATAGGGTCAATCCATCTGAAGTGGTCCAGAGGTGGTCGCTTGACCATTTCAGAAAAAAATCATTTTTTTGTAATGAATTTGCCTATATTCTGGGAGTACAAAACCATATTTTTTTTTAAATTATTTTACTCCGTTCAGAAATGGCGCCCAGTTTTGTGTCAGCGAATCCGACATTTTTGAGTTTGGTATGTGTTTGCGTTAAACGAAATAACTTTCTTTGAAATTGTCATAGAGAGTTGAAATAAAAACCACTCGATTAAGCACATTCCAAGCTATCTGTTAGGTATGTAATGCATAGAGTTTACGCTTAATTTCCGTTTAAAAAAATATCTTAAAATTTACTTACGATAGTCCATTTGGAGGCGTTTTCATGATTTTTTTTAGACATGAAGGGGTACTTAATTTGTCCATTCAATATTTTTTAGTTATAACCTTGTATGCAAAGGGCTTATAACAAAAAAATATAGCTTTCTTACTCCTTCTCCCTATTGATGACACGCTATTGAAATATCAAAATTTCTTATTTTTACGATGTTTAATGTCACATATCTCTGATGGGACCATGCCAAAAAATCTGAAACTTTCAAAATTATTTCATCGTTTTATAAGGTTTAATAATAAATTAAAACATTCTTGTGTATTGCACTGTGTTTGGAATAACAGCCCTTTAAAATGAGAGAAAAATCACATGAAGGTAACACAAATTTTATTAAAAATTCTCAGTAAATACAAAACAAAGCATACTATTCATTACAATTATGTCATTTTTTACAAAAGGGACATAGGCTAAGTGAACTTCATACGTTTCTGAAGTTGATATGACGTAATATATTATTATACCTTCTGTTGGTTGAGGAGAGAATTTGTGAAAATTTCTAATTCCTTTTATCTGTTTGGATCTCTGAAATCTATCATAAAATGCGGTTTTGTGTTCTGAAACCTCTCTTTTGCCACTAAGATGTAGTTTACCCCTGGTAGGTGTCTATTACAAAAGGAGAACATATCTTCTACAATAAGGATTTGGTTATTAAGTGGTCTTTGAAGACTGGCTTTAGCCACTAGCCGCTTCGTTGTCCCCCTATACTGTCGCATGCGTTTTTCCAGGTGCACGTCCAAAAAAATGCTTGACAGATTTTGTTTTACATAATCAGTTAAATGTTTCTGAAAACAGTCAGGCTTCTGGCTCAGGTCATTAGTTAGCCTGTTAGAACAGGCTCACAACTAAGGGAGCGGTGGGGACAGTCCAGTAGTGGCCAACATTAACATATCGAATACATCTAAGCCTACTGGAACTATTTATTTATTTACATTATATTTTTATAGAAGCAGTAATATAACATATTCTTACTGATATTATGTGTATAGTAATATTTAGAAATACATATGTATGTTGTACAATCAAGTAATTATTCTATTATTTTAAGCTGAATAAAGTTAATAATATGTATGTGACTGTTTTCACATTTAACTGATTATATAAAACAAAATCTGTCAAACATATCAAAACTTATATATTTCTCGGATGGTGCAGCAAGTCAATACAAGAACAAAAAAACTTATCGTATCATAAAAAAGATTTTGGGTTAGATACAGATTTTTGGATCTGCACATGGAAAAAAACGCTTGCGACGTTATAGGGGGGACAACGAAACGACTAGTGGCTAAAGCCAGTCTTCAAAGACCACTTCATTGCCAAATCCTTAATGTAGAAGATATGTACTCCTTTTGTAATGGACACCTACCAGGGGTAAACTACATCTTAGTGGCAAAAGAAGAGGTTGCAGAACACAAAACCCCTTTTTATGATAGATTTCAGAGATCCAAACAGATAAAAGGAACTAGAAGTTTTCACAAATTCTCTCCTCAACCAACAGAAGGTATAATAATATGTTACATTACATCGACTTCAGAAACGTATGAAGTTCACTTAGCCTATGTCCTTTTGTAAAAAATGACATAATTGGTATGCTTTGTTTTGTTTTTACTGAGAATTTTTAATGAAATTTGCTTTACCGTCATATGATTTTTCTCTCATTTTAAAGGGCTGTTATTCCAAACACAGTGCAATACACAAGAATGTTTTTATTTATTATTAAACCTTATAAAACGATGAATTAATTTTTAAAGTTTCAGATTTTTTGGCATGGTCCCATCAGAGATATTTGACATTAAACATCGTAAAAAGTAAGAAATTTTGATATTTTAATAGCCTGTCATCAATAGGGAGACGGAGTAAGTAAGCTATATTTTTTGTTATAAACCCTTTGCATACAAGGTTATAACTAAAAAATATTGAATGGACAAATTAAGTACCCCTTCATGTCTAAAAAAAATCATGAAAACGCCTCCAAATCGACTATCGTAAGTAAATTTTAAGATATTTTTTTAAACGGAAATTAAGCGTAAACTCTATGCATTGCATACCTAACAGATAGCTTGGAATGTGCTTAATCGAGTGGTTTTTATTTCAACTCTCTATGACAATTTCAAAGAAAGTTATTTCGTTTAACGCAAACACATACCAATCTCAAAAATGTCGGATTCGCTGACACAAAACTAGGCGCCATTTCTGAACGGAGTAAAATAATTTAAAAAAAAATATGGTTTTGTACTCCCAGAACATAGGCAAATTCAATAACAAAAAATGAATTTTTTCTAAAATCGTCAAGCGACCAACTTATCTTTTTCTGGACCATTTCAGATGGATTGACCCTATACCCAAATTATTGATAGCTACTATTCAATACAATGTTTTAATTGAATTTTGTCTAGTATTTTACAAACTAATCATATTTAAAGTAGATAGGTATTACAATCGTTTACAAAATCTAACACAAATTGTTTGAAACTCATAAATAAAAAATCATTTTGTTCCGTAAACGTGAAAATACATACTATCGTGGCCATATATTATGTCCCCTCCTTTGACGTCCATTTCCTCGCAAATCTAGGGGCGAAAAGATTTGAAAAAATTCTGATGCTGTCCTTGATTATTATTCTACAACTCATAAAAATTAGAAAGCTGTATCTGTTGGCGCTGTTTCTGCCACGTAAATTTTATTCGGTTATCTTTAGCAATTAATTACTCCGGAAATAATCCATAGATTTGAACAAATTAAAAAGTAAAATCACCTGCGGAATGATAGCTTTCAATGTTCATTTTTGTAAAATCATTGGATTAGTGGTTGACACACTAAAAGCTATATTATGCAATGCCAGCAATTCCGTTATTAGAAGAGCTAGAATAATGAAGTATAGACTATAGGCTACCCAATAATTCATAGGTTTAAAGTTTATTAGATAATCATTGTTTATCTTGCATTTTTTATACATTCCGCAGGTGAGTTTACTTTTTAATTCGTTGAAATCTAATGATTATTTCCGGAGTAATTAAATGCTAAAGTTAAACAAATAAAATTTACGGGGCAAAAACAGCGCCAATTCTTCTTAATTTGGAAAAATCGCGTAAACGCCAAAATATACAGCTTTATAATTTTTATGATTTGTAGCATATTAATCAAGGACAGCATCAGAATTTTTTCGAATTTTTTCGCCCCTGGATTTGCGAGAAAATTGACGTCAAAGGAGGGGACATAATATATGGCCACGATAGTACTTACATATTCTGTCACGCATAAATTGTCGTTTGCGGATTCCTAATTTGTCGGGCTGATATGTATTCCCCATTGTAATTAACTCAATACAGTTAACTCAATAATAGATTTGTTGACAAGAAATGTTAATCAATTAGTTTCTACACCCTCGAGAATATTATTTATATATTTCCTACATCAATCACAGAGTGTATTTCTATTTCGAATTATGCCATGTCTAACAAACATAATTGTGAACAAACATCAATCTATTACGATGTTAAAATATCAATTTGCATACAAAGCATTAACCCAGAATCCTTTGTATGTCACAAACGTACATAATATACATACGGACATATGTTTGCGCTGTTCTTGCGTGCGATATACATTAAATATGATACTCTGTCACATATAAAGCTTTATAGTTTGCAGCGGAGCAATAAATTCATCGATTAGACAATAGCTTTGTCCGGTCTATGCAAATTCGCCATTATTTTGAAATTAACGCTCGCATTGTTCACGCTCTACCGACTCCGGGAAATTGTATATTACATCAACGTTTAATAATTCCGCAATTATTTAAAGCTTTAGCGGGTACTAAGTGCAACATTATCAATTATATTGGTTTGGAAGTAAATGGCCGTAAATTTTGATTGAGTTTCACGTAGTACCGTTATGGCTTTTAGCACATCGGTGTTAATTTGTATCTTGTGTGGCGGCAGTCTATTGAAATGAATTAGAAATTTTTACGATATCGTAATTGCTGGAACCAAGCTGAATTAATATTGATCACGAAATATCTATGTTAATAATAAAAATTTACGTGATAATGACTATGTCAAGTTTTTTAAACAAATAATTTCTTCTAAAGGTATCTGGCTATTCATTTTTACAGATTTAGGTTATTCATTTTAAAGCACAATTGTTAAACTTATTAAATATAATATAAATTACATAACTATTCACTACTTTCGAAAAAATAGCCGAATATGTTTAGAAGGAAGTATTTATTTAAAAAGACTTTACCTTACTATTGTTTATTTTAATATATCAATTACTATTATCAATTTTATACTATTATCAATTTATATATGTTATAGTTGACGTTTTCTATTATGTGAGATTTTTTTTTTTTTTAATACATGAACCCTTTTCCGTCTCTGAAAACAGTGCTTGCTATTATCGATTTTTTTTATTTTAGAAACTTAGCATTTGGGAATATGTAAAATCATATATATGTTTTCATTTTTAATTAATCTGTCTTACACCAGATATTGTCAGATGATCACCATAATAAATAGGTAGATGCTGATGCTGAAAAATCACGTGTTAATTGTATAAGATTGTTGAATGCCTTGTTAAGTTTTTAAATGAACTACTATTTGGTTACAAAACCTGGAATTTTCATTTTCCTTTTATAATTGCAATTTAACGAAAGTCTTAAGTAAATGTAAGTAGATGTATAATGTTTAAGAGTCAATTAAAGAGGTAATTAAGAAGAAATTTCGGTTAAAAAGCTATATAAAAGTACGGACAGGGAAAACATTAAGAAAACTGTAGAAAATCTATTTAAAAATAGTAAAAAATCTTCAAGAAATTAGCATCAATCAATTGGTTTTAATTATTATGTGCATAGGCCTGCAATTATGAATTATCTTTTACAAACAATTGTATATGGTAACCATATAACTAAAAAAATCAATAATCTGAGAATTATTAATATAATATAACAAAAGCACTCACATATAGACACACAAAGAAACACTAAGAATAAAAAACATAATTTTATTCTTTATTAGCACCATCCAGGATGAATGCATTAAGATAATCCTTTATAACATGTTGTTACCAAACCAATAAAATACCAGCGTGTATACCGACAACATCCTGTCGTAATCCTATTTTGCTCGGTTCTATTTCATGGCTCATTATAGAAATTCACGAAGCAAATTGAATGTCTCGTACAATCCGACTGCGCCATTTCTATATCTCTCCTCTGTACCATCGGAGGCGAGCGATTTTAATATTATTAGCCGTAGTTAATCTCATTAGTGCAGGTGTTCGCGGAAACTATACTTCTGCCGTACGAATATACGAGCAGTGGGTGAAATATGACCAGTTTTGTCGCCTGTTCACGTTATTTATCGCTAAGATATCTCTCGGTCAACTATAGGCTGCACTTTTTATACCGTAATGAGCTCTAATTAGCCAAGTTGTAAGGCAAGCTGTAGATAATAAAAAGATCTTAAGCATGATTTCAGAGCTCGATGCGCTCCGTATTTATTATATCTCGCCAATAAAACGGATGGTCTTTCGGAAATAATATCTCAGGAGTGTTATGCTTAATTATCCCTTTAAGAAAATTGCTTAAGTGCTGTAATATATTAAGGATTGTCAGCATATTGTATGGCGATTAAGTCTGTATGAATATTAAATGATACAGTAAGTAAATATAAGATACGAATTAAGCAACGATTTTGATGTATTGTGTAATTGTGCAGCACTTCTGTTTTATTTAAGTTTAATATCATATCATTTGACAGTTACGATGTATGAACCAAGAGCACGCGATCCAATTCTATAGCATCTTAAATTAGTCTTACATTTAGTTCATGACTTGGTTATTACATTGCTTTGAGATTTTTATCGATTACTTAAGTATCCGTATTATTATGTATTGAAATAAGATATGAGGCACTGTATTACTTACAGTAAATCAAAATTA
Source organism: Melinopterus prodromus (assembly GCA_964023965.1). Taxonomy (NCBI): domain Eukaryota; kingdom Metazoa; phylum Arthropoda; class Insecta; order Coleoptera; family Scarabaeidae; genus Melinopterus; species Melinopterus prodromus. Next base: position 103,319,069 of record OZ030390.1, read on the forward strand.
ACCCACAAATAAACGAACATTTATAAAAATGGACCTTTTAGAACAAGTAGAAGTAGAAAGACATAAAATAAACAGGTCCTGCGTCATCCTTTCCAATGTAAATTGGCAATTCAATTTCTGATGGCGAATTGTTGATTTCATTTGATGTTGCATCACTGTTTCCTAGTGTGCCTATTCCGGAAACTTTGGAGTTTCTTAGGGAATTATTGAGCAATAACAACTTTGACCCGTCAGAAATAGATGAATATGTAAGATTGACTGCCCTTTGTATGTCTCAAAATTGTTTTCAAATAAACGGAAAGTTTTTTGAACAACTTGAGGGAACTGCAATGGGTAACTGTCTCTCACCTTTTATTGCCAACTTGTTTATGAGCAGATTTGAAACCAATGTAAAGTCTATAGCACCATATTTCCCTAAGACTTGGGTTAGGTATGTCGACGACATTTTTGCCATTTTTGACACCAAGAACTGCAGTATTCAAGATTTTCTTCTCGTTTTGAATTCTAAATTCAACACCATTAACTTTACTGTAGAACAAGAAGTTAACGGCCAACTTCCATTTTTAGACACTCTGGTAGTCAGGAATAGCAAAAATATAATAGAAATTGAAGTGTATCGGAAAGATACTAACACAATCAGGTTTATCCCTAAAGATTCGCAGCATCCTTTTCAACAAAAATTGTCTTTTATTAGTTGTTTAGTAAATAGGTTATTGAAATTTCCATTGTCCGCAGATAGATATCAGCAAGAATTATTGTTTATTAAGAATGTTGTCATACATAATGGGTACCCTGAGAAAATAGTTGATAGAATGATTAAGAAGCAGAATCAAAAAATGTATGTAAATCAAATATCTACTTTAAATACTTTGTCTGTAGAAAAGAAGAAATATGTTAAAATACCGTTCGATTGTGCATATACAAGGGGTTTGAGAAGTATTTTTACATCACAAAATATCTGTATAGCAAATTCGACTCATAATAGCATAAAAAACCTTCTTGGAAACCCAAAGGATAAGGTAGATGTACTTGATAAATCTGGTATATATTGTATCAAATGTCATGACTGTGAAAAAGAATACGTAGGCCAGACTAGAAGAACAATTTTAACTAGGTTCAAAGAACATGTAGCTCATTTTAAATATAATCGTTTTGAAAAATCTAGTGTGGCTCAACATATTTTTGACACAGGTCATAAAGTAGTTGTAGATGACTTAAAACTTGTAAAAGCTGTGTCAAATAATAGGGAACTAAACAGCTTGGAAAGTATCTTTATTCACTTGAATAGAGATAAACTAATAAATTCAGACCGGGGTCCTATACCTAGTTCGCCATTGTTTGACCTGCTTTAATTAAAACTTGTTTTTTACGCTTCAATGATCAAAATTCACTGAGGTGTGAACAACAAATGGGTATATATAGGGTAATGTTTAACATGGACGTCACTTCCACTAGTGATTTGCTTGGACAATATCCAGTAAAGATACTATGAAGTACAAATCTCTCTTTTCCTCTTTTTAGGTTCCACTGAAGATGGCAACATAGTTGCTGAAATACGTATTTAGGTTCTAAAATACTTCTTGTGGTTAGGGGTTTATAATTTTATTATTAAGTTCGCCACAGTCTCCAAAATATTGTTATTACTACAGAGAAATTAAAGTACTTTTTCTGTGAATCCTGCCCTGTAAAATTACGATGGTACTGATGTACATCACAGGATAATTTATGTGGAATATGTAAATGCTGTAAAAATAATACAGAAATATAGTTGGTATCCAATGACCAGCGATGTTAAAGTTAATTCTTTTTTTACAGCTTTTTTGGTAGTATATTACGTTCATTTTCTATAACATTGCAGATATTTCTTTCTAGGTATGTATAAGCCTATTTGTTTTTTTCAGTTCCTTTAAAAGTTACAGCCCTTTCAAGTATTACCAAAGAAAGGAAAAGGAAAATACAAATTAAATAATGCAAAAACGAAGAATACAAACAGTACATTTTACAATTTACTAAATAAATAAATACATTGAAAAGTTTTAAAAAAACTTTATTTGTCAAAATACATAAATTAAGAAACATTGATTCTAAGTAATAATATTCATATGACCCTAGTGATAATAAGCTAATATACCTTAAAAATTTAGACCCATTTAAAATACTGTTTTATTAATTGTTTGTTATTTTTAAAGGTATCGAAAAAATAGATAACACCTGATGAAACATTTTAGTAGGAACAATAATTACATTCTGAGAAAAATGGGTGGGTATAAACACCCAAGTCGTTAGAGTTTGTTAAATAAGAAAAGGCTTGCTCATACATACAAAATGTTGAAAACTGCACTAATACGTGGTAAATGTAAAAACACCAAATTATAAATAAAAAATGTGAAAATTTTTAAATTTTTTGCCTTGCTAAAATGAATACTTACTTCAATTTAGTTTAACTGTGTTCTTCTCCTGCAGTTTCTAGTTATTAAAATTATTTTAGCTTTTTCTTTGTCACTTATTTGCAAAAGCAAAAATATTGAAAACAAATGTTAGATTTTAGACCAATAACTCTGCCTGGTTGTTGTTTTCCAGCGGTTATTTTGTTTTATGTAACAGATAATTATAAGTAATATTTGTATACATATGAATTACAACAAACGAAACAACGTTTTCAATTTTTACATTTCCCACCCGTATATTGCGTTACTCCATTGTCATTTCTTAATAGCATAACGATTTGTCATTGTAAGCCTCTAAGGAACATATAAATCATTTCAGTTCCACAAATTGCAATGCACGACCTTTCAAAATAACAAAAAAAAACCACCGACTCATCCTAATATAGATTTAATTAATCACTTGGTCAGATTTCTACTGGCCACGAAACGCTAATATGTAGTAAAAATTGCGCGTCGTGACCGGTCGTGGGCAGAAAAATTGAAAACCTACGCAAACGTTTCAAAACGGCATAAATGAAAGTTTGTGTCACGTCGGAGCGGCGCCTGCCTATATAAAAAAAACACACGAAATTAATTCGAGGACGCACGCTAACGATCGCACCGAATACTTGTTTATTTTTTTGGTAAATTTGCGTGGGTTTAACGAGAAAATATGTAGGTTAGATGCCTTGCGAGCGCCGAAATTTTCGAAGTTTCACTGTTGTCGATTGTGTAATGTAAATGGCACTCCATACCGGTGACATTCCTAAGCTGACAATTCTTAAATTTATATTACGGTGACTGATAAATAAAATTATGTGACGTTTAGTGTACTATGAACTATAAGTAATATGAGAGCACTATTTTATGATACACAGAGAGAAAAGATTTCTTGTTTCAAAGAAATGTATTTGTTTGAATTTATTCTTTTGGGTCAAAACATATTTCTTTGACGCCAACAATATTTACTTCATTGAATACTCTCGTTTATTTGCTTGCAGAGATTAATTTATTTGAAATATTTATTTAAGTGGAATAAATATATATGGATATAAACAAAAATTACTTTCCTTTAAACTAATATTTTAGTTTTGATTTTAAAAAAACGTTTCTTTACACCAATGAAATATAATTTTGATTCTAACATATAAATTTATATATAAGGAGAGATTTATTTCGCTTAAAGTAATATTTTGTCTTTGGCTTAAAAATAGGTTTACTTCCGCCAAAGAAATCATATTTTGATTAAAATAAATATATTTGTACACAAGAAGAGATTTATTTCCTTTAAAGTAATATTTTTGTTTTGGATTTAAAATAGGTTTACTTCCACCAAAGAAATCATATTTTGATTCAAATAAATATATTTTTAATGTCATCCAACTGTATTGTTAGATGGCGCTGTAAACTCGCTCCTCGCACTTCGTACATATCGAGAGTATAAAGCCGCGTGATCGACAGTATATAGAACTTATAGAGTACAGTGCCTGCAGGTTGAAGTTGCGATTCCAAATCAGAGTACACTTTACTAACTTAACCTTGACTATATGTTGAGTTGGGAAGACCAAGCACTGGTCGAGGATGTGCGACATCCCAAAAAGGAGGTGACACATGGCGAGTCTTCCGAAAAATTCTTGTCTATTAATTCCTTCAACAAATTAATAATTTTAAGCATTTTAACTCGGCCAACAATTTTGTTAATTTAAAAAAATGGAATTCTTTCACTCAACACAATCATAATTATTTGAAGTAAATAAATCTCATTTCTTATAATACACAAATTGCAAACTTTAACTGGAAACATAAGTTGTTTGAAACAAATCAACGTTCTTTCTACCCAACAATTATTTCAAATAAATGCGTTTTTATCCGCAAATAAATATTTCTTTGCCTCTATTGAAACAACAAATTTCTTTGAGTCAATGCATATTTATTTTAATTAAACAAAAATTTCTCTCTGTGTATGGCTCTTCTATAAATTCAGATAAAAAGTAATATTTCTTCAGACATTTACATTATGGTGCATTAGATAGACAAAATCTTTTTAAGTTTTGTGAGTGAGTTCTAAAAGCAGAATTTTAACTGAATTTGTTTTGTATCACGGGGTGTGATACTGTATTTTTGTTTGCACTTTCGTAACTCTTATAATAAAATAAAAGCGAGTGTGACGTTGTATTGCAGTTTATTTGGACCACTTAGTACAAGCAACCGCACGCCATGCAGGTCGGGCGAGGAATGCGTCGGAATATAAAAATCAATACGGAGTCGTGCTCGTTCGGGTAAGATCGGGCACCGTGCATGGCGCGAGTATATAAAAACACAGTAAAATACAAATATATGAAAACACATCTACAAACAGAATTGTTAACCAAGTGATGGAAGTAATATTATGATAGTGTTGTTGCTTGGGCCCTTTTTGAAATTCGAATTTTCGTGCCTTTCCTAAATTCAATTGTTTATTAGTTTTGGCACAGAGGGAGGCTAGCGATGATTTTGATCAAGAATGTTGTATTGAACATGGTTGCAATTTTAGTAGTCGTTTTCTGTTGTCTATTAATTAGAATAAAGAAACATAAACTTGGTAGTTTGCCTACAGAGATATAAAATATTGTTTAATTTAAATAAATATGCGTCGAGTCAAATAAATCTAATGTCTCAATATAAGCACAGAAATAATATTTCTTTGCGGATAACATGCATTTGTTTGGTAGAAAAAACGTTTATTTGCATCAAACAACTCATGTTTTCAGTTATTATTTACAATGAGTGATATTTTAAGGTTGCAATAATTGATTCTTTGATTAAAGAAATTATCAATTTGTTGAAAGAGCTTTTTGGCGAGTACAGAAAAGCAAAATTTGTAATTTTTTTTTGTAGCCAAAGATGTACGTACATTTATTTCACTTCAATAAATGTTCCAAATTAATGAATCTCAGTATTCAATGACATTTTTATGCCAATGAAATAAGTTTTGATCCAAAAGAATAAATCCAAAAGAATAAAAATAAAAAAATGTGTAGTAGCTATAGTATTCTAGAAATTAATAATATAATTCGACAACTAACAACATGAGTAATAACTGCACTTTTCACTAAATTTATGGTTTTTGACGTTAGACTGTTAGACGTTAGTTTATCAAACTAAATAGTAGAATATTTGCAGCCCTTAGGGTTGTTAACTGTAGGACTTTTTAATTATACCGTTTTTTAACTACCGCTTTAGGCTAACAACTTTTAAGAAACAAACTTCATTCAAAAAAATATGATTCAATCCTATCGAAGTTCTACAAGAAGTCGATCGTGTCGACATAGCAACCGTTCCCTTTGACTACCAATACACCAAAACCAAATAACCCTGCAAATAAACTAAATACGCTAACGGTAAATAACATCAATGCAACGGAATCCTCGAAATTTGTTTATATTAACAACGCACGCGATAGTCCCTATATAAATAGTCGACAATAAACATAAAAATCAAAACGCCAACGAAAATCCACATCCGCACGAAACGGACAAATGGACCGTGCGCGATGCGACGCGTCGCGCGGCCGAATAAATCAATCCGCATTGCCATATGTTATATTTAAATTTTATAAATCACGGCCAGTTTCATATTTCAAAACGTCCGTATCGTTTTTATTTACCGTCCCGGGGCGTATAAATAACTGAACGGTGCTGCACCGAGCGCGACTGTAGGTCGAACAAGGCCCGATGCCATCTATGCGAGTCGACACATCCATGCGGTCCATGCGCGGTCGACATACATAAATTTCGACCGAAAAATAGTGATGTACTCGGATTAGGAAGGTTAAATATTGAAGGACACGTCCTCGCCTTCACTACCGCACGGTGACGGCATTAAATTTTCATTGTAATTGTAGTGACTGTTCTAGATTATATGTATGCATTACTTATTTATTTACCTATGCAAGAGCAAAAACGTGTTTCGGCCATTTGCGTCCGATATATGGATTTCGCGAAATAATGCCACTTTATAATACATTACATTTGAACGCTAATAAAATATTGATTAGTGCCTATGGCGGATAAGGTGATTGAAATGTTACCAGGTTTGCAAGAGTATGTTACCTGTTGTGATGGGAGTGGTTTTGGCATACATTTCTATCATCTGTACCATAGTGTGCCAAAATAAAAAGTAAAAACTTTGGAGAAAATTAATAAAATATCGTTTCTGGCAAAATATATTATGACCTGTCGAAAGCTTTCGATTGTGTCACACATCATGTTCTATTAGAAAAACTTAAGAAATATAACTTTTCGAAATCGAGCATTGGGTTAATGGAGTCATATCTGAGTAATCGTTACCAACACGTAAAAGTGAACAATTCAATTTCATCGAACAGACTTTGCAGTTACGGGGTACCCCAAGGATCAGTTTTGGGTCCCATTCTCTTTTTAGTTTATATCAACGGCATTAATTGTGCTACTGAAGCAACTGATCTTATTCTATTTGCGGATGACACAACGGTAATTAAGGGAGGTGATGATTATGAACAGCTTCTTAATACAGTTGACCTATGTGACAGAGATATTAAAGAATGGTTTTCTTCAAATGCGCTTTGCATCAATCAGGATAAGTGCTTATCGGTATTGTTTACATTGCGACATGAAGCGCGTTCCAGTACGGACGATAATGAGAGTGTAAAATTCTTGGGTGTTATTCTTGACTCCAAATTAAAGTGGGAAAGTCATGTCGGACATGTTTCAGGAAAACTTGCGAGGGTGATTCATTATTTGAGAATCTTGACAGAATCAATCTCTATAAAATGTCTTAGGGTTGCATACTTTGCCTTTTTTCACTCCTTGATGACATATGCAATATTTAACTGGGGCCATTCAGGTCACAGCAATAAATTGTTTTCTCTACAACGCCGATGCATAAGAGTAGTACTCGGAGTCGGTTGGAGCGAAGATTGCCGTGAACACTTCCGAAATCTCAATGTTCTGACACTTCCATCCGCCTACATATTGGAATGTTTAATGTACGCTAAGGTCAATGCCAGTACGTTTGTGACATCGAATGCAATTCACCCGTACAACACTCGTGAGAATCAGCAGTATCGCCGACCTTTTCTGAGATTGCAGAAGTCGCGCAACGCTTCAAATTACTGGGCTCTAAAATTTTTTAATGTTCTGCCGCCAGCAATTAAGTGTTACTCCAATAACAGATTCAAGACAGTAATGAAACAATTCTTGGTTGAAACATGTATATTCAATTACGATGAATACTTTAACTGTAATTTCGTAGAAATATGTAGTGCATAGTGTTTTTCTTTTTCTGTTCTGACTTGTGTAAACAATTTTCTTTGTAATAACACCAATAAAGATTGTTATTATTATTATTATTATTATTATGAAAACAGAAGGTCATCGTATATTTTATTGAAATTTAAACAAACGTCTTGAACTGGACGTGGAATTAAAATACTTTTAGTATGATTGCAATTTAGTTTGATTGCAATACTGTGGTCAGGGGTTTAAAAATCAAAATGAAAGATTCAATATGGCAACCAAAATTTTTATAAATATGCGAAATCTGATCTCCAATATTGTTGGATTTGCATGTAATTTATGTCTAGTGATCTTTGAAGCTCACTGATTTCCAACATCATGTCTGATTTTCTAAAACGACAAACCGCGGACTAAATATGGCCTTCCAAAGTTTAAAAAAATGTCTGGTTCTTAAAGCTGTTTTACACTGTCCAAAATATTGGCCCAGATGTTATAGGAGAAAACAGGTGACTAGGCTGGCCACGGCCTTCTAGTACGGGTGTCGGATGTCTAAAATGCAATCCCCCTTGATACACCACTATGCTGCTACTTATATGAATTGTCCAAATACGTCACTACAACCAAACGTGGCGTCTAGAACTCATACTTGGGAATTGCAAGTATATAGCAATTCGGGTCATTGGCTTTGTTTGAATCCATATCTATCGGTAGGGTTGTCAACTTTCGTCACTTTGACCCGGAGACTTTAGGTTTGGCGACCATTCTCCGAGCTACGGGTTTTCAGTTAAATTCTCTGGGTTAACTAAAGGCTATCATCGATCTTTTGAGAAACTCTAGCCACACCTAAATATTTTTTTAAAAATTATGGTATTACAGTAAATGTTATTCTAATCACACAGTTTACAGCGATTTCTCTTGAAAAAATAGAATTTTTCTCAAAATAATAAGCACTCTATTACTGAATTTTCACAACAATTGAATCGCCGAGTTTGAAAACAGCATATCCATAGGATTTACTGTAGATCACTGTGGATTTACTGTGCTGTTTTCGAACTCGGCGATACAATTTAATTTTACGTTTTGAGAGCATGTGAGAAACGTTAAAAGTAGCAGTCACATGTCTAAGAATTCTGTAGCGGTACGACGAACGCAGAAGATTGTACCCTGCCTTGATGATCATAGACTAGAGACAAATCTAATATTAAAAATGGCTTTCAAAAACACGGGTATTATTTAAAGGTAGGAGTTTTGCTAGTCAGAAATCAACATTAAAAAATGATACATTAATTGACAAAATATGTTTTGAACTGTCGTTGATTATTTTAATTGTATGTTGTTTAGATGATAAGAAATGTCCCAACAATATGTTTGAGTTTGTCAAAGATAGTTAGTTCACAGAACAGTATCATACTGGTCTGCCATTTATTTGAAAATTTTATTGTTAGTTGGACTATATATTTACAAATACTGAGAGATATAGTTATAATTTTTTACTAGAGACACATTTATTATGGGGGTTAATACGAAACGCTAATATTGTCGGAACAAACTAAGAATTTAAAATTAGTTAGTGAACGTGTAGATAATTATTTCAAGCAAAAACACATGATCCCTTAAAAAATGATCTCAGTACATCAAAATTATGCTTGCTTTAGGTAGGAATATTGGCATTTTGTCTCAATTCGGTTGTGTCGTAAAAATCGTCAATAAGAGGCAGAAACGAAAAGAGGGAAAAGTAGTAGACATTAATTGAAATAAATTAATTTACTTAGTAATTAGCATCCAGATCTTATCGTTTTGTACACTGCCTATACACAAATTTCACACAAAAGCGTTACTAAAAAGTATGTGTCGAAGCCGCATATATTTGAGGCGGCTGTTATTAATTTAAACTTATGTTCCATAATATAATTATTTTTACCGAGTCAGCATAGGCAAAATTTTGGCAACCCTATCCGTAGGGAGATCTTTAAAATTTAGAATGGCCGATTAACAATTGTCCCCATGACATAGAATTTTAGCATTTGTACAAAACAAATCCTTATAGAAAGGTATTTATGACATTCGCCTATATACAGCGGCTTTCAACGTACGAGCGCCTCAATAAACGAGTATTTCTCTGGTAAAACCCACTATCACGGGAATAAGATCATGAGTTCTCAAAGTGAATTGAACATGTGCTTTTGTTGAATATTTAATGCAAAACTATAATTATTCTTATAATTTATATTAACAAGAGAAATATTAACAAAAGCATAATGTGAGTTTAATAAATCGTTGGCAAATATTAAAATATAACATACATTGGGGGGGTGTGTAGTTTGAGAAGAACTGTATTCAAGATGAAGTGGAATATACTTTTTTGTGCAGAATTTTATAAGCCGCAATAATTAACGTAATAATAAAAACTTAATACGTAATAATTAACTTTAAAAACTAGATGTAAAATTGAGGGTTTTTACACTTTTTTCTCATCGTTTCCGTTTCAATTTCGACAAGAAGAACTATGTCGCTAACACGTCGTTTAAATTTTAAATTTTAACGTTGTTTTATGTTTACATTCAATTTCCGCAAAACCAAAACAAATAACGAAAAACCATATCCCACCTTGGGCACAAAAAAAAACTTAATAACCATCTTCTCGAGAGAGAAGATATAATAAAATACCAGTTTGCTGGAACAGCGCCTAGGGTCTACCAATACAAGAACAGAGAATATTAAAGAAATGAAACCGACGGACGGAGAAGGGCCGTAGTCGGCAATTCACACGAAGCGTCAGCCAATATATCACACACGCATGCTTCCTATTCGCATACGCGCTGAATTAAACGGACAACCGTGCAGGGACGGAACAGAACAGCTGCCGCGCTGTATCCGACGGACGGCAAAAGGAATAATAAACAATTGGTCGGGGTCCGACGCGACTACCACTTCCAAAGTGTACATGATCACCTTTAGGCGTATCGGCTTTCGTACGACGAAATGAGAAAATCGTGCTTACCTTTTGTAAATCGCTGCCGGGCAATTGATGGTCTTTTTTTATCTGGAAGAAAAGAAGGGGATAATTAATTATCTGTGTGTTATTAGAACCTGTAGAGTTGGAAAGTAAGAAGTAAAGTAGACATAATATATTTAATCCTGGTTTGTGGGTATTTTATTATAAAGTAATTGGTCTGGTGTTTAATTTCTCAAAATGAAGGAAAAAATTCTGCTGTCAAAATTCCAAAAACCTAATTATAATTTAAGGTGCAAGAGATGTAAAAAGGGCACAAAAAACGCAAAAATACACTTTGTAAAAACCTTAATTTTTAGAGATTCTCAAAGAAGTCTAATTTTCAGTAAATTTAACCATCTGATTGTAGATACTTATTATAATTGTGTATAACACTTGTATAAAGTAATCTCTCGACCAAATATGCATCAGGTGCCTCTTTGTGTTTGATTTTATATATTATATCTGGTTTTATACATAATTCGCTGCTTAACAACATCTACAAATAGATTGCATCTATCAATTTTAGTGCAGGCAAAGTGATTAGAAGCCAAAACCGGTATTAATTGTAGACAGGACTTCTATCATTAGAAACGGTAAAGAGCATCCTAGTGAACGTAAGAAAATAAATGCAGGTCATGGGGTGGGAGAGTGTTTATTCGGGTAGGTTGAAAGCGGGTGCAAAATATATTATTGTGTTTTCCGCCAAATCTTGCAGTTTTATTCAAACATTTTCTACACTAAGATGTAGATCTTAAAGAAATCTACAACTTTCATAAGTGTTACAATGCAAAAACGATTTTTCTGTTTTAATTTTTCTTTATCGCAACAGTAACTCAATTTTGATGAAATTTTCTAAAAGCGTGGCTTCTTATGCCTTTAATGAGCGTATTTTTTTTTATATGCCAAAAACAAGTAGTTTATGAGATATTTAGTTTTTCCAATCAAAATCAGGTTTTTTCAAAAAGAAGAGTTCTTCTGGTGCTTCTTTTTACATAATTTTTTACATGTACAATAGTACAATAATACAATGAGTACAATGAGTACAATAATATACAATACAATGATACAATAATAAAAATAATAGTCCCTACTTAACAAATTGTTCATAATTTGTTTATACTTGTAAGAAAATTGTAAAAATTGTTACCATTCAATTAAAGTGTCCAATACAAATGTTGTAGATCATGTAAAAAGTTACAATTTTTGGACAGGTTACTATATAACATAACTTCAAACCTTACGAGGAAAATGCGTAAAATTAATCGTTTTAATGTTTATAATTTTAATTATTTCATAAATAATTTTGTTTTAACGATACGTCTGAAAGTAAATTATTTATGTCTTAAATATTCACAAATTGTTTATGAAAAATCTACTAAAGTAATTAAAAATGTGATAACATCAATGCAATATAATAGAAACAGTACTTCAATAATGCATAATAATAGATTAAATTAGAGACACGTTGTCACAAAATTCGATTTAAATTGAATTATTGTTGCGTCAATGAAAAATAAAAAAGCTATTATAGTATTTTTTTTTTTAATTTTGATCATGTTGTTATATAGGGATTATTATTTTTATTAATGAATCAAAAACATGTAAAAACAACAAAAATGAGCACCAGAAGAGCTCGGTACTATGATTTTTCACCACAGAACTTCTTGAAAGAAACTGATTTAAGACATAAAAAGTCACGTTTTCACAACATTTCATCGAAATTCAATTATTGGTGCGATAATGAAAAATAAAAAAAAAAACAAAAAAATCGTTTATGCATTGGCATTCAATGTTATAGTAAAAAGTGAAGCTTATGAAATGAAGCTTATGAAGCTTCAGTGTTCAGTTAGCTCTGAAGAAGCGAGCAACATGGTCCGCGAAACGGTAGCATTAACAAATCTTGACACACGGCATAATCCGGAAGTAGTTTATTTTCTAAATGATTCTGGCCGTAAAAGCCGTACTTACTTAATCTGATAATATATATTTAGGCTGAACCGTATTGAAGGTTATAATGAAGTAAAATGCTAACTGCTCAACAACGGCTTCACCAAATGCATATACCTAGGTAAATAGCTTTTTAAATATTAGTAGAGACAGAAAAGCTATTTGCCCAGGCAAACCTACTACGTACAACACGCTCTTCTCTCACGTACTAGCCGTTAAAGTAAAAATTTCTTTCATTTTAACGTTATTTTACCGTATTACCGTCACATTTTGAGATATCAATCTTTTATACCCTACACTGACCATATGCACACTTATTCCTCAATACGTACCTACTATACTCGCTCGCTCGTTCAGATACAGGTTCAATAATGCCCGATCGGTCGGACATTATGATAAAAATTGCTCACTTGAGTCGTTTTTAGGGAGACGCTAGACAGAAAATCTGTATCGGGGACTCGCTAGGGTCTTTCGGATTACCGGGCATTCAATAAATACGGTCGCCGGACCGGTCAGGACCGAGCCGTCCCATTTATCGGTACGTTGATTATTTATTTGAGCCGTATTTTTCTTTGCGGCTATCTGGCAGAGGGGATCTCTTATCCGCCACACTCCTCGTTCGTTCGTCCTTATTGTTTTGACGGCGGGTGCGCCGGTTTTCCTTGTTTGAGGGGGACGAGGGGGGTGGTGGTGTAGGAGAACCTATCTATCCTTTGGTCCTTGTCGGAGAACCGCCGATTTCCGGACCAATTTCCCACTACTACTCTTTTCTCTTTCTCTCGATATCCATCTTAGTACCGACACTTTGTCAACCGGAAATTTATACTCGGACTTGTACGGGAAAACCAGAGGATCTATCACCACTTTTCCACATACAAAAAGGAAATTTAAATCTAAAACTTCATCAGTTTGTTTTTATCCGCGTCCTTCTATTATACCTGAAAAGGGGATTTCTTTCGACATTGTTTTTATTAAAATTTAGCCACAATTTTGTTTATTGCAGGGCCGAGAACATACGCTGCTATAAAAAAAACAGTTTTATGCAGAATTTTAGTGTTTTAGTTTAGAGTTTAGCTTAATTGAGCTCTTGAAAGTGGTTCAAATTCTAGTACAGATACTTGACATTACAACTACTACAAAATCTGCTGCGGCTAAGTTCGGATGCGGTTCTCGAATCGGAAGCAATTCCTTGAAACCGTGATAGTAAAGGTAATTTAGAATATATTTAACCATATTTAGCTATAATATGGTTACGGTTATCGAGATATTGACAATTTTATGTTCAATGTATCTTCTATGTTGTAGACGCCGTACTGTACGTATATATTTCTGTTTTGGATCCTGTATAACAAACAATCCCGATGACCTAGACTCTTAAAAATCATCCAAAAAAACTCAAACTTAAACTTTGTACTTGTAAGTGAATTTCTTGGAAATTTGTTGCTTGAAGCGAATCGGATTCATATTCAGGACAAGAAAATACATCGAAAGCACCTACTCGCATATACAGTTTACCGCTTTAAAATAGATTATTGTTGAGTTGAGTTGTTGAAAATATCATGAATAGCGTATGTACCGTTTCAATTCACAATATCGACTAGTGTAAACTTTCATTTTCTTCCTCTACCATGATCTTAAAAATAAAACTTTTTTCAGGATTTTCTTACAACATAACAGACCCAAAGATATTATCGCATATAACTCCGAAACGACATGTATTGTTCAATTTTAAGTCCGGTTCTGCTGCGTATTTAAACAAGACATGCTATATCTATATTTTTGTAAATTTCACACAGTAATAGAAATAAAATATAAAGATAGAAATAAAGTCACAAATAAACATTGATGACAATTCTTGTAGCAGTAATTAATTTACAATAGGTGTACTGCAGTAAAGAATAAGTTTGCTTTTTTTCCCTATTTTGTACTGTTTTATTGTGTTTATTAAGTTAGTAACCTTCAAATACTTAGTATGAAGGTTAAAATGCTATACATAAATAAAGCAACACATCCTGAGCCCTTATAGGTGAAAAAATAATTTTGACCAGGAACAATTTTCGAGTCAAATACGCAGTGAGTGAGGAATAACGCGCTTTTGAATAAAATTTTAAAATCTTTAAACGTTTATTTGAAACTAGCAAACATTTTGTATAAAAATCTAATTTTAACTGTGTTGTTTTAGTTTTAACTGCTGATAACTTCTCACCTGGCTTGGGTTCCAACAAAAAAAAAATACTGTGAGAAAAATTTAGTAGCCCCAATTTTCGAGAAGCCAAGAAATCATCCTTAGAAATCACCTTAAATTGTGGGTACTAACTACATCATAACGCGGTAAAAAGAGCATTACTCTCCGTGAATATTTTATGTCGAGCTAAGATAGCAGCCAAAAGAACGACACTTATGAGTTCCTCAAGCTTATGGACCTGTAATGTTTACCACAATATCCTGGAAAATGTGCAATTGTCGTTAAAATGTAGAAATTGTTGCATTTTCTTAATTGGCCCGGTATTTTCAGAGTCTGACTAGAGTCCAAACAGAGTCCTCAATAGTTAGGACAGACCTGTAAAATTTGAGGCGATATTTTTGCCCGGTAAATGAGACGTTGTGTTGGAAGCGGTGGTGGGTCGCATTTGTGCTCCTTATGTTCATCTGTTACATAACTATTGAGCAGTTAGTGTAACACTTTTTCGTATCATATCCACACCGATGTTACTATTCTAGCAAAAATGAGTGTTTGAGTAAGACATCAAAACACAATGGCCTTGAAAATTAAAATTCCTATATATTGTTTCAATTCTGCCGATGTAAAATGTAATGGTTTAGAAACACCAGTTTGTTACACATATAAATTTGGTTGCATATCAATTTTATATGAAAAGAGTATCGGTAAATAAATATTTTTAACATTCATGGGGCATGAACAAATTATAAAGTTATCCATTTCTGTGAAAAGTTAATTCTAAATCATTGGTATTTCGGTTGGTACTGGTAGAAACTACATTATCATAATTATTGTCGCTATCAATATTTGCATCTTCTGCATTATCTTATTGTAAGTGATGGCGGATAATATACAGAGTCAAGTAAGCAACCTGTTCAAGTGGGTCCATGATGAAAAATTAGTAGATAGAAGGAAAAGCATATTGAAACTTTGTAGGTTTATTTAATTGCCAATAACATGTTTCGGTTTACGTCATCATCAGTGTACGTAAACTAAAAAGCAAAAGCAAAACAAATACAACCAATGTTACAAGTAACAAATATTTAAGGAAACTTAGAGTCAAAATTCCAGTAGGAAAACTTCCTACAATATTTCTTACTTGTGACATTCGTTGTCATTGTTTTCTTTTGCTTTTTAGTTTACGTACACTGATGATGGCCTCAGACGAAACATGTTTGTAGCTAATAAATAAACCTGCAAAGTTTCAAGAAGCTTTACATTTCATCTGCTAAGCTATTGGTGCCAGAGAAGGCTTCATTATCAGTGAGATTACAAATTTCACTCAAATCATTTCACGTTTTTCACGTAAGGATTTCAGAGATAGCACATTTTATCCTTAAAAGTAAGATAAAACTAAAAGTAATTATAGAAAATACTATTGTTGTTTTTCGTAGCAGATATTTACACATATAGGTTCTTTACAAAAAAGGGAAAACTAATTCTGTATTGAACGCATATGGTGGAACAGCAACAAACCAACTTCATACTGACACATCCTTATATCACAACTTTGCCTTTTATTATATTTCCTTTCCATCCGTTCATATGACAATCTGTAGTCTCTTTATTTCCACAATAAGCCACGTGTCTTTAAAGCCATGGTATCGAAGAAATGTCCAGTATGACAGGTATGGGTAAGCCGGCCTTGGTATATATCAGTATATATCTGACATTCTTTTTTTTCACGTGATATGTCACGTCACATTTTTTTTCAGCTCTCTACCAGAGCTTAAAATTTTAGCCATGGGAGCATCCTGGGACCAACGGAAGATGGAAGTAATCAAGTCTGGACTGGACCCACATCATCTGGAGCATATCTAACAGCGAGATCTTCTTCAAAATCTTAACCTAACCAGTTGGCTTAGCGTTCATGATTGATTTATTCCCGGATCTGTTGCCGGAATATTGATCATCGATGAAGATCTCAACGATGCAGAGGAGGTTGCCCTAATGTTACCAGATGGTGACATTTTTGGCTCGCCTAACATCGCTTACCGTCCGGCTTCTTCAAAATCTTAACCTAACCAGTTAGCTTAGTCGTTGAAGATCTCAACGATACCAAGGAGAATGGCATGGCCCCGGCACTCACTGTCACTGTCACTAACAGTGATTTTTTGTCAAAATTGACAAGCTGTCAGGTCTGCACTTTTTTAATGTTTACCTTTACCTACATTTCCTTTAGCCCATGTAGAGGAAGGTCGTGTTCTTATGGAAGTGGCAGGAAGTTGCTCTTGATGAACACCGAGAGCGCCCCGTACTCTTCTAGAGTACCGACAGATGCATCTGGCAGGCAGTGGTCACAACCACAACCAGTGCCCTTTTGCTGACACACAGACGTCAGTGCCACCTCCGGGCATGCCTAGGCTTCAGTTACACGCATGTAGAAGAGGGCCGTGTTGTTGTGCGTAATAAGCTGCATTTTGACATCTGATCCATGTTGGGCAAGACGACGGACACCAGAGGTGCGTTATTCTATCATTCACCACTTCAAGAAGACCACAAGTGACAGAAAGCTACTCTTGGTGTACACCGAGAGCACCCAGTAAACTTCTAGAGTGCCGCCAGATATATCTATCTGGCAGTGGTCCCAGCCAGTGTACCTTTTGCTGACACCCAGCTGTCGGCGCCTCCTCCCGACATTGGCCAAGCTGTAATTTCAGTAATGCATTACACAATTCAATGATGTATAAACACTATAAAATTTCCGTAGACTGGTCCAGAAATTAAATAATTTTTTACAGATTTTTGAGATTCAACGCATTTGAATACTAAAAGAATAATAGTCCTCAGTTTTGGGGGAGGAGTATGTGCATCAAAATATTATGGTCTATTTTGCAAAGTTAGTGGATCAAACTGAGGTTCCTCAGTTTATTACTTTGTGTTCAATAATTATGGCGACTTACCGTTAAGTTAGACAAACCTCACAATGAGGTCATCAACAACTCCCCAATCGATTAGTTATTGATTGTTGAAGTTTTGTAATTGTGAATATCGAACTATTCAACAATATGCAGAGACCAAAGGTCAACTTTTTTTATATCTTGCGAATTCTGGCGCAATATCCTGGGACGCTGATGACTGGTCTAAAGTACCCTTTCAAGGCAGACATCCTTATATTTGGTACCAGTATACAATATCCCAACCGTCAGAACCAGGAACGTTTCCTATCGGAAGCCAGTATTTAGACCATATTGAAATGCGTACATTGGGCAAAGAATCTGGGTGACCATATTTGGTCGTTATTCAGGGCCGACTAAGATATGTTGTATCAAGGTGGACCAATTCTTCTGATCAGTTTCTGCCCCCAAATTTTCTTAAGAAAGAAGAACCGGGTGACTCTAATAGAAAATCAAATTTAGTGGAGATTGAGATTTGTCATCACTTTCCAAAATTGCAAAATTCTGTTCGTGAATTATAGCTCTATTACTCTGTTACTCTAGTAATTATTAAAATCAAACTCTAAATATTCAGAGAGAATATTTCAAAATAATGGAGATTGGCAAAATTTTTAATGTTGCCTTATAATTTGAAATATATTTCGGTCTATACAAGACTATTTTAAAGAAAGTGTCTTGTCTTTTAAGCAAAATTCCTTAGCTACCATATTCTTGGCTTGAGTGCTGTCATTAGATGACTCTATATAAGGTGGTTCACTCCGTATAAAGACTGAAATGTTTTCAAATGAAAACTTTTAGATATCCCTATCGCATTGCTTTGTATCAAGAAAATTGCTGTCGAGCATTTGACAGATTAAGCAAACCATCCCAAGGATGTTTAGGACGTAAAATTTGTTTGTTTTCTAAAAATAAGTTAGAGCCGATTTTGCTTCAAGATCATTAAAAATAGACTAATATCTGATAACTGAATTCAGCTAATTAATTTTGCTGCCAAAAGGATTACTCAATGTTTGGATACGCCTTCTATACTTTTATTTGTACCGAAAAGTATTTAATCGGGGCACGCTTGTTTGTTCCTGGTTAAAGAACCTAATTTCATAGCGGCTGAAGTCCCCCATTTTTTTTTTGTGGCAAACAACATTCTTTATTCTTTCTTATATTTGCACCTCTAGAATACTCTCCTAGAAGTAATCCTACAACAAATTTCAGTTGTGCGCTTTGGCCGTTACAACCGCAGTTGTCCTATTGTACAGAGCCTTTCCCTGTTGACAGGATAGATGTCAACCAAGCTCTAAACCGGCTAGGGATTAGGTATGGAATCAACAGATGTTGCTCATAATTCTGCTGCAAATTTTTAAATTCACATAAATTAAAGCGACATTTGGGCTGAGATAAAGGGAATTTTCATTTAAATTGCCTATTTGACCAAAATTTTCAACGTTATTAACTTGCGTATCCTCCACAACGAAGTTATTACTTCCTTCGGTCATTACGGCATCGCAACGTTGCATGCGTGTGTGTCATATGTTTTATATGACTATTAGTACCATGACTATTAATACCTTTTGGAGTCTGCCCAATAGGTTTTTACTCTTTCATTAAGAAATGCCTGCTGCACTTTTCAGATATTTTGAGCGGTTTGGGTGCGCAAATCAAAGATTCCTGACACTCCTGTATAGGCAGCTGACTGTTAATATAAGCCTTGAAAGATATATTTATCTTTTTTTACACTTGTTTTGTTACAATAACAAACTTAATAATTGGGTCTAAGATGGATCCCAAAAGTTACGCTAACGGGGCAATTACTTTGTTTGTTGCGTTGGATCGACCAAGGGCGTGAACTTGGAGCAGCTAAATGGACCGTTTATATCTGCGGTCCTTCTCCCGCTCACGGGCAGTCCCATAAGTCTGCTCCAGTCCTGGGGGTACGCGGACCCCTAAGTTGGCGATCGCTGGTTTATATTAACCATTTGGATACGGAGGTCGGCTCATTGTTGATACGTTCCTGTGAACCGTTACCAATAATTTGTGTTTTTACTTCTGGACAATAATAACCGCGCAGCCGCTGCTGGGTTAGTTCTTTAAGTGACAGTTCACCATGACTACAGTCAAAACAGTCTAGAGTTGTCTTTATAGTCAATCATATGTAAATTAGATGCTGAGCCATCAAAACACTAAGGAATTTATTGGATACCCTTTCTTTATTATTTGTGGATAAAGTTTAGACCGCTCATGTTATCTGAAACTACCGGTAAACGGTGTTGTCAAGTCCCGTCCAACTAAGCTTAAGTTTTTACTTGGTACTCAGCAATTGTATTGAATTATATTACTTTTCGAGGCAGTAAGAAACAATATGCATATCAAATATGGGACACCATTAGACTTATTGAAATAAAGAAAAGCCTAATTAAAAGATCTAATTAATTATACTTTTGCCTTTGTCCGCTGCTCATCGCGTTCAAAGATTTTCCCAATGGTTATTAAACGTCTAATTTTATTCATAACCATATGCAATTAATTCCAGTCTTTATTTATATACATCTATGTGTGTTATCTGTTGCTGTAGGTACGATTGTTTATCTATAATATTAATCTTTTTTACAAAGTACATTTACCGATTATTTACAAAGGTCTACATCATGATATATACCTTCTTATTGTTTATAGCCTTAAAAGGGCCACATAGACAGGTATATTAAAGTATTTATACTAATTAGTACATTGGAATTATTAAAAGTTGATTCATATGTATTCCGTACTGATGACGACTAATAGTCCGAAACACGTGCCTATGGTTGCTTTCTTCGATGACGGAATTACCCGATAATTACCTTTCTCCATATGTATTTCATGCACTTGTCACAAGTCATGCAAGCATTGGCATCTAGTCTTGTGTTGGCAGTTTGCCTAAATTGGTTGAAATACCCACAATTTTGCAATTGTTCTTCAATTTTACAACTGCATGCATGAAAAGAAGTTTGATGAAAGTTTTTACATTTGACTCTTTAACTTTGAATAACATGATAACGATATATTGTTGCAATAACATGTTAACAAAATGTTAACATGTTCTCTCAAGTGCATTTTGTTGTTTCTTATTCATAAACAGACGATAATGCTGTTTTGGCTCTAAATTGCTCTGTGCTTTAAACATCTACAGATTGTCATATGAACGGATGGAAAGGAAATATAATTAAATGATTAAACGAACTTACCTTAGTGAAGTTCTATCATAATTATATGATCTTTCCATCCGGAATATGACATAACCCACCCTTCCTTTGTTTAGACTTTCCCGAACCCTGACCAATTTAGAGACCCTATGCTTTCAAGAGAATGTCAGATATATACTGATATATACCAAGGCCGGCTTACCCATACCTGTCATACTGGACATTTCTTCGATACCATGGCTTTAAAGACACGTGGCTTATTGTGGAAATAAAGAGACTACAGATTGTCATATTCCGGATGGAAAGATCATATAATTATGATAGAACTTCACTAAGGTAAGTTCGTTTAATCATTTAATTATATGTGACATATTTAAAACAAATTCGGTACTGAACGCATAACGTTGTAAAACTACAGCAAACAAATTTTGTGACGCAACATCTTTATATTATAACTTTACCTATTATCAAATGTCATATGTTGTAGGAATGCACCAGTAGGTGACAAACACATTTCTAATTCGTAGAGCCATGTTTTTAAGGGAAAAATTATTATGTTGCTGTTCTGAAATAATAAGAATTTAAGGGTTAATAAACGGTGAAAATAGAAATTTTATGTAACTTCTTCATATTTTGACATTTTGGTGTTACCACGGCATAAGCCCAGATGGACTTGCCTTAGTTCTCCTGGTTTAAGTACCAACAATTCTACATCAGCGTCTTACACATGCATGATTTTAACGACTCCGTGATCTCCGGCAGTCCGCCATAGACAATCCACTTTAATTGCGCAACTAACAATTTCGAAATCGTAAAGAACGCGGAAGGACCTCGATCCGGAAACGTCAATTTCGTACGTTTTCAGCATTGTAAATTTCGAGCCCGTAGATCCGTAGTTTCATCAGAGAACACACGGATGTCGTAGTCTCGTCGTGATTGGCCGGCTTCGTCCTCGCTCTTTTTACGACCAGTCGTTCGCATGTCACCGGATAAAGTATATATGTATATATCTATGTACGTTTACGACTTTATAAGCCGAATTAATTTTTAACCGATACTCGTAGAGCGTCTCCGTTCCCAGCCTGCTTACCTACGGTCACATGGTCACATGATACTCTGGCGCTTTTATGGCTGTCGCACAGCTCGACTGTAAAACGCGCGCCGATTTTTGATGGATAGTGTATTACGAGAAATAAAAGAGAGACGTATTTTATGTACTACGTAATTTACGTCGAGGTTTTAATGTGCAACTGAATTCAATTGTGTTTGCAATTTACCGGGCAGTTACTTTTTACTAGTCAAGTACTTTAATTTACTCTGCTAATCTCTCAAGTGAATGTTTACTCGTCGAGTACTTCTGGGGTATTTCGTATTCGAAAGTTGTCAGTAGGCATCTACAATTGACAAGTGTCAATGAATACAGTACAATTTTATATTATACTAAAACTTAAACTATTAATTCATAGTTTTATGAAACACAAGAGAATTGCACAATGCAGATTCTGTTTGACTGCCACGAACAGCAGCCTTTAAATCGACAATAAACCTACAAAACTAAAACACATTGATTAAATGATATATTGATTTCCGGGTGGAAACCGCGTTGAGGACATTGAAGCAGTGGACGTTTCGCGCTCTGTTGCAAGAGTCATCTTCAGGACAAGTTATCAAACCAAGCGCTAAGAAGATACTCTCCTCTGTTGGGACGTGTCTTTATATATGAGTAGAGTGGTGTCACCAGATGGTGTTTGCAGTGGGGGTAACGAAGTGGAAGGGGTAGGGTTAAGAGGTAGTGGGCCAGCAAGTAGAAGCGGTTGGGACAGGACTGATTTCCTGGTTTGTACCACCTCGTAAAAATTGTTTACATTTACAAAAAATTAAATCCATTAGAAGTTTCTGATATTCTGATATTACAGTATTTCTATATATTTGAAAGTTTAAAATACTCTCAAGATGACTGAGACTTTAGGTCTACCGGAAGTTTATGTCAAGTTTCTTAGTTTAAACGGAAGTTTCTATTTTCTTTGTTGTTTCCACGAATCAAAATACCTACGTCAGGTTTCCCTAGCCCTAAATGCCACAATTTTTGAGTTATTTTTATGTTCCTACATTTTTGATGATTTTTGCTAGTTTCAAATTGAATACACCACTCTAAAAAAATCTGGCGCTCTATCATTCCTTACTAGTGTTCCCTACTCCTTATCGGTGGTGTTTCAGATATTCCTTCATATTTCGAAATGTATTATCATATACGTATTATTTTTATGCGTGGTGACAGAGATTGTATTTTCCTTCATGTATATCGGTGCCGGTGAAATTTTGTTAATACATCTTAATGAAAGTTTAGGATAATCTATTGCTTATTGATATACAGGCTGCTCCATTTGACAAAAATGAGTTTTCGAAGATTTAAAATGAAAACACTTGAGTTGAAAATTTTAAACACTTTGTATAAGATGCAATGATGTACACAATATTATTTGGTTTGACCATATTTATGGTATGTTGTCACCAAACAAGAAACTTTTATATTCATAATAATGAAGATATTCAGTTTAAAACTATACAGCAAAAATCAACAAAAAAGTAGGAATGTCAAGGTAACTAAAAAATTATGGCATTTAGAGATCGGGAAACCCGATAAAAGTATGTATTTTAATACGTGGAACCAAAAATGAATTAAAAATTATGAAGCTAATTCAAAATAACAAGGTTTATTTATAAATTGATATAACGTGAGTTTTTATCAAAATATCAAAAAATTCTTCTTTAAAATTATCTTAAAGTTATGCCTTTCCTCTACAAAAACTCGAAGTTTCATTGAACTTCGGTCCAGTGTTTGAGAAATATCAAGAATCTTACAGGTCATATACCATTCACCCGACTAAATATTGTCTATTTCAAGATATTTTTTTTTTTTTTCAAAAAGTGAATAAAACTATAAAAGTGGAGGTTTTGTGCAATAGTGTAAACGCTTTGTAATAATGAAAAACAATTTTATTATCGGGAATTTGGTTGCAAAAACCCCCTCCTCACCCCTTCTGAAATTGGTCCTGCAGGTAAAGTATGGTTTTGCGGTACCAATCATTTCTGCTATCTCGTTCATCTAAACCAGAAAATACCAGCGCTATTTTAAAAAATTTTAAATTGTCCAGTCCTTGTTGTATCCGATTTTAGAATTGCATTTTTTTTAGAAAATAGTGGGCTTGCAAACTTTAAATTCGCATTTTTTGCAAAAAATTTCATTTTTTCGCAAAAAACATAAAGAATAGAAAAGGAATCATTGGTACCGATTTTGAAAACATGGTTTTGAGAAAACAGAGTTTAAAGTTGAGAAGAAAAGTTTCCAGCATTATAAAATTAACATTTTTCAACTTACTTATATCATTTATTCCAGGTAGGAGCAATCGATCGATCTGATCGATGTGATAGATCTTTTCGATTAGATCTATCTTTTGACGATCTTTTGATGAAAGAGCTAAAAGGTCGATCATCAAAAGATCGATCTGAACGATCATCAAAAGATCGATCTGATCTAGCATCAAAAGATCGATCTAATCTATCATCAAAAGATCGATCACAAAAAGATAGATTTGATCGATCATAAAAAGATCGATTTGAACAATTATGATAGATCTGATCGATCTCCAATTGTGATCGACGATCGATCACAAATTTCTTAAACATTTATACTAACAAAAAATACAAACAAAAAAATCATAAAAAAACAATTCAAAGGTATATAACCCCTTAAAATGATTGCCCACCTGGATTTGAATTGTTTCAATAGACGTCAGTTAAAAAAAAGAATGATGGCATGCAACACTTTATTCAAGCAGCGCTATGCAAGAGGCGATTGCTGAAAGCAATTGAGTTTCCTTTGTTTAACTGCAAATTGAACACCCCATTGTTTTATACTCCCTTTTTTTGTTTGTTTGTTCGTTTGTTGTTCCTGTTCTTTTCCAAATTTAATTGCACGTTTTTATTGTCCCATTCCGGACGAGACTCGGCGACAACTTTAGCGAACTGATGTAGGCAAGTGTGCGCAACGCGCCGCCACCACTTCGACGGAAGCAATTTGGAAAAAGCAATTTCCAAGAATCCGTACCAACGTGGGCATAAAAGCCGACGTCGCACCGCGCAGTTCGTCAAAAGAACAAACGTGCAGACCGAGAGGCTGCGTCGCGAAGAATTTATCGCATCCCGACAAATCGTATTTTCAATTTTCCCCGTGCTAATTAAATTGATCGTTCCGCTAAGAGAGAGAAAAAAAGAGGAAACGAAAAGGGCGAACGCCGCCGCCGCTCTCGAGCAGTCCCCGCGACGTTTTCCTTTTAGTAGTCCTGATGTTTGTCGTCGAACTATAAATGAGCAAAGTTGTATAATTTATAGAGCGGAAAAGTGCGCTTTCGACGAAAAAGTAATGAAGTTTAAGAGGAAATCTTGAAGTTAAAGCTAATAAACGGAATAAACGTCTCCGTTCGTCTCAGACGAATAAATCTACCTAATAATTCTTTGAAAAGTTACGGTAGAGGTGGTTTGACATTTCTGCTGGAAACACTCAGTAATCACAATTTTTTAATCATCATGTCACCTATTGGGTAATTGACCAGGACAAAATCATACGCAACAATAAATACCAACAACTTAAACGCGAAACTCAAGAACTAAAAGATGCATCGTTGTAATCTTTCTGAACAAAATTGACTCCCGATGTTACTCCTTTAAGATGACTATACATAGGCTTACCATAATTATGAAATTTCAAACCGGGACAAGAATTACCTACTTTTGAAAATAAGTCAGCAGCCCATCCGCGCCCTGTGGTGGCTTTTTATAGTCTTTAATTTTTTGTCATTTTTTCTGCTTTTCAAGTGTTTTCTTATGTATTTCGTCTTTTATACAATCCGAACATCAGACATACCAAAATTATCAACAATTGGGACGTTCCCACAAAAGTAAATTAGAATACCAAATAATGCATATATTTCAACACAAAACAGCAAACATTACTGTGCACAGATAAGATGGTGACACTGACTTTATCACAAGAGATGTGAGATATCGTTTCAATTTTGTTTCCATAGATTCTAGACCGAGAAGTCTGCGTAACGCAAATCTAAGACGTGATAGAGACGTTCCCGGTTTGTCATCTACTAAAAAAAATCTGCTGAAAACTGCTTTGAAATGTTCATACAACATTTTGTGACAAACGAAACTCTCGTATTTTTCGCTGAATGTACATTTAATTTTATAATATGTTCTTTAATGAAATTAAAAAAACAAATGAAGCACTCCCCAAATTTTATTTTGCAGAACAATATTGCTGTTACTATTGGTGTTAAATAAGACAGAAATAGTGAGTCATCTCGGAAGCCGTTAGAAATATTATATTATTTTTGAAAACGTTGAAAATTTAAAGCACTGGAACCCTTACACTTAAAAAATAGACGTTAGTTTTTTTTTATAAATATGCACATTTGTTAGATTATTAAATTATGTATGATAACAATCATAGCATGTATTTACAAAATGTTCCGAAATCGACTACCAAACCATTTAACCCCAATAATAATTTTTAATTTGACGCATGACAGAAAATTATAGAACAACATTAGGAAAAGTTATAACATTTTGCTAAAGCAGAACAAAGTAATGTTCAGTTGAAGCCACACAACGTAAGTACAGTATCGTTATTTAGGGGTTCTTCGCCTCAGAGCAAAACATTTTGCATTCATGAATAGGACTACCGCATCTAATTACCTATAATTTAGTATATGGCGGAAAGTTATATAATTTTTTTTTTTTAAGTTATAAACATGTTGTTATCACAGCCAATCAAAATATCAACTCCCTCCACTTGGTGTCATACATAATATCGTAATGTGGACGCTTTTCAGCTTTTAATGTAATCATTTAATGTATAATCCCAATCAATTACCTACAATTTGGCCTAAAAAAAGGATTTAAACAGTTTTTGTAAAAGTTATAAAAAAATTTCTGTTGTAAAGATATGTAATTTGTACCGCAATACTCAAATAAGTAGTAGACAAAATTACTGTGATTTAGGGGTTGTATGCCTCAAAGAAAATTTCTCAACGTAAATGAGTAAATACAACGATTAATTACCTACTAATTTGTCATAGGAAGCAAACATAATATATGTAACAATTTTTTTCTTCATTACCCATAAATTAAATTTTTGTAAAAGTGATATCAATTTTTCTGTAGCGTTTTTCGTAGTATGTATAGATGAAAGCTTGCATAGGTATATGCAAATTATTGTGAGTTAAAGGTTGTTTGCTACAGAACGGGAAATAGTGACTAACTAATCGAGATAGGTAGTCAACATTTTGACGTATGGAATATCGTCGTTCAGTAATTTTTAGAACGTTATAAAAAAATTTCAGCAATCAACTTTGTGTTTCTTTGGCTGTCGAGACTTAATATTGTTGCAATACTAATCGGCTAGTCGCTCTGTTGCCTGTTGGCAACGGAGTTGTTACCCATAAATCATCATTATTTTGTCTATCTCTCCATAAGTATCGGAAAGTAATAAAATGAGAGCATTTTTCTTGGCAAAGAACATATGATTTGAGGCCTTTTTAGGTTTCCAAAATTCTACCATATGCCAGTTTCAAAGCTAGATGTGTTTTACCGATCAGCAGTAATACCTGATTCACTAGTTTGACAATAATCAATCAACCTTTTGATCTGAGTGATTTGTTACTAATATAAATTCCAGTAAAGAATTTTAATACCAAACCGGCCGGTACGCCGGGACCGATGTCCCAAACCGGGACTGTCCCAGTTAAACCGGGATGTATGGTAAGCCTAACTATACAGCACGTGGACAAGAAACATGGAGGAAGGAGGAGTCGACATAAGCGCTCGGATATGGGACCACTTTCCCTACTTCGGAAGACTTTAAATGTCAATAATTGCGCTGTTCGCAGTTGCAACAGCAGAAAATAAACCACATTTCGGCCGGGGTAACATTTCATCGGTAAGTGTCTATAAATGTCAACAATGTATAGGCTTGTACTGGCCGCACGCATGAAATTTTTAAGAAATATGTTTATTACGTATTTGTTAAAACAATTGATTAGTTAAATAAATTCTTAAAAGTGTTCATATAACGTTTTTTTTTATTGTACGCACTCGACACATTACAGTATGTTACAGAGTTGTTTAGAGTCATGTTAGCCCCGTCATCCCGGTGTCATTTTGCCGCTGCAAAACACATCCGTATAGCGACTCCATCTTCCTCCATGGCAAGCGACAATAAACAGAATGCTTTTGCAATGGCAATTTTTGCAATTTTAACGCACGTCTCCGATTGTTTAGGTTGCATTTAGAGTCTCTTTTATAGATTGGAGTTTTTGTTTTCTTCAGTTTTTATGTAATAAAGGTTGCGAACAAGATTTTGGTGGAAGCCGATATATCACTAACGAATATTAGCAGGACAACGCAGTTAGCATGCAAGTAATCCTTATTTACTGCGATACACATCCCTTGCATTTAATATCATTCTCACTATTTTTTAATTTTTGAGACCGAATTAAACATGAGCAATATTTTGCGCAGTTTAGCTTCAAGTCAATAGAATAACGTATATAACGAAAGCATTAGCAGACAGATAAACAAATTAGCCCATTACTTGAATAAGTGACTACCTTCAACTTACAATTAGCATATTTCAGTTTCGCACAAATGTCATGAGTTCAAATTTTATCATCGTCCTTAATTGAGGAACGTTGAAGGAGAGGAGGGTAAGGTCCAGTTGCCAATTAGTCGTCAGAGATAAAATGGGAACATGCAGAAGACAAGAGCCGTGGAGTTGCTCGCTCCTCATTAAGAAAACTTTAGTATTCTTTCCACGGGTAGGGGGGGATGTACACAAACAGTTTCCCGCCCGTTGGAAACTTTGCTTTTATCTCTCTTTTGTGGCGGCATAATGACCTCCGCGCCGGTCGGTGGTCTGCTCGCAAACAGGAAACAACAAATCGATCAATAATCTACTTTTTTCCCTCGTACTGATGGGTTGTATTCTATATTATTCTAGCTGCTCGTTATATTCTTTTCAATAACTTTAATCTTGCACTTTATTCTGCAGTCTATATATGTGCCATTACTCATTAGAGCGTGTTTGTCATGATGAAATAGGAACGATTTATTGTATTCATGTAACTGGAACGATTTCTTAGCACATACAGGTTGTTTTTATTGGAATAACTCCAGCTGTGACCACGTTTATGGTTATAATATATCGTAGTCATTTATTTTAGCACAAGGCATCCTTCCTACCATATCAATCATCGTTCATTCAGACATCTCCAATGAAGCAATTAAGTATGATGGAAGCTGTCCATGAAAAATGAGAAAAGGGCAAACAATAAAAAATTTGCTGCACCCAGATATCTCTTGTATTCTTTCATTGACTTAGAATGACATTTTGTAAATGAGTTATAACTTATGAATCATCTTATATTTACGTGCAACAATAAAAAGTAAATTATTTGTAGACTGTTATTTGTTGTACAATATATTCATCAACTATTGGATAATTTCTATAGGGTGCTATTCAAGACAAAAAGATAGAAAACCTGGAAATTCTTAGGTAATTTGTTACAATTTCTAAGTTTGAGTGAAACACGAGGAAACAAATATTACTGACTTTTGTCCATTAAATTATCAATTCGGGGGTAATATCTAGGCTGAAACAAAAACAAAAACGTTAAGCGTGTGAGGAAAATTTTTAAATCTCGTTTAAATGGAAAATATAAAATGCAAGCGATAAATGCATAATATATGCTATTCCAATATTTCGCGAGTTTTAAACTGGACGAAGTAGGAAATACGCGATTTGGACATTAAAACTAAAAAACAGTTAACATTAAATTTTATGTTTCATCCTAGGTCTGATGTCTGCAGGCTATACATGCAATTGGGAATATTTATGATTTGGAAATGCTAAATTTAGGAAATTTTATAAAGGCCAACAAGGAGGATAAAGTCATTAAACAAATAATTAAGGATACTTCTGGTAAATCAATAATTAGTACACATAAACTAATTTTAGAAAAATTTCAGGTGGAAGAACTGGATAATTACGCAAATAAAACTTCGGTGGAGAGTTTAAAGCGAGAGATTAAGTTAAGAATGAATCGGAACATTAGAGAGGATTATGTTTGTAAGCCAATGCATGGTCAATTTTTAAGAATTGTTGAGGGTGATGGCATTTCAAAGTCTGGATCTTTATCTTGGCTTTGTCATGGGAACATTAAGGCTGAAACGGAATCCTCTATCGTTGCGGCGCAAGATCAGGCAATACGTACCAGATATCATGAACAGAAGATTATGAAAGTTGCTCATGATGGGAATTGTAGACTGTGTCATCAGGCTCCGGAACATGTCTACCACTTATTGGCGGCTTGTCCAGTCTTAGCTGAGTCGCATTACATTGCTAGGCATGATAGGGTGGGAACATATATACATTACAATTTATGGTCCCAACTAGGTTTAGCAGTGGATGTGTCTCGGTGGTATGACCACATCCCATCTCCTGTTGTGAGTAACGATCATGTTACCATATTCTGGAACATGCCTGTCGTCACTGATAGAATGCTTGATCCTAATAAGCCAGATATCGTGGTAAAGGATTTCCAGAGGAAGGTGTGCACGTTCATAGAAATCTCGGTACCTGCTGATGCGAATGTTGCAAGAAAGGAGCTCGAAAAACAACTTAAATATAAGGATCTCGCAATAGAAGTTGGACGTATGTGGGGAATGAAAGTGAACATTGTTCCGGTGATTGTAGGTTCATTGGGAGCAGTTAGTCTAAATTATAGTAAACATGTGAAGGAGTTGCCGTGCAAAATTTCGCCCTGGGAAATTCAAGAAATTGCGATGTTAGGAAGCGCGAATATTTTGAGGAGAATTTGATCATAAAGAACCCTAAATTTGCTGCTTAACATTTCATCTTTACCTTCCTTTAATGTATATTGTTTATTAATAAATAATATGTGTGTGTTTTAATGACCTTTGCACAAGGCTGCAAGAATTTCTTTCAAGAAGAAAAATAGTTACATACTTTGCGTAATGTAACAGGATGTACGCGAACATTTAGCGTCATTTGTAACAAAGGTTTGTTAGATCAGTTCCCGCTAACCGCTGCCTACTACGAATATATTATGCAAATATAGGGTAATTGAATTAAAGCTACAGGTATCCTAAGTACGATAACATCCGCAGCAGATGTACATCAACGATAAATCTATCCAAATGAAGACATCTGTACTAAACGCTTTACAAAGATTTACAAATTGACAACAGAAACTAGGAACGAAACTTTCCAATAGCTAACCACAGTCTAGTTAAGCAATTAATATTTCACTGTGTATTCTAAATATCTAAATTCGTATAGAGTAGAGAAGTTTAATTAACAAGGTAATTTTTAATGTGTCTTATATAAAATGCAAAACTCATCATAGAACTTCTATGTATTTTCAAGCAGACCAAGTACAAAAAACAATCCAATGGAAGTTCGGAAATAGCTTAATAATTTATTAATCCGCATTAATATGTAATGGGAACGGTTCATGCAACATTTTTAATTCACCTGCTGAATGTGAAACTTACCGGATTTTAAAGTTTGTAGATTAAAAACGTCTCTTCCTTTTGGTGCAGTACTCGTAGAGTCTAATATTGTAACAAAAGACGTTTCAATTGCATACAGTATGCATGAAATTTTAATAAGACCCAGTTTTGTAAGTGGAGTGCGGCATACGGACTTTGAACCTACTTCGTCTTGCATAACGAATAGGTTGAAAATTGTTTTAAATGTCTTATACAGTACGAGTTGGGAAGTGTATAAACGGTAGTACTATTTCTAAAATTGTATTTCCCTACGGATGTTACTTACTTTCAAGTTACTTCATGTATGCTGATGATGTACTAAATGCAAGACTTGTGACCAAAATTCTGGATGTGAGGACGTATTCTTTCTAAGAAACATTATCACACATTCCTTTAAATTATTGTGGTTGTAATCAAAACATAATTGTATAAGCCAAATATATTTACTTCATTGAATACTTCATTGAATAAACTTGTTCTATTCTATTCTACTCGACATTATTGGCATTGTTAGTGCTTAGTTGTTTTGCTATATTTATTTAAAATAAATAAATAATGTGGTCAATAATTAAATGATTAAACGAACTTACCTTAGTGAAGTTCTATCATAATTATATGATCTTTCCATCCGGAATATGACAATCTGTAGTCTCTTTATTTCCACAATAAGCCACGTGTCTTTAAAGCCATGGTATCGAAGAAATGTCCAGTATGACAGGTATGGGTAAGCCGGCCTTGGTATATATCAGTATATATCTGACATTCTCTTGAAAGCATAGGGTCTCTAAATTGGTCAGGGTTCGGGAAAGTCTAAACAAAGGAAGGGTGGGTTATGTCATATTCCGGATGGAAAGATCATATAATTATGATAGAACTTCACTAAGGTAAGTTCGTTTAATCATTTAATTATATTTCCTTTCCATCCGTTCATATGACAATCTGTAGATGTTTAAAGCACAGAGCAATTTAGAGCCAAAACAGCATTATCGTCTGTTTATGAATAAGAAACAACAAAATGCACTTGAGAGAACATGTTAACATTTTGTTAACATGTTATTGCAACAATATATCGTTATCATGTTATTCAAAGTTAAAGAGTCAAATGTAAAAACTTTCATCAAACTTCTTTTCATGCATGCAGTTGTAAAATTGAAGAACAATTGCAAAATTGTGGGTATTTCAACCAATTTAGGCAAACTGCCAACACAAGACTAGATGCCAATGCTTGCATGACTTGTGACAGGTGCATGAAATACATATGGAGAAAGGTAATTATCGGGTAATTCCGTCATCGAAGAAAGCAACCATAGGCACGTGTTTCGGACTATTAGTCGTCATCAGTACGGAATACATATGAATCAACTTTTAATAATTCCAATGTACTAATTAGTATAAATACTTTAATATACCTGTCTATGTGGCCCTTTTAAGGCTATAAACAATAAGAAGGTATATATCATGATGTAGACCTTTGTAAATAATCGGTAAATGTACTTTGTAAAAAAGATTAATATTATAGATAAACAATCGTACCTACAGCAACAGATAACACACATAGATGTATATAAATAAAGACTGGAATTAATTGCATATGGTTATGAATAAAATTAGACGTTTAATAACCATTGGAAAAATCTTTGAACGCGATGAGCAGCGGACAAAGGCAAAAGTATAATTAATTAGATCTTTTAATTAGGCTTTTCTTTATTTCAATAAGTCTAATGGTGTCCCATATTTGATATGCATATTGTTTCTTACTGCCTCGAAAAGTAATATAATTCAATACAATTGCTGAGTACCAAGTAAAAACTTAAGCTTAGTTGGACGGGACTTGACAACACCGTTTACCGGTAGTTTCAGATAACATGAGCGGTCTAAACTTTATCCACAAATAATAAAGAAAGGGTATCCAATAAATTCCTTAGTGTTTTGATGGCTCAGCATCTAATTTACATATGATTGACTATAAAGACAACTCTAGACTGTTTTGACTGTAGTCATGGTGAACTGTCACTTAAAGAACTAACCCAGCAGCGGCTGCGCGGTTATTATTGTCCAGAAGTAAAAACACAAATTATTGGTAACGGTTCACAGGAACGTATCAACAATGAGCCGACCTCCGTATCCAAATGGTTAATATAAACCAGCGATCGCCAACTTAGGGGTCCGCGTACCCCCAGGACTGGAGCAGACTTATGGGACTGCCCGTGAGCGGGAGAAGGACCGCAGATATAAACGGTCCATTTAGCTGCTCCAAGTTCACGCCCTTGGTCGATCCAACGCAACAAACAAAGTAATTGCCCCGTTATCGTAACTTTTGGGATCCATCTTAGACCCAATTATTAAGTTTGTTATTGTAACAAAACAAGTGTAAAAAAAGATAAATATATCTTTCAAGGCTTATATTAACAGTCAGCTGCCTATACAGGAGTGTCAGGAATCTTTGATTTGCGCACCCAAACCGCTCAAAATATCTGAAAAGTGCAGCAGGCATTTCTTAATGAAAGAGTAAAAACCTATTGGGCAGACTCCAAAAGGTATTAATAGTCATGGTACTAATAGTCATATAATACATATGACACACACGCATGCAACGTTGCGATGCCGTAATGACCGAAGGAAGTAATAACTTCGTTGTGGAGGATACGCAAGTTAATAACGTTGAAAATTTTGGTCAAATAGGCAATTTAAATGAAAATTCCCTTTATCTCAGCCCAAATGTCGCTTTAATTTATGTGAATTTAAAAATTTGCAGCAGAATTATGAGCAACATCTGTTGATTCCATACCTAATCCCTAGCCGGTTTAGAGCTTGGTTGACATCTATCCTGTCAACAGGGAAAGGCTTTGTACAATAGGACAACTGCGGTTGTAACGGCCAAAGCGCACAACTGAAATTTGTTGTAGGATTACTTCTAGGAGAGTATTCTAGAGGTGCAAATATAAGAAAGAATAAAGAATGTTGTTTGCCACAAAAAAAAATGGGGGACTTCAGCCGCTATGAAATTAGGTTCTTTAACCAGGAACAAACAAGCGTGCCCCGATTAAATACTTTTCGGTACAAATAAAAGTATAGAAGGCGTATCCAAACATTGAGTAATCCTTTTGGCAGCAAAATTAATTAGCTGAATTCAGTTATCAGATATTAGTCTATTTTTAATGATCTTGAAGCAAAATCGGCTCTAACTTATTTTTAGAAAACAAACAAATTTTACGTCCTAAACATCCTTGGGATGGTTTGCTTAATCTGTCAAATGCTCGACAGCAATTTTCTTGATACAAAGCAATGCGATAGGGATATCTAAAAGTTTTCATTTGAAAACATTTCAGTCTTTATACGGAGTGAACCACCTTATATAGAGTCATCTAATGACAGCACTCAAGCCAAGAATATGGTAGCTAAGGAATTTTGCTTAAAAGACAAGACACTTTCTTTAAAATAGTCTTGTATAGACCGAAATATATTTCAAATTATAAGGCAACATTCAAAATTTTGCCAATCTCCATTATTTTGAAATATTCTCTCTGAATATTTAGAGTTTGATTTTAATAATTACTAGAGTAACAGAGTAATAGAGCTATAATTCACGAACAGAATTTTGCAATTTTGGAAAGTGATGACAAATCTCAATCTCCACTAAATTTGATTTACTATTAGAGTCACCCGGTTCTTCTTTCTTAAGAAAATTTGGGGGCAGAAACTGATCAGAAGAATTGGTCCACCTTGATACAACATATCTTAGTCGGCCCTGAATAACGACCAAATATGGTCACCCAGATTCTTTGCCCAATGTACGCATTTCAATATGGTCTAAATACTGGCTTCCGATAGGAAACGTTCTTGGTTCTGACGGTTGGGATATTGTATACTGGTACCAAATATAAGGATGTCTGCCTTGAAAGGGTACTTTAGACCAGTCATCAGCGTCCCAGGATATTGCGCCAGAATTCGCAAGATACAAAAAAAGTTGACCTTTGGTCTCTGCATATTGTTGAATAGTTCGATATTCACAATTACAAAACTTCAACTATCAATAACTAATCGATTGGGGAGTTGTTGATGACCTCATTGTGAGGTTTGTCTAACTTAACGGTAAGTCGCCATAATTATTGAACACAAAGTAATAAACTGAGGAACCTCAGTTTGATCCACTAACTTTGCAAAATAGACCATAATATTTTGATGCACATACTCCTCCCCCAAAACTGAGGACTATTATTCTTTTAGTATTCAAATGCGTTGAATCTCAAAAATATCATTGAATTGTGTAATGCATTACTGAAATTACAGCTTGGCCAATGTCGGGAGGAGGCGCCGACAGCTGGGTGTCAGCAAAAGGTACACTGGCTGGGACCACTGCCAGATAGATATATCTGGCGGCACTCTAGAAGTTTACTGGGTGCTCTCGGTGTACACCAAGAGTAGCTTTCTGTCACTAGTGGTCTTCTTGAAGTGGTGAATGATAGAATAACGCACCTCTGGTGTCCGTCGTCTTGCCCAACATGGATCAGATGTCAGAATGCAGCTTATTACGCACAACAACACGGCCCTCTTCTACATGCGTGTAACTGAAGCCTAGGCATGCCCGGAAGTGGCACTGACGTCTGTGTGTCAGCAAAAGGGCACTGGTTGTGGTTGTGACCACTGCCTGCCAGATGCATCTGTCGGTACTCTAGAAGAGTACGGGGCGCTCTCGGTGTTCATCAAGAGCAACTTCCTGCCACTTCCATAAGAACACGACCTTCCTCTACATGGGCTAAAGGAAATGTAGGTAAGGTAAACATTAAAAAAGTGCAGACCTGACAGCTTGTCAATTTTGACAAAAAATCACTGTTAGTGACAGTGACAGTGAGTGCCGGGGCCATGCCATTCTCCTTGGTATCGTTGAGATCTTCAACGACTAAGCTAACTGGTTAGGTTAAGATTTTGAAGAAGCCGGACGGTAAGCGATGTTAGGCGAGCCAAAAATGTCACCATCTGGTAACATTAGGGCAACCTCCTCTGCATCGTTGAGATCTTCATCGATGATCAATATTCCGGCAACAGATCCGGGAATAAATCAATCATGAACGCTAAGCCAGCTGGTTAGGTTATGATTTAGAAGAAGATCTCGCTGTTAGATATGCTCCAGATGATGTGGGTCCAGTCCAGACTTGATTACTTCCATCTTCCGTTGGTCCCAGGATGCTCCCATGGCTAAAATTTTAAGCTCTGGTAGAGAGCTGAAAAAAAATGTGACGTGACATATCACGTGAAAAAAAAGAATGTCAGATATATACTGATATATACCAAGGCCGGCTTGCCCATACCTGTCATACTGGACATTTCTTCGATACCATGGCTTTAAAGACACGTGGCTTATTGTGGAAATAAAGAGACTACAGATTGTCATATGAACGGATGGAAAGGAAATATAATAGTATATTATTCTATGAGCAAGTAATGTAAGCAATTCACATGATGTCAATGTCTTGACAATGTCGCTAACCAGTGTATCAAAACAATATGGAAATGAAAAATCCAGAGCTGTGATTGATTCTAAAGCCGTGAGGAATGAAATATTACTCATGCCTCGCGGGGTATGAGGAGCCAGGAATTAAATAGTTGTCATCCGTGTGGGGAATGGTTAGTATTACTTTAATTAATTTAATTTAGTTGCTTTGTTATTTTTTCTTGAATTAAGGAAATTAAATTTAATAAAAGAATTAAGGACATCAATAATCCCTAATTAATACACTATCAGCAGAGAGCAGCGATTTTGGCATTAATACACCACGTTTGGACACAACAGTTGAACTCATGCCATCTCCATTAAAAAAATCATTATTCTGGCTTGAAACACCGAAATAAAGTAAAAATAAACTGTGCTTCTGTAACATTATTATGTAATGCTTAGATATAATATATGTTAATAAACAAGAAGAATGCACAAGAGAAAATCATTCTAGATAAATAAGAATGGATGCGGAAACGGAACAGAATCAAAAGTAGCGCCAAGAAAAAGAGAACACTAAACATTTCAGAAGCAAGAAACATTAAAATACACATGAGTGAGATACTAAGCTAGAAGACTAACGGTTATTTTGTACTTTTTGTTAACTGTGTTTCATTAAAAATGGTAAATCATAAGTAAAACAATCAAAACTATCTTTAATCGCACAGTATTTGCTTGTACTCTCATACAGGGCTCAAATTAAACTACACAAAACAGTTTCGCCTCTAAATTTCTTAAAATTAGCAATTTTAACGACGTACGCCCTCCTGTTTGCGTTCGGACGTCCTTTGCCTTTTGTAAAAGAGACACCCGGTAATTAGAAGGGTGTCTGTGTACACAGCGCGGGCTAATGCAACGAACGAACGACAACCTCATTATAAAAGGTGGAAAAGTTCGCCTGCACACCACTCGAAACTAAAGTGTGGAAAAAGGGTTGCAGGCAACGGCGATCGTGCCGCCTCTTGCGTTCGCCGTACGTACTAACCCCCGGCCCCGACATGTCAGTGGCTCTTTACACCGGTGTACCTGTCGGCCGACTCCAAAAGGCGCCCCCTAATTTAAGTTTGACACTTCAGTAACGTTCTTGTTAACTTTGCGGGACGAACTTTCCTTTATTAAAATCCGGTGCCCGCCTAACGAGCCTTCCATCTACCGGATTACAGGTTCCTAATTTACCGTCCATCGGCGACGATGATGATGCCGATGATGCGTACCTTTGATCATAACCAGACAAAACAAAGGTGAAACGTTTGGAACAATGGGAAAAGGGAACTTTGTAGTCTACAGTTTAGCCTATAGTTTAATTTACTAGGATTTGAATTTGCATAAGCAGCAAATAACAACAAGGCTGGACACTAGAGGGGAATGAAGTGAAATTTAACAAATGTAGTCCGGCTAGCACGTTTGTGACGTAATAGAATTGTCTAAGTAGGCAAAAATGAAAGCTTAGTCCTCGAACTTTCTGTTAAGGTAAATGTGACTTATGACAAGAATACTTAGACCCGTTGTATATATGACATTCAAAACTGTATTGAAGGCAGAGCAAGTGTAACCCACTGCCAGCAGGAACGCAGCTCCCTAGCCATAACTCCCAAAGTCAACAAAAAAGAGACGACAAAAATGAAATTGCGACGTTTTGCACATCTGCAAACAGAATGAAGAGGCACGGAGTTTTCAATGACGAATTCCCATTCCGTTTGAAGATACATGATGGACGCATGTTGAGCCGAAGGAGACGTAAATAATGTCACGATTCTCAATCTTTTGTCCATATAAATGATAATATCAACGTTGCACATTATTTTGTTGTTGACGTCAATGAGAGAACGGTTGGTGCATAACACTTGCTACTTTGCCATCCTTTTGCACCAAAGTCTACGAAAGAATCACACGATAATCTGATATTTTAGCTCATGACATTAATATTATTCCATTATATCTATCGAATTAATCAAATCAAAATAGGATAATTGTTATAAAAGAAACTTTACAGAATAAAATGAACTGCCTGTAGTTTAAAAATATATTTAGATGACTGCTTATTTAAACATTGGATTTGGAGTCTAGGATTTTGCAATATCACAGCAAATAAGTTACATAAGTACCCGACGTCTTTTTAATCTTTCCAGTCGCCGTCTTGAATCCGCCATTTTGAATTTCAAACATATGACAACGTGTTTGGAATCAGAACCCCAAAATCACTATATATGATAATAAAAGTATTATTTAAATGATTTAAATAAACAAATATTGTTAAAAATATATGTTGTTTTTCCCAAGAGTTCAAAAACAGTAAACGTCCATGATGATTGCTTAATGATAGCTCTGCTTTTAATGCAAATATAAATAAAATATATAATACATTTAATTCTCTGTTAATTACCCAATATTTTGTCTGTGGGCACAAAAATAGCTAACTGCTATATTTTTCAAGCTATTGCACCGACAACTTGGTATTGTCTTCGAATGTTATACTAAATCTATCTTTTAGTTTTTTTTTTTGCCTCGAGTTATGAATTACCGTTTATAATGCGAGCCCAAAATGTATAAATTGTAAAATACAAACGTAATAATTACACTGTACAACAGCAAAAGAATTTCCTGCCTGCTGATGGGTGTGGATTATTTGTGTGTTCATCGTAATTGTAAAAACACTAATATGAAATAAGTGCAATAAAATTTAAATTATATTATTGTTTATTTTAGGAGGAATAGACAGTAGTTAATATTCAGTTTGCTTAGAAGCAGGTCACACATTTCAATAAATTAGTATTTACTTAATGTGATCATCCCCAGCCTTATTTGTAGGTTTAAAATAGTTATAAATTAAAGAAAAACTATCAATAACACAAGTATTATAATAAATCACGTTAATATTAAGAAAAATGCTTCCATTTCGACGTGACAACTCACACCATAAAAGCGACTGACACCATATTCGAAGTTCTTACGTTATTGTCTAAAATAAGTACAAAAATTTAAGGCCTATTTGCTTTTACAGTCTGGCACACAACAACCCTTATAATTTTGTTTATATATCGCACTGATCTCGAAGCGTTTTTCCCTTAAATCGAAGTAAAGTTTGGCATTTTATTTGAAAAGCGAGTATCAGTAACGCATATTCTTTCTAAAAACATGATATTTGAAAAAAAAAATAAGGAAAGTTGGATATTAATAGACAGAAAACCAAGCAAAATAACACAATTCCGGCTCCTCCACCAATATGGTTAAACCGCTAAATTACCTATTTCTATTAAACGCACATTATGTCTGCGCGCAAAACTCACGTCCAGGACGGAATAGGTGCCGGATGTTCCGGTCTAGGCTTCCGGCAGACACTCGCGACTGCAAAACGAGCACAACGGCCCTCCTAAAGACGCCACAAGACGGATCAGCGGAGGTAGGCGAAGTAGTCGCCGCCGTCGACGTCCCGGTTTCGGTCTTTGTCCTCTGGACGTGATTTAGCGATGAACTTTATCCGGGGAACAGGAAAAGTTTAGTTAGGTTCGTCCCGGCGACGAGTGGCGGCGCTCGCTGGCGGCGCTTGCTTGCTGCTCGCGAATCCGGAAGTACATCTTAAATTGTAATTACTTCGTGCGCATATTTAGTGGATCGCGAATGTTTTTAATGTCCTGCGGGAGGAAATGAATCAGGCGCCCGTCTCCGTATTTCACATTGACTTTATTAAAGGGTAACTTTTGTCTACGGTCGCCCATTTGTTATCCCGGAGTTCGGTGGAGCGGTGAACCGCTGGCTGGTAGCGCCGAAGAGCGGCGAACGCGGACCTGGTTTCGAGGAGAAGTTTTGAGTTTAGTTGTGAGGAATCAATCTTACTTCTTTCGCTGAGAATATTCGTGATTTAGCTTTAGGAAATTTAATACAAACATAAGTGAGGTTGTTATGAAGTCATTTCCATATTTGCCTGCTTATGTCATTTTTGAGATTTCTTTTTCAATACCGGCAAGGTTATATTCCATTATTTATAAATTACCCGCTGTGGCCTATAAAAAAAAGACTGGATGGCAAAATTGTTGTGAAGGTAACATATTATCGACACATTGATAGAGTTGTTCGAAAAGTTATACAGAGTGTTCAAATTATCAGATCATAGTTAAACTCGAGAAAAGTATTAAATATAGTTTTCTTTTTCAAATGCAATTTAAAATGCATTTTTACTTACTTGTATGTGATTGAGTACAACAAAGTTAACAACAAAGCAGTAAATGTTTATTGCAATTTTCGACTTTATTTGTGTAGCTTCCCTGATAGAGTTACCACACTTTAAGGGATCCGCAAATGTAAAAATTCAGTGGCGTAAACTTATAAATCATTTTAAAAACCTTTACCTTTTTCAAACCTTTAAAAACCTAAGTGCTAATTGTTCAGTTATTTCCAATGCTTTCTAGATTTGACGACGTTGTCAATTTGATGTTTAAAAATCCATGTAAGGTAGTAAAAATGCATTTTAGTTATGCGAAATTTGACACAAAGTTGATCTAAATTTTTGATAGAATTCCAAAATGTATTCATAGTATAGGGTTGCAATTTGAAAAAAATCGACTTTTAGTACTTTTCTCGAGTTCAACTTTGATCTTATAATTTGAACAACCAGTACAACATTTCAAAAAACTCTGCCAATATGTCAATAATAAGTTACCTTCGCAATAATTTTGAATATCTCAAAAATGACATATATTACGTATGTAACATACAATAGAATCAAAAATTTAACAAAAATTTCAAAGGTGCAATAGCATACAGTGTGTTCTAGTTAAAATATGAAAATTGATACCAAGTAACAGGAAACTGATTTTTTTTAGTTATGTTGTCCACAAATTTTCAATACCTTATTTCATTTGGTTCTCCATATATTTCTAATGGCAACTCGTCGTAAAAGAACCTGTATAATGTAATATGTAAAACCAAAAATAGCGAAAAAAAAAAAAACGCAAAGGCATAATGAAAAATTATGAAAGCCGTCAACAATGGGACAATTAAAAGCATTTTCGCTAAAATAAGTACATTGTATATTTTACTAAATTATGTTTTTTTAATATCTTTGTCTGATTAGTTTATGTAATGTTGTTTATTTGTTAATATTACAAAAATTGCAATATATGTATGATGTATAAATTGTGTTTCTTTTTGCAGATTACTTAAGATATTACTGAGCACATAAGAACCACATAAAAATATTATT
Source organism: Melinopterus prodromus (assembly GCA_964023965.1). Lineage (NCBI taxonomy): Eukaryota > Metazoa > Arthropoda > Insecta > Coleoptera > Scarabaeidae > Melinopterus > Melinopterus prodromus. The sequence continues at coordinate 103,361,315 of OZ030390.1, forward strand.
TGAATATTTGAAGATTTGTTTATTTTAAGTTTAGTGTTATAAATTTTATATTTGTTGTTTATAAACATCGTTTAATATGATATCCATAATAACATGATTAATTTTACTTTTGTACACTTTTCGTTAGCTTGCGACCGAAAACAAATCGACTCATATTTAGACGGAATCAGAAAACCTTTCTATTGGCTATCTGCATTTGTTAAAATCTCAAAACCGATTTTCTTTTTGTCACAAGGGCAATTTTTCTACTTCAGCTCATAAATATTAAAACCTAATAAACCAACTATTGGAATGTATTAATACAAAAACACATTTGATAGATAACACCATATATTGTTTAATGTCAAAAATAATATGATTACTGCAACAATATACTAATTCCAATCGAGCTTATAATGGTTTACCTACATAAAGAAAACCTATTTCCACTAAAATCTAAATTTTTTTTAACTATTCAGTAGATTTTTCTTTATTTAAAAAAATTGTAAATTATTTAAAAATGAATAGTTTGTTATAGCAAGCAAAGTGATATTTCGCTATAAATAGAAAAAACATTTAGTTCTAAGAAATATTTGTTTCCTGATTTTTAATAGTCATATTTCTTTGACTCAAATAAAGTTTATTACTGACAGAGTTCTTTTTTCTCTGTGCAATTTCCCAGCAATCTTTGATCCACTACCGCACAGATGAAATGCTTATTAAGAAATGCGTATAGTTAACGATGTAAAATATGTTATTTTCTTGTGTAAAGACAGCAATACAGCTATATGTATTACTTCTAACCATGTACACAATTCCGACACGCGTGTCTGATTTAAGGACGTGTTATATTTACATGTACCTAATTCCGACAACCGATCCTCACACCCAGGACATATGATAACCGGACATCATCAGTGCATGCTTCGTCAAGCACGTAGATCCTCTGGTCCCAGCAACCAGTTTAGTTATCGTTATGAAATACCAATAAAAAAAAACTTTTGATCAGATTCGGATTATCTTTAGTCGTAAGCAGAAAGACAACAGAAAATTGAAAAAAAAAAAAAAAAACAAGCGGCTGTCCTTATCGGAAAGCTATCCGAAAATCTGAAGCCTTCCGTACTGGTAGCTGAAAACGGTTCTGCAAACAGCGCGTCGTCCGCATGAATACGGCAGTTTTCATGGCGACCCGACCGACCGACTCGCTGCTGCTGCCAGCCTTCTCGCCTGTAAATCCATTCAGTTGGCAGTAAGCTGCGAGTTTAGATCCAAGTATGTGATAACCGTGGCCTCCTCGATCAATATGTACTCAATCCTCTTCCGGGACCTGCATCGGTAATACGCCAGAATAGTTTTCCCTATTCTCAATACGTATAAAATCTATAGTATAGCGGGATAAGCGAGCAGAAACAATGCGGAATTTTATAGTTGGATGGAGGAGAGCAGACACTCGGAAGGATTATGTAATCTGTATGCATTGGATTTCGATTAAGTGCGACGAAGATGGTGTTTTAACGTTTATCGCGTAAAAACGGTATGAATGATTATAATATTAGGTTATCGGATACCGGGTATCTGTTGTTGGACGTAAAAGGGGGATAAAATGGAATTAGAAAGACGGTAGGCTGAAAGGGATGATAAGATTTGTGGGGAAAATCTGCTGGAAAATTAAGACGGGAGATACGAACATAACGTTATACAGAGAGAGAATATTTTTATATCAAGGGGCTCCAGTAAAAAAAAAACATACCAGAAAAAGATGAAACACGAAAAATTGAGTAAAGAGTAGAGTTGTCAATTTAGAATTAACTTTCCTAATTCTGCATGAATGGATTATGCCTAATTATAATTTCGTACATGGCATTGAAATGGACGATACTTCATATTGGACGAAAAGTTAAATCAAAACTAAATCGTCCATGAACTTTAGCTACGTTTTAAGATATATGACAGAAAATAAACTGCTTCCTGGTTACGCCGTGTGTCCAGATTTGTAAATGCTGTCGTTTTGTGAACCATGTTGCTCGCTTCTTCAGAGCTAACTTAATACTGAACAACAGTTAATTCTATGTTAATGAAAAATTTTGCCTTATTTTGATCTGCTTTATATGCAGGCCAATTATCTTACATTTATTTTCTTATACCATATTCTGACCGATTTTTTTAATTATGTCATCCTAAAAATATTTGTGGGTAAACAAATAGTAACACAATTTTTACAGTAAACTTTAATGTCGGTTTTCTCAGGACTGTGATATTGGGAAATTAATTTTTAAACGTCCATAACTCCGACAATTTTTATGACATCCAGCTGTTTCTTTCTTTGTAAACACTCTTCTTATATCAGAGAAGTACAGAACTGTGGGATATAATCTGATCTTATTTTAGATGGAATTACTATCATATCGCCAGACAGATCTGAGCTTAAATGAAATAAATTGTATCCTCTCATTCAAATCAAGAAACAATGAATCCTAAATCATAATACATAATATTACTAACTTATTAATTTTGCCAAAAGATGGCACACACATAAATTATACCAAATTTCTTGTGGTATAATTTATTATTTAACTATTTTGACGACATTGCAAACATCCAGTTCCTTTGGATCCTTTTGAACAAAAATCCTTTCAGCTCAAAGTTTAGTCATGAAACTTCTAAATATTTAGTTTCGTCCCGATACCTTTAGTAGTTTTCCGGAATCGTCGCCACAAAAATACATACATACGTAGAAACAGAGAATTTTTTATACCTTGCTCAAAAAGAACAATATTTCCGTGAAAATCTCAACTGTTTCGACACGAATACGTAAAAATAACACGCAAAAGTATTTTTTATATTATTATCGGGGTGATCTTCCCCGCTTTTTTATTCAGAACGTAAATATCATTCTGAGTAAAAAGTTTCATATATTTATGTTTTGAATGTCCTAAAAATACAGTCATTTGACATATTAACAAAACCGAATTTTCAATCGTTCTACCGAAGGAATTGAAGAATTAATTGAAAGTTGTATCACAGAAAATGCCTTCATTGTTTATTTATTTTATCGTTTGTTAATTTAATTTTAATTGATTTAGAATTTATCGTTGTATTCTAAACGAAACCAAAAGCGCTTTGAAAGTCACGCTTAATACTGTAGAATTATAATTATAATAATTTTTATGAAATTAATTACAGGAAAAATGTAAACAAATTTGCTGTTACTTATGCTTCTTTTTCTACTATTACATCGCTGGTTATTTGATACCTTTGCGATTGAGATATTCCTGAGAAATCCAGCGTTATCAAAGTAATTTTACAGGATATTTTAGCAATTTCACACTAATAGTATCGTAATTTCACAACAGAAGTATGTATATGAAACTTTCTCCTCGGAATGACTTTTACTTATTCTATTATCTATTAAAAAATTCTATTCAAACAACGATTTATGTGACTTTAACAATACTTCTACTTCTATGTTTGTGGTCTTTTATAATGTTTCATAAAAAGTAAACAAAACAAATAAACCAGTTAGATAAAATAAAAGGTGTATCTGAAAACAAAAGAACAAGAGTTTGACTAGAAACCATATGTTTTCTTCTACAATAAAACTTCTTTTATTCTGTATAACTAACTCTCAATTTTCATACTATTTTTCTTTGAGATAATCCAAGCCTTTGTTAACAAATTCGATTTAATCAAAATTTATTATTATTATTACTAACATGCATCACATAATACCCGCATTCATAGTTTATTCTATACGATGCAACAATATCCAGGCGCAAATGGATGAATACTTGCATTGTAACCGGTGCATAATGACACCGACGCAAGTGGCCTGCAAAAACGAGTCTTATTACGGAGACTACTTCTTGCGGTCGGTTTCATCTTGATTACCGGAATCACCATGGCCGGATTAGGAAAATTATTGGAATTATCTTGTAGCCGATCGTTTTGTTGTTGCTATTCAGAGAAATTTGCCATGGGAAGATTACTTGTGTTTATGTAATTCCACAATCCGACAATGAGTATAGAGGTGTTGTAAGAAATGTTGATAAATTACCTTTTGTATGTCCATCTAATCCCGGCCTGCTAATAGAATTCCTTGAGAATAAATTTGATGAAGTTATTGCAAAAACCAGTGAGTTGAAAACCCGCTATACGAGGTGAAATAAATTTGACGCGACCCAAGAATTAACAGTCTTTCTTAAGGACAGGAAGTGACTTACAGAGGAATGTAACGTTGCATCCTGTATTTTCCACTCATCTCAGAAATGGTAAATGTCTTAGGAAAACTAGTCAACAAAATCAAAAAAAAGAAAAAGTACATTTGGTGCCACTATATTTTTCTTAGATACCGTAGTCTGGTAAACTCAAAAATCGCATTAAAAAAAATAATGTATACGCTTTCGAGATATGATTTAAAAAATATATATATATCTTTTTTCTGTGGTAGTTTGACTCATTGGAGCATAACTCTAATTTGGAACATCCAATCTGGTCGTTCAAATAAAAGCCAATTGAATCACCAATAAAAGTTATTGATATTGTTTTCCAATCGTTTCAGTAGTTTCAGTGCAATGAGCCACAATTTGGAAAATGTGGAAAATTAAAATCGAACAGTTACTTAATCGCCGGTGAAAAATAGAAATGGCGAAAATACGATCAGTTTCTTAATTTTAACGTAGATTTTGTACTTTTCGAAGAGAACAAGGTATTTACGATGAAAATCTACGGAAAAATAACGAAGTTATGATCAATTATGATTGATTGCGACAAAACTACCAAAATTTAGCTTTTCTTCTATTTTGTATTTTTCTTCATTTAGAGCAGTTTAATGCATGGTAGAGACCCGTTATCTTCGGATGACGAGTACATCACGTGATTTGTGCCAAGATGCGTATGTCATTTCTACAGAACAACTTTTTGTATTGCAAATCGTTGTATTGTTGCTTCCTATGACTCTGGGACAGCCGTGATCGAGAACATCATTTTAAGAGAAAACAATGGCCGGAAAGAAAAAACAAACGCAGTGGGCGAAGACAACATTAAATATGTCCAACTCATCAAAAAAGAAAACATCATTCTTCCACCCCTACGAATTAAACTTGACTCTTCAAAAAATTGGCGAAAGTATTGAATAAAGAAGGCCAAGAGTTTGCTTATTTGAGAACGTTATTTAAAACTCTTTCTTTTGCGAAAATCAAGGAAGGGGTTTTGACGGTCCACAGATGAGGAAGCTGTTGAAAGACGAAAAATTCTAAACACATTTGTCATCGGATGACGCAGCAGCCTGGGATTCTTTTAAGCTAATTGTTTCTGATCTCCTTGGAAACACTAAAAGCCCGAACTTCCAGACAATTGTTGATGATTTGCTCCAGAAATACGCAAAAATAGATACAGAATACTGTTATTCTATTCATTTTCTGTTATATTATATCTGGTTACTCATAAGGGAAACAAATACCGACCAGAACAGAACGCGAAGCAGGAGCCAGAATCACTTCGAATGTCATTATATATTGCAAACATACAATAAAAATAAACGAAATTAATCAAACTCATAAATAGAGAAAAAGTAGATTTTTGGTAGTTTGGTACCTATCAATCATAATTCCTGATAACTTCGGCATTTTTCCATAGATTTTTATCGTAAACTAATTTTTGTCTTCGTAAAAGTGTATACTCTATGTAAAAAATAAGAAACTGGCCATATTTCTACAATTTTTAGTTTTAACCGGTGATAATGTTGAAGCGATTGAAAAACTATGTATGTTGGTAATATTTGTTAATGATACAATTAGCTTTAATTTGATGTGCCGAGTGACATTGGACGTTCCTAAACTTTTCTAAAAGACTTTTAATCTGTATGTATATAAAGGTAACCCTATTAAGGCGGGCACAAAATAATCGTAAAAGATTTTATTTTTACACCGTCATTAACTGAAATGGGTCCGCAATCAAAACATACCTACTTAAAATTTAATGTTGCGCCCGACCAAAAAAGGAGCCGAAAAATATTTAAAAATAAACTTATTAAGCTCGATTAAAAATAGAGCGTTATGTATTTATTCTAGAAGCTTTTACGGCCGTTGTACACCCGCGATAAAACCGTATTATTACTGTAGTACAATTTTAGCTTTGAGGGTGTTGTCGAAAAAATACTTTATTAAACCAATCGGCGGAATGAAAAGGATTGAACGCGGATTTGTACTGCATTAAATACAGGAAATTTAATAGCGGAATATTCCGCTTTATCGTTAATTCAATGCATTCGAAATAGATTTTAACTCGCTTTTATCGATTTTGCGCGCGCTGGTAATTTCAGCCAGATGTAATATTTAAAAATTTAACCCCTTTTACGAGCACTTTTATCGCGTTCAACGTAACTATGGGTAGGTCTGTATAAAAAAGAGGTATAATGTAGCGGGCTTCCTACTTTTTTTTGCTGTTTTTTTTTGTTTTTCTGTAGGGAATAGCGTGGCCGATGTTACACTGGCACTATTTTAGATAAAAGTGGTGATGATGCGCCCCTAGCGGCTGTTCTACCGAATACCTAGAAAGGGCCAGGAGCTCGGCTACAACTGTGGTATTTTTATTTCGCCTCTCGTCACGTTCGTTATTGTTTTTGTAAAAAATAATTGGTGGATTTTTTAGGAGGCTAAACATATATAATGAAAATTGAAATGTGTAGGGAAAATGTTTCAATATGATGTAATAGAAAAGAAACTTTCTGTATTTTAAATACAAACACAGACACTTTTCGAAAACTTATATATTAATAATTAATTATTTCACGCAAATTTGTCTATTTCTGTATAAATCAAAGTTTTACCATTTATTCAAACATTTATTCCAGAAATTTGGGAATTTTATATAGTTATAAGTATAGTTAAAATTTCACTTGAGAAGTTGAATTAGTACATAAAGATGGTGCCAAGGTTCCACCTTGGGTTTTTTTTTAATTAACGGAAATAGAACTTTTCGAAGAAATCTGTATTGAATACATGTTGAGGTTAAATTGCTAGCGGGAAAAATTAACATCACAACTACATTACATCACCGATTTTGGAAATCGGCCGCTATCTCTGTAATGACGTCAAAATAGTTAAATAATAAATTAAAGTACAGTAAATTTTGTATAATTTATGTCTACGACATTTGATGGTATAATTAATAGTTTAGCTGCATGCGAAAATTCTGCTTGATCGAGATCGGTCGTGTCTCCATTAAAACTGGCAGTATTGTCAAAACATCACAGTTTTCGCAGAGTTCGTCACAGTTTGGCACTCCTGTATAGTATGATAAAGTCATGTGTCTGGCCACATCAGATTTTGGTTATTCTCACGTGAAATTTGAAGATTTGGGAATGGAAACATACATTTTCAAAAGATTTGGCGAATAAAATACGCTTAAAATACGTGTATTGTCATAAATTATAATTGAATAAAGAAAAAACTGTTTTTCTAGAACTCGAGCATTTTTATTATCGAATTACATACATCCCAAAGTCATTTTCAATAAAATTGGAAAATGGAGAAAACAAGTTTCTAAATAATTACGATATTGAAGGGCTAGAAAACTTGTCTGATTTTTAATATTAGATATGTACTGAAACTGAAATTGATATACAAGACAGAGTATTTTTTCCTTAATAGAAATATTTTGGCTTTTACCTCAAAGTACGTATCAACTTTTGTATAAATTATAATAAAATAAATGATAACTAATAAAAACAAAATAAAAATTTAATAAAATATATGACTTCTATTAGAATATTTGTAATAATATGATCGTGTATAGAGAGAGTCACATCCAGTTTATTATTTGATCTGATGATTAAATGTATATATATAAATATTTGTGGTTATAAAACATTTTGTGGGTGTGGCCCTTGACAACAAAAAACACAATTTTTGATAAAATAACAAACACCCTGGCGTTCATTTAAGATCTTGAGTTTGATAGTAATTAGTTTAAAGGAATTTCTTGTCACGTTATTGTTTTTGTTTATAGCTTTAATCCGCAATGTTCAACCAGTTATTGCAGCCTGCTTAAAGAATTCTATCACGTCACATGATAGAAATTGGCAAGTGGCTAAAAGGACTTCAAGGTTCATGCTTTCTATTCATCCTTCTTAGAAATTATAAAATTATAATTATTAAAAATATATAACAAAAGTATTTTATATTTGCAACGTAGCCTGCCTGACTATCTCTCTCAAAGACAAACGTTTTTGCTCAATATCACATGAAAAATTGTGGGAAGGTCACACATGAAAATCATGAATTTAGAAGAAAAAAATAAACAATTAACAAATATGCGGACTTATGCATAACGGCAGACAATTAAAAGCCTGGTATAGAAGATGAATTGCGGAACAAAATACAACTCAAATCAGAAGATTTTCTTTAAATTGCCAATAAGCTTACTTAAATATAAATTAAACACTACATCTCTCAAACTAATGTTCATTTTTCGGCATTTCTATTACGTATGTTTAACGGAGAAGACAATTTGCATTTATGTCAGGTAAAACAGTTAGGTATGACGTGGGTCTTTTGTATCATCAATCTACTACATGTAGACCAGACAATAAATCTGAAATTATTGAAAAAAAAAAGAATTAAATATTTATAAATTAAGTTAATTTTTGTTAATAATAACCAAATCCACATGTTGATATCATATTTCGGACGTTCAATTGTTTTTGACTTATGTATGATACCAACAATTTTTTAATGGTGATTTTAAAACCACATAAAAGATATTATTACATTATTATTTATAAATTTATAAACTAGATTGCACTATTTACACAATGCACAACTGTTAATTAATTTGCTACATTATTATACAACAATTTCATTAAACAATAATCCCCATACACGGAGATACAGACACAATAAACCACACACCTTATGTACGTGATAATTTATCCATCATCATAAACTACTACAAATCAATAACAAGATTACATAAAACACCGCAAACAATCACTATCGGAATTTACCTTTAACAATAGAAACAAAGCCACCATTTACAGCTGTTACAGCCTTGAAGGAGGATTTGCCGTTCGCCAGCAGCAGCAAAATAAAATATACCGCTCGCAGAGTCGGAGACACATTAATATTTAAACAGTTTAAATGTTTGTGGGAGAGGTCGGAAACAAAAGAACCGAAACAAAAGTTCCGTCTAGGGAAATTGCAGTGTCATATTTCCGCCGCCGGAGCACGGTTTTCCCGTGTTCCTTCTCCTTTCCCGGGCAACCGCCCGCCAATGTCCCGAAGGTTCTCCCACGGGATCGGTGAAAAGATGCCCTGACCGTCCATAAACTGCACACGTCACGCGAATTGCATCCTGGGTATTCCTTTTTCTACCTCTCTCCCACTATATCTCCTTGTCTGAACGCTGGCTTTTTCGAACGAAGCGCGCAGGCACACATATCACATACAATTTATTGTGTTTTAAAAGTTAACCGATGGCTGGACTGGGGAGGGGGGTGAGGGGTGGCTTTTTCACGTCAATTTGGAGTTTATTTAGCAAACAACTTCAACATTACGGCGACGCTCAATGCGCGTACTTGTCAACGTGGTTGTTAGTGGCGTGCGGTCCATACGTGTGCAGAGCGTGCAGTGCACACCATAAGATTTAGGGAAAAAAGAAGGAAGAATATTAAAAATAGTCCTGCAAAAAAATGATATATTATGTATTTATGTATATACCGACATATTTAGTAATATTTCGTCGTAATAATAATTTAAAGTCATTTACACCACACCATATCATTGCTACTTGCTAGAGCCGAGTGCTCCCGTCCCGACCGACACCCGCCTTTGCGCTACTGCCATGTCGTGCAGCCACAAGCGGTGCACCAGACTGTGTACCGCTTTAACTTGGGTTAAAATCGGCGAAATCAAGAATCTGCTTTATACGTATGTAAATAAAGTATGGGCCTTCGCAAACTCTACCAACGACAAATTTAAAGTATATTCTAGAGATTGAATACAGAACACACCAATTTATTTGTCCGCTGTCCGAACTTTACTACCAACCGATACGCACACAGTGCATATAGGAGGTATACACGCAACCATATCGCTCCAGCGTGCAGCGGCTAGGGGCGCACCGACGAAAGGCAAACAATTACTAATGGTGTAATTCAAAAACTACCCAACTAATTTTGATCGGACTTTTACCTATGCATTCTTTAAACTCCAATAAATAATCCGGAGAAAGCCTGATCAGAATTTTTATGTCTTTCGCTTATATTTGTTAATTTAAATGCGCCTTTTGGCAAACGTATTTCCAGCGTGCAGCAGCTCCGATGCACAGTTGACGTTTGGAGTTTGGAAACTTGTGTTGGAACTGTTTGTTGATTTCGAAGTTTGAATTATTTGTGTCCATGTTTTTATGATTTTTATTTAATAACTCAATAATGCTGATAACATGATGCATGTTGTGCCTATTGATGATAGTTTTGTCGTATTAAATTAAAGTTATTTCAGTTTTACCTACACTACAGTCAGTTTTATTTCTGGTTTAAATCAATGTTACTAATAATATAAGACGGATATTTATGCAAATGTCATAAATGTTTTTAAAATGCGTAAAGGAGCATTGAGTTATCAATAGTATATAAGTAAATATCTTTAATAAAGGGTAGGAGTTAAATAACACTCTCAATTTTGCAAGAATGGGTACTTATGTACAAGTTTTGATCATCAAATCACCATTAGCCAAAAACTAGAAAAACACAAATCAATCACAAGAAACAACGCAAAATTGTAACATAAAAAACACTGATGCATCATTCTGTTGCCTGATATCTGATGCCTTGTGCCTCTTGCACTTGATTTTGACTGTAAACTTACCATTTTTATACATTTTTAGGCAACTTCTATCTTTTATTAAACATTTACAAGTATTTATTTTTCACTGCACACTTTATGAACAAAAGCACCGCACGCCACTGGTGGTTGTCTTACAAATTGATACGAACTACTATTGAGAAATTGAACTCTGGTCTGGTCTTGAAGACATGGTTTTCGTCAAACTTGGGTGATATAAAGGTTCTATTTCCACTATTTACCTGAGAGCAACTGTCTAGCTAAAAAAGGGTAAGCATTGTACCTACTTCAAAGAATTTATACTGAATTTATTAAATAATATTATATTGATGTGTTGTAAAGTGTGCAAATAGTGTAGGTGAATGTTTACTTAACTTACCTCAAAATATATTGAATATTTATTTTTTCGTAGATTCTGAATATGACGCCATGTATTTAGCGTTTGAGAAAAGAACGGGTATATAGTTCTCCGTTCTTTGGCCTGATTTTTTTCAAAAACTAATCTCTATTCATAGTTTTTGTTTTCATGCCGACGTTCTACTAAAAAAACTGATGTGGCCAAGCACATGACTTTATGGTACTCTAGATAAAATTAATAGTTTACATAAAACTAGTTAGCCAGAATGACATATATTTTGATTCTACTGACAGTAGATATTATCAAAACATCAGCATTTGACACGACCTACTGTCATTAGCATGAAAACAACTGTCAAATCCTGCTAACTAGTTATATAGTTATATATTAATGCAGACCCGACCGATCTTGCTCAAATAGAATTTGCTCATGCAGCTACACTATTAATTTTACCAAAAAGTATCATAAGCAGAAATTATAAAAAATTTCCTATACTTTAATTTCTTATTTAAATATTTTGACGAATTACAGGAATGGCGGCTCATTTGCGATATAGTTGAAACATGCTTAGAGTAAAAAACCAGTTTCATTGACCCTTTTGGACAAAAACCATTTCAGCTCTAAGTTTTGCCATGAAACGTCTAAATATGAAGTTTAGTCCCGATATCTTTAACAACAAACGAAGAATTTTTGTACATTTGAATCATTTTTTTGTAAATATGATGTTTTATGTGATGCTTTTCATTAATAATAACCCGACCACAAAAAATATCGAGAACAAATAAAGAAATAATTGAGCTTCATTTGATAATAAAATTATAAACCCCTAACCACAAAAAGTATTTTAGAAACCTAAATACGTATTTCAGCAACTATGTTGCCATCTTCAGTAGAACCTAAAAAGAGGAAAAGAGAGATTAGCACTTCATAGTATCTTTACTGGATATTGTCCAAGCAAATCACTAGTGCAAATGACGTCCATGTTAACAATTACCCTACATATACCCATTTGTTGGTCACACCTCAGTGAATATTGATCATTGAAGCGTAAAAAACAAGTTTTAATTAAAGCAGGTCAAACAATGGCGAACTAGGTATAGGACCCCTGTCTGAATTTATTAATTTATCTCTATTCAAGTGAATAAAGATACTTTCCAAGCTGTTTAGTTCCCTATTATTTGACACAGCTTTTACAAGTTTTAAGTCATCTACAACTACTTTATGACCTGTGTCTAAAATATGTTGAGCCACACTAGAATTTTCAAAACGATTATATTTAAAATGAGCTACATGTTCTTTGAACCTAGTTAAAATTGTTCTTCTAGTCTGGCCTACGTATTCTCTTTCACAGTCATGACATTTGATACAATATATACCAGATTTATCAAGTACATCTACCTTATCCTTTGGGTTTCCAAGAAGGTTTTTTATGCTATTATGAGTCGAATATGCTATACAGAGACTTTGTGATGTAAAAATACTTCTCAAACCCCTTGTATATGCACAATCGAACGGTATTTTAACATATTTCTTCTTTTCTACAGACAAAGTATTTAAAGTAGATATTTGATTTACATACATTTTTTGATTCTGCTTCTTAATCATTCTATCAAATATTTTCTCAGGGTACCCATTATGTATGACAACATTCTTAATAAACAATAATTCTTGCTGATATCTATCTGCGGACAATGGAAATTTCAATAACCTATTTACTAAACAACTAATAAAAGACAATTTTTGTTGAAAAGAATGCTGCGAATCATTATGGATAAACCTGATTGTGTTAGTATCTTTCCGATACACGTCAATTTCTATTATATTTTTGCTATTCCTGACTACCAGAGTATCTAAAAATGGAAGTTGGCCGTTAACTTCTTGTTCTACAGTAAAGTTAATGGTGTTGAATTTAGAATTCAAAACGAGAAGAAAATCTTGAATACTGCACTTCTTGGTGTCAAAAATGGCAAAAATATCGTCGACATACCTAACCCAAGTCTTAGGGAAATATGGTGCTATAGACTTTACATTGGTTTCCAATCTGCTCATAAACAAGTTGGCAATAAGAGGTGAGAGACAGTTACCCACTGCAGTTCCCTCAAGTTGTTCAAAAAACTTTCCGCTTATTTGAAAACAATTTTGAGACATACAAAGGGCAGTCAATCTTACATATTCATCTATTTCTGACGGGTCAAAGTTGTTATTGCACAATAATTCCCTAAGAAACTCCAAAGTTTGAAATCAACAATTCGCCATCCTCTAATTTTACATTGTTAACCTTATTGATATTATTGATATCATTTGATATTATCCCATGTAACTAATGTTTATAACATAATGGACTCAAGCTATCTTAATGCGAATAAAGTAACGTATTTAAGAACTAGGACAGGTCCATCACTTTATAGACGGCTCTATATATTGCTTTCTCAGCTGAAAATCGACTTTGCCCGCAAACGTATCCACGAAAGAGACATTCGTATAAAATTTGTCAATACGTCTCACCAAACGTACCAACATAAAATTCCATCCAGAGTAAAACTTTTCCTAACCCGCATAGTACATTCCGGCGAACAAACTTTGTTTGCGAACAAAAATTATTTGAAAAATCGAAAGACGAGGCAGGCTCGTCTTTTTCGACAACCCACGCCGATACGTTATTGTTCGGCAGGCCGAATCTGCGTCGAATACAGACGCCTGAAAAAAAAGACGCCCAACGCTGATAGAATTCTTAAGTAGGTTAACTTGTTCAAAGTTTTATTATTGCGATAAATTCGGCATAAAACGACCTGGATACTTCTGTTGATATAGCAAACTTTCAATGATATCTCGGAGCTATTTGCGGAGCCATTTGTGAGTTGTTATTGCGCTGTAATGTTATCTTTCTTCATAAATTCACCTTTCATCGAATAGGTTTTTTTAAATGTTCGCCAATATCTTAAGCCATTACTTTCGCATTCCTCGCAAAGATTTGCAAGAATGGTCTGAATAAACAAGCAGTAAATCAAAATGTTCGTTGCTTAAGCGGTGAGATTTGTTGCAGTTCTATGTGCATGTCTATCAGTTAATTAATGGTCAATAAATTATGACAAGTTATGCGGACGTGTTGTAAGGATAAGGTAACAATTGATAATTTTTCCTTTTTTACGTTGGGTTTAATGCATTATAATGTAATGGAAATCATTTTCTCGACGGCTAATTTACATTCATTATACAACATAGAAGGAATAGTTTTAACTTGCAATGCTTCAACCGCAATAAATTCCATTATTTCATTGAAAGTTTATCGATTATTTCATACCGTAATTGATTTATGTCCTTATATTTGCTACCTCTATCATTAATTTAATACGAACGAAACAACGTCTTGCAATTTTACTTCTTATTCATTTGTCTGATTATAGGTAATACTTAGTTATGTATTTAATGATATTATAATTTATATTTCTTTATTATAGAGGATATTTTATTTAACGCCTTTTTGTTACACCAACAACATTGAAAAAAAAACACAGATGACCTAACTATACATATAATGCACCTAAATTTTAATTCCTTAAAAGAATTCTTTCGAAACTGATTGCTGTTTTATGTTTATTTCCTTCATTGATTCCTTTAATAATTTTACTAACATATGTAATATTTTAAATTAATATAGCATGTGAAGTGATAAGTCAACATGATTTCAACCCTATCAACCTGATTTTTTTAGATCATAGTTCCACAAATTAGAAAATACGGAAGATCTTTCTAAAAAACATCGAAAATAATGGATATTACTTATTCCGTAAAAAAATGCACCAACGAAGTTTTTCTTGCTTGAAGGCTCCCATGTTTATTTGACAAAAATCAGAGTTTAGTCTCAAAACAAGTCAACTTTTCGAAGGTATTTACCAGCAGCTTAAGATTCTGTTGGTCACCAGCAATTCTCCAAATTTGAGGAGAAAGAATGTAAAATTGTTTGTTTAAAATTAAAAAGAAAAGCGGTTTTAAAAAAATTAGTAACGATATATTACAAAGAAACATGATGATTTTATTTTTTCTTGTTATGCTTTTACTTTCTTATACTCTTAGATTATTCTATAGAAATTCAGTTTATTCATAAGAAATCCACAGTATGACTACAGAGTTAGAAAACTTTTACTGAATCGTTATTTTCTACAATTTTGCAAACAACTTAAGAACCCATAGACTTAGAAATTGCGAGTTTTTAACTGATTTCCTTTCAAACAATATTTAATTTTCATTTTCAGATTTAGATTCTAAGAAAAAAGCATACCAGACTTTAATTCTGGTGTGTTTGTTTTATATTTTTTGTTGTAATTTGTTTTTGACTCTGGTTTATTTTTTTTACAGAAAAGTTTACTAAATACTGTAAAATAAAAAATGGCAAACTTTTTCTGTAGTTAGTCTTACCATGCAAAATGTTTCATAAAAATCCTTCATTTAATATTATAACACCCACTACTAGATTGAAATGCTTTATTGAATGAAATGAGATTTTTAATTAAAAAACATCCAATGACAAATACCGTTTGAGCTACATTTTTTTGGAACAGCCTGAAATGTTGGCTGTACAGATGAGTACAGAAATAAACATAATTAAAAACAAAAAAAAACACGATGAAATATTTAATATTCTAGAAAAATTTAATATTCTAGGTAAATTGCCTAGAGCCATTTAATTCACTGCCGATAAAAAGCAATAAATTTTAACTAGCGCTTTGGCAGCGATTCGTGCTTTATTACCGAAACTAATATGGATATTTTTAATAGCCATTTGTCCGAAATCAATAGCAAAACAATAAATTTTTAATTAATTTATTTATCTCTGTATTCAACTGTATTATGCACGTATATTAATAATATTATTTCCGAATGGTTATCCAATTGAAATGCTTATACTGAAAATATTAAATCATATATTACCAGCAAAGGAAATAATAAAATTATAAACCCCTAACCACAACAAGTATTTTAGAACCTAAATACGTATTTCAGCAAGTATGTTGCCATCTTCAGTAGAAACTAAAAAAAAAAGAAAAGAGATTAGCACTTCATAGTATCTTTACTGGATATTGTCCAAGCAAATCACTAGTGGAAGTGACGTCCATGTTAAAAATTAGCCTATATATACCCATTTGTTCGTCACGCCTCAGTGAATTTTGATCATTGAAGCGTAAAAAACATGTTTTAATTAAAGCAGGTCAAACAATGGCGAACTAGGTATAGGACCCCTGTCTGAATTTATTAATTTATCTCTATTCAAGTGAATAAAGATACTTTCCAAGCTGTTTAGTTCCCTATTATTTGACACAGCTTTTACAAGTTTTAAGTCATCTAGAACTACTTTATGACCTGTGTCTAAAATATGTTGAGCCACACTAGATTTTTCAAAACGATTATATTTAAAATGAGCTACATGTTCTTTGAACCTAGTTAAAATTGTTCTTCTAGTCTGGCCTACGTATTCTTTTTCACAGTCATGACATTTGATACAATATATACCAGATTTATCAAGTACATCTACCTTATCCTTTGGGTTTCCAAGAAGGTTTTTTATGCTATTATGAGTCGAATATGCTATACAGAGATTTTGTGATATAAAAATACTTCTCAAACCCCTTGTATATGCACAATCGAGCGGTATTTTAACATATTTCTTCTTTTCTACAGACAAAGTATTTAAAGTAGATATTTGATTTACATACATTTTTTGATTCTGCTTCTTAATCATTCTATCAACTATTTTCTCAGGGTACCCATTATGTATGACAGCATTCTTAATAAACAATAATTCTTGCTGATATCTATCTGCGGACAATGGAAATTTCAATAACCTATTTACTAAACAACTAATGAAAGACAATTTTTGTTGAAAAGGATGCTGCGAATCATTAGGGATAAACCTGATTGTGTTAGTATCTTTCCGATACACGTCAATTTCTATTATATTTTTGCTATTCCTGACTACCAGAGTATCTAAAAATGGAAGTTGGCAGTTAGCTTCTTTTTCTACAGTAAAGTTAATGGTGTTGAATTTAGAATTCAAAACGAGAAGAAAATCTTAAATACTGCACTTCTTGGTGTCAAAAATGGCAAAAATATCGTCGACCCAAGTCTTAGGGAAATATGGTGCTATAGACTTTACATTGGTTTCAAATCTGCTCATAAACAAGTTGGCAATAAAAGGTGAGAGACAGTAAGTGCTAATCTCTTTTCTTTTTTTTAGTTTCTACTGAAGATGGCAACATAGTTGCTGAAATACGTATTTAGGTTCTAAAATACTTGTTGTGGTTATGGGTTTATAATTTTATTAAGTTCGCCACAGTCTCCAAAATATTGTTAATAGCAAAGGAAAATTTAAGGATTTTCAATACCTAATTGGACAGGTTGTCGCTTGTATTTCTTTTCTTTTGTATATGGGTAACGGTAAGCAGTTGGTAATCAAGAAAAATGTTCGAGAAGCATTTGTCGTAGCGGTAATAAGCCCTCTTCTCTTTCCGTGTTTGCGTTTGGATTTGAATCCTTTTGATCATCGGTGATGTCGCAGGCGACTTTGAAGTTTCCAGACCGTTTCGCCCAGGGGAGCTATCCGGTTCGACCTATGACGTCGGCCCAGGAGGCGGCCTTCCCCAATATTCGTTTACGTTTTGAAAAGACAACAAAAACAGGCGGCACGTGAATATCGGAGTCGGGGGACGGTCGACGCCGATGGCTGCACGGAAAAATTGTCAAAGAAACGGAAATGCGCGGATATACGAAGTCATATTTATCTAGTACGGTAATGAAAAGTATAAATATCGGAGAATTATACGGAGAATATTTTCGGTTAGTTTTAGGTATGTTCAGTTTCGTAGGGTTGAGATGTTGTTGAATGGGTTTTGGTGCAATTTTATCATTCTTTGATATTTTCTAGTTGGTAAACTAGAACTAGGTAAAAATTTCTAAAACCGGTGGTATTTCAGGAAAAAATTGAAAGAAAATAATCTTTAGTTGCTAGAAGATGCACTAAAACCTAAACTGCTCTTTAAGAAAAGTACTTAAAGAATTTCTGTACATTCTGACCGTAAAAAACACCTATAAGACGTAGATTTGGTAGTTTACATACAGTCCATGCTATTTAGTGTAGCTCCAACAAAAACAACCATATAAGTAGCTTTTTCAATATCACTAATAATAATTTACAATATCACGATTCACAACTATAGTTTGGTATACGTTTCATTAAAAAAAATCTGACTTTATCACACTATATATAAAATTAATAGTTTAGCTGCATGAGATTTGATCGAGATCGGTCGTGTCTGCATTAAAATAAAACTAGATAACCAGGACTTGACAGATATTTTGGTACTATTGACAGGTATTGCCAAAACATCAGCGTTTGACACTACGTACTGTCATTAGAATGAAAATATCTGTCAAATCCTGGTTAACTAGTTTTATATTAATGCAGACACGAACGATCTCCATCAAATAGAATTTGCTTATGCAACTAAAGTATTAATTTTACCAAAAAATATCATAGACATAAATTATGCAAAATTTCCTCTACTTTAATTTATTATTTAACTATTTTGACGTAAGTACAGCCACGTTTACAATACTCTATCATACTAAGTATAATAAAGTAAAGATCATACTACACATGAGCAGGCTTAGACCTACCGGCTTTGACTATTGTCTCACATTGTTTAAAGGCAAAATCGGCAAAAATTTTGTTTTTACATAGTTTTTAAAAAGATCCTACAACGGGAATATTTTGGAAAAACAATAAACAGAATATCTCTGGTGCTATTAACACTGTATCTTAGCAACATACACGGTTGGATAAACAAGTTTAAGTGCAAAAATTTGTTTCTTATAAAATTACCTGTTTTTCAGATAGAGTATAATTGGATGAGTTCAATATTGTGAAAAGCACATCAAAGCTCAGCTGGCTTTTGATAGCTCACTGATATACTATTACACAATCGTAAATACCAAATAGTACCACCGTGTAAGGCCGGCTTATTAAATGTCCAATTACATCATACTATTCCAAGTAATACCTTGCGCAAACATGATACGCCATAC
The DNA here is from genome assembly GCA_964023965.1 of Melinopterus prodromus. NCBI lineage: Eukaryota > Metazoa > Arthropoda > Insecta > Coleoptera > Scarabaeidae > Melinopterus > Melinopterus prodromus. Next base: position 103,380,572 of record OZ030390.1, read on the forward strand.
CATAACATTTCATTGCTCCTATACTCGCGCCGAACACCAGAGAATATAGTGACCCCTTTGACCGACCCCTTGGGCGAAATATAGGGCTGCGAACCGGAGTTAACCAAGCCGAATTTAGCCGACACACATTTGTCAGTGGACTAAAGCCATAAATGCGATGTCAGAAAACCAAAAGCACATTATCACGAGCTTATTAAATCGACCGTCAACCGGACCGAAAAGCCGATACCGCAGCTCGTTGGGTCGCGGCTAGCTGATATGCGCTCGGCGAAACGCGCACATACTGCCCCCTATCCAGTGGCGTGCGGTCCATACGTGCAGAGCGTGCAGTGCACACCATAAGATTTAGGGAAAAAAGAAGGAAGAATATTAAAAATAGTCCTGCCAAAAAATGATATATTATGTATTTATGTATATACCGACATATTTAGTAATATTTCGTCGTAATAATAATTTAAAGTAATTTACACCACACCATATCATTGCTACTTGCTAGAGCCGAGCGCTCCCGTCCCGACCGACACCCGCCTTTGCGCTACTGCCATGTCCTGCAGCCACAAGCGGTGAACCAGACTGTGTACCGCTTTAACTTGGGTTAAAATCGGCGAAATCAAGAATCATAGCTGCTTTATACGCATGTAAATAACGTATGAGCCTTCGCAAACTCTACCAACGACTTTTACGAATTTAAAGTATATTCTAGAGATTGAATACAGAACACACCAATTTAGTTGTCCGCTGTCCGAACTTTACAACCAACCGATACGCACACAGTGCATATAGGAGGTATACACGCAACCATATCGCTCCAGCGTGCAGCGGCTAGGGGCGCACCGACGAACGGCAAACAATTACTAATGGTGTAATTCGAAAACTATCCAACTAATTTAGATCGGACTTGTACCTATGCATTCTTTAAACTCCAATAAATAATCCGGAGAAAGCCTGATCAGCATTTTTATGTCTTTCGTTTATATTTGTTAATTTAAATTCGCCTTTTGGCAAACGTATTTCCAGCGTGCAGCAGCTCCGATGCACAGTTGACGTTTGGCGTTTGGAAACTTGTGTTGGAAGTGTTTGTTGATTTCGAAGTTTGAATTATTTGTGTCCATGTTTTTATGATTTTTATATAATAACTCAATAATGCTGATAACATGATGCATGTTGTGCCTATTGATGATAGTTTTGTCGTATTAAATTAAATTTATTTCAGTTTTACCTGCACTACAGTCAGTTTTATTTCTGGTTTAAATCAATGTTACTAATAATCTAAGACGGATATTTATACAAATGTCATAAAGGAGCATTGAGTTATCAATAGCACATAAGTAAATATCGTTAATAAAGGGTAGGAGTTAAATAACACTCTCAATTTTGCAAGAATGGGTACTTATGTACAAGTTTTGATCATCAAATCACCATTAGCCAAAAACTAGGAAAACACAAATCAATCATAAGAAACAACGCCAAATTGTAACATAAAAAACACTGATGCATCATTCTGTTGCCTGATATCTGATGCCTTGTGCCTCTTGCACTTGATTTTGACTGTAAACTTACAATTTTTATACATTTTTAGGCAACTCCTATCTTTTAGTAAACATTTACAAGTATTTATTTTTCACTGCACACCTTATGAACAAAAGTACCGCACGCCACTGCCCCTATCGGTGGCGGCTGCTGCGGAGGCAACGCGACGAGCGTTGCCGGGAAAAGCTTTGCGCTGAATAATGCACTGCGGCCTGATAAAACACAGGTGTAAGTAGATTTGCGGCGGGATTGAGTTCCACATCAAATAACTTAGTCGGCGGTGGTGCCTCGTATGGGATAATACACGGGTATATCAAATTTTCGTGAGCGTATGGTATCCATGGAGTATTGTATAGATAAAGGCGGTGTTTGGTGTAGGATTTGTGGAGATTTGGACGTATGAAGGTATAAAAGTCGATTTTAATTAAGGATATGGTGCAAAAGGTTTAGCATTCAGTACAGTCAGGCAAGTTAAGGTATTATTTAATGCTTGCAACGAATATTTGTTAACAAAAAAGAAGAAAGCACAAAAGAAAATCATTCTGGAGAAATAGGTAGTAAAGCGAAAGAGATATTTAGTAGGAAATATTGGTTTACTAAAAGTTGACATAGTCAACCTCTCTACTTTGTGACGTTTACCTTAATAATAAAATTAATTCATCAAGAGAGCTGATACTTTGGTTACTACAAAATTGAGAAGATGAAAAGCTTTTAAGAAAGCTTTTAGCTGTATAAATGAAAATAATTTTACGTTATAGAGACTAATGATTACTGTAGAACAAGAAGTTAACGGCCAACTTCCATTTTTTGATACTCTGGTAGTCAGGAATGGCAAAAATATAATAGAAATTGACGTGTATCGGAAAGATACTAACACAATCAGGTTTATCCCTAATGATTCGCAGCATCCTTTTCAACAAAAATTGTCTTTTATTAGTTGTTTAGTAAATAGGTTATTGAAATTTCCATTGTCCGCAGATAGATATCAGCAAGAATTATTGTTTATTAAGAATGTTGTCATACATAATGGGTACCCTGAGAAAATAGTTGATAGAATGATTAAGAAGCAGAATCAAAAAATGTATGTAAATCAAATATCTACTTTAAATACTTTGTCTGTAGAAAAGAAGAAATATGTTAAAATACCGTTCGATTGTGCATATACAAGGGGTTTGAGAAGTATTTTTACATCACAAAGTCTCTGTATGGCATATTCGACTCATAATAGCATAAACAAACCTTCTTGGAAACCCAAAGGATAAGGTAGATGTACTTGATAAATCTGGTATATATTGTATCAAATGTCATGACTGTGAAAAAGAATACGTAGGCCAGACTAGAAAAACAATTTTAACTAGGTTCAAAGAACATGTAGCTCATTTTAAATATAATCGTTTTGAAAATTCTAGTGTGGCCCAACATATTTTAGACACAGGTCATAAAGTATTTGTAGATGACTTAAAACTTGTAAAAGCTGTGTCAAATAATAGGGAACTAAACAGCTTGGAAAGTATCTTTATTCACTTGAATAGAGATAAATTAATAAATTCAGACAGGGGTCCTATACCTCGTTCGCCATTGTTTGACCTGCTTTAATTAAAACTTGTTTTTTACGCTTCAATGATCAACATTCACTGAGTTGTGAACAACAAATGGGTATATATAGGGTAATTTTTAACATAGACGTCACTTCCACTAGTGATTTGCTTGGACAATATCCAGTAAAGATACTATGAAGTGCTAATCTCTCTTTTCCTCTTTTTAGGTTCTACTGAAGATGGCAACATAGTTGCTGAAATACGTATTTAGGTTCTAAAATACTTGTTGTGGTTAGGGGTTTATAATTTTATTATTAGAGACTAATGAGCCAAACAACTCTTGTATACAATTTTTTTTTCTCTCTCAAACGTTTTGATGACTATTGACCGCCGGAATACTAATAACTCACTCTGTATAAATAAAAATTAAGTTATAAACTTAAAACACTCTTAACTTAAAAAGCACGACAAAAAAAACATTTGCTCCGCAGATTCATGACAATTGGAAGGAAGCTTTTATTTGAGACTACCGCCAAAAAAATGGCGCAAAAGTATGTCATTTGTAAAAAACAAAAACGTAAAAGAACAAATTTCTTTAAGTAGGCTGCAATTAAAGCTTAAACTCTCACATCCAAAGCGATGAAGATACAAACTAGCCTAAATTCCGTGGTTTATATAAGGTTTACATAGAACCCATTTTCGTACAAAATATTGTCAGCTGTCTCCGCAAATTTAATCACAAATATTCCTTGCGATAGCTAACCAACGAATCAAACTTGCGTAATAAACAGATAGTGTAGAACCATGTTCAACCATTAGAAACTATTAAACATATCTACATTTATAAACCTCATATACAGCCTGTCACAATATTCACAGTCGCAACAAAACAAATGCAGTCAGACCTCGCTATCTGCCATGGAAATACAGCTAAAGGGGCGCGTATCTACATGTGTATTTATATGCAAGTGGTCATTAAATACGTGAGCCGGTTGCATGTCATTTGTCACGTCTATTCAGATGGTGCTGTCGGGCGTTTGAAAAACTAGAGAAAAAAAAGGAACGACGACGAGACGCGAACACGTTTTTACTGTCTTATGTCTTGCAGAAGGTACGTCTGCGAATACTGGTAGTGTGTAGTTCTTCATTTGCAATTCAAATAAATCCTTGAGAATTTATCGCCGGTGATTGATAAATTGAGATAGATTGCCGTACGGAATGTCACGTTCGGTAGAATTCGTATAAATATATTTGAAGTCAAAGGCGGCTTATTTGTCCTTAAATTCCGTATGAGAAGATATATTGGAAGCTCAGATTCACCTAAGGGGTAATAAGCCAATTATAGGTTGTCTTGTAAGAACAATGATAATGTGGTTCGTGTGTGTCGTCAAGTGGAGCAACTTTTCTTCGTGTAATTATGTATTCGAGGCTCTTTTGCGTGGTGAGAATTATTAGCTGTGTCTAAAGACAAAAAAATATTTAAAAAACAGATAGTCCAGAAAAACTGGACAAAGCAGCTAAAGAATAATTACCTTTCTTCTGAACTGCCACTGTTCTAGAATATTATGTATCGTTTTAGATATGAAGGAAGCACGGAATAAACTGGGTCAAAAGTAGTATCCATTTGAAAAATAAAATAAATTGGTTTACGCGTTTCTAAAATACAAAAAATGATGCAAAAATTCATGCAGTGCATTGTTATACAGTCTGTGAGCGATCTACAATTAAGAATTAAGATTTAATATTTTAAAATCAGCATCAAATCAGAAAGTTCAAATAAAAGACAAGCAACAGAACTTACAAATATGCTTATGTGTGCACAAAATTAAACTTATAACTTCTTATTGCAAAATCTATCCAGGAAACAAGGACTGGAAATAGTCTTCAAGACAACCAACAATCTGGCCAAACAATTATTTAACAATAAAATATAAGGGGACACACTGGATGGTAGTGGATCATATAAAATCAAATGCAAAGACTGCCCTGCTATATACATAGGACAAACAGGTCGATCTCTAAAAACGAGAATAAAGGAACATATAAATTACACAAACTGCGCTACGAGCATGCATCTGAGGTCGGAAGGAATCATTTAAGAGAAAGAAAGTGCTAGCCTTCTGCATATATGTAGCAAATCAACGAAAATAGACCATTTAGAGAGGCACGAGATTCAAAAGAGTGTAACAATTACATTACAGATTTCTACTTCAACCGGCATATATTCCAACAGCTTATGTGAAGACACTTATGCAACCCAAATATCACCACCATATAAACAACAAAACTTCCATTTTGAATTCGTGATAACGCTGTGTCAACTGTTGATCGAAAAAAGTAACATTTGTCGTGCATATTAATTTATATTATCGTTGTATCATCTATTTTTCTATTTTAAACTCTTTGACGTGTACTTCCGTAATTTTCGCTGACGGTGAGTTTACTATATAATTAACACCAAACATTACCTGCATTTGTACAACTTTAATTGCTAATTATGTATTGTTTTTCGCAGTTTGACCTGAAGATGTTCATTACTGATTGAAACTAGTAGTCAAGAATAAAATAGCGAATGAAAACTATTGGAGTTTTGAATAAACACAACCAACGATTGCATTTTTATTGCTAATTGCGTTAAGTAGATCGCTAAAAAAATAATTGACCTAAATAATCAATTCTGTTATATTTGCACAGCAACCAACAAAGCAAATTTTGAAGACTGTGTAAAGTAACAACACTTACGCACCTAAGAAACAAATGAACGTATTTCGATTGCGTTTATACTAATGGGTAGCGCTTATAATATCCTTTAAAATTATATATTTGAAAGTAACATTAATAAACTATAGATAGGCAACAATAGTAGTTGAAATCAGGGTTGTTATGTCTAAAACACTCGTTGTTTTATACATATTTTAAAACAAATATTTTGATTTAAACTATTTTATTTTAAACACATTTTAAAGAGTTTGTTTATATGTTGTGTTTTAAACATGGTTTAGTAAAACTAGCAACATTTGGACAGCAGATTAAATTATTTAATCAGAGTTGTGTGCTAGCCTTTAAGATTTGTATGCATAGATCAACTAAAAGATCGAAAATAAGTAATTTAAATTTTGTATTTATTACTCAAATAAAATGTTTTTCATGAAATATATCAATACAATGACAGTGGTAGCAAGTAAAGTAAGGAATGAGAAAAGGACGATCAAAATACTTACAAATAAGATAATTGCGTGATTTAAAACAAGTTTAATTCCTTGTTTAAAACATGTTTTGTGGCTGTGTGATTTAAAACTGTTTTATTTTACTTTTAAAAACATTGCTCCTTAAAAAAAAAACATTTATAAAGAAACATGTTGGTTTGTTTAAAATAAAAAATGCTAACAACAATTTACAAAATCAAACATTTTAGAATCGTTTTCATTAAAACAACTCATTGGTTAGCAGTCAGAATGATTTAGTTGAATAATTTAATTAATCAACACTAAAATTGAGGGAAAATAAAGCAAAATGGAACCCAACTGTTGGTATAATATGTGACCTAGAACAAAGAACTCGCCCAGGTGACAAAAAAAAATCGTGTTTGCGCCAAAACCTCAAAATCAAAACTTTTGGTAATTTTTATCTCTGTTCCAGGTCACATATTGTTAATACTTGCACAAATACAGAAGAATGTTTGCAGTATTTTGGAAAGAGTAGTAAAATTGTTTAATTTTTTTATTGGAAATTTTTGTAATGGAAATTTTTTCTCTAGTGTTAGTTTTTAGTTAGTTTTTACACACAAAAAACACAAAGCTAACCAGAACGCAAAACAAAAAATGGACTATTGTAGAATTCAATGACCAGAATTAGCCACAAGTTTCTCTAAATTCAACAGACAAGAGATTGGGACACTAACCACTACCAAAGTCCCTTCCAACAGTTTGGAATCAGTCAAAATTCGCGTTAGGAACCGTCCTGTTGTACCTCCGACTCTCCTGATGGCTACCAAGAACTTCTAGGGTGTTAAACTGTCACTAAAACTAATTAGAACTTACCAGTGATACATTTTTAAATTTTGGTCGTATTATTAGTAATTTAGTGTTACTAATGAACTGCACTAGTGCACAGGTAGGACAAAAGTTGACTTACGAATAACTAACTTCAAATATTTTGTTTACAGTTTCTTGTAAATGATCTCAAAATTCTCAAGAAATAAGTATGGATAAAATGGAACAAATTAAGAACATCATCATAAAAACAAATAGTAATAAGGTCAACTGCATTGTATAATAGTCGACTTTTCCATGTGAAGTATTTACAACTCCTTCAGTTCAAGATCCTTCAAAAATTTTCAAGCACAATAGAAAAGAGCCTTCTATCATTGACCTGACAGCAACTCTAATATTTGAACAGATTGCTTCATAGTCATGGTCAATAGCTATAGCCCTCAGTTCGTAGCCCCAGTGTCCGAAGCTGATCCCCAAAATACTCAGAGATACACACACAAGGGGAAGAAGAAAAGCTCTAGCGGTTAATTTGGAAACTAATTGCAAGAAGGATAAAGGATATTCCCCAGTATCGAGGAAGACCCTTATTTTGTTGACAAAGGGATATAGAATGCGCTGTAGGCCCACAATGAGGGCGAAACTTGTAAGTAAGTTTTTCTGCCAACTTTGCCTTCCTCATACACAATTAGCGAACGGTTTTGCGCTTTGTTTTCAACATTCCCGGCGCAACTGCGTATACAATTAAACTGTATAGAGGTACTAGAGAGTTTAAACGAGTGCCATTTTGACGTAATTACGGTAATTTTTATGTGACCCAACGGAGTGAAGAGGAACGTAAGCGTGCCAATTAACATTACTCCGGTGACTGCGTATGGCGATTATGAATAGAAATAAAACGTATTAAGAAATTAGTAATTTTCGCGCACATTTTATGGGAGGTATGTAATTAGTGGCAGTTGGAGAAATATCATTAAAAACGGAGATTTAATGAACTTATCCGACGTAGTAAGTCTGATTATCTTGTCTCTTTATCGTCGACGGTAGCTATCTGCTCGGTGTTGCTTTTATGTAAATTAGGTATTCAAGTTAACGTTGATAATCCTGATTGCATAGTCTATCATGGAGATTGTAGATGGTGATGTCTTTTACATAATAAGACTGTTATTGCTATAGCCGTAAGCTGACTTATTTCTTAGTGATGCTAAAACTTGACATCCCTTATTCATTTGATATTTTGTCGGAGGTCTTAGATATTATAAACTGGTAGTTTTGAAAAAGATGAAATATGAATATATTAAATATGCAGTTTGTGTCATCTGCTAAAAAGTCGTAAAAGCTCCCTGGAGTCCTTTAATAAGCTGTTAAGAATTTAACTGAGATTCGGGTAAATGATAATAGTAAGCGAAACTATTAATTTATTATATAGTATGATAAAGTCATGTGCCTGGCCAAATCAAACTTTACTTGCAAGATCTGATAAGAATATGACAAAATTCAGTTTTAAATTCGGTATTTTGGCATAGCCTCTGATCCACTCCCTCTGCCATTGCATAGATGGCGTTCAAAATATGTTCTTTTGGAATATCTCATTTGTAGTAGCTGGTAGACAGAAATTTCTTTAAAAACAAATTAACACAGGTAAAATCTTTATAAATTGTGTGTTCAAGAGAAAATAGTGTAGTCAAAATCATTTAGAAGTTTATGCGTGGCAGGATATTGGCACACAAACAGGAAAATGATGTTTTAGGTGTATTGATGAGGTATATAATTTATAGAACACTTCGTCCAAACATATCGTTTATAAAAAACATAATATTATTATAGAAAATATGACAATTTTTTGTTAACAATGAAAAAAAAAACAACTATAGTATAAAAATGACGTTAAACATCCATTTAAACTCATTATTGCTTAACAGAAGTTTGACCAAAGTACGAAGTACGTTATTTATTTAGGCAAGCAATAGCAAACTTTTAGAATTCCTTTAATATTATTCAAGTAACCCCGTTTTTAGCTCCATGGTACTTGGATTACTGTGGTACATATGACTAAGTATTACTAATACACGTCTTCTGTAGCTCAGTTACTAATTAAGCTAAGAGTTTGACATTTTGTAGGCCTACCCTATACTTTAAGGTACATTTCAAGAAATTATTTTTGATTATACAGGATGTCCAAAAAATGTGCAACGTCATGGCAATATAATATTTTAAATTGTATGCTATACATTTTTTTACAGATTTGGAAGCCTTTTATGGTTGCCTACATACCACCAAAACTGTATTGAAACCGGTTGAGTGACTGCAGCGTAAAAAATAAAAACCAAAAATAATTGATTTTGCATCGTTGGTTTTAAAAATCAATAAAAACCACAAAATGCACCTCGTAAATAAAATTTTGCGACGTGCTTATTAAGTAAGATAAAGTAGTCTCGTTAACCAAGTGTCATTGATCCAAATTATACAGGCTGACCAAAATCTAGTGTCAAACTTGTCAAACTTCAAAACGTGTTATTGTTCTTATTTTAAATTGGAACCTATACACTTTTTATGCAAAACGATGTAGAACTAAAAACTAAACCGTGTTTCTAAATACAACCCCATCACAATTCCCAATATTTAAAAAGTTATTCGGCAAAAACTCATTTTTCAACGTTTCCAACAGCAATTTTAGGTAATAAATATAGTACGTGGCGTTGAAAAACAATTTTCATAAAATACAACGCAGAGAGGTATTTTAGATTTGAATGTACTTAATTAAGTACGATATGTTTTATTACCTATAACTGCCGTTGGAAACGTTAAAAATGAGTTTTTGGCGAATAACTTTTAAAATATTGCGAATTGTGATGGGGTTGTAGAATGTAGAAACAAGGTTTATTTTTTAATTCTGCATCGTTTCGCATAAAAATATATGGATCCCAATTTAAAATAAGAACAATAACACGCCTTGAAGTTTGACAAGTTTGACACTAGATTCTAATCATCCTGTATTATTTGGATAAATTAACGAGACTACTAGATCTAACTTATTAAGCACGTCGCACAATTTTATTAACGAGGTGCATTTTGTGGTTTTTATTGATTTTTAAAGCCAACAATGGAAAATAAAATTTTTTTTGTTTTTATTTTTTTTGCACTGCATTCACTCAACCTTTAAACAAAATAGATTACCATGGCGTTGCACATTTTTGGGACACCCGGTGTAATCAAAAATAATTTTTTGAAATGTACCTTAAAGTACAGTTTTAAGCCTGCAAAATGTCAAACTCTTAGCTTAATTAGTAACTGAGTTACAGAAGACGGGAGCTGAGTTGCAGGACCCTGTATATTACTAGTTCATAATATCAATTTTTCCGAAAAAAATAATAATTGGGACAGAATATTCCTGGATTATGGAGCATGTCAAGATACACCAAAGATTGCAGAGCAAGATCAATCAACTTTAATCATACAATTTCGCATCCCAAAACCGAATGAAGAAATCAACAACAATAACAAAAAAATAACAAAAGCATATGGAGCAATTTAGAGACCATAGGGAGTCTTCTCTTCATGGCGGGTGTCACACAAATGATGTTTGTAAATCCGGATGCCAGCGCGACACGACAAAAGATTATTATACTAAATAATTGAATCGACCGGCGGTGTAGGTCGGGCGTGGGGGGCGGTTGCGGTGGCGGGGGCATACCGTGAGAGGGTGTGTAAGTACGGAGGCACTAATTCCACCGTTGGGTCGAGCCATTGTTCTCCTGCACAATGTGTTTACGAGCGGATCGCATGTCGCACGGCGCAGCCACGTCTCGGCAAAAGAAACAGGAAGGCACTTCAAGCTCCCGACATTTCCTGGGCCCTACCCCGTCGCCGTCACCACTACCGCCACCGACCGTCCGCCGGCCGGGGTCAATAGGGGAATCGCACGGGTACGCCGCTTAAATTAACACCATATTGAAACAAATGAGGAATTATTTTGGCCCTTTCACCGCAGAAGATCAGGATCGTTCACCTGCGAATGTAGAAATTTAAATAAAATGATTTTACATTCGGTAAAGGCATTTATATATGAGACAATAATTATCAGGTTTCGAGTAGACCTCTATAAATAAATGAAGATATGAAGAAATAGAGGAATAGAGAAAAAGCGATATAGAGAAATAGAGAAATAAACAAATAACTAAGTAACGAAATAAAGAAATAAGGAAATACAAAATAAAAGAACCACAGAACCAAAGAAGCAAAGACACAAGGAAATGAAGAAATGATGAAATGAAGAAATGAAGAACTGAAGAACTGAAGAACTGAAGAAATGAAGAAATGAAGAAATGCAGAAATGCAGAAATGAAGAAATGAAGAAATGAAGAAATGATGAAATGAAAAAATGAAGAAATGAAGAAATGAAGAAAGTGACCTTAAGATTCAGGTTCTATAAAAATGAGTTATATATTTTAATTTTTAAGATCATAAGAGCAAAAGTTTTTCTGTGGTTTTCCTTTACTCCTCGGCGAATGATGAAAGCCAAACAACTTAAGACGTGCCACAGACGCGGGTCATAATAATGATAATACAGGCCTGCCAATGCCCCCGTAGTGGCGAAAGCTTTTGGGAGATGTTAAGGCGTGGATTTTTATTATTGTTATAATGATCAGTAATAAAAATATGTCATTGTTCTAACGCCAAAATACATTCAGAACGCTTTATACGATGGACGTATGAAAATTATAACTGCCAAGCGCAGTGATCCCTCATTAATTTTCCTAGCAATGCAATATCAATTAATATCTCGGAAACTATAGATATTGGAAACGTCGTAATAGTTTTTATGTCCTGCATTATCATAAAGTGACATTTTACATATTAGATACCGAAAATATTAGAAATATTAATTATACAGTACTCAAGGTACAATTCAAGAAATTATTTTTTATTATACAGGGTGTTCCAAAAATGTGCAACGCCATGGTAATATATTTTTTTAAATTGCATGCTATACATTTTTCTACACATTTGGAAGCCTTTTATGGTTGCCTACATATCACCAAAATTTTATTGAAATCGGTTGAGTGACCGCAGCGGAAAAAAATAAAAACCAAAAAAAATTAATTTTGCATCGTAGGCTTTAAAAATCAATAAAAACCACAAAATGCACCTCGTTAATAAAATTTTGCGACGTGCTTATTAAGTTAGATGTAATAGTCTCGTTAACAAAGTGACATTGATCCAAATTATACAGGGTAACCAAAATCGAGTGTCAAACTTGTCAAACTTCAAAGCGTGTTATTGTTGTTATTTTAAATTGGAACAGATACATTTTTTTATGTGAAGTGATGCAGAATTAAAAAATAAACATTGTTTCTAAATACAACCCCATAACAATTCCCAATATTTTAAAACTTATTCGCCAAAAACTCATTTTTCAACCTTTCCAACGGCAATTTTAGATAATAAATATCGTACGTGGCTTTGAAAAACAATTTATTTCATAAAAAAATAGACGTATTTTAGATTTGAGTGTACTTAATTAAGTAGTTATTCAAATGCTAAATTTACTGCATAATTTACCTATAGCGGTAAGGACGGAAATGTGGCTATAGGTAAATTTTGCAGTAAATTTAGCAATTGAATAACTACTTACTTAAGTACAGTAAAATCTAAAATACCTCTCTGCGTTATATTTTATGTAATAAATTGTTTTTCAACGCCACGTACGATCTTTATTACCTAAAATTGCCGTTGGAAACGTTGATAAATGAGTTTTTGGCGAATAACTTTTAAAATATTGGGAATTGTAGGCAACCATAAAAGGCTTCCAAATGTGTAGAAAAATGTATAGCATGCAATTTAAAAAAATATATTACCAAGGCGTTGCACATTTTTGGAACACCCTGTATAATAAAAAATAATTTCTTCAATTGTACCTTGAAGTACAGGGTAAGCCTGCAAAATGTCAAACTCTTAGCTTAATGAGTAAGTGAGCTACAGAAGACGGGAGCTTAGTTGCAGGACCCTGTATATTAAATATTAGAAAACATTAGGACAAAATGTCGTATGCCCTTGGTACATAAATAACTGTTATATAATGTTTATGTATACTTCTAAGTATTTTATTTTCAAAGCCGGAGCTCGTTGTAATTTCTTTGGTCCCGTTTTGGGGAAAATCTTGAAAACCACGTGAAATAACAATACAATAATCTTACCAAGAAATAGGTATTTTTTATAAATATTTTATATATTTATTCAGTGCTGAGAAATTCGACTGTGACAGACATGCGACAGAGAGAAACATAGGAATTCAGGAAGCATTATTTTGACATAAATATGTTTTGACAATTATAAAATTGACGTGCTGTGAAAAACTCTTCAATAAAACCCACTGTTCATAAAGACCTTTGTTTATTATTATATTATGAACTTCCTAATATCTCAATACTATATTATTTGTATCGATGTTACTTAAAACTGTAACCATAATAATGTATCTAATTAAAACAACAATTCGTTCAGTCTCTATGCGATTCCAATCTAAAATTTTATAGTACCGAAGGCTTTTTTGAGCTATTAAATTTCGTTGCTGAGATTTAACGTTTTCTTCAATTTGTTATTGACGACAGGCCAAGAAAACGCGATGTAGTACTAGTTATAAAAACCAGTTTCACGCGACGACAGGTCAATGAAAAGGCGGTCAATTATTATTGCGCCCGGACTATCCGGAGCAGACGTGACGCCCCGCAGTTTCATCGGATTGTCAGCGTTTTACTACGGCGCCACATGTCTCGTAATTGCACCAAAGAATTTGCCGAGGATTTTTATTATTTCTTGATAATTGGTCGCACCGCTACGCGAAATTTAAAAGTCTCACAGGTGCAAGCTATTATTTCGTAACGGGTTCTTATGTAATTTACTTTACGTAATGAAATTTAAAATCGACCGGGTTACATACAAGTAGTATTTATTATTTCCGGTTAAAATTGGAGGATGTGTCATTTTACAATGATTGCTAAAAGGGCTTATTTTAAAAACCAAGGTTTTCAAATCCGAAAGCATGAGTATTCCAAATCTAGAAATGCCCAGACACTGCTGTTTTTTCTTACTATTTTTTTCATTTGAAAGTGGGTTCCTTTAGTATTGAATCAAAACATCTGAAAGCTTTTGCTATCAATTATAAAACAATGGTGCTCTCATAATTACTTGATGTGCCTAACTCCAAATGGTTGGAAGTACTTAGTAGACCGCTATAACTATCTTACCACCTTCAAATGGCATATCAGGCATTTCCAGTGATAGGGTTAATAGCACAGTCACATATTTCCTTCTTTAATAAAATTTTAATGAAATTATTCAATGAACTATTATTCCATATGTTAGGAAGGCACTTATTTCCACAATGATATCAATTACTAAACATAGTTAAACATCCTTTCGACCAGAATTGGTGCTTGTTTATTTTGTTAATTACAATTCTTTAGATCGACATTAGCATTTCTTTTTCTTTTTAACATATATGACCTGGTCTACGGAAAGGGGGTTTATGTGCGAAAACCGGTTACCGCTGGTGAAGTTTTCAACAACGCAACGGCGCGCTTGTTTTCTTCCACAAATCTACACACTTGGTGATCAGTTGTGTTGTTGTCAGTTTTGGTGACGAATGTTGACGCCTCCCCCCCCCCACCCCCACCGCCCATGTGTCTATTATGTTAAAGATTTTGAATAGGCACGTCTTAAGTATTTTTTTTTTCATAGTTATACGTATAGTACAAGTGTAGTGATGTTTAGAAAACGCGTTATAATTTGTTAACGATATGTATTTTGGCAAAAGTATTGAACAGCGACATCGAAATAGACGAACCAGAACCATCTACTGGAGATACAGAAGTGGGTTTCGGCTTAAGTTATACGGATGATAATGATTTGAAAATGGTGTACCAATTCTTTGATGAAAACTCTGTTGCACCCGGGAATGTATTTTCAAAATTCCCCGTGGGATACAAGAGATATCCTGAATGGATTTTTTACAACTATTGAAAGTAGAGCAAAACTTGGTCATTCTTAGCTTAGAAGAAACAGGAAGCTCAAAAATGAGTTAGAACAGGGTAGTCTGAATTATCTGGACGAAAGAAGTGTGGAAGTAGGAAGGATTGTGACGTTTTGAAAAATGTAATATTGTACATGTATCACAAGGTACCTATCTTCCACGGCCATAACAAACCAGTTCCGGCTAAGCGGCCCAGCGGCCCTTGAAAGGTATAACGCAATACAACTATTTTATAATTTGTGAAAATTGAATGGCTAAGATGAACAAAATTGCGAATAGTGAAGAATTTGAGCAGGTTACTCTTATTTTTGAAACATTGAGTGAATAAATGCAAGACATTTTCTAACCAGTTGGATTGTAACTCGAAAGGCAGTGGTACACATTCAACACCATTCATAACTTAGCAACTGATGCCAGAAAAACGGGCTAAGTAGCTCCAGAACCGCTGAAAAAGTTGAAGAAAAAGAAAAGTAAAGGTAACTGCGAAACAAGTCCTCGTGTAGGTACATCACAGGCTAAAACTGACCAAACAAATCATAAAAAGAACCGGAGTGAAAAAGTAGATGGTAAAGACACCAAGAAGACGAAAAATAAGAGAGGTTGAATGTGATGTAAATAATATTTCCTATAAGAATAGATTATTTATTATTTTGTTCATTATCATTTGGTTTGAATTTTATAAGAAATTTCATTTCTCTAATTTGTTTTACTACGTACAAGAAAAAATAGCTAATTTTTTTTTACATTTTGTGTTTTTATTGTGTGTACTCTCACTTCAAATACGAATAACTCGGCCGTTAAGAAAGCTACCAACCTGGGCTTGGGTTCGTTAGAAAGAGGGGACTTTTCTCTAATCGAATCACCTCAAAATCGACCTCTTGACACATAAACCCCTTTTTCGTAGACCAGGTCACA
This sequence comes from Melinopterus prodromus, assembly GCA_964023965.1. NCBI lineage: Eukaryota > Metazoa > Arthropoda > Insecta > Coleoptera > Scarabaeidae > Melinopterus > Melinopterus prodromus. Next base: position 103,396,576 of record OZ030390.1, read on the forward strand.
ATATTATATGGGAAATAGGTAAATTTTTGGTAGTGAGTTTTTATCAGGGTATGTTGTTATCGCAACCTCTCGACCAATTACAAACGTTCAATCAAAGTGTCTAAAAAATAATAGCTGGTATCTAAAAAGGACATCGAAACCCTCGATTAGCCTGATCGCTCCTCAACCCGCTGCCGCCTATTCCCAATATTGGATCTTAATTATGCAAACTACCGAAAGCCATAAGCCATAATGTAAACATAATTACGGGGTGCAGTTTTGCTGCCATCTAGCGGCGCAGGAAAATACCTATTAATACCTCCGGGATGCGAGCAAAACTTCCACAATAACACTACTTAATTTTCTAATAGCATAATTTCGCACGCGCAAAAACTTCGCGTATAATGTAACTGCGGCGTTTATAAGCTCAGAATTAGGATGTACGAAGCCGATATGAGTTTTAATTAAGATCGTTTCGGTTCGTTTTCGTTTCGTTTTACGTCGTGCTGTTCGGCTGATAGGTTGTTGCCAAGGTGCTTGTTTATTTTCGACGTACTTCCGATGATTGCCACACGCAATTTGCCCGATAATTAAGTGAGCATCATTAATGTTATTTTAGTACAGGCGAGGTACTAAAATTTAGAACATCTTATCTACCGTATTTGGCGTATGCAAGGCCACCCATGGTGTGTGCCTATAAGAAATTAATACGTTATAGTTCAATGGATTGCTTTATGCTCCCATATTTATGGTTTATAGCTTTCTGCTGTAAGGAATTCACCAGATAGAAATCGGTAATATTTATGCACGTAGGTGTACTATCGTGGCCATATATTATGTCCCCTCTTTTGAAGTCCATTTTCTCGCAACTCTAGGGGCGAAACATTTTTTTAAAATTCTAATGCTGACTTTGATTAAAATGCTACAACTCATAAAAATTAGAAAGGTGTATATGTTGGCGTTATCCCGATTCTTCCAAATTAAGACGAATTGGCGCTGTTTTTGCCCGGTAAATTTCATTCGTTTAACTTTAGCAATTAATTACTCCGGAAATAATCTATAGATTTCAACGAATTAGAAAGTAAAATCACCTGCGGAATGCTAGCTTTCAATGTGCATTTTTGTAAAATCATTGGATTAGTGCGTGACCCACAAAAATCTCTATTATGCAATGCCAGCAATTCCTTTATTACTAGAGCTAGAATAATGAAATATAGACTATAGGCTACCCACTAATTCATAGGTTTAAAGCTTATTACATAATCATGTTTATCTTGCATTTTCCCTACAAAAGATCGAGTTGAAGCATCTCATGATTGCTGCAATTGACGCGGCGCTCTTCGGTCTTTCGGGCGAGTGGGGGAAGGGATCGACAGCGACGCTGCAAGTAGTAGCGGATCGCACGTGCTTTAGTTACTAGGAGAACAGTGTTTACGGACACAATACATATAACGACACGGCGATTATGCCTCACCAAAGAAATTTGGATATCCGGCGACAGATTACCGAATTAAAAAGTAATGGCAAAATGAGTCAATAAGATAACAGAACCACGAACAGGCATTTGGAAGTCCCATGGAAATTCTTGGCAATTTAAATCGGGTTTCGGGATTAGCATTTAAAATTAATGAACGATCTGCAAATTAATCTATGTTTCTACAAATTTACGATGCTGAATTTGTAAAAGTTTTTTGATATTTCTAAGTTTTATACGCTCAGAGCTGACGTTTGTAATATGTGTAATATATCAAGAGTTGTATTTATTTTATATTGTTTGTGCATGTATTTAAATATTATTAATAAATAAACTGCTGAAACTGTTATAATAGTTTGAATATTTATATAACAAAATCGGGCATACTTTTTAAATATTTTTTGGGTTTATCTAGCAAACTTAACTTAGTATTCACCACTAATCGGAAAATCTGCTAACTCCATATTATTAGATCTATCCGCTTCCATCAGACTGTTGTTTACAACCTTATTGTATAAAACTGAAGAAAACATAAACGCCAATCGATAGAAGAGATTTCTCTCGTACCGGGTCACATATTATAATCAAAATTATGCTAAAATTAAGAAGTTAATTGTTAGTTAAAATTACTACCTTGACAAGTTATCGTTCTTTTTGTGTATTCCTAATAAGCTGCCCCGGTTCTCTCAGCTGTGTCGGTTCTCTCCGACATGGCAGCACCGCTAACGCCTCCCTTCCCCGCAGTACCCCAAAGACCGTAGAGCGTCGGAATTCACGCGGAGTTTCAGCACGATCTTTTGTATGAAAAATGCAAGCTAAACAATGATTATGTAATAAACTTTAAACCTATGAATTATTGGGTAGCCTATCGTCTATATTTCATTATTCTAGCTCTTCTAATAACGGAATTGCTGGCATTGCATAATATAGCTTTTTGTGGGTCACCCACTAATCCAATGATTTTACAAAAATGCACATTGAAAACTAGCATACCGCAGGTGATTTTGCTTTTTAATTCGTTGAAATCTATAGATTAAAGTAAAAACAGCGCCAATTCTTCTTAATTTGGAAAAATCGGGACAACTCCAACATATACAGCTTTCTAATTTTTATGAGTTGTAGCATATTAAGGACCACATTGTATCTGAAAGGTGGATTAGATGTTTAGTTGACGAAACTGATGCTCGATCACTTACCAGAGATACTTAAGAGAGTCACTTACCAGTCGCAAAACAGCACCGAAAACGTCATTCTGGCATATTTTGATGAACAGATTAAAACTAAGAAAGCCCCAGCCCTTTGGCAATACTATAGCATGGCTACACGCATGTTTCAATATGTATAGAATATAGATATTTTGCAGTTTATGTGATTCCAAGCGATCTTAAAAAAAGTTACTAAAAACGTGTCATAATGTGTGCATTGTGAATGCCAAGAAGCAAAATATCTTTTCTTGTTCTTACTTTGTCAAATAACAAGCCACTGTTTCAAAATTTTATTTGACTCGAAAAATAATTACAGTACATTTTATAATTTAAAAAGAAAATATACTTAGAGGTTGCTGCGATTTGTCAGTGTTAAGAAAAAATTACCTAAATGAAGAACATACGTAACGTAATACATTTATCTGGTAATATTGATTCGTGTACCTAATTTGTGTTTTGTTTTATGTTCTAGGTGAGTGCCATTAAATGAGCCAATAATTTTGCCAATTAGAGAGACTTGGGTAATCTAGGTAAGCGCTGTTTTCATTTTGTTTTCAATGATACAAGTTTAAATTGAATTTCAGTCTCCGTTTACAATCCTAATACTTACGACTTAATCAAGGAAGCAATATTTCGATATAATACTTGAATAAAATAGCAAATTAAAACATATCACAGCTTATTTCTTTTGTAAGATTATCCCGAAGACAGTATAAGCAAAATAATTCAAAATTTTAATATCATATCTATATATTTCATCATTATATTCTCAAATTATTCCACCGGGGTACTTACTATTTCCAGCGCGTGTTTTGCATAGTATATACTTACGGATGAGTGGAATGCATATTTATGGACTCGTGTGAGCTTTTTAACCTTGAGGTATACGCGTATAATCCATGTTAAATATATTTTTAGAGTGACAAGTTGCCATCTCGCCCGCTGCTAGTGTACTCATTTGTGGGATCTAATTTATTTACACGACACGTGATGCATCCACACTCACGAGCGTCGCTATATATATATACGCAAATGTTATGAGTGAATTAATTTACCAGGGCAGCTGTTCGGTGTTTGCACAGCAAGTAACTGGATATAACGCCTACGCTAATACAGGACTCCCTTTGATTCAGTTATCAAGAATATATAGTGTTGTGACTATATAAAACATACCTTAATAATTAAAACTAAAAAAATGAACTCAGTTTAGAGAAAACCACGATCCTTTCGAGGAAAGATCCGGTTTCATAAAAGCTAATCATCGATAAATAATCTGTCATTATTCAAATGAGATATTCGATAATTTCTACCATAAGCAGAGACATTGTGAAACATCACGAGTACACGTTTTTGTTGCTTTTTTGTTGTTTACTTGCATTTTTTAATTGGTACACAAAAATGGTATACTACTGCAATAATAAATATAATGATAAAAATATGGTTGCGTTATCTTATCGTATGGTATAAAGACACTGAAACTTTGTCACAATTTCATAACAAACATATACATTAATTTATACACCAAGAAACAAAAATAAATTCAACTATTTTTTCAAATGACACCACCCAAATATGCATAACTTTGTACATGTGATCAACAATTTATTTCCATCTTTAATAATAACTAAAAAAAATACTGTGTCCTAAAGAACTGTTTTCTCATTAGCCTGTTAAAGAAGTTTGCTAAATATTCACTTGGCTTACACTACGGATTATTTCACTCATTATTGATCCAATTTCTGATTGTAAACAGTAACGAAGTAAACAAATAATTAAGTAATCAATAAAATTTTAGGCTGTACCTTTTCGACTTTTGTGAGTACGGTACGCAACTTTTATACAACGTATTGTGATCAATCTAATGAAATATTTGCCCTACTTCTGTGCGTTGTGTAGTAGATTGATTCCTAAACATCCATTTACTATATAACCCGCACGACCAGATAACGACCTGCAACAGTAACGTCAGTAATGGATTACCCCAATCTTCCGCGCTCAATCTCGAGGGGATCAACCCAATACACTTTATGTAATTATTAACAACGGGGACTTTACGTTGAATCCACAGCTAATATAATACCAACTCGATATATTAGCGAACCATGAACATACATAATGTACCAACGCGTTCATGAATTATACAAACTAGCCCTCATTGAGTCAGAGGGGATGCTAATCCATCTTCTAATGAGACAATTCCTATCAATAGTTGATGCGATTATTAAATTATGAGGAAATCGGGACACAGGTGCACTTCCGGTTTCGCCGGAAGTGGAAACTGAAAATTACTTGTGGAAATTGTATTCGGCTGCATATAACGAAAATATATAAAAATGCATACATACTGTATTTATTTGTTTTTACCTGTATTATTGAATATAAACTGAAAACCTAGCAAATTTTATGTGTTTTGTTGATATGTAAAGCGACAGTTTTAAAGTTTAATAGGGTCCATTACAAAATTGAATAAAATAAAATAGTATTTTACGAAATATGGGTTGTGTAAGCGGAAAATTTAGCATATTTAATTAAAGAATAAGATTTGTATTTCTTGTGCATATATCGTGAAATAGGAGTTGCAAAACCACAAGTTTTTCGCACTGTTTTACGCATTGTGTATCTTAGCGGTTGATATGTAATATTGTTACAATAATTAATCGGTTACTCACTATTTTGCTCATAACCCCTAAATCGTGATAATGTGTCTCTCTCATGAAAAGCAGAATCAAAAGCATGACGGAAACTAACTTGACAAAGAAAATATGACTTGCAATATTTGTACATTTCTAAAATTTGATGAAATTGCTGGGGAGTTTACGTTGAATCCACAGCTAATATAATACCAACTCGATATATTAGCGAACCATGAACATACATAATAATAATGATATTTATTTAGTTAAAAGAAACTAATAATCACAATAAATTTGGTTTCCTAAGTAATAAACTTATCAGCTACTTAAAATTAGCCAATACATGAACCCGACATGATGTTTTAAAAAGACTTAGCGAACTACTGTTTTTTATATCACTTGGTAGGGTATTAAACATCTTCAGTGCTTTATAATAAAATGAATTTTGTGTGCTGCTTTTTGTATATTTTGGTAATCTGAAGTGGTCCTTTTGCCGAGTATTGTATTCATGCTGCTGACTATTGTATGTTAAATAATTACTCATATAATTTGGGAGTTTATTATTTATGCATTTATATACCAACGTGACTGCCTGATATACCGTTCCTTGTTTAACATTCAAAAAATTTAATTTACTCAGCATGGACTCGACACTGGTTAACCTGGAGCTTTGTAATAAAATTCTGAGTGCTCGATTTTGTTGTACTTGAATCTTTTTAATGTCTTTGTCTGTACACAAAAATATTATACTGCTGCAATAGTAAAAATATGGTTCTATAATCGTATGGTACAAAGATATTATTCTAGCTTTTAATGTAAGTTTATTAGATATTCTTCCTAAGTAGCTAATCTTTCGACTCACCTTTTTAACTATATATTCCATATTACTCGTAAATTTCAAACTATTATCTAAAATGACACCTAGATATTTAAATTCGACCACTATCTCAACAACTGTGTTATCTATAACTATGTCTGGTGTAGGGTTTACCGAATTTCTATTTCCCAATACCATAGCTTTTGTTTTCAATACATTCAAACATAATTTATTTTATTTATACCAATTTGATATCGATACTAGTTCGGAGTTTAATGTCGCGATTACATCAGGTAAGTTATCTCCTGCAATTGATATTAGTGTATCGTCTGCAAATAGGTGCATATCACAAGCTTTAACTTGTGAAGCAACATCGTTTATGTACAAATTAAATAAAACTGGTCCAGAACAGAACCTTGTGGTACCCCTAAGCTGTTTATTAATTCACTTGACTCATTTTCTCCAATCCTAACCTTCTGTCTCCTGTTTGTTAAATAGTTTTCAAACCATTTCAATTCTTTTCCTCTGATTCCGTAAGTTTCCAATTTTTGTAGTAGCTTTCGACGACAAATTGTCTCGAAAGCTCTTTTCAAGTCTACAAAAACAGCAACTATCGTTTTACCGTCTTCTAATTCACCTCTGTCTAGTGCATAATGTACCAACGCGTTCATGAATTATACAAACTACCCCTGATTGAGACAGAGGGGATGCTAATCCATCTTCTAATGAGGCGATTCCTATCAATAGTTGATGCGATTATTAAATTATGAGGAGATCGGGACACAGGTGCACTTCCGGTTTCGCCGGAAGTGGAAACTGAAAATTAGTTGTGGAAATTGTACTCGGCAGCATATAACAAAAAAAATCTCATGTGGCCAGGCACATGACTTTATCATAGCCCTGATTGAGACAGAGGGGATGCTAATCCATCTTCTAATGAGGAAATTCCTATCAATAGTTGATGCGATTGTTAAATTATGAGGAAATCGGGACACACGTGCACTTCCGGTTTCGCCGGAAGTGGAAACTGAAAATTACTTGTGGAAATTGTATTCGGCTGCATATAAATTCCGGGCCGAGGCGAAATCGAATTTTCAGGTGACCTTAAGTTTCCTTCATTTCGCGATATGATTTCCGGAAGTTTGTTCGCCGACCAAGGCTGCGTTTGTCTTCGGCTGAATGGCTCTCGACAAACTCGGCGAATTCGACTGTGGCGCCAAACCAACCGGGCAGGATTTGAAATTAAATTTTGCATCCTCTTCGGGATGTAAAAATTTTCTAGTTAAGAAGTTTTGCGGTTTTAATAAAACTTGCTGAAACATTTAAGTTTCTAGAAAACCGATATTTATATGTAGTTAGAAATTGTTGTTTTCGTTGTTATTAGAGATGGAAAAGTTGGTTGAATGGATACAGTAGTGCATGCAGACTTGTCCGTTCTCTAATAATAAGTTGAAAAATCAGTTGAATTCCTAATGGTTTCTGAGATATTTTTAAAAAAGACACAGAAAACGTAATTTTGATCAATATGGTCATTAGTTTTTTATGTGGTCCGCTCTAGATGCCGTTTTGATATCTTACAGATGCCTTTTTATCTAGGTATAGATTCGATTACGCCAGTTTGAGTTTTCTGCTATTAAATTCGTGCTATTAAATTTTCAGCATTTTTTCAGCCAATTTTATACTGCACAAGCCATATAGTCGAGTCATTTTAGTTTTTTATTCGGAAATTAAAATGGAGTCGATGAAACTGATACCAATCGATAACTTATGGTTGTTCCTGTAGTAACATATTAGAATGTTTAGAATCGTAGTTAATAAAAAAAATTTTAATTTACGTAAAAACATTGAAAAATTGTGCCTTTCAGACATTTATTGTTCGTTCATCAAATCGCAATGTCAAACGATTAATAATAATAATAATAATAATCCACGCCTTAACATCCCCCAACAGCTTTCGCCACTACGGGGGCATCGGCAGGCCCGAATTATCATTATTATGGCCCGCGTCTTAAGTTGTTTCAGCATTCGCCGAGGAGTAAAGGAAAACCACAAAAAAAACCTTTGCTCTGAAACCAGGGCGTGAGAGTCGAACTCACGCCCCCCAGACTGACAGCCGAGCGCTTTACCGCTGCGCCACAGTCTGGCGATTGTTCTAATGTCAAACGATTGTTTGATGATTGTAGGTTGACCTAGGAAATGTTCGTTCTAATGTTAAACAATTGGTTGACGTGGGATCGTCAAAAATTAGTTGAGTCAATTACATTACTATTTGATTATACTAAACTAACAGTTTATTTTCTCGTATAGGATCATATTGAATTATATTGGTAGTAAAATTTGTCCGCTACTATGTGGTATTTTTACTTTATCATACGCAGTATGCTTTGGGTAATGTTTCTTTTTGATGAGCAACTAGGTATAATTGAACCCACAGGATCGCAATTTTAAATGAAACAGAGACTAATATTAAAAAAAGAAACCTTTTCCTTCTAAATCACTAGATTTAAGAAAAACTCGTAGCAAACCTGCTAACTAGCGAACTAGCATAACATAACCCTACCTGTTTTAAGTCGCAATTAAATATATATATTTTTTAAAATACCTATCGAATGATACCACACACAACCTATGTTCTCATTTATAATTTTCATTCAGAGTTCAGTCATGCCTGAACTTCTAATATATTCTGGAAATCGAAGGCTTATGCTATTCTTTAGAATCTCTATGACGTGATATAACGTAGAAAAAATCCTGGCACTGGTGGTCTGATGCACCCCGTATATGTCTTTATGGAACCCAAAGAAATTCCGGAAAGTTTATATTTTGCATCATATTATGACATGCTTAGTAGGCATGCTCCTAAATGTATAGCACTAAGTTAAATGACACTATGTACATTAAAAACATCGTCAATCTCGTTTTGATTTTCTGCCTAACAATGCCAAGTTCTATATAGGGTAAAAATAACAAATAAAGATTTACAGCTTGGCTTAGAGAAGATGGTACCAACTTATAAGTGAAATATATCGTCCTAAATGTATATTAAAATATGACAAACACGCAAAATGGCATGAGTATAGTAATTAATGCCAAACTAATATTTGTTTACTATTCTAGTGCACTATATTTTAATGATGTCAGAAAAACGGACTGGGTTTCATAAAATGACGTTTTCGCAGATGCCAGCTACAATTTCCGTCAAAACCGACAGAAAGCGGCATTGAAATCAAATTTTCTGGTTTTGAAATTGATCGTCTTGTTCATTTCACATGTATGATTTTCAAAGCTTGAACTATCTACTTCAATCTAATTTTCAACGGTGTAATTACTTATGTTTTTCAAATTACCTACAACGTAAATGCGTCCTGAAACAAACAAAAAAAAACAAAGTGCGACTGCGAAAAATGTCACGAACATGACATGAGGTCTCCTTAAAATCAATCGTACGTACGGATAACTCATAGCCAACTATAGGGCAGCTGGGTGGGAAACAATCTGAATATGAAAATGAAACTTACACAGGAGACACGGCAATATAAACAAACGCATAACGAATACTACACTACGTATGCTCAGCATCGATCAGCGAAACCAAACACGCTCGTCTAGCGAAGATTCTTTCTCTGCGTTCGCATAGACAACACCGGATAAATAAATTTCCATGAGCGGTTGCAAAACAGAGACATCCACGGCGAAATATAGGACGAATAGTCGGCCGAACGCGCACATGATTGTATTTTATGATGGAGGAGAGCAAGGCAGTTCCGTATTCGGCAAATGACAGAGAATATAAGCGTCGTCCGCATCTTTCGAAAGGCGACAGCCAACGGGCGCGGGTAGTTGCTCAACTCTTCGAGTTTTGCATACAATGTGAAACAAATCATGTAAGACCTCCGATATTTTACTGTCAGCGTTCGGATAACAAGGAAAACACGAGAGAGGGAGAGAGACATGAGCGCCCGCAGAGAGGAGCAAGGGTGTGCACTTGCACCACCCTGGTTTTTGATATAACAGGGGAAAGATCAACAAGAAAACTGTTATCTTTCCGGCCAGTGTGAAAAATGCGGTTTTGAGAAAACACCGTTTAAAGTATTGTGTAACTTTGATGTATAGAATTGTTATATTTTACTATAGTCGGCGATGCCTGGACCATATAATTATCTTTTGAAATTAATATTTTCCTCCGATTATTTCCTTGTTTGATTTTGACGACAGACGGACCTGTTTTGCAGCATCAGTCAGCGCGTGCTCTGAAACCATAATGCACCGTGCGTCAGCCTTCGCGCAGAAATTATTGCAGTTTGGCCCGATGCTCACACATAATACCTCCATAATCTTCATAAGGCTGGATAATGAGTCATTGACAACACATATGGCTAAACTTGCTGCAATATCCACAATTACTTTGCCACTTGAACGTGAAAATGAAAATGAAATCAACAGGTCTACAATTCTCGTGCAGCGGCATTTCATCGGTCAGAGTGTATTGAGCAGTGTCGCCAAGATCTATTTTCTTCACACACTACAACTTGTGAAATAGCATAAAACACAGCAACAAAGTTCAAAGATGATAATTAAACGTCATCCGCTTCAACGTTGTAATAATCTTCAACCGACATTACTTTTTTGCAGGTGTGGACTGTGGATACGATCAGGCAGAGATGACTCTAGTTCCAAACGATTCAATGCTTGTCATGTTAGTTCTATATGAAAATCTGTTGCTTCCTTTTGACTCCTTGCGATCACGATATACTCCGGGAATGTCACTAATTATTTTTTCATTTAAACATTATTTTCGAATATGAAACGTATTATACCATATTACTAAGATATCAAGACACTATTTAAGCAAAAAAATTGATTTTTCAACAAATCTAGAGTGGCGTTACCCCTTAACATTTTATTGAAAAAAATAATAATATAACAATAGAAGTTAATAATAAAATAATATTAATAAACTTCTGAATTTACACATAAACATTCATAGTTGTTTAGTTAAAAAAAAAAAAACAGAAACAAACAAGTGACAAATGATTATGTTATCTAATTTTTGCAAAAGTTGACTGAAATACGTTACAAATTATTTTTTATACCCTACAATTTAGGGTATAATAGAAATTTATGCAACAATTTTTGCAAAAGTTAACATTTTGCTATCCACAACTGTTTGAAATATGTTTGCTATTCGAATGGTCATTTCGCCATTTAAGGATTGTTGTCAATGTGGCCAAACTCCAAACATCAAAGGGCCACTAGGACTTTTAATTACCGACAATTTGAGGTATGATAGAAATTTATGACATTCGAAATTTATGCAAACTTTTTTGCAAAGTCTGTTTGTTGAAAAGTTTTGCCTTTTTATACCAAAAGCTGAACGGTAGCTCCAGTTTCCGTTAACTCTATTTTTTGGAGTTGGCAACTCTTAATCCAACACATGGCCGGCTTTCGTTTTGCACCCCCTTGGAAATATTTTTGCCGGCGCCCATGGAGAGAGAGAGAGTGGTTCTCTTTATCGTTGCGAGGTTTCTCTACGGCCGGACTCGGATATTCAGCGTTTTATAGACTTCCTCCATGCTACAATTTTATATTATACGAGTATATCTATATATCTTTTAAGGGCAGTATGCTCGGTGCAAGCTCAAGTGTGTATTTCGCCTGGCTGGCTTCAACCGTGTCCATCAAGTAGATTGATTTCGAAACCTGAAAATTTGATTTTATGCTACTTTTAACGGTTTGTAGTGAATAAGCCAGTGGTGCTCAGTTTCGACGAAAATTCTAGCTGGCAGCTGTGAAAACGTCACTTGGTACGTGTTTCTTAGCAAACATTGAAATATATCACGCTAGAAAAGACGACAAAGCTTTTTTTTATTTATTTAGAAAAAATCAATGTACAAAAATATCAATTTTGGTAGCAAGTAGTTAACAAGGAAAAAAATTGGAAAGACGAGCGTTAATTTATAAGTGCAAAAGTCGGATACGTTTTTTCATTTCTCTCGTGCTTATATTTACACCGAGAGGCAAAAAATTTTATCAGTCTCACGTAGAAATGATTCGGAAGTATGACAGACTTTATTTTAATTTTTTTTTGTTCAGTAGTTTTAGAGTTATTCCCCTTCAAACACTGGAGTCAATATTATCAAAACAAGAGATGGTAGTTACACATATTCACATATTGTTGATCAGTACATAGATCTATTATAAATAAAATCACTTCTATTTCTGCAGAGATTCAACAAAAAACATAAAGTTTGAAGCTGTACAAATTTCAAATCGCGTATCGGAATCGAATTTAGTCGTAATTCAGTTACAGTTATCCCGGCAATTATAACAGCGGGTAAATTAAATAATAACTTCACTTGTTGATAAACGTGACCTGAGTATTGAAAGAGAGACGGATAGAGAGGCAGAGAGAGAGAAAGAGACAGCGAGCGAACAGTCGAGCTCTATAGAACGTGCTTCACAGTTGCAACGAATTACCTCCAGAATTACAAAATTTCAACACACAAAATTACGTTCATAATCGACCTCTGCGGAGTTAGCGAGCACGGGAAAACTTCAGGAGGAAACGTTGACTGACTGAAAGTTAAGACCTCGCCTCGTGACCGATAAAATTCGTTTTGAACGGCACTACTACATATAATATGTGTATGTGTGTATACTGTATATGTATGTGGAACGGTCGGTAGCAAAGGCAGTGCCATCAGTTGCTGGCAATATAGATCATATAGATTTTATATAAAAGCTAGAAAATCCTTATACTACATTCGTCGATTTTCTGGCAAAACTAGGAGGAAAAAATTTGAAAAAGTTCTGATGCTGTCCTTGATTAATATACTACAACTCATAAAAATTAGAACGCTGTATATTTTGGCGTTTTCCCGATTTTTCCAAATTAATAACAATTGGCGCTGTTTTTGCCCCGTAAATTTCAATCGTTTAACTTTAGCAATTAATTACTCCGGAAATAGTCCATAGATTTTAACGAATTAAAAAGCAAAATCACCTGCGGAATGCTAGCTTTCAATCCGCCGTTTTGTACAATCATTGCATTAGTGGTTGACCCACAAAAAGCTATATTATGCAATGCCAGCAATTCCGTTATTAGAAGAGCTAGAATAATGAAATATAGACTATAAGTTACCCAATAATTCATAGGTTTAAAGTTTATTATATAATCATTGTTTATCTTGCATTTTTCATACAAAAGATCGTGCTGAAACTCCGCGTGAATTCCGACGCTCTACGGTCTTTGGTGTGCTGCGGGGAAGGGAGGCGTTAGCGGTGCTGTAATGTCGGAGAGAACCGACACAGCTGAGAGAACCGGGGCAGCTTATTATCAATATACAAAAAGAACGATAACTTGTCAAGGTAGTAATTTTAACTAACAATTAAATTCTTAATTTTTGCATAATTTTGATTATAATATGTGATAAGTTTTTATACAATAAGGTTGTAAACAAGATTTTAATGGAAGCAGATAGATCTAATAATATGGAGTTAGCAGATATTCCGATTAGTGGTGAATACTAAATTAAGTTTGCTTAATAAACCCAAAAAATATTTAAAAAGTATGCCCGTTTTTGTTATATAAATGTTCAAACTATTATAACAGTTTCAACAGTTTATTTAATAATAATATTTAAATACATGCACAAACGATATAAAATAAATACTACTCTTGATATATTACATATATTACAAACGTCAGCTCTGAGCGTATAAAACTTAAAAATATTAAAAAACTTTTACAAATTTAGCTTCGTAAATTTGTAGACACGTAGAATATTTTGCAGATTACTCGTTAATTCTAAATGGCAATCCAAATGCCTGTTCGTGGTTCTGTTATCTTATTGACTCATTCTGCCATTACTTTTTAATTCGGCAACATATACAGCTTTCTAATTTTTGAGTTGTAGCATATTAATCAAGCACTGCATCAGAATTTTTTCAAATTTTTTCGATATTACAACAAGAACAAGCACTCACAGAAATTGTCAAAATTTATATATTATTTGTCAAAAATTGTCAAAAGTTATTACAAAACTTGGAAATTACGTAATCAGAGACAAAGAATTGAAATGGACTGAAATCTATTTAAAAAACAGAAGACAATAGGTTAGGATTGGAGAAAATGCTTGATGATATTTACGATGTAGGTTTGATCTTCACATAACTCCTTATTCGGGTAAATGTGGTCCTTGTCTTGTATCTGCAAGGGGGATTAGATATTTTCTTGACGAGACTGATGCACGATCACTTACCAGAGACACAAAACATCACCGAAAACGTCATGCTGGCGTATTTTGGTGAACAGAGCAAAAGTAAGAAAGCCCAAACCCTTTGGCCATACTAAAGCATGCTACACGCATGTTTAAATATTGACACATAAGGTTATTCAGAGCATAAAACATAATCAGTCGCGAGGTTAGTTTATGCTTTGGGAACCTTGTTGCAGCGATAAAACAACAAACATAAGTCGACACCAGGCAGGTCGGCTACAACCCAATACCTTGGAGAGCTGTTATAAAGGATTAAAACATTTTGTATTGTAATTAGACTTAGAGCGGTGTTAGTGCTAATCTGTTGTACACTGTATAATCGTTGTATAGAGTCATTATCCCTTCGCGGAATGTAATGGTGGTTATCGACAAAGGGGTAACCACTTCTGAAAATGTCACAATATGTATAGAATATAGCAATTTCGCAGTTTATGTGATTGCAAGCAATTCTAAGAAGGCAGTTTGTGGTTATGTGTATTTGCGCTTGACATGGCATTTGATATCAATGTAGAAAATGTAGAAAAACAATATCTTCCAAAACCGACGATCTCACCTAATTCATAACCGATTAATTTTGAAATTTCTGTACTCAAACAAGTCCAATACTAAAAATTTTCTTCGACATTTTTAAAACTTCGCAGTACGGTAAGCTTCAGCAGAAAACGTTGACCGACTAAAAGTTAAGACCTCGCCTCGTGACCGATAAAATTCGCTTTGAACGGGACTGCTACGTATATATGTGTGTGTGTGTGTGTGTGTGTGTAACGGTCGGTCGCAAAGGTAGTACGATCAGTTGCGACCCTCGTCCTCTGTCTGATCCCAAGGAATAAGGAACCAACTTTTGTTCGCGATCAAGCCGTAAAATAACATGGGAAAGAGACAGTATATGCGTGTCCCCAGCTTGTTATAGTCTAAGAATTGTAAGGATACTGCCGGAATCGCTATTCCCTCCCTGTGCCCTTGTGCGTAAGGGATCGATTCTGACCCGTACGGGCTGATATGGCCTCCCATATCGACTCGTATTATATGGAAGTTTGGACATATTCTCCGACAAACACTATTGGTGCTAGGAAAACACTACCAACTTCTAGCTTCACTATCAAAGTATATATGTGATTTTTCAGCATGATTCCTTGTACTTTGGTGAATTGCTGAATTATGGCAAGTATGAAGGCTCCGACGGACAGAATATTTTTTAAAATATAAACTGTTTCCGGGTTATGCCGTAAGACAAATTTAAAACAAATTCAAAACACTCCAAGGGTTTCCCTTCGTCGTCGAACGTAAGTTGTTTAGTTCTTCTTTTTTAAATGTTACTCTTACGTGAAAAACCAACAGTCTAGTAAATGCAAAACAAACTCAGAAAAACAATCTGCTTTCGAAGAGGTACAAACCCGATATCACGTTTATAAAGAAAAACAACACTTGGCCATAGTTTTAACCCAACCTTGCTATTGTACTCCCAGATTTAGTGTGGTAGGGTATATTGACTTTGTCACAACATTTGTACTACCCTTAGGGAAGCTACGTTCGTCTGTCTGTCCGTCTGTCTGTGTACACGATAACTGCTTTAATTTTGAAGTAATTGTTTTGAAATTTGGTATACAACCTTACCTCTTAAACCATAAGGACAAGATCATATTCAGTATAATGCATATTTTTGTTTGCACTAAAATATTTTTGGCATCTTCAATAAAGTGACCTACCTTTTTGCCTTAAGAAGATATCTTATTTGCTGCAAGTATTTTATGAATTTAAAACATACGTGTTTCTTTAACTAAAATCCAGTATGATTTTTACCTACACGGGAAAAATTAAATAAAATAATACATTACCCCGTGCAGCCAGCCTTGTGAGCTATGAGATACTATTGTAAAAATATTACCATACCTACTGGACCAATTGGGCCAATTGGAACCACAAATCACTAGTAGGACCAGTTATCCACCAGTTATCCAAAGATAATGATGATATTTACAATCAGACGACTAAAGCGACATCTATTTGGCATCTTTCATATCATTTTCAGGAAAACGATACTTATTTATGTAAAATATCTTATATGTATACGATATCTGATAACTATATACGATACTGTTTTGATTTTGTTGGATTTTTCTAAGGCCTTTAACCGATTGCATCATGGTACTTTGATGGCCATTCTCCATTACTTTGGGCTCTCGGATATAGCTGTTCAATTTTTCCGTAATTATTTAAGTAATCGCTCTCAAATTGTCAGCTTTGGTGGTGTCAATTGCGCTGGAGCGCATGTCACTTCAGGGGTTCCACAGGGCTCTATATTGGGGCCACTTCTTTATTTAATATTCACTACTAGCCTTCCCACTGCTGTTAAACAGTGTTCTTTATACATATATGCCGACGACAGGTCAGATATTCATTTAGTTTGAGTGACATTGAATCGGCCGAAAATATTATAAATAGCGATTTAAGAAATTTAATTCAATTTTCGAGGAAACTGTGATTGACTATCAACAGATCCAAGTCGTCGGTTATGGTTTTTTTGGGGGCGGAAAGGCGGGTGAGGTGGTAAAGACGAACTTAAGTGTAGTGGTTAATACCAGCAGGCTGCGTTTTACGGATTGTGCTAGTAATCTTGGTATAATTATGGACGAGAATCTTAGGTTCAGAAAACATGTCGGCTCCCTTCTCCAGGGAGCTTATTCTACCTTAAAACTGATGTGTGACTGGTTGCTGTGCGATGCAGTGCATTGAACATCAATTTACATATTTGTTGGAACAGTTGATGGTGTATTGGCATGTGGCAAGTATTTACAGAAGCATGCAGGATGGTACTCATGTTTTTTTCATCTGTTGTATTTTTTCCCTTCTAGGACCGATGAAAAACAGTTAGTCTAAAATTGTTTTGGACTCCCTGACTCGGCCTTTTTTGATTTAGTTTCTAATTGTTTTTATTATAGTGATATGCACATTTTTAATTTCTGAATTCATAAACATTATTATTATTATTATTGTTATTATTATCTTTATGTTTGCGATTAAGTGAGTGGATTTGAGGAATGAATGTATAAAGTCTGACCGACACAATTTGATGTGTTTAATACAGTGTACATCAAGAATCTAGAATGACTGGACTATCAGCTTTTATGCGTAATATGGATTCCCAATGTATTTACATAATTTAAACGGAGAAATCTTATAATACGTCGAGAATACAGTAATTCAAGCAAGCTATCCTGGCTAATAAGAAACACATTCGACAAATCAAGTCAAACTACTAATAAGTGATTCTGATTTGCCTTTCTCCCTAGAATTTGATTCTGAATATTAGTGCTAACGAAATGAGCCAAAATTTTGAGAAAACCAGGGCAAAATAACGCAGACATAATAGAAAACCCAATATTTTGTTCTAAAAAATTACACTCATTCCTAATTTCCACCAGTTGATTCGGATTTTATGGAAGAAAGGATTCGAGAATCTTAGGTTTTTTGTGTTTTTAGCAAATAATTGAAATGTAATTACGTATACGTAGTACTCTTTTATATTTTTTAACCTATATATTTCCTTTAAATTAAAAAAAATTAATATAATAAAATAATCTAGTAAATAACTGCTACCAACTTTCAAGAAACTACAGCTGCTGCGAAAGCGTAACATCACTCGAAAATTAAGCAAACAAAAACCTTTTAATTTTCACCAGTCAATGCCGTTCTCCATGTAACAAATCCTTTTTGTTTGATTCGACACTATCTTCAGTGCTCCACTTCTACAATATAGTAACCACAATTTCTAAATTTATATAAAATTGCTGACGCAAAGTAGAACAAATGTATTACACTCGCTTTATAAGACATATTTGCGCATTCGTTAATTTAGGGCACTCGCCGCTGCGCTCCTCGTTCACCAAATTTAACCTCTTATAAATCTCATATAATAAAAAAACTATCGTGGTCGGAAGAATTTAGCACGGTGACACACAAATAAAATTTGTTTTTACCAGATTGACAGCAGCTATCTTGCACAGTGTCGACATCGGTATACGCCCGCCGTTACGCATATTAATAAGTTCGATATATACAGTCGCGTTCATCCATTCATACTCTCACCGATGTCCACCAAACCGATCGGCATGCATGCAAATAATTCCCATTTTGCATGCGACGCATGCACAGCATTTTGTCGGATGGAGACGGAAAAATGCGACAACTAATTATGAATTTATGTCGCACGCGCGCGTGTGCGCGCGGTAATCCACTATGGTGGATTTAAAATTTAATGAACACGAAAACCGAACCGCCGCGCCGCCCGCCGCGGCGGTGCATTTCTGCCAGTATAATTGATATAATCGAATAATTTTATCTAGCCGGTTGATTTCCCGACCGGTAATAATGATAATGATCGTAAATGAGTAACGGACAGAATTTCAATTTTGCGGATTAACGCTTATTTTACGTTATTATTGTGTTGCGGTTGTTTTTTTGTGAATGCTCATCCAAAATCGACTATATACTAATTTTTAATAGAAAATGTACCAGTATATTACTATAAATAATAATAATATAGTAATATACTGATACATTTTAGGTTTAATCTAGAATGATAAAATACAGTAAGTATTGTACATCAGTACATTTCTTGTACTATTAATATCGAATTTTAAAAGCTAAACTGGTCTTATTACTATTTCCGTTGATCGTTCCCGCAGTGAAGTGGGCAAGCTATCTCTTTCTATCTCATACGGTACTATGACCATATGCGGTTTGAATTTACATTGTTTATTTGTACCTAATATCTCATTCAATTTAATTGGAACAAATTAATCAACACTTAACTGTTGCAGAGACTTAAATACATGAGATAATAATCGCAGATTTAATAAAAGTTATATTTTATTCATAATTTCCGCGTAATTAAAATTTACAGACTAGGTACTATCGCGAGCATAAAAAACGGGGACACTCAAATTTGCACTGATTAGACTGGGCTTCGTAATGCCATGTCAGTACGCTTGTCATGTCACATTAATGTATTCTTGAATTCTGACGTAAGAAATAAATATGTCGCAATTGAATGAATTTCCGAAGGCAATAATTCAAACTCGACTACATGATGAAATCAACATTCGAGAAGTTGCTACCGAATTAAGTATCGGCAAGAATACCGCGAAGAATAAAATTGATGAAACCGAAACAAATTTGTAGGTTGACAAGTACTGTTAGAGTTTAGACGTCGTAGGTTAACAAATACTGTCAAAGTAAATGTTACACAACTAAACTTGTTGAGAACATAAGTGCCTAATTTCACTTTGCTGTCCCCGTTTTTTATGCTCTCGATTGTACTCTCAAATTATATATTAGTAGTTATTCCTTAATTTGACACATTTGCAGTCCAATAACTAAATGCTCTTTGTATTACATAATTAGGGAAACGCATTCTGACATTAAAAGTAGTCCACATGCTGCTGATTATATTTATTCCATAATATTAATACTTATAAATTATATACCACATTTTAAAATTTTTATTCATTCGAAATATGTATTCATTGAGTGCGTAAAGTAAGGATGTTTCCTTACTTTGCGCCATGTCTGAAACGGTTTGGTATTTCAAAAATTTCGTCGATTTTTAATTATCAAAATATACATATTTACATCAAATTTACTTTCAGACTTTCAATTGTTTTCGACTTATGACATCATCGACACTTTCTAAATGGCAACCACATATATTTTCTGTTAAAACTTATCGTTATATTAAAAAAAAATCGAGAAAAAGACAGTTGAAACTTAGGGTTATATTGATAACTTTTGTCTGTTTATGGCGACATAAAATATTTTCGAAAAGTCCGAATATGAAGTTTTATCTAAGTAGGTCTAATAAGTAATATACGAAGTTTATCTAGACATAGGAGCAAAACATATTATTTCACTACATTTTCAACATCTATACTGTAGAAAAGTACAGAAAGTATCTTTGCAAATAAAACAAGAGGCTTTATTTCTTCTCCACTACAATTGGCTAATATTTGCAAGCATGGACCACGTATTTAAAAGTATAAAAGGTGTCACCATTTATAAATCTGGCTATCGTTTTTGGTGTGTATGAATTGCGTGAAACACGGTTTAAAAAGAATTAGTACCTAACATGTTTTGCGGCTTGCCAAATCCAGGTATACGCACGGATTAGCAATAATGCCAACCGTTACGCAACGCATGCAAAGTCCGGACAGTTTTCCTCCCACTGTGGTCCACATTCCTCGCACAAAAGCTTAGGCCAGAATAAAATTTTTAATTAAAAACACCTGCACCGCATGCGTGGGAGGACTTGAAAGTAGCGGAACACTTTTATTTTCGTGTTGTTTCAGGACAGAATTTATTTCTGGGGATCGCGTGTTGAGGAATTTATTAAATTAAATCTGTATGAAATGGTAGAACAGTTTTGTAACTAGTGGAGAAGCTAGTTGCGCCAAATGGCTTTTGACAGTATATGCCACAAACAAAAATTATCGGGGAATAAAGTCTTTGTTTTTAGTAGGAATTCCTGTAAATATGTGGCTGAAAACAATGTATGTATATTATTGGAACACGTTTTTAAACGCTAAAATAGATAGAGGGCTGTACTTTTTAGAACTAATTACCCAATGTATCTGATCCATAAACGTGTATAATAATAATTTGTATCCCAACTACTTTGCTCGTAATCGCACAAGAAGCGAAATAATAACATACAACCACCGATAAACAACGTAAAATCTAAGTTTCAAAAACCCTCCTGAACAAACTAAAATAGATAGAGGGCTGTACTTTTTAGAATTAATTACCCAATGTATCTGATCCATAAACGTGTATAATAATAATTTGTATCCCAACTACTTTGTTCGTAATCGCACATAAAGCGAAATAATAACATTCAACCACCGATAAACAACGTAAAATCTAAGTTTCAAAAATTCTCCTGAACAAACTAAAATAGATAGAGGGCTGTACTTTTTAGAATTAATTACCCAATGTATCTGATCCATAAACGTGTATAATAATAATTTGTATCCCAACTACTTTGCTCGTAATCGCACATGAAGCAAAATAATAACATTCAACCACCGATAAACAACGTAAAATCTAAGTTTCAAAAATCCTCCTGAACAAACTAAAATAGATAGAGGGCTGTACTTTTTAGAATTAATTACCCAATGTATCTGATCCATAAACGTGTATAATAATAATTTGTATCCCAACTACTTTGCTCGTAATCGCACATGAAGCGAAATAATAACATTCAACCACCGATAAGCAACGTAAAATCTAAGTTTCAAAAATCCTCCTGAACAAACTAAAATAGATAGAGGGCTGTACTTTTTAGAATTAATTACCCAATGTATCTGATCCATAAGCGTGTATAATAATAATTTGTACCCCAACTACTTTGCTCGTAATCGCACATGAAGCGAAATAATAACATTCAACCACCGATAAACGACGTAAAATCTAAGTTTCAAAAATCCTCCTCAACAAACTAAAATAGATAGAGGGCTGTACTTTTTAGAATTAATTACCCAATGTATCTGATCCATAAGCGTGTATAATAATAATTTGTATCCCAACTACTTTGCTCGTAATCGCACATGAAGCGAAATAATAACATTCAACCACCGATAAACAACGTAAAATCTAAGTTTCAAAAATCCTCCTGAATAAACTAAAATAGATAGAGGGCTGTACTTTTTAGAATTAATTACCCAATGTATCTGATCCATAAACGTGTATAATAATAATTTGTTTCCCAACTACTTTGCTCGTAATCGCACATGAAGCGAAATAATAACATTCAACCACCGATAAACAACGTAAAATCTAAGTTTCAAAAATCCTCCTGAACAAACTAAAATAAATAGAGGGCTGTACTTTTTAGAATTAATTACCCAATGTACCTGATCCATAAACGTGTATAATAATAATTTGTATCCCAACTACTTTGCTCGTAATCGCACATGAAGCAAAATAATAACATTCAACCACCGATAAACAACGTAAAATCTAAGTTTCAAAAATCCTCCTGAACAAACTAAAATAGATAGAGGGCTGTACTTTTTAGAATTAATTACCCAATGTATCTGACCCATAAACGTGTATAATAATAATTTGTATCCGAACTACTTTGCTCGTAATCGCACATGAAGCGAAATAATAACATTCAACCACAAACATTAAAACATTTTCTTAAATCCCCATAACATCCTCCGATGCCGTTTCAATTATGTCCACCCCTCCAGCTCATAAAACCCGATATTATCCTCCGTAGAAAGAAAAGATTTTTATGCGTCTCTCCATTCTCGGTCTCCTCCATATCTATACGTGTTATCGAATTCCATTGCAATAACAATCCCGAGGCTAAATCGGAACAAATAAAATGCAGATTGGATCGACCGTGCCCCGGCTCTCATCCGAAACGGACGAAAAAGAAATATTCCGCGCGTACGATCGCGATCGAAAATACACAGAGAAGAGAAAAGACGGCGTGCGAGGGCGAAACGGAGACGCGCTAATAAAATTCGGGGCGATGCGATGCGATATCGAACGCAGCGCGAGGGCACGCGGGCTCTGCTTTGAGCTCGGCGCGGCGGTCGGCGACTGCTTGATTTTATAGCTTCGATCGAACGCCGAATTATAATGTGAGAATGTGCCGATAACATAGCGGCAACGTGTGGGTTGGTAAACTGCTGTCGTGCGCTACATATTTTACCGTGTATACTGTGAATACTGTAGCTTTTGTAGTCTTAAGGGGTAATGTCTACTCTGAAGGAAAAAATGAGACGTTTTTGTGAATTTTTTTCGTAACTTTACTAATAATTCGTGTCAAAATGTATGTAAAATTTTGAGGACTCATGACACTTGTTTTGATGTTATATACATATATATATATATATATATATGAGCTATAGTGGCTCTAGATGTGTTGTTTTATTTATGCAAAGCATGTTAACCTTCATACTAATAACTTATTTAGTAGAATCCACTCAACGTTTTATAAAGGGTTTGAGCGATTCAAAAACAAAATCAGACGTGAGCTTGCGGCTTACAATTTAAGCAAGGGTTTTAATGTGGCCATAATGAAAGCCCCCACAAATTAATGGTAATTTGACGTGATTTTTTCACCTAAGAATACCAAAAATTAGTATGAAAGGAATGGTCAAAGAAGTTAAATATCAGGGGTCCGTCTCAGACAAAGTCTAAAGGACCAGATCAGAGCGAACAGCGTGAACAATCAAAGACTCTCTACACAAGAACCAGTACCTACGCAGGGTACAGGTCGCACCCAACGCAATGAACGGATAGGGGCGAAGAACATTAAGTAAATGTACAGGTTTGAAAAACTGCTAGACTTTGAGCCTTTTTTACAGTAGTTGATGTAACGTTACTAAAATTACGATGGAAAATTAGCTCGAATGTTGGGTAAATTTGGTTTTAGTAACATGTCCCGTCCAAAATATTGTGCCTACAAGGGTAGAATTGGTTAATATTAACTATTCTCAAATGTATAAAAGATGCTGATATTCCGGAAGGATGCAGATTTTAAATAAATTACAGCGATAACCTGGAAATTACTCAGGGACTATTGCGTAGCTGCGCAATGCTCTAACAAACTGAGCTGTCATTCTCAGTTTTTTATTAAATTGGTAAAAATTACTAAATGGCAACTTTAGACACCTATTTACCAGTCGGTGTAAGAGAATCGGATAAAAAATATCTAGATTTAGATTTAACAATGTACCTTATCAATGTCATTATATGCCGCTTATATTATCCTTTGGTTACCTATTATTTTATCAAAATAATGAAACGGTGGTGAAAGATTAGAATTTTTTTTTTGCCGGTTAGATACCTGAATGATTTTTTGGTATAAAATAAAACAGCAAAGAATTGTCAGAAAAGGTTAACGATACAATTAAACTGCTAGAATATTTGAGATATGGAATTAACTATCATAAACGTAAACTACATAGTGTATATTATGCACTAAGGAAGAAATACTTTTAGGTTGCATTCGTAATTCCGTTACAATAGCAATTTCGTTGCCAAATAAAAAAAATAAAAAAGGGGGGGGGGAATTTTGTCTTACCGTAACACACTCAAGAAATAAACATGTTCAAAATACGTGAATTTACAAGATTCTTAGGTGTAAAGACTTCAGCCGGTGCCGCTGGAAGCTATGATGACTCTTTATGAAACCTTTCGATTGAATTTTGCTAAATTGAGGCTTTAATGCTGTAATAAACATCTCTGATAATCTTTCGAAGGGCGTCACTGGTGGGTACAGAATATCCCCAAAACAATTCGAAAAAATCCACAAAACTTTATATTATTCAGATGCGTTATAAAATCGGATGGGGTATTAGGAGACATTATATTCATACTAAATAAGTTATTAACACTAGGTTAATAACTTCATAAACACAATAAAACCGTAGGTTCAAAATAGGAAAAAACGCAACTGTATTAACAATTGTTCTTCACTTCAGTACACCTATTGTAAATTAATCACTGCTACAAGAATTGTCATCAAGTGAATTTACAAAAATATATATGGCATGTCCTGTTTAAATACGCAACATAGACGGATTTAAAATTGAACAATAGATGTCGTTTCTGAGTTATATGAGATCATATTTTTGGGTCTGTAATGTTCTGAAAAAGGTTTTATTTTTTAATACCAGTGGTAGAGGAAGAAAATGAAAGTTTACACCAGTCGATATTGTGTATTGAATCGGTGCATTTGCTATTCATGCTATTTTTAGTTCGATACATTCCTTTTAATACGTGACAGTAGAGGCAATTAAAAACCTATTTAACTACTATTATCCCTATAAATATAAATTAATAATATACGTAGAGAACGGCATTCACAACATACAAGATGCATTGAACATAAAATTGTCAATATCTCGATAACCGTAACCATTTGTATATAGCTAAATATGGTTAAATATGTTCTAAGTTACCTCTACTATCACGGTTCCAACGAATTGCATCAAATTACATATTAAGCTTGAACATCAATTTTTGGATTTTCCTTTACAACGTGATAGAAATAAAATCACAAAAACCGCATCCGCACCTAACCGCAGCAGATTTTGCAGTAGTTGTAATGCCAAATATGTGTACTATAATTTGAACCACTTTCAAGAGCTTAAATAAGCTAATCTCTAAACTAAAACACTCAAATTCTGCATAAAACTGCTTTTTTTATAACAGCGAATGTTCTCGGTCCTGCAATAAAGAAAATTTTATTAAAAACAAGGTCGACTTATTTACTTAGTTCTAAAAACGTTATAACAAACAAATCACATTTTTTCTTAAAACACAAAATGCAGAGTAAAAACTAACTTTTGGCTGACAAGGACACGTGGCGCAGGGCTCAAGTGAAAAAATATTGCCGGCTTTTAATACATTGGGCCTTTACCTATCTCAGAAACTGCTATACTTTTTGAAATTTAACAATTTAGAAATTTGATTTATAGCCAGCTTTTTGGGTCAAATACCCCAATGTGCGTGTCCCGATATGGACGTAACACGTGAATTTTTCTAATTTTTCTGAAACTTCAATTGTTATGACATGACTGGGTTATGACGCCATTGAAATGTTTTCTAAAATGGCAACACCAACTATTTTCTTACTGCTTTTGGCAGGTCTTTTACATTAGAAAATTTTCGAGAATTAGACAACTGAATTTTTTTTATTTGAGCATGAAATAACGTCGTATGAAGAATTATTTGCTCTGAAAAAAAAAATCCGCAAAAACTATCGCAAAAACTCGACTTTGGTCTCAAACTAAATGTTTAGACTTGTAAATTTTGTTGTAAATTTCATAAAAACGTTGTGGAGTGTCCAGCCCACTCATAACACAAATTGATACTATGACATACGTGAGTCCGGATTTGTATTCAGCGAAAAAATATTTTGAATACACTAAATATTTTACATACAGTTAACCTCTTCCGCAAACAAATATAGTTATGCTTCTCTTCGTCTCAGTGCATAATTATTTGAATTAAATAATTCCTTTCTTTCTAATTTCGGACCGCACACAAACGTACCGGTAATTGTCATGTTGTACTGTTGTAGCAACAATTATAAATGGGTTAAATGTCTAATTACGTCAAGAGAAGCGCATAAATATAAGCTGTG
The DNA here is from genome assembly GCA_964023965.1 of Melinopterus prodromus. NCBI lineage: Eukaryota > Metazoa > Arthropoda > Insecta > Coleoptera > Scarabaeidae > Melinopterus > Melinopterus prodromus. Next base: position 103,423,126 of record OZ030390.1, read on the forward strand.
TTATTGGAAGTTTCCCCGACAAAGCTAGAACTTTCTCTGTTCGCGAAATTACGTGGCGTGAGCTGGTGCGAGTCTGAAGACCTTACTTTAGGGCCGTAGTAGTTGCCCGGGACCAGAAGTAGATAAAGTCAAATTGGATTTCTGCTGCAGACACATGAAAATTTAATTGTTTCCGCATGCAAGAACATTGAAGCGCATTCCGGCCAAATTAAGTTCAATGTTGATTTTCTGGAACACTAGACAGGCGATTTATGTTACCACCTCAACCCACCCGTCTTAGCCGGAAGCGCAGACTTACAAACTACCGGACCAGCCTGATACTATATTCATTGCTTTAGTACCTACCGTAGAGATGATTTAAACTAAGAAGACTGATAACTGATAACTGGTAACCTAATGTGCATCTATTAAATATCCTAATTTTAATAGCAAAAAGTTTGTTCAGTTGTATAATGTGGGAATGGTGAGGAAGTCTGTTATTAATTCTTAATTCCAGCAGCAGGGGTGAGACTTTAAATATCTGAACAAAGGTTTTATGTGAACGTCCAAATAATTATTTAGTACGTGAATGCTTAAGTCTATTTTTGTGTGTGTGGATTTAAAGTTGTTCTAGTAGATCCATTCTGAAGCCTTTGCCACAATTATGCAGTAAATTTACACACTTATTATTTATTTTATGACCAAAAAGTTTTTAAAGTATGTTGGTAGACATTGGAAAATATATATTATGTATGTTACACACATATTTAAGGATTATTTCTTCATTGTTTATTTGTTGCAGCTGGCAATATTTCTATAGTATCTCTATAGTATCCACGTACTTTTGTTCACATTCGGTTAGGGAGATTGAAAACATTACAGATTAACGAATTTCATCTTCTGTAGGACGCTCCGCGATAGTTACGGCGCATATGCTGACGTGCCAAAACGAATGGCCGCGCGCTTCACAAAAACAAACGCAAGAACCGCCGTAAGAAAAAGTGATAACATAATCCGATGTCATGATTCCAATAAGCGGTGTTTTTACTATGTGGTAGTATACGGCCGGCCCGTTTTTGGCAAAAGCGATAACAATAACCGATTGACAACATTAACCGTTATTACAATAAGCGACGTGGACTGTATTTATTAATTTTCTGTTGTTTAAATGCACTATTAGCATAACTAAATAAAATAATTTATATCGTTCGAAGTGTTGAAGTAGCAGTTGGTTTTCTGCACACTTAAAATTTTAACCTGTATTCTTTAGTTATAGTGATATCAAGAAAATTGAGTTTGTTGTCCTGTATAATTCTAAAGTAAAATTCAATTTCCGATAGAGTCAGTTAATATAAGAAAGCACGTTGTCAATGTCTTCATCTTGTCCGTTCCACAGCACGAAAATATCGCTAACGTATCTGATCCATTTGAAGATTTGAGTGCGATATAGGTTTTTTGTGCTCATGATATGTTCATTTTCAATGTGGTCTGAAAATATCTCCGCCCACAATCCTGATAACGACATACTCATCGGAAGTTATGAAGCAGATTCAACAGGAGTTGATTTCAAATTCAGCTCTACGGTTGGTTCTTGTATTATATTAAAGCATGTTATCATAACGTTACAGAAGGCGTCTCAATTACAAAAGCTTCAGAAGGAGTCAAACAATAATTTAGTTTTGTATTTACTTCGTTATTATGGTTTATTGCAATTAATCGTACAATAAACAATGTTACGCTTCTCTAACTACTATTATAGAACAAACTAAATCTGTTTGCTATATCTCTGCACTTGTAACCTATATCTGCTTGTTAGTAAGAACGTAAGTGCCTCTGCTATAAGTATATTCCAACATCTTTAAATCTGCATTTGAGTTCTTTCCTGCGCTTGGGTGATATCCTCTTCGAGTACAGACAAATCCAACTCTAAACACGTCTCGTAATGTAAGGAGTTTCTTGTTGTCGAGGAGCAGCAGTTTGTTTAAGATTTAGATTTGCTACTGTTCGAAAAGTGCAGAACTCTGAGCGAAGACTTACAACGTTAGACTTGAAAAGGGATTTTGATTGTGAATGATATCTACAATATAAATTTCTACTACCTATTTTTCTTTTAAGTCATTAGAAATTTGTACACGACTGAATAACCAAAAAATAGATTTTTTTATTTTAGAAATAGATCAAATGTAAGTTTTTTTTTGTGTTATTACTTGCCCTTTTTTCGGTAGTCCGTTGTAGAACGAAGGAAAAACAACGTAGGGGTTGAAAATATAAATCGAGTTCGTTAGCATATCTCGCGTTATAACCGTTTGGGTAGAGTAACGCCCTCTATATAAACGTCAGACGAATGGCGACTGACAAACGACTGACGTTGACATATCGTGTGCTGATTGGAGTTGGTACCGCAAAACGGTATAAGTTATAGCTCGGATATCTGCGTTTTATCTGATGGAACGTTCAAACAGAATTATAATTGCGGCGTATTTCTAAATGTAGATAACATTTACTATTGTAAAATGGGGTTACGTAAACTTTCGGGTTACATTTCCCTGGAAATTATTTAAGTTAAACATTAAAAAAATAATAGTCAAATAACCTTTTGATTGTAGATATATCAGCTTATAGATAAATAATTTCAGTCATTTCAGTAATTTCAGTCAAAATCAGTTGTCAAATCGATCAAGTTGATCGATTGTACGAGTTTTTTGTTGTATTTCTTTCAAATAACCAAACAGTGCGTCCCCGAAATGAGTTACCAAGAAACGCTAAACACAATTTATTTTTAAAAAATTTCTCAGTTTAAGAAATCCCGATGATTTAATCCTAGAGTAGTTCTCTATAGGATTTTGTATATCTAAACTCGGATTATGGCTTAAACTGAACCTCACAGCCTTAAACATTAAAGGGATAAACATAATACATTCTTAACCAACATGGGTCTGATAAGAAACCGCTCAAAAAGATAGAAAACGGTTACTTTGGAATTAAAATATACAGTATATTTTTTTTATTTTTAAGGTGTTAATCAACAATAAAATTAACATTTTAAAATCGTTATTAATGTTTAAAAGAACACCAAATGGGTAGTATTTACAAAACATTTTGTTTTTGTAGAAGCTTTACTTAACTTTACTACTTTACCAAATTTTCTAGCAACGTGTTATTAATGATTGTTAATATTTTTGCACTTTGAGGTGATCCTTTTATTCATACCTTGGATTTTTGATTTTCCAACTTTATTTTGAGCACTACGTGTTTTTTAAATATATTTTTATTTAGTATTATGGTGCTATTGGAAAGAATATAATAAGTATTACTTGGAAAAATATATGTAGTTGTCTATTCTGCAACTTTCTTGCTATTATATTAAATCGGCTATTTAATAGCAAATTTTGCTGATTTTCTTAACAACTTATCTCATAACTCCAATACTTACTCCGACCTATCTCACTCCATACTGGTTTATAAACAAGTTCAGTTTCCTTATAAATAATGACTTCTTAAAAATTGTAACTACTGACAATACGTTTATAGCTTTTATTGGTGGAAATACCATACAAATACAATGAAAAGCGTCCATCAAAGTCTGTAATACAATGATACAATGATAAATGAGCACAAAGATTCATGTTTTTATTGACTGTTTTCTATTAAAAGTCTTGTTTTTAAAATTATTTTCACACAATAACAGTTATAAATTATCCTGTAGTTGCGTTTACAGGCACACATAATATTCTTAAATGTAAATTTAAAATTGATCCAATTATTTTAGAGTATGTTAATTGTATTTTATCTTTGTGGTAAAATCTTGTAATGTTAATTTTTAAATCTTTTATATAAACAGTAATTTCATCGAAAAAAAAAAACACTAATAAAGCTTTAAAAATGTCTTGTCGAAAACGTCTGGTGTAAATAATCTATTCTAACATATGAAGTTAATTAATAATTCCAGTTTAAAATTGGATCTGATATGGATACAAATGGTAGGTTATATAGATACGATAAAACATATTGCAATATAACGTATCTATTTTAAAAAAATAGTGCGATTTCATACAAAAACTGGAATCATTAATAAGGTTGATTTTTACTGCATACTGAAACCGTCAAAAGCTCAAAATTGATAATGTAGTAGTAAGACCACTTTTGACGACAAAAATTATGTTTTCGATGAAATAGTTCTTAATATTACGTATTACAGTAGCCATGTGGTGATTTTGCTATTTGTATCTATATGTCCTTAGTGCAGTTTGCCAAATATAACATCGATGGCATTGAACAGTGAAAATGAACAACTAAACTCAAATGGCTTAAATCTAAAATAATAAAATTTACAGTAACGTGAAAGCAAACAGTTTAAATTTGTATAGAACCGCTTTCTCTCTATGATAAAACCAGATGGAAACAATAATAATGCTTTATTTATTAGGTGACGCAAAGAAAGATTCATACAACAAATTATTATGATAATTATTATGATCTATAATTTTGTATCTTTTAATCGATGAGAGGTTTGCTTATCGAATTATGTACCACGGAAGCCATTTCGGCATGTCATTTTAATATGATGTGGACAATAGACATGTCTAGGACCAGGACCATAATTGTGTGAAAGTATTGTATTTAAAATATAAAGTTTTCTAACAAACCGAGAATTAATTGTACACCATTACAAGAAGAGTATGTATAACGGTAGCTTGTATTGTGCATTATCAAGATACATTCCATTTAGTTACTTTCATATATCCTCATGATACCCATGCTACATAAGCATCCATAAAACGAAAACATTATCAAATCGAGATCACATAGTAATACCTGTACTAATCCAGCACAAACAATCACACCAAACGTTATCAGGACTGGACATATCGTTTCACCCAGCTCGTCCATTCCAGTTTCCGGCAAATTACCCAAGCGCACATAATCCGCCGAGACTAGTCATCGTCGTCGTCGTCGTAATGATAAAAGGGGTAAAAGTAAAAACAAGTGATTCTGTCTCGTGTACGATTGTTACATTGTGCATGGTTATTTCAATTTCAATTTAATTTAACTACGAGTGCGACTGGAGTGGCCGCCAGCTTTCGATGTATATGATGCCCGGTCTTTCGGTCTTCTTTCTCGGATTATGCTGCCACTCGTAGCTGCGCTCGCACTAGGCGGCATGAGTGAGAACTCGTCAAGTCGCGCGAAGTGCCCTGCCATCTTGTTAGTTTGTGTAATTTAATTTTCATGCGCTTTACGGTTTAATCAGGAGCGGAGATGAGATGTACTGAGGAGACGCGGCCGGCCGCTGCTTTATCGTATTAATAAAACTCGTTACTGTGACGCGTCATGTCCGTTATTTTGTTACCTGACGTGACAATATTTCTTCATCGGTTGGTTACTATGATTCATTTTTGGTGCTAACACATAACGTTTTTTTTTTGATACTATGACAATCTTGTATACCCAAAGGGTTGTCGCATAATATACAAAATTATATTGTACATGCAACGCCTTTTGAAAGGTATAAATTTCTTAGATTGCCGTATGGTTTAAATTGTGCTCTGGAAGTTTTTCACCGAAAATTTACAATATTACAAATTAAATTACTAATTACAATATTAAATCACCCGCAGAAATTTTAATGTCCAGGCGATTAAGACATATACTGCCAATAAAAGATGACTTATTAAAACCAATTAAAAATAATTATACAACTATAAAACAAAACTTGTTATTACGCCAACAAAATGAAAAGAAATATTATGATTACAAAACAAGAAGAAATAAGTGTAACTTTAAAGTTAATCTAAAAGTTTTAGACGCGACAACCTTCTTTGTTCATTTGGACATTTGTCGTAATTATTTGATACAAACCTGATTCTCTGATGTGCTAATAGCCGTTAAGCGATCCAACATTAAAACAAAATACAGAGTAATATGAATTAATATTATTCTATGAACAATTGAGGGGCTAGCAACTAAAAGGGTTTAACTGCTCTTTTTAAAATAAAATGAGTTGGGTACAGTATACTACACTTAAAAGATACTCTATTTTGGGGAATAAATAATTCATGTAAATTTCACCACCCTTAGTACCACTTTTATGTGGTCCTTAAAATTCTATTCAAATATTTGCTAGTAGTGTTACTGGTAAAAGGATTGGAAGTAAACCTTAAACTTGACGAAATCGCCTGAAGAAGTGCCCAGTGGGGCACGAAACATGTAGCGATAGACATAATTAAAGAAGAATAAGGAGTCCAACCGCTTTTTATTATATAAACCTTAATACTTCCAACAGGGCTAGTGGCGTAGAGCGTTAATATTGTAGCTACTTCCTAGCATGTTTACTAGTGGTAAGTTAGTTTCACATAAAGTGACATGCATTTTGATATTACTAAAAATAAAAACTCTAAAAATATTGTTCCTTGTTTTGACTTGCAATAAATACTGCCGACACCCTTATTAACCCCTTCTAAAGTATATTTTACTAAAGATTGTTGTATTCCGCAATTCCTGCAGATGTCAAAATAAAAATAAAAACTTTTGAAAATTATTCAGTTTGTGTATTCAAGTTACCAACATAACAGAGATTAAGTTATATCGCTGAAGTATCTTGAACCTGGACATACATACATGGAGTGTGACTGTAGTTTTGGTTTATTTGAGAAAGAAAAGGCAAAATCTCCAAGTTTTTGTCAGATTCTGCAGATTGAGCGATCGTAATAAGAGACAAATAGATACATTCTTTATGGATAATATGATTAAAGACGATGTTTTTCGTTTTTACAATTTTATAAAATAATAATGTATCTTAAAAATGATACTGATAACATAGAGTGGAGAGCAATTTGCCATTTCTTTATTATAAAAGCGAAAGAAGCTTAAAAGTGCAGAAACCTAATCACATTGTTGGAATATATTCCACCAGTCCATCACGCCTTCTATACAAATATAGATATAAAACATGATGTAACTATAGCTGCCAGAACAAGAAAAATATGATTTATTGGAATACTCATCAAAATGTATTAGAACACTCAAAAAGATGATTCGTATGTCTTTTTATAAAGTTCATTTTAATAAATTAAATGCACTTGAACCTATGTATGTATGTAGGTTTTAGAGGCTGGGAAGACCCAAAGCACCTAGGCCCCACTGGGCCCTTTGTGCAGACCTCTTATGCTCACTCTGGACTCGTAAGCCATCCCAGGCTCTGGGCAAAGGCTACGAGGCACGGTAGAGGAGCATTGCGAATACTGTCCATGGTAGGCCATGGGTCCCCAAGAGCACTTACCCTATGGTCTTCTAGGGCGGGGCATTCGCACAGTATGTGTCTTACCGTCTCATCTTCCTGCGAACAAGCTCGGCAGGTGGACGTGTCAGTCAGTCGCATATTGAACATATGCTTCCGTACTTTACAGTGACCAGTGAGTAGTCCAGTAATAAGCCGGAGCTTACCTCTGGTCAGTTCAGAGAATTTCCTGGCTAACGTTGTGGATGGATACCTGAGAGTCTCCTTGGCCAACGAACAGCCTGGCGTGGTGTCCCACCTGTGAGTGAAACTGCTGTGGGTAATGTCCTTCACCATGTTCCTTAGGGCAGTGTTTGAGGGAAGGATGATGGGTTCCGGTGCAATGGCTGTGTGACCAGCAGCTCTTCGTGCTAATCTGTCAGCGCACCGATTGCCTCCATTGTTTTTAGAGTGCCCTTTTATCCAGCTGATGGTGATGGTATTTCTCCTGGTAGCCTCCACCAGGGAGTTGTGGCAGTCCAGTACGAGCCCCGATGTGAAACGACACCGTTCGAGGGCCAGGATGGACTGTCTACTGTCAGTGAATATCACTATGTTTTTGCCTGACTTGTTAGATTGACTAATGATGTCTGAGGCTGTTTTGATGGCGAAAAGTTCCGCCTGTGTGACAGAAGGGAATTTACCAAGCGGGATCGACCGGCGAGCCTGGAAGTCGTGCGAGAAGATGCCAGCGCCTGTACCGTTCGGTCTTTTAGAGCCATCCGTGTAGATCTTTAGGCTTCTACTGAGATCAGCCTCAAGGGCTGTGTTGTGGGTCAGATATGGTTTCCTGAAAACATAGTGGGGTGGGATGTAATCTGTAGGACACTCCAAAAAGGGCTTACCCTTGGCGACCTTCCTCCATAGTTCGATCCTCTTGCCACCAACATGTCTGTCCCAGGAGTACCCCACTGTGCGGAGTCTGGATAAAGTTGCTAGGGCCACTTCTTCTACGAAGATGTCAAGGGGTGGCAGGTACAGCATGTTTTCCATCGCTACAGTAGGGGTTGAATTCATTGCGCCCGTGACGCTTAGGCAAGCCATTCTTTGAATGCGATTCAGTTTGGTGATCGTGGAGGCCAGCTTGACTCTGGGCCACCATGCCACCGCTCCGTATGTGAGCATGGGTCTGATAACTGCCGTATAGATCCAGAGCGTGAGCTTAGGTGAGAGGCCCCATGTACGTCCCATGGCTCTCCTACACTGACCGAAAGCAATGCATGCCTTTTTAACTCTATTGGTTAAATGGTTATTCCATAGCAGCTTTCTGTCAAAGGTAATACCAAGGTATTTTACTTCACCAGACAGCCGCAGTGTTGTATTACAGAGCTTTGGCAGCCTGAAGTTTCCGGGATTCCGGTTTCTCGTGAAGAGCACCATCTCTGTCTTGGCCGGGTTGACCGACAGGGAGTGTTCTGCGCACCATGTTTTGACAGCATTGAGTGCTCCCTGCATCCTATCGGAGAGGGTGTCAAAGTGATTGCCTCTTACGAGGATGACGAGGTCGTCAGCATAGCCAGTTGTGTGGTAGTGAAGATCGTGGAGCCGTCGGAGAAGGCTGTCCAGCGTGAGGTTCCACAGTAGTGGAGAAAGAACTCCGCCCTGTGGGCAACCACCCGCAACCTTCCCCCGGAGAGTGGCCTCGCCCACTCTTAGATTCACTACGCGCTGTCTAAGCATACAATTGATCCAACCTCTTACCACAACCGGTACCCCACGCGCGGAAAGGGCTCCGTTGATGCTTCTGAAGGTTGTGCGGTCGAAAGCTCCTTCGATATCAATGAATACGCCCAGGGTTGACTGCTTAGCGTCACTTGAACCTATTTACCACCAGCATTTTTGAAGCCCACATAATGTTTCAAGTACATTTGCGCAAAAAAAAAACAAGTAATAAAATAATAATACAATTTTCCAAACTTATTTCTGAAATATTGAAATACCGTTAAATGTAAAGCTTATTATCTCAGAACCACAGAAACTGCACTTAAATCCTTCTACTTCTAGGCCCCTCAATTGTCAAACAGGTGAACCTTAATCGCCAATAATTTACATTAACGATTTCAAATTTACAATTTGAATGTGAAATAGTTTGTGTATCTGACATAGAAACCATGGCACCGCTTAGTGCCCTCACGGGCAATAAAAATCCGATGATCTGAACTGGACTGAACGCAATTGAATAAATTATTTTTGCCATGGTAACTAACATACCTTGTCTCAGAAGTAAAATTTGAAATTTATTCAAACTAACACATGAAATCCTGACAAAATCCTTTCAAAAGTATTAGATCACTAGTATATGCTAAGATTTTTCATCTTAAATATAAAATTAAAAATTACTAACAATGTACTATTGTTATAAATGTATAACATTAAATATTTAACTTTTTATTTATAACCACTGAGTACCGTCCATGTATATTTACGAATATTACCTACTTATAAGCAATATCAATAATGGATTGTATTTCGTATTTCTCGTCGTATTTTTCTTGCACATAATGGCAATAATTGACTCGAATTATATTCACATTATGTTCTCATAAAATAATATATTACTTTTACTAATATACGTTTACGGAAATAATGGAAAGAAACAATAAGAACAAAACAAAAACTTTCTCACGATTAGAGTACGTACTTATAGCATACTAGTATTATTACACATATAATCGTAAATATTATACATACACATTTATGAGTGTAGGTACGTACTAACAATTCTAAGATCATGGTAAGTATATAATAAATTCTTCATGTGCAGTACCGAATTTTAACTACCACACCATTATATAACTTCTTGAATATCCTTGCAGTTTTACTACTCCTTCCATTTATGCAGTATATGTAAATGATATTCCGTCAAGTATTGCCGTAATCCATCACTAACTTTCATCGTTAACAAGCAGTATAATTCATAACGTCTGCGCTAAAGGCTATTTGAAACTCTCCAGTAAAAATTTAATGCTATTCCTTAACTAAATTAAACTATTACCTGTTATTTCTTATTTTATTTACATTTCGTGAAATAAATTCTTTATCAATCCCAACTGGCCGACGTTATCAAAGGCGCGAGAAGTTGTTCGAGTTTTAATTGAAATATAACTCAAGTTGACGTGTGTCTTTACGAGTGAAGTTTATGACACTTTTACCGCCCGACTGCGCCATGTTACGTACAATTAATCTAAAATAATTAACCCCGTCTCGAATTAAACGTATAACTTAAAATTTGTTTAAATTTGTTTTGATGGAATATCTGATTATACGTCTTTGCCCTGCTTTCAGGATTTAATTTCGGGTTTTAGTACGAAATTCACGAAATGAATTAACGCAGGCAAAGATGTTAAGGAAAATATTGTGTTTAAATAATTGTTAAAGTGTAAAGTAACTGAAATTAACTGAAAAAAACTTTGAAAATTTTTTTCTCTGCTTGGCGACATTGTTCAAATTTTAAGTTAGTCATTTGATTTTCAATCCTTATGTAAAATTAATCGTGAAAATAGGTACACCAATAACGATTTATAAAAAATCGTGGAATTAAAATAATAAAAATTATAAAAGCTTTCCTTTTTTACCAAAAATCGACAAATTCCAGGAGTTGGATAAATATCAAAATAATATTTATTCTATTAATCATTCATAGGATTTTGAGCTGGGTGCTCAGGTTATTTTCTTAAAAAAGAAAACTAAGATTTTTCTAATGGCGATAAAAACATTTTCAAAATAAAATATATGTCGTTTATTATTAGTGAATAATTGTTTTGGCATATCTATTTAAGTCAAAAACTAAATACCATTGGCTACATAAATGTGTAAAAGGTCAATTCGTAAACGGTTTACGAAACTAAGTACAATAAGTTATGGCATCTGCATTAGCTGTAAGTAATCATGACGAAAATTATTACAGGTAATAGTTTTATATTTACTTATTACAAAAGACAACTGATATTATATCGATAGTCTATGGTTTAACACGTCCGATGACGGTATTAATATGCCCTTTAAATAAGTAAAGTGAGTAAGATTCCTTTCCAACGAAAGATGTTTTATTTTTAAATATCTATCCAATGACACCACACACTACCTAGGTGTTTATTTGCAATTCAGAAAGTGAGAGTCCGTCTATCGAACGACTATTTTATGTTCATTTACAAAAAAATCTGATGTGGCCAGGCACATGACTTTATCATACAATATATAAAACTAATAGTTTTGCTGCATGAGTATCTATTTGATTGATATCAGTCGTGTCTGCATTAAAATAAAACGAGTTAGCCAGGATTTGACTGATAAATAATTAAATAAATAAATAATTCCTTTATTAACAAAACAATATTAAATGCAACACCATAATATTTATATTTAGGGCGATCACACTTGTTTCCAAATTGCCTTGCTCTTCCACTCAACCCCTTACGCAAACTAGAACTAAATAGTTGTATCAATAATATAACAATTATTTCGAGAACTTATCAAAACAAAAATTACTCTAGAGTCTAATTACGCGTAATTGCAGCAAATCCAACTCAACAAAACATCGCACACGCCCATAAAAAATAAAAATTAAAACAGCCTGCGATGTGCGCTCAATGCCTAAAGTCCCCCCTGTTGAGCAAACAGATAACACTTCACCTTTCCCCCAAAACTGGTTAACGATAAGCTTTTCATATCTTCCCTGAGACCCAGTGTATATGTGACTGACCTGCTAAGAGAATGGCCGTTTATACAGCTCAGCGCGATGGGCAGGTGGAGCAAACAAACCACTGAATCTTAAATTAAGGTTATGGACATCCGTTCTACAGCGTATCTTCCGCATGAAGTATTGTGGGATTCTCTTGGATAGCAACTTATGACATAATATTGCTGCATGAAACACATTAGTGTTATCCACGTTTAACCGCCCCAAGTCCCCCAGCCCATTCGATACATGATCATACTTCCTCAAACCAAAAACAAACAGAACACATGCAGTTTGGACACGCTGAACACTGAACACTGAACACACGCTGCCGATCCGCCGCCGTCAGGCAAGGACCGTACACGGTATCACAATATGAAATCTTTTTACTATTGACAGTAGATGTAGTGAGATATTGTCAAAACATCAGCATTTGACACTACCTGTACTGTCATTACACATGCATTAGACCGAAAATTTGAAAAATCCTGGCTACTATGTAATTTCATGTCAATGCAGATGCGACCGATCTCGATCAAATAGAATTTACTCTTGAAGCTAAACTATTCATTTTACCAAAAAATTTCATAGGCATAAATTATTCAAAATTTCCTCTTCTTTAATTTATTATTTAACTATTTTGACGAAATTACAGAAATAGCGACTCATTTGCAAAATCCCTGAAAAAGGCTTAGAATAAACTACCAGTTCCTTTGGACCCTTTTGAACCAAAAGCTTTTCAGCTCTAAGTTTGGTCATAAAACTTCTAAATATGAACTTTGGTCCCGATACATTTAGTAGTTTCTCCGGAATCGTCGTCACAAAAATCGAGTACACACATACGCACACACACACACACACACACACACACACATACACACACACACACACACACACAGACATTTTTTTGTACCTTGGTCAAAAATGTTCAGGGGACCCATAAAGACCTATTTCCGCTAAAATCTCAAATTTCTTTTTCGGCACGATTACAATACTTCATCATACTGCGTATGATAAAGTAAAAATGATTTTGATCAGCTTGAAGTGCAAAATCGGCTACAGGGTTTAATAGTAAAGTGAAGTTTCCTTTGACAGACATTCTTCAAATATATGACTTTTGTACGTAATAATTATTCGAAATAAATGAATTTTTATTAACTAATAAATATATCAAGACTATTCTGAATTATTTTATTATCGAGAACGTTAGACATTTCTAAATGTACAAGAAGATAACAAACACGAATTCAATGGACCTGTATAATACAATAAAATCCGGTTTTGAGAAAATTATTAATAATATAAAATCATCAAATGTTGATATTTTTGGTGGAATTTTGAACACGTATAGAGGAAAGTTTTCTAACATTACAGATTTTACGAGTATCGAAAAAAATTACAAATATCCACCATTAGTGCTTTTTTATTTTATTTCAATAAAGACCTTTATTATTATTATTATTATTATTAGTTTAAAGACAATTTATGCTGGGATAATACAATTCTTTTTACCATAGGTTGTTTATTGTAACTAAAATGTCGCTAAAATCTTGGCTTAAAATGACAACAAGATTCGCATATAAATGATACATTGAACAACAAAAATAGTTGCACTGCTAGACTGCTTTGATGCTATAAAACCTTCCAGAAGCTTGTTTACACTTTAACAATACTTATTTGATACTATTCTATAGATAGTATACTATCAAAGCAAAGCAGTAAAAATACAACTAAATTACAGATTTTACAAGTATCGGAAGAAATAACAAATATCCACCATTAGTTTAAAGACAATTTATGCTGGGATAATACAATTCTTTTTATCAGGTTCTTTATTGTAACTAAAATGTCGATAAAATCTTGGCTGAGTCTGTTGTCAAAATTTAGGGAAACAACACATTTTATCTGGGATATCCAAAACTTTGTGTTTTGTGGGATAAAGGCAACAGTTGCCCATACCCCAATAACATATTAAAATAAAATCGTTAAATTACAGTAGTAAAAAGTAACCTAAAAGTATATTTTCAGGGAAGCTGATGGTGGGACGTGCAATACTTAGCTATGGCCAACTTTGCGACTATAATTTTCGTTTATCGTTTATTGTTTATCGTTTATGGTTTATCGTTTATCGTTTATCGTTTATCGTTTATCGTTTATCGTTTATCTAAATTACACAAATTGAAAAAATTTGGTCCAAAAAAGAGGCAGACCGTTTCAGAAATAATAACAGAAAAAGTCAAACTAAGAAATCTTCATATTATTATTAAGAATTCAATTAAAAAAGTCTATACGAATATGAGGATCATCCACGTCAATAAAACAGTTGTCAGCCTGTTAAAAACCACATCGAAACCCACTGGCAGCAACAAGGTAACCTAAAAATTGACTCGAAATTAGCCTAATGACATGACACACAGAATTCCCGAGTTTTCAATTGTTCGCCTCCCGTTATTTTTTTTTTTGGTTGGTTGTTACGCTCGTGTTTTTGCCCGTAGTTTAAATAAACGTTTGCGTACGCGTGCGAACACCACCACCACTATAGCCAGTTGCAGATAACAACGACGCACTCTCGTGTGCCGCCGCCGCTGATTACATCGGTTATATGCGTTTTGGCTTTGTTCCATTTCCAGTTAGAGCGCGGAAAAATAAATTTTAAAAATCGCACGCGTCGCCGTGCGCCGCGCGCGCGCTCGCCGAATTGATTTTCGATTGCAATCGGCAGAACGGATATTATCAGACGGATGATCGGTTGATATACTGTCCGGAGAGCAAAATAAGGGCGTAAGCAATTTCGCGTTTTCGCAATTCCATAGAAAAATGCCATTACTGGGTATGATTGAAGTGAAAAAAAGTACGTATTGCTGATAGCTATGATACAGAGATATTTGAAGACGGCTTCGCAGTGATATGAAGCCTACAATTTGTGTCCTCTCCTTGTTAAAAATGTCAGAAATATTGCTAGTATACTTAAAATGACGACCATTTTTGTCGTAAATTACCCTAAATTCACAGATGAGCTCCCAGATGCGCCTAACTTTAAGGGACCAAAGTTGCAATATAGCAAAAACATATCTTCGTTTAAAAAGAGTTTTGAATGTCCTAAACAGTCAATAGTTAAAATTTTGAAACAGTAAATTAAAAGTTCTTCACTGTTAAATTAAAAATGCCATATTGAAAAGTATGTAGCTTTAAATTTAGATAAATGCTCGAATATCATACTTGAATGTTGTTTTGCAATTTTAGTGTTATATATTTTTGTTTGTTCCAAAGTAAATACAATTTAATTTAATTAAAAACAAGTTTTTTACGAAATTTGTTGTCCATAATATCAATAATAAGACTGTTTCCAATTGCTTGCACAAACTGCTTCATGTATCCAAGCTTCAAATGGAAATGCGGTAAGATTGTCGATTAATCATTTTACAATATTTTGGTACAAGTAGAATAGTACTTAATAACACAGTCAAATTTGAACCGTTTCTAATAAACAAACTCGTATTAAACGCAAATTTAAATGGTCTTTCAATAAACAAAAAATTTAAATCAAATATTATGGATTGAAACAGGTCATCAAACTGTTGTTAGAGTTCAGAAAATCCAAAAAATAATGGGAAACATCTAGGTTTGAACGTCCATAACTTTTCACCTTTTTATTGGATCTAACCGAACAATGCATGTTTATAATAGTCTGTTTTTCCATCTTACAATAGAATTTTTTATTTTGGAATACGAATGGAAAGTGACGGATCTCTGCATTTGTATACACATGCGAGTATCCAAAATCAGTTTTTTTTGTCCATTTTATGTTGGTAAGTTTTCCATAATAAGATTTTATTAACAAATTCTTCTCGGTTTACAAAATTATCACAATGAGTTTCTCTTTATAGCTTTTAACAATGCCAATGGTCCTAGATTCCATTGCTTTCATTTCAGCTTGCTTACAGCATTCTATCACATCTCGTAAAGGAAAAATGGCAAAGAATGTCCGCATCTTTGAAATTGTCAGAGAAAGTAACTCAATCCGACAAAATGTGAAATCCTCAAAAAAAGTAATCCAAGACAGATTGCTCGAAGTAGGCTGGAATGAAAGTTTGAACGTAACATAAGCCTTTACAAGAAAACTATCCACGGAACTAAAATTGTGGCGATGATGCATAGTTTCCATGTTTTTTTTGTTGTAATTTTGTTATAATTTAGAATTTTGCCCATCACCTTAATTAAATAAACCACCCTCGTCAATAAAATTAAATAAAAGTTATTATATTCCTTTTCTGAAAGACTTCTGAAAGACAAACGAAAATTTGTAATTCAGTTTATCAGACGTTTGGAAGATTGGAAGATGGGAAGAAGGGCGATAAACAATTAACACGGAGCTGCGAACAAATGTGTGTTCGTCGCCGGTGCTGGCTGGCTGGCGAAGATTTATTCGAGAAAGCGCGATAAATCGCGGGAACAGTAAATACTGCAATTAAACTGAGAGAATAGCGTCAGTAATTTATTTGCTATGCGGTGGCGGAAAGGGTATTATATAAACTTCCGACGAAATGCGTACCACCGATTTAAATCTAGACAAAAAGCCTCTTCTTAGTGTACATAGTAATAACTTATACCGCAATACTAAGTCTATATTTAGCGTGTCGTGGAAGAGGTGCAAATGACATGTTTTCCGACCTTATAAAGTGTGCATAAGTGCATATAAAAACCGTTTAACTTCAAACGATTTTCAAATTAATCTTGATTATTTCGTCTGTTTATTGCTTCTCTCTTCTTTCCTTCTTCGTCTTTCCGTTGTTTTTTCTTTGTTTTCTTACTTCTTCTTCCTTATTTTTTCTTACTTCTTCCTTATTTTTCTTGCTCCTTCCTCCTTCTTCCTTCCTCCTTCCTCCTTTCTCCTTTCTCCTTCCTCCTTCCTCCTTCCTCCTTCCTCCTTCTTTCGTCTTTCGTCTTCCTCCTTCCTCCTTCCTCCCTCCTTCCTCCTTCCTCCTTCCTCCTTCCTCCCTCCTTCCTCCTTTCGTCTTTCGTCTTCCGTCTATGTCTTCCCCATCTTCCATCTTCTATCTTCTATCTTCCATCTTCCATCTTCCATCTTCCATCTTCCATCTTCCATCTTCCATCTTCCATCTTCCATCTTCCATCTTCCATCTTCCATCTTCCATCTTCCATCTTCCATCTTCCATCTTCTTCCATCTTCCATCTTCCATCTTCCATCTACCATCTTCTTCCATCTTCCATCTTCCATCTTCTTCCATCTTCCATCTTCCATGTTCTTCCATCTTCCATCTTCCATCTTCTTCCATCTTCCATCTTCCATCATCCATCTTCCATCTTCCGTCTTCCATCTTCCATCTTCCATCTTCCATCTTCTTCCATCTTCCATCTTCTTCCATCTTCCATCTTCCATCTACCATCTTCCATCTTCCATCTTCCGTTTTCCATCTTCTTCCATCTTCCATCTTCCATCTTCCATCTACCATCTTCCATCTTCCATCTTCCATGTTCTTCCATCTTCCATCTTCCGTCTTCCATCTTCCATCTTCCATCTTCTTCCATCTTCCATCTTCCATCTTCCATCTACCATCTTCCATCTTCCATCTTCCGTCTTCCATCTTCTTCCATCTTCCATCTACCATCTTCCATCTTCCATCTTCCATCTTCCATCTTCCATCTTCCATCTACCATCTTCCATCTTCCATCTTCCATGTTCTTCCATCTTCCATCTTCCATCTTCCATCTGCCATCTTCTTCCATCTTCCATCTTCCGTCTTCCATCTTCCATCTCGTTCCATCTTCTTCCATCTTCCATCTTCCATGTTCTTCCATCTTCCATCTTCCATCTTCTTCCATCTTCCATCTTCCATCATCCATCTTCACACCCTATCATAATCAATCAATACCGTACAACTTGTCTATTGTTGTCTATTCTCACAGTATGTTCAAACCATCTTAACATCTTAGTAGTGAGACTCAGACGTTATATACAATACTTACTGGAAAAGTAATAAAAACATAACAATTCTAATAGTGAAGATAAATGAAGTGTCTGGTATGGCAAGAACCTGGGTCTTACCTGTAATAACTCCAGCATACAATAATACACATCCCAGTACCTACCTATTAAATAAACGCATACAAATTGATACGATGTCCGACAGGTAGATAGATACTAAGTCAAAGGAATATAGCCGAGAGGAAATGAAAGAAAATTATGTTAATTTACCGGCGTTGAATGGGACATTTCAACTCATTACAATAACGAGCGCGCCCCAGCCAGGTACTGAAACTGCCTCCGGGCGGGCGGCGGGTACAAAATGAGAATTCGTTTCCTATACTAATGCTAATTTGACGACGAAATCAATGGGCCTCCCTTTTAACGTCTAGATTACCGACGGAGCGTGCAAGCGGTGGAAGTATGCGCGCTTTATCAAGAACGGCTCCGGAGTGCCTCATTACCGCCCAGAGCCACTCGGAATGGACGCATGCATAAGTACCGCTGTTTGACGACGGTACTTCCACTACTCGGTACTGCAGAGGCAGTAGGAGTCGTATAACGTCACCCCCAATATATGGGACTTCACTCAGCCTCGCAGTGAGATATATACGTGTACATTGACATTAAAGGGCGGATATTCATGTCTTAATCGAAACCGCTGCTGCGTTGCTCATGGTCGAGATCTCGTTTGAACTGGGGACTAATTGAAATTCCTAGTTGTTGCGGGATATTTCTGGATTACTTGTATTTAGCTGGGAGAGTATAATGTTTTAGACCGGGTATTTCAACGTCCAATAAGCAATTCTCTAGGCAGTTACTTTTTATTAGTGACGAACTTTAAGTTACTCTGCTGATCTCCCAAGTAATTTTTAGTCTGCGAGTACTTCTGGGGAATTTTGTTATCAAAAATTGTCACTAGGCTTCTACAAGTGTCAATAAATACAGTACTATTTTATGCGTTTTCCGATGTTTTGCAGTCTTCAGGGTTATGATTAAAAATCACCCACTGATATATCGGAGATGACGGTGCTTACCGAGAGATTTGCGACTTCGTTTGAAGTTTTTTTGAAGTTTGGAGTTTTTGGTTAGAATTTTCCATCATACAAAGAAAGAAAACTTGTGCTGGACTGGAAACCAATAAGATTGTGTCTTTACCGGCTGTCTTTTATTAATATGCTACAACTGATAAAAATTAGAATGCTATATATGTTGGCGTTTTCCCGATTTCTCCAAATTAAGAAGAATTGGCGCTGTTTTTGCCCCGTAAATATCATTCGTTTAACTTTAGCAATTAATTACTCCGAAAATAATTCATAGATTTCAACAAATTAACAAGTCAAATCACCTGCGGAATGCTAGCTTTCAATGTGCATTTTTGTAAAATCATTGGATTAGTGCTTGATTCACAAAAAGCTATATTATGCAATGCCAGCAATTCTATTATTAGAAGAGCTAGAATAATGAAATTCAGACTATAGGCTACCCACTAATTCATAGGTTTAAATTTTTTTACATAATCATTGTTTATCTTGCATTTTCCCTACGCAAGATCGAGTTGAAGCATCTCATGACTGCTGCCATTGAAACGCCAATCGATAGAAAGGATTTCTCTCGTACCGGGTCACATATTATAATCAAAATTATGCAAAAATTAAGAATTTAATTGTTAGTTAAAATTACTACCTTGACAAGTTACCGTTCATTTTGTGTATTGATAATAAGCTGCCCCGGGTCTCTCAGCTGTGTCGGTTCTCTCCGACATGACAGCACCGCTAACGCCTCCCTTCCCCGCAGCACACCAAAGACCGTAGAGCGTCGGAATTCACGCGGAGTTTCAGCACGATCTTTTGTATGACAAATGCAAGATAAACAATAATTATGTAATAAACTTTAAACCTATGAATTATTGGGTAGCCTATAGTCTATTACTCATTATTCTAGCTCTTTTTATAACGGAATTGCTGGCATTGCATAATATAGCTTTTTGTGGGTCAAGCACTAATCCAATGATTTTACAATACGGCACATTGAAAGCTAGCATTCCGCAGGTGATTTTACTGATCTTTTGTAGATTCTATAATTTATATCAAATATTTTTTCCATGTTACAGCTTCAAACAGACGAACAGACGACATTTTTGTAAACAAATTTCGGAATGAGCAACTCTTGATGCACCAGAAGAGTCAAAATGGGTATCGTTGCTTATCTCCATACTCTTTTTCCGCGCAAAGTGATTTATACTTTACTGCAAGTGCTATAACTTTTAACTTTTATTTTTTGTTTCCGCAGGGCTCATCATTTGTTCCTTTATTCTTTAGAATTATGTAAGTAAAATATTAAATTTAACAACACACCCTAACTATTTCAAGAAATGAATAATTTTGGCAAGAATTTGAGGTTAAATACTCCACACTGCAGCCGCAAAAGGCGTTCAATAACCGACACTGTTTAATGGTTTAAAGTGCTTATGTTTCCATCGCTTGCTACGTTCGCAATGCACATCAATCAATCTCCCCCGTCTCGGCGTTACAGGGACCCACCTATTCAGACGCTGATGTTAAATTGTAATTTATCTCGCAGTGGTTGCTATATCTACTGCACTTATTAGCAACAACTAATGGTGATACCGTCGTGTAGATAGATCTATGTAGGTTTGACTGCGAACGCTAATGATCGTCAGCAACTTCATTTGATAGGAATTAAATATACCTTCTGCCACAGGTGTAATTTGGCATTGTAATTTAAGTGGATATTAGGCTTCTTCTGTGAGTGCTTGTAATTGCTTTTGGATTGCTGACTGTAAGCACAACTTGAATTACTGATATTACTGGTAAGTAAAAGTTTAACAAACAAATTAGCTTATTGGATAAAAAGCAACCCGAGGGTCAGTGCCGTAGCTACCGGGGAGGAGTTTTTTGGTAAAATTAATAGTTTAGCTGAATGAAGAAACTTTAACGTATAAAGTCATGTGTACGAAGAAAAAAAAACAAAGATTAAACGTAAAAATACAGGATAATTCATAACTCGAAAAATACCAGACTCTCAAAAAGTCAAAAGTATGAAATAACTTTATAATTTGCCTTTGTTTTCAATTCTCTTTTGACTAATTCGATTTTCTTGTCCTATTATTTCTTTTTTCTTGTCAAGGATTTTGTATAGGTACATATGTATATAAACTCCGCGTTTGGAAAAATTGGAATCGAAAGTAGGACACACTAGGACACACACAGAAAAACAAGAGGGCGCACAGATTTTTCTTGCTCCAGGGCGCTGAATATGTCGCTACGTCATTGCTGAGGGTACTGTTATTATTAAGAAGAGAAACTGCATAGAACATGAGATGATATACGAATAGCCTTCGTATTTCCATGTTTAATCTAGCAATTCTTGATGCATTTTTGACCTATCAGATCACATAATTAACAAACCTTGTGACATGACAATATTTTGGAGACTGTGGCGAACTTAATAAGGTATCAGGTATTAACTCACCTACTTACCAGTTAGCGAAATGGTTATCGAATGAGTTCAACAATTTACCTGTTCCTCAACCAAGCTTCTCTGTTAATAACTCATTGGAGTTTATCAATAAGGTTAACAATGTAAAATTAGAGGATGGCGAATTGTTGATTTCATTTGATGTTGCTTCACTGTTTCCTAGTGTGCCTATTCCGGAAACTTTGGACATTCTTAGGGAATTATTGAGCAAAAACAACTTTGACCCGTCAGAAATAGATGAATATGTAAGATTGACTGCCCTTTGTATGTCTCAAAATTGTTTTCAAATAAACGGAAAGTTTTTTGAACAACTTGAGGGAACTGCAATGGGTAACTGTCTCTCACCTTTTATTGCCAACTTGTTTATGAGCAGATTTGAAACCAATGTAAAGTCTATAGCACCATATTTCCCTAAGACTTGGGTTAGGTATGTCGACGATATTTGTGCCATTTTTGACACCAAGAAGTGCAGTATTCAAGATTTTCTTCTCGTTTTGAATTCTAAATTCAACACCATTAACTTTACTGTAGAACAAGAAGTTAACGGCCAACTTCCGTTTTTAGATACTCTGGTAGTCAGGAATAGCAAAAATATAATAGAAATTGACGTGTATCGGAAAGATACTAACACAATCAGGTTTATCCCTAATGATTCGCAGCATCCTTTTCAACAAAAATTGTCTTTTATTAGTTGTTTAGTAAATAGGTTATTGAAATTTCCATTGTCCGCAGATAGATATCAGCAAGAATTATTGTTTATTAAGAATGTAGTCATACATAATGGGTACCCTGGGAAAATAGTTGATAGAATGATTAAGAAGCAGCATCAAAAAATGTATGTAAATCAAATATCTACTTTAAATACTTTGTCTGTAGAAAAGAAGAAATATGTTAAAATACCGTTCGATTGTGCATATACAAGGGGTTTGAGAAGTATTTTTACATCACAAAATCTCTGTATAGCATATTCGACTCATAATAGCATAAAAAACCTTCTTGGAAACCCAAAGGATAAGGTAGATGTACTTGATAAATCTGGTATATATTGTATCAAATGTCATGACTGTGAAAAAGAATACGTAGGCCAGACTAGAAGAACAATTTTAACTAGATTCAAAGAACATGTAGCTCATTTTAAATATAATCGTTTTGCAAAATCTAGTGTGGCTCAACATATTTTAGACACAGGTCATAAAGTAGTTGTAGATGACTTAAAACTTGTAAAAGCTGTGTCAAATAAGCTTGGAAAGTATCTTTATTCACTTGAATAGAGATAAATTAATAAATTCAGACAGGGGTCCTATACCTAGTTCGCCATTGTTTGACCTGCTTTAATTAAAACTTGTTTTTTACGCTTCAATGATCAAAATTCACTGAGGTGTGACAAACAAATGGGTATATATATAGGGTAATTTTTAACATGGACGTCACTTCCACTAGTGATTTGCTTGGACAATATCCAGTAAAGATACTATGAAGTGCTAATCTCTCTTTTCCTCTTTTTAGGTTCTACTGAAGATAGCAACATAGTTGCTGAAATACGTATTTAGGTTTCTAAAATACTTGTTGTGGTTAGGGGTTTATAATTTTATTAAAATGTTTATTACTAATTACAAAAACTTTGCGACAAACATATAAAAATGGTTTCTTAATTTTTATTGGCGTATGCAGATTATTAATTATTGCGTATTGCAGAGTTTGCATTTGAAGAGAGCGATTTTTTTTTGTCAATAGATGGACCAGTACGTGTTCTGGTTGTAATACTAGTAAAAACAGAAAAACCAAACAAATAAAACGTAAAAATACAGGATAATTCATAACTCGAGGTAAAAAATACCAGAAAAAAATACTCTGAAAGTCAAAAATATGACGTAACTTTATAATTTGCCTTTGTTTTGAATTTTCTTTGGACTAATTCGATTTTCTTGTCCTATTATTTCTTTTTTCTTGTCAAGGATTTTGTATAGGTACATATGTATATAAACTCCGTGTTTGGAAAAATTGGAATCGAAAGTAGGACACAGTAAATTAAATGTTCAAAAAATGCCAGACCTCCTCAGAAAAACAAGGAGGCGCACAGTTTTTTCTTGCTCCAGGGCGCTGAATATGTCGCCATACCACTGCTGAGGGTACTGTCATTATTATGAAGAGAAACTGCATAGAAAATGAGATGATATACGAATAGCCATCGTATTTACATCTTTTATATGTTTAATCAAGCAGTTGTTGCTGCATTTTTGAACTATCAGACCACATAATTAATAAAATTTGTGTCAACTATCTTCCATTTTAGCCCCACCGTACGCCAATGATCGGTGGAGACAGGTCAGTGGCGTTCGTTAAAAAGAAAAATGGTACTCACCGTCGCCAATGTTGATAAATATATCTGCAGACAAGGTACACCGTCGAATGATGACCGTCTTTCCTGAAAGCAGATAAAATAATTTGCCTTAATGTGTTCGGATATTGGATGCGGTCTACTGACGTCATTATACATCGTGATCGCTACCGCTAATGACGATGTTATATATATACTACACAGTGCAAATGTCGGCGGCGAAGACGTTGTTGATGCAAACGACCGCGCGCAGCGTAAATTGAATTAAAGGGCTATAAATCAAGTTGTAATTGTGCAGATGCTGATCAGTCAACTTGCAGGCGAAACTGATTTAAATTGGTTGAGAGTTATTATTCAGATTCGTGCAGAATAGGATGTACTTCTTGAAGCTTTGAATTTATTTATATTATGCTGTTAATAACTCATACGCTAAGCGAAGTATATATGTACTGTCAAAACGTGTGATATATTTGTATCTGCTTGGGGCTATTGCTTTAGAAAAAAGTTAATATTTACTTGGCCTGAAACGTTTTCTTTCATTTATTAATTCTTTTACTCACACTCAAAGAATATCCAATCGCAGAGTCATTAGTTTGGGTGAAGCATGTAATTCGTAAAACAGGAAGTTTATATTCACAATTCAAGAAATTGCAAAATTTGCGCATTTATAGTAAAACGTTCAGGAACGCTGCAGTTTTAGTTTGCGATTTTTGTTTCAAATCGTTGCCTCATTGTACACACAGAAAAGTGATTATTTGGAACGAGAAAACAATTTCTTAAATTTATTTACTAGATTCAAATGCATATTTACTCGGATGTAGAAAGTTAGGTATATACAAGGAAATGCAACATACTCAATCTAAGTAAAATAATGTCTCAGATAAATGCTGTCGACAAATTAATTCTTTCTTTATAAGAACCAATATTGTATTGAAAGAAGTAATTGAATTTTTCGTCCCAAAAATGTCAATTGATCCAACGACCTATCTTGTCAATTAGCAATAGAAACCGTATTTGTGCCAAATCTTTAAAATTCTTACATTAAGTAGCTAAAACTATTTACCGGGAATAAAAATATACACTTTATTGAAGACTGTTTACTTATTTCACCAGAGTAACAGCTTTCTTAATTCTAGTAATTATTCAAAGAAATAAAATTTCTTGTTTGAAGTCAATAATCTCTCGCGTATATACCTACGAACCTACCAACTACTTCATCCAAGTAATTATCTCTTCGTTCGAGAGATCACTTTTCTGTGTGTAGCACAAATAGTGATATGTAATATATAAATAGGTAAGTTTGTATATAAAATTAAGCAAATACATTATAATTCCATAAAATAATACAAATATCATTAATGACAATATTTTGGAGACTGTGGCGAACTTAATAATAAAATTATAAACCCCTAACCACAACAAGTACCAGTTAGCGAAATGGTTATCGAATGAGTTCAACAATTTACCTATTCCTCAACCAAGCTTCTCTGTTAATAACTCATTGGAGTTTATCAATAAGGTTAACAATGTAAAATTAGAGGATGGCGAATTGTTGATTTCATTTGATGTTGCTTCACTGTTTCCTAGTGTGCCTATTCCCGAAACTTTGGAGTTTCTTAGGGAATTATTGAGCAATAACAACTTTGACCCGTCAGAAATAGATGAATATGTAAGATTGACTGCCGTTTGTATGTCTCAAAATTGTTTTCAAATAAACGGAAAGTTTTTTGAACAACTTGAGGGAACTGCAATGGGTAACTGTCTCTCACCTTTTATTGCCAACTTGTTTATGAGCAGATTTGAAACCAATGTAAAGTCTATAGCACCATATTTCCCTAAGACTTGGGTTAGGTATGTCGACGATATTTTTGCCATTTTTGACACCAAGAAGTGCAGTATTCAAGATTTTCTTCTCGTTTTGAATTCTAAATTCAACACCATTAACTTTACTGTAGAACAAGAAGTTAACGGCCAACTTCCATTTTTAGATACTCTGGTAGTCAGGAATAGCAAAAATATAATAGAAATTGACGTGTATCGGAAAGATACTAACACAATCAGGTTTATCCCTTATGATTCGCAGCATCCTTTTCAACAAAAATTGTCTTTTATTAGTTGTTTAGTAAATAGGTTATTAAAATTTCCATTGTCCGCAGATAGATATCAGCAAGAATTATTGTTTATTAAGAATGTTGTCATACATAATGGGTACCCTGAGAAAATAGTTGATAGAATGATTAAGAAGCAGAATCAAAAAATGTATGTAAATCAAATATCTACTTTAAATACTTTGTCTGTAGAAAAGAAGAAATATGTTAAAATACCGTTCGATTGTGCATATACAAGGGGTTTGAGAAGTATTTTTACATCACAAAATCTCTGTATAGCATATTCGACTCATAATAGCATAAAAAACCTTCTTGGAAACCCAAAGGATAAGGTAGATGTACTTGATAAATCTGGTATATATTGTATCAAATGTCATGACTGTGAAAAAGAATACGTAGGCCAGACTAGAAGAACAATTTTAACTAGGTTCAAAGAACATGTAGCTCATTTTAAATATAATCGTTTTGAAAAATCTAGTGTGGCTCAACATATTTTAGACACAGGTCATAAAGTAGTTGTAGATGACTTAAAACTTGTAAAAGCTGTGTCAAATAATAGGGAACTAAACAGCTTGGAAAGTATCTTTATTCACTTGAATAGAGATAAATTAATAAATTCAGACAGGGGTCCTATACCTAGTTCGCCATTGTTTGACCTGCTTTAATTAAAACTTGTTTTTTACGCTTCAATGATCAAAATTCACTGAGGTGTGAACAACAAATGGGTATATATAGGGTAATTTTTAACATGGACGTCACTTCCACTAGTGATTTGCTTGGACAATATCCAGTAAAGATACTATGAAGTGCTAATCTCTCTTTTCCTTTTTAGGTTCTACTGAAGATGGCAACTTAGTTGCTGAAATACGTATTTAGGTTCTAAAATATACTTGTTGTGGTTAGGGGTTTATAATTTTATTAAATATCATTAACTAAGTTAAATTTAACTATCTACTAATTTGAAGTTTATTTTAATATATTTGCATTTTTAGGCAAGCTTATTTATAGCTTTCTTAAATGAATAATCGAGTTCATACTTCAGGTCGGTTATTTAGATGCAAGATTTTCTGCTAGCTATCGAACAATGATAATTATAATGCTAGTCCTGTACACTGTAGAGAATACTTATTCCAAATTTAAGAAAACAAACCGTTGTCTTTAATTTTCTAACATGGATTCACGTAAACCTTTCAGATGCTCTGAAGTTAGGATAAACTCGACTCAAGAGAATGAGCACAATGATTCAAATAAATAATTTTATATACACATAGCAAAAGGTTTTTTGTTTTTAAGTAATAAGGTAAACGTCCAAAATTCGGACACTGTCCGAAATTCCGACAATAAATTCCGAGTGTTATGCTAAAAGTTCATTTTTCCTTATAAAGTAACTGCAATTACTTCTGTTTATATCGGTAAAGAATAACAGTAATTAAGGAAATTTTAATGATACCTATTTCTATTTAGGCTGACTAAAAATGCTTTATATTTTGATAATAATACGGTGTACTATTTTTTAACCACTATTATTTACATATTTAGGGGTGCCGGAATTAGGTACCTGTAAATATTGCACGTCGTTAAATCAGACATGTGTGTCGGAAATGTATACGTGATTAAAAGTAATACATATGGCTCTATTGTTGGCTTTACACAAGAAAGAGAGAGAGAGAAGAAGAAGAGAGAGAAACAGAGTTACCCTACTCCGTTAAATGGCGTATTATGTCCTCGTTAGTCTTAAGTTGGTCTTAAGGCTCCAGGTACTTCAAAATAACTGCATAAGATATGCCTTTGGCATCTCTGGGGGGGGGGGGGAACATATACGGAATATTACAATAGTAATCAAATTTAAAAAATGAATAGCCGTTTCAGACTTTTGTTTGGCTCTGTGCTATTTCGAATAATATCCACACATTTGCCCTTTTATTTATTTGTGTTGTTGTGGAGAAGACGCACGCAGACAAACCGTAATTTGCGATTTCTAAATATGTTTTCAATACCGAATTTTAGAACATAAAAGTTTACATGTTGTTACAGCTACTTGGCAGTCAAACCAGTGAACGCATTTCTTTGTAATTTTGGCAATGCAAATTGTGTTAACAAGCTAAAAAAGTGCGCTGAGGTTAAATTTATAGCGAAACAGTCAGCAAGGCCATAATTCTCTTTTCTTTTTTAATTTCTTTAGTACTCCGGTGTTGTTGCAAACCGGCTTTGCCGACACATCGCCGGTTGGGTAAGGCTCACTTATGTTGGTTAGAATTTCTGTGTTTATTTTGTATGTTACCGAGTTTTGATGTTGTTATATTGTGCCTTATCTAATAAAGTTTATTATTATTATCATTCTGGCCTGAAATGTTCAAATAAAGTAAAAAGAAACAGTTCTTCGGTAGCATTGTTATCTAATGCTTGGAGAGAATATTTGTGTATAAAAAAGAAGAAAGTACAAAAGAAAATCATTCTAGAGAAATAAGAAAGAAAGCGAAAAAGGAAGAAAATAAAAAGAGGCGCCAAGAGAAACACTAATTATTCCAGATGCAAGAAACATTAAAATACACATGACGGAAAGAGGGCAGTCTGAAGAAGACTAAGGACTTATTTTATACAGTGTTTCATTAGAAATGGTAAAACATAAAGGTTTAATAATTCTCAATAATATATCTTGTTTAATAATATTTAAAACACTCTATGTTTTATTTGATAGAAGGTATTTATCCACGCATTCCAATGTACTTTTCTCTGATATTTAATAAAACTTTCGATTTTTGTTAAATATTTAAACAAAATGACTGACTATTCTTAACTCGTAATGGAATTAGACATATGAACAAGAAATATTAAGATTTTACACGATAAGATAGTTCTCAATCAGACAAAATCTTGTAACGCATTATTTAAGCCTTTTGTTGATATTCTTAAGGACCGATCTTCCGCAACAAATACATCTTTAAAAAGGAATAATATGTTCATAATATACAGCTGAGTTGCTTTCATTACGTTATTTTCGTTACTGTTACATACCGATAAAAGATAGATAAGCCATTTTCGATTTATTATTTTTCCAAACCCGACCAATAAATTGTGTTGAACGTAGAGAAATAAATCAGTCATTTCCTGTTAATAAACCAAAGCGCATACCCGACGATGAGTTAATTTTAAAGATTGATCTACATTTTATTCAAATAAGGGGCCCAAGTTAGACCCAATGAGAATCCTTAAGACCAATTAAGATATGCCCAATATCTCCATTTAACATACAGCGAAAAAAAAGCGACGGTCGATAAATATTTTGTCAACTGCATAATAAATCTTCCTCACGAAACGGTGAGTCCCGCAATCATTTACGCATGTAAGCCCACCAATTAACCGCTGAAATACATAACGATATCTGGCGATATAAAATAGAGTCAGTACAAAGCTATAATTATACAATTTCTTTAAATTTTAATTAATGTTTAATGGGGTGCTGTCAGGATGATTACGTTTCTATAATTGATCGTTGTGCCGTGGAGATATGTCTTATATATGTCAGGCGTAATAACTTTGGTATCTTAATTCATGCAATAGAGACTCAAGATATATAAATAGCTTGGATAATAACTAAGTAATAACTACTTGGAAACTCACTACTTACCACATATAGAAACTGTTGGTTGACGTTTGATTATATGTAAGTAATATCAGGTAATGCGAATTTAATGACGATAATAGTAATTGTGTATATTTTGTATTTAATTACTAGATTAAACAAGAAAATAGTAATTCGTCTTTATATGACAAAGTAAACTGATGTAGCCCTCATAGGACATTGAACTCTTTCTTTTGCCTTTATTTTTACTGAAAGATTTTTCTGGAAATTTTAAGTTGAATCAAGTATTTTTGGAATTTTCCAATTTGCAGTTTGTTCCAATGGCACATTGGGACAGGCATGGGGCACATTGGGACACTGTGAATATCTTGGTTATTATTGAAGACACCACTTTGATGTTTGCTAAGTACAAACCATCAAGATGGACAAACAAAATGTCATTAAGTTAATTATTATATGTTATACAAGCTTTTCAAAATTTGTAACACAATTTATCGCATTTTCAAACTTTAAAAAATTATGTTTTTAATTTGAACACCGTGTGTGGGGTGATAGAGCATTTTATTTTAACAGTTTTAACAAAAACATTAAAGAACATATAGCCTAACGGTGACTTGATTGTATGGTGTGACCTTGTGAAGGTCGAAGTGTTTAATGAACTATCTACCATGTTTGTTAAGGAATTTCTTCAAAACCAGCATAACAATATTTTAAAATTATTATTCAAATATTCGGCCGACAAGGAAAAGAGACGATTTTAATCTCAAATATGATTCACCATGGCATTTGCACCTAGGCCACTGATGTGTTAACAAGGGCATGTTCAAAGTGTGTTGTTTGTGCGAAGATGACTAAAACCAGAGAGTATGGAAAACGCATTTATTACAAGATTATTTATGAAACATATTAATAACAAGTTATTGAACATTATAACATTGACTCTTCGATTTTCCACTATTTCAATAGACTGGGGTAATCAAAATTAACGAAACACTTAAATAAGTCTCCAATTGTAAAAAAATTCAAGAAATTTTCAAACAAAGGTTTCTTGATCTTTAACAAGTCATCGTTTATTTACGTCATATATTTACGCATTTTATCACAAAAATTATTTACGCTAAAATTCTTAGAATAAATCTTAGAATAAAGGCACTAAAAATACACAGGTCGGTCTATAAGAAAATGGAAAGGTTACGAAACTTTCATAATGAAATGAACATCCTGAGTATTAAAATACATTCAAACAAATACTTTTGCGTGAACTTTTTCTCAATTGTCTACGGTTGGAGAATTATTTAGTTGTTCCGGTAATTTTGACTACAAATATCAACTTTATTATTTGAAATAAAATGATAAAATGTTTTTATTCAACGTTTGATTTCCAGGTATTCAAATACATCAGGTTTCCCTATAGGTACCTACATATCATAATATCTGAGTTATTTCGATTTTCATATCTTTTTATGATTTAACTTAATTTTAAACATCCTGTATTATAATGATGAAGTAACCATCATATTGTTAGTCAGGTTAATGTATGCGCCCACCAAGCCTGAAACTGTTAATAACAACAAAGATATAAAATTTCAAACATTGCCGCGAAATTAAAATAAAATAACAAAGCTGATATCAACTTCCGGTAGACGGGAATGCAGTCAAATTGAGAGTATTTTAGTTTGACAAAGTTTGACTCGAGTAGATCGTGATTTTAAACATTGAAATATATAGAAATAGTGGAAGATAAAATTTCTAATAGAACATTTTCCGTTATTTCCCAATCCCAAACTGCCCCAGTTGAAATATCCCAATGTGCCCCAACATGAGTTTTATGAATTGAAAAATCCTAGAATATTGAACCTTATGATTAGGTAGCCGCCAATAGCAGTAATGTCTGAATAATATATGTATAATTGTATGAATATACATAATATTATACAATATAACATATAAAATTGTGTAGATAAAATTGTTACCAACAGAGGTAGAAAACACGGAAAATAGTGACGCGAATTCTGTGTGAATGCGCATTTAATCGCCAATATTAGTCAATGAATTTCAAGTATCCCAATGTGTACCGTGTCCCAATCTGCCCCGGTCTCCCCTATTCTACAAAGATTGTGGGTTTGTTTTTATCATTTCTAGCTCAGGTTTCATCCCATTCGTTATTGAAGGAATATGTGCACACAGAGAAATGTTTAAGACATTCGTTGTCTTGCCGAAATTTACTCCGAACAAATCAATAAAGTTTTCAATTTAGATGAGCTTTTTGAATCAAAACTCACAAATTTCTCCTTTGAAGCGACAACATTTTGTTTCCAAGTAAAACTACATTGGATAATTTTAAAAGTTCTTATGAGTTCTTTTAAGAATATAGTGTGTTGCATTGAACAATTCAATATATTCCAATGAAAACAACTATTGCATTGAAACAAGATCATATATGTAAAATATGGTGTTCAAAACATGTAAAATCAGTTGGTTGATGCAAGAGACGTTTTGTGTGAACCAAGTAACCAAATGCTTAGTTTAAAATATCGGGTGGTTTCATTGTGCGGAAAACTTAAGAGTTTGCGCGGTTTGTGGCACCAGACTGACGCGACGTAGAACGGCGACAGTTTTTAGATACGCAGTATATGAGGACTACATTCTCCAGTCTCACTCACAACCCTCACAACGTTAGCTCCATGCAAATATATTGGTTATAGTGGTTAAGCAGTGTCGCTTTGATATACGCTTGATTGTATCTGCAGTTTTACATGTGATAATGGACAGCGTGGATGATTTTTCAATTTCATCAGATCATCTTAAAACGATATTTGACAGTAAGTATATGCGTATATCTACTTTTTATGCGAATGTTAATACACTATGTGCATTCTATGTTTGCAGACCATAAAATAACTGTGCAAAACATAACAAATCTTACAGAAGAAGAGATAAAAGAACTTATTCCGGCTATTGGAGATCGGATTGTTTTCCGGGAAGCGGTGAAGCTAAGAGGAGATTTAGAAACATCTAAGGTGAGAAACCGTATTATAATGGCCAGTTGCAGAAAGGCCCATCAAGTCTTGTTGACTGCTTAGCTCTTAACTGTACTAATTACTGTACCAGGATGACATTTTTTTGTATTTTTGATTGTATTTTAAATGTATTTTTTTTTCTTTTATAACAAGTTATTGGGTTTATATCAGTATGACACCTACTTGTTTGAAATGTATTTTTATTTTTATAATAAATTAATGTATTGGTATATATGAACTTTTTTTACCCATTGTCTTTGCTACATGACTAAAAAAATATGTCTTACAAAATAATTGCTTAAAGAACTTTGATGTAATACCACATATTATGTTCTGATTAGATTTGTCAGCCAGAAGAATTATTCTTGCTAGTAAATATGATTAAGAAAGTAATGTGCTATTATAATCGTGTAGTTCTTTCTGCATTTGTTTTGATAGACTTATTTTTTATGTAACCTTTGCAGCAGCGGTAGATAGTTTTAACAAAACAACAAAAACATTCACTTCAAATCAATATATTATGTTGAATGTAAATTACTATTACTTGCTTTGAATTTTTAACGCACTTCGTTTAAAATGACAGTTACTTGCTTTGAGAACAAAATACTCTATTCAGAACACTAAAGGTGTTGAACCAAAAGTACAAATGTTTCTCTGAAACATTGGTTCTTCCAAGCAAAATAACCTATTACTTATTCCGATAGCTCTATTACTCTCTTTAAGACATCATATGGTTGCATTAAAACAATATTAGTTTCGTCCAAATGTTGAAATATTTGAAATAATACTACAAAGTGTCATTCAAAACAACATTATAGTCCTTTCGAGTTGATGACTATTTGGTGCAAGACAATAGTTTACTCGTTGCAACTAATTTTATCTCGAACGAAGCACTTAACACATTTGTACTGAGAAAATATTGTCTCGGTTGAAGTGGATAGTTATTTCGTGGATATGGAAATCAACCGTTGTTTTGATGCAAAGCAATTTTATTTGAATTGAGCATTCCTTTCTCTGTGTGTGTGTATACTTGAAGAGTAAACTTGAACGCCGCTTTTCTCAGATTACAGCTCTGAGAAAAGCGGCGTTCAAGTTTACTCTTTTAAACATTTTAACACAATTTTAACCTTTATATCTCACTAATGGTCTTTTTTTCAAATCAATTCTTATCTCAAAAAAAAATATTGTGTGATTTAAAATTCAAATACATATTTTCCCAGTTTCTGATACAATCAACCAACACACAACATGCAACGTATTCAAATTTGTATCTGCCAATAATAAAACAAACAAAAAATAGCTGCATCAGAGCTCAATTTGTGGGTACGTTAAAATTATGTGACACGCCGGATAACTCCTCATCAAAATAGTCGAAAAAAAAAAGTGGGAAAAATGAGAGGGAGAGAGGACACAGCAATGCAATATGACAATGCGGCGTGGCGCCGGAAAAAGATATTTATCAGGCCGTAATTTTCACGCCCAAGCTGCGACGCACGCTTTCACGAGCACATCAATCATTCGGAGCTGCCGATGACAATGTGTGTGTGCGCGGCTCCATGAATTGTGTAATAAAATTCGTTTTCATTTAGTTTGAGCTTTCGACCTCGATCGAAATATTGGCAAACCGGAAAACTGTGTGCGATATTATGTTCTTTTGTAAGGTGTATCTAGCTAATGGGATCATATTGTTAGACGAAAAGCTTTTAAACAATTTTAGTGATGTCGATTTAGACAAAATTATCTTTTTTCTTTAAACCATAAAATACATCAAAAATATATCAAATAATAAAGAATGACAAGCAAGGTGACATATAAAAAAATTTGGAGTGAAACTCGTTTTTTTACTAGATGAGATCAGGAGAAATCTTGTGTACAGGGATGTCCGGTAATGTCCCGATGAATATGCTTAGTCAACGATTCTAGGGATGGATTTAAGACGATTATCAGCATTTTGTGTTTCTTGAATGACCAGTTTTCAAAGACGATTTTTGAAACAATAAATTTGAAAGATATTATACATCTTTTGCGATGCTATTGAATCATGTCATTGTACCACTACTATTCAATAATGTAATGTAGAAATATTTCAAATTTATACTGCCCTCTCCCTGATATTTTCCAATTTTCTGTCCATCCATACTTGATCTATGCGATTGAGTATCTCCTCCCTCCGCCCCCAGTTTTCTGTCTTTTTGGTTTTGGTCGTTTTGCAGCTTTAGTACATATTATATAATTTGATGGATGAAATTTGCAACCTCGTCCATACTTAGGTTTGTTAAAGATAAAATAAAAGGATATCAATATGGAATTGTCGTTTTATTCGAAACGTTAGTGCTATTGATATCCTTTTATTTTATCTTTAACAAACCTAAGTATGGACGAGGTTGCAAATTTCATCCATGGTGTTTGATATCAAGCACTAACGGTTTGAATAAAACGACAATTCCATATTGATATCCTTTTATTTTATCTTTAACATATTATATAAACTGAAACAAAACAATTTTTTTATTATTTTTTTATATTTCAATTGTGACTGTTAAGGGTTTTGCCGTTGTTGTTTACGTCGTGGCAGATTGATGTCTGCTAGTTTGGAGCGTTCCATGTGCAACTTTTAATTTTTGTGACTATGCTTCGACGTGGTTTCGTGACTATGCTTTTGCCTTGGTTTGTAATTTAATAGTTTGTGCCGACGATGATTTGTACCGATCCGTGGTTGTATGATGCATTTTATTTTGTTTCTCGGATGTTTTTAGTGGTACCTTCAAGGTGGAACCAGAACCTTTATCGGCCTGTGAAGATGACTTGGATTCAAGTCGAATATTTGGCCTTTTTCGATTAATAAACAACTTAATGAACAACTACATCTAGTTTATTTTTGAAAAAACCTCAGAGTGACACCAACTGTCCTTTTGTCCTTTCAAATTTTGTTTTCTAAAAGATCGATTTATATTTGCTAATTTTTGTATATTTAACTGTTAAAAGTTCTTCCACTCTCTTTGTGGCCCATAGACTAGTCTAAAATTCAATTTGATATTCTTACCACGGTAATTAATTAATTACCCAATTAAGTTATAGTTATAAAAGATTGATTTTGGTTCCCAACCGGCAGGAGCGCAAATATAAAATTCACTATTCTTGAAAAGGTAATAATCAGCTAAAGATTAGTAGGGGCCTTGCTAAGAGGAGCCTAAATCTGCTTGCAACCTTAAGGCTCCGTTGTAATAACAACGGATTTTGAGGTCGCTGATTACGAATCTAAACTCTAAATTGCGAAAAACAAAATGGCGGATCCAACATGGCGGACGACTACATTAAAATATGTTTTGATTTAGTTATTTTTTTTAAACTAATTTTAGATGTTATTGGGTCCGAAGTGTCTATAGCTCAATTAGATATATCTTCTAAGGTATTTTTTCTGTTATTTTTTCTAGAATGAAATTCTCGATCTTGTTTATAAAATTTATTTCTGACTTCAGAGCCCACCTCTCCAAAATAACCAACTAGCAGTAAATAATTTGCTACTATTCTTTTCTATGAACTAGTACCTTATGGACAGTAGCAGGCATCAGGTACCATGGATATATAGTCGTAAATAAATTTGCAGTTTTCAAAACAAATACTTTGAAATTTTAATTGAATTAACAAGTTTAAAAAGCAAAATTTGTCAAAGTGGTATAGAGAGAAGAGTATTTATCTTTAATTTGATGCATTGCTTGTTACTTCATATAAATAAATAATCGCAAAAACTTATTTGAAACTAGGCGCAAGTATTAAGTTTAACGCAAGTATACTGATTGCTCGCAAAACGTTAAGCTACCAAAGAAAAATAATTTACGGAGAATACGCAGCTATAAGCAGCAAAATATAAGTGGGATTTGTAGATAAAGACTGGAATCATAAATATATCCTACAATAAGTGCAAACTAGTGCAAACATTTTTTTGAATGTCTAACGAAATATTAGGTTAATTTGCTCTTCTGTGTCTTAAATAATTATGATGATTTAAAATATACTTAATTCATATTTACGTAATATGAAATACCTACCTTAGTAGGATAGTCCAAGATCACTTTACGTTATTTAGAGCTTACATAAACAAACAATATACTCAGTATTCGATTTTTGCTGAGCGCGTTTCAAATAATGAATAGTGGTAGAAGCACACTATGCGCCATTTTGGTTCTTTACTATGACTGAATGCGCTGTAATTAAGCATCAATTCAACACGTGTTTAATGAATAAACCTGTTTACTTTCATATAGGATACAGAATTTAACTGAATTCAAAACTTGAAAATTTGATTTTTGGCCAACTATTCGGTGAAATATATTTCCTAAAATCAAAATAATAAATATGATGTTTTGATTATATATATATTTGCCCTCAACTACATATCATCCACATGTTATGTGCGAAAATATTAAGCCTTAGATTAGTATAAAGTTGTATAAAAAATTAGCTTATCAAAACTACGTAAATGCTAATAGTCCAGCAGCCGCCGCCTGTTTTTTTCAGTGATTAATAACAGGCTGAATCTTCGTGAGTAGGTTCGGTTCGACGAGACGCCCAAGTTTTTCCTCTGTCAAAATTCTCGATAGAGGTAGCTATTGTAGTGCGCAGGTATAAAAGATGTCGATTTGGTGGGGTGTCGAAATTGTCTTAATAACAATAAGTTTTTTTGTTTGAATATGTGGCCATTTCAATATACAAATATTTACAAACCTGCATACAAAAAATCAGCTGGTTATTAATAATTTTATGACCTCGTTATTTGGACACATTCGGAGTGGAGGACGCTCCGGTCAAACCATCCATTTTGTAGGACAATTGTTTTTCCGCGTTTATTAACTAATTATCTCCATATTCAAACAAAAAAACTTATTGTTATTAAGACAATTTCGACACCCCACCAAATCGACATCTTTTATACCTGCGCACTACAATAGCTACCTCTATCGAGAATTTTCACAGAGGAAAAACTTGGGCGTCTCGTCGAACCGAACCTACTCACGAAGATTCAGCCTGTTATTAATCACTGAAAAAAACAGGCGGCGGCTGCTGGACTATTATATAAAGAATCTAGCCAAATTACCTAAATATTTGACAAATTAAGAAAGTTTTATTATATTTAAATTTATATTACCGCGAACATGTCAGATGCTTGGAGGAACTATCACAATATACCAAATAGGTGGCGGCATTTATAACCACCAGGTGATAGTTCACGAACAAAAGTTTGTGGGGCCAGAAAATCAAAACATACACACACAGAAAATGTGGAATTATGTGAATACGGGCGAAAAGAAAACTTCGGAAGCAATTCGGTACATCGAGAGTGCTTTTTCCCTCAAACATTCAAGAGTTGGTTTGTAAATTCGAAAATTCCCGTTATGTTCTAAATTTATACAGAAATATATCTTTTTCTTTTCTGTATCAGACTAATCATTTTGGCCGCAAATAAACTTCATTCGAGTATTCATTTTTTCAAGTCGGTAAAAAGTTAGAGCTGATAAAAATATCAATAAAACCGTATTTTAAACGGCTACAACTTCTTAAGGAATAGAGAAAACCAATAAGTCAATATTAACCTTTTTCTCGGAACGACATTTAGGTTTTAGAAGAAAATCTGTAAAAAGTTTTATGTGGATTTTGTTTTGTTACTTAAATTCATTTAGTTTTTATTGTTGTAATGGGTATTGATTATGTTATTTTTTCGTTTTCGCATTGTTTGATATGTATTTTATCATTTATTTTTCTTTCTTTGTTAACATTTCAAACGGCTGTAACTTCTTAAGGAATAGAAATAACATATAAGACCATATAAAACATTATACTCAGAATGACATTTGATTTCTAAAAGCTAATTCTGCTGAAAAAAAGGTAGACTATCAATATATTTATATTTTTTCTAATTAATGTTATTTTGTAACTGTTATTTAATAATCGTTTTAATTTTTGAGTAAAAGTTATGTCAATGTTTTTGGTACTCCGCGAATTTTTCGTATGATCAAAAGTGCTCCCTGACTTCAAAAAGGAGTAGTGCACTGGCCATTATATCGTTCAAAATATTTCCCCTTGAAAATCCCAAAGAAATAGCATATTGCATTTCCAACTTAGAACACGAAGAACGAATTGGTCGATTTGCCGGACGTGTACATCTCGGTTAGCCGTGTAGGCACAGACGCGGCCGGTCCGACAATATTTCACCGTGGTGGAATTGCCAGTTATTATGGAGTTTAAAGTTGGCAGGTTGGCGGAAAGGAGCGATAAATTACACTCGCAAGGAGCGAGCGCGCACCGACTAGGCGAGCAAGGCGGCAGTAACGGCTCCCGCGTCCACTGATTTTCGCATTCCGGATTTTGTGCCCGGACTCTCGCTCGGACTCGGGCAGAGACCGGGAGTACCCGTGAATATGATGTATGGGTCTCGGCGACCGTAACGAAATTAGTGTCACAATAATAGAAAGGATTGGCCGTGCCGTGTTTTACCGCTGTTTTTGTTCGAGAAGCGTGTAGCTTTGATATGCACGGCTGACTGGCCGCGGTTCAACCCTCCCCCCGCCTCCTCTACCATTAAGGGTTCGGATTTAGGGATGACGAGGAATTGTGTGTTTGCAGAGAAACACTGAACTAGCCCAAAGGATTTGGACGCGGGTCTCGGATTATACATTGAATTTCGTTAATTTCACTTTGTTGTCTCGTTTTGTGTGTCTTTGGGAAAACGATGAGTGGCGTTAAAATATGAGAGAAACATGTTGTGCCGGTTTAGTGATTGTAGAGCTGAATATTTAAATATTCCTGAAATATTGTCTATTATAATAATATAATGGAGAATGCTCACAAAGCATTGCTTTAAATTGAAATAACCGAAATCGGTATCGTAAAAATGTATAAGCAACACGGTACCTATATCAAGAGAAGAATTTGGAAGAATTACAATTACTGACAATTCTTGTTCGAATGCGATGATGTTCTCACGTTCTTTACACAAAAAAAGTTGAGTTTCTTCCGATCAGCTCATCATATTTTAATGATTGCTTTGTTCTATAGTCGGCTGATTCTTTAGTAACAAGACTGTGGTAGATTTTTGTATTAAAATTTTAGTTTTGATCCTATACAGGGTGCAAGAATAATTATTTCGTTCTTTT
This sequence comes from Melinopterus prodromus, assembly GCA_964023965.1. Lineage (NCBI taxonomy): Eukaryota > Metazoa > Arthropoda > Insecta > Coleoptera > Scarabaeidae > Melinopterus > Melinopterus prodromus. Next base: position 103,462,746 of record OZ030390.1, read on the forward strand.
ATATACGCGGACTCATTTGTCAAGAGTTTAATTTTTACTTTATCATACGCACTATGACAAAGTATTGTAATCGTGCCGAAAAAAAAAATTAAGGTTTTAGCGAAAATAGGTCTTTTTGGGTCCCCTGAACATTTTTGACCAAGGTATACAGAAGGTCCAAAAGGGTCCAAAGCAACTGGAGGTTTCCTCTAACTAAGCATTTTTCAAGGATTTTGCTATTTTGCCATTTCTGTAATTTCGTCAAAATAGTTAAATAATAAATTAAACCAGACGAAATTTTGTGTAATTTATATCTATGACATTTTTTGGTAAAGTTAATAGTTTAGCTGTATGAGCAAATTCTATTTGATCGAGATCGTACCTGCATTAAAACTACATAGTTAGCCAGGATTTGTCAAATCCTTACTAACTTGCGTTATTTTAATGCAGACACGATCGATCTCGATTAAAAAGAATTTCATGCAGGTAAACTATTAATTTTATATATTGTATGATAAAGTAATATGTCTGGCCACATCAGATTTTTTTAAGATAAATTCATATAAGATACCTACTTTTGTCGTCTTGAAGTTTATGATATCTGGTACAGATTAGAGAAAAAATAAAACGAGAATGTGAAAAGATTGTGAAAAATGTGACCGTATTAAATGAAACAGTTTCTAAATTATCTTTTTAAAAATAAATGTAATTTCATATGTGTTTTTTACCATAATACCTAAGAAGAATACCTATTTTTCTTTCTTAAAATGGTAAAAACAGGATTCGAAACATATCTCAGATAATAAATATGAACGCAAAATGTTGGGGAGAGTGCAGTTCAATTTTCTTTGTCGATTAACTCTTTACGTGCTGGAGAAATTCGATTCGTGGTTTGGGGTAGGTTTTTCAAGCCAGTTTAAACCACGTTTAGGTCTAAAATGAGTTTGGGTCTCGAAGAAAATTTATATCTAATCTAACTCAGTTACCCGCCCTTAATGTAAATAAATAATTAAATGCACAAGCAAATATCAATCGTCGATCATCCGACAGTCTTATTTGATTCTTTCTAAATATAAAAGAGTTTAAACTGGTGTTTTTTTACAATAATAAACATTATATCTCATACTGTGAGACTAATCAGAAATCCTTAACTAAGTTAGAAGGGAAAACCTGTATGAGTTTTTCGAAGATTTTCAGTCGACACTTTTTTTCAGGAATTCTCTGTAAAATAAAAATTCCAATCTGCATAATGCTGTAAATATTTCAAAATCCTTATTATTACACAGTGTGTATAAAAAGAAAGGTAACCACTCAATATCTTTCTTTCTAAGAAGTTGACAAGAAAAAGATTACAGTAAGTTTTAGGAAATTGCTTGAGCAATAAATTTAAAATGCTTACAAATAAGACACACATTATACATAAAAGTATTTCGTATTTAAAACTGAAGTCATTTTCAAAAACGACGAGCCATTGACACGGTAGAAATCCTTTTGACATTGTTTAATTGCATTAATTGCAGAAAATGATAGTCTTGTTGCGACTATTTTAGCGTTTTCTTCAATCAAACAAATGATCCCTCTGCGGGGTATAGAAACAAGTAATACTTTTGAACCAAAGATATTCGCGTTGCAGCAAGCATATTTTTTCCTCTGTGTACCGTAATATACAACTTGTTTTGAATGACATTCTCGTATTTCGACACGCCAAACAAATTTACAGTGCACACGTCAGAAAGTTTATCAATTCGAGCTTTGTCGTGTCCACAATGAGTGTCGCGTACGGCAGCAGCACAGTCGTTAATTAAAAAACTCGGAAAAGGGCGTTGCGCAATTTCCCCATGTACCGACGGGAAACGTTTGTAACAGGAAATTACAATCATTACCATCAAAATTGCGATACACAATACGCTACTTCAATCTCGCCTTCAATGTAAAATTATATACAAAACATGCATGTATCGTTTTCATAATAATAATAATAATAATTTATTTGTCGTGAGATCTTACAAAGATATAGACAATAGTCAGAGGTACATACAATTCAAATACAAATAACCAGAAGTATACCTCTGGACGAAAGCACGTTTAAAACAGAAATGGATAAGATTGTACAATTTAAAAGACCCCGGAATCAAATATTATGGATTCGGTGGTCACATTTAAAAATAAAACCATCAAAAACTACACACAGAGAAATGTTTAAGACATTCGTTGTCTTGCCGAAATTTACTCCGAACAAATCAATAAAGTTTTCAATTTAGATGAGCGTTTTGAATCAAAACTCACAAATTTCTCCTTTGAAGCGACAACATTTTGTTTCCAAGTAAAACTACATTGGATAATTTTAAAAGTTCTCATGAGTTCTCTTAAGAATATAGTGTGTTGCATTGAACAATTCAATATATTCCAATGAAAACAACTATTGCATTGAAACAAGATGATATATGTAAAATATGGTGTTCAAAACAAGTAAAATTAGTTGGTTGATGCAAGAGACGTTTTGTGTGAACCAAGTAACCAAATGCTTAGTTTAAAATATCGGGTGGTTTCATTGTGCGGAAAACTTAAGAGTTTGCGCAGTTTGTGGCACCAGACTGACGCGACGTAGAACGGCGACAGTTTCTAGATACGCAGTATATGAGGACTTCATTCACCAGTCTCACTCACAACCCCCAGAACGTTAACTCCATGCAAATATATTGGTTATAGTGGTAAGCAGTGTCGCTTTGATATACGCTTGATTGTATCTGCAGTTTTACATGTGATAATGGACAGCGTGGATGATTTTTCAATTTCATCAGATCATCTTAAAACGATATTTGACAGTAAGTATATGCGTATATCTACTTTTTATGCGAATGTTAATACACTATGTGCATTCTATGTTTGCAGACCATAAAATACCTGTGCAAAACATAACAAAACTTACAGAAGAAGAGATAAAAGAACTTATTCCGGCTATTGGAGATCGGATTGTTTTCCGGGAAGCGGTGAAGCTAAGAGGAGATTTAGAAACATCTAAGGTGAGAAACCGTATTATAATGGCCAGTTGCAGAAATGCCCATCAAGTCTTGTTGACTGCTTAGCTCTTAACTGTACTAATTACTGTATCAAGATGACATTTTTTTGTATTTTTGTTTGTATTTTAAATGTATTTTTTTCTTTTATAACAAGTTATTGAGTTTATATCAGTATGACACCTACTTGTTTGAAATGTATTTTTATTTTTATAATAAATTAATGTATTGGTATATATGAACTTTTTTTACCCATTGTCTTTGCTACATGACTAAAAAAAAATATATGTCTTACAAAATAATTGCTTAACGAACTTTGATGTAATACCACATATTATGTTTTTTTTATTATGATTAAGAAAGTAATGTGCTATTATAATCGTGTAGTTCTTTCTGCATTTCTTTTGATAGACTTATTTTTTTATGTAACCTTTGCAGCAGCGGTAGATAGTGTTAACAAAACAACAAAAACATTCACTTCAAATCAATATATTATGTTGAATGTAAATTACTATTACTTGCTTTGAATTTTTAACGCACTTCGTTTAAAATGACAGTTACTTGCTTTGAGAACAAAATACTCCATTCAGAACACTAGAGGTGTTGAACCAAAATTACAAGTATTTCTCTGAAACATTGGTTCTTCCAAGCAAAATAACCTATTAGTTATTCCGATAGCTCTATTACTGTCTTTAAGACATCATATGATTGCATTAAAGCAATATTAGTTTGGTCCAAATGTTAAAATATTTGAAATAATACTACAAAGTTTCATTCAAAACAACATTATAGTCCTTTCGAGTTGATGACTATTTGGTGCAAGTCAATAGTTTACTCGTTGCAACTAATTTTATCTCGAACGAAGCACTTAACACATTTGTACTGAGAAAACATTGTCTTGGTTGAAGTGGATAGTTATTTCGTGGATATGCAAATCAACCGTTGTTTTGATGCAAAGCAATTTTATTTGAATTGAGCATTCCTTTCTCTGTGTGTATCAAAACAATATATAATATAATAAAGAAAAGGACGGATATAATTTTAATGCCTGTAAGACAATTTCGGTCTGCAGTTGAAGTACGTAATATAAGGGATGCCTTTTAAGAGTGTCAACTGCCACTCGAATGACTATAGGGGTTATTATTGCTATTACAGGGGAAGGCTGCAGTACCAACTTGAACGCACGCGCTGTGCCAAGTGCAGCGCCGCAGTAATTGGAGTAACTCCTGATGGGGCTCAAGCAGCTTTTGATCCTGTTCTAACTGCTCGTCCTCGATGTCGGAAGGCGCATTCACTCGAACGCTCTAAGAATAGGGGGAGAGAACAAAACAGGTACCTACGGTGCCTTATATACCCTTCCTGAATCCCTACCGACTAGGTACATAGGGTCTACAAGAATCATATCCGGTCGTATTATTGAACAACCTGCCAGAATTGTCCTTCTGAAGGATAAATGAAAATGTGATTTTATTTTGTATGTTTGATATTTTGTTGCCTGAAAGATGAGAAAGGATAAGGCTAAGAAAAAGTAAGCCTCACGGTAGGATTAACGTTCTGAAACAAAATACTAATAACAGTAATAATACCACTGCAACAGCAAACAAACATTATTCTGCGTGCTGGTGGGTGTAGCTTATTTATGTGTTCATCGTAGTTGTAAAACGCTATTAAAATTTTTTCAGCACGTCACTATTTTAAGAACTTTTGTAAAAACTTTCTTATAAGATACAATAGCAAAATGTGAAGTATATTTATTGAAATCGAAACTATCAAATTAAAAAAAATACTCGTACACGCCAATTTTTTATTATAAAAATATACATTTTTGCATTAAATTCTAAATGGACTATAGTAATGGCTGCACATACATTTTATGGTTTTACATGAGAAAATTTTCGAGAAAAAACAAATGCATATTAGGAAAATATTAATCACTCTGTTCAGGATGGATTATGTCCATAGAAAGGAAATAACCATCTCCTATGTTCTCCTATGGTCTCTTATGTTTCTACAAGGTTTTTGGGGACAAAATTAGGTTGATGTCTTCAAAACTTCAAGATAGCATCAGAGTAACCTTTAATGTTGCATTAGTCAGAATTCCTGAAAATTTATCTACGAACATTCGAAATTTTCGATTTTGAAATTTTAATGTTGATTTTCGGAATTGGATCGCTGGGAGAAGTCGCAGGCTTTGCATTTACAGGCTATCCCACTATTTCTCTGGCAGTTTTTTACAAGAAAATATCATTCTGAGTAAAAAGATTCATCTAGAATTATTTGCTTGCACAATTCATTAAAAATTTAACAAACCCAATAACAACAATAACTAAAAATAATAGAAATAAATTGAATAAGTGATGACGAAGCTAATAAATCCATATGAAACTTTTATTGTTTTTCTTTTAGAATTATTAGAATGGTTGGAGTAAGAAACTTCAGGACTTATCATTTAGAGTAAGAAGGTTGATAGCTTATCTTATTTTCTTGCTCATATTTCAGAATTATTTGCTTTTACAATTCAGAAAAAAATTGCAGAATAAAATATCTGAACAAACCCAAAAACAATCATAACTAAAAATAATACAATTAAATTGAATAAATGATAACGAAGCTAATAAATCCATATGAAACTTTTATTGTTTTCCTTTTAGAATTATTAGAATAATTAGAGTAAGAAACTTCAGGGCTTAACATTCAGAGTAAGAAGCTTGAAGTCTTATCTTACAATATTGCTCATATTTTAGAATTATTTGCTTGTACAATTCATTAAAAATTTACACAGTGAAATATCTGAACAAACCCAATAACAATAATAACTAAAAATAATACAAATAAATTGAATAAATGATGACGAAGCTAATAAATCCATATGAAACTTTTATTGTTTTTCTTTCAGAAATATTAGAATAATTAGAGTAAGAAACTTCAGGGCTTAACATTTAGAGTAAGAAGCTTGAAGGCTTATGTTACAATATTGCTCATATTTTAGAATTATTTGCTTGTACAATTCATTAAAAATTTACACAGTGAAATATCTGCACAAACCCAATAGCAGTAATAACTAAAAATAATACAAATAAATTGAATAAATGATGACGAAGCTAATAAATCGATATGAAACTTTTATTGTTTTCCTTTCAAAAATATTAGAATAATTAGAGTAAGAAACTTCAAGGCTTAACATTCAGAGTAAGAAGCTTGAAGTCTTATCTTACAATATTGCTCATATTTTAGAATTATTTGCTTGTACAATTCATTAAAAATTTACACAGTGAAATATCTGAACAAACCCAATAACAATAATAACTAGAAATAATACAAATAAAATGAATAAATAATGACGAAGCTAATAAATCCATATGAAACTTTTATTGTTTTCCTTTCAAAAATATTAGAATAATTAGAGTAAGAAACTTCAAGGCTTAACATTCAGAGTAAGAAGCTTGAAGTCTTATCTTACAATATTGCTCATATTTTAGAATTATTTGCTTGTACAATTCATTAAAAATTTATACAGTGAAATATCTGAACAAACCCAATAACAATAATAACTAAAAATGATACAAATAAATTGAATAAATGATGACGAAGCTAATACATCCAAATGAAGTTTTTATTCTATGTCTTTTAGAGTTATTTGAATAATTAGAGTAAGAAACTTCAGGGGTTAGTATTCAGAATATGAAGCTTGAGGGCTTATCTTCCTACAATCTTGCTGATATTTTAGCATTAGTTGCTTTTACAATTCATTAAAAATTTACAGAGTGAATAATCTGAACAAACCCAATAACAATAATAACTAGAAATAATACAAATAAAATGAATAAATAATGACGAAGCTAATAAATCCATATGAAACTTTTATTGTTTTTCTTTTAGAATTATTAGAATAATTAGAGTAAGAAGCTTCAGGGCTTAGTATTCAGAGTAAGAAGCCTGAGGGCTTATCTTACTACAAACAACAGTAGTATGCCACTGGAAATTCAAATGATTTGGCAACAATTGCCTTTGGTCAAGAAGTTTCTGATGTTAACCCAAAAATATTTTATGCTTACATCAACAATTGAGGGACCTATCAAGATCAATAACAAACGCTGGAGGCTGTCGTAAAAAAACATGTTGATGACGTCATGCGACGACCAAAATTGCAGACCAAAAATTCATATCTAATACATAAGTGTGCAATTCTATCTCTGAGGTTTGTAAATACATCAGGGGCTACCAGGCCGCCAGAAAACTACACGTAGTTTACAATCGAGTCTCCGAATGAAATTGAAACCAATGGCCTCGTAGAAATCTCCTCTCCAAACGAAATCGCACATACACAATAAAAATTCAAGAGGTACGAATTTAGAAGACGCCTCCGCAGATATGCAAAAACCAATTCGCATACAAATTGCAACGCCCACGTAGATTGGATGCGCGCAAAGACACACACACACACACACACACACACACACACACAGAGATCGTCTGCTCGAATCCTTCTCGCCAAGGATACGAATCCTTATCCACGGTATATCTATCTTCGCGGCAGAGCCCTGGTCGGTATTGAAGACTATCATAAATCTGTCAGAGGCAAGTTTGTGTGTACCTCAGCGAGCGAAGGGCGAGCGAGAGCAGCCCTGAAAGGAGGTATTAGTGGTTTACGGCAGATTTGCATTCACAAAGTTGGTAGCAATGCGTTTTCGCGTCCCCGGGGATACTTTACATTGTTGCCGGATATACACCCTCCTATTCTCTCTGCGAATAGATTTATGTACCGAGTTAAAGTAAATGGGTGCGTGAAGTTGCGGGATGGGGAGGGAGCGTTTAGAGGAAAAAAGGGTAAATGGATACTGGAGTTTTTTTTTATTCAATAAGAGCATTACAATCTAGTCATAATTGACTAATGAGTAACTTAATTCTAACTTATTTTACTAGTGTAACTTATATGTAGTAATGTAATCAATTGATTGTGTTTTGAAATGATTTAGTTTTAGATTACATGAGTAATCCTTGTTGTTGTATTATCCAGACTCGGAGGGGTTGAAACTTTGGTGATACTGTAATTATTAAAGTTTAAAATGATAAGTCAAGATCTTTTGTAACGAACCGATGTAATTGCATTTTAAAGTAGGTACTGCGGTAATACGGGAAAGTTGGGTGGACGAGAGCCGGCCTCTGCAGCATTTTTAATTAATTCCTTCCATTCTGCTTAGCTCTAAATAATCGGTTTTATTCATAGTTTTTATTTCGTTTTTCTTAAAAAATATAACGACGCACCATCGCATCTTTAAAATTAATATTTTTACAAAGGATATAAGCAAGTGGTTATCATATCTACAGCGCGGCTGTCAAATTCGAATTCATTAAGTTGGAAACTGCATGTTATTTTTCGGTCGTTTTCTATTTGGCAACCTCCTATTTTTTATCGATCCTGATAAATCATTTAATTGTTTTAATGGTGGCTCTTCCATTTTATGGCCTTGCATAACACAATTTTTTACTGAAACATAATTAAAAATACGGAAAGCTGTTTGGGAGATTATCAATTTTGTAAATGGAAATCATAGGTATTCTTAACAGATTTCTTTCGCTTGATAAGAGACTGTTCTCAACAGTTATCCATTACGTAAGGCTGTTTAAAAACATTAATCTATCATAGAAAAATCGTGATTATTGCAACTTTTGGAGTTTACAACGGGTAAACCCAATGTTCTAGAAACTTCAAAAAGATCTCAAAGTAAACGTTTGAAGTTTTACATTAAATTTTTAATAAGTGTTCGTATGTATATATCCACGATATCATAACAGCATTTGAATTGGTTCAAGACAAAGAAATCTATTCAAAACACCTGTTCACTTTTCCTTCTGATCGAAAACTTTGGCCTCATAAAGTAAAATAATAAGTAAAACATAAGTAAAAGTCATAAGTAAAACAATAGAAAACTAGCAACGAAATAATAATTAAAGGATCGACCAAAATCAATAAAAAATAGTAAATAAAAAATTTATAACGGCGTAGTAAAAATAATTGATGATATAATTGAATTCATTCAATTATTACATATCATTATTATTATCATTATTATCATCCATAGTGGTATTAATTTTGTATTTTGAATTGATGTAGGATTCGTGTACCCAAAGAGGTAAAGTTTTGACTGAAAAAGGCATGTAGGATTTTGATATTTTTACGTGAAATTTTGTACACTTATTGAGGAAGATGTAACTTAGATCTATTATGAGGTACTTTATTTTAATTTTAACTTGTGTTTTCCGTAAAATAAACGCAAGATCCGCCAATTTTCAGAGTCAGTAACAGATTTGTCAAAAACGAACGAAAATATCTTTAGGTTTGGTGTATTGCTTTTGCGATGCTGTAAAGTAATAGCTGAGAAAACTCCTCAGAACATTTACGTGTTTTGCAAGTAGAACGTTGGAGGTACGGATGCCCTTTCGTGGTGCCCGTTTCTGTGATTTTACAGAAGACATCTTTCTATTAAAAGGTATTCGATAGAAAAAATATGCTTTTTGATCAAATAAAATCGATGCAATGTAAGTTGTGGAAGAAATCTGAAACTGTGTAACCAGGAATTAGAATCAAAATACTACAACGTTGTGTCATGTTTTCAGTTCATATGACTTTCACAAGGAGTAACTGTCAACTAGACATTTTAAATGTTAATAATAAATGATATAATTAAATTAAAAATCAGAATAAAACAGATCGATGAATACTCGGAACTAAAAGAAGTAAAAGCTGGGGTTCCCCAGGGTAGTGTATTGGGACCAATTCTCTACCTACTGCACACAAGTGACCTAACACAGCTGGAAAATGTAACAGTCGCCACATTCGCAGATGACAACACTTTTAAACACTTTTTTGAACACTTTTAAAACGAAATTTTTTTTCAAAGGATATAAGCAAGTGGTTATCATATCTACAGCGCGGCTATCAAATTCGAATTCATTAAGTTGGAAACTGTATGTTATTTTTCAGTCATTTTCTATTTGGCAACCTCCTATTTTTTTATTGATCCAGATAAATTATTTGATTGTTTTAATGGTGGCTCTTCGATTTTATGGCCTCGCATAAGACAATTTTTTTTTGTTTTTACTCGAACACAATTAAAAATAAGGAAAGCTGTTTGGGAGATTATGAATATTGTAAATGGAAATCAAAGGTATTTTTAACAGATTTATTTTCGCTTGATAGAAGTCTGTTCTCAACAGTTATCCATTACGTAAGGCTGTTTAAAAACATTAATCTATCGTAGAAAAATCGTGATTATTGCACCTTTTGGAGTTTACAAGTATAAGTACAAGTAAACGTTTGAAGTTTTACATAAAATTTTTAATAAGTGTTCTTATGAAAAAGTGTCTTTAAATAAATGGCTCTTTAACTGATGTGCGTGTACCACGATATCGTAACAGCATTTGAATTGGTATTCAAGACAAAGAAATCCATTCAAAACACCTGTTCACTTTTCCTTTTGATCGAAAACCTTGTCCTCATAAAGTAAAATAATAAGTAAAACATAAGTAAAAATCATAAGTAAAACAATAGAAAAATAGCAACGAAATAATAATTAAAGCATCGATCAAAATCAATAAAAAATAGTAAATAAAAAATTGATAACGGCGTAGTAAAAATAATTGAAGATATAATTGAATTCATTCAATTATTACATATCATTATTATTATCATTATTATCATCCAAAGTGGTATTAATTTTGTATTTGAATTGATGTAAGATTCGTGTACCCAAAGAGGTAAAGTTTTGACTGAAAAAAGCATGTAAGATTTTGATATTTTTACGTGAAATTTTGTACACTTATTGAGGTGTATATTATGAGGTACTTTATTTAATTTTAACCTGTGTTTTCCGTAAAATAAACGCAAGATCCGCCAATTTTCAGAGTCAGTAACACATTTGTCAAAAACGAACGAAAATATCTTTAGGTTTGGTGTATTGCTTTTGCGATGCTGTAAAGTAATAGCTGAGAAAACTCCTCAGAACATTTACGTGTTTTGCAAGTAGAACGTTGGAGGTACGGATGCCCTTTAGTGGTGCCCGTTTCTGTGATTTTACAGAAGACATCTTTCTATTAAAAGGTATTCGATAGAAAAAATATGCTTTTTGATCAAATAAAATCGATGCAATGTAAGTTGTGGAAGCAATCTGAAACTGTGTAACCAGGAATTAGAATCAAAATGCTACAACGTTGTGTCATATGTTTTTAGTTCATATGACGTTCACAAGCAGTAACTGTCAACTAGACATTTTAAATGTTAATCATAAATAATATATGGTTAAAATATGGTACGGTACTTATTTTATCAAAATCGTACCGCTAAATTAATCTAGTAATGTTTTCAATCAATTAAAAGTCAGAATATAACAGATCGATGCATACTCGGAACTAAAAGAAGCAAAAGCTGGGGTACCCCAGGGTAGTGTGTTGGGACCAGTTCTCTATCTACTTTATACAAGTGACCTACCACAGTTGGAAAATGTAACAGTCGCCACATTCGCAGATGACACGGCTCTAATGGCAGTGGGATCAACTATTGGAGAATCTACTAGGAATCTTCAACAAGCTAATAGATAATAAACTATAAAAATGAACCAAAAAATAAAAGACCAAGCTCAACGAACTGAAATCTGCCTCCATTAATTTTACAAACAAAAGAATCGAGGACATACCGCATGTCAAGATTAACGACGCTATAGTTCTGGATACAAAACTAAGCTGGAAAGAACACGTTAAGAAGAAAAGAGTAGAGCTTGGCCTCAAATACAAAGAACTCTACTGGCTTCTGGGAAGAAACTCTCAGTTGTCAGTACAGAACAAACTACAAGTTTACAACTAAATACTAAAACCGATTTGGTTATACGGCATCCAGCTTTGGGGTTGCGCGAAAAACTCCAATATACAAGGAATCCAGACTTTTCAAAATAAAGTACTAAGGAATATGGTTAACGCTCCTTGGTACATACGGAATAGTGATCTGCACCGTGATCTTGGTGTCCCACAAGTCATTCAAGAGATAAGAAGATTTAAGAATTCAGATTTAAATTGATGGTTAATCTTTTAGATTAATTTCAATATAGTAAGCATCCTATGCTCATAAAAAATATAAGATAAATATTCTATAAGTTATTTGGGAAAGTACTTCAACGTTGTTCGTTTCGAATTTCAGTAAATAAATCAAGTCGATTACTTTTGACGTCACATGTGATTTTAAAAAATATTTTGTACGGCATTGAGTTGTAGTATTTTGATTCTAATTGGTAATTCCCAAATTTCGGATCTCTGTCATTAGAATAGAAAAGACGGTCAAAATATATCAATGCTTTGTCTAGCTCATCCTACTAAACAAATTCCTGTAACATTAATATGCGTTAATATGGTTTTTAAATATTTCATTATTGCATTTTCAGCAGGATGTTTATTCATGTCATAACTATACAGTGAGCGGAAGAAAACGGACTTGAATTTTGCATACTTAGATAATTCTATTGTCACAGTTTTTTCAATGGCTGAAAGTATAAAATAGAAACAGCATACTATCTAAAAATATAATTTGACGTGATCGAACTATGAAAATAATTATAGATATAAGCTACAATCTTAAACTTGAAATGAACTTGAAGACAAGTTTCTTTCAATACCTTGTCGAATGTCACATCCAAGTACTCCCTACACACATAAAAATTTTACGGAGAGAATTTGCACGTAGTTAGTTGTACACAAAAAAGAGTGATTTTTTCTCCGAAAATCAGTTGATTGTGTGCTAAAAATTGTTGATATACGTAATATCGGAGTTAATTTAACTACACAGCACGGAGTTGAAAATAGTTTATATCCGAAATGGTGAAAATTTTCACTGGAGCTGTGAAATGAAAATTAACACCATGCAGAGTGTTGAAATAACTGACAAAATGAGAGAAAGTACACTTTTTGGAGTTGATATGACTGAATATTGTGGCGGAGTGATAAAACTCCTAAAAGTAAACATTAATTCCCTGTGTAATATTGATTTCTAACTCCGCTTTGGAGTGAATAATCTCCAAAAAGGTAAGATTTACAGTAGTAAAGGCAAAAACTTACGGTTTGACAACAACAGGCGTCAACATGTCGCCACCAAGACGGTTTGCAGTTTGCTGCGCAGTGTGTTGTGGTCGTCACTTATACTCCTAAGTTTGCGGGGTGCAGTTGAGAGTGAGTTTTATTTCCATTACTTTTAATATTTTATATGTAAGTACATTATTATTTCAAATGGAGCAGTGTATTTTCATACGAGTTAAATACGGACAAATAAAAAAATGGGTCAGAATTAACAACGATGTACTAAATTTCGACACCATTAATACTACAGGTAAGTTACTTATATTACTACATATGTAGGCATGTATGTACCTACGTAGACATATGTATGCGTGTACATTTGTGGTACCTTCATACCGAGTATGACACTGCATTGTACCTACAGAATGCATGTCGATTTTTGTGTTTTTTTTTATGAAGTAGTGTGTATTCCTTTGTCCGGCAATGCGTTTTTTTTTTAATTTTTTCTATTTGCCTTACAACATACAAAAATACAACAATTCTGCACATATTTCTTTTTTTTATGTACAGTTGGCAAGCTATTTAAAATAGCAGAGACAAAATATCAAGATATCAAGTATTATGATGACGCGAGTTATGAAATCGACAAGGAGTTATTGGTAGACTTCATATGGCACAGTCAACGAGGAATTACTTTGGTAATAAAGACGGGCGAAGAGGATGACGATGTTTTGGATTATTTGTTTTGAAACTTTAGACCATATAGTTCCATATGAGGTACACATTCCTTATAATAAGGCGAATGATATGGATATAGTTACCAATTATATTATATGTAGGTACTTAGTTATTAATGAAAGTACTCTAGACTTTATGTAGTCTGTTATAGATGATATTAGTTATTAATTTATTATTATTAATATTAATACGGAGATTATTGTTATATTTAGGATAAACTGTATTTTATTTATTGAGTATTGTGCAAACATGTATATTCATTTACGTGTTTTTTTGAAAAATAAATTGTTAAAATGTATTTTTGATTTTTACTGGTCCTCGTCATATTCCTAATAAGGATAAGAACCGCTCTGAAGAAAAAAACAACTGTATTTGGTACATATTTAACTTCATTACGTACACAAACAACTCTTTTAGGGAAAGAATAATTTCGCCAATAAAAGAAAAGCACCCCGCAACAGGGTAATTTTAACACTAATAAAGGAGTTACGTAACATCTCCACGGATGTAGTTCACTACTACAGAAGAACTTTTGCACTCCGGCACGCGGAAGTTTGACACGCGGGGAGATTATTTTATGTCTATAAAGGAGTAAACCTGCATTTCCCTAAACATATATTTTCAACTCCGTTACAAATAAGAATAACTATAAAAAGAGTGAATGAGCTCTGTAAAAATTCAACTCCGTCTGATTTAACTACATGCGCAAACGGTCGCGAGGGAGATCCATAGCGGTGTTGAATCGGTGTTAAATCCAACTACGTATTTTTATGTGTGTACAGTCTATTAGACTATTAGATCAAGGGTTCAAATGTTTCGATAATTAAATAGACTACCCGGTAATTATCTTAGTATTTATGGTGCAAATTAAAACCGATATAAATCTCGGTTCTACGAGCACTTTATAACAGTCAATCGATTCGCAAAACAAACAGCCGCGTGGCGATTCGCGTTCGCTCGCAATATATTGTTCCCGTTGCGAAGTGGAGGGTCGGGTTCGGTCGGTGTTCCGGTCCAGATAGAGAGAGTATCTTCTCGAACAATCATCTTGCGCTTCCGTTAATTTAAATAACCCGAGGTAATAAAGAACGCAAATTAAGCTATAAATATTTTCGACGTCGAAACTCCGGCCGGCCAGATAAATCCGCCCGGATAACCGAGTTAGGAGGTCTCGTACGCCCGTTTGCGAACACGCTGTAGGCTAATTGGTTCATATTTAGTTCCCGATAAATCTGTGTGGAGCATATTCCGACGCAAGCCACCTCACTGTTCCAGATCAGTTTAATACTTTGCTTTGCTGCATAATTTATGAATTGATAATCGTGTTATTTCGTCCTGATTCCTAATTATAAAGGATTTATGTATGTACTATAAAGATACACTGCTCAAAAAAGTTAGGGGAACACGTTTTTCGACACCTGTAACTTATTAAATAAATAATAGTTGTAGGGAAATCAAATTTGGCATGCTTTGAGGTCATATATTAAACTAAAGCAAATTACAAGAACAATGTTACAACTCTTAGTCACTTATAAGTTACACTTAAAAATGTCAATTAATAACGCAAAAGAAAATACTTGTAAATTTTAGTTGACGAGAAGCGTTATTAATATCAATAATAATAATAATAATAATAATCTTTATTGGTGTTATTACAAAGAAAATTGTTTACACAAGTCAGAACAAAACAGAAAAACACTATGCACTACAAATTTCTACAAAATTACAGTTAAAGTATTCATCGTAATTGAATATACATTTTTCAACCAAGAATTGTTTCATTACTGTCTTAAATCTGTTATTGGAGTAACACTTAATTGCTGGCGGCAATTAGGGAAGGTCGGTGATACTGCTGATTCTCACGAGTGTTGTACGAGTGAATTGCATTCGATGTCATAAACGTACTGGCATTGACTCTAGCGTACATTAAACATTCCAATATGTAGGCGGATGGAAGTGTCAGAACATTGAGATTTCGGAAGTGTTCGCGGCAATCTTCCCTCCAACCGACTCCGAGTACTACTCTTATGCATCGGCGTTGTAGAGAAAACAATTTATTGCTGTGACCTGAATGTGGCCCCAGTTAAATATTGCGTATGTCATCAAGGAGTGAAAAAACGCAAAGTATGCAACCCTAAGACATTTGATAGAGATTCATTCTCTCAAGATCCTCAAATAATGAATCACCCTCACAAGTTTTCCTGAAACATGTCCGACATGACTTTCCCACTTTAATTTGGAGTCGAGAATAACACCCAAGAATTTTATACTCTCATTGTCGTCCATACTGGAACGCTTCATGTCGCAACGTAAACAATACCGATAAGCACTTATCCTGATTGATGCATAGCGCATTTATAAGAAAACTATTCTTTAATATCTCTGTCACATAGACCAACTGTGTTAAGAAGCTATTCATAATCATCACCTCCCTCAATTACCGTTGTGTCATCCGCAAATAGAATAAGATTAGTTGCTTCAGTAGCACAATTAATGTCGTTGATATAAATTAAAAAGAGAATGGGGCCCAAAACCGATCCTTGGGGTACCCCGTAACTGCAAAGTCTGTTCGATGAAATTTCACTTTTACGTGTTGGTAACGATTACTCAGATATGACTCCATTAACTCAATGCTCGATTTCGAAAAGTTATATTTCTTAAGTTTTTCTAATAGAATATGATGTGTGACACAATCGAAAGCTTTCGAGAGGTCATAAAACGTGGAAACTGAATGGTATCCGCGCTCAAAGTTGTTTAAGACTTTATTTATAAGAGCATTGATAGCTATACTGGTAGATTTACCATGCCTAAATCCAAACTGAGATTCACTAAACAAGTTGTTCCCTTAAAAATGTATGCAAATTTGTTTTTTTTAATATTTTTTCGAATATTTTTGATACGATCGGTGTTAATGATATGGGTCTGTAGTTGTTACAGTTGCCCGTGTCATTTTTCTTATGTATCGGTATCACTGTCGCAATTTTTATCCATTTCGGGAAACAACCTTGTTCAATGCAGTCATTGAAAAGGTGTGTAAGTGGATATATAATGATATTTCTTAATGCTTTTATTATTCTTACACTGATACCATAGCAGTCCGCACTTGCTGAGTTCTTCAATGACTTTATTGTGTCTATCAATATCATGGGGTATGCTTATAAAAAAGTCGTTAAAATTTTCAGAATTCAATTAGAAGTAAAATGAGGCATCTTAGTGAAGTGCAAGTTGCTTGTGCTGTCGCTACTGTGGTACGAAATCCCGAAAAGCTGACGAAAACCTTAAACAGAGAAAATTTGATTTGGACATTTTTGAGTGTTGGGTTACATAGACAAATGATTACTACATTTAGCCATAGAAGGGGAAAGCCTAACTCTTTATACTAAGCTCGGTAGTTGAGTTCTAAGTTGGTCTTTCATGAAAGCGTTGGACCTAGGCGAAAACATAGACCAAAAAAGCCGAACTTTGAATATGCATATCTCGGAAAGGAATAGTAATATTTAATTTTTAGAGATGGATTCGACTGCTTGAAGTATGTAACATTATTACTGTTTTAATTGACTTAAAAAGTAATGTTTATAGGCTCGAA
The DNA here is from genome assembly GCA_964023965.1 of Melinopterus prodromus. Lineage (NCBI taxonomy): Eukaryota > Metazoa > Arthropoda > Insecta > Coleoptera > Scarabaeidae > Melinopterus > Melinopterus prodromus. The sequence goes on from OZ030390.1 coordinate 103,480,125, forward strand.
ATACGGTCATATTTGGTACCCTCGCGAAAACGTTATAGTTTTAAAGACTTTCTAATAGATGAAAAGTAACATATACCACCATATTCCACAAAGTGGGAAGCTTAGTATTTTAGGTAATTGTATTAGCCAACGAAATTCATTAGAAATTGATTTCGCCTTTTAATGCCATGTGGCTGCAATGACCTTTTTTCTAATTGAGCATGACGTGACCGGGTTGCAGGTTGCAGCGGGCAAGCATAGGTGTTCACTTCGTAGAATAGGAAGCTAATACCACCACCAGTCTTATCATAGACAGGCTGTTCACAAAACTAACTCGATTATTTTATTAAATTGATAATTAAATTCATAATATTTACCATCGCTTTTACAAATTTAAATAGTTCAAAAATAAAAATGTTTGGTTTGTAAGGTATTATTTTAAAAGCACGCTATCGATTATTTGAGATTCAGATTGTAATAATAAATTAATTATTATTAATAATTTGTGTTCAACATTTCCTGAGAAGCGGCATTATGTATCATTATAGTCTTATTATTTAAAAATTATAAGAATAAATATTACGTGCAAACGTTTTTATCTGTAAACTTAGACAGAAGTTGTTGCAGTCGTATTTGATGACACCAATTAGGAAATACTTTAAGGGATTGATCACAGAATAGCACCTTTTATTTCATTGTTATGTTTCAATTTTTGTTGACAATCGTCATCAGACAACAACCGCAAAATTAATTAAAAATAACTAAATAGTAGAAAACAAATACAACAATAATGCTATTAAAAACTAGTGTATCAAATAATTTAAATGATACGTATTTATTTTAGTACACGTGTATGTTAAGGTTTTATATGAAAATCAGTTTTAATTCCCTGTGCCTTTGTCACAGTGTCTAGTAGGTACCGCGGTAGTAGTTACCGTCCATAGCGAAGAGGGTTGACCTCAGTCCCGATACTCCTATACCGTATGGCTACACCGTTCCCCATGGTGTGTGGAATCATACCCTGCGCGGGATTCGCGGGTGAAAATGTCATTCTGAGTAGAAAGTGTTATGCGGACTTGAGTTTTTCTGTTCCTAAGGAAGATCGCTGCTTAAAACACATTTTTTTACATGTATGGAACGGTTGTAACTTTTTACGGAACAAAGAGAACAAAAGAAATCTATATGAAATATTTACATAGTATGACATTTTTTATCTGGAAAAAAAATGATGGGAAAAAATGGGACAGCCTGTACACTGTACATATGTATATACTGTATATCATTAATAAATTGTAATTTGCGTTGGTTATAAACTCATAACGAAACCGCATCCGGTGTCGTTATGAAAAAAATAGTATGTAAAATTTGTATGTCTCAAAATTGTTTTCAAATAAACGGAAAGTTTTTTGAACAACTTGAGGGAACTGCAATGGGTAACTGCCTCTCACCTTTTATTGCCAACTTGTTTATGGGCAGATTTAAAACCAATGTAAAGTCTATAGCACCATATTTCCCTAACACTTGGGTTAGGTATGTCGACGATATTTTTGCCATTTTTGACACCAAGAAGTGCAGTATTCAAGATTTTCTTTTCTTTCTTTCTCGTTTTGAACTATAAATTCAACACCATTAACTTTACTGTAGAACAAGAAGTTAACGGCCAGCTTCCATTTTTAGATACTCTGATAGTCAGGAATAGCAAAAATATAATAGAAATTGACTGAACACAATCAGGTTTATCCCTAATGATTCGCAGCATATTTTTCAACAAAAATTGTCATTTATTAGTTGTTTAGTAACTAGGTTATTGAAATTTCCATTGTCCGCAGATAGATATCAGCAAGAATTATTGTTTATTAAGAATGTTGTCATACATAATGGGTACCCTGAGAAAATAGTTGATAGAATGATTAAGAAGCAGAATCAAAAAATGTATGTAAATCAAATATCTACTTTAAATACTTTGTCTGTAAAAAAGAAGAAATATGTTAAAATACCGTTCGATTGTGCATATACAAGGGGTTTGACAAATATTTTTACATCACAAAATCTCTGTATAGCATATTCGACTCATAATAACATAAAAAACCTTCTTGGAAACCCAAAGGATAAGGTAGATGTACTTGATAAATCTGGTATATATTGTATCAAATGTCATGCCTGTGAAAAAGAATACGTAGGCCAGACTAGAAGAACAATTTTAACTAGGTTCAAAGAACATGTAGCTCATTTTAAATATAATCGTTTTGAAAAATCTAGTGTGGCTCAACATATTTTAGACACAGGTCATAAAGTAGTTGTAGATGACTTAAAACTTGTAAAAGCTGTGTCAAATAATAGGGAACTAAACAGCTTGGAAAGTATCTTTATTCACTTGAATAGAGAAAAATTAATAAATTCAGACAGGGGTCCTATACCTAGTTCGCCATTGTTTGACCTGCTTTAATTAAAACATGTTTTTTACGCTTCAATGATCAAATTTCACTGAGGTGTGACCAACAAATGGGTATATATAGGGTAATTTTTAACATGGACGTCACTTCCACTAGTGATTTGCTTGGACAATATCCAGTAAAGATACTATGAAGTGCTAATCTCTCTTTTCTTTTTTTTAGTTTCTACTGAAAATGGCAACATATTTGCTGAAATACGTATTTAGGTTTCTAAAATACTTGTTGTGGTTAGGGGTTTATAATTTTATTATTACTTTTTTATGTGTAACTTAGAAGTAAGTAAGAGTTGCAACATTGTCTTTGTAATATTGTTTAGTTAAATATATGCCGTTGAAGTATACCAACTTTTATTTGCCTAGAGTGTATAATTAATTGTTAACTACTAATAGGCCTTTTCTTACTTACGCGGAGGCAATCCACCCCATACTTGGCTTTCTAAATAATAAACCCATGTTACATAATAATAAACCAAAGACAAACAAAACGAATTGGAACGAAGTTTGCAGAACACAGTGTGGATGAACATGTGATTATTTTAACTATTTCCATTTTTTGACTATTACGGTACACTAACTTCACACTTAATTACGAAACTACCTTACAAATTAAATTTGCAATTTAAAATATCGCTACGAGAACCACGAGACAACTTCTAAAACCTAACGACCTTTTAGAGGCTACTCCAATACGACATCATAAAGTACGAATTTCTTCCTAATTAGCAAATACTACCATTAAGCGTACACGAACGAGAAGTGCATTTTAAGTAGGCCCTCCGCGGTGAATCCCACAGCTCATCCTCTCAATCGCAATCCTCCTCATCACTCAAATGCATTCCGGTTGCAACTCGTTACCGAGCATCATTAATGCTCCTTAGCCTCCAACTTAATACATTTAGAATTGGAAGTCGGATATCCTTAAACAAATAAAGCGACTGTACGACGAATGAAGAAGTTGGTGTCCCGCTTGGGAATTAAGCGCGCGCGCACAGATGACAGGATAAAAGGATTATCAAAGGATTGCCATCAAAGACTTCATCTCGTTTCGCCGTATACCTGAGGAGGAGTGGTCTCGTTCACGGGCCACCGACAACGCGCTCTATACTACCGAGACTTTCTGCGGGTGCCTTCTGGTCCTTGCGGGGGCAACATAGCGATTTAATCGCTCCGCTCGAATTTTATCTTTTAATTAATATTAAATTGTATTCGTGAGAGGAGCTATCGGCGGATCTCGGCGGTTATTAAGAAATTACGTTGACGTTAGTTTTGTGGGATCTTCCTTATGGTTTATAATTATCTCTCGGTATCGAGTCTGGTATCGGTAGCGACGTGTATGGAGATTGGAGATATTTAAAGTGCTAGATGGTGGGTAATACTTGTGCTTTGGTAATTATAATTAGTAGTATGGCTAAACAAAATTATTTGTGAAATCTTAAGATGGAAAATGTAGTTATGATGGCTAGGACCAGGGGCGTATCCAACTCAAACCGGAAGGGGGGCAGTTGTCTAAATCTAACTTGCTGTATGGGAGAAGGGTGCCCATTGGGGTATTTTACAAATAATTGTTCGGAGTTTGAGAAAACTTAAGATTGCTTAAGGGTTTTCCAAGGAAGATTTTGACCTATTATACATATGGATTTGACGCCTCCAACTCTGTGTAGTGCTCTGAAAACGGAATTAAATAAAAAAGTATATTCTTAACATAATTAATCTTTCTAATCATTTCAGTCTCTTTTTTCTCATAGAAATTATTACTATAAGTCTAGTAAAATGTTTATAAACATGTGTCAGTTAATATATATTTGTTTTTAAAGAAGTTTTTTGTTTATTTAATTCGTGTTTCTCGAAAGTCAGTCAGAATTCTGAGTTCGAAATAGCAAATTATTATCTTACAGTGACATTATTCACTAAAAAATGTCTTCCTATTCTCACAATCAATTATTATTCATTTTCAGCTTTTTTTCTCATTATGCTAGAAAAGTCAGCGTTTCAATAAACCCATATTTGATTAAATGAAATTCTATTTGTTTAAACAATTTTTGTTTGTCACATAAAATTCATTTTTTATATCGGTCTGGCCAACTGTTATTCTCAAGTGACAGCATTTATATTTTGGGATGATTTCCATTGTTTTAATGATAACATATTATTCGTTTTCAATATCATTTATTTCAAAAAAATGTTTCGGGAAGTTGGGATGTTACATTTCTTTTTAAATTATTAAATTTCCTAGTCAACAAATTTTGTTAATCAATTACATTTTTCTCTCCATTTCTTATTCTGGTTTCCTACCACTATGTGTCACAAGATAATGTTGATTTGTTGCTGGCTGGAAACTGTTCTTATACTCTAATGTGATGAAATATTGAAAACGAATATTATTTTATTATTCAAACAGTGGAAATCATCTCAAAATATAAATGATTAAACTTCAGAATAACAGTTCGCCTGACCGATCTACAAACAATTTTAATTTATGCGATTGCAAAATATTAAGATAATAATTGAAGTTGAAGTTAATTTCACAAATAAACTGACTTTTATACCAGAATTAGACAAAAAGTTGAAAATGAATTTTAATTTATTGTTTAAACAATAGGAACGAATTGTTTAACGAATACTGTCCTTCTAAGGTAATAAACTTTGTAATTTTTTTGTAATAAAATTTTCTGAAATAAGTAATTTTTGTTTGCACTTGGGTAGTTTTAGGCTACTGGGGTGCATTGGGGGCGTCAATACCATAAGTATAATAGGTCAATTCTTCCTTGAAAACTCCTCTATAAGTCCTATAACTTTCACATAAGTTGTCCCAAACCTCGAACAATTATTCGAAAAATACCAAAAAAAGTCTCCTTCCCATATAAATTTAAAGCCTCGAAAGGCACCACTAAGAATCAAAACTAAAAAAAAGAACGTGTTCACTTTTCTTTTGGATTTGTAAACGATTTGGAGAGGATCGGTGCTTTCTAAATAAAAATAACCACCCTAGTGTCTATAAGTCAAAGAGTGTTATGTAATAAACATAATGCCAAAACCCGAAAGGGAGGGCAGCTGCACCCCTTGCACCCCACTCCCCCTGGATACGCCCATGGTTAGGACAAACATTTAGCATGCAGTATACTTTTCATGTACCTAAGTGTTTATAAAATAAGTATTGTTACGTACTCTAGATGGTATTTCGAAAGTGTGACAGACTCCGAAGAAAGGGGTCTTACGGCTAAATTATTGTTTTTGGGATTTTGACAGATTCCCAATGCTGAAATCCTATTCTTTAACATTTTAACAGCAATTTATCCGAGATCAAACGGACACAATTTGCTGGAGTGATAGAGCATTCAACAAACCTATATTTTCGCGGGAGGAATCAATATTAAAGGATACTGTTTGCATACATCGTTATCGCATGGTTGGATGTGTATTTTCGTTTTCCTTATTAAAAGTAGATCACGCATGAATAAAGTATCAAATCTACAAGAAATCGCCATAATAAAATAATTCCAAACATCAGATATGTGCGTTTCCAGATATAGAGTTGAAAACATTATATTCGACAAAAAGCATTTCAAGTTTGCGAACCGCAGAAAAATATACGTTTCAGAGCTGGGGAATCTCTTCGCCAAGGAATTTTAATTTAAATTTTTTTCTGACATTGCTGTACGGTCGAATAACATTGTAAATGCTGCACAGAAAAATACATTCCAATGCTCACAAAAAAAATTGTTTTCCAGCACTACGCCGTATTACCAACGAGATATTATTATCGTCGAAAGTTTTAGACTACATATGACTGGAATAAGTAATAATAATATGGTTTTATTGCAAAATGTATACTATGTAATATGACAGTGTGGTAAAAAAATAACTTTAAATTAATTTGTAATTATTTATTATTTTTATTATTTTTTATTGATGTTTATAGATCCCAAGTACCTGAAGGATCATAAAAACTAATTTTTCCAAAGATTTTTTATGAATTGACCAAAACTAAAGTAAAAAAAATTTGAACATTCATAAACTTATAAGTAATAGCCTAAATTTTTCGGGTTTCTTCACTTTTCACTGTTTAATATGATCGATATTATAGAACGAACTGCACTAAGGAATCATAGAACTATAAATGGCAAAATCACCACACAGTGACAAGTCATAGCATTAAGAAATACTTTCTCATATACATAATATCTATTGTAAGAGGTCTTACTATTAACTTCATCAATTTTCTTCAAAGCTAATTGAATACTGAGTATTCAATTAGCTTTGAAGAAGCGAGCAACATGGTTCGCGAAACGTCAGCATTAACAAATCTTGACACACGGCATAACCCGGAAGCAGTTTATTTTCTAAATAGACTTATAGTAATGGTTTCTATGAGAAAAAAACAGAATGCTGTGATTAGAAAGGTAAATTTTCGGAAGAATGTACACTTTTCATTTAAGAGTTTTCAGGGCACTGTTTCAGGGTTGTATAATAGCTCAAATTCTTCATTGGAAAGTCCACTACAAGTCTTGTAACTTTAATCTAAAGTTTTCCCAAACCCCGAACAATTATTTGAAAAATGCCAAGAAATGTCTTTTTCTCATGTATTTTCTTATGTAAATTTGACGCCTCGACAGGCACCATTAAGAATTAAAATTTAGGATCGTTGTTTTCTAAATTAAAATAACCAATTTGAACCACCCTATTGTGCATAGACAAAAACCTTTTCCCTAAAAAAGCTATTTACCTACGACAATATCCATTATATTTCTATTTACACCTTATCTATTATAGATTTGAAACGCAACATAAACAATAAATTCTTTTGTGTTGTGGAATATTCTATTAGTGGGTGTGTTTCCACCTAATCGCAAAGATTCAAAATGTTACTTAAGATCGAACATTCCGTACCAAATACAGAATCAAACGCATTAAGTAATCCATTACGTCGATACTCAATAGACCCTTAACGCGAAACCCCGATTTAAACTTATTGATTACACCCCCGCGAACGAAAACCTCCACCAGGTATCATGTCGCAGTTCATCAATACCGCCCAGTCACCGATCTTATATCCCCATTAACACGCGAATGATTAATGGTGCGGCGGTTTTGCGACGGAACCCGAACGTACAAAGCGTTTAATATGGCAATTGGTGGCCGATTGTACCCTTCTGACAGTGACGAACAGTTTTTCTTTCGGTTACCGATCCGGTGTAACGTAGGCGGCGGTCGCGTAGGCGTCATTTTAGCATCCCATCGAAGCAAGCGACCGAATCCTTTGGCATGGCACGTTGTGTCTACATGTGTCCCCACTAATTACGTCGATAATTTGATCGGGTAACATTGCCACGTCGTCGTAGAGACGTCTATGTGGCGTCGCCCTAACGGCTATGTTTGTGTGTGTGTGTGTGTGTGTGTGTGTGTGTGTGTGTGTGTGTGTACCTTCTATTCGCGATAATAATGTAATTTAATTTGTATTACGGCGCTTGCAGTTTGATGATGCGCTTCATCGTCATGTAGTCGCGCTATATTCTAAGGTGATTCACATGGTTTTGGAGCGTGCTGGGCCCAAACGTATTCATTGTTAGAAGATAGTATGTTTTATGTGTTTCCATAGTACGCACTTGATTGATCATTTACAAATCTGCAGTACCTTGCGCTTTTAAGCTATCTCTAATAATAACAACAGTACTCATACATACCACCAAGGGTTGCTTACTTTAAAAAACTCGTTTTTGAATAAGTGAGGGTACATTTTTGATGTTTATCAATGAACTAAAAAAGCTTTTGAATTTTTTAATGTACTTGAGACTGGAATTACATTTAACGAAAGAATCTGTTCATACCTACATAATTTATAAAATTTGCAAACAAACATTTACAAAAGTAATAAATAAACCAGAATATATGTCAAAATAAGGGAATAACTGATATATCTGAATCTGGTAGAATTGTGAACTGTCTCCAGTGTTTGAGAAGCTAAATGCCAGATTGTACAGAAGGCAATTGACAAATTCAATTTACTGATTATTATAGAAATTCATAAACAAAAATAATATAATCTGCAAACAACTTTTTTAAATGTAAACAATGTAAAAATGTAAATTTAAATCGCAACGCTTGAAAAAATAAATGTTTGAAGAGAACCTAATGAAAAACTGTAAAATAACTCTGAAATTGTAAACCAACAGTCATACTTCAGCTTCAATAAAAAAGTAGCATCTAAGGCAGCATTGTCAAAAACACTCAAAAACAACATAATTAGAAACAAAACGCGTACATACTACAGCAAAACATTGAGGCAAAGAAATGGCAATTGTAAAATTGTAGAAAAATGGTAAGAGTAAAGCCTTTGTAAAGTTCCTTCGAACCCTTTTGAACAAAACTTCTTTCAGCTCTAAGATTACTTTGGTAAAAAATTTTCAGGGGATCATTTTATGTATGAAAAAGTAACAATTAGTTCCTTAATAATACCTTAAAAGTAAAATAAACATGACAAATTTCATTTTTGATAAAATTGTACCTTTCTTTAAAAGATGTGCAGACGATTGCATACTTGCTGTATTGAATATAATAACTACAATAGCGGACTTTAATTTACAATGGAAATGCATAGCACAAATACAGTCAACTTTCTAATAAACACAAACACAACATGTATACAAAGTGGTAGACAAAAGCAACATCATCCCACAGATATAACAAATTATAATTCCGTACAACCAATAACATAAACGATAAGCGCAAATATATTATATGCAATAAGGACTAATCGAGCTAACGTAATAAGCCAAAATAATAACAAAACAAATAGCAACTAACAGAGCCAACAGTGACAGATTGCTGCAATTCCTGACCAAACACAAATAAATACATTGCAATACCATATGTCAACAACCTGTCGGAAGAAATAGACCACATAATGAAGCGATTTAACATCAAAATTACTCACAAAAACACAAACAACCGCGCAAAATTTTAGAGTAAGACTAAACGCTCCAACATCTCTACTAAAACAATCTCATTGTATTCACCAAATTCCTTGTGGCGACTGCGAAAAAGTGTATATGTCGTAGACAAATGGTTATTCCTGGCAAAAAGCTTTCGCCTAGGCAAAAGCTATTCATCATCTGCATTGATGAAACTAAACATTCCTAACATTCCTAAAGTCCTGTTTTAGTATCACCGCACTCATGAGTATTGACGATTGTCACAACAAATCAGGCATAACTTCATTAGAATCATGATGATTAGAATACGATATTACTCAAAAGTAATCAACGACTAAATAATAATGTTGTCGTATTTGAGAATTAACATGAACGGATTGCACATAACCTCACCTAATTTTAAAACAAAAGCGATTGAAAACTAAGTGCTATTTGCCTGACAACGGTCTTAGCAAATACATTTGCCTAGGCAAATAGCTTTAAAAATATAAATAAAGAGTTAATATACTATTTGCCCAGGCAAATAGCTTTTGCCTAGGCACAAGCCTCAACTGAAATATTATAAAAGCAATAGGGTATTAATTTATCAAAATGTTACAAATTACTTCTAGAAAATACGTATATCTAAAAATTGAACCAAAATTATGTTAAAAAATATTGCAAAGCTATGTTAAATTCTACATATGTCAAGTTTGGCAAGTTTGTATTAAGCAAATGAACTACAACCAATCATTAAACATATCAAACAACAAACCAATTGAAGCTCAAATAACTAACCAACTCAAACAGTTCAAACATGATGTGAACGACATTAATCTCAAAGATGAGAGAAAATCTGTAATAATTCAGGTTTGTCAGTACAGTTATAAACTCCAGTCATGCAAGTTTCGTTGCCCATTAAATTGAACTACAACTAATCATTAAACAAAACAGCCTTGGTATAATAAAGCTAATGCCTCCCTGGATATTATATAGCCGTTTCGAAGACGAACCAGTTCAAACTTAAATGTCATCCAGTTTCCGGAATATAGCAGTTCGCAACTTCCGAATGTTCACTCGGCGGCGACATTAATGTCTGTTCTGCGAATTAATTCAGGTCCTAGGTTTGATGGCGTGCTTATTATTGGTCAGGTCATTAAATGTATAGCACCCTCCCCAAAGGTCAATTCGGAATATTCAGCTTCGACAACCTCGAGCAATAATTATAAGTGTTCTATCGACCGGTCTGTAATTTGCAAATGAAAGAAGACTAATTTCAAGTGTCGGCAGGACGAAAATGGCTGCCGACTAAATAACCGTGAACAGGACGGCAGGGAAGCGAGAAGGCGTCAAGTTGTAGAGGGGAAATTAATAGGGGGTGCATTTTGTTGTAAATTTTAATAAGCACTCTCTCGACTTTAGTAGGCAGCGACGGCGTTCATCTCAGATGGAAATTAGGAAACCGATTTAAATAATTCAACGTTGAATTCGGGACGATTAATGGCCTCACCTCACTCAACTGTCGTCCGCTAATTGTAAGCGTTACGTCTTCTCATCGATAAAGTAGATTGTGGTGGTCGACACCGTCCTAAATACCGACTTATTTCTATTTATTTGGATAAAATAAGAAATCTACAACATTGAACTTTAGTTTAGGACATCCGGTTTGTTGATTTGACATTACACTTATCAACTCACAATCGCTTTTCATTCTACCAATGTTCTAACGGTCAGAATATAACCTAAACGTTATACTGATCTTGATAATTGGGTGTTATGCTAAAAGTTGATTTTTTCCATATAAGGTATCTGTTATTCGATTTTTATTTTTGTATATCTTTTTGGGTCCCCTGATCATTTTTGACCAAGGTAGGTACACAAAAATGACTGTGCGTGTGTGTCTGTGTGTATGTGTGTGAGTGTGTACCCGATTTTTGTGGCGACGTTTCCGGAGAAACTACTAAATGTATCGGGACGAAAGTTCATATTTAGAAGTTTTATGACCAAACTTAGAGCTGAAAACCTTCTTGTTCAAAAGGGTCCACAGGAACTGGATGTTTCCTCTAAGCATTTTTCGAGGATTTTGCAAATGAGCTGACATTTCTGCAATTTCGTCAAAATAGTTAAATAATAAATTAAAGTAGAGGAAATTCTGACAGTTAGGATTTAGTTTTTTATTTGACATTTGCAGTACTTAAAGTTGTAATATAAAGATGTGTTACTATGAAGTTGGTTTGTTCCTGTTCCACAACAACATATCTGCTACGAAAAACAACAATAGTATTTTCTATAATCACATATAGTTGTATCTAACTTTTAAGGATAAAATGTGGTATCTATGAAATCCTTACGTGGAAAACAACCAGAATGTTTGGCCATGATTTGAGTGAATCACTATAGTAATCTTAGTGATCATGAAGACTTCTCTGGCACGAATAGCTTAGCAGATGAAATGTAAAGCTTCTTGAAACATTGCAGGTTTATTTAATAGCTACAAACATGTTTCGTCTTACGCCCTCATCATTGTAAGTAAAATAAAAAGCAAAAGAAAACAATGAGAACCAATGTCACAAGTAAGAAATATTCAAAGGTTTCATACTGGAATTTTGACTGCAGGTTTACTTAAATATTTGTTACTTGTGACATTCGTTGTCTTTGTTCTTCTTTTGCTTTTTAGTTTACTTCACAGATGATGACGTAAGCTGGAACATGCTTTTAGCATTTCAATAAACCTGCAAAGAGTCAAGATGCCTTTCCTTTTATCTACTAATTTTTCATCATAGACCCACTTGAATAGGTAGCTTACGTGACTGTATATTATTATTCGCCATCAATTAAAGCAAGCAACTGCAGATAAAATTGATATTGAATCAAATTTATATGTGTAACAAACTGGTGTTTCTAAACCTTTATATTTTACATCAGCAGAATTGAAACAATATATAAGTTTAATTATTATGTCCGTTGGGTTCATGTCTTACTGAAATACTCGTTGTTACTGAAATAGTGACATCGGCGTGGATATGAATAGACAAACTATTACACTAAGTACTGGTGTTTTCATCAATCTATAAAGTTGTCAATAGTTATGTAACAGATCTGTCAGGGTCTTGTTGTGCTATTTTAGCCCATTAAGTAAGAAGATAACGACTCCGACACACCTTCTCATTTAACGGGCTAAAATATCGCCGCAAATTTGACAGGTACATATGTCCCAACTATTGAAGACTTTGTAGGTAGGTGAAAATACCGATCCTTAGTCGATTTGAGAAAATACGACAAATTTCTACATTGTAGAATTGTAGCTTGTGAAACTCATGAGTGTCGTTCTTTTGGCTGCCATCTTGTTCACGAAGAGTGAAAAATAATAGATTCGTATAATTTATCATTTGCTAGATTTGATATTATAACATTAGCAAACGCATGAATATTATGTCGATGAATTGCCAGTTTCTAAACCCTCTCTTGATACAAAATGACATTCATTCACACTCGTTGAGAAGTTACAAAATGCTTATGTCGAGTCAAACAATCGAGCAGTGTAAAAAGATGATATCCCTCTTTAATTAGCCTAGTAGAAATGATGATTAAGTAGAAAGTGAACCAACCCAACATGCAACTTTGAAAGATGTTCCGTTGGGTCAATTAGGATAAAAAAAGTGGGCTAAAATTCCTGTGACGTACTGTGATATAAAAATAATTATTTTAAAATGTTTCATATAGAACTGTAGTATCTATAATATTTTGCGAACAGAAAATACCCTCTTATTAAAATCGCTAGCTATTACCTACTTCTAAAACTCCATAAAATATGTTTTTGCTTATATTTAAAACATTCAAAAAGCTATGCATTTAAGGGTTAAACGCCAAAAGTCTCATCAAATTCCAAGGTGGTGAGGAATAAAACTTTTGATTTGACATGGAATTACCCCTAAATAAAAAGCAATAAGTAAAATGATTCTTAAAGATTGATGTGACAGGCGGAAGAGGAAATGTGAACCGAGAAAGAAGAATCTGAAAGCAAGAAAAGTAAAGCCAAGTATGTACATACATATGACATATCTCGGATTTCTATTAAACTAAATGAAAAGAATATCTGAATAACGTATTTGGGGGGAATGAAGAGAAATGTCCCGGGAGGTATTATTGAATTCTTTGCTCCGTTTCACGCTAGACGGATCCGACACCGACCGGAGCCGATGGCACCCACAGTCGAACGGATACGTATACATTTTGTTTTCCAATTTCGCGGTCGGAATCTGTTTGCTCTGGTTTGTGCATACATATGTATTGGTATATAAATATTGGTAAAAAGAAAATTGAAATAAATGTGTACGTTATTATTATTTTGACATATTGTAATCGCTGAAGATTATCATTAAGACCAAAAAATACTTAAAAGAAATTATTTAAAAAAGGACCCGGATGTAAATTAATTAATAATAAATCTGTTTACCAAGTCCAATAATTTAATATTTTTTAATATTCGCATTCGTTAAATAAAAAATTATCTTTTGTAAAAAGAACACTTGAAAAAGTTTAAACCTAGAATTTCTCAAAGTTAATATTTTAGTTGAAAAATAACATTGAAGAATCATAGCTTTCCCAAACATTTGCTTCCAAATGTTAAATAGACATATTTATTTCTCATTTAAAAATATGCTGGTTTTGATGATGCGCCGACTATGTTCAAATTCCTAAATCGCATAATAAATAAATTAAACAAATAAATAAATACTTAAAGGTAGGTAAAAACTTAGGTACCTAAATTCACTAATTCGCTCAAGCCTAAAACATTCTTTTGCCAAATAAAATACAAATAAAAGGTCCGGCCCTGTTCCACGTAAAAAAATCATCAGCAGCCTACCTAGCGTGGTCGTGTGACTACTCAATTTATATCTTTTCACTTTGCACGTAGAAGAAATTTTAAAACAAGAATAACCTTTGATTGTGCTAAAATAACCTTTTGGTTGACATATGCTGGCTTTTTGAAAATCCAAAAAGGCTATAACGAAAAACGTCGAGGAAAAAAAATTTAACCTATTTTAGTTTAGGAAGAGCATCATAATAGTTAATTTTAAATTCAAATATAAACCTTGTGGAATTCATACAAGTTAAAAAAAAGAAACTGCTGTTGTTAAAATATAGGTATTTATGTACCAAGGGCATTAAACGCGGGCAATAAGAATCCTTATTGTTCTCGCAGGCAATAAGAAGCTGTTTTCGCCCTGGTATATAAGATGTAAAATGTCACTTTATGACCATATAGGACAAAATAGTGATGTACCAAAAACATTGAACGGATGTTTATGCCCCGAGGGTATAAACAACAAGTAATGCCCGTGGTACATACAAAATTTTATGTCACACAATGAATTGATGTTTTGGTCCTCCGTTAGCATAATATTAATAAATATTTTGATGTAATTAAGTGATATGCGTATCAACGGAGTTGAATAAAAGCACAAACAATACGGAGTTGAGTGACAATACAGGGAATTAATTGTCAAACAGAATAACCTTAATCGCCAATAATAGACATTGACGATTTCAAATCTACATTTTGAATGTCTAACATTTGATGTATCCGACATATAAACCACGGCAACGCTTAATGCCCGTGCGGGCGTTAAAAATCCTTAATACCCTTGCGGGCATAAAGTAGCAGTAGTAGTTTCTTTAGGCTAAATTAAGACAATTAAGTTACAAAAACAGGATAGCATAGGAAATATTCCACTCGGGTATAGCAGATAATAAAATCAGCACAAAATCTTGAACCGACTATTTCTAAATCTAAATCACGTTTCATTGATCCTCTCGTTGTGTGACGACTTTCAATTTATCCTACTCAACCACTCAACGACATATTCACCCCAACACAAAACATCCCCTGGACACTCTTCCACAAGACGCCATTTCAAGCACCATTACTACACCCACAACCAGAAGCAATTCTAACCCCCCCCCCCAACAGTGACCATCAAAAAAATACTCCCAAATATTATTATATCAATGTTTCCAATTTTCTTCCAGCGAATACAACACAAACTTGTATATTGTTGCTCGCACCCCCAATTTACGCGAATTCAAGACGCTCCACTACGAGAG
The DNA here is from genome assembly GCA_964023965.1 of Melinopterus prodromus. Taxonomy (NCBI): domain Eukaryota; kingdom Metazoa; phylum Arthropoda; class Insecta; order Coleoptera; family Scarabaeidae; genus Melinopterus; species Melinopterus prodromus. Next base: position 103,495,572 of record OZ030390.1, read on the forward strand.
AATACCGCACGGCGAAATCTCCAGCGCTAGGGGTAGTATAGGGGGTCGAAGTGGGGTGCGAGGCGCGATCCGGGCCGCCCGGAATTAGGGGTTTCCGGGCACGAACGAACGGCGCATTCTTATCAGCCAATTAGACACTGCAAATTCAGACACCGGCTGCTGCGATAATAACAAATATAACGGCACAGACTGTACTCATCTCTCTCCTACTTCCGACAAACTTACCTTCTCTTTTCCTCGCTTCGTCTCTGTTTTCCTCTCTTGTCGTATCTCGAGAGTTTTTTTTGTTTGTTTTTGTGAGCTTTTGAGAGAAAGAGAGAGATTGTCGTTGGTTGCACACCGGAGGATTTTAACTTTCCTCCGGGGAGCGGCGCTGCTTGCTGTTTCTGTGTTTGATATTTTTCTATTGAACGTCTCGATGTTTGGCGTCTTGGTCTTGTTGTAATTTGCGCTGCAGGCGGATATCAAACGGTGGAATACGGCAATTTTTAAGTGAGATACCCGCTGTGGAACAACGGACCGCTTATCTCGGCGCCTTTTGTCTTGTATGGTATAAGTAAAGAATGAAAAATGAAGACAAAGGATTTGTACGATTATTGTACGGAATTGGTATGAATATACCTTGTCTCTTGTTAAGCCTTCGTTATAACAAGATGTATTTATTTATAACACTGTGTTCGATATGATAATTCCTGAACATTATGTGATTTAAGTTGTAATAAGTTGGGGATACGTCTGTGAATGTAAATTTAAGGAATATGTATACTCAATGTTGAACTTTTGAAATAAATTGAATTCTATGTTGCGGGAATGTAGGTTTGAAAGCCTCATACCCGCATTTGCAAGTAAGTGTTTCTTTTGGTGTTATATCACATAAGATATAATTCCGCGAACATATATATATATATATATATATCTGACGATATTTAATTCCTTATATAGGACCCTACCATTTACTCAACCTAAATCACACATTCATGCCAAATATTTATTTTTTAGTGTGTAGCTCCTGATATTAAATTGAATACATTTTAACCTTAAGCAGTAAACAAATGGTTCGTTTAGAAGTTACGAGGCTTTAAATACAAGCTTGGTCATTTTAATCTTAACATTGCACAGAGAGAAATTTTTGTTTGATTCAAATAAATATGCATTGACTCAAAGAAATTTGTTGTTTCAATAGAGGCAAAGAAATATTTATTTGCGGGTAAAACCGCATTTATTTGAAATATTTGTTTGGTAGAAAGAACATTGATTTGCGTCAAACAACTTATGTTTCCAGTTAAAAAGTTTGCAATTTGTGTATTATAAGAAATGAGATTTATTTACAAATAATTATGATTGTGTTGAGTGAAAGAATTAATTTTTTTTAAATCAACAAAATTGTTGGTCGAGTTAAAATGCTTAAAACTATTAATTTGTTGAAGGAATTAATAGACAAGAATTTTTCGGAAGACTCGCCATGAGTCACCTCCTTTTTCGGATGTCGCACATCCTCGACCAGTGCTTGGTCTTCCCAACCCAACATATAGTCAAGGTTAAGTTAGTAAAGTGTACTCTGATTTGTAATCGCAACTTGAACCTGCAGGCACTGTACTCTATAAGTTCTATACTATCGATCACGCGGCTTTATACTCTCGATATGTACGAAGTGCGAGGAGAGAGTTTACAGCGCCATCTAACAATACAGTTGGGTGACATTAAAAATATATTTATTTGAATCAAAATATGATTTCTTTGGTGGAAGGAAACCTATTTTAAAGCAAAAAAAAAATATTACTTTGAAGGAAATAAATATCTTCTTGTGTAAAAATATATTTATTTTAATCAAAATATGATTTCTTTGGCGGAAGTAAACCTATTTTTAAGCCAAAGACAAAATATTACTTTAAGCGAAATAAATCTCTCCTTATATACAAATTTATATGTTAGAATCAAAATTATATTTCATTGGTGTAAAGAAACGTTTTTTAAAAATCAAAACTAAAATATTACTTTAAAGGAAAGTAATTTTTGTTTGTATCCATATATATTTATTCCACTTAAATAAATATTTCAAATAAATTAATCTCTGCAAGCAAATAAACTAGAGTATTCAATGAAGTAAATATTGTTGGCGTCAAAGAAATATGTTTTGACCCAAAAGAATAAATTCAAACAAATACATTTCTTTGAAACAAGAAATCTTTTCTCTCTGTGTGGATTATCCCAAATAGTATGCTTCTAGCGAAAGAAAATTCAAAACATTTGCTTTGCGTAGGAGACGGCAGGCACGTGCTACTAGTTCTGTTGTAAATGGCGCTGAGTATCAAGAAAACAGGGTCAACAATTGTTTTTTTTTTTAATGGACTGGCGTACATTTCGATATATTTAATATTCTACATTTAATCGTTACAGTTTTTGAGCTAATGCCCTTAACGCTCAACTAGTCTGAGAAAACTGGTTATAAATTAGGCATAAATCATTGTAGAACTTACAATAGAAGTGTTTTAAGTCTAAAAATTACACGGAATTCAAATTATATTTACAAATCTGTGCGATTGCAATGACTTTTTAGTAATATTACAATGGAAGTATACGTTAGCATCGTAAAATTGCAACGTATGTTGTAAAATTTCAGAACAAAATTAAATGTGAAATCCGCGTTCTGAAAAATGTGTTCTTGTTCTATTACAGATTAAGCTGGGGAACATCCTGCACAAAAGTACAATGTGCTTGTCAGAAATAGAAGGTAATGGAGTATGGTTCCTGTCTTGAAGGCGTGATGATAATATATTTTAAATAAATTTATTTTATAGTTGTTTAGTGTTTAATAAAATTATAAAAACCAAAATACTGCATACTTTATTTAGTAATACATTGAAATAGATGTTAAATTATTACGCATTACCCATATTTAGTTTAAAATTACCTACGTTAAAATCGTTGATATTCCAGCCAAATTCTTGTAAAATCACAATGGGAATATACAATGACAGTATCCTTATATATAATTCTTTATTTCAGCAAGTATTGCCATATACAAATAATAATAATAAAATAAAACAAGGAAATTCAAAAGGTATCACAAATTAAAGCAAAATATTGAAAAAGGTTAACAAAATATAATCTTCAAAGAAGGCGTAATGTGGATGCCCAGTGCCGTCTAATTGGACTTCTGTAGTGAAGATCTGAACGTAGTACAACTTCGACGAGGTGATTATCGGATCGGTCGAGTCTTGATCTGAAGTTCGCAATTATTATTATTTTTTATGTTTATTTTCTATGTAGAATTATAATGAATAGAAATATGGTGTATGTTTCCATGTAACAAAATAATGCCTAGATTCTAAACATTGAACCATTCACTCAAACAGAACATCAAATAAATCACTTCAAACAAATCACTAGTACTTCAGAAATAATTTGGTTTTTAAGGCGCAGTTTTTAGGCAAAATATAAAGCACAACTCAAAATCTGTAAGCAATGAGGTAGGATGTGTTAGCACATGCAGTAAAAATTTACAAACAGTACTTTAGATTTTTTCTTTACCATAGGGTATAGTAATTTTTATATTGATTTATTTTTTACGTTTTTGACGAACCAGTTTATACTAACACATGTTTGGTCCCGTTTGACATCAGAAAGCTACAATTAAGCTCCTTTTCGGGGACCTGTTTTGATTATATCACAAGATGTTGACAAGCTATTTTAATGGCTCGTGAATGTAACAAAAAAAAACATTTTACAAATGAAAATTTATATTATTTCAATAATTTTTAACTGCAATGTGTCTGAATCTGCTTTCATATGTACTTTATACCAGTTTTTTATGTTTCGCTATTTTAAATATACCTCGTTACTACCTACATAAAAAAAACCGGCGCCGCCACCAAAATGGCGAATTGACTTTACATGCAGTTAGATGTCACTTCCCGGACACTACCTAGTCCAGAGTAATTTCAACCACCCCTTATAGGTTTCATCACTTATATATTAAACCACATTCGACATAACATGCATTTTCATGTAATTCTGGATGAAAAAAAATACCGTGTATTATGTTTCACAATATGTACTTCCTGCATTCTACAATAGTTTCAAGATCAATTTATTTCTCATTACTGCACCTTTACAACTGTACTAAAGCAATTTATGTTTACTAAAACTACTATATAAAAGCACTATTACTTATATTTTTTATAGCGCATCCACTAAAACTAAAATTAAATACTGTGTTAACTTAATTGTTCCAGTATACATAAATTCTAAATTTAGTTTGTTGCAAGCAATGCTTAGTTTACTAACAAAACTAGATTGCTGGCTTGTTTGTCGACAGTTTTCACGAACCAGAGTAATTTAAACTTTGCCTTGCGAAGTGGGACCGTATGAGGAGTGTAGCCGAGAGGGGTCGAGGCAGGGAGGGGTTGTACAGTTCATTAATAACAAACAATTTTCAGCGGGCGTAAATTAACTTTGGGCCCCTAGTGCGGTCGCCAGTATTTTAATAGATAATTAAATTGCGTGCCGGCCGACTATGTTTGCCTATGGGGATCATTAATGCCCCTTAGACCGGATGGACGCCTAGCAGCGACCCCTGCCGCCACTAAAACAAACTACTCTCTAGCTCTTTAATCCTTAAGGTTCAAGATTTGCTCTTCGACCGCCTCGAAGGATTATCTCCAGCTTGCCTGTTGCTTGGAAGGGGGCGAATACTTGGGGAAGACGGTTTTACGATTTTAAAGTTATTTGGTGTAAGGGTGTCTCATTTAGAACTATCCTATAGTTCTAAATGAGACTCCCGAATAACGCGTTAAATGTATAATTCTTCAGATTACATCACTACTGGTCTGTTGTAATTTTATTAATAGTAGGTAAAATCGAAACAGTATGGAAAGGGATTCTGATAGGCTTAAAAAGAAAGTTGCGTTAAATATGCCGTAACTTTGCCAATATGAGAGATATTATAATGACTTTTTCAGCTCGTTATTTCACGAAAAATTTTAATTACTCGTATTTCGAATAATGTATAGCCAATACAAATATTCCACTGAAAAACGAATGACATGTCACAACATGACATGTTGTGAAGATTGAAAATATACCACATTCTCTATAACAAAACGTTTCATTCCAGCAGTATGTCTGATAATATTTTGTCATTTTAATATGAAATGTAAGCATTGTAATCGTGTAGAAAATAATCTGATGTGGCCAGGCACATGACTTTATCATACAATATATAAAATTAATAGTTTAGCTGCATGAGAATCTATTTGATTGAGATCAGTCATGTCTGCATTAAAATAAAACTAGTTAGCCAGGATTTGACAGATAAATAATAATTAAATAAATAATTCCTTTATTAACATAAAACAATATTAAATGCAACAAAATAATATTGATCTTTAGGGCGGAGTCTAATTACACGTAATAGGCAGCAAATCCACCTCAACAAAACATCGCACATGCCCACAAAAAATAAAAATTAAAACAGCCTCCGATGTGCGCTCAATGCCTAAAGTACCCCCTGTTGAGCAAACAGACAACACTTCACCTTTCCCCCAAAACTGTCACGATAATTTCGTCATATCTTCCCTAAGACCTTTGTATATGTGACTGATCTGGTAAGAGAATGACCGCTTATACAGCTCAGCGCGATGGGCAGTTGGAGCAAACAAACCCCTGAATCTTAAATCAAGGTTATGGACATCCGTTCTACAGCGTATCTTCCGTAAGAGGCATTGTGAGATCCTCTTGGATAGCAACTTGTGACATAATATTGCTGCATGCAACACCCTAGTGTTATGATCATACTTCCTCAAACTAAAAACAAACAGAACACATGCATTTTGGACACGCTGAACACGCTGCGTATCCGACGCCGTCAGGCAAGGACCGTACACGGTATCACAATATGAGATATTTTTACTATTGACAGTAGATATAGTGAGATATTGTCAAAACATTAGCAATTGACACTACCATTAGACTGAAAATATTTGGAGAATCCTGGCTCACTATATAGTATTATATTAATGCAGATGCGACCGATGTCGATCAAATAGAATTTGCTCTTGCAACTAAACTTGCTAAACTATTAATGCTACCAAAAAAAATTCGCAGACATAAATTATTCAGAATTTCATCTACTTTAATTTATTATTGAACTATTTTGAAGAAATTACAGAAATGGCAGCTCATTTGTAAAATCCTTGAAAAATGCTTAGAGGAAACGTCCAGTTCCTTTGGACCCTTTTGGGTTCAAAGCTTTTCAGCTCTACGTTTAGTCATGAAACTTTTCAATACCGCCATTACTGTAATTTTGTCAAAATAGTTAAATAATAAATGAAATTACAGGAAATGTTGCATAATTTGCATCTATTATCAATAATAATATCTCACAATTTTTGATAAAATTAATAGTTTAGCTATATGAGGAAAAAGCTCATATGGCGGAAAAGGTTTTTGCTCAAAAGGGTCCAAAGGAACAGGAGATTTAGTCTCAGCACTTTTCAATGATTGTGAAGCTATAACTTGAAAATGCCATAGTTTTTTTTAAGATAATTAAAACAGCTAGAAATTAGCTGTAAGTTGCAACCAAACAGCCTTGCTTATATACAGTTGGACAATTTAAAGTAGATAAACAAACTGTTATTTTAAGCCGTACTTTTAAATTCTGTGTTATTTATAACCAATAAATAAGAGTTTCTTGAAATAGCAATCAACCCCATCTTTGTACTTTCTGTCGTCCCTCTTGTCTGTTAATAAAAAAATTCCAACCCACGCGCCCCGTAATTGCCAGATGTAATAAAAATTTCGGCAACCCCCCAGGATAATGTCACCGGTCGTTCAAAGGGCCTCCCGTCTTTTATCCGCTCCCCCATCGCGGAATTATTTGAATATTAATATCTCTCCTCAGAAATTTAAAACTGTATCGAGAAGAAGATATCGGAATTCCGTTAAAAAACGAAATTTAATTTATATGGAAATTTTTCCCCTACACCAAGGCTTCTCCAAGAAAGAACCCTAATTATTTTCGATGATGTTTCGAATAAATTTCTCGCTAATACGGCGCTCTTACCGCGGCGAAATTAGATTTAAAACGCGGTTTTCTAACGTATAGAACGAGTAGAGGGCTTCTATACGTGCGCCCTTGCGAGAAATTTGCCTTTATTTATATTACATATTAGAAAACCGTAAGTGGAAAAGTTTCCAGGAGCATCTTGGTCGTTTTATTGGGGCAACCTAGTTTGTAGGATGAGTATACAGAGGAGCGATGCTGCAATAAGAGGGCCAAAAGCTTTATGTTAGAGTTAGAGAGAGCTTAAATTCGCCTCTCAGGAGCTTACTATCTCCTGTTTCAAAGTTTTAGAAGCGTGGATTTTAATTAGGCAGGAACACTAAAGGGGTCATCTACGTTGCTTGGAGAGTACTTATAGTTCTGTTTACGCGATGAGGTAAGCATGGAAAATATTCCTCTTAAAAGGATATATGTCGGTTGTTTTTCACTGTCTTATTGTACGTCTGTATTTGTTGGATACTATAGTCGGTGCAGTAGTGGCTACAAAATAGTTGATATTGGAGAAGACAACGTAAGGTCAAAAAGTGCTTTCTCTCGGTTGTTTCATTATGATGGATACAAAACACAATGGTTTTAATATTCGAGGTGAAAATTTAATTCTAATGTCCAGAATTTCTAAGTCACCATACATTAAAAAGTGCACCATGCTTAATAAGGAAATGTAGTATGTGTTTTACTATTTGTAAGTTTTGCTAACGTTATAGGGTAAAGACTTTTTAAATTTTAAAAACAGCGTGATTTTGAAGTGGAAACTGGGAAATAACGAAGCTTTTTTAAGAAACTTTTAATTAAGAAATGATTGTTTAAAAATGTTTTTCCTCATTTACAAAATTGGATAGACTGCTGCATGAATATAGTCAGCAGTCGTCAGGAGCTTTAAACACCGCCTATAACTGGTGACTACGGATTGACGTCAAGCTTTAATCTTGTTGAGAGAAAAAACTGCAACCAAAATCTAATAGCATGAACAACAATGGCTCGACAATGCAAGGTCTAGAAAAAACAACATTATTATTTGGAAGTGAATCAGTGTAAAAAAGTTCCTCTAGAACTTTAGATAGACTGACGTAATTATATCAAATGTTTGTCATTGAATACATAGTTTGCACGTTAAAGATAAGAATTATATTTAAAAATCATGACCAAGTTAAAAATGTGATGATTACTGAAAAGATTTATTTATGTTGGTACATTACAAAATATAAACTAAAATTTGCCAGGTTGCAGATTTTAAAAAACCTGTTTCGCAGTTTCTTAGATTTGTTTTACTATATTTAGTATGATTTTTACATAAGTGAACAAAGATTAATCCGAAATTATCCCACTTCCCAAACACGCAGAAAAATAGATAGCAAGCAATTGTAGGACTAAAAAACTGTTTTCTGTCTGACGATGCCTTCTCCACTGTTTGAATATAATTCTCACGTCAGAATTATCACGTCCGCTCGTCTGCTAACTAAATGAACTTTAAATAATTGGGTGCATATAATCCGAAGTGTCCCAAAGGCTGTCGCCGCAGTTGTCGTCGGCTACGGTCGTCCCGGAAATTAATAAAATATGCAAACAACAACACAGAGAGACGGAATTAAATTGAACAGCGTACTCGCCATTGCGTTCTAACCTACAACTACAGAGGGTTTGGTATAAGTGGGGATGCATAAAGAGTTGGGTTGCGGGCGGCGGCGGCAACGGCACCTAAACTAGGCGAAATTAATCAAAGAAGCCTTTCCTGAATATTAATCAACGGCGGCTGGGAATGCCGACTTGTTCAAATTAACAACAACTACGAACTCTCTAAAATTTCGCTGTTTTGCCAAATGTAATAAAACGCGCGAGAGTATTGTTGTTCTTCTTGTGAGTACAATCAAGAGTACGTAGCTAGCTTTTGTTATTATAAATTCTGCTTAATATTGGTGAATTGTGTAACCATAAAAAACAGGTTTTATGCATGAAATAAGTAGAAATAGTAGTAGTAGTACCTACATCTTATGCCAGTGATAATTATTCTCATTAGTCTATTATATTAGCTATGGGTTTCAGTGTTTTCATGCGATGGTAACTGCGAAGGAGATATAATTATTTAGTATAGTGTTATGTTAAAATTCATATTTAAAAGTTTCAGCACTTTAGAAGTTTCATGACCAAACTTAGAGCTGAAAAGATTTTTTGTTCAAAAGGTTCCAAAGGAACTGGATGTTTACTCAAAGATTTTGCAAATGAGCTGCCATTTCTGTTATTTCGTCAAAACAGTTAAATGTGTGCGACAAATTTCTTCCTCCTGGAAAATTTTAGCTAATAATGAGTCTATATGACCCCCTAAACACATCCCCAAGGTGGTTTTCTAGGTTAGCATTTTTGAGCAAATGCTGTTTCACTTTGCATTTCAATGGTTTTTGGGGAAACGTCCTGTATGTTGGTGGCAGGTGGTTAAATATTTGCATAAGCTGTGTCACTGCTGCTGTATGGATTGTGGCCGATGTGGTCTGCGGGATCCTCAGTATAGCATCCTGATTTGCCCTTGTTTCGTATGAATGGCAGGTCTCATACTCCTTAAACATATCATTGTAATTAGCTTTTACAAAACATACACATTCTAAAATGTAGATACATGGCATTGTTAACATTTTGTTGCTAATGAAAATATTCAAGCACGGTTCTCTGGCTTTGAGTCCGAATATGCACCTCAAACGGGACTTTTGAAGTCTGAACACTTCTCAGTGCCACCGTGGAGGCACCCCAAAAAAGTATACCATACTTGATCCTGCTGAAGATGTACGCGTAATAACTTGAGAGTACTGCTTCCACATTCATCACAGCTGCGATCGTCGGAAGAACATACACATAACATGATATCTTACTGCTTATGTAGTCAACATGCTGTTTCCAGTTAATTTGTGGATCCAAGACAACATCCAGAAACCTTGCCACAAGCACAGAGGTAAGTGGAATGTCCTGATATTCCTTAATTAGGCTGTTAATAATTTCCTATTTAGATGTATCTCGTTTCCAGGATGCTGTAGAAGGCCAGGTAAGTCATTTGTATAGAGTATGTACAGAAAAGATCCTAGAATAGACCCTTGTGGGACTCCCTTTCTTACAGGCAACCAATCCGATGCTTCCTCCATTTCGTCAACAATCACGCGTTGTTTCCTATTGGTTGGATACGAACTGAGAATGTTCAACATTGGTCCGCGGATCCCCATTAGTTCCAACTTACATAGAAGAGTGGTATGGTCAACGCTATCAAAGGCCTTTGATAGGTCAAGAAAAATTGCAGCCATTTTGTTTCTATTGTTCAGTCCCTCTAATATCGACCTTAACGCAAGATAAATTGAGCGAGTGGTGGAATTGTAGGCCATTCCATACAAAAATAAAGTACATTATATATTTTATAACAGCACTCCTGAAATGCAATTTTGATTGAACGGTTTGGCCGCTAGAACGCGCTGAAAGAAAGCAAAATTTTCCTACTTTATGTAAAACCCAACTTTTGAGTTACCGAAAAAGGCTCAAATTGTGCTAAAACTACATTAATTTCCCTACAAATTAAACGTCTTAATCACTTATTGGCCAAACCGTGTAGTCGCGAGATTGGGTTGATATATTATGTCATATTAAGCTAAGCGAAGCCGCTAAGTCAAGAGCCCGAATGTTGATAAAAAAGATACAAATACATTAAGTATTAAATAAAAATAGCAAATATATTGTTTATAAATAAATAGTAATAATGTAGATCCCTACTGAATTTTTGATGAAGGGCTCTTGTTATCGCGGTTTTGCGTAATGTAAATTTCAATTTGCAATTTGTAGAGAATTTAATGCACTTTTATCAGAATCTAAGCTTTTTTGTTATTATACGCACATCACATAAAGCAGGAAAATTTCGCCTTCTTTCAGCGCGCTCGAGCGGCCAAACCATTCAACCAAAAAATACACTTTGTGGTGCTTTTTGTAGCAGATTTAGTGTACTTTATTTTTGTATATAGCGGTCTACGTCGAAAAGTGCATAGTTGTATGACTTTTTGGCAATAAACTGAACAAAAGTCGATTTTTGGTAGTTTTTTTTTGCGATTTCCGTTGTGAAGCCATATGCGTGGGAAGTAGAAAGTAGAAATTCAGATTCAGGTGCCCAAAAAACATATAGAATGACAGAAAAAATAAGTACATCTATATTTTTTTCCTGGCCAAAACACCATTTCACTGAACTAAACATATGAATAAAATTAAAAATAAATTTGTAAATACCTCGCTTATTCGAGCTTACCTAGAAAAACGCTTTTCTGGAAGTATTCAGGAGTCATAAAGGATTATTATTAGCTAAAATTTCCCGGAAGGACCGTTTTTGTTGCACGGTGTAGTAAATTAAAGTTGACGAAATTCTGAATAATATATGTCTATGAAATTTTTGGTAAATTTAATAGTGAAACTAGTAAGCCAGTATTTGGCAGATATTTTAATACTATTGACAATTTAATTTTCACAAAACGTAAGACACACATAACATAAACAAACAATCAATTAAAATCGTGAAAAGTAGCAAATCATCGAAATTAAAACGATTTACCTTGATTTTTTTGCATAATTTTTTACTTACTTTTATTAACACAATTATTAATTTTATTTACAAAAACACTTGCGGAATTGATATTTTGAATCCATTGCGATCTGGACGTAGCATTTTCGATTTTATGATCTTACAGTTTTCTTCTTCAAGGTATACCATTTTATTTGCGATGTTTTGCTGCTTTTCGCAATTCCACTCGTCTTGTTGTAGATATTTAACGTCATACTTGTAGTTTTAGCAGTGCTTAAAATAATTTTCTTTTTCTTTAAAACAGTATAAATTTCGGGTGATTTAGGGATAGTTTAAACATATCCGACGCGTTATTTATGCTGAAATATATTTGAAAAATCAGTAATAACTTTTGTGTTCCTGTTTGTAACTTGAACCAGAGACATACTGTCTATGTAAATTACATTGTCAAAACTCAGGATAAGTACGTAATTCAAACATGAAGTCAAACTCATGTTTGAAATTCACAATATAATTTAATTCCAATTAAAAAGGAAAAACTCAAGATGATTCCAAAGTTCCAGATCTATACCATTCTTAATTCATAAGTTACAGTAATATTTACATTTGATCTACAGTGCGTACTATTTATTACACATGAGTAATTTTTTTTTGGGAATAATTGGCTACCTAAGGCTGGCCCACTTTTTAAAACGCTAGGTATCAGTTAGAGTAACATTTTTGTACACAACTTTTGATACTCCAAAAACGTAAATAACACAAACCGCCAACAAGATCCATTGTTGAAAATAAAGAAAATAAGGTAATAATGTCCAATATCATTCAAACACTGGGTCTAGATACCAAATTTCATCAAATGTAACTTATTGATGATTTCATCATTTGTTGTTGTCATTTGTTGATTTAGTAATGTCCCTTTAGATTACCATTTTTGCGCGCTCTGAGACGACTTCAATGAAAGGCGGGAAACGAAATCAATTAAAATAATGCGAAATAAATGGATTTGGGTAAATGTTGTTGGGTCTGGCCGATTCGGTAAAAACTAATCGAATCGTTGGCGGCTAAATTGATACCGGATTGATAGATTACCGGCGGTCAGTCGAGGGAGAAAAAAACACACACAGTTGAGGAGCGGTTTTCGGAGACACCCGAAAGGAAAAACTGTGCTAGAGGATATGTTGAAGCGGTGGACCGTCCATCGATCTTACACGCTCAAACACAATGGACATTTTCGAGTGGCGAAAAGAGTGATTGTACGTGACTGGACGGTCTTGGGACGCCCTGAGAGGACCTATCTAATAATAGATTTAATTAACTTGTTATTGGGGATGAGGCAGGGCAAAATTTTGTTGGCACCTGCGAGCAAAACACTTCAGTTTGCCCCTCTTAAAATGATAAGTGTGACGCATTGAAATTATTTTGTTCTTTGAATGAAGAGAATGAACGAGATGAGCGTTCCTAAATTTTAAACCATTATCAAATCACAGATCATTTGCACACATTCTTTTACACTTCTTTCGGAACTAACTATTTGATTACATTGAATACTATCCATAATTGAACTTTCTTCATTATTTGTTTGTAGATATTAATCTACAGCAATTATGCTAATACAAAAAATTCTTTTGTTATAGTTTCCCATAAGTGTTCATTAGGGTGGTCCAAAAAACGGACTTTTGTTAGAAGGCAATGATCCTCTCAAACGGTCCCTTAAAACAAAAATTTCCCCAAATTTGAGAAAAATCGGTTAACGTTAACACGTACCACGGAGCACCTCAAATTTCCCATTTAAAATACATTGCAGGAATGCATTTCTCTTACCTTTTTTTTACGTTTCGGATTTAGAAAAAATATTGCGGGAGATTATCAGAAATTGTTCAGAACTCCCCAAGGAACAAATCCACAACCACTATTTTGTAGGTCACCATCCCCTACCCTCACCGTAGTACCCTAAATATGAGACAAAACTTTTCCCAAATTTACAATGTTCCAATGTTTCATTATGGTGTTTTATTATTGTTTTTGGCACAAGTGATTATTATTGGATTATTGGCACATTTTTTATCATTTATTAACTAATTTGAAATTATTTAAACAGTTAGCATTTGTTTAAACAAAAATATAGGATAATACGAAAATTTTTCTATTTTTTGCAGAAGTTATTAAATTATTGGCTTTTTGTCATTGATTAACTTATTTGCAATTATTTAAATAAAACCATTTGTTTAAACAAATATCTACATTGTAATGGACATAATTTTCTATACTTTTTGCATAAATTATTAATAGATTATTGGCTGCTTTATGACATTTATTAACTAATTTCTAATTGTTAATTTTTATATTTATTGTGGAAACTATTGTTAAATTATTGGCATTTTTTGTTATTTACTAACGATAATATCATCATCGTAATATCATTTCCCGCTTTGCGTCCTACAAATTTCTTTAAGACACTTTTGTCTTTTTTCTCGAGATATTTAGGAGTATCAAGTTACAAGAACCACCTGGTATACACTATTTTGCGGACATATTTTGTATTTTTTAAAATGAATTATTATTTGGAATATTTTTGATTATTTACTAACTAATTTGCAATTGTTTAAACAAATACTATTTGTTTACAAAAATATGCAACGTTACGGACATATTTTACTTTTTTCTTGAGAAATTATTTGTAGATTGTTGGCATTGTCTGTCATTAATTAACTAGTTTGCAACTGTTTAAATAAATACCATTTGTTTAAACAAAAATAGACAATGGTACTGACGAATCTTTTTTGGCAAAAATTATTGTTGTATTTCTGTTCTTTTTTTCTAGCCAAATTTGTTAACTTATTTTCTGTTATAACCTATAATAATATTTAGTGTTGCAAGCACAATACTTGTTTGACCGATATCGTAAAACCCCCAAAATTACAAAAAATACGAGAAATCCTATAATAATTTTTGTCAAGAAATACGTACTATCATTGTATAATATTGTTTAAACAAATTTATATTTCCTTTCCATCCGTTCATATGACAATATAGTAGTCTCTTTATTTCCACAATAAGCCACGTGTCTTTAAAGCCATGGTATCGAAGAAATGTCCAGTATGACAGGTATGGGTAAGCCGGCCTTGGTATATATCAGTATATATCTGACATTCTTTTTTTTTCACGTGATATGTCACGTCACATTTTTTTTCAGCTCTCTACCAGAGCTTAAAATTTTAGCCATGGGAGCATCCTGGGACCAACGGAAGATGGAAGTAATCAAGTCTGGACTGGACCCACATCATCTGGAGCATATCTAACAGCGAGATCTTCTTCAAAATCTTAACCTAGCCAGTTGGCTTAGCGTTACTGATTGATCTATTCCCGGATCTATTGCCGGAATAATGATGATCGATGAAGATCTCAACGATGCAGAGGAGGTTGCCCTACTGTTACCAGATGGTGACATTTTTGGCTCGCCTAACATCGCTTACCGTCCGGCTTCTTCAAAATCTTAACCTAACCAGTTAGCTTAGTCGTTGAAGATCTCAACAATACCAAGGAGAATGGCATGGCCCCGGCACTCACTGTCACTGTCACTAACAGTGATTTTTTGTCAAAATTGACAAGCTGTCAGGTCTGCACTTTTTTAATGTTTACCTTTACCTACATTTCCTTTAGCCCATGTAGAGGAAGGTCGTGTTCTTATGGAAGTGGCAGGAAGTTGCTCTTGATGAACACCGAGAGCGCCCCGTACTCTTCTAGAGTACCGACAGATGCATCTGGCAGGCAGTGGTCACAACCACAACTAGTGCCCTTTTGCTGACACACAGACGTCAGTGCCACCTCCGGGCATTCCTAGGCTTCAGTTACACGCATACGACGGACACCAGTGGTGCGTTATTCTATCATTCACCACTTCAAGAAGACCACAAGTGACAGAAAGCTACTCTTGGTGTACACCGAGAGCACCCAGTAAACTTCTAGAGTGCCGCCAGATATATCTATCTGGCAGTGGTCCCAGCCAGTGTACCTTTTGCTGACACCCAGCTGTCGGCGCCTCCTCCCGACATTGGCCAAGCTGTAATTTCAGTAATGTATTACACAATTCAGTGTTGTATAAACACTATAAAATTTCCGTAGACTGGTCCAGAAATTAAATAATTTTTTACAGATTTTTGAGATTCAACATATTTGAATACTAAAAGAATAATAGTCCTCAGTTTTGGGGGAGGAGTATGTGCATCAAAATATTATGGTCTATTTTGCAAAGTTAGTGGATCAAACTGAGGTTCCTCAGTTTATTACTTTGTGTTCAATAATTATGGCGACTTACCGTCAAGTTAGACAAACCTCACAGTGAGGTCATCAACAACTCCCCAATCGATTAGTTATTGATTGTTGAAGTTTTGTAATTGTGAATATCGAACTATTCAACAATATACAGAGACCAAAGGTCAACTTTTTTTGTATCTTGCGAATTCTGGCGCAATATCCTGGGACGCTGATGACTGGTCTAAAGTACCCTTTCAAGGCAGACATCCTTATATTTGGTACCAGTATACAATATCCCAACCGTCAGAACCAGGAACGTTTCCTATCGGAAGCCAGTAATTAGACCATATTGAAATGCGTACATTGGGCAAAGAATCTGGGTGACCATATTTGGTCGTTATTCAGCGCCGACTAAGATATGTTGTATCAAGGTGGACCAATTCTTCTGATCAGTTTCTGCCCCCAAATTTTCTTAAGAAAGAAGAACCGGGTGGCTCTAATAGTAAATCAAATTTAGTGGAGATTGAGATTTGTCATCACTTTCCAAAATTGCAAAATTCTGTTCGTGAATTATAGCTCTATTACTCTGTTACTCTAGTAATTATTAAAATCAAACTCTAAATATTCAGAGAGAATATTTCAAAATAATGGAGATTGGCAAAATTTTTAATGTTGCCTTATAATTTGAAATATATTTCGGTTTATACAAGACTATTTTAAAGAAGGTGTCTTGTCTTTTAAGCAACATTCCTTAGCTACCATATTCTTGCCTTGAGTGCTGTCATTAGATGACTCTATATAAGGTGGTTCACTCCGTATAAAGACTGAAATGTTTTCAAATGAAAACTTTTAGATATCCCTATCGCAATACTTTGTATCAAGAAAATTGCTGTCGAGCATTTGACAGATTAAACAAACCATCCCAAGGATGTTTAGGACGTAAAATTTGTTTGTTTTCTAAAAATAAGTTAGACTCGATTTTGCTTCAAGATCATTAAAAATAGACTAATATCTGATAACTGAATTCAGCTAATTAATTTTGCTGCCAAAAGGATTACTCAATGTTTGGATACGCCTTCTATACTTTTATTTGTACCGAAAAGTATTTAATCGGGGCACGCTTGTTTGTTCCTGGTTAAAAAACCTAATTTCATAGCGGCTGAAGTCCCCCATTTTTTTTTTTGTGGCAAACAACATTCTTTATTCTTTCTTATATTTGCACCTCTAGAATACTCTCCTAGAAGTAATCCTACAACAAATTTCAGTTGTGCGCTTTGGCCGTTACAACCGCAGTTGTCCTATTGTACAAAGCCTTTCCCTGTTGACAGGATAGATGTCAACCAAGCTCTAAACCGGCTAGGGATTAGGTATGGAATCAACAGATGTTGCTCATAATTCTGCTGCAAATTTTTAAATTCACATAAATTAAAGCGACATTTGGGCTGAGATAAAGGGAATTTTCATTTAAATTGCCTATTTGACCAAAATTTCCAACGTTATTAACTTGCGTATCCTCCACAACGAAGTTATTACTTCCTTCGGTCATTACGTCCTCGCAACTTTGCATGCGTGTATGTCATATGTTTTATATGACTATTAGTACCATGACTATTAATACCTTTTGGAGTCTGCCCAATAGGTTTTTACTCTTTCATTAAGAAATGCCTGTTACACTTTTCAGATATTTTGAGCGGTTTGGGCACGCAAATCAAAGACTCCTGACACTCCTGTATAGGCAGCTGACTGTTAATATAAGCCTTGAAAGATATATTTATCTTTTTTTTTTTACACTTGTTTTGTTACAATAACAAACTTAATAATTGGGTCTAAGATGGATCCCAAAAGTTACGCTAACGGGGCAATTACTTTGTTTGTTGCGTTGGATCGACCAAGGGCGTGAACTTGGAGCAGCTAAATGGACCGTTTATATCTGCGGTCCTTCTCCCGCTCACGGGCAGTCCCATAAGTCTGCTCCAGTCCTGGGGGTACGCGGACCCCTAAGTTGGCGATCGCTGGTTTATATTAACCATTTGGATACGGAGGTCGGCTCATTGTTGATACGTTCCTGTGAACCGTTACCAATAATTTGTGTTTTTACTTCTGGACAATAATAACCGCGCAGCCGCTGCTGGGTTAGTTCTTTAAGTGACAGTTCACCATGACTACAGTCAAAACAGTCTAGAGTTGTCTTTATAGTCAATCATATGTAAATTAGATGCTGAGCCATCAAAACACCAAGGAATTTATTGGATACCCTTTCTTTATTATTTGTGGATAAAGTTTAGACCGCTCATGTTATCTGAAACTACCGGTAAACGGTGTTGTCAAGTCCCGTCCAACTAAGCTTAAGTTTTTACTTGGTACTCAGCAATTGTATTGAATTATATTACTTTTCGAGGCAGTAAAGAACAATATGCATATCAAATATGGGACACCATTAGACTTATTGAAATAAAAAAAGCCTAATTAAAAGATCTAATTAATTATACTTTTGCCTTTGTCCGCTGCTCATCGCGTTCAAAGATTTTCCCAATGGTTATTAAACGTCTAATTTTATTCATAACCATATGAAATTAATTCCAGTCTTTATTGATATACATCAATGTGTGTTATCGGTTGCTGTAGGTACGATTGTTTATCTATAATATTAATCTTTTTTACAAAGTACATTTACCGATTATTTACAAAGGTCTACATCATGATATATACCTTCTTATTGTTTATAGGCTTAAAAGGGCCACATAGACAGGTATATTAAAGTATTTATACTGATTAGTACATTGGAATTATTAAAAGTTGATTCATATGTATTCCGTACTGATGACGACTAATAGTCCGAAACACGTGCATATGGTTGCTTTCTTCGATGACGGAATTACCCGATAATTACCTTTCTCCAAATGTATTTCATGCACTTGTCACAAGTCATGCAAGCATTGGCATCTAGTCTTGTGTTGGCAGATTGAATTGCCTAAATTGGTTGAAATACCCACAATTTTGCAATTGTTCTTCAATTTTACAACTGCATGCATGAAAAGAAGTTTGATGAAAGTTTTTACATTTGACTCTTTAACTTTGAATAACATGATAACGATATATTGTTGCAATAACATGTTAACAAAATGTTAACATGTTCTTTCAAGTGCATTTTGTTGTTTCTTATTCATAAACAGACGATAATGCTGTTTTGGCTCTAAATTGCTCTGTGCTTTAAACATCTACTATATTGTCATATGAACGGATGGAAAGGAAATATAATTAAATGATTAAACGAACTTACCTTAGTGAAGTTCTATCATAATTATATGATCTTTCCATCCGGAATATGACATAACCCACCCTTCCTTTGTTTAGACTTTCCCGAACCCTGACCAATTTAGAGACCCTATGCTTTCAAGAGAATGTCAGATATATACTGATATATACCAAGGCCGGCTTACCCATACCTGTCATACTGGACATTTCTTCGATACCATGGCTTTAAAGACACGTGGCTTATTGTGGAAATAAAGAGACTACTATATTGTCATATTCCGGATGGAAAGATCATATAATTATGATAGAACTTCACTAAGGTAAGTTCGTTTAATCATTTAATTATTTGTTCAAACGAATGCACATTAAGTAACAAATTAATTCGTTAATAAATGAAAAAAATGCCTATAATTTAATAATAGTTTCTACAATAAATATAAAAAATATGTCCGTAACAATGTATATTTGTTTAAACAAATAGTATTTGAACAATTACAAATTAGTTAATAAATGCCATAAAACTGACAATAACCTAATAATAAGTTATGCAAAAAAAGATCGACTATAGTGTGAACGGAATAGATCACCACAGGGTAGGATCAGGTGCATTTTATGCTATGGAAGGTATGTTATAGTCAATTTCAAAATCAGGTATTATACACGGCTCCTATAGCAGTCAAGTGGAAGTGGACTCTTACAACAGTCGAGTGGAAGTAGAGTTTGATGTGTAATTTGATAGCAGCGCCATCTGTGTGTTGGTAGGGTGATGTGTGTGTGTGCGCGCGGGCGTTGTGGGTGGCATGCAGGCGCCATCTGGTGGTCGATTTTCGATTGAGGTTTGAGCGCCATCTGTGGGCCATTTTGCGAATGAGTTATTTATAATTTAAATTTAAAAAATATTTATAATTTGACTTTAAACAAAATATTGTCCTTCCTGTTCGTGTCAGTGTGAACCAACCTTAAGAATCGGCGCTTAACTGTGTCGATCCCTTTATCGTGAGAATGCATTCTTCTTCAAGGCCTCGTGGCACACATCTAGTGCGCCTAAGGTCAGCGGTCCATTTACCGTACGGGCTGTTTATAGCAGGCAACTGAGACACAATTACTACTCGACGGCCGGTTGCGATTATCTTTAATTTATACACACGGATGTCGATTGCTAAAAATAATACGAAAATGTGAATGTATTTTTTTATTTTTTTACATATTATACATTAATTAGAAATATAAGTGTATTACTAACACATTTACTACTATTAGTTTATCATAAAAGTAAGCGTTAAAAATACAAAGTCCACAGAGTTCTGACATAAAAAAGACAAACACTACATGCTAAGAAATTATATCGGACACTATAGAAACAATGCGGTTAATTCGGTTCTCGTGAATTTCGATTTTGTGTAATTAATTAATTAATAAGTTGGGTTAATTCCTCACACAAGGTGTGTATTAATTTTTGTGTTCTTAAGGCGGCTATGAAATTTTCTTTTGTTACCTGATCGTTCAGAAATTTTTTACATAGGCTTATTCCCACAAGAACATTCCGGAGCTGCATTGTTGATTCTATTTCATTAAATACTTTGGTGATAGAATCGACCGGCTCAGCATGCATTCTTTTCGCTTCTTTATCTTGTCGAGCATTTTCATACTTTTGGAGTTGAATTTCGACGGCCTGCTTTAATTTTGTTGTCGCATTTGAAGACATTTTGAAATCTGACCGCGTTTTAGACTATTCACAATCTAGCGAGGATACTTCTATTTATAATGAGGCGGAATCCGACTATTAGCACCTGCAACTAGCAGGAAAGTAGTTATCTTCAAGCAATAATGATTTCCTTTCGCAGTTTCATATTCAACCATTTTTATGTAAAGATAATAATATGGAAAGACTCTTCAAGCGATAATGATTTTCTTTCGCAGTTTCATATTCAACCATTTTTATGTAAAGATAATAATATGGAAAGACTCTTCAAGCGATAATGATTTCCTTTCGCAGTTTCATATTCAACCATTTTTATGGAAAGATAATAATATGGAAAGCATTTTCTGAGTGAAATTAATTTTCTCTCTATGTTCCCCCCACAAATATACAGGCATATAAGGCCTTCGTTCGTTTTAGATTTTGCACAGATCTTCGACAACATCGGTATGCCGTCTTCCAGTATGTAGTGATAAGTGTGTGTGTCGTTAATTATAGAATATAATAATACATTTTTACAGCTTTATACGCCACAATAGTTAATCTCCTGCCACAACATTTGCGGGTAAGTTTTTTTTAAATTAAATCTTTTAAGCTTATTTAATTAATTTAATATATAGCATTTAACAATTGCCGTTCTATGCAAAAACACACCACGGCCATTAATCTGGCCTCCAATAAGCATGTTGGAGTTGTCGCCGAATATGGCCTATTACGTGGAAGGAATCATGGTTGTTGTCTGGTTGTACGAGCAATGTTAGTATAAAAAAAGCATTATTTAATTTGATATACTTATATATATTTTTTTTTATTCCAGAATTTTTAACCACATTAATAACATTTATTAATATATTAAGAATAAAAAATATAGAATTATATTAAAATATATGCATATTGTAAAGTAATAATAATAACATAAAATATTTATATATATTTTTTTTATTTTATTTAAAATTGAAACAAATTTGAATTATTGACCTTGCCAGTCGAATGACGTGTTCGAATTATCGCCGAATATAGCTTATTATTATGCGGAAGAAAATATGCTTGTTGTCTGGTTGTACGAATAATGTTAGTATTTAAAAAAAAGTATTATTTAATTTAATATATTTTTTTTATTCAAGAATTTTCAACCACATTAATATTAAGAAGAAGATAAACATACAATTGTTAAAATTGAAACAAATTTGAATTATTGACCTTGCCAGTCGAATGACATGTTCGAATTATCGCCGAATATAGCTTATTATTATGCGGAAGGAAATATGCTTGTTGTCTGGTTGTACGAATAATGTTAGTATTTAAAAAAAAGTATTATTTAATTTAATATATTTTTTTATTCAAGAATTTTCAACCACATTAATATTAAGAAGAAGATAAACATACAATTGTTAAAATTGAAACAAATTTGAATTATTGACCTTGCCAGTCGAATGGCATGTTCGAATTATCGCCGAATATTGCTTATTATTATGTGGAAGGAAATATGCTTGTTGTCTGGTTGTACGAATAATGTTAGTATTTAAAAAAAAGTATTATTTAATTTAATATATTTTTTTTTATTCAAGAATTTTCAACCACATTAATATTAAGAAGAAGATAAGCATACAATTGTATTAAAATACACATTAATACATTTATTATTATTAAAAATAAAAAATATAGAATTATATTATATAGAATTACATACTGTTAAGTAATAATAAACCTAATAATAAACCATAAAACATAAATATATATATAAATATTAGCTATTTAGTCTTGCCAGTCAAACGCTCTCCCATCAAAATTAATGCATAATTGTTATTGCAATACAATTTTTACAATTATATTAAAATATATATTGTTAAACACTAATAATAATAATAACATAAAACATAAATATATAAATATTAGCAATTTTTTTAATTAATTTTTTTAAATTGCAACAAATTTGCGTTATTGGCCTTGCCAATCGAAAGTTCTCCCATAAAAATTAAAACATAATTATTATTGTGAATCGATTCACAGAATGAAGGTGTTATTCTCTCTGCCATTCTTTTAGGTAGAAATATGGAAAATGGTTCTTCGTCATCTTCCCCCTCCATTTCCACTATGACACTCGCCCACTTTAAATGAGTATAAATCTTCATGCCCGTAATTCGATATTCATAATTAATCTGCATTTCTTTAACCGGTCTCACTGGTGATGAAACGCACATCCCTACCTTGTTCAATTCTTCCAATTCCAAATCGGAAGCAGTGTCATTGTCATCTTCGATATGAATCTTCTTGGCATTCTTCTTCTTTTGTTTCTGATCAACATTATTAGCTTTTCGTTTTACTGCATTCTTGCTGACGTTTGCTTTCTTGGCAGCTGCTGTTGTTATCGGAGCGCTTGCTGTTAGTGCGTTTTCCATCTCCAAATTTGTAAACGCCTCTGCCGGAAGATTGACGTAGTTGACAAGACTTGAAGTTGAGCCGGGTATTAAGTTAAAATTTTCCAGAAGATTCAACTCAGTTTGACTGTATTCTGCCATTTTTGTTGGTGTTGTCGTCGGTTTTTTACTTGATGCGACTGTGTGTGACTTTACTCGAACTGTTCAATGTTTCGTTTACACGCCTTTTATATATATGTGATTTAACGCAGGAGGGGAAAGGAAGGTATTACATAACACGTTTTTATTGTAATGCAGGATTGCGGAATAAGTGCATTTCGTATAGGTCGAAAATACTATTGCTGATATATCGGAACCCGCTAAAGCTGTTTACAAGACCGTCGTGCAACATGCGAAAACATTGGCCGTATTTGAAGAGTTTAAAAAGTGGAATGGTTTGACAACTTGAGCACCAAAAATTTTGATTTAACACGTATATATCAAAAAGTTCATTAGCTCCATCATTATTGGCAAACATAAAATCGTAATGTTCAAATTTTTCCCACTCTATATATTCCCTTAAATAAAAAGCCGTTCGCACCCCGTTAATTTTATGAAAACACAATCGGCACATCTTTCCAATTGGTGTTTCTATAAATGTATGCAAAATACATACCATTTGATCTCTGTTGTATCTGCTTATGCTCTGACGAAGAATATTTGAGCGGCATTGGTCACGTACAAGTGCGTCGTGGTGATTTCCCATAACTAGTAAAAATTTCACCAGTTTTGGTGTGAATTCAAAGTTTGTTCGAAATGTAATATTTTCGCAGCACGTTAGAAACAGATAGGGGTCGTCATCCTTTTTCAATAAATTCCATTTAACACTATGCCAATATCTCAAAAGCATGTTCACAAGTTTTTTAGGCAAACCACTTATTAAAAAGTAATACAATTCGCTTTGTTCCACAACATTACAACAAATACTTGCAATGGTTAAATTTTGGAGCGTATCACAATTATGCACAATTGACATGTTTTGTTTTCGAAATTTGAGCGCTTTTTTGTTATGCATTTGTTGCGCACCGTACTTATAGTAGCAGTCGATGAGCCTTTCACTTTTGCGTTGCGCCATTCGCTAGCAAACCGGGTGAATTCGCCTAATTTGGACAATTGCGAAATGCGGTTTCCTTTCGCTTGTTCGTATTCGCTTAATTGGCATTAGGTAACACGCGGTTCTGAGGCCGTTTTTTTCAATAGCTTTACAGCTGCAGAATTATGTAATTCATTATATGTGAATTCTAATGATAGGACGTTTTTTCAACCGCTTTGCACCTGCAGAATTACGTCATTCATTATATGTGAATTCTAATGATATTCGCTTAGGTATAAATACGAGTGAAGGTGTCGAGCTGTTTAGTATAAGTAACGAACACGTGTGTGCTCAAGGTGTTTTCAAATTACGTCGCATAAAGTGATTTTGTAGTGCATCAATATAGTCTTGAAGGTTGTTATAATACGTGAGTGACAAGATTATTTTTGAATATCTATTAGAAGAAAAACGCCCGATTCTACCAATTCAGCTCGAGAATCAAGAGTCACCGTACCGCTTGGAGTTATTTCAAGAACTTTGGCTGGACTGCGAAATAAAAGCCTATGAAAGCAGTCAATTTTTACACATTCCTTGGAAGGAAGAATATGTAAGTTATTCCTATTATACTTATTATTATTAAATTTTTTTTGTTAGTTTGTAGGTGCGGACTGTAAAACTGTCGGCGATGGGGCGTTTCAACTGTGGTGTTTGTGAAAAAAGTTTTAGCCGTAAAGACTCTTTAAAAAGACATCCTTGTGTAGTAATTATGTCCACATCATCTCCTGCTACAGTAGACAATCGTTTTTTATGTGCTGTATGTAACAGGTCATTTACTAGTCGTAACGTTCTTCAACGACATATTATATCAACTCATATAAATGCGAAACAAGAAACAACAACAACAAAAAGAAAAAGGGAGCGCGATGAAGCAGGCGAATCGGTAAAAAAGAAGATGAAGGTGGCTTCTTCTTCTTCTTCAAGTAATCCGCAACCATCGACATCGGCTGGACCGGTGCGACAATATACCTGTGACATGTGCAATGTAACGCTGTCGACGGCCGCCCAATATAGGGGACATCTGCGCTCTCAAAGTCATCGTGTTAGAAATTTGACAATTCTGCAAGGGGAAGGAATTAGCGAGATTGCTAGCGCTTTTCAACATCGCATAAAAAGCTACAGAATTGAAAATACGGAGAACGCCGATATTCCCTCATTTTTGCAGAACATAAAAGGGAAGGTGTGTAAGCTAATAGAAGACCTAATTCCCGAATTAAATATTTATAAGCTACAACTTGAGCTCTTTGCTAATTATGTGAAACCACAAACGGTAGCTGCAACTGTCGACGACTCTACATCACAACAACAACAACAACAAGATGTTGAACTAAAATCTTTTAACACGAAATATGTTATTATAGATGGTGGCACCGATTTGGACAAAGTTTATGACGCGCTAGTGAGTAAAATTCAACACAAATCGGAATCGTTCGCAGAAAGGGACAGCGGCTGGAGTTTGGTGGGCGTTTCACACCTTGAGGTGAATATTAACAAGTTTTCACCGTTAGGTTCATCTTCGTACGTGGACTTACCGCCGGATATCAAACAGAAGAAGGCGTGTATTAATATAAAAAATGAAGACAATTCTTGTCTCGCTTGGTGCCTGTGCGCAGCTATTAAACCGGCGGAATCTTGCTTGGATCGCGTTGAATCCTATCCGCATTGGTCGACCGTATTAGATTTAGAGAGTATAACGTTTCCAGTAAAATTAAAAGATATTCCGCGAATTGAAAATTTAAACAATTTAAGCATCAATATATATGGTTTAGAATACGATACAGATGCTGAAGAGCATATTGTGGTAGGA
This sequence comes from Melinopterus prodromus, assembly GCA_964023965.1. Lineage (NCBI taxonomy): Eukaryota > Metazoa > Arthropoda > Insecta > Coleoptera > Scarabaeidae > Melinopterus > Melinopterus prodromus. The sequence continues at coordinate 103,521,691 of OZ030390.1, forward strand.
CCAATTTTTTTCACTGATTTAGAGCGAGATGTGCATGTTAATTTGTTGATATATGAGAAAGATGAAGACGATGTCGATTATGATGTTAATCGTTCTACGCATTATGTATTAATTAAGAGTCTGTCGAGACTGGTTACATCGCAACGCGATAAAAGAAAAAAGTCTCAACATATATGTAATGGCTGTTTAACATTTTTTGAGACCAAGCAACATCTCGATACTCATCGTCAATTTGATTGCAACCGGGTGTGTACAATTTTACCCACTAGAGATTTAAAGAAAAATAAATTGGGCGTTATGGTGCCTGAAAATTTGTTATGTTTTACCAATTTTCAAAAGAAATTAAGCGTACCGTTTGTAGTTTATGCCGATTTTGAGTGTATGCTGCAACCAATTCAGTCGTGCGCCCCCAATCCGGCCAGCTCTTATACGCGTAACACTCACGCGCATATTGCCTACAGTTTTGCATTTAAAATTGTATGCTCGTTTAATTCGGAATTTAATAGATTCGAAACGTACACCGGTCCAGATTGCGCGGAGGTATTTGTAACTAGACTTTCGGAGATAGCTCAACAACTCTATGCCGCACATTTTAAGAAAATCATACCAATGACGCCGCTAACGCGAACGGAGAATGAAAATTTCTATAGAAGTTCAACTTGTCACATTTGCGAGAAGTCGATAACTGCGGACGATTACGTCACAGACAATGGGAAGGTCCGGGACCATTGCCATTTTACGGGCTGCTATCGGGGCCCCGCCCATAAAAACTGCAATTTAAATTATCAAATTCGCAGATTTATTCCGATTTTTTTCCACAATCTTTCGGGCTATGACGCACATCTCTTTATTAAGCAATTGGCGGCTGATGGTGAGAAAATTGACGTTATTCCCCTAAACAAGGAGAATTATATTAGTTTTACAAAATACGTTATTGTAGATAGAAAGCGAAATTCGAAAGGTGAACTTTTTAGTGTGTATTTTCAATTGAGATTTTTAGATTCTTTCCGATTTATGTCATCCTCCTTGGACGCATTAGCGAATAATTTAAAAACGGAGGATTTTCTTAATGTTCAGGAGGCATTTCCCGCGACGGATCAATTTCTATTGATGAAACGCAAAGGTGTCTTTCCGTATCAGTATGTGGATTCGTGGGCGCGATTGGAAGAAATGCAACTACCTTCGCGCGAAGATTTTTTTAATTCGCTAACGAATAGCGCGATCGCGCAGCATGAATATGAGCATGCAAAAACTGTTTGGGACGCGTTCGGTTGCGAGAAACTTTTACACTATTCGGATTTGTACTTAAAAGTAGACGCCCTATTGCTTGCCGATGTTTTTGAAAAATTTCGCAAAGTTTCCCTCGACACATACCAGCTGGATCCTTGTAATTATTTTTCAGCTCCGGGTCTATCTTGGGATGCTATGTTAAAATATACCGGTATAGAATTGGAGCTACTGACCGACATGGATATGTGTCAATTTATTAAAAAATCAATTCGTGGCGGTATTTCACAATGCTCTCGCCGTCATGCGAAAGCAAACAATCCCTATTTGGCGTCATACGATCGTAATTCGCCGACCACCTATCTCACGTACTTGGACGCGAACAATTTGTACGCTTGGGCAATGTCGAATTATATGCCGATATCGGGATTTAAATGGCTGACGCAAGCGGAAATTGAAGCGTTGGATGTGGGGCGCGTGAGTGATACGTCAGATGTGGGATATATTTTGGAAGTTGATGTTGAGTATCCACAAGAATTGCATAATGCCCATAACGATTTGCCATTCTTGGCGGAAAATGAAATACCACCGAACTCAAAATTTAAAAATAAAAAATTACTTTTGACTTTATGCGACAAGCAAAAATATACAATACATTATCGAAATTTGAAGCAAATTTTATCGCACGGTTTGAAAGTAACGCGCATCCATAGAGTTTTGACATTTAAGCAGGCCGCTTGGATGAAGGGTTATATCGATCTTAACACAAGGCTACGTCAACAAGCGGAAAATAAATTTGATAAAGATAATTACAAAAAAATGAATAACGCCGTTTTTGGCAAAACAATCGAAAATGTCGCCAAACGGGTCGATGTTCGACTAGTCACTCATTGGGAGAATCGACATAAGCGAAGAGGTGCGGCACACTTTACATCGAAATTAAATTTTAAATCTATTAGCATATTTACTGACAATTTTGTTGCAATTCAGATGCAAAAATTAAAAATTGTATATGAAAAACCAATATACTTGGGTTTTTGTGTTTTAGAACTTTCCAAATTATTAATGTATGACTTTTATTATGGCTTTTTGAAGCGGCAATACGGTGAGAGGGTAAACTTGTGTTACACGGACACCGATAGCCTCATTTTGCTAACTCAAACGGAAAATGTGTATGCCGATATGAAATTGCGTATCGATAAATTCGACACGTCCAATTACAATGCTAACAATCCGTTCAACATTCCGCTCGTTAATAAGGGCGTTTTGGGACTAATGAAGGACGAAAATGCTGGTAAAGTGATGAGGGAATTTGTCGGTTTACGTTCAAAAATGTATTCATTTACCGTTGAGGGGGAAAGTAAGCAGGAAAAGAAAGCGAAAGGTATCAAGAAGTACATTGTTAAGAAAGAAATTAAATTTGACGATTATAAGAGATGTCTCTTGGAACATAGCGTTCTCTACAAACAGCAAAATTCATTTCGATCGTTAAAACATGACATATTCACTCAAAATCAAAATAAGCTGGCCCTATCGGCGCGCGACGATAAACGAGTTATTTGCGAAGATTTAATCAAAACGTTTGCCTGGGGACATTATACGCTTGATATATAATATGTTTAAGTAATATCTATAAGAGTACATTTAGTTGTCTCGTGCTAGTCATTACGTTAAGATGTGTAGTAATCAGAATAATTATTTTATGATAGAATTAGATGTTTCTGCAAACATCAAGAGCACGTATACGGATTTCCTAAGAAAATGTTTAAACTCAAACGATATGGACGGAGTGAAATATTTATTAAGCAAGATTCAAGTGCCGGAAGAACTACTCACCTACGGACGTTTGTACGGCGTGTCTGTGAACATTGTAGAGGCGCTTTTCGAATCGAAACTTTTAACCGATAAATTTGTCAAGTGCGCGTTGGAGCTACTTTTAGAAGTAGAAGTAGAAGAAACAGACAATAATGTTAATAATAATGGTAATAGAGATAAGAATAATAATAATTGTAACAATAGTAATAATAATATTGTTGAAATGGATGTGAACTATGTAGCGACGATTGCCAAACGGATAAATTGTATTCATCAGTTGGATGAAAACTATAGAAAATGTTTACTCTTTACGTTGTTGAGCGATGAAAATAAAAAAAATGATATGACATCACTTTCTATCAACAATATTATTAACAATTATAAAAATACGCGCTATTATTTTGAAAAAATTGTATGTGATGCATTGTATAATGCTGACAAAAACTTTGTAACGACATTACTAAATACTATTGGCGTGAAGAGAGGTTGGCAATTTCGTTTCGAGCCAACGACGCGCCAGTCACATAAAGCCATTCGAAAATGGTTAACGGATAATGTGCAAAAGGGCCTGAAAGGACATAGTGTGGGTTGGCAATCGGGACCCGATACGGGCGCTTGGCCCTCTAACAATCTTCAAGACTATATTGATACACTAAAAATTATAAATTGTCACACTACTCTAAATTTGTAAATATCTTTTTTTTTTTTGTATATATTTAATAAAATTTTTTTAACTTTTAAAGCATTTGTTTTATTTTAGTAATAAGAAGAAGAAAAGACAAAAGTTTTTGTAAAAACAATCATTTATTCAGTATCACACACATTTTAATTAATTAATTAATTATATTAAAAAACGAAATCACACCGCATTGTTGCTGATGGCGACGGCGGCGGCGGCGGTGGTGGCGGTGGTGGTGACGACAACGGTGACTGTAAGGACGTAGTACTCCACGTTTGCAGCCAATCTCGAAGAAGGTAAGCATTTTGATGGGCACATTGCAGATCGTTGATGGCATGCTTGTTGCAATGATAATTCTTTCCTCTCGATGATGGTGATGACCCTGCCGCTGCTGTTGCTTGAAGTTTTAGCGTTGAGAGCGCGGGACAGCCCATGTCTTCAATATTGAGAATACGAATATTGGGTAGTATGTTTTCTAACCATCGTTTCTTTTGCAGCCCCTTGACAATTATTTGAGAACCTGCGTCAATTCCTGACGCCCGTAAAAGTGAGCATAAATTGGTATAGGGAGCTTCTTCTTCTTCATCATCATCTTCATCATCTTCTGTTTGTTGCTGTCGTCGTCGTCGCCGAGTTGTTGTTGTTGTTGCCGCATTGCAGTTGTGATTGTTGTAGAGAAAATTTTCATCTTGCTTTTGCCACGTGAGTCCATGTATTTGAGTCGTTACGAAGCGCACATGCCTCTGTAGATTCTCTTCCAAATGCACGAATTTTACGGGTAATTTAAAAAATTTATGTAATTCACGATGACCGGTATAAACATGTATTAGAGTCAATTCTTTGCATATGAATTCACTATCTTTCAGCTGAAAGCCTTGAACGTCGACGACCCAAGTGTTCATCATGATGTCCTAGAGCGATCTGACCTCGCCAGTTAATGGTGTATAGTTTAAAATGCAATCGTTAATGAGGAGGCAGTACAGCGCCGTTTTGTCGGGTATATCTTCGGTCGTTTCGAATTCTAGCCGAATGTCAACAGCGCCCGTACTCACAACGTCGTTCTGTCGCGAACAGTCAATGACCACCAGCGTATGTTCGCCGTAGAATTGGTCGGGCGTCAGGAGCGGTTCGCTGCGTCGACCATAGTACGACGCTTGAAATTTCGCATACATTTCGTACAAAATTATAAATTGCCTATGTTTGAAGTTAGCATTAATCGATTCGTACGGATATTGCTCACTATTAAGAAATAGTTTTACATTGAACAAATTACAATGATCGAAGAGAGACATATTTTTATTTTGTTGATTTTTTCGGTCGGTTTGAAACCCTATAATGGCATAGCGAGGTTTCTCCAATTGCGTACTCGATCTGATCGACCACGTATGCTGTCTGGTCTTCGGCAGCAGCGGATATTCGCTTAGATTCCAGCTGCGAAAAGCCACATCCAATCGGCGACCGCTCGAAATGGTGTTCAGCATTCTAATGCGTTGTTCATCGGCGACAGTTATATGCGGCACACGCCACACTATTTTACTAATGGTCACTTTTAGCGTCTCCGTCGTATCGCTACTAAAGAGCGCATTGGCATCTGAGTTGCTACGTATAAGAACGAGCTCTTGACGTATGTTAAGTAGCACACTTTTATAGTCATCCGCGAAGCCCAGCCAATATTTCAATGGTATGCATACGTTAAAAAATCCAGTTGTTTCATCAACTCCTCCAAACACATTTATTTGATATCCTGCCATCGCGGCGTGTTCCATTTCATTTTTATTGAATGACACGAGCGCTTTGAGAGTGGTCGCTACGCCGGGATTTCTGACGCGGTCGATAACCTTGCCGCCCATCTCGAAACGAATCTCCTCGAATAGATGCGCAAAACCATTGTTGATTATTTTACCGCTCGGTGATGTCTTACCATCGGTTTTCAACAATTTACCCTCGATGTAAATACAACTACGACTCGGCAGCGTTAATACGTCGAGTTGTTGAATAGGAATGCGCACTTCATCATTGTTCCCGAGGGCATTTGTCGCATAGGGGTAATGATTGAACATCTCCGACTTAACGATTGAATCGTCAAATTCAACTGTGTCAGTTACGTTTAAAATATCCATGATTGCTGTTGCTGTGCTGTCGCAATTTGAATCCTAATGATTGCAAGAAACGCTGATTTTCAGGTGTTAACCTTTCAACAGTTGACGGACAAGTAAACCCTTTTGTTGTGCTTTTGGAATTTATATGGTGATTTTGATGCTGCTGCTGCTGCTGTTGTCCGCTTCTCCTAGCATTAAAGTTAAGACCCATTACGACTACTATTATTACGTTGCTCTCGTAGATGCAGTCTGACTGTGACGACCTCCTCTCTGAAATTGATCAATTTATCATCTTGATCGACTATTTTAAGGACAATATTGTCAATCCTTTTCGTATTTAGCGGCATGTAGATGACATTTTGCGGTGTCTCGATGATTTTGTAACCGGGCGGTACGGATGGAAAAAATTCGTGTATCGTATGAGCAGAGCGATCGTTCATGTACGCACCGTGTATTACATTACATTCAATTTTAATCGTATTAATTCGCAGAATATCCACCACGTGCTCGGACTCGTGCGGCGTGTCCGACGTCTTTAACACTTTTGTTTTGTCGAATCCCAAAAGAGGTCCAATGGAATTTTTTACATTAAAATCAACGTCTCGATCACAATCGACGATACATTTCAACGTGTTGTTGTTTGCGCGAATGCTAAACTTTACGTCCGATTTCTTCTTCTTCGCCGCCGCCGTCGTCTTTCCTTTGCTGAGCTGCGAATTAATTTCCTCATTGATGTCGGACAGCTCGTACGAACCGACCGGTATTGTGATTAGGTCTCCATCAATTTTCAGGGCGTTGTTTTGTTGGTCGACATTGGGAATGGCGTTGTACGTTTCAAAGTTGATGAGGGATATTTCGTAGTCGCCGTCGTGTAACTCAATAGGAGGATTATAGTATGCCCGTAGAATGGAATCTCTAGCGCTAAGGGTGAACGTATACGACGTCATGGCTGCACGCGTTTCAACAGACATATGAAGAAATTAACGGCCTCGCAGGAAATTTAAACACAATGCGCCGCAATTGCTGCTATCGTAAGACTGATACGGTTCGTGGTTATATTTTACAAGTACATCGTTTCCGGCACTCTTAAAATATTCCACTATTTCCTTGCTCGGTCGTAAATTTCCAAAACTATCAAAGTAAATAACAATATCTCCCTTTTTAATGTAGGCGACCCAATGCGTTCCCGGCCCGTCCACACCGTCTAAATTAATTATACCGCGCTCGTTTCCTTTGCTAATACGTTTGGGTAAAGAGTCGCGCATAAACACGCCGCGAAAGTTGGGAATTCCTCGGGCGTACCGTTCTAAGTCTATGTTCGTCAGCGCAGTCGTTGGAATGTCAATCTTTTTTTTTGTCTGCTTCTTCTTCTTCTTACGCCGGCACCTTCCTTGTACGGTTTCAGATGTAAACCCTTCCCGGCGATTGCCTCCATCGCCTTATTATGACGTTCGCGCTCTCGAAGTTGTTGCGTTGCCGCTTTACTATCTTTAACCGCCTTAGCGATGGAGGATGCGCCTGATGCTAAGGCCCCCAAAGCGCTCAGACCAGCAAAAATTGGTATTAGAGGTAAAAAACCACCACTTTTAGGTATTGGAATTATTCGCTTTTTTCTTTGCTTTCTCCTTACTGCTGCCGCCGTTGTTGTTGTTGTGGGAAATTTAATTCCCTTTCCGCCGCGACCACGACGACGACTGCTAATAACCATACTTTTTTTTGTTTGTTCAACCTATCGCATCAACGTTCGAATGGTAAATGAATGATTTTAAAAGCAGTCGTCACTTAAAACATATGTTAGTAGGTAATTGAACAGTCATGAAGCTGGTTAAACAAAAATGTCGTCTGCACGTGAATAATGTTGATATTGTATCACAACAACAACAAGGCGACGGCGGTAAGCATGGTCCCCTTTTGCCATCGAGCATTCGCGCAATAGTATGCGGCCCGTCCAATTGCGGTAAGACCAACGTAATGATCAGTCTACTGGAGGATCCGAACGGTTTGAGATTTGAAAATGTGTACGTGTATTCCAAGTCACTTTTTCAACCGAAATATCAATATCTAAAGGAGCTATTACAACCGTTAGTCGGTTATTACGAGTACTCCGACGATGCTGACATAATTCATCCTTCCGAGGCGAGTGAAAATTCCGTTTTTATTTTCGACGATGTTGCATGTCAGAAACAGTCCGTCATTCGGGACTATTTCAGCATGGGTCGTCATAAATCCATAGATAGTTTCTATTTGTGTCAAACTTATACGCACATTCCCAAACATCTTATTCGCGACAATGCCAATTTGTTGATTGTTTTCCCGATGGACGACCTAAATTTGCGACACATTTTCCAGGATACCGCTAGCAATACAGACTTTTTATCTTTCGACGATTTTAAAAAAATGTGTTCCTTATGTTGGGCCGATAAGTATAGTTTCCTAGTTATTAGTAAGGATAATGACTTGAACAACGGGCGATATAGAAAAGGTTTTCATTGCTACATAAAACTGCCGTAATGTCACCTAAAATGTCATTAGAAGACGGTCTTCACAAACGTTCAGACGTTTTTTTTTTGTTTTTGTTTTCTTATTGTACACGCACGCATTATTAGCATAATGATGATGAGCTCTAAGGAAGTAACTGCTCGATTAATACGCGCCAAGAAAAACGTTAAACAAAAACTTGCCGCTCTTAAACAAAGTAAATTAAGTTCTGAAGAACAACTTAGGAGTAAATATAAACCAATAACAGAAACCCTTCAAAATATCATTACAACTAATGCAGCAGCAGCAGCAGCAGCTTCAACTGCTAAATTAGAACCAAAAGCTGAAATAAAAAAGGATGATAAGAATGCAACGAAGAAGGAGGAAGACATAATTAAGAAACCACTAGCACCGTCGCAGCAGCAGCAGAAGAAGAAAAAACCTAGAGGTCGAACATCAATACCCCTAGAAGAAGAAGAAGAAGATTACGATGATGTATTTCGAATTACAACACCTAGGCGAGAAGAAGAAGAAACGTTCGAAGCATATACAGACCCTGATGAAACTACAATCACACCGGCTCGCCAACGCGATTTGGAAACCACCGAAAGTTCATTCGTGGAGTATATGGATCAATTTGCCCCCCTACCTAGACATTATATTGAGGGATATATTAGGGATACGGAAAACGTGTACGACACCGGACATTCTGGTGTCCACCATGATACGGAGTTGGATAAATTCTACCTCGGCTCGTCCGAATTACAATTTAACAGTCAAAATGATAATATTGTCGTTAATGGACGAGAGTTCAAGGGAACACCGGGCCTTTACGAATTAATATTTAAGAAAAATCCTATCAACGATACGAAGGAAGATCAAAAGAATTATCGCGAAATAATTTTGATGACAAGTGCGGCACGAGTGAACTATGATCCAAATAAACAAATTGCCGGTAATGCTGGCGATAAATATCGAAATGTCATCGCACCGCTCATATACCAACAATCAACGCCCAAAAGTTCCCATCCGACGACGACAAGATCGAGAGCTAGCACTTGGACGGGCAGTAGAAGCAAATTTGGAGGGCGCAGTCTGATGAGCTACAATAACAAACCGATCGAGTATACATTCTGGGACGATCCCAACGAACTGGTTGAGCGCTTAAGGCTGTTGCTCGCATCGCAAAATGCTGGAAACGACGGACACGACAACGAAATTAATAGCATCGTGGAGGAATTGCGCGAAACGCGAATCATTATATAAATTCGTAAATTTGACATTTTGACTATCACTTTTACCATGACTCTTGATAAGTTTGGTCGTCATATATCCGCTAGAAAAAAAAAATTAATATCACCGTCGGCGGCGGCGGCGGATAAAGAACTATATGCGTACATATGTTTACCTATTCGTGGTTCGTATACATATAACTATACTACATTAACATTTAATTACCAGTTGGATAACGGATCCGCTACATATAAATACCCATTGAAGCAAACAGGAGAAATCGAAAGTGTGACCGTTTTTCCTTTCGACTTAATCACGCACATTAATTCATCAAAAAAGGGTATTTCAAAGGATAATTTAATTGGAACTGTTATTCGGAAGGGTGATGCAATAACATTTAGCTTAGATACCGCTATTACATCATCTACCACAACGTTGACGGGAAGACATCGACCAATTAGTACGCATTTGTATGTGGAATTACTCGTTAAATATAGAATATGAGCGGCAGCAGCATCAAGCAACAAGTGGTCGACGAATTGCATAAACCGGCCCGAAAGACCTTCAAACGTAGACGCGTAATCGTGAAAGGACTAGATGATTTATTTCAAGCCGACCTTGTCGAGATGATTCCGTACGCGCGACAAAATCGCGGTCACAAATATATTCTCGTTGTTATCGATGTGTTTTCAAAATTTGCATGGGCCGTTCCGACAAAAACAAAGTCCTCCAAAGACGTAGCCGCCGCAATGAAAAAAATTCTATCCTCGGGACGTCATCCGGCAAATTTACAAACCGATATGGGTAAAGAATTTTACGGGCGCGAATTCTCAATGCTAATGAAACAATTCAATATCAATCATTATTCGACATATAGTGTGATGAAGGCGTCGGTAGTGGAACGTTTAAATAGAACACTAAAAGCGATGATGTGGAAAGAGTTCAGCATGCAGGGGTCCTATGCGTGGTTGAAACTATTGCCAATTATTGTTTCAAAATATAATAATAACGTTCATTCAACGATTAAAATGAAACCGGTAAATGTTACTCGCGAAAATGAAAAACAGCTATTGGACAGCGTCTATAATTACATTAAAATGAGTAATTTAATTACAAAATTTAAACGAAACGACCACGTAAGGATTTCGAAATATCGCAGTCTATTCGCGAAGGGTTACCAACCAAGTTGGAGCAACGAAGTCTTTATAGTTGATAAAATTCAATATACCAATCCCACAACTTACCTATTGCGCGATCTTAGCGGCGAACCCATTTTGGGGTCATTTTACGAGCAGGAATTGCAAAAGGCAAAGCATCCGGACGTTCAACTCGTCGAAAAAGTGCTCAGAAAGAAGGGAAATCGATTGTACGTCAAATGGTTGGGTCTCGACGAGCGAAGTTGGATTTCTAAAGCCGACCTTGTATAAAAATCCAAGAAGCGATTCAGTTCATTCATTCATTCATTACAATGCCGCTGTTAGTCAACTCGAATGTCGTCTTCGGCAGGGGGTTTGTTAATTCCCTCATCGATAAGTTGCCCATCGAACTTCACATGCCCGGCGGCTACCACTTCTGCGGGCCCGGCACAAAACTTCAAGAGCGTCTAGCACGCGGCGATAGAGGCATCAACGAGCTCGATCGCGCTTGCAAGGATCATGATTTGGCGTACCATCGGCACAAGGAACTGCACAAGAGGCATGCGGCAGATAAAATTCTAGAGGAAGCGGCTTGGACACGCGTTAAGCATCCATCGGCAGCCACCGGTGAAAAAATAAGCGCCTGGCTGGTGACATCGGCTATGAAAGCTAAACGTAAATTGGGATTAGGCATGAGACGGCGGCAACACCAACTGCAGCGGCGACGACGACAACGACGGCACCGCCTAGCAACCTATCGTCGAGCAAAAATCAACAAGATAAAATTTAAATAAAATGTAGTACTTCCTTTTTTATTTTTTCACCAATAAATAAGTTTAAACAGCACAGTCTTTTATTTCAAATGCGACTGACCGACCGACTGCTCGAGGCAACCGCTCGGTCGGTCGGTCGGTCTCCGTCGCGTGTCATTCCCCAATAAGCTTTTGCAGATAAATTGGCCTCTTGGCCTGCCTGATAGGTTACCGAACTAGGCTGTATGCGTGTTCTCCGGAAGCGAGATCAAACCTATGCAAAGGCATTTTTTTAAATTTAAATTATAAATAACGCCTACGGCCGAGAGATGACGCACGCATTTAAATTTCAAAAGTTAATTCTCTATATTACCGACAGAAACTCATTCGCAAAATGGCCCACAGATGGCGCTCAAACCTCAATCGAAAATCGACCACCAGATGGCGCCTGCATGCCACCCACAACGCCCGCGCGCACACACACACATCACCCTACCAACACACAGATGGCGCTGCTATCAAATTACACATCAAACTCTACTTCCACTCGACTGTTGTAAGAGTCCACTTCCACTTGACTGCTATAGGAGCCGTGTATAATACCTACTTCGAAAGATCGTGAATTCTCGATAGCGAAAGAATTCCGACTTCAAATCTCTCGCCATAACCCACTGATTTAATTCACAATATCGGCAAACTCTAACAGGTTACAAATGTTTTAATCATAAACTACATAAATTAAATAATTCTCAAACAATAATTTCCTGAACATGCAACAAATAAATATCCTCAGTCAATCTAACAGCATAGCATCGAAGCAAAGTTTTCTTTCGGTGAATCCAACAGCTTGCTTTTATGTAAGACACCCATGGGATCGATTGCTTTGCCAGCTTTCGCAGCTGTTTCTGATTCCCGTCGCGAGTCGGCTCGGCTACGCTCAGCGTCGCCCCTACTGTGCATCATAACACGAGTTCTGCGTGCCCTTGTTGTCCGGTAAATAAGTAAAATGATAGTAATGTGTCGTCCCGGATCTCGCGGACTTGTTAGACTCTTGTCGGACCCTTGTCACTTGTCAAGCCTTTACACTTTGTGCCCCGTCGGTCGACCGCCTAGGCTGGGATCCGCCCGTCCGGCCGGCGACAAGGTTGTTCCCTGTTGTTCTTGAAGACGATCGCCTCCTTCGAAAGCCTGACGAAGGCAGTCTTCACTTATTATGTCAGTTAAGACAGTCAATTAGCTTAAAACAATCATTGTTTTTATTTTCACAGCAACAGTTCAGGTTCCATTTTAAAATCTTTTGAGTAATGTTTTAATTGGATGTGTTGTGTTCTTGCCAAATCATTGGAATTCCCACTTCGCAGTAGCAAAAATCCTAAAGTTTACTTACGATACGTCTATTAGAGAATGTGAATAGGCTCTACCAGCCTTCCACCGCGACCGCAGGGTCTATTGTGGCTGACACGTCTCTTAGGAGCTGTTTAAATTTTTTTTCTGATATGAAGAGGGTACTTGATTTGCTCATGTACTATATTCCTTTTATTTATTTAAATTACTATTAGTTTATTTTACTAGAAAACTATTTCTCGATAAATTCAGAATTTGTAATATGCAAGGGTCCAAGAAAGGCTGTAATTTGGGTAATTTTAGAGATAAATCAATGAATAAAAAAACAAAATGCCCCTAAAAGTTGCGTCTTTCATAAAGAGGGTAAGCACATTCTATACCATTACTTGATTAACACACAGAGTCAAATATGTGGAAAAAACATGGTATCAGTTTTCATCCACTACAATGTAGGATATGTTGAAAAAAAATCCACCTCTTTAATTTTTTTGAAAGACAAAGGAGTTGCCTTCCTACAAAAAAAAAACAAAAAATAAAAGTCGGCCAACTGGTTTAAAAAATATAAGACATTAAAGTTTGGTCAAACACCTTTTTTGGAACTTAGTGTATTATTGTACTTAGTGTTATTTAGTTTTAAACCATTGTTTTCAGCAGCAATAATGTGCACGATTGTTTTTATTTGAATACCGATCAATTCAAAATCCTATAGCGTTTTTCTCAATTTTATATTATACTCATGCCAATTATGACATGAGTTTCTCAAACATTTATAAAACTAACTCTAGGCAAGGTATGTTGAGAATTAATAATGGAAACGAATATAATGTCACATATGGAACTAGCCCAAAAAAAAGTTATATTCTGATTTAAAATGTGTGAAGTAGGCAGGACGTTTTCAAAAATGTAAAGTACTTATTTGACAACAAGTATCTATGCAGGTATCAATTAATATTTGAAATCAATCATAATCAATTTAGTTTACTTAAAACTTCAATCTATATTTTTGGCTATATTTAAAAACTGTTACTAATATATTAAACATTATTTTATGTACAAATACTGCGTTGCCATGACTAGGGAATACCCTAAAAACAAAAAGGGTTGTTTATTAAATTAATCGTTACATATTTTTAATTTTATGTAATAATCCGTAATTTATAAATTGTTTATCAACCATGAATATATGAATATACATGTACCACTGACGTAATACTAGCTGGAGTTCGATAGCCGATGGCTTCGAAAATCTGGACAATGTAGCAATTTTTTTTTAAAAAGTGGCGATTCGGGACGTTTCATGGGTTGGGACAAGTTGTCAAAATTCGAGACTGTCCCGCCCAATTCGGGGCGGTAGGTCACCCTAACTGAATAGCCAAATCTTTACTGTTGTAGATTGGTTCGTCCTTTATCACAACACCTTCAAGGGATTAAATACATTTTGATCAGAAAATAAGAGGCTTCACAACTCAAAACCATCCTTGATAATCTATTTTTGAGAAGGCTAAAAAACATAACGAATTAGAAATTTCCACAAATACTCTCGTCAATAAATGAAATAGGAATTAAGATATAATTGTCTGTGTTTACGATTATTGCCTGTGGATTGGTGAGGTATTAAATTTGAGAATTGCGAATTTTTTTTTTTTTTTTTTTTTTATTTTTTTTTTATTTTGTGCAAACACAGAGTGTTTGTGGCATAACACCTAGTCAATGACTAACAAGTTATTTTCATTTAACCTAAACTATATAATGAGTATTTTTACAATTTTGCCCATTGGCCCAAGTTGTTTTAGTCTGACAGTTTTTACCACTCAAGTAGACGGCGGTTGTTTTCACTTACACTTGTTTTCACTTTTCACATACTGTGAATACACTACGGGTGCTCTGCTTTTAATCACTCCCGCACTAGTTCGAATGGTTTAGTTCTTTTCAGCCGACGCACTAGCGCACTGTTGTCTAGCAGCTGGATGGCTTCAAAGTTGTCGTGGTGGAGTAGACGATCCTCGTGCTTCTTAGCAAATTTTGATATTTCGCTAGTTACCATCTCCATGCAAAGGTCCCGATGAAGACTGGTGTTTTTGATGTACCATGGTGCACCAACAATGGCCCTTAGAACTTTATTTTGGAACCTCTGAATGAGGTTGATATTGGACTGCTTAGTGCATCCCCATAACTGTATTCCATACACCCATACTGGCTTTAATAATTGCTTGTATAGTAGGAGCTTATTTTGCACTGACAGGGCTGACCTCCGTCCCATTAGCCAATACATTTTGCGGAATTTTAGGTCGAGTTCGTTCCGCTTTTTCTTGACATGTACTTTCCATCTAAGCTTGGCATCCAGTGTCATGCCAAGGTATTTCGCTGTATCCGCGTATGGAATATCGTTCCCATTAATGGTTACTGGAATATAGTTAACTCTCTTATTGGTGTAGTTTACATGCGTGGATTTTCCTTCATTTAGTTTGATGCGCCATTTCTTTGTCCAAAGGTTGATTTTGTTTGCAGCTATCTGTAATTTTTCAGTTGCTTCTTCGACACTGTCACTAATGAATTGCGAATGATGATGAGTACATTCACCTTTACCGTCCAACTGACCCAAGAATTTATTTCAAGAAATTTGATGGTGATGAAGTATTCGGGGCCCTGTTAAGCATGTTTTAAGAAAACTAACACCTTTAGAATTAACAACAGTCACCACAAATGATTTTTTTCAGCTTTTTGTGACAAACATAAGGGAGATGCATTAAAAATTGAGCATATTTTTATATTATTCTTCAAATTATAGATGAATTATTGAGATACTTACACATTAATGCAAAAAGTAATGGAAAATAATAGTAGTTTTAGTTTTGACTTGCATTGATCATAATTTCCTTTCATAGACAAAAACATATGCCGGATTTATAGTAGTACAACTTGGTGTATCCTTCATGGATTATTCCTGTATATGAATAGTTTTGATGAACAGCGTTATCTGTTGCCTCCAGCTGGTATGATTGAGTTTGATGGTATAGTGTTGGTATCAAACTTACTACATGGGGATGGGGTGCGGCTTATTACTGAATTTACATGCTAGATTAACTGCAAAATCGCTCACGCAGCACAATATCCCGAAGTCGATAATACTCCGATCATCTGTCAAATCAATTACCGCCTGTTCTAAATGGCAAACACGTTACCAATTCAATTAGAACAGATGCGATAGTTTAGCTAAGTGGCTTAACTTATCAAGCGTATGGCAGGTAGAAATATTCCGTTCGTTGAAAGTAAAATAAATTTTAATTTCTTTGATAAATGTGCCCAATTGTTCAATTTGTTCAAAAGTTTATAATTTTTTTATAATAACATTAATTACTTCTCCACAAAACAAATCCTGTCAGACAAGCTGCAAAACAACATGTAGCTGTAGGCATAGCAAGAGCTTTGAGTTTTTCCTGTGATCAAATGATCTGAAGAATATGTTTGTTCGTTGTGCAGACTAACAATCCAAAGCGATGGGCCAATGAGAAAAACCACTTGGGAGCCGCCATCATTGAACCAGCAGAGCTGACACAACTTGCTTCTCGAAAAATAACTGACTTCGTGAAAAGGCTCAATATCGAAGGACTGTAATGTATGAGGGAAATACAAAAGATCGTTTAGGTCAAAGTATTTCGAAAGGCACAGATGCCAAACGACCCAACTCTACCATACCATCAATACCGATCTTTTTAAATAACTTTGGTCATATTATAGTAAAGTAAATTCACCAGTTTTAAATCATTATTATTTCGCAAACATCTCCGGTTTCACTAGCTCATGGAATATTTGAATAATTTAATATAGAATAAATAACATTAGACGCAACGTCTCAAACCAAAAATTATGTTATAATTACTTTGGATTACAGGAATAGAAAATGGTTTGAAAAGTAGTTTTTTTTTTCTTTTTGGCTCGATTAAAGCTATGACCGGTCATATTGAGAGTCTTCTTTGTAGAATACAAATGCAAGACAACTAAATATGTTAAAAAAATTTACCCAAAAGTCAAATGATCTTGGAATTTAAAATACTTTAAACAAATATTTAACTATAAGAGCACAAGTTATTTTCTTCTGAACGTCTCTAGACTTGCACTCTGGAGTATTGGAGTGCGTGTTTGTAATAAGTTGGCAACCATGTTTACAATAGCGACAATTGTGAAAGTACTACACATTTTGCTGCTGTTATTCATCTATTCCGAATTATTTTCAGAAAGTAGCAATTGATATTCATCAATTCCGATTTAGTATCAGAAAGTAGCAGTTGATATTCATCTATTCCGAATTGATGTTCAGAAAGTAGCAAATGGAGTTCAGAAGTCTCCAGAATTTATATCACGAGTCAGCACCGAGTACGTCATTAAAATAGTTATATATGTATGCAGTTTATAATAGTGATTTACTATGATATTTTCCGAAATATTGCCAAACACAAATCATTCAATATTGTTAAACAATTTTTAATTTAATAAATATATGTTAAGAATCATAACTTAATCAAGAATAATACATAATAATGAATAATATCTTTTTAAACATGGGTAATTATGAATATTTCTTTTTCTTACAATGGTTGTATATTTCTCTACTCGTTAAATTAAATTTCAATTCATCTTTTTAAAGAGTTCATAACAACTGAAATTTTATGTATTTTTATATAATTTTTACTTTATCATACGCAGTATGTTAAAGTATTGTAATCATGCCGAAAAAAAAAATTGAGATTTTAGCGGAAATAGGTCTTTTTGGGTCCCCTGAACATTTTTGACCAAGGTACAAAAAAATGTCTGTGTGTGTGTGTGTGCGTGTGTGTGTAAACGATTTTTGTGGCGACGATTCCGGAGAAACTACTAAAGGTATCGGGACGAAAGTTCATATTTAGAAGTTTCATGACCTAACTTAGAGCTGAAAAGCTTTTGGTTCAAAAGGGTCCAAAGGAACTGGTAGTTTATTCTAAGCCATTTTCAAGGATTTTGCAAATGAGCCGCCATTTCTGTAATTTCGTCAAAATAGTTGAATAATAAATTAAAGTTTTGAGGAAATTTTGAATAATTTATGCCTATGACATTTTTTGGTAAAATTAATAGTTTAGCTTCAAGAGCAAATTCTATTTGATCGAGATCGGTCGCATCTGCATTGATATGAAATTACATAGTAGCCAGGATCTGGACAAATATTTTTTTGTGTTGTCACATTCGAAAACAGCTGATCTCATCAGAGGTTAGAGAACCACTATGGAACGTTGCCGCTGTAGTGCGGCAAATTATAAAATACAAATTTCAAATAAAATAAGTTCACCAATTTGAATGTTTGTTGATAGAAATATCAACCCGTCTTTATATCTAATTCTAAAAACGATAAATTGAGAAAATAGCAACACAATAAACGTTGCTGTCACTCCTGTCGAAAACTATATAGTGCGACTCGCTCACATGCGACGGCGACACTCCGCGTTCGGCGACGCGCCGCATCACCGCCCGTCGCGCTATTCCATACTTTCGGCACTTGTGACATAAATAGCTATTATTCTAATGACGTAGTGTAGGTAGTGTCAAATGCTTCGAGAATACCTACGATTTATCTCAATCTAGATTCTCATGCAGCTAAACTATTAATTTTATATATTGTATGATAAAGTCATGTGCCTGGCCACATCAATTTTTTTTAGTTAAAATATAAAAAGTTATAATATTTTTTTTTTTTAATGTATAGTTGAAATTGAGAACTTAATTAAGCACAGAAAGAAAAATAAAACATTATTTTAAAACGTCAAATTGTACATTAGACATAGATTAATACATACATAGACTTTAAATTATGACAGGAAATAACTGTTGCTAACAATATATTTATAATTTCCTCAGAAATTGTCGAAATAAAGTATTAATACAGTTATAATTATATGAATTTACTGAATATGATTTGTCAATTTCTGAATTTCAAATGACACATACTGAATATCAACTGCTATTTTCTGATACTAAATCGGAATAGATGAATATCAACTGCTACTTTCTGTTACTAAATCGGAATAGATGAATATCAACTGCTACTTTCTGAAAATAAATCGGAATAGATAACGATCATGTGTTGTCTTCTGAATATCAGTTGCTACTTTCTGAATAACAGCAGGAAAAGGTGTATATCATCGACTAGAAAACTCAAACGCAGTCCACTTTGATATTTGTACAAATCGAAAGCAATACATTACTTTCTTTATGTTATAACAGACGTCAAATATAATAAATACGAAATAAAAACAGACACGTTTATCTAGTTTATCTAGCGCAATCTACATCTAGTGATTTTTTATTTTGAAGCTTTGGAGAGTTTGCTAGAGTTCGCTATTTGAATGGAGACGGGAGCATCAAAGAGTAATTTTTCACTATTTATTTATTTTAATAGTAAAACTTTTACGAATAGAGTTACCAAATCAGTATGTATTTTAAATCCCTCATTTATTTGCCGCATCCTATGTTGAAGGAGCGATTGAGCGAACTGTCAAAGATAGACAGACTTCCTTCCTCCTCTATGTGTTTGTTCACTGTTCAGTTCTTTTTGAATCCAAGCAAACGCTCCGGAGTAAATATCTGCACAAAGCGTCATCTTCTATACTATACTACCTCGTCGAAAACATCCAGCCCAAAGTACAAGTACTTAAAATACGCACAAAGGTAACAATAAACTGTGAGCCAGCCCGTATCCCACCGCGGGTTGAAATATTTCGAGTGCTTTTATGTGCAATGCCGAACGAAGGTGTGTGTACGTACTCCGGTATTCGTAGGAATCCGTGGCACACACACACCCACACACACACACACACACACAGACACACACAGTACAGAAAAGTATACGGAAGACGGTGCGCTCGCGATTGTACTGTGCTATACTCCCTTACTGGCAGTGATGTATATTGCTTCTTTTGTAGAGAAATGTTTTTGTTTCCGCGCTATGATGGAAGCGGGCCGTTTTGTATATTTTTGCGCGAATAAATCTGTCGCGTATACTCCATATAAGCTTTTGTGCTCGCGTACTTTATGGCGAATGTGAGGCGCGAAAGACGGATATGGGCAAAGGTTTAAAGGTACCGGGATTGGATTATTTCTCAACGGTACTTTTTTTATGGCTTGCCTGTGTTAGTCTTTAGCTAGCTTTATCAAAATCATACAGTATGTAGAGCGTAGTGAATTTAATGTTTGGGAAATGCAAAAGAGTAAAGTTTTGAATATTTGTTCAATCATAGTTTGCACCGATAAAAATGAATTTAAACAACTTTACATGTTTGTCCGTAAACCTACTCTACTTGTCAGCAATTTTACCAATATTTTAAGCAAAAATACCAAATTTCATTAAAAATCCAGTTAAATTTATTAATTGTGCAAAGTGCATGTAAATTTGCTAACAAGGTTGTAAATTTCATAACAAGAATTACGCCAAGGGAATCTCTAGATGGTAAAGTGCTACCGAGAGAATTTTTATCGCATATGGGTAATGGACATGGGTATGGACATAATGGACATGCAGTTCGAGTTCTTTCCTATACATTCACTCTTATAATCAAATTTAGTACTAACATGTATATCACATATCAGCTCAACCACCAATATAAATATACTTTTCTACAAACATTATAACATCATTAATAACTTTACACACACTCTGTACCTAAAGGGAAAGCAGCTGCGGACATTGTTATAACCTGTATATGATATAATGACTAATGTACCTACTATTAATTTTGATTTCAGGTGACATATTGTGGAGAATAGTGCTGTGTTTGTAGTGTTCCCAGAGGTTTCTACCACTCTGGAGACGGCTCAGCTTTTTAAAAAATATCCCAAGTTAGGGTTCATAAACGAAAAAAAGGGTAAAACCAAATCCACTGCAAAGGTGATCAAACTTATTATATAACCTCATTTTACATGAAAAGTAAATTTAACAGCTTAAAGTAAAATTACAAACCACATGGTATTTTCCCTTAGATAATCGGAGGTGAAAAATGACCAGCGACTTACACGGTACAATCATTATTATCTATACTATAAATATATGAATTTAAAAAACAACATTCTATTAGTGTGGTATAACGATAAATGTGGCCGCGTAGAGGACAGTCTTAATACACAACACAAAAACACAATAATATGTACAAAGTGCAAATGAATTGTAAAGAAAACGAATTATTATTTTCCTAAAATTTACTAAAATATTTTTCCTCCGAAATCTTTGAAAAGGTTTTTTCAAAACAATATTTGCTATACCACTCGAAAAGTTGTCAATACTTTAAGAAGAACTTTTTTTAGTCTGTATTATCTCTGGGCTATCGAGGTATTATTTGATGTTTTATTTAATGGTTTTCACTTCAAAATTTCAGATATTAATAAGTATGTCAAAATTAAGAAGACAGACAAGATTTACCCACAGAGAGTACAAACGAAGTATAATCTGAGATCTTAGATGCAACTTCATTTTTGTTTTAATTAATATCGTAAAAGATTAGTCAATATCACCACCACAAAACGAGTGGAAAAGAATCAGTTTTTCGTAAACAAATGGTTATTTGAAACTTAAAAGCCTATCTACAGGGTATCTGTTATCAAAAACGTAGATAATTTTAAGTGATAGCTTTAAACATCTTAGCGTCTGCTTGTATATTAGTCAAAGTAGTTGCCAAATTAGAGTCCTAATAATCCTAGTTATTAGCTATTTTCATCAACAACGGTGTTGGTAAGAAAGTTATATCATGTTTTTTTATACAGTGTGACTCACTTTACGTAAACATATTTTAAGTTGTAGAGATTTGCATTTTGGTACAGACATCGAGGCTAAGAAGCTACATTCACAGAGTACTTGAATTAATGTTAGAATATAAACTCAGCCTACTGTGACTTTGCGAAAAACTGCCAATTCCAGATATTTTGCAATGAATTAGAGATATAGAAAAAGGTTATTAGAAAATCTTGTTGAGAAACGCAGGTATTCTAACCTGGCATACCATGTCTTCGTTATGTTAAAATCGGGTATATGGGTTTAAAATTAGTATCTGAGCAAATGCTTCGAATACCTTTTTTCGATATTTCTAACCTATCGTAAAATATCGCGAATTAGTGTACTTCGCAACTCTCAGCAAACCTGGACCCCTAAAAAACCAAAAGTGTGTTAGTAAATTTGACAAAAAATAATTTGGAAAACCATATACATTCTGAAAAGATCATAGTTTCCAAGAATATAGCAAACATCCCCAAATCTACTAGGTTATATCTGTCTTTGATTGTACATTAGGATGGTGTAGAAACACTTTTGAATTTGACATTAGTGCGGATTCACGCGATTTGACCTAACGTGAACCAATTACGACTGACTAATTATCCAGTGAACAAACAAATCAATCACCAGCATAACAATACGGTGATTAATTTGAACGCCCTACAATAATACTTTTTACTATCCTGCCTCACGAAACAAACAAAGCGGAGGTTTTACACCATTGTACTGCAGACTGCAGTATCGCTCAAACACGACAATAAACCAATCCAATTAAGGAAACCGGCAATAGTCTGGAAACGGAGAGGAAGGTAATGACGAAATTTGCTAATAGCCGAAGACGAAACGATGGGTTTTCCGTAATAAATTTCGCCTATTAGTTCGCGTTTTGCCGAAGAGCGCGCGCGAACGCGAGCAAAATTCATTCGAAAACTGAAAGGCGAAGTCATCCGTCTCAATTAATTCCGCATCTTAGAGCGCGAACACCCCCTCAGCCCTCTCGCCACCCGCAGCCACCGGCACCTCCACCATTTCAAACCCTCACCTCCTCTACTCCAGCCAGCTCTCCTCCCACCACACCCCCCCCCCTCCGCCGTCTAGTTTTCCCTCTCCTGAGTGACACGACGGCGACTTTTATGGCATTGTAAAACATATCTGCGAAATTCATTACCCGGAAAGCAGGGCCGGCTTGTACATATCAGGGGGGCGATAAATTACCGCGCCTAGGCAGGCGGGAAGGGGCAGGCGGGTGGTACCTTGGATAGTAGTGCGCGCGGTGACGGGGCAGAGGGCGCGCGCGAAGTCATTAAGAAATTCGCCGCTCACTTCGATGTATATAAACCGAGCCGGTTTTAATTGATGAGCGGTTTTGTTACGCGATGCGCAATTCACCTCGCCACGCTCATTAATCTACCTACTTATCTATATGTTGCGGTTCTTAACCCTTCCTGAGTAATCGAGTATCGTTTTCAACACGTTTTCGTTTTATGAAGTAAATGCGCAGATTAAACAAAAGTCTATTTTTAATGCGTATGTGTTAAAAAAAAGTTAAATACATTAACATGAACCCGTTATTTATAAATGTAAAAAGATTAAATATACGAATACAAATAATCAAAACCTGCCTCACTTTTTGCTTAGCAAAATAGTACAGGAAACTTATTTCTAAAATGTTCTTTCACAAATGCCTACTTTAATCCGAAATTTTTAATCCAATATCCATTGCTACAGTATTGTTTCTTTCCAGCATTGTGATATTAATCAACAGTTTACATAAGTTTATAATAGTTATTCATGTACCAAGGGCATTACGCGGATGTTTATGCCCTGGGCCTATCGGCCCTAGAGCTTTTTAAGTCGCCGGAGGGTTTAAACTTCAAGTAATGCCCGAGGTGCATACAAAGTTTTATGTCCTACAATGATCTTGTCCCGCCGTTTAAATAATATTAATACCTATTTTGACGTTATCAAGTGACACGCGTATCTACGGAGTTGAATAACAATACAAACAATTCGGCGTTGAGTGACAATACAGAGTGACAGTACAGACAATATTAATTGTCAAACTTATAACCTTAATCGCAATAATTGACATTGATAACTTAAAATCTACAATTTAAATGACAAATATTTGATATATTAGACATATAACCATAACAACTCTTAACGCCCGCTCGGGCGTTTTTGCAGTTTTTGCCCCGGTATCTTAGATGTAAAATGTCACTTTATGATCATATAGGACATAAAATTATTTTTTTCTACTTTGCGTTCGTTATAAACTCATAACAAAACCGCATTCGGTGTCGTTATGAAAACACTAGATCACCTACTTTTAGTAACTTTTAGTTTTCCAACATTGATAAAATTGACGTTGTGTAAAATAAGGCTGACATTTCAGTCGCTATTGGCTCACGTCAATCGTATTTGTGAATTTTACCACAACTACCAACTGTAGATTATAAAACTACTCTAGATTGTAAGATGACAACCGTAAATTTCGAATTTATGTAAAATTACTGTCGCAAAGTAGAAAAAATAGTATATAACACTCGTTTTATAAGACGTGTTGGCTCGCTACGCTCGTCGTGCCCAAAACAACTCGTGCGCCAATTTTTGTCTTATAAAACTTGTATAATAATATACTATAATAAACAACTTGAGGGATTACCCTTAAAGTTTATACGGTCAATGTACTTTCAGCAAGACCAGCGCAATTCAAACATTGTGACCAATTAATTAAATTTACAATTTCCTTAAAAATGGATTCGACTAAATAGCCCTGTTTTATGGCCACCACGTAGTCCTCCTATGAAAATTGTGGATTTTTATTTTTGGGGACGATAGACACAAATTGTTTAAAATGAATCATTACAAGACGATGTAGAACTATTAAAATTAGGAATGAATGCGATAGAATCTCTACAACTTCAAATGTGTGCCGAGTTAGGAGGTGATTTGCTTGAATAGTTAATTTGTTTACTTACAAATAATTATTTATTACTTACGTAATGTGTTAATACATAAATTTACATTTAAAATATTTAAGTCAAATATTTACTTCTGGTTTCTATGATGTTTCTATGGTTACATAATTAATTTGCTAGTTAATTTGATTAATTTGATAGTTAATTTGCAGTTGAAAGTAAAACTTGAATTATTAATTACCTTTTATAGTCAGAATTATTTCATGGGATCTAGGGGTTTCAATATATCCGACGCATCATTTGTGCTGAGATATGTTAGTCAGATATATTTTTTTACCTTGTTATAACATAATCCGGAGACATACTGTATATTATATTATTAATCGGGTAATATCATCATATCTGGTTTCTGTTTTAAATTTACAACAAACTGACACTTACTTATATAAAGTAGAGAAGCTCTGCTTCTTATTCATATGAAGATACGCTGACGCAATACAGCTTACCTGGAAAAAATAAAGAAAATAATATAAGAGACTACAATAAGATTTATGGGCATTAATAGATATGGCAAACTTCAAAAGATAAATTTGCTGTGGTTTAATATTAAATAAATTGTAAAAAGTACTAACACTAATAAAGGTTGGTTGCATGCAAAACTAATATTAACATAGGATATTGCCATTAAGAAAAATGTAAATAACGATATAAGAGAAAAGAATCCATTTAAAGTTCAATCTTTCCCGGAACTGTCACCAGGTTTCTGTGAACGTTGAAGCAACCAACCAACATCTATGCTGTAATGAGAAAGACTTTCGCATCATAGTTTTAATAATGTTAATCACATCACAAAGACACAGAATATTTTCACAAAACGGCTCAAATAAATGCCTCTCCTATGACAACAAAAAGATGACGTTGTAATGTGTTTTATTAATGTATTGTAATGTTCTTATATTTTATAGCTTTAATACATCAACAACAAACAACATATCATCCATCCATCCAATGATTTTTTTGGAAAAAAAGAAATATTAAGAAATTGAAGTATGATATATTATTCTACATGTCTTAATTTTACTTAAAATAGTAAATGTATAAAATCAACCTTATTAATAACGCATTGTTATTGTATTATTTTATGTTTTGTAAACCACGATTCTGCCGGATCAAAAAAATGTTTAAAGCAAATATGACGTACTATGGCAATCATGTCTACGTGATCATGTGAATAAGTAGGAATTTCAGGAATTTTTTTAAATTTGCAAAAAACAGAAAGTCTAATTACATTTTCATATTTTTATAGGCATCATTTAATATAAAATCAAGTCTAATCCTCATACAATCCGACCATATTCAAGTGCACGCCAACAACATTCTTAATCACTTAGGGTCAATCCATCTGAAATGGTCCAGAAAAAGATAAGTTGGTCGCTTGACGATTTTAGAAAAAATTCATTTTTTGTTATTGAATTTGCCTATGTTCTGGGAGTACAAAACCATATTTTTTTTAACATTATTTTACTCCGTTCAGAAATGGCGCCCAGTTTTGTGTCAGCGAATCCGGCATTTTTGAGATTGGTATGTGTTTGCGTTAAACGAAATAACTTTCTTTGAAATTGTCATAGAGAGTTGAAATAAAAACCACTCGATTAAGCACATTCCAAGCTATCTGTTAGGTATGTAATGCATAGAGTTTACGCTTAATTTCCGTTTAAAAAAATATCTTAAAATTTACTTACGATAGTCGATTTGGAGGCGTTTTCATGATTTTTTTTAGACATGAAGGGGTACTTAATTTGTCCATTCAATATTTTTTTGTTATAACCTTGTATGCAAAGGGTTTGTAACAGAAAATATAGCTTTCTTACTCCTTCTCCCTATTGATGACAGGCTATTGAAATATCAAAATTTCTTATTTTTACGATGTTTAATGTCAAATATCTCTGATGGGACCATGCCAAAAAATCTGAAACTTTCAAAATTAATTCATCGTTTTATAAGGTTTGAAAACATTCTTGTGTATTGCACTGTGTTTGGAATAACAGCCCTTTAAAATGAGAGAAAAATCACATGACGGTAAAACAAATTTTATTAAAAATTCTCTAGTAAATACAAAACAAAGCATACTATTCATAACAATTATGTCATTTTTTACAAAAGGACATAGGCTAAGTGAACTTTATACGTTTCTGAAGTCGATGTGATGTAACATATTATTATACCTTCTGTTGGTTGAGGAGAGAATTTGTGAAAACTTCTAGTTCCTTTTATCTGTTTGGATCTCTGAAATCTATCATAAAATGGGGTTTTGTGTTCTGAAACCTCTTCTTTTGCCACTAAGATGTAGTTTACCCCTGGTAGGTGTCCATTACAAAAGGAGAACATATCTTCTAGATTAAGGATTTCGCTATTAAGTGGTTTTTGAAGACTGGCTTTAGCCACTAGTCGCTTCGTTGTCCCCCCTATACCGTCGCAAGCGTTTTTTCCATGTGCAGATCCAAAAAAAGCCATTCTGTATCTAACCCAAAATCTTTTTTATGATACGATAAGTTTTTTTGTTCTTGTATTGACTTGCTGCACCATCCGAGAAATATATAAGTTTTGATATGCTTGACAGATTTTGTTTTATATAATCAGTTAAATGCGAAAACAGTCACATATATGTTATTAACTTTATTCAGCTTAAAATAATTATAATAGAATAATTACTTGATTGTACAACATACATATGTATTTCTAAATATTACTATACACATAATATTAATAAGAATATGTTATATTACTGCTTCTATAAAAATATAATGTAAATAAATAAACAGTTCCAGTAGGCTTAGATGTATTCAATATGTTAATGTTGGCCACTACTGGGCTGTCCCCACCGCTCCCTTAGTTGTGAGCCTGTTCTAACAGGCTAACTAATGAGCTGAGCCAGAAGCCAGGTGTATGTGACTGTTTTCAGAAACATTTAACTGATTATGTAATACAAAATCTGTCAAGCATAACAGCATTTTTTTGGACGTGCACCTGGAAAAAAGCATGCGACAGTATAGGGGGGACAACGAAGCGGCTAGTGGCTAAAGCCAGTCTTCAAAGACCACTTAATAGCGAAATCCTTAATGTAGAAGATATGTTCTCCTTTCGTAATAGACACCTACCAGGGGTAAACTACATCTTAGTGGCGAACGAAGAGGTTTCAGAACACAAAACCCCATTTTATGATAGATTTCAGAGATCCAAACAGATAAAAGGAACTAGAAATTTTCACAAATTCTCTCCTCAACCAACAGAAGGTATGATAATATGTTACATCACATCAACTTCAGAAACGTATGAAGTTCACTTAGCCTATGTCCCTTTTGTAAAAAATGACATAATTGTTATGAATAGTATGCTTTGTTTTGAATTCTCTGAGAATTTTTAATAAAATTTGTTTTACCGTCATGTAATTTTTCTCTCATTTTAAAGGGCTGTTATTCCAAACACAGTGCAATACACAAGAATGTTTTTATTTATTATTAAACCTTATAAAACGATGAATTAATTTTGAAAGTTTCAGATTTTTTGGCATGTTCCCATCAGAGATATTTGACATTAAACATCGTAAAAATAAGAAATTTTGATATTTCAATAGCCTGTCATCAATAGGGAGAAGGAGTAAGAAAGCTATATTTTTTGTTATAAGCCCTTTGCATACAAGGTTATAACTAAAAAATCTGATGTGGCCAGGCACATGACTTTATCATACAATATATAAAATTAATAGTTTAGCTGCATGAGAATCTAGATTGAGATAAATCGTAGGTATTCTCGAAGCATTTGACACTACCTACACTACGTCATTAGAATAATAGCTATTTATGTCACAAGTGCCGAAAGTATGGAATAGCGCGACGAGCGGTGATGCGGCGCGTCGCCGAACGCGGAGTGTCGCCGTCGCATGTGAGCGAGTCGCACTATATAGTTTTCGACAGGAGTGACAGCAACGTTTATTGTGTTGCTATTTTCTCAATTTATCGTTTTTAGAATTAGATATAAAGACGTGTTGATATTTCTATCAACAAACAATCAAATTGGTGAACTTATTTTATTTGAAATTTGTATTTTATAATTTGCCGCACTACAGCGGCAACGTTCCATAGTGGTTCTCTAACCTCTGATGAGATCAGCTGTTTTCGAATGTGACAACACAAAAAAATATTTGTCCAGATCCTGGCTACTATGTAATTTCATATCAATGCAGATGCGACCGATCTCGATCAAATAGAATTTGCTCTTGAAGCTAAACTATTAATTTTACCAAAAAATGTCATAGGCATAAATTATTCAAAATTTCCTCAAAACTTTAATTTATTATTCAACTATTTTGACGAAATTACAGAAATGGCGGCTCATTTGCAAAATCCTTGAAAATGGCTTAGAATAAACTACCAGTTCCTTTGGACCCTTTTGAACCAAAAGCTTTTCAGCTCTAAGTTAGGTCATGAAACTTCTAAATATGAACTTTCGTCCCGATACCTTTAGTAGTTTCTCCGGAATCGTCGCCACAAAAATCGTTTACACACACACGCACACACACACACACAGACATTTTTTTGTACCTTGGTCAAAAATGTTCAGGGGACCCAAAAAGACCTATTTCCGCTAAAATCTCAATTTTTTTTTTCGGTATGATTACAATACTTTAACATACTGCGTATGATAAAGTAAAAATATTGAATGGACAAATTAAGTACCCCTTCATGTCTAAAAAAAATCATGAAAACGCCTCCAAATGAACTATCGTAAGTAAATTTTAAGATATTTTTTTAAACGGAAATTAAGCGTAAACTCTATGCATTACATACCTAACAGATAGCTTGGAATGTGCTTAATCGAGTGGTTTTTATTTCAACTCTCTATGAAAATTTCAAAGAAAGTTATTTCGTTTAGCGCAAACACATACAAATCTCAAAAATGTCGGATTCGCTGACACAAAACTGGGCGCCATTTCTGAACGGAGTAAAATAATTTAAAAAAAAATATGGTTTTGTACTCCCAGAACATAGCCAATTCATTACAAAAAAATGATTTTTTTCTGAAATGGTCAAGCGACCACCTCTGGACCACTTCAGATGGATTGACCCCTTAGTAACAAGTTGTTCAACTCAACAATCGGGAATTGCTGCGAAATGGCTTTAGCCTTTTAGTTAATGTACGATCTCTAAATTTTCCAGGATGCAAACTGATTGGGTTTAGGTCATTTGGTTATCTAAGAACATGTTTATGTCATTTTGGTTTAAATTCCACCATACCACTAAAATAATTTAGTTGTGTATGAAGTATTGTTGTTGTTTTGCAAACCACAACCGTGATGATTTATCTCAACGCAAACTAAAACAAAAACACCGCCAGTGACGTAAATCGGTATGTTTGCGTCTCTCGCCGCGCGGAAATGGAAATTGAAAGAAAGTAGTTTGTTTTACGAGGAATCTTACTTTTTTTCATTTTCCCCGGCCCGCATCTGTTGTTAGGGCGCCGCGAACTCGCCTGAGCCGAGGTAAGAATGAAGGAAGGGTGCGAAAAGGAAGAACCCCTTGAGGGGGGTAGCGGGGTTACTCGCAGCAGCAGCAGCAGCAGCAGCAGCAACCGTCCGCTCTGCGACAAACAACCAATTTTCTAGAGTATATTTTCTAATTTACCGGAAAACGGCGACGACAAAAGAATAAATGAGACACAATTTGATAAATTGGAAAATTTATCGCATACTTTGTACAAAGGACAACATAATAACGGCCGAGCACGCCGCCTCTTCTATCCGAAATAATTTATGCCCCAGGGTCCGGCTGCTGCAGGGGATATCCCCCCCCCCGTGCGGCAGAAGAAAGAAGCAGATGATTCTCTGGTAACGTTTGTGTGTTGTGTCGGTACTTCCGTCATTTGGTGTAATGTCAGTCGTTAGTTAGGTTTTTATAGCCGCCACCCCCGCAGCTATTGTGTACATGTTAACGTCCCTTACTAACATCTGCACACTTATTCTTCGCTTAATTGGAGAGATAAGTTTTATTTTTATTCATATACCTACTGTTGTACCACTTTATTTTGGTGGTTGAAATTATTTGGCATTGCACTATTCTTTGCACTTTGATGCTGCCAACAAACTGTTCGTAGATTTCAGATTAATAAATAACGATGTTGCTTCATGATGATAGTTCATGATGTGCACCAATTATCAAACGATACACTAATATCAATATCGGTAGAAATAAAAAGGAAATAAAAATATGGTAACATAATTGTCGAGATAGTGGATAGTGGGATAGTGGAGATATCATTCTATGAGCAAGTAATGACAGCAATTTCTCACGAGAACGAAAAGTTCGAGTGAGAAATTGCCATTACTTGCGAATGGAATACTATACTTTTTCTACGACCATGCAACGAAATTTTATAAATTAATTTTTGTTCATATAGGAACGGCTGTATCTGTGTATATGTGTCACTATGACGGTTTACAGGATTTTAACAGATTAAAATTGTTTGGTGCGCTTGTCACTTAGCGACGTTGTCAATGCATTGACAATGTAGCTAACCAGTGTATCAAAACAATATGGAAATGAAAAATCCAGAGCTGTAATTGGTTCTAAAGCCGTGAGGAATGAAATATTTCTCACTACTCGCGGGGTATGAGGAGCCAGGAATGAAATATTTGCCATGTGTGTGGGGAATGGTTAGTATTACTTATTATAAACGGCCATGATAATAAATGCATTCCTCAATAGGAGTAGAAAAAATTTATATATCTAGGTATCATATTAGACAACACGTTGAAATTTATTAGTAAGACAAACTATAGGGTCATTATAAATGATTGTAGTCGAAGTATGCCATGAAATCAAATGTAAATATTTCTGGTTGCCGCTCTATTTGAATGGAATACCACTGTTCTACACACAAAAGTGACATTGGTTACATAACCTGTTTCATGTTTGACAGTTGTTTGGGTATAGCGGCACAAAATTATTAACATTGACACGGCCTACTTCGACTACAATCATTTATAATGACCCCGTATATAGTTAAAAAGGCGAGCCAAAAGATTAGCTAAGCAAGTTATTACTGTTATTACTTGGATGAAAATAAAGTTATTATAAACAGCCACATTTTCGTGCTAAGCATTCATGCCAGATAGCCCTACATATACTATTCGAAATTAGAAAGGAAAATTAGAGAGAAAAATTTATAGACTAAAAAAAGGGTGTTTGAGATTATTTAGTTCAGTCAATTGTTCTTTAAAAGGGCCCCTAGCGGGAAAGAGTTGGGATAGTTTTGATTTCATCCAGTTTATTTTTATCTTTTTGGGTGCTGAATCCGTATCTGAGGATTGCTAATAAAATTTCGTGACGCAACATTGAAGAAAAAACAAGAAAAATTAAATATTTTTATTCTTCGGCTATTATGTTGCTGCGGAAGACTGGGAGAGAATAAATAAAATAAAAAGCCGTACAAGGCGGAACTATATTTGCACAGCATTTGAATATAACGTGAAAATGTTTTTATTTAATGTTTTTGTATATTGGGTACTAGGAGATCGCGCAATAGTTTAAATAATTGTACATTGTATTGGATAGAGGAATTCGCTAAAAGGGCGATGTTTTGCAGATATTGATAAATTGCGCCAAGTCGCTTGAGCCCGAAGGGTTTGTCGGAGAACAAACCTAAATAGTAAATATTAGTAACAATATTTTGGAGACTGTGGCGAACTTCATAATAAAATTATAAACCCCTAACCACAACAAGTATTTTAGAAACCTAAATACGTATTTCAGCAACTATGTTGCCATCTTCAGTAGAACCTAAAAAAAGAAAAAGAGAGATTAGCACTTCATAGTATCTTTACTGGATATTGTCCAAGCAAATCACTAGTGGAAGTGACTTCCTATTGCTTTCCTATTGCGTAACTTTATGTCAAAATGTGTGATTCTGACAATCCGGGAAAAGTAGAAGTTTCATATTTACTTTTTTGGGCAATTGGGTTTAGGCGCTATAGCTTCACGAAATATCCTAAAATTTCAATGATTATTATTTTATTATTTATTGGAACTCTCTGATACATCTCATTAAATATATTAAAACCTAGATAATATAATTTAGATACAACATGAAACTACTAAAATTACACTAATAAATTTTGAAAAGTAATGAAGAGCATCAGGGCAAATTGGTAGTATACCGAGCTTCTCTGAAGCTTAGGGTACTCCCTTTGCGAGTTTCACTGCAGCTCAACCCAATTTAGCAAAACAACCATTTATGCTTTGCAAACAAAAAATGACATTTTTCTTTGCAAAACAAAGAAAAAATTAGAAAAATCTATCCTTCTATTACCATTCTAGCAGCTTTTTGTGAAAATCGCTGTTTCAGTTATTTCATGGCTTCATACCTTATAGTATTAAGTACACTAATGAACGAAATAATGTAAGACCAAGCTCTGAAATCTAATATTTGGGTATGACCCACGATATAAAGTTAAAGTAGAAGGCACAGACAATAAAGAAAAATTTTGGAAAGAAACCCTTAATTATCAGTTCTGAACAAACAAAATACTAAACCCGAGTTACTGAGATAAAAGATCAAATATCACATGTCGCCTACACCATCACGTCAACGTAGAGGCAATGACGACCATAATCTATAACCTTGTATCACTACTGACATAACGCTATGTGATTTGATCTTATTTGGTGGTTTGACTGGTTTTGATGGCATGATAGATAACCTCTGCAACTATCCAGACACGCGGAAGGTGATTTAGCTGCTAACTGTTTACTATTTCTCCTTTGATGAAATTATATCCAAGTGCATCTTTCAGAACCAGCTTATTCTTGATTTCTTTCGTGACTAGCTTCGGAATAACTGACTAGATTAACTGCGAATATCATACAAACAAACAAATAAAAATAAAAAACGTATGGATTTAAATGATTTCCTTAATTACGAAACTAATTCTAATCACCGGCACATAGCTTGCGTATGTGAAGCTTTAAAAAAAACTCCATTTAATTACTCATTCAATTAACTTTACAAACGTTAAGTGCAAAGCGCAAACGAGTTTCTTTCGCGGTATTACAACCGCCGCACCGTAACAAAAAGCCGGTAAAGTATTCCCTGTTCGAAAGAAACGCTATGTATAACAATTAGTTCAATTAGCTTAATGCAAGTCGTCTAATTAAAGTGTTATTAAAACAAATTTACTTTCTGCATGGCGACTCGCGGGACGCGAGAGCGCAAAAATCCCCGACGGCGCTTATGCAGATCACGTGACCGACGTAATCACGGACTAAATGATTGTTTAACCTGAGCCAATTTAAGTGTAGTTTAATACTTAGCAAAGCGTGAAGTTACGATTCGCCGTCCAATTAAGCATTCGCAATAGTCGCCAGGCCAAGCGTTGCTTGCTTGTTCGCTTGTCCTCCTCTGCGCAATTGTTTTCGTCCGTAGTAAGCACAAGTTGATGTCCTATACTCTATAGAATGGACACCGACTTTGAAAGGGGTAATTTGAGTTTAAACGCTCATTGTTATGTGCTGGATCTAATTAGGATGTATAAGTGTTTGTGATCACGTGAACATGTAGACATAATAATAGTCTAGATTGGGTTTAGGATACCTTCAAAGAAAAGATGATCCAAGCCATAACGGTATTACTAATTATCACATTGACGCAGAATTTTTTTAGAAAAGAGTGTTGATAAGCGTAAAATATTAATACACCTGATACAAATATTTCTATAGCATAAGATTTTGCTGGCACAGACTTTAGATACACACAAGGAAACGTTGTGCCAATTCAAAGCTACCTTTGTGTATCCAAAACAACGGTTGTTTTATATATACGAAAAAATATACACTGTGAGCCAAAAAAACTGTACAAATTTTCAATTGCTCATATTTCAAAAGATATGAAGTAAATTCAAGTTTTCTTTGATAAACTAGTTGCTTATATTGGAAGATTGAAAACATACCACATTTGCGACAGTTGAACGTTTTAATCCAATGTAATCTTGCTTTATGTGCGACATTTCTGATAATATCGGGTCAATTTACTGTGAAATGAAAGATGTAATGAAATTAGTAGGTAATGACATTTGTTTTCATTGCTCAAAACGAACAGTACAGATTTTATAGCATCGTATACAGGGTGAAAAGTTGAAAAACTTTTTTTGGTATTTTTACTTAAGGAAGCAGTTGAATTGGACGTTTGCATAGATAACGAAAAGTCCAATGGCGAACTTCAGTTATCTTTAACTAAATTTTGCTTTCATCATCGTTTTTTATTGAACTAAAATTATGTCAGTTTGCTTTCACTTGTCTGGCGGTCAGGTCTTTACTGTTCGTTTTTCACGTAAAAGTTACATCTTCAAATAAAAAATATCTAAAAAAAGGAACACAATATATTCAGGCTGCGTTCACGCTGGTGTTGGAAGTGCCCGTTATTTACACTTGACATAAAAATAAGAAAGAAGACTTGGTCTGAAGTGATGTGACATATTCAAAAAACGTTGATTCTAGCTCCGATTCAATCTTAGCAAAAACAAACAAAAGAACAAGAGCAAGTAACATTCGTCTAAAATATACATCCAAACAACAAGTGTGATACATCTTACATGAAACTGTCGAAAAGACCACCTAAGATGATAAATTCAAACATGTCGCCCATAACAACACCAATGGTTTCTCCACGGTCTTTAAAGATAACTAAGGTAGGTATACAGTTAGATTTGTCTTGCCGTTGCAATGTTTTTGTTACAAACGTCATATTCCACTGGTTTTTACTAAAAACAATAAAAAACATTGTTTAAATATTTCACCCTGAATAAGAATAAAATCAGCCTGTATGAGAATAAAATCACCCTGTACACGATGATATAAGTTCTCTAGTGCCCTTTTTTACCAAAACAAGACAAATGTCATTATCAGTAATAATATAACAAGAGAGTGAGAATAAATTGAAAATAATTTGACAGATTGTTTTAAACTTGTTGCCAAATTGCAACAAATTTGAACAAAATCTGTCAAATTATTTTCTAATTTATGGAACTATTTGACTAGATTATTTTTTGATTCACAAATTTTTACAATAAAAAAGATCAATAAAACTATCATAAAATTATTGAGTAATTTAATTTAATTAATTATTACTTACAAGATATAAAAATATCGTTGACACATTGTGAATATATTAAAAGAATTAACAATTTAAATTAGTACAATGAAAAACGCAATTATTAAAAATATTTCGAGACTCATTATTTATTGAGGATTTGGAATTGCTTGTTATATTAAGTGTTTCCTCCTGCGTATTTTCTCTAAGATTATTTATTATATTTGAATGATGTTCTTGGTTCAATTGTAAGTATGGTTTAATCGAACTTGCAGTATTATGACCAGTGACCTTGATTAGTACTTGTTCTCCTACACCAGCTTTTGAAAGGTTACTTACTGCACTTGATCTGGCAGAATGGTTAGTTATTTTTTTAGTAACTGTGTCTAGACCTACTTTTTCTGCGGATTCTTTGATCCATTTTGAAATGGAATTTATTCCCACAGGAACGTTTTTATACCAAAAACCAAGCCGGATTTGGAGTAAGAAACAAGCGTTCGGTTTTAATATTTTCTTCACGTTTACTCATTAGTTTTTCAAAAAGACGAACAGGGCAAATATCTGGGTTATTTATGTTTGGAGTCAACCATTTACTATTAGCGCACCTTTGTGCTCCACCCTGTGCAGCTTTTGTAAAGATGGGATTGTATTCAATGCGGCCAGTATTTAATCTTTTTATGTCGGTTTCTTTTTTAAAATAATGAACTAAACATTTCGTAGCTTCTCCTCCCCTCCAGGCTAGTTCATACGATGCAACGTGAAAAAACTTTCTTTGCAATCCACAAGGTGTATCTTCGTCCCAATAGTTAAAAATTTGCAACAATTCTGTATTAGAAATTGCCACAGAACTTTGTTTGTGCTTTTCAGGATGTTTTTGTAAAATTTTTCTTTTTGCATCTCTTGCATTCCGAGCATTTCTGATCATTTCTATATCATGGAAAGGATCAAAGGACCTGTTATACTTATTAAAGTAAAGTTCTTGAACTAATTTTGCCGTTTTATTCCACATTGTCTTTATTACTGCTTCTTTATAATCATTTCCGTCTTTTCTTTTCATGTTATAAGCCCAATCTTTTAAAATCAATGCCAGAGTAGCTGTTGTAGTAGATTGATCCAGAATATAATTTCCTTCTTTGGTAAAGGTCTTAAAATTGTCTCCATATAGACTGATTACTTATTAGAGTATTTTTCAAAGTAGTTTCTAAAATCTTTTTTGTAATTTCTGCATCAGAAAAGGTACTAAAGCGATGACTTTCACCCATTTCGCGTAGACACAATTAAGTAATTATTTTGACAAGTATCTGACAGTTGCTAGGCAAATAAAAACTACAGTGATTATTCTCTCGGATAAAGAAGCATTTCATTGGTTTTAAGAAACGTCAAAAATAATCCTTAATACATTTCATTTCACTATAAATGCACCCGATATTATCAGAAATGGTGCATAGACAACTTTTGATTGAAACGTTCTGTTATTGCAAATATGGTATGCTTTCAATCTTCACACTACAAGCAATACCCATAAAAATAACACACGGTTGCTATTTTCTTTTTTAAATTTCGGTAGCGGCATCCATAGATCCATAAAAACTATCACAGCGGTACTAAAACATGATCAAATATGATGTAATTTATCATAAAATTTAGAAATACAAAATAAGAATTATTTAAAAATTTTTATTTTTTATTTTTAAAATTTTTATCGTTATTTAATTAATTGTATTTTTAAAACATTTCCTGATAACCACGTTTAACTCAGATCTATAAATGGTACGATAAATTCTAATCAGCGAATGGTGTAGTAAATTCTAATTATTATTACAAAATACCATATCGTAAAAATTTCAGCAATCAGCGACTGCATCAGCAGTTACTACTAAGTGCTATCCTTGCCACGATGTCCTGTAGATAGTGCGTAAACAACCCATAATAAATTAAATATAACACCCATAACTATTTACAACGGCGTGAAGGGTCGTTTTATTCCTTATAATGCGTATTTATAGCCCCATTAGTGTTCGCTAGGATTTAATAACAGCTTATTAATCGCTTTTTATCGCAAAGAATATACACTCTCTAACTGTTATATACGCCAGCGTTCTCCACCAGTGTGTTTACTGTTTACACTGGCTTCCGCGCCCCCTATAAACCAGTGGCCGACCCTTGCCAAAGGCAACAATTTTCTCCCCTTTTCCACTATTACAGGCTCTTACCTGTAGGACTAACTCCGATCGTTCGTTCGAGCATTGGCGTGTTATGTAAATTCATAGATCAATTATGGTCGCGAGGTTTGTTGTTGTTAGGCCTTAACAAGGTACACCGTGCACACGATCATCGATCGCGATAAGGATAACTAACATCTAAGCCTGCCCCTGCCTTGTACCGTTCAAGGTTGGCCGATACTTTTTTTGTTGCAGGCGTTTCCGATAGTTAGGCGTTATTGGTCCGGTCGGTCCGTCAGTTGTAATTTTAGATTAGCGTGGTTATCGAGCGATGGCTGGAACAAATTGCTATAGTAAATTCAATTTAGGTAACTGGCTATCACGGTAAAAGACCGGAATGTACTGTAAAGTCATATAGCAAAAAATATGTTGGATGTTTTATTGATTGATCAGCTGTCGTGAAGTGAATCATACAGAAATCACTTATCATACCTTTTGGGAAAAAAGCCAGTGTAGTTTCCTATAAGAAAGCTTAGCCTTCTGGTAGCTTCATTGTTCTAATGCCAAAAATAACACTGTGCAACAAATTTACTCTTTGTTTTTTTTCCTTACTTATGATGGTATATTCCTATTGGTCTGTGGCCACTGATTACCACAAATGAAATCAAATGGTTTAGAATAAATAAAATTAATGCTTTTTACTAATTAACGCATTCTTCCTACCAAATTGAATTTTTGATCTTCAATTCAGTAATATAAAATAATTTTGACACAAAGTCAACAGAAAATTTGGGAAATAATTATAAGCTTGGGAGCATCGATTTTGTGAACGTGAAGTAAAAATGTGCAAATGTGTCAAAACATTTGCAAGTGACACTGACTACTGTCATCACAATGCAAATATCTGTCAAATCCTGATATACTAGTTTTATATTAATGCAGACACGACCGATCTCGATCAAATAGATTTCCTTATGTACCTAAAAAAATAAGAAAAAATACCAAAAAATGAGATAGACATCAATTATTGATTTGCAAAATCGCAAAAAAATGCTAAGAGCCTTTTGACCCTTTTGAACAAAAAGCTTTTCAGCTCTAAGTTTGGTCATGAAACTTGTAAATATAAACTCTGTCCCGATATCACACAGACATTTTTGTACCTTGGTCAAAAATGTGACCGAAAATGGCATATTTCCACCAAAATCTTAATTTTTTTTTTCACCACGATTATAATACTTTGTAAAAAACATTAAAATATTTATATTATTCATGTGGATTTATTATTATCATGTGGATCATTTATTCCATGTATTTGCTTTATTTTTAGTTATTATTATTGTTGCGTTTGTTCAGTATGTTGCACTCTGTAAATTTGGAATGAATTGTAGAAGTAAATAATTGTAAATGAAACTTTTTAATCAGAATGGCATTAACTTCCTAAAAATTAGGGAAAAATAATGGGACAGCATGTAAATGATAGCCGTAAAAACTTGTCCCAGGTATCCAATTTAAAAAATAAATATTTCAAATTCGATCGTTGGTGGATCAATTTTCAGGATTGCAGATAACTACAAATTTTAAAGGTTACTCGAAGGCTATTTGAAGTTTTGAGGACATTTAGATCAGCCGTTGTACCAAAAATCACGATTTTACACATTAACATAATTTTCTACCCAAAAACCTTTGAAAAAAATTATTCAGCTTTTATTCATATTCAACTCATAGAAGTCTATCGACGATGCTTATTTCCTTTCTAAGCACAAAATCCATACTCCATACTAGTGATCAATTTTTTCCTGATTTTAGTATTGGTTTTCTCGAGAATTATCTGATATAAGGCAATAAAATATCTCCAAAATTGCATTCAATACATAAATGTCAATTGTGTTAATTAAAATTGACGTGTCCGAGGATTAATAAAATAATAAATGTTAACCTTTAATGAATAATGAATGTATTTCATATTTTGCTATTGTGTCTGACAATAAAGTTTATGCAAAGTTTCTCAAACCTGTGACCGGATGAAAAGGTTTGAATAGCTTTTTCCAACTTCGATAAACACATTACTAAGCCACACGCATCAGCGTTCAGGATTTTTTAGCTGTTGCTCAGATATTTTCGAATTGAATCTTTTTTCAATGTTTGAGTTTTTTACTTTATCATACGCAGTATGTAAAGTATTGTAATCGTGCCGAAAAAAAAAATTGGGATTTTAGCGGAAATAGGTCTTTTTGGGTCCCCTGAACATTTTTGACCAAGGTACAAAAAAATGTCTGTGTGTGTGTGTGTGTGTCTGTGTGTGTGTAAACGATTTTTGTGGCGACGATTCCGGAGAAACTACTGAAGGTATCGGGACGAAACTTCATATTTAGAAGTTTCATGACCTAACTTAGAGCTGAAAAGCTTTTGGTTCACAAGGGTCTAAAGGAACTGGTAGTTTATTCTAAGCCTTTTTCAAGGATTTTGCAAATGAGCCGCCATTTCTGTGATTTCGTCAAAATAGTTAAATAATAAATTAAAGTAGAGGAAATTTTCAATAATTTATGCTTATGACATTTTTTGGTGAAATGCATAGTTTAGCTGCAAGAGCAAATTCCATTTGATCGAGATCGGTCGCATGTGCATTGATATGAAACTACATAGTAGCCAGAATTTTGACAAATATTTTTTTGTGCTGTCACACTCGAAAACAGCTGATTTCATCAGAGGTTGGAGACCCGCTATGGAACGTTGCCGCACCAGTGCGGCAAATTACAAAACGCAAATGTCAAATAAAATAAGATCACCAATTTGATTGTTTGTTGATAAGAAATATCAACCCGTCTTTATATGTAATTCTAAAAACGATAAATTAAGAAAATTGTAAATGAAGTATAGGGATGAGTGTAGTTTTATTTTAGTATGTTGGTACGGATGTGACATCTACAGTGTCATGAACAAATATAAATCTGTCAGAATTTGAATTAGCTTTCTAAACTTGACGTTTCGTCAAAGTGGTACCAACCTAACATTTCCTATACAGAAATATAACCATTTTTTATTTATTTTTTTTAAATACATATTTCTCAAAAAGCAGCACAATAAACGTTGATGTCACTCCTGCCAAAAACTAGATAGCGCGACTCGCTCACATGCGACGGCGACACTCCGCCTTCGGTGACGCGCCGCATCACCGCTCGTCGCGCTATTCCATACTTTGTGCACTTGTGACATAAATAACTATTATTCTAATGACGTAGTGTAGGTAGTGTCAAATGCTGATGCTTTGACAATATCTACGATTTATCTCAATAAAATAGATTCTCATGCAGCTAACCTATTAATTTTATATATTGTATGATAAAGTCATGTGCCTGGCCACATCAGTTTTTTTCTGTATATGCTTGATTATTTATCATCATAAAACAAAACATATACCATACACAGATAGAAAAGATTTCTTGTTTTAAAGAAATGTGTTTGTTTGAATTTATTCTTTTGGGTCAAAACATATTTCTTTGACGCCAACAATATTTACTTCATTGAGAATACTCTAGTTTATTTGCTTGTAGAGATTAATTTATTTGAAATATTTATTTAAGTGGAATAAATATATATGGATACAAACAAAAATTACTTTCCTTTAAAGTAATATTTTTGTTTTGATTTTAAAAAAACATTTCTTTACACCAATGAAATATAATTTTGATTCTAACATAAATTTGTATATAATGAGAGATTTATTTCGCTTAAAGTAATATTTTGTCTTTGGCTTAAAAATAGGTTTACTTCCGCCAAAGAAATCATATTTTGATTAAAATAAATATATTTGTACACAAGAAGAGATTTATTTCCTTTAAAGTAATATTTTTGTTTTGGTATTAAAATACGTTTACTTCCACCAAAGAAATCATATTTTGATTCAAATAAATATATTTTTAATGTCATCCAACTGTATTGTTAGATGGCGCTGTAAACTCTCTCCTCGCACTTCGTACATATCGAGAGTATAAAGCCGCGTGATCGACAGTATAGAACTTATAGAGTACAGTGCCAGCAGGTTCAAGTTGCGATTCCAAATCAGAGTACACTTTACTAACTTAACCTTGACTATATGTTGGGTTGGGAAGACCAAGCACTGGTCGAGGATGTGCGACATCCCAAAAAGGAGGTGACACATGGCGAGTCTTCCGAAAAATGCTTATCTATTAATTCCTTCAACAAATTATTAATTTTAAGCATTGAAACTCGACCAACAATTAATAATTTAAAAAAATGTAATTCTTTCACTCAACACAATCATAATTATTTGAAGTAAATAAATCTCATTTCTTATAATACAGAAATTGCAAACTTTAACTGGAAACATAAGTTGTTTGACACAAATCAACGTTCTTTCTACCAAACAAATATTTCAAATAAATGCGTTTTTATCCGCAAATACATATTTCTTTGCCTCTATTGAAACAACAAATTTCTTTCAGTCAATGCATATTTATTTGGATTAAACAAAAATTTCTCTCTGTGTAGGAATTTACTTATACATAACATAACAATGCTGTTGGCAAACTAGTGTTGGGTCACCCCATGCAATAATTGCAATGTTAGTCAGCTTGTTGTCCGTTTTAATTAAATAATACATTAAATAAACATTACTTAGGTCCCTCTGTCGACACCCGGATATTTGCGGACTGACCCTCCCTCCCTTAGGCCATTCAAATCAGATATCTTGCAAACTATTGCCACGTTTATTAGAATTTTCGGATTCCGGAGCACAACCCTCAACAAGCGTTATTTCCCCATTCAGTTTTATTCAGTATTTAATAGTATTCGTGTTTTCTACCCATTTTGTACAATATATTATCTTTTCGGTCGATCGTTTATTTATGAGTATGTTTAGTGAATAGTAAACCGTTTAGCATACAGCATCTATAAATGCACGATTTCTATTAATGCATGATTTGTTATACCCAATTAAACGACTTAATTATAGCCAATCAAACATACGTAGAATAAAACCATCCAATCAAAACATTCCGTTATTCAGGCACACAGTCCAGAACTGTCAGTATCAAATTACATAAATGGTCATATAAACTCAAACGACATCGACTAATAAAATCTATGTAGACGCATCCAGAAAAATACGATTGGCGATTTGTAGTCAACTCGAATATTAAACAGCGATTAATGATCTCGACAATTAACGCACTCGCTAATCGCTCGTGCGTTAAACAGTCTCGATCATTAATCGCTCTTTTTAATATACTTGTTGGTTAAATAACGTAAAATCTAAGTTTCAAAAATCCTCCTGAACAAACTAAAATAGATAGAGGGCTGTACTTTTTAGAATTAATTACCCAATGTATCTGATCCATAAACGTGTATAATAATAATTTGTATCCCAACTACTTTGCTCGTAATCGCACATGAAGCGAAATAATAACATTCAACCACCGATAAACAACGTAAAATCTAACTTTCAAAAATCCTCCTGAACAAACTAAAATAGATAGAGGGCTGTACTTTTTAGAATTAATTTCCCAATGTATCTGATCCATAAACGTGTATAATAATAATTTGTATCCCAACTACTTTGCTCGTAATCGCACATGAAGCGAAATAATAACATTCAACCACCGATAAACAACGTAAAATTTAAGTTTCAAAAATCCTTCTGAACAAATTAAAATCGATAGAGGGCTGTACTTTTTACAATTAATTACCCAATGTATCTGATCCATAAACGTGTATAATAATAATTTGTATCCCAACTACTTTGCTCGTAATCGCACATGAAGCGAAATAATAACATTCAACCACCGATAAACAACGTAAAATCTAACTTTCAAAAATCCTCCTGAACAAACTAAAATAGATAGAGGGCTGTACTTTTTAGAATTAATTACCCAATGTATCTGATTCATAAACGTGTATAATAATAATTTGTATCCCAACTACTTTGCCCGTAATCGCACATGAAGCGAAATAATAACATTCAACCACCGATAAACAACGTAAAATCTAAGTTTCAAAAATCCTCCTGAACAAACTAAAATAGATAGAGGGCTGTACTTTTTAGAATTAATTACCCAATGTATCTGATCCATAAACGTGTATAATAATAATTTGTATCCCAACTACTTTGCTCGTAATCGCACATGAAGCGAAATAATAACATTCAACCACCGATAAACAACGTAAAATCTAACTTTCAAAAATCCTCCTGAACAAACTAAAATAGATAGAGGGCTGTACTTTTTAGAATTAATTACCCAATGTATCTGATTCATAAACGTGTATAATAATAATTTGTATCCCAACTACTTTGCTCGTAATCGCACATGAAGCGAAATAATAACATTCAACCACCGATAAACAACGTAAAATCTAAGTTTCAAAAATCCTCCTGAACAAACTAAAATAGATAGAGGGCTGTACTTTTTAGAATTAATTACCCAATGTATCTGATCCATAAACGTGTATAATAATAATTTGTATCCCAACTACTTTGCTCGTAATCGCACATGAAGCGAAATAATAACATTCAACCACCGATAAACAACGCAAAATCTAACTTTCAAAAATCCTCCTGAACAAACTAAAATAGATAGAGGGCTGTACTTTTTAGAATTAATTACCCAATGTATCTGATTCATAAACGTGTATAATAAT
The DNA here is from genome assembly GCA_964023965.1 of Melinopterus prodromus. Classification (NCBI taxonomy): domain Eukaryota; kingdom Metazoa; phylum Arthropoda; class Insecta; order Coleoptera; family Scarabaeidae; genus Melinopterus; species Melinopterus prodromus. Next base: position 103,566,118 of record OZ030390.1, read on the forward strand.
AATTTGTATCCCAACTACTTTGGCCGTAATCGCACATGAAGCGAAATAATAACATTCAACCACCGATAAACAACGTAAAATCTAAGTTTCAAAAATCCTCCTGAACAAACTAAAATAGATAGAGGGCTGTACTTTTTAGAATTAATTACCCAATGTATCTGATCCATAAACGTGTATAATAATAATTTGTATCCCAACTACTTTGCTCGTAATCGCACATGAAGCGAAATAATAACATTCAACCACCGATAAACAACGTAAAATCTAAGTTTCAAAAATCCTTCTGAACAAACTAAAATCGATAGAGGGTTGTACTTTTTAGAATTAATTACCCAATGTATCTGATCCATAAACGTGTATAATAATAATTTGTATCCCAACTAATTTGCTCGTAATCGCACATGAAGCGAAATAATAACATTCAACCACCGATAAACAACGTAAAATCTAACTTTCAAAAATCCTCCTGAACAAACTAAAATAGATAGAGGGCCGTACTTTTTAGAATTAATTACCCAATGTATCTGATCCATAAACGTGTATAATAATAATTTGTATCCCAACTACTTTGCTCGTAATCGCACATGAAGCGAAATAATAACATTCAACCACCGATAAACAACGTAAAATCTAAGTTTCAAAATTCCTCCTGAACAAACTAAAATAGATAGAGGGCTGTACTTTTTAGAATTAATTACCCAATGTATCTGATCCATAAACGTGTATAATAATAATTTGAATCCCAACTACTTTGCTCGTAATCGCACATGAAGCGAAATAATAACATTCAACCACCGATAAACAACGTAAAATCTAAGTTTCAAAATTCCTCCTGAACAAACTAAAATAGATAGAGGGCTGTACTTTTTAGAATTAATTACCCAATGTATCTGATCCATAAACGTGTATAATAATAATTTGTATCCCAACTACTTTGCTCGTAATCGCACATGAAGCGAAATAATAACATTCAACCACCGATAAACAATGTAAAATCTAAGTTTCAAAAATCCTTCTGAACAAACTAAAATCGATAGAGGGATGTACTTTTTAGAATTAATTACCCAATATATCTGATCCATAAATGTGTATAATAATAATTTGTATCCCAACTACTTTGCTCGTAATCGCACATGAAGCGAAATAATAACATTCAACCACCGATAAACAACGTAAAATCTAAGTTTCAAAAATCCTTCTGAACAAACTAAAATCGATAGAGGGGTGTACTTTTTAGAATTAATTACCCAATGTATCTGATCCATAAACGTGTATAATAATAATTTGTATCCCAACTACTTTGCTCGTAATCGCACATGAAGCGAAATAATAACATTCAACCACCGATAAACAACGTAAAATCTAAGTTTCAAAAATCCTCCTGAACAAACTAAAATAGATAGACGGCTGTACTTTTTAGAATTAATTACCCAATGTATCTGATCCATAAACGTGTATAATAATAATTTGAATCCCAACTACTTTACTCGTAATCGCACATGAAGCGAAATATAACTACTTCAAACCTATCCAATGTTTCAAACTAGTATTCCTTATTTGTTACTTTCCATATAGAGTTTCACCGGATTTCCAGCGACTTATTTGTATTAACGCTTTATAAAGTAAAGCAATTACCGGATAAATAGTTGCAATTTAATAGCAGTCAGTAAAATTTAGAACACGCGAGATGATAAAACACTTAAGTAGTGGACTAAGTAGTGCAATTCCGAGAAAATTAATATGACCGTCCTAAAAAGCGATGGCTTGCCCGTGTCCAGATACGGTACGATCTCGGTAAAATATCGCGAGTGCTCGCAAAGAATGCGCACGGCTTCAAAAGAATTTATTTGTTGCAGCGAGTAAGGAAAATTACATTTTATTCCGGCGAATGTAAAGCACGTAAAGCATTTCGGTGTAATCTTCGACCGTAACGTTCTGCTTATAGACACGACAGTGTTAAATCTGCTGTCTAATGGCGACATTATTGCTCCTTGTACGTTAAGTAACAAAACGAATACTTTATATCTATCACTTAACAGGCGAGCGAGACGGGTGTTTCTGTCCGAATTTATTGGATGCTGTAAAACTGTAACAGCTCGGGAGAGCAGAGTTTGACTTAACACCTCGCCTACTTTTCGCTGGGAGAATAAAAATCTTTTGTTTATTTCTCACACCCTAATGAAGGTTTCAAGTTTCTTAGTTTTTTTTTTTAATTTTCCATAATTTGCCATAATTAAAGGCTTCCTCAGGAAATCTACAATAATCTTTATTAAAAGATTATTATAACAAATTTAAAAATACTTACTAATAAAACACTAAACTCTTTTGAACATGTGAAACTTTTTTTTGTTGTCATATGTCAAGCAAAATACTTTATAAGAACGTAAAATAATATAAAATCAGAATTTCCGAGAAAAAATAAATTAATTTGGAGAAAACATGCAGGATTATCTAAAGAACAATCCAGATATTTTGATTCTTAGAGCAGATAAATACTTCCCTGAATACTTCTGAAAAGTATCAAAATTTTCGTTTATTTGAATGACTTGTTTCGATGTCTTTGGATGCCGTTTCACTTTTTACTAACATTCCAAAAACTTTGCTATTGGATGTTAAAGGAGAATTGGCAATTGATGTCAAACAATACAAACTTGAGTAAACCAATTTTACTATGATTAAATAAATCTTCAAAATTGATTATTTTCCTGTTGAAAAAGAAAACGATTTTAATATTTCTTCTTTTATTTTTTTTTCTCATATCGTCATCGTATTAACAATTTAGACAGTAAAAAAATATAGAAAAAATTTACAATTCAAAATATAGGAACAAAATTTAAAAAAAAAAGATTGTTTTCAATACATCTGAATAATTTCAGAAAGAATTAATTAGTCGTGTAATATTTGGTCAAGTTATAACAATAATGTTTATTTAACAACTTTTGTTTTTGAAAATTTCTTATACAGAGTGTCCTACTTTTGTTTCCGCCGCAAACATCTTTTCCAAATAGTAAATGTCATCACACTGAGCAATAAGTTTCATATGTACTTATTTGTTTTTATTATTCCTTAAAAAGTAGCAGCCGCTTGAAATAATAGTTAAATTTTAAACGGCTCTAACTTCTTTACTGACTGTAAAACGCAATAACACGACATGAAACTTTTTACTCAGAATTATATTTATTTGTAGAGAAACAAAGTCTAAAAAATTCTGTCTTCGATTTCGCATTGTGTGGTTTTTATTGTTAGTTTGTACTTATTCTGTTAATGTTAAAAGCAGATGTAACATTTTTGAGATTTGAAAAACAATCAGGTCTAAATGCAAAGTTTTACTCGCACATTGACTTTTTGAATTAATTTTTACGGGGAAAAAGCGGGACACTATATAAAAAATTTAATGATTAAAATTTCAAAATGGAGCAATATTAGATTTGCAAAATATTATTTGTTAAAAATTAATAGTTGCTCTTCTTTTGTTAAAAATAAGACGCATTTGGTTTTAAATTCTGTGGGTTTTTTATTCTATTCTGTGCTCTTATTGATCAAATTGGTAATCATTTAAAAACTACAATTTCGTTACAAAAATCAGATATAAAAACTAGCAAATTATGATATGCATTAGCTCATGTTTTTCATTAAAACCATTAATTTGATTTCGACAATGTAAAAATTTTAGGTGTTTGTATAGATCAACATACACATTTTAAAACTAACGGTGAAAATGTAAGTATTATTTATAAACATTTGTGAATTCAATTTGAAAATGTTATTGAAATCTTGTAGGGGTTTTACAAATTTGGATTATTTTATTTTTTCTCGTACACATATTGACATTTTACATTATTTTATGTTGTTATAAAGTATTTTGTTTGACATTTGTCAAAGGTTTAAAAAAGTTTCATGTGTTCACGTAGTTTACTGTGCAATTAGTTATTTGGTAAGTATTTTAAATTTGTCATAATATTTATATAAAAATTACTTACTTACTAAAAAAACTTGAATAGGTGTTCTTATTGTTGCCGATTCCCAAAAATTAGATTAAAACTATTATACACTGAGGGCAAAAAAAAGTAATTTTCACTCATATTTCCAGAGATATTAAGTAAAGTTAAGCATTTCTTTGAAAAACTAATTGCTTATATTATGAAGATTGAAAACACACCATATTCACAATAATTGAACGTTTCAAAGCAGTATTGTTGGAACGATAATTACGATTGCTACGATAACATTGTATAGGCACGAAACTTCCAATTGGTTACTTGAGTAAGCCATCTGTAAAGATGGCGGAGAAGCAATGGCCAATGTATAGTTTTCTAATGGGCGACAAGTATGATTTTGAAGTTTTTGAAGCAATTTTCAGTTTTACATATTGTAGTACTCTTTGGGCTGTAGATTTTTTCGAACTTTTATGTTTTGGTTTCTACAGTAACTAGAATTAAGGCATTTTGCTTTCACTTTATTTTTTACGTAAGAATTACATCTACATATATATTATATTTAATTATTTATTAGTACGAATATAAATGTAAGAGTATATATGTCGCTAAAAATAAAGAGGATAACATTCGTTTGACACATTAGTCATAGAAAGTGGACGTTATGTTCGGTCATATAACATCTCTGTAGGCATTGACTGCAGCCGCAGTACGTCGAAAATTCAGCGCACGATATGACAATTTTTCAGGAGCGTGTCGGTAGCAGCTGGCTTTAAATTTCAGATAGAAATATATCGCGGCACATTATGCCGCTGCATGTTCATACGGTGTTGTGATTTAGGGGCCATTGCATTTGTCTGCGGAAGCCAAACCGGAAGCGGAAGCACCTCTAGAAAACGAACTGAAAGAACCACAAAAGCGCACTGCACCGCACACATTTTTGCTTTACATACAACCACGGAGCATAGTGATCAAATTGCCCATATATAATGTAGTTTTATGTATTGTGATTAAGATTTTAATATATTATTTGTTTGATTTGGATAGAAAAATACGTTTCGGTGATTTGCCCCATCGACAACAACTCCTAACTGGGCATAATGTCCTTTCGAATAGCGAACGTATTTCAATCAGTTACAGCAGAAAAGTTTTTATAACTTTTTCAAAAGATGTTGCATAAATTTCTATCATACCTGAAATTATAGGTAATTAAGAGACCTAGCAGTGGTTCGGTGTGCAGAGTTTTGCTTCATGGACAACAACCCATAAAGAGCCATAATGTCCTTTCGAATGGCAAACGTATTTCAATCACACATCTCTTTTCCTGGTAATTTGCCACATATCGAATTTATTATCTATCTTCTATAGGTACAATATGCAAATTGCAAACGGTCCAGAAAGTTTCTATCACTCGCGGCGATCTGTTCAACTTAATCCTCCGCAGTGTCAAAAAACTAATGCGTACACATAATATATAGGCGTCATTAATTTACATGTTTCCTGAACAGTTACCGCAACAGGCGCGCACATATGTGGCCCTGAGCACCATAGGGCTGCACCGCCTGCAATATCATCCTCGTACTCGTAATAATATAATTTATTTCGCGAAATTCGCACTCGCAAAACAACAACGAACCGCTTATTAGAGAGCTCCGGGGAGTTATAAAATGCCTAACTGCGATCGCGCCGGAACACAGTGGTCGATTTCCCACTTTAAGCTGATCAAAATTATTTATTTGTTTTGTAAATAAACTTCAAAAAAGTAGTTAGATAGGTGGAAAATAGTGAAAAAAAAATCTCAGCCTTATAAGGGTCGTTTTATGGGGGGTTGAAACCAGGCTGTGGAGTCAGATTCCGAGTCGTAGAGTCGGAGTCGGAGTTCACACAAATTTCAGAGGAATCGGAGTCGGAAAAAAGAGTCCAGGTTTAATTACTTTAGAAAAAAACATGTGAGATGGACGTTGCCTCAGCAGACAGTAAACAAATACAACCAAATATTCTTTTACAAAGTACCTACTACATATGTAAATAATATAATTACAAAACACACTTTCCAAACGAAAGTGAAGACGATTAACAAAAGTAATCTGACAGAAATTTGAAAAAGGAAATTTGAACACGGGAGTATTCTAACAACACAATATCAGATATTAAATTAGCGACTGCGGGGGTGCCCCAAGGAAGCATTCTTGGACCGACACTTTTCAACGTGTATGTTCATGATATTCCAGAAGTGGAATCGGAGATTGCAATGTATGCAGACGATACAGTACTCATCTACAGAGAGCCATCACTAACAGATGCAATAAGGGTTGTCCAAGAAGCAGCCAAATCAATATATCAGTGGTTAACAAGATGGAAACTGAGGGTGAACAACAACAAATGCAAAGCAAAAATATTCGTACTTCGAAGAGTACAAACAAACGAAACTCTGTCATTAAATGGAACACCAATTCAATGGAAACCCGATCCGGTGAAATATCTATGAGTACTTCTCCACACAAGAAATTAAAAACAAAACTGAACATCTGCTACCAACGATTAACAAAGCTGTTAATCTCATTAACCGAAAATCGTACCTGAAACCAGATTGCACCAACTTCTCTATAAATCCCTGGTCCGCCAAGTCTTAACTTATGCCTGTGGCCTCTGGGCAACAACATCAAAAACAAACATCAACAGAATGCAAATATTAAAACAAAATACTGAGGACCGCCGTAAATTCACCATGGTTTGTTAGAAACAAACAGATACACAAAGATCTAGCCATATCAACTATTGATAAACACATTAAGAAGATAGCCAAACAGTTTTTATAAAACCTCAATAACAGTGATGGCGCAACGTTTTACAACCTGGGAAAAAAGGACATTCATCAGCGCCTAAAAAGAAGACTTCCTCAAGACATCTTCGACACGAGCGAAGAAGAAAGTGAACAAATAGAAAATCAATTCCTGTAAATGGTGTTGTGCAAATATATGTGAACATTTTATATAATGTTTCGAGGAGATAACATAGCCTCTATATTTATTCCTGTATTAATTGTTGTAATTACATCACAACTATGTATAGCATGTATATATGTTGAGCTGGTTTAATAGAAAAAAAAATAAAAAACTAAAGTAATCTGACAGAAATTTTAAAAAGGAAATATGAACATGTGTTAAAGCGAGAAGATACCTGTACCCATAATTATGATTATTTTGAACTTTAAAAAAACAATTACAAATGATTTAAGGGCATCTTTGCAGGACAATTAGTTGGAGCTATACTGTCCCTCACAACAATTTTATAAACATATATTGCACTTAATTTTGTTTTCATTAGAATGAATTTTATTTTGTATTATACACTGTGTTTTATGGGTGCTTTTGTTATTATTAGAGATAGAAAGTTGGTTAAATGGAGAAAGTCGTGCCGATTTATATGTTCTATAATGAGAAAACTGCTTAATACTTAATGATTTCAGAGATAATTTGAATAGACAACGAAATTACATTTTGTAAATAACTTTTTTTTATTTGTGGCCCATTTATTTGTGATTTGAAACAACTTTTTTATTTGTGGTCCGAACAATAGGTCTTTTTGATATATGATATACCGTTTTTATTTACATTTAGATTGCCACTTTAAATATTTTTGCCAACAAATTCGCTGGACACAAATACAAATGCCCTTCTTCCTATGGGTTCAGCCATATGTTTAACACTAGCAGAATACTCGAATGGAAATTTAATTTATTAAATTTGTTTCTTTTTTTCTGGTAGTTTTTTTTTGTTTTCATAGCAAATTTAATATTACACGGTTGTATTATTCTGTGTCAAATTTGTGGTTATTTACATGTAAGGTTTTTATTACAGAGAATTATTTGATCATACTTTTATATACATTTTTTCTGGAGTAAGAGTTGGAATCAGACCATGAATCGGAGTCCAGAATTTTCTTACCGACTACGCAACCCTGGTTGAAACATATGTTTGGCGTGAGGATTCTGAAATCCTGTGAGTATGATAATATTATATGTGCAAATATAGGAAAAATACTCGGTCATGTAACCAAGTAAGTCAGCAATCAGGAAAATTTTTCATAATATGTTTCCTGTTTTTGCAAAAAAAACTGTCAACTAAATTAATTTCGAAATTCTTATTAATGAATAATAAAATTATAAACCCCTAACCACAACAAGTATTTTAGAAACCTAAATACGTATTTCAGCAACTATGTTGCCATCTTCAGTAGAAACTAAAAAAAGAAAAGAGAGATTAGCACTTCATAGTATCTTTACTGGATATTGTCCAAGCAAATCACTAGTGGAACTGACGTCCATGTTAAAAATTACCCTATATATACCAATTTGTTGGTCACACCTCAGTGAATTTTGATCATTGAAGCGCAAAAAACATGTTTTAATTAAAGCAGGTCAAACAATGGCGAACTAGGTATAGGACCCCTGTCTGAATTTATTAATTTTTCTCAATTCAAGTGAATAAAGATACTTTCCAAGCTGTTTAGTTCCCTATTATTTGACACAGCTTTTACAAGTTTTAAGTCATCTACAATTACTTTATGACCTGTGTCTAAAATATGTTGAGCCACACTAGATTTTTAAAAACGATTATATTTCAAATGAGCTACATGTTCTTTGAACCTAGTTAAAATTGTTCTTCTAGTCTGGCCTACGTATTCTTTTTCACAGTCATGACATTTGATACAATATATACCAGATTTATCAAGTACATCTACCTTATCCTTTGGGTTTCCAAGAAGGTTTTTTATGTTATTATGAGTCGAATATGCTATACAGATATTTTGTGATGTAAAAATACTTCTCAAACCCCTTGTATATGCACAATCGAACGGTATTCTAACATATTACGGCCAACTTCCATTTTTAGATACTCTGGTAGTCAGGAATAGCAAAAATATAATAGAAATTGACGTGTATCGGAAAGATACTAACACAATCAGGTTTATCCCTAATGATTCGCAGCATCCTTTTCAACAAAAATTGTCTTTTATTAGTTGTTTAGTAAATAGGTTATTGAAATTTCCATTGTCCGCAGATAGATATCAGCAAGAATTATTGCTTATTAAGAATGTTGTCATACATAATGGGTACCCTGAGAAAATAGTTGATAGAATGATTAAGAAGCAGAATCAAAAAATGTATGTAAATCAAATATCTACTTTAAATACTTTGTCTGTAGAAAAGAAGAAATATGTTTAAATACCGTTCGATTGTGCATATTCAAGGGGTTTGAGAAGTATTTTTACATCACAAAATATCTGTATAGCATATTCGACTCATAATAACATAAAAAACCTTCTTGGAAACCCAAAGGATAAGGTAGATGTACTTGATAAATCTAGTATATATTGTATCAAATGTCATGACTGTGAAAAAGAATACGTAGGCCAGACTAGAAGAACAATTTTAACTAGGTTCAAAGAACATGTAGCTCATTTTAAATATAATCGTTTTGAAAAATCTAGTGTGGCTCAACATATTTTAGACACAGGTCATAAAGTAGTTGTAGATGACTTAAAACTTGTAAAAGCTATGTCAAATAATAGGGAACTAAACAGCTTGGAAAGTATCTTTATTCACTTGAATAGAGAAAAATTAATAAATTCAGACAGGGGTCCTATACCTAGTTCGCCATTGTTTGACCTGCTTTAATTAAAACATGTTTTTTACGCTTCAATGATCAAAATTCACTGAGGTGTGACCAACAAATGGGTATTTATAGGGTAATTTTTAACATGGCCGTCACTTCCACTAGTGATTTGCTTGGACAATATCCAGTAAAGATACTATGAAGTGCTAATCTCTCTTTCCTTTTTTTAGTTTCTACTGAAGATGGCAACATAGTTGCTGAAATACGTATTTAGGTTTCTAAAATACTTGTTGTGGTTAGGGGTTTATAATTTTATTATTAAGTTCGCCACAGTCTCCAAAATATTGTCATTATTAATGAATATTTAATATAAAATCAACCCAATTACTTAGCAACAAGTTATTCAATACAACAATCGAGAATTAATGCGGAGGTTAAAAGTTAGTACAAAAATCTGCACAGGACTTTAGCCCGTTTACTGTACGTTTTCAAAATTTTCCAGGGTGGCATAATGATTTGTTTTAAGTCATTTGGTTATCTAAGAACATATTTATGTCACTTTGGATTAAATTGGACCATACCACTAAAATAATTTTGATCGGCTAAATTCGCATCTTCGCCCACTGTGCGCCATTATACATATATCTGCATGATAATACGCCGTGAACAGTATCCGTCTTCACCGCCTTTGTTGTTTCTTTTCTGTTTATTTTCGCTCTGCTCCAAGGAGAGAAACAATATTCTTGAAGGTAGTGCGGCGAGAACGTATTATGGTATTATGGTATTTGCCTTAGTCGGCTAAAAATCGGTGTATATGGGCGCTCCCAGGCACGCGCTTTTCGCTAATGGCATACAATTCGCAAGTTTTACGACCGACCGTATACCATGCAAGAGATTGAGTGATAAAAATCGTGTACTTTACCGGTCTATTATTGCCGGTGCCATCGGCTATTCGAATCTTAGGTATAATAATGTTATTATTTATAATGGGGTGATGTTTTTATGTTTGAATAATAGCTCGTTAGGCTTATTTTTTACCTGCGATCTACCGAAAACAGTATTTTTTTGAGGGGGATATAGCCTAAAGTACTGTAATTTACCACTTTTGGTGTTCTTTTTACGGCAAATTTTACGCCGACAGATAAAGTCTATTCAATGTTTTTTACGTACTTCACTAAGTACTTAATTTACACAGGAAGTTGTCTCAAAACTGAACTTAAAAAATAACCAATGTATAGAAAATGGTGAAATACAGGCGGGCAGTACATTTTTAGTTAAATTAAAAATTATTTCCGCAATTGGAATTTGAATCAGGGACGTTTGTTACCTAAATCATAACACACGACATATACAGGGTCTCTCACGATGAGCTGTTCTTAGAAGTATATGGAGAAGCACATGAAATAAGAGATTGAAAATTTGTGGACTTATATTGTTGGATACGATCGTCTCAACTAAAATATTTTGTGTTTTTGGTTACTCCCGGTTACACTGGAACACCCTGAATTTTATCGCAGTTTTGAAATCTTCATTAAATTTCATCAATGTTGTATTACATTCCATATACCTAACATAAAATATAAAATTGTTCTGAACGTAACATATTATCGACACATCGGTAGAGGTCTTCTAAAAGTTATACAGGCTGTTCAAATTATAAGATCAAAGTTTAATTCGAGAAAAGTACTAAAAGTCAATTTTTTCAAATAGCAACTCTAACATATGAATGCATTTTTAAATAGTATGGAAAATTCTAACACAACATTGTGTGTTAGACACAACTTATGACTAAAATATAAACATTGCCAAATCTAGATTGCAGTTTGAAACAACTGAACAATTTGGAATATTGAACAAGTTTTTTTACCTCATTGTTTATTAAAAAATAATTTAGTATTTATAAAATTATAAGCCTACAATAAAACACAATATTAAAAAATAACACAAAATCGTAAAGTAAATGAAAAAAAGAAAACTGCACAATTCTATAAGATAGAGTTTGAGCTGCTTTCAATGGGTTATGTGCTAACTCCATCAGGGACGCCACCAACAATAATATGTTTAGGGGAAAACATGTGACGCACCGTCCATTTGAAACCACCCAATTATTGAAGACCCAATAATTGATAAGGGGAACATGGAAGACATAGTACAAAATAATAATAACGAAAAATGACCTAAAAAAAAAGTTCAATAAAGTTCAGTTTATTCCAAATTGTGCAGTTGTTTTCAAACGCCATGAAGATTTGGCAATATTTGCAATTTCTTCTGTGATTTTAAAAAATCGATGTCGTCATTTTCTATGGAAAAAATTTAATATCACAAACATGACCCATGTTAGGTATAGGGAATGTAACATAAAATTGATCTAAAATTTAATGAAGATTTCAACAATGCTAAAAAAAACAGGGTGTTCCATTTGAAATATAAAAGTTGGCACCATTTCCGGTGTAACCGGAAGTAACCAAAAAACTCTTATTTCATTTGGTTCTACATATACGTACTTCGAATGGCAGCTCGTTGTGAGAGACCCTGTATACTAGTTTGAAATTTCAAACCTAAATGCAGCTCTGACTACTTTCGACTACTGAATCCAAATTTAAATAAACAATTTAACGTAATAATTAACAAAAATATCTCGTCCTGAACCAATATTTTGACACAAGAGTTTTTATTTTTTTACATCGTCAATACAATCCAAATTAACGGCGAGTTTTGCACACAAGTTTTAACAGTCACTTCTATCTACATATCCTGGTAGGTAGGTACAATAAACAATGTTATTTTTCAAATTAGTTCCTTTGTGTGGCCAGAGGATTACACGTATTGCACAATATGCGGCCGCATTCCACAAAATGCGAACCCAACGGCAATAGCAGGTACGGCTTTAATTTAATTTCCATTTGCGGTTTTCTCGGTCATCTAAAACAATGCGCCCCATTTGATAATAGCGGCGCATACTAGCCATTGTCGGCGCGTCCCAAAAACAGAATAATTCTGCTGCAATAATGACCGAGGTGAACACAAAACCGCGACCATTATACAAATAGTATGTATATTATTACATTATTTAGGCAGCGTTAATGAATTTATGCAAGAGCAAAAAGAAGAATACCCGTAAACGGACCACTACGTTATTACATATTCTGTTTCTGGATGAATAACAATCTCCTAATACATATATTTTATTATCATTGTGTAGTAGGAAAACATTTCAGGTTGGTAGTCAGTATGCAGGATTAATTTTTACAGGGATGCGAAAATTTTGATGTTACTATAAATAGCAGATCTAGGTATTTTTTATACATAAATAACGCCTGGTTTTCTGTCATATAATCTGCTTTTAATGTATCTCTAAAGTAAACAAATACAAAGGCGTAAAATCAGGTGATCGTTGTTTTAAATCAAAATGTTATCAAAATTTGTATCAATGAATAAAAGTGAATAACGAACACTTTCTTATTTTTAGTCCATTATGACTTACTTAAATAAATATTTTAAAACATTACTCTAAATAAAGGATTGTAACACGTGATATTGTTTATTGTTTTATGCATTATACCACTATTGATATTTATTCAGAAAGTGTTTTACCAATGACACTAGTGAACCAGTTGTATTAAAAGAAAAGATTTTATTAATAAATATGTACTTAATTTGATTCAATTTATGACCTTCACCTTAGTTAACAAATGATATATCAATTACAAAAATCGGTTTTTGTTTTAAAAAAATATGTTATATACCAGTTTAGAATTACATAGGTACATATTCAAAAATAATGCGGTATTTGATCAAAAATTGCAATTTTGTCCTTGAATAAGTAGACTATCGTAAGTACATATTATTTAGTTCTTGTATAGAAGCTGATTTCAATAAATATACGGGTGTTCCGGTCTTTTCCCCGCATTTTGTTACAGTAAATGTCATTCCGAGTAACAAATTTTATTTGGACACCTACTCGTCTTTCTTTCAAATTCTTAAAAAGATACAGCCGTTTGAAATATATGAGGAAAATAAAGAAAATAAAATATACCTATGTCAAAACATCAGCGTTTGACACTAGATTCACTAGATTCATGAGTCATTAGAATGAAAATATCTGTCATATCCTGGCTAGTTTTATATTAGTCCAGACACGACCGATTTCGATCAAATAGAATTTGCTCATGCAGCTAAATTATTAATTTTATAAAAAAATGTCATAGACGTATATTAACCAGAACTTCCTCTACTTTATTTTATCAATCTAATTCCTCTACTTTAATTTATTATTTAACTATTTACCTTTAACTATTATTTAACTTTATAGTAGATTTTCCGGAACCACAGCCACAAAAAAAAACGGGTACACAAACGGACATTTTTCTGTACCTTGGTCAAAAATGTTCAAGTACTACGTATGATGAAGTACAAATATATAAATGTAAAGTAGTAAAACAAAGCTACTTGAATAGTTTTGTAGATTAATAAAAAATAATTAAAATAAAAGGAATTAACGAATAAAGAAATAAAAAAAGAAATAAACAAAACCTTTTATGAATTTACATTTTAACATTTTAGAATGTAAATTTATATCTAAGTAGATCTTTTATATCGAATTATTTGTTTTTAAACTCCTCAAAAAGTTAGAGCCGTTTACAACACGGCTTTGTTGATATGAATTTCAAACGGCTGCAACTTTCCGAGGAATTGAAAAAGAAAAACAAATGTGTCCGTATGAAACATTGTACGACATTTTCTCTCCGGAAAAACGCTTTTCAGCGGTAGAAGTGGCGCAACATAAATGATAAGTCATATGATCTTGACAAATTCTGCCCAAGTTGGTTTTGCATTACTTGCATTACCTTTTTATGTTATCGATGGTACATGTTATTGAATCTTATTGAATTTTAGTGTATCGCCTATAATAATTGTTCCAGCCAACAGCATGGACATTCCACCTGGAGGAGTTATAAACGCAGCGAGACCACGTGAAATGGTAATGCATTCATAACCGGTTAAGCTGCATTTTTGCAGTATTTTCGGTAGTACGTACGTCAATACATTTGTGTTTTATAAATTAATTTGTACTGTGATGGATTTTACTTTAGAGGGTAAGGACTTTCTTATTTCACTTCAAATTAGGTGTAATAGTTATGTTGAAAAAGATGATCGAAAATACATGCTAATTTTATATTTGTAAACTTTTATCGAATGAAGAATGAAGAATGGCGAAAACATACGAAAGAAGAACAAATTTAATGTTGCGGATATAAAAAATGATTTACTGAAGCGCATTCAGTCAATAATTTCTTGTGTTTCGTCAAGATTTGCCTGGGCTGCATCGAATAAAATTAAAACTAAAAAGTTTTCTTTTCGAAAATAATGTTTTAATTAAAATTGATTATAAATTATGTATATTCCTCAACCTTTTTATCTTTATATTTAAAGTCAAAGATATTTTCTTGTTTTTGTTATTGTTGAGTAAATATTTATTATAATCAATAAATAATAATCAAAGCGCACTATAAAATATTTTTGTCCGGCGACCTCGTTCTAGGCGATTCGCTGTTGCTAATTGATTTAATAAAAATTCTTGTAATTACAGATAGATATAATATGATCATATTTACAACAACAAAAAACAACACATAAATAATATAGTATTATAATCATAAAGTTTCAGAATTTTTGTTGGAGATCATAATGTTCAGTGTTAATATCTAGTTATCTATGTATAAAATTCATGATGATATGGAAATATATTAATAAGACTATTTGTGTCACTTCATATATTGTATATAAAATGTTCATTATAAGTTACTTAGTTACGACCTTCTGACATTTAGGTGAATTCAAATTATTAAACGAACATTAAGCGTTTCTACTCCCTCAAAACAACCCCTTAAGGACTAGATTTTTTTCACTATTTTTATAGTTGCGAAATTGGTGTTTTAACTTAATCTAAATGAAAAAAATAATTTTGTCCAATTAAAACTTGCAAATGAATCACTGTGCGCCCGCAAAAATTCGGATTAATTCTTAATTTTAAAAAATGCTCAAACGGTCCTTTTGGTCTTGGGGAATTCCAAAACCCACATATCCTTCGATAAGATCCTTTATCGCTCTAGAAACGTCTACCCAAAGGTTCCACAAGCAATCAAAATTCTGAGTGTCCGCTTGCAAAATGACGATTCAAAACTGCCGAATTTAGAAACTTTAATTACCCCAAAACATGCATCATAAAACGTTTTACATCCTCGAACCGGCTTATCTCCAACACGTATCTCCATTCTAAAAGCATGAGGAGTACCATCCAGATAACCGCGCGTACATCCGGTCAAGGTACCCCGTATAAATCATTCCCTCCCCCTCGAAATTACGAACGGCCCTAGCGGCGGCGTCGGCGAGATAATATCCAAATTAGGACGGGAATCCTAAGTATGTATCAGCTAATCCAGTCGTATCATAAGCATTTTACGGGCCCTCGTTCTCTCCCGGCGTGACGGCAGATTCCGCAGACCGGAATCCTCTGTAGAGCCCTTAGCGACGCCCGACGCCGCCGTCGCCCTACGTCGACGGGCATCGGTAGGTATTATTCTAAAGGGCCTGCTCGGTATCTGCGACTCCTGTGTACACAGATTAGCCAAATCCCTCCCCATAAATCCTTTCATAAAATCGCTATCTTCCGTTGTCGCAGGTTTCTTGACACTATTCGGATCTACCGCCGCACCGCGCGCCAAAAAGCGAATTTGGGATTCATGTTAGGGTTTATATTACAACTAATAAATTACAAAACTAACAAAACGTAAGTAAATTTAGAGAGGAATAGTGTGTTACTGTGTCCTTAAAGGTGTTTGGTCATATTTAGGAGGACAAAAATAGAAATTTTGAAATGTTTTAATATAAAGGAAATGGATGTGAAATGTATGACTACAATTGCTATGTTTTTCTTTTAAATTTTATAATATTAACAATTAGTAATGGCAAGGGTGCTTTATACATTGCTAAAAAGATAGGGGAACACGTTTTTGAAACCTGTACCTGATAGAAAGCAACACTTTCCGATTTATTTTCCAAAAGTAGCGCTTGATATTCATCTATTCCCATTTAGTATCAGACAGTAGCAGTTGATATTCAGAAAATGTCATTTGAAATTCATAAATTGACAAATGATATTCAGTAAATTTCAATAATTATAATTGTATTAATATTTTATTTCGACAATTTCTGAGGAACTAATAAATATATTAATCTCGATAAAATTCTCCACCTTTTCCATAATTGTAATATATAGCAATAGATAAACTTAAATAGCTGTAATGGAAAGTATTAATTATTTTTTATTGCATGACGATCGATTTCTACCTGACACAGGCCAAACTCAGGTCAAACTAAAATAGCTAAAACATGGTATCAACATTAGACGACTAACTTGTTAGTCGTCTAATTTTGATAAACTATTGAAGTTTATCTATTGCTATATAAATATATTCTTAGCAACAGGTTTTTCCTGACATGATCTTAGGTCTATGTATGTATTAATCTATGTATGTATGCAAGTATGTATGTACATAGAATAATGTACAATTTGACGTTTTAAAATAATGTTTTTTTTTTTCTGTGCTTAATTACGTTCTCTATTTTAAGTAAAATTTTAACTAAAAAAATCTGATGTGGCCAGGCACATGACTTTATCATACAATATGTAAAATCTCCTCATCGCTATACTTTATTTATAATGTTCTCAATTTATCGTTTTAGAATTAGATATAAAGACGGGTTGATATTTCTTATCAACAAACAATCAAATTGGTGATCTTATTTTATTTGAAATTTGTATTTTATAATTTGCCGCACTAGAGCGGCAACGTTCCATAGTGGTTCTCCAACCTCTGATGAGATCAGCTGTTTTCGAATGTGACAACACAAAAAAATATTTGTCAAAATCCTGGCTACTATGTAGTTTCATATTAATGGAGATGCGACCGATATCGATCAAATAGAATTTGCTCTTGCAGCTAAACTAAGAATTTTAGCAAAAAATGTCATAAACATAAATTATTCAAAATTTCCTCTACTTTAATTTATTATTTAACTATTTTGACGAAATTACAGAAATGGCGGCTCATTTGCAAAATCCTTGAAAAAGGCTTAGAATAAACTACCATTTCCTTTGGACCCTTGTGAACCAAAAGCTTTTCAGCTCTAAGTTGGGTCATGAAACTTCTAAATATGAACTTTCGTTCCGATACCTTCAGTAGTTTCTCCGGAATCGTCTCCACAAAAATCGTTTACACACACACACACACACACACACACACACACAGACACACACACAGACATTTTTTTGTACCTTGGTCAAAAATGTTCAGGGGACCCAAAAAGACCTATTTCCGCTAAAATCTAAATTTTTTTTTTCGGCACGATTACAATACTTTAACATACTGCGTATGATAAAGTAAAAATCTGATGTGGCCAGGCACATGACTTTATCATACAAAATATAAAATTAATTGTTTAGCTGCATGAGAATTTGATTGAGATAAATCGTGCCTGCATTAAAATTGAACTAGTTAGCCAGGATTTGACAGATATTTTAATAGTCAATAGTATCAATAGCAGGTATTGTCAAAGCATCAGCATTTGACACTACCTACTGTCGTCAGAATAATAGTTATTTATCTCACATGTGCCGAAAGTACGGAATAGCACGACGAGCGGTGATGCGGCGCGTGACCGCGCGTCACCGATGGCGGAGCGTCGCCGTCGCATGTGAGCGAGTCCCGCTATGTAGTTTTCGATAGGAGTGACATCAGCGTTTTTGTGTTGCTTTTTGAGAAGTATTTAAAAAAAAATCAAAAATGGTTATATTTCTGTATAGGAAATGTTAGGTTAATAACGCTTCTACGAAACGTCAAGTTTAAAAAGCTAATTCAAACTCTGACAGATTTATATTCGTTCATGACAATGTAGATGTCACATCCGTACCAACATACTAAAATATAACTACACTCATCGCTATAGTTTATTTACAATTTTCTCAATCTATCGTTTTTACAATTAGATATAACAACGGGTTGATATTTCTTATCAACAAACAATTAAATTGGTGATCTTATTTTATTTGAATTTTGTATTTTGTACATTGCCGCACTAGAGCGGCAACGTTCCATAGCGGTTCTCCAACCTGTGATGAAATCAGCTGTTTTCGAGTGTGACAGCCATAGACATTTCTGTGGTGACAGCACAAAAAAATATTTGTCAAATCCAGGCTACTACGTATGTAGTTTCATATCAATGCAGATGCGACCGATCTCGATCAAATACAATTTGCTCTTGAAGCTAAACTATTAATTTTACAAAAAAATATCATAGGCATAAATTATTCAAAATTTCCTCTACTTTAATTTATTATTTAACTATTTTGACGAAATTACAGAAATGGCAGCTCATTTGCAAAATCCGTGAAAAATGCTTAGAGGAAACAGCCAGTTCCTTTGGACCCTTTTGAACCAAAAGCTTTTCAGCTCTAAGTTTAGTCATGAAACTTCTAAATATGAACTTTCGTCCCGATACCTTTAGTAGTTTCTCCGGAAACGTCTCCACAAAAAACGGGTACACACACACGCACACACACACACACACACACACACACAGACATTTTTTTGTACCTTGGTCAAAAATGTTCAGGGGACCCATAAAGACCTATTTCCGCTAAAATCTCAATTTTTTTTTTCGGCACGATTACAATACTTTATCATACTGCGTATGATAAAGTAAAAATTGAGTAAATATACATAAAATTTCAGTTGTTATGAACTCTTTAAAAAGATGAATATATTGAAATTTAATTCAACGAGTAAAGAAATATATAATCATTTTAAGAAAAAGAAATGTTCATAATTACCTACAATAAATAAATATCCATGTTTAAAAAGATATTATTCATTATTATGTATTGCTCTTGATTAAGTATTCTTAACATATACTTATTATTAAAACAAAAATTGCTTAACAATATTGAATTTTTGCGTTTGGCAATATTTCGGAAGATGTCATGGTGTCTCACTATTATAAACTACATACATACATAACTATTTTAATGGCGTGCTGACTCGTGATATAAATTCTGGAGAATTCTGAATTACATTTGCTACTTTCTGAATATCAATTGTTACTTTCTGAAAATAATTCGGTATAGATGAATATCAACTGCTACTTTCTGATACTAAATCGGAATAGATGAATATCAATTGCTCCTTTCTGAAAACAATCCGGAATAGATGAATATCAGTTGCTTCTTTCCGAATAACAGCAGGAAAATGTGTGGTTTCCAAACAAGTGTTCCCCTAATTTGTTTAGCAGTGTACTACAAACCTTATTCAATATTTTTATGTACGACACACACATACTTATTATGTGTGTTCAATGTATACGTATAGTTCAATGTATGCGTTTGGATGACTTTGTATTACTCATTATCATACACGCCGCTGATTATGACGACGGTGGATTTGCATAATAACGACAGTTCTTTTGAATAATGACTACTTCGCGTGTTGATACACTCGCCTACGGCCCATGTCTACTAGACGCTCAAAGTAAGCAAATTAATTCCTTACTTTTAGTAAAAAAATCTTTCATTACTAATTTATAGAGTGAAATAAAACACACTTAAAAAACCCACCATTTAAAAAAAGATAAGTTGATAGCTTGTGACATCAAAGATATAAATCTTCCCATTTTACCAGCAGTTTTAAAGTTCCCCTCAAACTGTATTTTTCCTCAACGCAGTAAATATGATTTCTTTCACACCCCTACTTTAGTGTCTTACGCACGTTCTATTTTATCAAACTTATATTATTGTAAAATTGTGGTTTAACAGTCCTTAGAAATAGATTCAAAGAAAAAAAAGTACGTTTCTTAGAAAAGTATTAAAGTAGGGTCTCAAACTTCGGACAAATTACATATAAATTTGCGAACGAAGACAATGCTTCGAATAATAATGCGAGTGATCTTATAGGAAGTGACGATTCAGAGCACGCCCGACCTACATACAAAACATCTGCGTTGCATCGCCGACGACTTTTTCATACTTGATGACATCTTAGACCCGTCGAATGGTCTCTGAATGACAATTGACTCACTCTTCTTACTCGAGAAAGAACCGATGAATTTCCTTTATCCCAAGTCTATTATTACTAGAAACGTGAAAATAATCAGAGACAATTTTCGCCGAATATTGCGGCCGGTAAAAATATGATCTGACCTTTGGTTTATAATTTTAGAGCGGCTACCGTCGATTCCTTACCGCTCGTGTTTTCTTCGCTAAAATCGGTTGAAATTTTGAGTGTACCTCGAGAAACGTCAGAAAATATGTCAAATACATAGGTTACTAAGCGACTGTTGTTGACACTTGTCTTTACTGTACTAATTATCTGTTTTCTCGACTTGGTGTTGGGCTAATCGACATTCTTATCAGCATAACCGTGACTAGAATTTTATGCGTTGAGTTGCTATAGAGGGTTTTTCGATGGGGTCAAAAAATTCAATTCGTTGCAATTTAAAATCAATTTGTAGTTAGCGCCGGCGCGCGCGGTGGCGTTAAAGAATAATTTCCTGTCAATTAAAAGTACTCGGTGGCCGGGGCGGTAATCACGGCGATTCATATTGGTTCGTCGCGAAGGGGGGACAAAAAACTTTAAATCGGTCGAGGGAATAAATCGTTTTAGGAACTCGCTGACAGCTGCTCAATAAATAAAAATTTTAATAAGGCGCATCTCGATTATTTTCCATTTTGTTCACGAATAGGTACACAACGGTTTGTATTCATAAGGAATGTGATGAATGATTCAGAGAATAATTACACCATCGTGGTGTAGTCAATTTTCAACCAAAATAAAAGGGAGAGAAAAGTTAATCATCGTCCAAATTTTAGAAACATAACCTATATAACTAAATTTTTTGTCAATATTTTTTGTTATAAGCTTGATTTTACAAATAATGGCCAGATAACGCCACCATCTTAGAACAACACCGAACGTCTGAACGTTTAGTGTCAAATTATCTGTAGAGTGGCGCAATTTTTCCATTTTTTTAGGATTTCTCTTCCTATTTTTTTTTTTCCTTCAAATATCTGTATTGTAGCACAAAATTTTTACAAAGTTTTAGATTTTTGTTTTGTGTAAAATGTTTTAAAATCAACATATTTTTTTATTGTTGAGGTTCATATGGCAATCAGGTCTTGGTTGATGGTTTTACACGTAAACTGTCCTCCTCAAAGAAAAATATTGAGAATAATTAGGGGAAACACAATGTATTCATACGGTTCAGGCTAATATTGGAAAAAATATTTATTAATAAAAATGGCAGTTAACATGAAGACATGTTGTCCAGCGATTCGTCATAGTAAAAAAAACGTTGCTTTTTAAAAAATAGTAACATTCGTCTAAAACAGGCACGTGCAAATTTTGCAAGATTCATGTTACTTGTGGATAAGTATTTTCTTCATTGCCCCAGAACATTCATAACCTCAGATTAAAATACACTCGAACATAAAGTAATAAATGAATTAATATGAATAAATTATACAGGGTCAACATTACCGGAACACATGAATAAATATCCAACCGGAAACAATTTCAAACAAATTTCAAACAAAGATTTTTTGGATTTTTTAGTTTAAATACATTTTCAATATATTTACTTTCTTCTGGAAATTCGGTTACCCTGCATTTTTCAAATAAAACACAATGAATATTTTTTACATTATTTATTTCTTTTAATTTAATTAATTTTTTGTAGGAATAATTTTAATAATTTTTTATAAAATGCATCATTTTTGATTTAGCAATTGGTCAAATCCCAAATTAAGAATATTTTCCCGTATACATAAACATTTATTTTAATTTGGCAGTCAACTCGAAAATAATACACTTTATAAGAAAGTTATTATACTACTATAATTCTTAGAATTAGTGTTAGAATTAAAAAATCTAAAAATATACAGGACGTTCTATTAGAAAAAGGAAAGGTTACTAAGTTTCCATAATAAAATAAACCAATAATTTATTGCGATTATACAATTATTTACGAGTTCCGGCAATTATATATTTGTATTTTTGATTAATGCTTAAACAAAAATTCAAAAAAATATATACAGGGTGTTCTATTTGAAAAAGAATAATTTGCTTGAGGTTGGAGAATTATTTAGGTGTTCCGGTAATTTTGACTAACCCTGTATATATTAATTTTAAAATGTTGTATTTACGATATTTTGTCTACTTTGCGTTCATAATGGACTCATTATCACATAGATTTCAAGACTTGTCGATAATGTTAGATACTCAAGGGGTCATAAAGAAAACGCAAGTTAACTATTTCTATACCTCCATGATTGTCTGAGTTATCTAAAAATCTCAATATTTTAGGTTTAAAATATGTAGAGCAATTAAATTTTATTAGAACAGATAAAAACCACGTCAGCGTTTTATATTATAGTACAGAATAGTAAAGATATTGTTTAAATAAATTAAAAGCCAACCAAAATGTGCGCGCAATAACCTTGAAACGGGTTGGTACCGCGTTTTATCAGTGCGAATATGTCTTGAATTGAATACTCGTTCGTCTTTTTTCAGCAAAAACTTGCAGTAGAATGTAATACGACGTTCAAACGTTGGAAAATCAGAAAAAAATTGTTTTTAGTGTACATTTGACGCGTAGAATACTGACCTAATAATTATTTCGAAATATTTATTCGGAACAACCAACACCTTGAAGTTTGTTTTCGTTGAGATGTGTTTTTGACCGTCGCGTTTTTTGCAGCCAGCCAGCCTATTTATTATTCATAGCTGCTAATGATAGCTAACGATTATTAAATCATTTCTATAATGTAATGACATAGACAACAATCTACATTTTCAGCCCTTGCACAGTACGGTAGGGTTGTCCAAAAAAACTGGCAACAATATTTTTCATTAAGAATGGCTCTTTGTGTCACAACGGAGTTAGAATTTCTAAACATGATTCTAATAATAACAGCATAAAAATACACAGCATTGCTGATTCATGGAGTAACATTTAAAGAATTCCTAGAACATATCTCATTGCGTGTACACCGTATAAAATACAAAAGAATTGCATTTTACTTCGCCATGTTCCATTCCGCTTCCGACATGCAATACGGTAATCTCCCCGTAATTAATCTAATTAAACTCGGACCATTAATTAATAATTTTAAAACTAACTGACATCGCTCTGACACCGATCAAACTTTAACTCATCTGTGACTGCCCATCCAGCTTAATTAACATGCCGTAGAGAAGAGTCGTGGTATATTTTTTTCCGAACGATTTGGTTTTGAAGTTCACAGAGCGGCGAATTGACATTAGATCACACAGATAAAATAATTGCCAGCGCTCTAATTATCAATCGGTAATTTAATACCGATGCGCAGGCCGGCCGCCGCGCCTGTCTATTCAGGAATAAAATTACAGGCGTCTCCGTTTTCATAATCAGAGTGCTAGCCGCTACTCACCGGGTGTAATTAAAAATGGTACGTCGACGGATCCGGCCGAGCGTTTTATTGTTTTTGGGGTGGAGGGAAAACAAAAGGTTACTTATTAAAATTTTGATTGAAAGAATAATGTTATTATTAATATGCGGGCTCGGACTGTGGTACTTTTTTAATTAATTTATTAATGACTTATGATAGAGATGGATATTATTTTATATCAGTGTATGAAGTGCAGTTTTTCAAAAATTTATTAGCTTCCATTCTTATTTCTCTAGAATGATTTTCTTCTGTGCTTTCTTTGCTTTTTATTAACAAATATTCTTTCCAAGCATAAGATAATAATGTTACAAAATAACAGTTTCTTTTTACTTGATTTGGGTGTTTCAGGCCAAGTATCAAAACGAATATATTTATGGTATGCTCGTTTTTGCAGCATACCACAAGTATTGGAATTTTTCCTGTTAGCATAAAAACGAGCATTAAAAAAATAATTAATACTGGTTTTGCATTTATTTACTTATCAACCAAAAATGGAAAAAATGGTGTTACATTAACAAAATTAAAACTATCCTCGAGTAAAACTATTAGCGATGCTATTTTATTACACTATAACATAGATAGGTAATAGGGACGTAACAAATAATATCAAACCGTAAAAACTTTAAAGCAGCAGATCTTTTGTACCGCTATTTCCTAACCATTCTTAACGTCATGTCATTGCTGCTCTTATTGTAGCTTCTTTGTTAAAAGGGTATATAAATCATTAAAATCGTATCACAACCTAACATAAGCATTAATAAAGATTCAAACATAGAAAACAAGTGAACTTCTGTCTGTCATAACAACACATGCTCCTCAACAGAATTAAACGTACCAAAAACCATCAATCTTTTTAATTCATTCAAAATAATGTCGAAAATTATCCGAAGCAGTAAAGCATCTGTATCATCCTTGTCATCGCGTAGTATAAAAACTGACATGACTTTTTAAACCTAATATTGTAAACCCAAATATTGTAAATTATTGTCTCAACAAATGATAGACGATAGAATGTGCTAAGCTACTAAACAAAATGCTATTAAGAAGTCTAGTGGCCTATGCGTGCCCTATATGGAGCACTACATATAAATCAAATGCCAACAAAGTGCAAGTATGCCAAAACAAAATACTCCGAACAACCACCAACGCCCCTTGGTTTGTCAGGAGCACCCAATTACATGACGAACTAAACATTGATACCATCGAAGAATTTATCAAAAAAAAAAAAACACTAAGAAGTTTATAGAAAAGCTGGATACATGTAATCGCGCAGTGCAACACAACCTAGGACAAAAAAACATACACACTAGACTGCAGAGGAAGTTACCGCAAGACTTAATCTAAAGAAAAAAATCGGAAATAACTTTGAAGCACCATCGGACCTTTACATTATATAATGTCAATAAGTAAAATGTAAATATTAACCATACTATGATATAACAATGTATGTTGAACTAGTAATAGTATATTATTCTATGAGCAAGTAATGTAAGCAATTTCAGGAGAAATTACCATTACTTGCGAATGGAATACTATACTTTTTTTACGACCATGCAACCAAATTTTATAAATTAATCTTTGTGCATATAGGGACGGCTGTATGTCACTATGACGGTTTACAGGATTTTGACAGTTTAAAATTGTTTGGTGCGCTTGTCACTTAGCGACGTTGTCAATGCCTTGACAATGTTGCTAAGAAGTGTATCAGAACAATATGGAAATGAAAAATCCAGAGCTGTGATTGGTTCTAAAGCCGTGAGGAATGAAATATTTCTCACTACTCGCGGGGTATGAGGAGCCAGGAATGAAATATTTGCCATGTGTGTGGGGAATGGTTAGTATTACTTATCATAAATTGTCATGATAATGAATGCATTCCTCAATAGGAGTAGAAAAAATAAGATATGAAAAAAGAAATGATAGAAGCATGAAAACTCGCATAATATTGGAACAGAAGCTGACTAAAATATTTCGATAGATTTCTTGTTGTGCTGAATACAAAGCCAGTTTAAAAAAGTAGGTAGTTGTTTAGTTCTTTATTAGTTTACATATTGTTTAGTAGTTGTAGTTCTTTTACTTAAGAAATTATTCGTTTCTTGAAGGAATTAATGTGGACCTATTATTGACAAGAATTTTTCAGAGGGTACAGTAAAGCAAAATCTCCACGTGGTTTTCCCAGATCGACATAACGTAAAGGTTACGCTAGCAAAATGTACATTGATTCGCAATGGGAACTTGAACCTGTATGCACTGTACTCTACACAGTCTACACTGCCGAGCATACAGCCTTTTTAGCAATTTAGCCAGACGCATGACATCAACTGAGCGGTAGGCGTTCACCACTCTATTATTTATACTCAAGATAAGGCCGAACTGCGAGGAGAGAGTTTACAGCGCCATCAACACAGTTGGATAAGTTATACACACTAAAAATATATATTCATTTGAATCAAAATATGATTTTGGAGGTAAGCCTATTTTTAAGCCAAAGCTAAAATAGTTTTTAAGGAAATAAATCTCTTGTATAGAAATATATCTGTTTGAGTATTCAATAAAGTAATTATTATTGGCGCCAAAGATATATGTTTTGAACCAAAAGAATAAATTCAAAAGAATATATTTCTTAAACACAAGACATCTTTTCCATCTGTATATGTATCTCCAAAATTCACACACATAAAAATTTTACGGAGAGAATTTGCACGTAGTTAGTTGTACACAAAAAAGAGTGATTTTTTCTCCGAAAATCAGTTGATTGTGTGCTAAAAATTGTTGATATACGTAATATCGGAGTTAATTTAACTACACAGCACGGAGTTGAAAATAGTTTATATCCGAAATGGTGAAAATTTTCACTGGAGCTGTGAAATGAAAATTAACATCATGCAGGGTGTTGAAATAACTGACAAAATGAGAGAAAGTACACTTTTTGGAGTTGATATGACTGAACATTGTGACGGAGTGATAAAACTCCTAAAAGTAAACATTAATTCCCTGTGTAATATTGATTTCTAACTCCGCTTTGGAGTGAATAATCTCCAAAAAGGTAAGATTTATACTGTAAAGGCAAAAACTTACGGTTTGACAACAACAGGCGTCAACATGTCGCCACCAAGACGGTTTGCAGTTTGCTTCGCAGTGTGTTGTGGTCGTCACTTATACTCCTGAGTTTGCGGGGTGCAGTTGAGAGTGAGTTTCATTTCCATTACTTTTAATATTTTATATGTAAGTACATTATTATTTCAAATGGAGCAGTGTTTTTTCATACGAGTTAAATACGGACAAATAAAAAAATGGGTCAGAATTATCAACGATGTACTAAATTTCGACACAATTAATACTACAGGTAAGTTACTTATATTACTACATATGTAGGTATGTATGTACGTAGACATATGTATGCGTGTACATTTGTGGTACCTTCATACCGAGTATGACACTGCATTGTACCTACAGAATGCATGTCGATTTTTGTGTTTTTTTATGAAGTAGTGTGTATTCCTTTGTCCGGCAATGCGCTTTTTTTGCCTTACAACATAAAAAAATACAACAATTCTGCACATATTTCTTTTTTTTATGTACAAGCTATTTAAAATAGCAGAGACAAAATATCAAGATATCAAGTATTATGATGACGCGAGTTATGAAATCGACAAGGAGTGATTGGTAGACTTCATATGGCACAGTCAACGAGGAATTACTTTGGTAATAAAGACGGGCGAAGAGGATGACGATGTTTTGGATTATTTGTTTTGAAACTTTAGACCATATAGTTCCATATGAGGTACACATTCCTTATAATAAGGCGAATGATATGTATATAGTTACCAATTATATTATATGTAGGTACTTAGTTATTAATGAAAGTACTCTAGACTTTATGTAGTCTGTTATATATGATATTAGTTATTAATTTATTATTATTAATATTAATACGGAGATTATTGTTATATTTAGGATAAACTGTCTTTTATTTATTGAGTATTGTGCAAACATGTATATTCATTTACTTGTTTTTTTGAAAAATAAATTGTTAAAATGTATTTTTAATTTTTACTGGTCCTCGTCATATTCCTAATAAGGATAAGAACCGCTCTGAAAAAAAAAACAACTGTATTTGGTACCTACATATTTAACTTCATTACGTACACAAACAACTCTTTTAGGGAAAGAATAATTTCGCCAATAAACGAAAAGCACCCCGCAACAGGGTAATTTTAACACTAATAAAGGAGTTACGTAACATCTCCACGGATGTATTTCACTACTACAGAAGAACTTTTGCACTCCGGAACGCGGAAGTTTGACACGCGGGGAGATTATTTTATGTCTATAAAGGAGTAAACCTGCATTTCCCTAAACATATATTTTCAACTCCATTACAAATAATAATAACTATAAAAAGAGTGAATGAGCTCTGTAAAAATTCAACTCCGTCTGATTTAACTACATGCGCAAACGGTCGCGAGGGAGATCCATAGCGGTGTTGAATCGGTGTTAAATCCAACTCCGTATTTTTATGTGTGCACGGTATCTAATGTTGTTACACAAATTCTCATATCTATGGGCTACAAATTATAGAAAATTTCTAGGTATCCAGGAACATTGTTTTGCCTTTCGGCAAGAATAACAGCCTGAAAAATTAAAAAAAAATTTATATACATGGACCAGCATTGTCTCAACGCATCAAAAGTTGGTTCATTCTCCATACTTTCCGGATTGCTGATTCCAATAATAATAATAATTCGCAGCAAGTAAGGCTCCGATCGTAATAATATTCGCCTTCGTCGTCATATGTAATATATCTGAACGTAATGGATTCGGTTTGCCGTGTAAATATTTGAGCACTCAAAGGGTGTATTTGCATATGAAAGGTATTATTGCGAGAGTGGGGGAAAGAAGGGTATACGAGGGCCGAAGCGCGCGCGGGGGGCATGGCATACCGCGCGCCCCCCGACGCGGATTGCCCCGGTGCCGGGGCGCCTATGCTAAAGTAATTTTCCGCGTTATAAAAAATGTAAAATTCCAAGGCTTTTTCAGCGCTACCGCCGGCACAAACCCATCTCAGTTTACCTAACCGCAGCAGAGAACCGAGAGCAGCGCGCTGCCGGCTCCGGGAAGCTTGCCTTCAAATCCAGCACTTGCTTGAACTAACAAATTATAAAAGGTTATCCCGGCGATGCCGACGACGGGATTGGATCGTTTAATAACTGTTGCTGGTTTCCATCGACTTAACGGAGAGTTTAACTTAACTCGATTTATTGTTTCTGAGGAGCTTCTATTAGTTTTTTTTTATTCTTCATACTGAGCTTCTATCATTTATCAGGGAAGGTACCTAAATGCAGTTGTCAGCGCAGCGGCGCATTATGCCATCATGGGGCACTGGGCAATTTTGAATTTGGCGGCCCCCATATACAATGTTGAATTAAGAATTACGTATTTATACAAATTTAATATACAGGGTCCTGCAACTAAGCTCCCGTCTTCTGTAGCTCACTTACTCATTAAGCTAAGAGTTTGACATTTTGCAGGCTTACCCTGTACTTCAAGGTACAATTCAAGAAATTATTTTTTATTATACAGCGTGTTCCAAAAATGTGCAACGCCATGGTAATATATTTTTTTAAATTGCATGCTATACATTATTCTACACATTTGGAAGCCTTTTATGGTTGCCTACATATCACCAAAATTTTATTGAAATCGGTTGAATGACCGCAGCGGAAAAAAATAAAAACAAATAAAATTAATTTTGTATTGTAGGCTTTAAAAATCAATAAAAACCACAAAATGCACCTCGTTAATAAAAGTTTTTCGACGTGCTTATTAAGTTAGATCTATTAGTCTCGATAACCAAGTGACATTGATCCAAATTATACAGGGTGACCAAAATCGAGTGTCAAACTTGTCAAACTTCAAAGCGTGTTATTGTTCTTATTTTAAATTGGAACCAAATTTTTTTTTATGTGAAATGATGCAGAATTAAAAAATAAACATTGTTTCTAAATACAACCCCGTCACAACCCCAATATTTTCAAAGATATTCGCCAAAAACTCATTTTTCAACGTTTCCAACGGCAATTTTAGATAATAAATATCGTACGTGACGTTGAAAAACAATTTATTTCATAAAAAATAATAGACCTATTTTAGATTTGAGTGTACTTAGTTAAGTAGTTATTCAAATGCCAAATTTACTGCATAATTTACCTATAGCGGTAAGGACGGAAATGTGGCTATAGGTAAATTTTTTAGTAAATTTAGCAATTGAATAACTACTTAATTAAGTACAGTAAAATCTAAAATACCTCTCTGCGTTATATTTTATGTAATAAATTGTTTTTCAACGCCACGTACGATATTTATTACCTAAAATTGCAGTTGGAAACGTTGAAAAATGAGTTTTTGGCGAATAACTTTTAAAATATTGGGAATTGTGATGGAGTTGTATTCAGAAACAATATTTATACTTTAATTCCGCATCGTTTCACCTAAAAAAATATGGGTTCCAATTTAAAATAAGAACAATAGCGCGCTTTGAAGGTTGACAAGTTTGACACTCGATTTTGGTCACCCTGTATGATTTGGATCAATGTCACTTGGTTAACGAGACTCTTACATCTAACATAATAATCGCAAAATTTTATTAACGAGGTGCATTTTGTGGTTTTTATTGATTTTTAAAGCCTACGATGCTAAATCATTTTTTGTTTGTTTTTATTTTTTTCCGCTGCGGTCACTCAACCGATTTCAATAAAATTTTGGTGATATGTAGGCAACCATAAAAGGCTTCCAAATGTGTAGAAAAATGTATAGCATGCAATTTAAAAAAATATATTACCATGGCGTTGCACATTTTTGGAACACGCTGTATAATAAAAAATAATTTCTTGAATTGTACCTTGAAGTACAGGGTAAGCCTGCAAAATGTCAAACTCTTAGCTTAATGAGTAAGTGAGCTACAGAAGACGGGAGCTTAGTTGCAGGACCCTGTATACTAATAATACTGATTGGTTGGGAAAGAAGAAAGACGTAGTGTTTCTTGTAGCTATCTATTTATTTTCTTGCTTTGGTGATTAATTTCGGGTGTATAAAACCCATCATCAGACCAGCTAAAACAGAATCATAACAGAACATAACCTCACATCACATGTGGTCGTCAATTTATGTCTTACCGTCAGGCGGTTAAACTATTATTATGAACATGAGATGTGTTGTTGCTCTGCCAGGAACCAGGAACATTGAACTTTCGGTCGATTTACAATTTAAAAAACACTAATTATGTTAAATTTCTCGAGAAAACGTGGACTATATGTGGACGAACACGGCGATAAAATATACTTGAGTCGCTATCACTAGCGCAGGCGCGAGAACGCTACGAGGTGCGACATACCAACAGTGTTTACAAAATATGTGTAGTGGTAACAATGCTATTCTCGGTATGATTCATGTATATAGAAACAAAACAAAACAGATTAAAAATGAAACAATCAACAAATAAATCACAGCATCACCGCAAAAGCGACGAACTCAAAACATATCATTTGCGACTCCGGGGCAAACAACATTCGAACTCCAACAAAACGGGGGGGGGGGGGGATAGTGTGGTAGATGTTAGAATTTAAAAGTTAACAATTAAGAAAAGATCTGTAGAGCTGTAGACCGCTAAGGCTTGTAATTTCGTTCAACAGGTTGTCATTGTTGTCCCTCTTTGCTCTCTCGATATGGTAGAATTCGTAAAAATCAATTAATGGATATTTACTAATAGGTTTGAGAAGTTTCATATTATTTATATTGGTTGTGTGACCTGTATCTATTAAGTGTTGTCCAAAACTTGAGGGATTATTTGTCCTTGTATGTTCTTTGTATCTTACATCTAACGAACGCAAAGTTTGACCAATATATTTCGAATCACAACATTCACAGGACAGACAATATACACCACTTCGTTTGTGTACATTAGTTTTGTCTTTACAGTTATTTAAAATTTTGAAAATATTTGATGTGTTGTAATTAGTAAGTGTTAGGTTGTGATTGTTGAGAATTGACTTTAATTTGTTGTTGATATGAGGTAAAAAAGGTAATGAAATATATTTAGCTGAGGGCTTTAAATGTGGGTAGATAATGCTGATAATGTTACTCCTTTTTATAGAATTATGTATGCGGTTAAGATCCAACTTTGTATAGCCGTTCTTTGAGCCAATCTGGTGTATTGTGTTAAGTTCTTGATTATATGACTGAGGGTCGAGTGGTGTATTCTCTAATCTATGGAAAAAATATCTAAATGATGAAAATTTGATGTTGACGGGATGTTGTGAGTGTTTGGGGATGATAGTGTCAGTGGTTGTGGGCTTCCTGTAGATGTCGTAGGTGAGTTTGTCATCGACTTTTGTGATAGAGAGGTCGAGAAAGTTAATTTTATTATCTTGTTCCATCTCCATGGTGAATTTGAGGTTGGATATTTGATTAATTTGAGCAAAGAAACTATCTAGTTGTTGACTATTGCCTAGGAAGATACAAAATATATCGTCCACATATCTTCCCCAAAACTTAATTAAACCGGCCATTTGTAGGTTCATTATTTTTTGTTCTAAACAATCAACGAAGAAGGAAGAGAAGAGTCCGCTCAAGGGGTTCCCCATTGCCAGCCCAGTATTTTGTTTATATATTTGGTGATTGAATTGAAAAAAGTCGTGTTGCATGATCACTTGAAAAAGTTCCATAAGGTCATCTATAATGTTGTCATAGATGTTGTGTGAATGCATAAATTGAGGATTACTTATAAAACTCTTTATTATCTTGAGAGTTTCTAATTTTGGGATGTTGGAGTATAGATTTATGATATCAAAGGAGACCATAGTGGCATTGGTTGGAAGATTGAAATGTTTTGTTTTATTAATAAAATCAGTTGAGTTTTTTAATTCATATGTTGGATTGAAGTTTAGGGTTTTAATAATTGAATTCAAAGTTTTTGCCAGGGTATGTATAGTTGAATTGTAGGATGTGACAATAGGTCTGATGGGCTTATTGTCTTTATGGAGTTTTATTAAGCTGTTTTATTATTATTATTTATTATTATATATATATATATATAATATATATATATATATTATATATATTATATATATTATTATTTATTAAGATGTGAGGTTATGTTCTGTTATGATTCTGTTTTAGCTGGTCTGATGATGGGTTTTATACACCCGAAATTAATCACCAAAGCAAGAAAATAAATAGATAGCTACAAGAAACACTACGTCTTTCTTCTTTCCCAACCAATTATACTTCAGCTAACTAATGGATGCATTCATTCACAATATTATTCATTCCGATACGACATTCGCACTGCGGCAACTAAAGAGGAATATGAACAAGAGACATAGAACCCAACAACACATCAGGTTTCTCGAGAACTGTAAAAAACACGACATTATCCCTAAGTTTTGTCAACTCAAACTAGGAAAAGGAATGGGACCCGAACAGAACCATATACAGCGCTACCTACTACGTACGGCCACAGGTAAACAACACGCCATCCTCACCTCCATAGAGGAACGTCTAAAATTCCTCCACAGACACCTCAACCAATCGTTGCACCGAATCGAGTACGATGATGTCATCGAAAAGTTGGAAGAAGGGATCCTCGAACGCAACTTCGAATCGGACACAAAGAGGAATAATAAGTTTAGAAGACTTGTTATTGCACACGGAAGACGAAACGCAGAGGTTGATCCACGAGCAGCACAGCACCACGCAACACAACATTCATTCCACCCAAGATTCACGAACCTTTCAGACGTTATCTTCAGCGAGCCGGAGCTTAGTATGCTCAACACAGGTCACAAACACGCACCTCCCCATGTGATCCCACCAGAAAGCGTTGCCATTGAGCTCGATGCTGCGCTTCGAATTCACCCCCACAGAGACGTAATAAAGAATGACATCAGACGGATGTTTCATCGCCACTCCTTCAATAAGAATATTCATGGACTGATGGGTAAGCAACATTCGAACATTCTTAAATCTATAAAAGAAAAGATGACCCAAAACAACCTAATACTTACTAAAGCCGACAAGAACGCAGGCATTGTAATACTCCCCAAAGACCAATATATTCAAAAAACAATCCAATTTTTCCATGAAAATAATATAACCCCATTAATTCAAAACCCACTCCAAAATTTTATAAAACTCTTTAAAACCACCCTAAAAAGATGCGAAGGCACTTTGAGCCACTTTGGTTTTGAAAATAGAAGGATTAACGAGAGGAACCCTCAAGTCCCGCTAGCATACAGCTTAATAAAACTCCATAAAGACAATAAGCCCATCAGACCTATTGTCACATCCTACAATTCAACTATACATACCCTGGCAAAAACTTTGAATTCAATTATTAAAACCCTAAACTTCAATCCAACATATGAATTAAAAAACTCAACTGATTTTATTAATAAAACAAAACATTTCAATCTTCCAACCAATGCCACTATGGTCTCCTTTGATATCATAAATCTATACTCCAACATCCCAAAATTAGAAACTCTCAAGATAATAAAGAGTTTTATAAGTAATCCTCAATTTATGCATTCACACAACATCTATGACAACATTATAGATGACCTTATGGAACTTTTTCAAGTGATCATGCAACACGACTTTTTTCAATTCAATCACCAAATATATAAACAAAATACTGGGCTGGCAATGGGGAACCCCTTGAGCGGACTCTTCTCTTCCTTCTTCGTTGATTGTTTAGAACAAAAAATAATGAACCTACAAATGGCCGGTTTAATTAAGTTTTGGGGAAGATATGTGGACGATATATTTTGTATCTTCCTAGGCAATAGTCAACAACTAGATAGTTTCTTTGCTCAAATTAATCAAATATCCAACCTCAAATTCACCATGGAGATGGAACAAGATAATAAAATTAACTTTCTCGACCTCTCTATCACAAAAGTCGATGACAAACTCACCTACGACATCTACAGGAAGCCCACAACCACTGACACTATCATCCCCAAACACTCACAACATCCCGTCAACATCAAATTTTCATCATTTAGATATTTTTTCCATAGATTAGAGAATACACCACTCGACCCTCAGTCATATAATCAAGAACTTAACACAATACACCAGATTGGCTCAAAGAACGGCTATACAAAGTTGGATCTTAACCGCATACATAATTCTATAAAAAGGAGTAACATTATCAGCATTATCTACCCACATTTAAAGCCCTCAGCTAAATATATTTCATTACCTTTTTTACCTCATATCAACAACAAATTAAAGTCAATTCTCAACAATCACAACCTAACACTTACTAATTACAACACATCAAATATTTTCAAAATTTTAAATAACTGTAAAGACAAAACTAATGTACACAAACGAAGTGGTGTATATTGTCTGTCCTGTGAATGTTGTGATTCGAAATATATTGGTCAAACTTTGCGTTCGTTAGATGTAAGATACAAAGAACATACAAGGACAAATAATCCCTCAAGTTTTGGACAACACTTAATAGATACAGGTCACACAACCAATATAAATAATATGAAACTTCTCAAACCTATTAGTAAATATCCATTAATTGATTTTTACGAATTCTACCATATCGAGAGAGCAAAGAGGGACAACAATGACAACCTGTTGAACGAAATTACAAGCCTTAGCGGTCTACAGCTCTACAGATCTTTTCTTAATTGTTAACTTTTAAATTCTAACATCTACCACACTATCCCCCCCCCCCCCCCGTTTTGTTGGAGTTCGAATGTTGTTTGCCCCGGAGTCGCAAATGATATGTTTTGAGTTCGTCGCTTTTGCGGTGATGCTGTGATTTATTTGTTGATTGTTTCATTTTTAATCTGTTTTGTTTTGTTTCTATATACATGAATCATACCGAGAATAGCATTGTTACCACTACACATATTTTGTAAACACTGTTGGTATGTCGCACCTCGTAGCGTTCTCGCGCCTGCGCTAGTGATAGCGACTCAAGTATATTTTATCGCCGTGTTCGTCCACATATAGTCCACGTTTTCTCGAGAAATTTAACATAATTAGTGTTTTTTAAATTGTAAATCGACCGAAAGTTCAATGTTCCTGGTTCCTGGCAGAGCAACAACACATCTCATGTTCATAATAATAGTTTAACCGCCTGACGGTAAGACATAAATTGACGACCACATGTGATGTGAGGTTATGTTCTGTTATGATTCTGTTTTAGCTGGTCTGATGATGGGTTTTATACACCCGAAATTAATCACCAAAGCAAGAAAATAAATAGATAGCTACAAGAAACACTACGTCTTTCTTCTTTCCCAACCAATTATACTTCAGCTAACTAATGGATGCATTCATTCACAATAATACTGATATAACATTTCGGCACAATTAACAAAAATCGTAAATAATAGGTAAGGTATTGACGTTTATGCAACAGCATTTAATATAAGTACCTACATAATTATTTAAAGTAACAACAGATTATTCTTATGAATTAAAAAATAACTAATAAATGGCTTAACAATTTAAACATCAAAATTCGTAGCATTCGCAGCGTAAGTAATATATATATTATTTAGAAAATAAACTCCTTCCGGGTTATGCCGCGTGTAAAGATTTCTTAATGCTGACGTTTCGCGAACTAGTATTCTATTACCTTTGAAGAAGCTAATTTGATCAGAAATCGTCAAATGATGACGTAAACTAAACGTACGTCTCCTATTGAATTGCTTGTAATGGGTGTTTTTGTGCTATTTAGTTTTTCTGTGTCAATTTTTTCAGTGTAAACAAAAGATTCGTGACATATGTCAATGTCAAAAATGCTCAGTAAGGTCTACCATTTCACCATGAATAGAGTTACACCCAAACAACGCTTCTAAATCATTCAATTTTCTTATCAAAATGCGTGCAGTGTGAGCAATGTGTTTCGTAAATTACGTCCATATTATGGTCGTCATAATTGACCCACCGAACAGGCTATTCAAGCTGTTGTGGCCAAACTTTGCACCAGTTTCACTTTATTGGACATTAATCCACCAACCCGTATGCGAAGACTGCGTACTGAGGAAAATATTGCTGCTGTATCGGCCAGTGTTAATGAAGATCGCAATGTGTCAATTCGTCGCCATTGTTAACAATTGGGCTTTTGTTATTCGACCACCTAGAAGATTTTACGTAAGGACCTTGGTATGAAACCATACAAAAAAAACAGCTGCTGCAAGAACTGAAGCTAGGTGACGTACCAGAACGTCGTTTGTTTGGTGAACGGGCGTTAGGATACTTGGATGAAGATCCATTTTTCTTCTTTAGCGACGAAGCTAATTTTTGGTTCAATGGGTACGTCAACAGACAGAATTGCCGAATTTGGTGTGAAGAGCAGCCAGAGGCAGTTCAAGAGCTGCCAATGCACCTGGTGCGGTTTGTGGGCCGGTGGCATCATTGAACAGTAATTCTTCAAGGACGATGAAAATCGCAACGTTACAGTCAATGGAGAAAGGTACCGTGCGATGCTTACCGACTTTTTTTGCCCAAAATGGAAGAATTAGACTTGATTGACATGTGGTTTCTAAAAGACGGTGCTACATGCTACACGTTTTGGAGCAGACCATTGGCCGCCAAGATCATGTGATTTGACCCCACTTGACTCTTTTTTGAGGGGATACGTAAGTCTCTCGTGTACAGGGACAAGCCAGCCACAATTCCAGCCCTAGAAGACAACATTAGAACTGCCATTGGTGAGTTACCGGCCAAAATTATGGAAAAAGTATATCAAAATTGGAGCGCACGGGTGGACCACCTACGGCGTAGCCGCGGGCAATATTTACATGAAATAATCTTTAAAAAGTAAATGGTAGGCATTCATTTATACGCCCAAATAAATATTTAATTCACTTTTGCGAATTTTCTGTGTTTTATCAATTCTCAAAACCCAAACGGTTAAAAAATCATCCGTTATATACATCGGATACTACATGAGTCAGTATTACAACTAACAAATTAGAAAAAATCTCAATATCAAGTTAGGAATTATTTGTCGGTTTTGATCAGCTTAATAATGATGTGATATTTCAGCAATGGTATTGAAATTACGGACCGAGTGAGATATAACCACAACGATTTCTTTCAATGCCTTATTACGTAATTTTCGGTTTATATATGACGGTATAAAATATGGTTACAAGGGCACAGCGAATCTTCGTACGAATCTAAAACATTTTATTATTTGTTCAGAACGCCTCACTTCTGCGCGGTTATCATGGCAGCTTGTTTGACAGTTTGCGTCAATAAATACAACGACAAAGTACTGAACTGGCCTGCTGCAAAGTTGAACTGGCCCTGGATTTTGTAAGTAAGTAAAATTTGAAAGTATTGTTTTTGCCGTCAATTCGCACTAAAAGCCAAGACTTATGTTTCTACCCGCGGATGCATCTGGAAGCTCAATTTTATTTTCAGGATTTCTTATGATCATCTTTATTTCTCAACAATTTCTATTTGTTAAGACAATCTAAAATGTTTGAGATAGCTCACCAGTAGTATAAAAAAGTAGTCTGGTCATAAAAAATAATCTAATTGGCTTTGTTTCATTGTTCTTCTTTCAGTTGCATTGTATTTTTGTATTCTTTAGGTATCTTTGACACTTTGCAACACCGTTTAAAGTATGGTTCCTATATATGTTCCAAAATCTTCCTCAAATACCAATTTAATAAATGCTCATGAGATAACATAGAACCATAAAACAATCAACAGTAATTGACATTGTAATGATTGCCATTTTGTGTTTATGTCTTATAAATAAATTAATTAAACATTAATAGTTTTGCAGTAGAATTTGCAACATTTTCCTAACATGACGGCAACAATCTCGCAACTGTAAGAGACACGTTCCATTTTCCACAATAAACCCAACAAATTACAATTTGCTCGCCACGAATAGGACCCATAAAAAATTAAAAACAACCGCAGTTACACACGCCGACCGTCCGCCGTTCAGCTCGCGAAAAAATTAACAAACCGTCGCTCCGATCCACGGGCCAGCAACCCCCCGTAAAAATACACGCACACGATACAATCGCAATTGGATCGTACACGGTATATCCACCGCCACTACAACCGCAGACGCTCGGCTATCTACTGCCGCAATGC
Source organism: Melinopterus prodromus (assembly GCA_964023965.1). Lineage (NCBI taxonomy): Eukaryota > Metazoa > Arthropoda > Insecta > Coleoptera > Scarabaeidae > Melinopterus > Melinopterus prodromus. The sequence goes on from OZ030390.1 coordinate 103,605,366, forward strand.
GCCACGCCACCTTCAACCGAGCAGCGAGTTTTACCGCGACCGTACACCATTCAAACGGATACCGGTAGGGAATTGTGTGTGCCCGTACCCAGTCTGCGATCGCTCTGTTATACCTTGTTCCACTGCGCTAGGTTCGTCCGTCTGTAGGTTTGTCTGTCCGTCCGTCTTCCCGGTGTTACCACACACTACCGCACGAAGGTTTTCCCACTGGTTTTCCCGCGGCTGTGGGAAACCTGGAGGATAGGAAGCGCGGTGAGGAATAAAGAATAATTGCAACGCTATAAGGGTCTGCAAGCTCATTATGCTTGCGACCCTATTCGTGGGTTCTGACCCAACTAGTTAGGAGTTACTGCCGGTAAATTGAAGGATTTTCTTAGCTTAGCTTTCAATGGAAGCTGGTCTCTGTGGTGAGTGGAGTAATGAGTGTACATTGGGATTTGGAGGTCTTGCTGGAATATGTGCTGTACATATTATGCGGGATTTTGTTTTTAACTTGTATACTGGATTTCATCTGTGACTGAGGCATGAGTAAAAATAATATTTAATCTCTCTACGTTGGATTTGTCAGACATAACCCAAAAACAGATCATTTGAGAGCCTGATTTCGTTAACATTCTAAGTTTAGGAACCCTGTATAGTAAGCTATCCCAGCTAGAAAGCGGTAATTTACAGAATTGGACATATTATGCGGAATTTAGTTATTTAACTTGAATGCAGTATTACCCAATTCATCTGTGACCGAGTCATGGATAAAAATATATTGAATATGTCTACTTTCGATGTTGTCTGACATAATGAAAAGACAGATCATTTGAGAGTACTGGTAGAAAGCTGTAATTTACAGTATTTATTACCGAATTCATTTGTGAACGAGGCATGGATAATAGTATATTATTCTATGAGCAAGTAATGTAAGCAATTTCTCACGAGAACGAAGTTTGCAGCACGAGCCGTAGGCGAGTGCTGCAAAGCGTTCGAGTGAGAAATTGCCATTACTTGCGAATGGAATACTATACTTTTTCTACGACCATGCAACGAAATTTTATAAATTAATTTTTGTGCATATAGGGACAGCTGTATGTCACTATGACGGTTTACGGGATTTTGACAGATTAAAATTGTTTGGTGCGCCTTGTCACTTAGCGACGTTGTCAATGCCTTGACAATGTCGCTAAGCAGTGTATCAACAATTTGGAAATGAAAAATCCAGAGCTGTGATTGGTTCTAAAGCCGTGAGGAATGAAATATTTCTCACTACTGGCGGGGTATGAGGAGCCAGGAAAGAAATATTTGTCATGTGTGTGGGGAATGGTTAGTATTACTTATCATAAATTGCCATGATAATGAATGCATTCCTCAATAGGAGTAGAAAAAAATACTTTTTAATCTATCTACTTTGGATGTTGTCCGAAATAACGCAAACTAATATCATTTGCCAGTCTGATTTGTATATTCTCAAGGCTAAGTTTATAATCTCAACGACACTTTTTATCTAACGCCAGTCCCGACTCGAGACTCGAATATTAAATATTTTATACGACACGCGAATAACCTTCAAGTAACCCCGAGAATGTCCAAGAACGACGGCTTGGAGGGCTGCCTTGTTTACCGTCAAAAGCCCTGAAAATATAATTAATTGCCGTCACGAATGTCTTTAGTTGGCTTACTGCGCTCCCTCCGAACGACGAGAAGGACAGAAAAGGGCAGAACGCCGGCAAAATCTCCTCCATAGATAATTAGGAATAATGTCCTGCGAGAGGCCAGATAATACTTATCGCAAAAACTCACTCACTTAAATATTCACCCCCCGACCGCCCGCAGGCGGCGCCACTGGCGGAAAGTGGCGCCCCCTGTTCTGCTCCCGGAAACCGCGTGTCCAAAACTTTAACGCTTTATCGTGAGGTCGGCGTCGTCTCACCTTGCGGGGGCTCTGAAAGGGGGCGGCGGTGGTGGGGGAAGTTGAAAAAGTTTCCGATTTAAGGCGGAAATATGAGCTTTGCACCTACGCACGCAAATTTCGTTCGTTTCTACCAGTGGCGGCTCGTGGTGTAAAAGTATAGGAGTTGCAACTTTTAGAGGCATAACCACATATGCAACCATATATACTAAAAATATTTGTTTTTGCTTTGTAAATGGTTCTTTTATTACCTAACTGTCAATTCGACAAATAAAAGCAAGCCAGGATTACATGATGTAAAACGTACAACATAATTAAGCATAGGTCTATAGGAACTAGCATATCACGCGACAACACTGCCAACGTCGGTTGAGTGGGGCAATTAGTGGGACTGCCGACTGGTGGGAGAGCAGGTCTGGTCAGGTCGGTCTGGTTTTGCGTTTCGGAGCACATGCACGCAACGGCAGAACTATCGCAGATCTAACATCGCTTCATAACATTCATATCTTTGCAATCGCGATGTACCCTCCGCTAGAACAGCTTCAGATCATAAAGTGGTATTACGGTGGTAATTCGGCGCAACAGTGCGTGGATTTGTTTGCAACCACTTTTGAAGGCAGACCTATCCCGTGCAGACAAACCATTTTCAATATTGTGCATCAATTAGAAAAAGATCTTCGCTAAAGAGCTGCAGTACTTGTCATCCAAGGGAGATAAGTCCACAAGAAACTGAGGCAAAAGAACGACGGGATGTACTAATCTGCGGTTCTGTAGTACTGGACGATAAGAAATCCACAACTCCGCCGTATAGCCGAGTTGTTCTTGGATTACGCGCGAAAATACTCGCTGTTTGGTTAAGTTATTTGTTATAGAGCGTTGCTTATTGACTGTTATAGTATTATTACATCCAATTAAAAACTCCTTTCGTTTCCTAATTATTTTTTGGGGGTCTACTATCGCACGAGCCGCCACTGGTCTATACATTTTATTCCCGACGCGGTTTATTTTCAGTTTAGGACCCAATTCGGCGACGGCTGACTGTTCGGTTAGCGAGTTTATAAACTTTTGTCGTGTCGCTGTTCCCGCTACCGTGCGTAAATTAGTTTCTTTTCGCGACGCGTAGCATAATAGAAGAAAAAATGGGTTCGTGTCGCCGTGTCGCCGACTTGATACAAATTTGAAATAGATTTTTTTCGCTGAGGTTTTATGTCATGCTTGTAGCGAAAAAGTGTTCCCGGAGTAAAACGGTTTCCAACACAAAACGGGTGGACGATGCCGTTATCATTCCTTATCTTGGAATTATAGCTTGTGGAGCACTGGAAGAGGAACGCTAATTGCTTTATTTTCCAAGGGTATTATTTTACAATCTTTAATAAACTGTTTCCATGACGTTTTGTTTATTTCGTTGTTGGTATTAACCTAGGCTATTGAGTACAATAACGTAAATAAGCGAAATAAATTACTTTGCTTATTATTTTTTAGCCTTATTTACTTTTTAATAATAAATATGTATTTCTTGAACCCGTGTAGTGTATAAAATCAGCCCCTGAAACAGTTTTTTGATTTTC